>CM028132.1:1006360000-1007817500 GCA_016271365.2 Neoceratodus forsteri | reverse complement strand
CTAAGTTATACATCAAAGTTGAAAACCCCGTTGAAATACATTGAACTGCACTTACCTTGCTTTCTCATATTGCAGTCGGTGGTTCCAGCAAGACATGTCTTCCACACAAGAGTAGATCTTCAGCCTAGCACTGGTTCAGGTGAGGTGTGTGTGGGGTGCAGGTAATGGGTGCTGAGTTGGAGGTGGGGATGGGAAGCAGATTGGTGAAGGACCATTTTCTCTTTACAGGTTAAAATAAAAAAATCAAGGGACAACTTTCTTTATTTTAGGTTTGGACGGTGATCACAGGGTGGGGGTGCCATTAACACCAGGGAAAGGGAACCAATTTATGGGGATGGCAATTGGAGGGTGGTGTGTGCCACTAGACACCAGGGCAATAGAAACAAGCATGGGGGATGATAACTGGAGGGTGGGAGGTGCCAGAAGACACCACAAAAAAGAACTATTTGGACAGTGATCAGAGGGTGGGGGAACCACTAGGCACAAGGACAATATAAAGGATAAAGGGGGATGATGATCAGAGGGTGGGGGGGTTCTAATAGACACCAGGGAAGTAATTATATTCAGGGGGACAGTGATTAGACGGTGTGGAGGTGCCAATAGACACCATGGAAACAAAAGGTATGAAAGGGAGGGCGATCAGAGGAGGTAGCCCATTAATGCGTTAACTCATTACTGGCATAGTAATAATGTAACTGGGATGTTGCCACAGGATTTGACAGTTACTTTAATTTTTTGCCACTTTGTATGCTGATCTAAGCAACATTATTTTGGTGCCGTGTTTTAAAGGTGTGTGAGTGTTACATGTCTTCTCTCCACCTTTCTTGGATGTGGAGTTTGTTATAATAATTTCTGGGGGTGCAGGGTACGAAAACCCCCTCGTCAGGGAGTGTGGGGGCAGAGCCCCCTGCAATAATGTACTTTTTTATTGCTTTGTTGTCCCATTACAGTGTGCAAGTTGCTGTGCTGTTCTCTCACTTTCATTCCCAGGCATGGCGCTATAGTTCCCTGATGGCAGAATGTCAGGGTGCTGCATATGCTGTCAGTGAGTTCCTTCCACTGTTATTTGCATTGCCATTTTATATGTCGCTGTGGCATGGGTGAACCAGTGGAGGGTGGGGGTGCCTCTAGACACCAGAGAAAACATAACGGTAAAGAAGGAATTGTTTATCAGAAGAAAATGATCTTTTTTTTTAATTCATGATACAAGAAAGCATATTTTTTCATATCATGAGTCACAAATAAGATTTCTAATACTAAAAAAAAAAATCTTCAGTTCTCCAACAGATAAGTGCAGAATATAGCTCAGGGGGTCAGGATAACCAAGCCACATGTGCTGATTACCCTTCTCAATGCCATTTTTGTAGTTTTCAAAATTAGAATTTTGAGGGATAAAATGGAAACAAGATGGTGGCAAAACAAAAAAGTATTTTTCCCTCATAAAAATACAGCTGTGTTTAAGGACTTAGTGAGCATGCTCAGAACCAGTTACTCAAAATTGTAAAATTAAATAACTTTGGAATGGATTCATATGTTTTCACCAAACAAGCAAAATGCACATCTGTGTGCCAGCCCCTTTCTACCCAGAAAATTTCAGGTCACAATTCCAAACAGCCTGGGTGCTAGCCAGATTGACAAAAAAACATGTATCTCAGGATCCGCATATCCAGATGAAACTACCACTTAACATTTCAAGAGATCTACTCGCCTCACACATGCACAATTTCATACAAATCCTTTGAATGGTTGCAGTTATTAAAGTACAAAAATTGGAGTTAAACTTTGAAGTGTCTGTGCAACCCTAACTATAATGGTGCAATTGCACCATTCTAAACCATACACATACAGTATGTAATTTCTTACTGGAGAATACATGTAGTTTTAGGAAAAAGACTGGACATCATACCACCACATGAAGTGCAATGGAAACAAAGCAGTTGTTCATATTATCAATTTACGGCAGTATGTATTTTGTATAGGCAATAAAGTGAATTCCAGAAATGACTCACCTGCTGTACAGTTAGCTCTGGTTTCATCACTTAAGTCCCCACAGTCATTGTCTCCATCACATGCCCAGTGATCTGGTATGCATCTGCCACTGGAACACCTGAACTGATTACTAGAACATGAGTGAACACAGCCCACCTCATCACTGTTATCACCACAGTCATCCTCTGAAACAGATAACAGTCACTGGTAAATGTAATTCATTTGGTTTTGCTTTAATCATACAGCATTGTTTACTTTTTATTTATGTAGCACACATCTCTCCTTCTACAAGACAAACAATATTTTTGGGTTCATGATCTCATATTTGCCCCCCCCAATAATATGTGTGTATATATATATATATATATATTTATACAACATGTGTTCGGAAATAAATTCATGTATAAAAAGTAGTATCTGAGCCAGGTCGTGGAGATATCACTGTGGCGTGAAGATATCATTGATATCTTCATGTTCCTATCGTCATAGTGATATCTCCACGATCCTATCGTCATTCAATAGAAAGTGAAAGTTTTTTTACATTCGTTTCGCGAGAATCTCTCTCTCTTTTTCTAAAATCTGGCACTCCCCAACCACAAACACAGACATATGTCCCTCTATTTAGTTCATTCTGCCATAATTTTTTGTAAAATGAAATGTAAGCACTTATCTGGTTGATCCTGCCACTTTGATATTCAACAGAGAATCATAAATTGCACCCTCCTCAAGTTGATGTTTCCCCTTAAAAATAAGCGTGAGCGGTGGGAAGATTGATGAACTAGGACATCACAGTAGTTCACACTGAAACGGTCTCTACACATTTATTTAAAAAAAAAACTCTGCACTTCTGCATTTCTATTCTTGAAGCTGCCGACTGTATCGAGAGAGAGAGACAGAGGCGCAAATCGGCAGCTTCACAACTGCTGCAGCACCAGGCGTCGTTGCTGTAGCAACACATACCGTCGCCCTCCTGCTTCTCTAACGCCTCTCTCTCTTGAATACAGTCCTAGCTTCAAGAAAAAACGCAGAACTGCAGAGTTGGTTTTTTAACTAAATGGCTACAGACCTCTTTACTGTACACTACTGTAATGTCCTAGTTGTTCAATCTCCTGCTCCTCGTCACGCTATTTTTAAGGAGAAAACAAAGTAATATGAACAGCCGCTACAGTTTGATTCTTGCCTGAATATTACAGTAGCAGGATCAACCAATAAGTGCTTAAATTACATTTTATATAATAATGGCAGGATCAACCAGATAACATTATCCACATCATTTTAAACTGTCAGAATCTATCATTAAATTTTTTTATTTTATATAACATATCATCTTTTGTGTTCTGTGTTGGGGGAGGGTGTTTTAGACTGTGTTCAGGTAGAGTTTCCATTACAATCTGGCCCAAACACATGTTGTATAAACCGAACATGACATGGCCTGAGTGAAGATATCATATTTATCTTCACTCGAGGCCAATGACATCAAGATATCTCACTCGTGGCTTCGCCACTCGTGAGATATCATGATATCATTGGCCTCTCATGAAGATAAATATGATATCTTCACTCAGGCCATGTCATATCCCCTATATATACACACACACACACACATATACATATAATTTCCAGATTTTAATACAGACTACTGCACAAAATTATAATCACTTAAGTGCTATATTTACCATGGCCTATGAAAATCACCCCAAATAAAAATAACCACTGTTCTGGTTTTGATAACTCAATTATCAGAATCTGTGTAAAATTTTATGTAGCTGTGTGAAATAAGAAAATTAAATTTTTGTACTATCTAATTATTCTTCATCCATTTCCCAGCCATAGCCCATATCTTATCTCTGGAGTCTAAGATGTCCCATCTGCTGATCACTTAAACTCTGGTCCAAAGCCCATCTTCCCCACACACCCACACCCCATGGTGATGACCTAGATTGTGTGTCTGGAACCCAATCAAATAGCTGCTGCAACCCTTGCAGAAGAAAGTAGAAGTCTCCATGTCAAAGCAGGGGTGAGACCAGAACTTACCCTGTCCTGTATCAGTTTTATTATGCCTTTTGTAATCTCAGTGACTTTTCCTGGTGGCATACATCAGTATGCTCACCTTCACTTGGTGACACTACTGCTTTCTGCAGCAATGCTGTCTCTCTCCCTAGGGGTATCAAGAGTTATTAATGAGTGGTGCAGTTGTCACATCCACCTGGAGGTGATGTGCATCTAGTTGTATTCTGAAGTCAGCCACCAGCCATTACCCAGGATTGAGGGAATCTTGGTTTGTCACCCTGGCAAGGAATCTACCTACCTACTGCTGTATGGTGCCCCATTATGAAAAAGTACTTTGGTGGCATTATGTTCAGTTTTCAGCTAGATAACTAGTAATATGATAATCATCACATTTTGAGACAGAGTTTACCTATTATACCAAAGAATGAATAGTAGTTTTGTAAGCAATAACTGATGACAGGGTGTGTGGTTACTGGGGATAAATCAACACCGTGGGTGCATTGTGAGGCACGAGGGCACAGCCTGAGTTTCCTCACAGCATCCAGGGTATAGATGAATCCCCAATAACCACACAACCTGGAGTGGGTTATTGCACTTATAACATGGGTGTAATAGATAGTTTGAAACTTTAAGCAAAATATTTGAAAATTGCATAAATAAATGGCTCTGAAGAAGTGTCCTTCCATTAAATAATGTAGAGCATTATAGAAAACAGTGTTTGGATCTTGTTTTACTGCTATCTGATAGGTTTTACTTATTTTGCATGTCTGATGTTTTTATTTTGAAAATATTACACTCATATATGTTTTAGAAGTTAACAACATTTTAGCTTTAAAACGATTCACACTGGTTTCATTAGTGCTGAAGCACCAAGTACCTGTGCTGTGTTGCTTTTGAGGAGTCAGGACAGTAACAATTTCAGCAAAACACGTAAACCAAACACTTCAATGCATTATACAATTGTGCCAATTATGTATAAACAATTATTTCTTATAAAAACATTGTTGAAATACTGGTAAAAAATTGTGTTAATATGTTTAATTTTCTGAATGTACTACAGCATTTTGTCAGGTTGTACATACATGCCACAATGCTATGCATTACACGGAAACAACACTACAGAAAAAGTTTCTTCTACTGTTGTGTTTTTTTACGGTTCTGTGTTATATTACCAAAACTCATGATAGAAGAGTTCTTTATCAGTGCTACTTTTTCATAACGTCTGCATTATTTTTACTGCCACAAAGTAGAAACTGTTAGAAAGCAATATAAGTAGAGACTTTAGATACCGCTTAACAGTTCACAAGGACAATGTAACTTCTGAATTGCTGTTTTAGGTTATCATGCTCATATTTCTTTTTTTACTCACTGAGAAATATATTTCAGTCTAAAATTTGCACTAGTACAACACATTTCACCTGGTTGCGTGGGTGGGAAACAAGAAAAGTACTGTCGGTAGTGATCACTTATGGAAGCAAAAAATCAGTGTGAACAAATTCCGACTGCTAGCACATGAGCTGCAAAGCGAGTACAACACAGGAGTAGTGATCCATCTTATAGACTTCTAACCCTTAGTGTGCAGTTAACAGAGATTAATCAATTATCAGGTAACTCTAGGAGACCATTCAGTTTACTTGTTTTTATAGCCCATGTTATAAGCAAGATTCACTCATTTACCTTATTATGTTTTTTTTAACAAAAACATGGAATACTGTATGATTTAGCAAAATAGGGACACTACTGTACTGATCCAACATTTAACAGTTATGTACAACTCAGATCCCTGATGGAACAAAACCATAGGAAAAAAATAACATTTGCAAATGCTACAGTATATGACTGAGGTGACAAATATTTTATAGATGATCAGAAATAAAACTAGTTAACTATCAAATGCATGAGCAAATCAAAGAATTATGTTTTAATTACAAAAAAAGTATGTTTACCTGAATCACAGTGCCATTTGTTACTAATACATCTTCCATTTTTGCAGGTGAATTGGGTCAATGGCTCACAGGTTGGGAACTCTGCAAGATACGTGATAGTAGTCACTATTAAACATGTTAATAACAAAAGTACATTAACCAGACTTAATAAATAAATTCTTTCTGCAAAACTGAGCACATTATATGTGGAAGCTGAGGGGCTTGATACCACTGGATTTGAATAGAACTCTGTTTACAAAAAGATTTGTTGTTACACCAGTGAAAATGGAAACCATTTAAATTCCTATGCACAGCTCTGCTTACGTACAGACATATGAATATGCCACCAGATAAAGGCCTTACAATCTAATCTGTTTGAATGTGCATGTCCCCTCTTTGTTTACTGAGGGATCTGCCATCCCCAGTTCCCCCATAACCCCATCAGGTACCCACTTCTCCACCAGGCACTTTCCCCTTCACATTATCCAATCCTGTCTTGCAGCCATTGACCATTTCAAGGGAGATCACCTCTTCTGGCAACTCATTCCACTTGGCAACTACTCTCTCAGTGAATAACTGTCTCCTCATCTATCTCCTGAATCTTCCATTTACCAGATTTAGGGTATGCACTTTAGTGAACTTGTCTGGCTAAGGTTGAAGAGGCCCTCAGTGCTCACCCTGTTAATAACTTTAAGATACCTGAAGATCACGATCATGCCCAACCCCCCTTCCCTTCTGTCCTAAAGAGACTACAGGTTAAACCCTTTGAGACTTTCTTCATAGGTGTTTGTGTGTAATCCATGGGTCATCTTGGCTGACTTTCTCTGGACTGTCTCCAGCAAGTTTATTTTATTTAAGTTGACATCTTTATTAAGATAAAGGCACCAATACTGCACACTGTATTCTAGATGCAGTCTCACCAGAGACCTGTAAAGCAGAAGTATGACCTCTGCCTTCCTGTCGGCAATCCTCTGGCTATGCAGTTCAGCATCTAGTTTTCTTTTGCTGCTGCTCTCCTGTAGTGTATTAAATGCTTCAGGTCACTCATGATAATGACCCTCAGGTCCTTATCATATCCTTTTCTTCCTCTGACTTGGTTATGTGCATATAACCAGCCAGAATTTGGTCTTTGGGTTTTTCACCCCCAAGTGCATAACTTTAGCCTTTTTGACATTGAACCCCAGTTGCCATATGCCAGACCACTTCTCTAACTGAGCCAGGTCTTCCCTGAATTCCTCTCACCCCTACATCATGTCCACCTTCACAGAGAACTTTGTGCTGTCTGCGAACTCACAGATTTTACCTTTGATCACATCCAATATGTCACTGATGAAGATGTTAAACAACATCAGACCAAGCAAAGAGCTCTATGGGACCACACTGATCACTGGCTTAGCTTCTGAGAATCCTCAGTACCACCACCACCATTTGGCTTCTGTCCTGCTGCCAGCTTTTGAATGACTGAGCAAACTTGGCCCCCACCCCCAGTCTTCCAACTTCTTTACCGGTCTCTTATGAGGCACAGAGTCAAAGGCCTTGCTGATTTCTAGATACAGGACATCAATTGCTTGGCCCTTGTCCACTCTCCTAGTCGCCAACTCACAAAAGTCAGTTAGCTTAGTCTGGCAAGATCTCACAAACACATACTCATGCTGCCTGTCATCCTGCAGACCATTTTCCTCCAGAAAGCTCCCCAGTCTTTCCTTTAGGATAGTATCCATCAGCTTCCCAGTATCACATTGCAACAGTGATGGAAACACAGCGAAGACCATCACAGCGATATTTCTGACAGTTTGTGTGATGTTCCACTGGGTTCCTGACACTGTTGCCTCTGGGTTCCCCCCCCCTCCCCGAACCAACTCCAACTCAAGAGTTGGTTATTTTAAGTCTGGAGGGATGGTGGGTGTGGAGGGTGAATCCCCCTACAGAAAACACAATTTACTCTGGTGATGGCATAACACCGGTTTGCAGTGTTTTGCCATAGCTATACTGATGGTCACTGTGCTATGTGTTGCAGCAGCATGGTGGAATCCAGCTTCCCCACTATTGAAGTCAGAATAACTGGCCTGTAGTTCCCTGGTTCATCCCTTGGCCCACTCTTTTTTCAAATGATTTTCTTTTATTGAGGTTTTCCAAAAAGATCAGAATACATATGACAAATATCAGAACATGTACAGAACACAGTCTGCTCCATAATTTTTGAAATACAAGAGGTCTCAGAAAGATACCCTATCAACAATGGATCAAGTGATGCTTAATAGAATGCCAGCCTACACGTCACCTTTCCATTGATATTCAAGAGACAAAAGTATAATGTCACCAATAATACAATGTTGAGAATCAGTTCATAAGCTAAGAACAGTTTTAAACATATCTAAGATTAACCCCTAGCTGCCCTGGCAAACTACCTCACTGTAAACTGTGCCTGCACTCCCTAATAAATGGCTCCTTCCCCGTTCCAATTCCCATTTCTACCAGCGGCATGACCTTCACTGAATGCTGGCTATATACCCAAAGGCTCATCTCTCCTCTCGCACTTCTGAACCTCTCTCTCCTGTATAGACTATAGTTTTCTGCTCCTATATGTGCTCAAATGTAGGTAGTTTGTCTGTCTAACTTGCTGTATATACTGGTTAACGCTCTTTAATAAAATGTATACCCATTGCTGTAACCAAGTAATTCCGAGCTACAATGCATCTGTCCAATGTATCTATTGTGCAAGTAACTATGTACATCTAAGTAATGTATCTCTGTTGTGATTTCTTGTGTGTCATCCTCCCTGTGTACCTTTTCCCCAGGTCTCACCTGGAGATGAGCATCGTTTTTCTCAGTGTGCCTTTCCTGGTGAAACAACTGCAATAAATAAATAAATATATAAACATTGAAATTTTCAGTTCACTAACCAAAGGTACAAAAAGAACTCAACAATTCAATAAATAACTAATCTATAACTAAAGTTTACCACAGGTGGAGGAGGGAAAGTCCAGAGGAGCCTGTGCTTGCATCTAACTAAACCAGGAGTGGGGTGGAGAGATCAGTCCATCAGGCCCTCCCCGCCACCCACAGCCTACCTGGTGTCTGGGGGAAATTAGCTGCCATCACACCCATCAATAATAAAGTAGTATGTACAAAAGGACCCCAGACCTGTTGGAATTTTACAAGCTTCCCTAACATCTGATAGGCCAAACGTTTATATCCCACAAACCTAAACATACCCTCCAGCCATTCATGCAAAGTAGGGATGACCTCAAATGCCCTAGCACCAGTCATTTAGCTTCAGTAAGAGCCACAAGTATCCAATTATGCTGTGTGGAATGAGACACTGGGAGTTTAACAGTGTTACCTAAGAGTATGAAAGATGCATCCCTTGGCATATCCCATCCCACCACTCTTTGGATTAAGGAGAAGATTTGGTCCCACTAATCCTTCAATTTGAAACATCCCCAAAGCAAGTTGAGAAGTGTACCTTCCTCTTCCTCACACCGCCAACATTCAGAGGCTGATACCAAACCCATCTTATAAAGAAGTGCTGGAGTACTGTACCGATGGTGAATAATTTTAAGATGGATCAACCTTCCTGAAATATCTCTACTTGCCTTATATGCATTAACCCAGATTTTGTCCCACTCCTCTTTTGAGATCTCGTAACCCAGTAGTTTTCCTCGGCAGGACTTGACCTGCACCACATGAGAGGAGTGCTCCTCTAGTAAAACTTTATAGACCCGACCGATTTTTGGGGGAAGAATAGATATCTTTCTACTAGTGCACAAACCTACTAATTCATCCCATTTACCAGCAACTGGAAGGCGAAGTTGGGACCCCATTATTTGAGATATTAAATGCAACATCTGCAGGTACTTCCAATGATGAGCAGTAGGTAGAAAAGCCTCCCGCTGGAGATCCAAAAATGACTTCATATATCTAGTTTCCTTAGAAAACAGTTCCTCAACCCTATTCAAACCTCCCTTGGATCAAGCTGTCCAAAAGATAGATTGACCGCCCAATTTCCAAATGGTTATTATGACACAGCAGCCATTGCCTAGCAGGCATATATCAAACTGGGCTCAAGATAGGCTTTATTGCTGACGAAACATGGGCAGCATGTTCTTGAGTTGTATTGCTCCTCAGCCTATGGGATGGGTCACACAATATGGCTTCAGGAGGAAGATCACCATTGAGGCTCTGTTCTAAATCCAACCATCGAACAGAAGCCCTCACTTCCTCTGCGTGTAGCCATAACCATATCTGCCTGAACCCCACAGCTAGATAGTATCCTTAAAACTATGGTGCTCAGAAACACCCCTTGGAGTAAGGGGCAATTAAAAGTACCATGGATAACCAGGGTTTCTTCTCCTCCCACAGAAAAATAGCTATTATTCCAGCCAACTGTGCCCAAATAGAATCAGGGATCTTAAGTGGCAAATAATGTACAATATACAAGATTATTGGTAGGACCATTATCTGTAATGCCTGAATTTTGCCCCACAAAGATAAGTGAATGTGCCCCCATATTGCAACATCCTACTATAGTTACTTAAGTAAGGGACTAATCTTTATCATTGGCCACTGTTTCAAGTCAGATGATATAATGATACACAGATACCTAAAAGGCAAGGTAGCCTACTTAAAAACTATGTCTGATAGAGGTAAGTTCTTGCACACTGTTTTGAGAGGGAGAAGATCTGTCTTATCCCAGTTATTAGTTCAACCCGACAGTGAGGAAAATTTATTCAAAACCTGAACCAGAGCTGGAATCACTGACATTGGGTTCCTCATTGTTAATAAAATGTCGTACGTGCATAGCATAATCTTGTATAGCTGATCCCCACACTGTAATCCCAGAATAGCTACAGACTCCTTTATGTACTGGGCAAAAGGTTTAATAGACAAAACAAATAAGGCTGGGGACAAGGGGCAGCCCTGGTGGGTGCCTCACTGTAATTGAAAAGGGGCAAATAAGTAGCCATTAGCTAGAACAGACATTTGGGGAGTAGAATAAATTAACTTAACCCACTGCATAAAATTATCCCCAAATCCAAATTTATTTATAACAGCCAAAAGGTAATGCCATTCGACAGAGTCAAAGGCCTTTTCTGGGTCTAAAGCTATAGCTGCTACTGGTTGTGTCATCAATGCAGAGGCCCACATCAAGTCCACCAGCTACCTAATATGGTCTGCCCAATTTCTACCTTGAAGAAATCCTGCTTGGTCAGGGTGGATTAAGGAAGGAAAGACTTTAACAAGGTGGTTGGCTAAGACCTTTGCCAAAATCTTATAATCGACGTTTAAAAGTGAGATGGGTCAGTAATTAGAACAATGATAGGGATCTGTAGTAGGTTTGGCTAGGATCATTATGGTGGCCTCATGCAGTAAAGGGAGTAAGTCACCCATGACCCATGCATCATTAAGAGTATCTGCTAGCAGAGGGGAGACTAAGTCACCAATAGACTTATAAATCTCCACTGGAAATCCATCAGAGCCCAGGGATTTCCTGCTGGGTAATTGGGACATAGCAGATAAAATCTCCTGTTGAGAGATAGGAGTCTCCAACCCTTTGTGTTGCTCCTCTGTGATCTGGGGAAGATTAACAAAACTCAAAAAATGGGTGATGTCCTCCTGAGATGAGCCTGAAGACATCCTAATAGAATACAGGGCAGAATAAAAACCTTTAAAGTCTGAATTTATACTAATGGGGTCAGTTACCGCCTTGTTCCCCCGTTTAATTCGTGGAATTTTCCTTTTTGCTTCAGTCTGTTTAAGCCTATAAGCCAATAGGCACCCCACTTTTTCCCCTCCCTCCCAATAAGCCTGATGGTTTTTATAAAGAGCAAACTCCACCTGCTGAGTATTCAGAGTGTTCATTTGATATCTCACCTGACAAACTTTATGAAGAAGAAGGGGGTCATTTTGCTCCCTCTTATGTTGCTGTTCTAAGTGAAGCCTCCTAACTCTTTCTTTCTTTTTAGCAGAGGAATATGCTGTTATTCTGCCCTGCAAATAAGCCTTTAAACTCTCCCATAACCATTTAGTAGCCACCTCCCCTTCCTTGTTATAGCTTAAAAAAACTTTAACCTTCTGCCTTAGCCAAGTTTTAAAATCCTGTCTCTCCAGCAAACTCACATTACATCTCCAAAGCTTAGAGGTTGAATCAGGTGTCAGATGTAAAGTGAAGGTGATCGGGGCATGGTCTGAGAACCCAATGGACTAGATCAAAGTTGCAATAGTTGCCTTACCAATAGATGAAGAAACCAAAAACAGGTCTATACTGCTGTAAGAGTCATATTGGGCCGAGTAATAGGTTTAATTATGGACCATGGGATTCTCAAAATGTCAAATATCGGCCATGCCATGACCTAAGATAAGGCACTGCAGTGCCTAGGCACCTAAGGTGTCTAAATGCGGCCTTGCCACTCCAATCTAGCAAAATGTCAGGCACCTCATTCATATTGCCCCCTATTATACTTTGCCCCATACCATAGTCTACCAGTACTTGCAAGAGATGATGGAAAAACTCAGCACTGCAATCATTAGGACCATATACTGACACTAAGGTAGTACACATACCATCAAGAATCCCCATGAAGACAAATCAGTGCCCCTCAAGGTCTTTATTTTCTTGTTGGGTTACTCAGTTAACCTTTTTAGTAAACAGGATCATCACTCCTCTACTTTTCTTCAGCTGCAAAAATCTGCCCGCCCCCCCATAGCTTTCTCAGCCTGTTCAAATCCTTATTCAAATAATGGGTTTCTTGCAACATAATAACTTGGGTTTTCAGATTTTTAATATGTGATACTACTCTATGCCACTTTACTGGGCTATTAAGCCCCCAGACATTCTAAGACATCACTTTATATCCCACTGCCTATAATAGCAGCAATAGCAGTCATCAGGCCTCTCCTTCCCCTTCCCTCCTCCCCAGCAGCAACCAAATATAATACACGGCCAACAGGATGAAGATAATTAAAGCTAACACATTAAAATAAACACCAAGTGCATTTATCATAACATCCACTAAAACAGAATGGTAAAAAGATTGTGTTCCTTTAGCCTTTTCTCATGTGGCGATAAGTAAGGCCACTAGGCTCTGTCCCAAAAATAAAATAAATCCAAAAGAAGACAAGTTTCTCCACCCCCTCTTGGTCTCCCCAACTCACATATATGACAATGCTAGGATTAATCAAGAATTGTAACTAAAAATAAAATTACACCAAGCATTACGAAGAAAGGGGAGACCCATAATGAATCAATAACAGAAACGTGCCACCAGCTACCAAAACTCTGGACACCACCAAAGTTAAAAAACATGTCTTAGCGGGGGGATCACATGATGCAGGGTACCGAGTAGAAGCTCCTCTGTATAGCTCCAACCTCCTAATCACAAATAATAGCTATTTTGGTCGCTGTTTCTCCCTAAAAACCAGAAAGTTTATAGATTATCACCTTCTTAATATCCTGGGCTCCTGTTTGCGTGTTGCCAGTGATTATGGAGGTTTATATGAAGAAGCCTCCAAAGAAGCATGCACCACCAGTCACTCTCAAGAAGGCCCCAAAAAAATCAAGGGCCTCGAGTGTTGTGCATAAGCCAGAGCTTCAAAGCCTGATTTCCGAGCAAGAGCCCCTAACTCTGAGCAGATTTTTGGAAGAATTCAAACCCTTCCGAGAAGAAATTAAAGAAATCCCTTTCTAAAAAACTTGAGGAGGTCATGATGAAAACTTCAGATAATGCAGCCCGAATATTATCTCTTGAAAAGCAAGTGGAAAAAATCGATCCCGGTCTCGTAGTCATGCGGCAAAAGATTTCTAGCTCGGAAGCTAATTTGGAAGATTTGAAGGGCCGCAGCTGAAGAAATAATGTTGTTATCCTGGGCCTTCCAGAAGGATAAGAAGGCCTGAATATGCTGGGGTTTGTGCAGAAGCTGATTGAAATGGTCACTGGTCCCTCTCCCTTTGGGGCTAACTATGTCATTGAAAGGCGCATAGGTCCTTGCGACCCAAGCCATCCCCAGGAGCAATGCCACGTCCCATTATTTGCCATTTTTTAAACTATTTCGAGTGACAGCACTTTCTGGGAAAAGTGAGAGAGTTACAAGAAGTGAAATGGGAAAATACCAGGCTTAGAATTGCCCAAGAACTACCGGGGTCGGTCAGGGCAAAGCGTACTGCTTTTCATCCTATTGCATCCAAAATTATAGCTGCAGGCCTTCGCTTTAAAATGGGGTATCCAGCTAGGCTACAAGTACTAGTGGACAGTACCTGGTTAGCATATGAGATTCCTGAAGCTGCTCTCTCGGGATTGAAGGCTACTCTGCCTGATCTGTTTCGGGACACCTGATCTGGTTGATCGGTCCTACTCTACCTTGTTTTGGAAAGGTGAAGAATTATTTCATGCTGTTATGCTAAAAGAAGACTGAATACTAGTCTGGTTTTGTGGACTCTTGAATTTTGCAATGGAGGGGATGATCTTCAGCGGAGTCTTGACCTTTTGTTTTGTTTTTCATCTCAGCGCTCAGTGTTTTGGAACATCCTCACATCTCGGGACTTTCTCTCTGAGGGGGGTATGTTTTGTCTGGGAAGTGTTCCCTTTCTACTCACACAGATCACATTTTCCGGTTTCTTGATTCCAGGGACACTTAATTATTTCTCATGATATAGTTAATATGACAAAAACCCTCAAGTTTGATGTTTTTGATTATTGGGGCATGGTTCGAAAGAGTGTCCTTTTGGTTTCAATGTTTTTTGGGATATTATCACTAGAGGGCGCTTTTGCTCTAATTTTGGTGGTTCAACCCCCTTTTACTTATGTGTTTCTGGAATTTATTTCTATTGGGTATAGATAGCAGGGGGGGCTTGGATACAGATGGAGATCCACTACTTGGGAGCATTTAGTTTACTAGTTAATATACGTTTCCGGAAAAGTTTTCAATTTTATTAATGGCAGCAGTTATGAGAGCATATTCGGCGTGGGTGCCTTACATTGTGTATTTTCTGTTTTTTCTCAGGAATTCAGGGTTTTCTGGATTGCTCCCAAGTAGAGGTCACTCTACTCTCTATTTCTCGTTCTTGCCATCTCTGTTCTGGATTTCTGGACCCAGTGCTTACCTATGATTACCTACATTACCTTTATCTTTGATGTGATGTTATTGATTTCTGATTCTATAAGAAGGTTTACATTCTAATGGCAGGGTTTTTGGTACATGCGTGGGAGGTTGGAGGGGGAGGAAGGAAAGCTGTACTGTGCTGAATGTTGCTCAGGCCAGTTGGGGGAAGGGGAGGGCAATATTGTATTTAGGGTTGTCATATTACTTGTTAGTTGGAAAGGGATGGAATATTTTGGGGGACTGGGGTGGTGGGTGGGAGGGAAGTTGATATTCGGGTGGGTAGGGTATACAGCAGCAAACAGGGGTTCGGGTCATTTAAGTCTGATTGTTGTAATTTCTGTATTTCATATAATGTCTTTTCTCTTTTTCTGTCTAGATGGCCAATAGTATAAACATTGCTACATGGAATGTAAAGGGGATAAGGAAAAGAGTTAAACAATACCAAGTGTTAAAACACTTAAGTTTATTATCTTATCAGATTATATACCTGCAAGAATCTCATTTACTGGAAAGTGAATCTCTGCAACTTAGGAGGCAACAAATTGGGCAGGTTTTTAATGCCTCAGGGTCCACTAATAGCTGCGGGGTTATGATTCTAATTAATAGAGACATTCCCTTTATTTCCAAACAAGTTTTCAGGGACCCAGATGGCAGATATGTCCTAGTTCAAGGGAGTCTCTGGTCTATGCCTATTTTACTTGGTAGCATTTATGGGCCTAACGCAGATGATCCGGGCTTTTACATGAAGCTTATCTCCATACTCCTTCCCATGCTTCTCATTGGTATAATAATAGGTGGGGACTTCAATCTGGTTCTTGATCCTGGAGTAGACTGGTCTGGTACTGGGTTGAGGGGCATAACGCCTGGACAGAGGGGCCCTTAGGGACTTTCTAGACCAGTGCAGACTGTGCGATGTGTGGCGTGTGTTACACCCTAAGGACAGCGAGTATACCTTTAACTCACCGGTGCACAGAACCCAGTCTCGCATTGACTATCTTTTCCTCTCTCACGCTGTTTTGCCAGGGATCTTAACTACCTCAATCCAGCCAGGTCCAGTGTCTGATCACTCGTTGGTAACTTCCAAGCTGTCCTTCCTTAACATTCCCCATAAAGAAACCCAATGGAAATGAAATGATCAATTGCTCAAAGACACTAAATACTGTGACCTAATAGAGGAGCAGATTGATTTCTTTTTCTCCACTAATTCCTCTGAGGATAAAACACCTGATATTTTGTGGGGTGCTTTCAAACCATACATGAGAGGGATCATTATTAGCTTAGCCACAAAAAGGAAAAAAGACTCGAGAGGCGGAATTACTAGCTTCATTATTTCTAGTTAGGTCTTTAGAAACCAGATTATCCTCTAATGCCTCGAAAGAGGATATGAGGAGGCTCTTAGTAGCTAGAGATAAATATTTAGATCTATTGAGGGAAAAAGCAGAATTATCTATTATTTGTACCAAAGCAAATTATACCGATCAGGGGGAAAAGGCGGGTCGCCTGCTAGCCTTAAGGTTAAAGCAGCAAGAATCAGCTAGATTTATACCTCCAATTAGGGTCCAGGCAGATGAATCCTTGAAGGTATCCCCTTCTGAGGTTGTGCAGGAGTTTGCCTCTTACTATGAAGATTTATATAGGGATATGGACAACCGTCCTTCCTTAGAAGAGCTTGAGGCCTACCTGAGGGATTCCTCCCTACCCTCTCTATCGGAATCGCAGAGGAATTTTCTATCCTTGCCAATATCGCTAAAGGAAATTTCAGAGGTCATTGGGGCTTTGCCCTCAGATAAGGTCCCAGGACCAGACGTTTTTTCCGATTTATTTTATAAAACTTTTCAATCACAATTATTGCTAGTTCTCCACCGCTTGTACTGTCACATTCTTTCTGGTGCAAAAATAGATACACATTTGTTTGAAGCCCTGATTGTACTTCTCCCTAAGCCCAATAAAGATCCGGAATTAGTGCAAAGCTACAGACCAATCTCTTTATTGAATCAAGATGTTAAAATTCTCTCTAAGACATTGGCCGATAGAACAACACGAGTTCTTCTAGACATGATTAATATGTCTCAGGTAGGGTTTATGAGGGGACATTCATCAGCTGACCATCTACGTACCCTGTCATATGTAGTCTCAGTGTCCAGGGATGCTGCCTTTCCTGCAAGATTGGTCTCCTTGGGCCTTGGCGAGCGTTTGATCGTGTCAACTGGAATTTCCTGTTTCAGGCCCTTAAAGTATTTGGTTTTCTGGCTAAGTTTATAGAGTGGATTCGGGCCTTATATCAAACTCCATCTGCCAGAGTCTCTGGCAATGGAGCATTTTCCAAACCCTTTCCTTTGTCTTCCGGTACCCGGCAGGACTGCCCTCTATCCCCCTTTTATTTAATTTATATTTAGAGCCTCTTATCTGAAACATTTTCAATAATCCGGAGATAAGCGGTATCCCGATTTGCAATCATGTGGTGAAGATCACGGCTTACACTGACGATCTCCTCCTTCATTTATCTTATCCAAAAACTTCTATTCCCGTCATGTTGAGGGAAATCACCAAGTTCAGTGCTCTGTCGAATTATAAGTTGAATATAAATAAATCTTCCATTTTTCCTCTTAATCATAAGGTTTTTAAAAATGATTTGTCTTCTTTTGGTCTCGGTTGGTCTCCTCGTGTTCTCAGATACCTTGGTATTAATTTGTCGCGTAACCCCTCCTCCGGGTTTAAGGAAAATTTGGAGCCCCTCTCCCAAGTGATAGTTCAGGATCTCAATAGATGGTCCAAACTCCCTCGCTCTCTTTGGGGTTGCATTGATATCATTAAAATGAATGTTTTTCCTCTTTTATTTTATCCCCTCTCGCTTCTTAACTCCTTTTCACCATTATTATGGTTTCATAAAATGCATGGAATTTTCACAAATTTCATCTGGTCTAATAAACAAGCCAGGTTAGCATATTACAAACTAGTTGCTCAGAAACTAGATGGAGGGCTGCGGATCCCCCATCTCGCAATTTATTACTGGGCTAGTCATATTGCAAAATATTTGTGGTGGGTTAATCCGGGACCGGAATATTTAAGACCGGTCTGGCTCAAAATTGAGTTAGACTTTATTTAATCTGAGAATATTGACCCCCAGACAATGTTCTATCTTAAAATAGCCTCCCTTGCAGACACTATTAGCTGTCCCATTATCCGAGCGTCCCTCAGAGTTCACACGCAGCTTTGTTCATTTCTGCAGTATTCCCCAGAAACTGGCCTGTCCCAGTCCATTTGGAATTCCTCATCTTTCTCAATAAACAAAAAGATGATATCTCATAAATGGTTGCCCCAGATTGGGGATGGGATAATCTCTACTTTTCTGGATGACGCAGGGGAATGGCTCTCAGTTTCTAATATAATTTGCAAGTTTGATATCCCGTTAACTTTTTATTTCAGGGTGGCCCAATTGAAACATCTACTCTCCGCAATATTTGGCAATACCCCTCCTCGTCCACCTGCTTTTCAGTTTGTATCGGATCTCTTCCCTTTATTGGGGTCACCAGGTGCTATCTCCAAAATATATCGTGTCCTATATCAGTGGAAATATGGGAGACCTGAAGGCCCCACTAGGCTCTGGGTTTCTTTTTTTCCTTAATATACTCCTAACTGGTCAGCTTTATGGAAGTTCTGCCATAAATATGTCTCTCAGGATAGACTCCGCCTTATGCAATACTATATATTGCATAACATTTTTTTTTTTTTTTATTTTATTTAAACAGCAGTTTGGAAAACCTTTGAGCCATAGGCTCATTTACAAAAGTACCTTGTCACAGTAAGACAAACCAAAATACACAGTATAGCAGTACAACACATAGGTATAACAGTAAATTAAGACATAGATACAAACAAGCTGGCACAGGTAGGATGGATGCAAACAATACCAGAGTTATGTTGTCCTTAGCAGCTTAGTAATAAGCTTTGTCATAAGTATTGAGTACGGCTTTGACTAGCGGCAGTTACAGCATCGGGTGTTAATAAGGTGGTTACATGTATAATACCCCTGTGAAGCTAAGGAAATGGGGTCTTATAAGTTCGGGAGCCTGTACCAGAGGATGTCAAGAGGAAGGTATGCTTCTTAATGTCTTTTGGTCATGCCCTAAGATAAAGCCATTATGGATGGCCATACAGAATAACCTAGTCCCCATTCTGGGTTTGCAGGAATACTTCACTCCAGATGTATGTTTGTTGGGGGATTTATCCTCTATCAAGGTTAGAGTCAGAAGGTTTCATATTTCCATGATTGCATTATCTGTGAAGAAAATCATGCTTCGGCATTGGAGGGATACATTAAGCCCTACATATCAGGAATGGGTTAATGAAATTTTGGCTAACTATCCTACTGAGAAAGTGATAGCGAGCCTCCACAATAAGTTGCAGTAGTACAAGAATACTTGGGATCCCCTTCACACATTAATTATGGTCAGAGCTGCTAAATGAGGCTGTACATCCAGTGCTTTTTGATTGTCGATACTATAGTGTATTCTTCTACTTTTGTTAGTACCTTGCTGCTGTATGGGGTGGGGGGTAAGGGGGGGATGGGGACAGTTCCTGTATCATTTTGTGTATAAGCACCATATGTGGTAATTCTCTGTCCCCTGTATTAGTAAAAAATTTGCTAATAAAATATGAATTATAAAAAAAAAAAAAAAAAAACATGTCTTAGCAAGGTTTAGTCATCCCCCTTGTGTTTTGATCAGAATGTCCGCCCAGCTCCCAATCCAACATTAGGACATTTACTGGTTCTCCCAGACAAAATTAAAATAGTATTAATACCCCTCCACTACCTAAATTAACAAACAAGTAAGGACACAGTTAAAATACACTTGCTCTCCGGAACAAAGAGTCTAAATAATGTAACCCCAGTAGAATAAGTCCAAAACATGGTTGGGGCAGTAAATCCTGCCAAATCAAATGTCTAATTAACTGTATCCCTTAAATTAAATGGAACAGAGGGATAGCTAATCCAGCACTGGAGCCCACACAATTCAAGGGTTCTGGCATTGAATCTAACTATCGGTTCCCACACTGTAACTCTGCATCCAAAAGGATAGGAAGGGCAGAAGACACACTTCCATCACCGGCCCAAAGCAAATATACCTAGGGGCATCCTACACAACCGCTATAACCAGAAACTGATAGTGGCAAGATTCCCCTTCCAAACCCTGGTGACTCAAGCTTCTTTAGGCCAATAGGACTGGTCTCCCATCCCCTACCCCACAATATCCCCCAAGTAGATCTCCACCCCATACAAAGGGGAAGAGAACCCCCAAATATAATCCCATCAACAAAAAGGATACAGATGCAGACTAGTAAATTCAGCAAAGGTGTCAGCTGTTTCAAGGTTAGGAGAAGCTGTCTTCAGCCCACTGCCTCCACTGAAAGTTCCATCTCATCTTTCGTCAGTCTTGTCCCCGACTTCACCACTGGTCAGCTGCCACGAGAGTCCACAGGTGAAGATTGCTGTTGCTTGGAGATATGCCTTTGAGGATTAGAATCCATCTGATTAGGTGCACTTGCAGGAATAGTACCCCCAGATACAGACTTTGTGTCCAAAATGAATCTCTGGACCTTGCTAGGACATGCGAATGATTCAGTTCTGTCTAAAAGAAAAATCCGCAAAGTTATGGGGAGGTCAAGGAAGCATTTAAGGCCCATCTTCTTCGCTAGATCTCAAACCTGATCAAATGGCTTCCATTTTTCTACTACACATCGGGGATAATCCACTTGTACAGAGGTCCTGGCTCCTTGTCATCTGAGCTCCTTGATTGTTTTAACCACCCACAAAATATTCTCTCAGTCCCGGTAAAGTAAAAGCCGAAAGATCAGTGGTTGCAGCTGGGAGCCCTTGGTAAGTGGAGGTGAACCAGAAGGCATTCAGTGGGCCCAATCAGTCTCAAAGAAAGGATCTGACTTTATTTGCAATAATTGAGAGAGAGTTTTCTGGAGAAAAAACACTGCATCAGATCCTTCAAAGCCCTCTGGCAAACCAAAAATTTTTAAATGATCACATCAGTCTCTCATTTCAGTCATCCAGGCAGTCCAGAAGCTGCCACTTCTCCCACTCCACCAATGACAGTCTTCATTCAGTTGGGTGAGCCAAGTCGTCAAGCTTGCTCACACACTCTTCCGACTGCTAAATCCCGGGAGCCAAGAGAATCAATGGAGATCTTCAATGCTGGTAGAGTTAAAGTAATGCTGTTTAAATCAGACTGTATGGCACTCATAAAAGTTTTAATTTCACAGAGCTCTTTTGCTATAAATCCTGCCTCTGCTTCCCTTTTGCAGTGGATTTGGCCATGTTAGCAGGTTTCACACTGGGCTGCCAGGAGAGGCAGACAATTTATACTTTTTGGCGACTAAATTGTCAAATCTTCCATCATCAGCCATGTCCGAAGAGTTTTATCGGCCACCAGATACCTTTCTCAGTGAAGATGCCAATTCGGGGTGCAAAGAACCAATGTTTTTTAAAAATACCGAGCAGGATCTCGAGAGCCTTGCTGTGTTTAGCTGAGCTGCGTCACGTGACCTCCCTTGGCCCACTTTTATGGAGAGACATGACATTTGCCTTTCTCCTTTTCTGGGGAATGAATGAACGAATGAATGAATGAATTTATTTATTTATTTATTCATTCATTCATTCATTCATTTATGTATTTATTTATTTGTCAACTAGGTGGGTGCACTGATCCCAGGAACCGTTGTCAGGCATGACCCAGGCCATTAAGATGGCACATCAAACATGGTACAAGAAACATATTCAGGTAGGTGCTGTACAAGCAGATAAGCACACTAGCAGAAACAGTATGATTAGTTCAAAAATAGTGATGAAGTTCAAGTTTATTTCAGGAAAACTCCATTGAGCAAGCTCATTCACAAGGAGGTCCTGAGACATGCACACTGATGGAGAACATTACATAAATAAAAATACTTGATAGTACAATAGTATAACATGTATTCATGTGTATGCTTAGTACAAGCAGGATATTACATAAAAGCATACAACATCGAATGACACTAGATAGTGAGAAGACATATGGTACATAGTGTGAAACACTTCATGGTAGCATGCCAGCAGTACAAGGCAGGGTAACTGGTGTTTGCAATAAATAAATTTAGTATATTGAGCAGCAACAGGGAATAAAGGGTAAACAAAGTATTCGAGGCTTGGAAGAGTGAGAGAAGTAATATATACGTAGAGAGAGCCAAGAATAGGACGGGAAAGGTTAACAGCAAATACAATTGAAAGTGAACAGTGGTGCTGAGCAGCTCAGGCTCACAATAAAACATCCAGTACAGCATTGATGCATTATGCAAACACATATACAAAGAACAATATATCTAGGTAGTAGAATGGGGGACATTTAGCAGCTCCTGGGCGAGGGGAGACAGTCATCCCAGGGCACAGAAGCATGTGGCTGACCCCTCAAGGAGGGACTTAAAGTAGGATTTGAACAGGAGGTGTGATCTCAGTGCCCTAAAGGGGGCAGGCAGGCTGTTCCATAGGATTGGTGCAGCTGAGGAGAAGGCATTTTGTCTCATGCATGTATCTTTTTCCCTAATAGATTTGTCCATGAGGCAACCTTGGTAGTAGTTGGATGGGCCTGCAAGGAGAGCCACCTGATTGTCTGGTAGAGGGTGCAGTGGTGAATTGAGTAAGGTGCCACTAGTACAAACCTACAAATGTTGTTGTAGGTTGTTTTCAGCCTGATGAGCCCAGATGATGTGGTCTGAGTCTGTATGGGGGAGCAGTAGTCCAGTAGAGGAAGTAATGTGATCTGGTCGATGACAACCCTTGACTTAGGGGTCAGGTAATCTTTAAGCTGGTATCCAACTTCTAATTTCTGGTGTATGCATTGTACTGTAAGTTCAATGTAGTCACTGAAGGCCTGAGGCTGGAGCAGGATCATGGGTGACTCTGAGGTATTTGAAGGTGGTCACTGTCTTGAGGGGTGGTGGGTATCAAGGGATAGGACTGTAAGAGGGTAGTGTTTCAGCCAGGCCTAGTTAGCCTTGGTTTGGATCTGAAAAGCATGGCTTTAGTCTCCTTGGCTTTGATCAAGAGCATGTTTTTGAGGAATCAGTGATGGTTTCAACCATAGTTGTTAATGAGAATAGTGGAGAGGTTAGCCAATGTTTTGTCATTGTGGAATAGAATTATTTCATCAGTGAACAGAAGAAAATTGCAGGTGATGCTATCTTTTGTAAGAGAGTTTACAAATAGGGAGAAAAGAATGGGTCCAAGGATAGAGCCTTGGGAGACCGCCCGGTGGCAACCTCCTGGGTGGGAGAGGTGGCACCTCCGGTCCAGACAGTCTGTGTATGACCAGAGAGGTAGTTTCAATGTCATGTGGTGGCCGAGACAGAAAAGCCAAGCCAGCTCAGTTTACTTAGGAATATATAGTGATCCACTATGTCAAAAGCCTTGGTGAGGTCCACAAAAATTGCTCCTGTGAGCTTGCCTGCATCCATGCTGTGAAGGACATGGTTAGTGAATATTCCTAGACTCCAGAGAGGAGCTAATTTGGTCTGCCAGGTAGCCTGTCTGTACCTCTGTCAGTTCCTTTAGGACCACTGGGTATATGACATTTGGTCCTGGAGATTTATCCACTTTCAGGGTCCTTAGGCCCTTATGTATCCTGTCCACTTGTATTATACCACCCATGCCTTCCCCTTCCTCTTTCCGAGCCCCTACTCCCTTGTGGTGCTGGAATGTCCTTCTCTCTAGTGAAGATGAAGCAGAAGTACTTGTTAAGTACCTCCGCTTTCTCTTCACATCCCACTGCTCAGCTTTCCTCCTTTTTTAATCTGTTAATCCCTTCTTTAATGTCCTCTTCTCCCTTATATATTTTAAGGCCTTCTCACCAAATTTTACCCCTTGTGCTTGCTGTATTTCCCTTGTAGCCTTTACCTCTGTAACTGTTCGGCTCATCATCCTTGATTTAGTACAATAATCCTCCCTATTCTCCTCTTTCTAGGTATTTTGTACCTCCAGAAGGCTGCCTTATTGTCCCTTACTGCATTTATCACCTCCTCTCCAATCCAGCTGAGTTTTTGGCCTTAGATTTCTTGCTTTGATGTTGACACACTCACTAATGGCCTTCATTGGTTCCTCCTTTATTATAGCCCATTTCTGTTCACCTCCATCTCCTTTCTGATCCCAGCAAGGTGTCCCACCAGAATTTCTCTCATCCTATTAAAGCCAGACTCTCTGAAGATCAAGACCCTCATCTTGGTCCTGACCAGCCATCCTCACTTTTCCAAGTGGAACCACAGCATGTGGTGATCACTTCCTGAAAGAAGCAGTTCCACATTTACATTGTAAATGTGTGCACAGTTGGACAGAACCAGGTCCAGTACAGCCCTCTCCCTAGTGGGCTTCATGACACCTTGTGTCAGGAAACCACACTGTAACACATGCAGCAGTATTTTCTCCCTGGTGCTGAAGGTAGCCAGGATTTTCCAAGCCACCCAGGTAGACTGAAGTCACCCATTATTACTACTCCCAGTTGCTCGTCATTTCCATGATTTGGGATTCCAGTACCTTGTCAAACTCTTTATCCTGTGAAGGTGGTCTGTAGACCACTCCCATCCTTAGTTTTATCATCTTAGTGGGTTGTACCTGCACTTATAATACTTCTGCCTTTCCTTCTGCTCCAACCTCTTGGGAAAAGGTTATCCTCTCCTTTACATACAGAGACACCCCCCTGCCTTCCCATATACCTATCCTTCCTATACATTTTATACCCAAGGACTGCGAGGTCCCAGTTGTGGTTTGGTGTGGCCCATGTATCTGCAATGGTGGATATGTCCACTTCTCCCTCGGTTATCAGCACCTGCAATTTTGTTTACCAGGTTTCTGGTGTGCAAAGACCTCCACTGCAGCTTATTTTCCCTTTTGCCCCAACCCATCCCCTCCTCACATCAGCCCCTTCTTCCTTCTGCCACCCATCTCAACTAACTCCTCTCTATTTGTGTTCTGATTTGGGGGGAGGTCTATGAGCCTTCTCCACCAGGTGACTGAGTGTATTTTGCACCCTGCTGCCCCCAGTCAGTTTAAATGGATTTTTTTCTCCCATGAATTCATTCATCTTGCCCTTCAGGACCCTTGAGCCCTTCTTACTTAGACGTAACCTTTCCAGTGCATGCAGATCTTTGTTATCCCAGGTCCCTCCCTAGTCACTAACTATCCAGTGAAATCCTGCCTCACACAGCCCTCTGCGCTATACATTAAATTTGTCTATTGTTACTTTCCTTGCAGTGCTAGCCCTTGGGAATGGCACCACCTCCGCAAAGGTTACCAATCTCCCTACCTTACTGCAAATGTTTCCCTACCTCCCTGAACCTTTGTTGCACCACCACTACTACCTCACATCCTCCAGGGTTATTTGTTCCCAGGTACACTATTATGTGAGGTTTCCCTTCATGATACCCAACATGCTAGGCAAAAATTCTATCATCCTACTGTTTGTCCTGGACACCATCCCCCAATCTCACCTCCTTTTTTTTGGGCCCAGCCCCCCCTTGCCCCATTCTGGGCTTAGCCTCAGCCCCTGCCTTGCATGCCATCCCCCCCATGCCCAGGCTTACCACCCTGGATAGGGCCACTGGGCAGGCACCCCTCCACATGGACAGTGGTCTCTTAGTCCTGGCTTGCCCCCCAGGGCAAGGACACATGAGTGGTCCCCACCAGTGAAGACAGGGAGCAGTGAGAGTGGCAGCTAAGGCAGGGTGTCATGCACGGGGGCCACATTTTTTAGTATGCTATTCTCTAGAGGTGGGATGTGCATTGACATCAATGGGCATGCCCTACATCTGTCCTGCCTCCCACATCATCCTGCACTGATCCACATGGATCCCCCAGCCTTACCTATGTCCAATAATGTGCCAGACACTCACCCCCCCTCCACCCCGGAGAAGGAGAGCCACCACTTGGGCACTCAATCCATCTCTGCCCAGCTGGAACTCTGACTCCCAGGTCCATTCCCAAACCTGGGATATCGGTGTCGCAAGCGGACACCTTGCCTCTGTGCCTGCAGGCTGGCCCATCTCACCTCTTTAACTATTAAATCCTCTAAAGATCACCCCCTCCCCCCTGCCATCCAGGGTCCTCTAAAGTGCAGTTAAAGCTTCCTAAACCATTTTGCCAGGCTAAGCGAAAGAATAACTTGGTGTGTATTTTCAGTCTGGGGCCTCTGCCTAGATGAAGAATACTAGATCCCCGGCCTACCAATCAACACAGAGGTAGCACTACCACTCATGACACTAGTGACCAGGATTCATTAGTGTGACTGAATTATTGGGGGCTAGCCAGGAGTAGATTAGATTCAGCATCCCCGAGGATGCCATCCTTCCCTGGTGAAGGAGGGTCCCATCAGTCACTGCCATACCACCCCCTGGGTGTAGGGGATAGTCAGGCCTGAAATGACTAGGAGTGGGCACAGCTACACTTCCTGCATGTGACAACAATTTGTGATGATCACATGTGGGTCCCTGCATTCATGGCTCTGGGAGGGCCCAGAAATTTTTTTTTAAAATCACTAAGCCCTGACTGGGAGATGATGGACCTCTGGCGCTACTGTGGTCTACTACCTGCCATCTCGGTTAAGCATCCTGACAAGACATAATAGGAGTCTGAAGGGTCCCCATTCTTCCCATGCTTGCCTTGGGAGTAAGCCCAGGCTCAATGGGGGAGAAAGTCCTTGGGACTGACACATAAGGGGAGATGGCTGATTGACCTTCGGTGTCCTGAAGCATTCCTGGCAGAGTGCCGGGGGCACAAATATAACTTGAAAAAAAAAGCCAGATCCCAGCTTATATCCTGTGGGTTTGTCATATAGATTATAAGTCAGTGATGTGCAGTTGTCACCACAGAAATTGTGATTCCAGTAAGCTTTTCGACTGGGACCAAGTTTTACCTCACAAACTAGAACTTCAAAATTTACAATAAACCTTATGGAACACTTCAGCAGCTGTGCTGTTGGTAAAAACATTGCCTTGACACTTTCAACAGTTTTTCCTTTTACCTGCTTCAAGGGAGACAATACTCAACTAAACAACTGCCCGACAACTGCTCAGATTTGCAGTTTATTGGGGAACCCAAGTGTTATATAAATATCAACATGCTACTTATAAAAGAAACAATTATGGAAAACAAGCTGCTGTTTAGAAAATATAACCAGCCTACAGACAATGATTAAACAAGGTCACTATCACATTAGAGAGAAGGAGAGGCAGAGCCCAACAATGATTCAAAGATGTTGCTTTTGTCACCAAGTGTCTACACCTTGTGTTCAGTGTACATTTAGCAATGTCAGTGAGGAAGGTTTCAGAGACAGTAGCTGTACTGTTACTGACAGCTCTAACTGTGAAAAACAAGTGCACACCAATAAAAGTTGCACACCTTCTTAATTAACAAACATCTGTTATCTATTGCAAACACAGCCCAGCTCTAAGAGGCATAGCATGTTTCCTCATGTCATCACCAGTTTACTGGTAGAAAAAAATGCTGATCAAACCGAAGTGTCACTGATATTATTAATTGTTTAAGAGGTAATCAGGAGCTTACGGTGAAACAGAAAAAAGTTTTAATTTAAACTAGCCTATAGTTGTTATACAAATGTATTTGCTCCTTTAACCATACCATCTTTGAAACTGGCAATACTGATGAAGAGAACCTCTTCAGTGCCAAAGGTAGAATCCATCACTTTTCTCACAAACCACTAGGTACTGGAACATGTAAGGAAGTCTTTTTTTTTTCCTCTCATTTCTCCAGCAGGCATATTTTACTAACAGCATCTCTTTACCTAGCCCCAGTTTTAACACCTCCCTTTTCTGTACTCTTTGGTATCTACAAGCATTCAACATTTGTAATGATAGCACAACATGACTTTCATGAGAAATGCTTTGGATGGGAGTTTAAAAAAGGAATTCTAAAACTGCATAAACGTTTTAATGCACTCATGCATATCTTAAAGATCATTGGTGGTGCAAAGTATATTTTATTTTCTCTTTTGACACATATTCCTAGCATTAATGTGTATTCATGGTAAAGTATTCTTTCCACATAATAATGATTTGCTAGAAAGTACCACTTTGCTAAATTTTTATAGTTTTTAAAGTAAGAGTATCAAATGAGAGGAAGTATGATTTTCCACTAACAAATTGATACTGAGGTGAACTAGGGCAACCTACACTTACTAATATAATGATAATATGTGTGTAAGGCCATACCTAATCGTGTAAAAAAAAATAATAAAAAAAATAACAACAGGCTATTGTCTAATGTGACATCATCATCCAATACCTGAGAAGCAGGACAAAATGGAAATATCCCAAATTACAACATATCCATCGACAAGTTAAATATTTTACATTTAAAAAATAATCCAAACATATTTATAGTACATGATTTAGTGTTGTTTTGTATGGAAATCCATGCACTACCAGATGTTGTAGTACTACACTACTGAGTGTCAAAATTAGTGTTGTACCATAGTAGCTATAGCACTACTGTGGTACAGCAGAGTATAATCCCGTGTGTGTTAAGATTCCTTATGTTTACCTACATTGCAGATTCTTCATAATAAAGAAATCAGCAATGGCCGGCCCACCAGTGCAGCGGCAAGGCTTCTGTCTGCTGCACCAACATCCTGGGTTCAGGGACAGACTCGGGAGTTGAAGGGCTGACCGGGGGGGAGAAGGACTGAATGTCCCAGGGATTGCTCTCCTTCTCTGGGGGGGGACAGCATCCGGCACTATGTGGACCTCTGGCGGGGGCTGCTGGCACCTCAGTGGCCAGCGCCACACATGGGGGGCAGATCCTGGTGACATTTCATTTCCCTGCCCCCTGGAAAAATTGCAGAAAAACACTGCCAGCCACTTATGATGGCCCTACCTCTGCCCCTGCTGCAGACAGAGGTCTGCCAGGTGGTTCTGAACCCATGACCCACTCTGAGGGGCAAGCCAGGGCTTAGAGGACAAAGTTTCATGAGAGGGGGCACCTGCCCACTGGCTTCACCCAGGGGGGCAAACCTGGGGATGGAGGGGTGACGAGTGGAGTAGAAGACCAGAACCCCCAGCAGGAGGAAGAATGCTGGCAGGAAAAAAAAAGAGATCAGCAATGCTGAAAACACTCCAAGTGAATTATTTTGTTAAACCATGAACTACTGAAAATGTTGCCAGGAAATGTAGCTATTGCTTAAATCTCATTAAATGTTCTCAGTGTTATCCTGTTGTTCTGTTGTTTGCTGTTCTTTTTTTTTGTCCCTAGTTCTAGACAGAGTTTAATAGAAGGTAAATTAATTAAAACGAAAATATATTATCCAAAATAATGCATGGCTAATCATAGGCTGGTTTTTACATCTCCAGGTGAGAGAACATCATAGCGACCTCTCTAGCTTCATTCTTGAGGTGTATATAATGCTACTGGCTCTCACCCTATCTGGGGATATTGAGTCGAACCCAGGCCCCATGATAACTAAGTATCAACTATCGGTGCTGGTTACAATACAAGGAGTCTATATATTGTCCACCTCAATGCAAGAAGTCTACTTCACAGTCATGCTGAACTAGAAGCATGGGTGGCCACCTATCAACCAGATGTTCTCTGTCTGTCAGAGACTTGTCTAAAACAATCTACCCCAGATGCATGCTGCCTGCTACCTAACTACAACCTTCTCAGGCTTGATAGGCCACCTCCAAAATGCTCAGGGGGTGTTGCAATTTACTACAGAAGTTATCTTAAGCTATCCATAGTACCAGGCCCCATTACATCCTCATGTGAGACACTCCATGCCATCTTCAATCTAGGAGCAAAAAAGCTTCACATTATCTGTGCCTATAACCCCTCCCACCCATATGGGCAATCTGGCATAATAGAGTTACTTGACCACTCGTCCTCCACTGTTGGGCAAAATTAGCTTATTATTCTTGATGACATGAACCTTAATTGATTAAGCAAATCTCATGGCTTTCTGTTATCTTTGGTGCAGAGCTATAATTTGCAACAAATCATAGCTGACCCTATGAGAGTGTTGGTGAATGCTAGGTCGAGTACCTTCATTGAGTGGATCTTAACAAATTGTCTAGACAGGATTGTAGCCTCTGGCACTTTCCCTGATGTGATAAGTGACCATTCCCCTATTTTCCGTACATGGAGTCCCACTGCGGTCACTGTGACTCCTCCATGCTACAGCTCCTTCAGGAACTATGCCAACTTAAACCAGGCACATTTCCTACATGATGTCTCTTGTATTGACTGATCCCAATTTACCTGTCCAAAAACTCAGAAGATGCTCTCGATTATTTTCTTAATAAGGTTATCTCTCTTCAAGATAAACATACTCCATGTCTCACTCATCGTGAATGAGGTAAACAAACTATATGGTTACATAAAGATCTTTTTACCATATTTAAGATCAGGGACAAGAGTTAGGTCAAGTTCAAAAGCTCTGGCCTCCCATTAGATTTTAACTCTTACAGGGAGCAGCGAACTAAGTGTAAAAAATTAATCAGAGATGCTAAAAGCTCATATTGCAAGAACCTATTGTAAGACGTGGCTGGTGACCCAAGGAAATTCTGGCCCCATATAAAAACATTTTTGGGATCCAAACAGTCATGCAATGCTGATGATGTGCTATTAAATGGTGTCCACTGTAATGATCCCATCACCATTGCGAATGCCTTTAACAATCGTTTTTCTGACCTGTCTAAACAGACTACTGCATTTCCACCTCCAGACCCAAATTCCGCATTCTTCACCTCTAATGACACTCCAAGGAGTCCATCATTGTACTTTAAATCCATCACCAAAATGGATGTCCTTAAACTCCTTAATGCTATATCTGACAGCACTGCCATTGGCTTTGACTGTCTTGAAACAAAGCTCCTGAAGCTGGCCACCCCTTTCATTGCTGGCCCACTAACTAAAATATTCACTATGTCTCTTAGTGAAGGCCTCATCCCAGTAATATGGAAAATAGCCAAAGTCACTCCAATTTTTAAGAAAGGGGATAAGAAAGACATAAGCAACTATAGCCCAATAGCAATACCCCCAGTCTTAAATAAAATCCTAGAGAAACTAGTCACTTCTCAAGTGACTGACTATCTCTCCAAGTATAACCTCCTGTCCCAAAATCAACATGATTTTCGAAAAGGCCATAGCACCCAAAATGCTCTGTTAAAATTCACTAATGATGTGTTTCATGCCATGGACCAGGGTCTCCTCACTGGTGCTCTGTTTATAGATCTCACAAAGGCTTTTGAACTCATTGATCACCCCTTCCTATTATCTATCCTCCTGTCCCTGGATTTTTTGGCTCAATCTGTATGCTGGTTTCACAGTTACCTATCCCACAGGGCTCAAGTTGTAAAATTCAATTCAGCGACATCAGATAAAATGGGTACTGCTATTGGTGTTCTACAGGAATCTATCTTGGGTCCTCTTCTGTTCTCGATCTTTATTAGTAATATATCGCAAGATGTCTCCCACTGTTCATCCTTGCTCTATGCTGATTATCTGGTCCTATACATGAGCTCAAATGTTGTATGTGTACTTAACCAAAACCTTTCTGTGGCTTTCCACAATGTTCAGTCCTGTATCACCAGTCATAGGCTTGTACTGAGTGTTAGCAAAACACAGGCTATGCTTCTTGGCTCATCTGCCAAGCTAAAAAGCTGTCACAACCTTTTTAAACTTGCTTCTGCTGATGGAACCCCACTGGAGGTGGTAAGCCTGTTCAAATACCTGGGGGTCCTCCTTGATGAATCTCTGAACTTTGATCACCACATTACCACGATATGTAAATCTGTCAATACTAAACTAGGGTTAGCATACAAAAAGAGCCATGTTCTCACCCCCTCTGCCAGGTTGGCCATTGCCAGGGGCATCCTTCTTCTGTCACTAACGTACAATGCTGTTATCTACAGCAAAGCATCCAAGGTTTCCCTACATAAATGGGATATGACCTATAACAATATATGTCAATATGCTTCTGCCTCCACTAGATTAAAGCATCATTGCCTGATATATGCAGAGCTTTATTGGCCCTCCCCCATGACCCACCATTTCCACTCAATTGATACTCTACTGGACAGCAAATCTGCCAAGCTCCCTTGCCTCCCTACTCACCCCTCAGTCCACCTCCTATGGACTACGATCTGTCGACCTCTCCTTGCTTAACATCCCCAGATGTAAAACATCCAAAGGTACTTCTGTTTTTTCCTATGTGGCACCCAGTTATTGGAAGTCTCTGTCTCTTCATGTATGCCTAGCTCCTTGTCATGCTGTGCTTAAAAAGAGACATCTTTTCCTTCTTGCTGAGTGCACCCAATGTTCCCGTTTCAATCCCCCTTGATCTGTCCTCTAGATCTGTCCTGTGCCATGATTGCATCTCCCATCTCCACCTGTTTCTTTTCTACTCTTTTTTCTACATGGTCCTCTCTCACGATCCATGCTATCCCCTGCTGTCTCTTGTTTTTCACTCTGCCTCTTTCTGTCTTTCGGACAGCATCCCTTGAGACTTGTGACTGCTTAAAGTAATTGATGCACTAGTTTTTAGAAATAGTAACGTGCTGCACTTATGTGATGTCTAAAAACCTACTGTTCTCTCTTTTTTATTACTGAGTCTGATGCATTATTTAGTTTGACTTACACTCCTGTATTTCCAATATGTTGCATCTTGACATTGGTACTCAGTCCTTCTGACTGCTATGTTGTGACCTCCTGGGTCATGTCTGAAAATAGCCACTCTTGTGGCTAGTGCACTTACCCATTTATCAAAAACTAAATAAATAAATAAATGTCACCCCTCAGTGGAAACATGGCCCTGTTCTGTATTGTTGCTATAGATTATTTTCTGTTTGTTGCTATGCTTGATAAAGCACTGTGGACTGGCAGAAAAATGCAACCATGGGCTAAAGTCATCAGGCACACCACTGGAATTATACTATACATTTTTCACCATGCTGGTCCTGCAGAATAAGCAGTGATAGAATAATGTTTTGCAAAACTACAGTTGGTTTAAAATACAGCTTTCTGTATGCAAAAACAGCATGCAGGTCAGACAACAGACTAATGTGGTTTGGGGACCCTCACTCCTTCCACTAAGTCCCAGGTGGTTAAAGCTAATGGTTTAATATCACCTATTGTACAGTACATCAAGTAGCTCTGTTCCAGCATTAGGCTGGCTATGGATGTGGTCAGGTACTGAGCAGATTCAGCAGGCTATTAGGCCTTTTCTGCCATCAATATCTATATTTCTATATTTCTAACATTCGGGCCCTACTCTCTAAACATAGGAGTACTATAAGGCTCAGATTCAGTATAGCCAAATGCAGGGTGCTACACTTAGAGAGAAAAGTTGAAGTAGGATTACAGATGTTATGAATGTTTACTTCACCAGAAAAGTTGGTGTGAAGTCAGGAACTTCCACTTTCAAAGCATTAGGAAGTTCCTAATGGCCTCACCAACTTTGCCGTGTTATTTTTTTAATGTTTTTAAATATTTCTAAGTCCCCCATCCACTGTCCCCTCACCATGAATATACTGTGATCCTTTCCTGTAAGATACCCCCACCCTCTCCATAACCACCCACCCCACCATGAGAAAGTGTGCCACTGACTAATAATGTATAATTTCCATCCTCCCCATCTGTATGCCAAAAACCACTCCTCCCACCTCCCTGACCAGAACATGATGACAAATGACCCCCCCATGGTCCCCAATTCCCACTCATCTTGAGCACCTCCAAAAATATTTTTGATGACCTGTAAAAGAAAAAATCTGCCCCCCAGTACAAAACATTTGCTCTGTTCAGAGTAAGTATCTGGAATGGCGTGAATAATTGCTGACATATTTGCTTATAGGAAAATCTGATTACCTGAGACTTGGCCAGTCAAGTTTTATTGTAGGCAAATACACAACCATACATTCATGCAGATACCTTCACTGGACAGAGCAAATGTTCTGTACCTGTGAATGGCTTTCTTCTTCTACTAGTCATCAAAAATAGATGTTCATCAGTGTGTGTGGGGGGGGGGAGGGGCAGGTGGAAGCCAGAGGGTGTTCTCACTCATCATCGAGGTCTGGTCAGGTGGGGAGGTGGGAGAAGGAGCACTATGCAGATAGTGGTGGGGAGGGGTGTCTTACAGGAAAGAGTTGGGGTATTTTTAAGATAAGGCCACAATGGATGGTGGCTTTATAACTATTTAAACAAGCATTTGTCAATGCTGAACGTTCGCTTGCAGGTATTTGCAGTGGTGTTTGGCATGTATGGTGCTTTACCCTAATGCCCTGTGCGATTGCTGGTATTTGCACAATAAATTGTCAGCATGACCTGTTTGTTACCCCCATTGTGCGCTACATAGGTGGAAACACGTTTTGGGCAAGATGTGAAAAATGACAGCTGTACTGCTCATAAGGAAGTGTGGTAAAATGCCAATGTTGAAAATCTGGAGTAAATATTGAAAACTGGCAAACCCTCTGGCCATGCATTAGCAACTGTACAACGCGCTAATTAAGCAGATCTATTTTAGGAATTGTTTCACCAAATTTTCAACATTGCCATTTTAAAACCTGTGCTAATGAACAGTGTCACTATGATTTTCTTACTGTGTCCCATACATTGATTTCGCACGTACTGGACATTGTGCACTATATGGAGGAAAGACGTTTTGGGCAGGATGTGAAAAATGACAGCTGTACTGCTCATGAGGAGGTGTGGTAAATGGCAATGTTGAAAATCTGGAGGAAAATATTGAAATTTGTAGAACTTACGAAGCGTGTAGGAACTGCACAATGCACGCCTGTAAAATAGTTATTTGTAGAATTTTTGCCAAATTTTCAACATAGCCATTTTAAGATCTCTGCTCATGAACAGTGACACTGTGATTTTCTTAATGTGTCCCATACAGTGAGTTCGCACACCGACTGTGCCATTGTGCACTACATGGGCAGAAACAAGTTTTGGGCAGGATGTGAAAAATGACAGCTGTACTGCTCATGAGGATGTGTGGTAAAATGGCAATGTTGAAAATCTAGAGTGCAAATATTGAAAATTCGCAAACGTACGAGTGATGCGTAGGAACTGCGCACGCACGCATCGTAAAACTGTCATTTAGGAATTTTTCTAAATTTTCAACATAGCCATTTTAAGCATCTGTGGTCATGAACAGTGTCACTGTGATTTTCTTAATGTGTTCCATACATTGATTTGACAATCACTGCATTGTGCGCCATATGGTGGAAAGCATGTTTTGGGTGAGATGTGAAAATGACAGCTATACAACTCATAAGAAGGTGTGATAAAATGGCAATGTTGAAAATCTGGAGTGAAAATATTGAAAATTCGCGAACTTACGAGCCTGCGTAGGAACTGCGCAACACACGCTCGTAAAACAGTCATTTTTTGGAATTTTTGCACCAAATTCTCAACATGGGGTTTTTGGGACCCCTTCTCATGAATGATGTCACTGTCATGGTGTTATCCAAGGCTGAAGGGTGATTTTGTGCAGTGACTGCGCAGTGCCTGCGAAATCACCCTTTGGGCCCGAATAACACCATGACAGTGAATCATTCATGAGAAGGGGTCCCAAAAACCAAATGTTGAAAATTTGGTGCAAAAATTTCAAAAATGACTGAGATATGCAATAAGTTGAACCCCATCTAGCCCATTATAGAGCTTACCGGCATTTCTCAGTTCGAGTCAGCTTTGAAGAGTGCAGACGGTTCCCAGTCCACCAAGATCGCGCGCCGGAGTCCAGAGGTGGCATGAGGTGGGGGTGGGAGGCTAGTGCGAGTGGGTGGGTGCTGGTTGTGGAGGGGGTGGGAGACGCGCCGCGGGACCGCTTTTGTTTTACAGGTTAAAAGAAAAAAGACTACTTAGGATATTTGCCATGCTGGGGTGGGCTCCCAGCATGGCAGAATATGTGTGGGGGGCAAGGAGCCGATGGGGATTGGGCACCCGTCGGCAAACTACGCGGGGGCGAGGAGCCGACGGGGGATTGGGCACCCCATCGGCAAAACGTTTGCCACACTGGGGTGGGCTCCTCAGCGTGGCATGAAAGCTTTGGGGGCGGGTATGACGGATGTGCGCTGGGGAGGTAGCGCGATGACGCATTGGGCGGCGCTCAGTATGGCAGCGGTGTTTTCCTTTGAAGCGAAGACCACCGCTGTCATACTGAGCTGCTGCACCCATTGGTGCAGGACCGCCACGCCTGCTCAACTGAGCAGTGCATTAGGTGGGAGAGGCACACCACCAAGTGTGCTAATCTCCCAATACGTTCCTTGCGCATGCACGCAAGCGAACGTAAAAACACAGTTTTTCATCTTAGGAAATGGTGCTTCTAAAGTGAAGTGCTACTTTGAGCATTGAAAACTATGTGATGTGGCACTTCCACGGCAACTTCGCTGAGATTGTATGACGTAATGGAGTGCATACTTGTTTATAAATATGGTTTTAGTTCATAATGATAAATAATACCTACTGTGTTCAATGTGAAGTTTCTTTTATTTGGAACAATAACCTTCATTACCCCTCAGATTTTAAGAATTAGTCTGCTTATAATGCTTGACAGGTTTAATTCCATTAGATAAATATTGCAATGATTGGTGTAAATAATGTTGTATTAGGACTCTTGACTCACTAATATAATGAATATATACTTCCTTCTAACTAGTTATCTCCCCCCCCCATGGGGGAGGTAATTCCATTGAGTTTTATTCAAATTCCTTAGACTGTTTATGTACATATAGTAGTTTTATTATTCACTGACACATTATTGAACACTGAATATATCAGGATACATAGTCTCATTTACTTGGGGGTCTTTGACAAGTGTTTTTTTTATTTGGCTCTTATACTGACAATTGTTATTATTGTATATAAAATCCTGTTGCAGCAATGAAGGCCTTATGGTTTATGTATTTAAGTTAGAATTTAATGCATAGGGTTTGCTTTTCATTAAACCTGAGTCTCAAAACATGCTGGGAAATTCAAAATTTATATTAGTGGAGTTCTCTTCTCGAAGTGTTATCATGTTTTCTGAGGATGTTTGACCTTGAAAGGCTCCTCAGCTAAACATGTATTTAAATGAGTGTTGAATCCAAAGGTTTTGCTTTTCATGAGAATGGATTCTCATGCACACTAGGACTTTCATAATTTATGTTAATGAAGCTTTCTGCTCGAAGTGTTCTTATCTTCTTCTGGTAAGATTTGATATTGAAAGACTCCTCAGCTTAAGGCAAACTGGTGCTGTCTAGTTTCTCTGATGCAAACTTCAGTTATGGTTTAAATGAGTATTTTAAACCAATGGGAATTATTTCTGTTTTTTTTATGCATGATCTTGGTGTTAATAGTATGTGATTTTCTAGGTGACTGTCATAAACTTCTGATGAAGGACTTGGTTGGTCCAAAAGCTAAATTACTTTGTTCTTTATGTAACATCTTTGTTGGTACAATAAAAGGTATCAAACCATTTGCTTCTGGATCTCCTTATAATGGTGCTTTTTTACCTGATGTATGTTAAATTTGATTTCATGTACAGTATGTTTGAATATAAAATGATCTTACTGTATATTAGTTTATCAGTATAAATTCTACCTACCCATTCCACAACTTATTTGTTTTTATATTTAAAGGGTGACCCACTCTCCTGACCCCTGACTGGTGATTGTATATAGCACCATTATTGATGTAACTGCTCCATGCGATACACCACCATCCCAGTTGTGCCCACTCTTTTCCAGTGCCTAACTATACTTAGAATGACAGAGGATGCTCTGTAGAAAGGAGGCATCTGACTTTGCTGGGATTTGAACTAGTAAGTGTCCCCAGATCATGGATCATATGTCAGAAGTGTGGACTAACATTTAAACATGAGTATTTAGGGGACTCAGGTTAGGAATGAGGGAACACTTAATAATGTGATCAGTTTAGCTCTTAGCACAATGTATAATAACTACAATTACAAATGGTCTAGGTAATGTAGGGAGGGCAATAACTGGAGTAGTGGATGGGGTATCATGTACCCCTATTTGTAGCATGCTTGACTTCCATTCCAATTATCCTGTTGTGATCCATCATGTTTTGATCCAATTATTGAAGATGAATTGAAAAAAGGAACCCAGATTGAACCGGATTTAGATTTTCACTAGTCATCTTTTCATACCCCAACATGAGAACCTTAACTTGAATTTCTGGACATTCTGTGCTTCATCTGTAATCCCTAGTGATAGCTTGGTGTAGCTTTTTTTTGTTGCAATATTTTAGCCAGTACTACAAAAGACAAAATAAATATTTGCATCTAGAAGTTATTGTGCAGCTAGACAAAGTAGGTGAATTGACAACCTTTATTGAATCAACTACTTTTTAGTGCACAATCTTTCAGGCCAGACAGGCCTTTCTTCTGTTTATCACAACAGACAAATACACCTACATTTTGCAATAGAAGGTTGTACAGCTATCTCAGGGTCATGATAGCATGGATAAGTTACTCAAGAGCTACTCTCATGGATGTTGTCACCATGGCACCTCAGGAATCCATTATAAGAATTTTATGGCAGATCATACACACCGCTTCCTTTAAGATATTTAAAACTCCCATCTAGAGTTGCTACCATTTTTCCTGGACCTGTTGATCATAAGACCCTCAGAATTACTGATAAAATCTAATATTATCCAATAGCAAGAATTCATACACTTATTTCCCTTGACTCAATTGTAATAGTATATGTTTAATAGAGGTCAACTATATAACTTACCACATGATGTCATTTCATCTGATCCATCACTACAATCATCATCTCTGTCACAGAGCCATGATATTGGTATACAGCGACCATTGTTACATGAAAATTGATGTCCTTCACACGTCGATGCTAAAATAAAGGTATAAAGCCACAATAAGTAACTGTTGTAAAATACTTTGAGATTAACTACATACTGTAACTACTGCATGCTTACATTACACTTTAAAGATGAAGTCAGAAAAAGACACATAGTTAAAACATTCATTCTACCGTTAATGTTTTTGTAACCCACTCCCATCCATGGAGTTTACCAGAACTGTCAAGTATGGTACCCATTTGGGCTCTGGACATTTTGGAGATCCTCATGGGGGGTCATTGAGTGAATGAAGAGAAGTTCTACTGTATTTCTTCAGCTCCACCTACAGCTGGACTGATTGGTTATCAAAGAACTTTAAATAATTTGCCTTGCCCCTGAAAGAAAGCATTGCCAGCAATCATGATGGAAGAGGGATTCCCCCTTAGTGAGGCCTCGACTGACCAGATACAATGATGCCTGCCAGGATAAGATGCCTGATCCTGCAGAATTAATGCTGGAACACTTTAACACTGTATCTGATCGTGCAGACACCACTGTACTAGCAGTGCAGAACATGGAAGTGGAAAAAAGTGACTTTCAAGGGGTTTATGCCTCTTTTAAAAGGTTTTTGGAGATTGTGTAACTGGGACTGATGGTCACCACCATCTTTTGCACCTCTGAATTGTTGTGCCTCTGTCAGTTAGGGTCCAAAGACTGAAAGCATCCAAATGGGCAGGACAGCCTAAACCATAGCCACCAGTGGGCTTGTGGGCTACTGGAGGCCCTATAATTCATCCAATTTAGTGATCCAATCAGCTGTCAAGCAGCCAATGGACAGGCCCTTTCCTGTAACTGACATCCAGGGCTCAATTGTCAAAGCTCTGCTTTTAATGAAAGGTACCTGTATCAAACTAAACTGACGCAAGTGGTACCTTGCATCAAAAGTTGCAGCAATCCCAATTCCGAAATACAGGCCATGTTGAAAACATGAGGCCATGTGACAAACCAGCCCTGGTGGTGCAGCAAGGTGAAAGGGGTCTCATGCCATGGTAGGGCTGCAGCATCCCCTAATTTGGGATTTTAAAAATCCCGCCATGGCCGTAGGTCATGACTGTGGTTAGAACAATCATGAGTTGGTCTAACATTCCTTGTGTTGCAGGTTGGCACTGTGTAGGTGGGAAGAAAGGAGGCCTGCAACCCACCTGGTACAGTTACAACAGTCCTGTGCCATATTGGGTGGTGCGTTACATGGCACGGTGTGGTAGGGTACAATGGTGGCACTGGCAGCTGTTCCCTGTACAGTCCCATAGACCCACAGACAGGGCGCTCCCCAGTGTGCAGGCACTGACCCTGTACTGGACCCCTGGTGTTATCAGCCCCACTGGCTGTCCTGTATCTGTCAAACTCCCAGAGAAGCAGAGACAGTCCCTGACTACATGGTATACAGTGCAGTTGTGTAACAGGGATGTACCCTCTGGCAGCTTGACATGTCCATGATGCACTGTCCTCTGTGTGTTGGCAAACTGCATCTGCAGGTGCCATTGTAGCAATGGCAAGTGGTTAGGGCACCCCTATAGTCAGATGCTATACCTGAGTCTTGCCATTGGAATGACAAACTGCTACCACTTACACAAGCGAGGGGATGCCCCATCCCTGCCACTGTACCCTACCTTGTTAAAACAGTGTCAGTGACATGTCAGGTGGGTAGCTGCATGTCAGTGACATGTCAGTGACATGCAGCCACTCACCTGACATGTCACAGACACTGTTCCAGCAGTGTCAATGACATGTCAGGTAGGTGGCTGCATACTGTATAACACCCACATATCTAAAGGTGACAGTCCCCAACAGTCTAGTAGGGCATCTGCATGGATCTGCCTATTAGAGGTCGACTGCACTGAAGGGTACAGGTGGATCCAAAAATGCCAATATGGGTGCTCTAACAACCTGCCACTGCTACTATAGCACCAGTACATGCACCATGACAGCACAAAGAGGACTGTGCATCAGAGGCATGCAAAGCTGCCAGAGGGTACATCCCTGTCACACAACTGCACTGTGTACCATGCAACCAGGGACTGTCTCCACTTGTCAGGGAGTTTGACATACATGGGACAGCCAACAGGCAGATAGCACCATGGGATCCTGGACAGGGTCAGTGTCTGCACATTAAGGAGTACCCCATCTGTGGGTTTGTGGGTCTGTACAGGGCACAGCTGCCTAATGCCACCATTGTACACTGTCAAATTGTGCTGTGTCATATGACGCACAATAAGGCACTTCCACAGGACCATTGTGACAGTTCCAGGTGGGATGCACATCCCACTCAAACACTGTGGTTCAGGGGTTGGTGTTGCACCAGGTTGAGGGGGGGTGATGGCACACTTAGTCAAACCACTCTAGTGTGCAACCTGCTTGGTGCACCACTCCGCATACAGCAAATCTGGGGACTTTGGTTCAGGGACTTCTGTTGTACTAAAATCCAGGGCAGGGTCAGTGATGCAGTGATGCACCCTGGGTTTTCCACAGGTAGGATTTGGCACAATGTGTGGGAATCTAGAGGGCCATTTAAAAATTGAGCCCCCAGTCTTAACAAGTGGGTAAGCTGCCTACTTGGGTTTTCCTACACAAAGTTTCTCAGGAATAGGGTGTACATTCCTGCCTGTCTGAGGAGGCAGACCAACTGTCAATGAGTGCAAGTCAAGCCTGCATAAATATTTGGAGAGGCAGAAATGTGCTACCTCACTCACTTTGTAGAATAGCTTGGCAGAGAACTACTATGACCTGATTGACTGACCCTGACCCATTATCCTCCAGCTTTCTGGCTGTGAGTGTGCTACCATGCAGTCTTGATCTAGTAAGAGAAAAGCAGAAATATTTTATTACACTCAGGCCTGGTCAGCCTGCACAGCAGCTATGCCAGAGAGACCTGAGAGCCACCATGCAAGTCATCACTGCCTGGTGATGGCCTGCAACAGATATTGCCGGGTCAGTCTGTAGTAGGTGAGCCCAGCAGACATGCATTCATCTGACACCCTAAGAGAGCAAAGAGGGAGGAGACAGAAAGAAAGAGAGAGACAGACAGATTGCCATGTGACAGCCCAGGTGATTGGCAGAGGCACTGGAAGTGACAACAGAGGAGAGATGAGGCATCATAGGTGCTCTCTGCAAAATAGAAGAAGCTGATATATACAGCAGGTGTGTGGTGAGGGGAAAGTAGCTGCTGTTATGTCACCAAAGGTATCCATGAGTTAGTTCAACCGTGCCTATGGATTATGTGATACACTCCAGTTTCTGTGTAAAATTCTACAAGGCCCCAAAATAACTACATTTTTTGAACTATGGTATCTGACCAGGAGTACAAATTTGGTGTTTGCTACAAATTGTTTACTGTCTATTTAAGTGCACCAACAACAGCCAATCATGTGCTACTGTGACAGGCCTGCAACGTTTCATTGGCTGGGCACCCATGGAAGCATTAAGAGCTCCTTAGAGATGTAGGGGTATGCTGCTAACAGTAGGTGCAGGCTAAAGGGCAGGACAGTGTGGCTGGGCAGGGGATTGTGTTAGCTATGGGGGCAGGCTGCTCAGAAAGTGAACAACTGCTTGGGCACTACTTGCATATAATTTAGTCAGTGTTAAACCTTTCCTTTCCTTCCTTTCCTTTATGACCATATTCCTGCCCCGCCCCCCCCCAACAATTCACATTCACACTGGTTTGGATTACTATTGCTCCACTAGCTTGTTATTTGTAGTGGTAAGTTGTTGTTTGGTCAAACGGTTATTGCATGGTGTGGATTTTGGGTGGTCTGAGCCTGTGAGGGACACAGTGGGATGGTAATCTTTCCCAGATGGTGGTCCAAGACAAGTTTGTACCTATCCCACTTAATTTACCTGGGTGGAGGCACGACACAACGTGTATTATCGAAACTCCTTTTGGTAACAAATACACACATGAAGTAAAGTACTCACTCAGTCTTCTTAACCTTAATTACGCTGGTAAGGCAGGAGTAACACACTGAATAGCATCAGAAACCTGATGCAGATTTTTTTTATCTGCAAAACCGGTGGAGTGCTAATGCTACAACCCAAACTATGGATGGTATGTTTTATTATTTAAGATAATAAAGCTGAATGATACTCAGCAGAGTGGTGCGGTGTTTGCTTTGTTCCGTATTTAATCTAACTCTTTTGTTCAATGAACCCTAAGGCTGCCAGTAGATTTAGCTCATATGAATTCAGGCTATGTATAGACATCTGTGGCACAGCATGGATTTAAAATATGAACAGCCATTCCAAGATATCTTCCCTTCTTATTGCTTTGACATGGGTCTGTTCGGAATAACTGGGAAACATCACTGTGGTGATGTGCATTATGAAACTGGAAAGACAAAACAAAGAAGGAAAACAATTTGGTTTGGTATACTACCTTTTATGCTATTTATATCCCAGAGCAGTTTATAATCCAGGAGAAAAGGGGATAGAACATAGGTGCCAGTTTCAATACACATGGAAATTCAATATGCACAGAGACAGAGGCAGAGAGTGAATGACTTCATCTGAGCTATATCATGAGTAAGTGGTGATTTTATGATTCAGACCAAGATCCCCAAGATATCTGTGCGCAAACCTCCAGTCCACAGCTACACTGTCTCAATTCGGGGCAAGAGCAAATATTACTAAGAGACTTAAGGAATATGCAGTACCAGTTTTCAAACAGAATGCTTTACATCCTCTTTAAAACACTATCATTAAGGAACGTGTTTTTTAAAACCTTAGCACATGTCAACAAAATACCCATCAGCACTAATTAAAAGAAAATGTTCTTTCTTTATTTTGATTAAAGCACCTAATTGATTTCACTTTCCATTTTCTAGTGTCAAACTGTCAGATAATTGCAAGGAAGATTGGCTGTGCGCTAAAAATATCACATTGTAATACATAATGCCTAATAATTGATACACCAACTAACCACTTATATGCTTTTAAAGAGCAAGCAGTACAAAAATGGATTTAAAGCAGTTCATTCCCAGCCCCTGATTCAATGAGATGAAAGTAAGATACAAAGAAAGAAAGAAAGAAAGGTATAAAATGCTGAGAGCATAAAAGGAATGCTAGGAGCATACAATGGCAAAGTAAGACAGTGAGGAAAGCAAAGTTGCAAACAGGGGAAAAGATACCCAAAGGGTAGCAAAATGCAACAAGATGTTCTACAGGTAAGAGATATAAAGAAATCAAGTGGAGGGATAGTGAGGATAAGGAGGATGACACAGGGAGACTGCACAGAGGGAGACTGTGCAAAGGAGTATCAGGAAAAAGCAGGCATCCTAAACTGCTACTTATGCTCAGCCTTCACAGTGGAAGGAGAGGGGGAAGAACAACCAAGGAACACCAGGAATGGGGGGGGGTGGACACATGTCCATTTTCAGAGGGGAAAGTCCCGAAGTTACGTACAAATCTGAAAGTGGGCAAGGCCATGGGATTGGATGGGATACTCCCAAGGATGTTAAGGGAACTCATGGAGGTGCTTGCTGTATCACTGTTGACCTTATTCAACAACTCCCTGGAAGCATGACTGGTTCTGGAGGACTGGAGGACACTAAATATAGTTGCACTCCATAGCAATGGCAGCAGGGAGGAGGCTAGCAACTATAGGTTGGTGAGTCTCACATCACTATTGGGGAATTAATGGAAATCCTGTTAAAGGAAAGGCTAAAGGAGTATCTTGAATACAGCAGGTTACAAGACTAAAGGCAGCATGGATTCATGGGGGGAAGGTCATACCAAACAAATCTGATTGATTACTTTGGCTAGATGACCATGGAAATAAATCAAGGAAGTCAGTGGATGAGACTGATAAAGAAATTGGAGAGCCTCAGGGTGGGATCTAAGGTGGTAAACTGGGTAAAATGGATAGGTGACTGAGGGTGGTGGTAAACGTCACTCAATCTAATGAAGGGGAGACTGACCAACAGAGTGTCGCAGGGCTCAGAAGTGGTACCAGTCCTCCTCAATGTCTTCATCATTGACATCACAGAAGAACTGAAAGAGAAGGTTTGCTTTTTTGCAGATGAAAAATCTGTTATAAGCTGGATACTCAGGCGAGGGTGGAGATAATGGGTAGGGATCTTTGAAATCTTGAGCAGTGGTCGAGGCTATGGCAGCTGGGGTTCAATGCCAAAAAGTGCAAAATCATGCATATAGGGCATAGAAACCCAGAAGGTGAGTATAAAATTGGGAGGAGGGGGGGGTACTGCTGACAGTCACTAATCTGGAAAGAGTCCTTGAGGTTATCATATCTGTTGACCTCAAAGTGTTGAGGCAGTGTGACAAGACAGTAGAAGAGCCTGTGGGATTCTTAGTGCATAGGGAGAGGTATTAACAGCAGGAGGAGAGAGGTGGCGTTATCACTGTATCGGTTGTTGGTGAGACCTCATCTAGAGCACTGTCTCAAGTTTTGGAGGCTGTATCTAAGACAGGACATGGACAGGGTACAGTCAGTCCAGAGGAGGGCAACTAATGTAGTACATTGGTTACATCAGAAGCCCTATGAAGACAGAATGAGGGATCTCAACATGTACACCCTGCAAGAAAGGGGGGAACATGATAGACATCAACAAGTATCTCATGGTGTGAAAAGCATACAAGATGGCAGTCTATTTCAAAGGAATACTCAAAGTACTACTTCACTAAAAGAGTGGTGAACACCTGGAACAGTCTGCCAGCAGAGGTGTTGGAAGTGAGAACAGTGTGGGGCTCCAAGCATGGATGGGATATGCATAATGGATATATTGACAGACAGGAAGTGAGGAGGATCAATAGAGAACAGGTAGGGCTTGGGGGGCAGGATAGGCTGGAAAAATCTGTGCAGACTGGGTGGGCCAATTGGTCTTTTTCAGTTTACAATTTCTATTTTTCTATGCTCAAATAGCTGGATGCAGGAAAAAGAACATTTTGTATACTGACATTGTCAATGAAATCACAATGGTTAAGTCTAAAACACCAGTAAAAACTTAATACAACATGAAAAACATAGTCATGGTTTGATTTATTTTATATAAAACATAGAGTTTGAATTATTTTATATATTTTCTGTAAGACTCCTTTGTTTTCTACTTGCTGTTAATAACATTTGCATTTAATTATATACAGAAAAGGGCTACTCAATGCAGCTATGCATTGCCTGAGGCTTCAAACTGTATGAAACCACAAAAAGAAAAGGAGCCCAGCACATGCAACCACACAGGAAAAATTATTCTAACACTCAAGTTTGCAGTAGTAAATTTGAAACTGTTATTAGTTCTCAAGTAAAAGCATTAACTTACGTATAGAAACATATAATCTGTCAGCAGAATAGGACCTCCTGGCCCTCTTAGTCTGCTACTAAGGTCCCTGCCTACTGAGCTACCATAGACCCTAATTGATCTACAGCCTTACCCCCCTAGCCCTGTTACCAAGGACACTTGTGTGTATCCCATTACTTTTTGAATCCTGTTACTGTTTTTGCACCCAAAACCTCTGCTGGTATACTGTTCCAGGTGTCATCATGTCCCCTCTAGGTCTCCCCCCTTTCAGCTTTATATAATGTCCCCTCATTCTTGTGCCTCTCTTTCTGTGAAATATGCCATCCACCTGTACCTTATTGATGCCTTTGAGGTATTTGAAGGTTTTTATCATGTCTCCCCTTTCTCTCCTTTCAGTCAGAGAATAGATAATTAATCCCTTGAGTCATTCCTCATAGGACTTCTGATGCAGGCCTTGCACCATTTTGGTTGCCATTTTCTGTATTGCCTCCACCTGATCTATGTCCTTCCAGAGATGGGGCCTCCAGAACTGGACATAGTACTCAAGGTGAGGCCTCACCATTGATCTATACAGGGGTGTCACACCTCCCTTTTTCTGCTGGTGATACCCCTCCCGTGCAACCCAGCATCCTTCTAGATTTCCCTATTGCCTTATAACACTGCTTTGCTACCATCAAGTCATACGATATGATGACCCCCAGATCCCTTTCCTGCTTTGTGGTTGTTAATACCCCACCCAGATGTTATCTTGCCCTTGGATTTCTTTGCCTATGTGCATAATTTTATATTTTTTGTCACTGAAGTTCAACTGCCAAACCCTTGACTGTTCATCCAGCTTTTTTAGATCTTCTTTCATCCCCACCCCCCACCCCGGTGTGTCCACTCTGTTGCAGATTTTTGTGTCATTTGTGAACAGGCATATCTTTCCTTTAAGTCCCTTTGTGATGTCATCACTAATGAAGATATTGAAGAGTAGCGGTCCCAGTAATGACCCCTGAGGAACCCACCTGGTTACCTTTCCTTCTTCCAAGTGATATAACAGCAATAATTCAAATCAGTAAGTGCAAACAACATACTACCCCAGCACTCTGCACACAAATGAAGTAAGCAATAAGACACGACAGGGTGGTGGTTGTTATGTGATAACCGCACACCTAGGTGCATGGTGAGGCACGAGGCCAAAGGCCGAGTCTCCTTTTGCACCTAGGTGTGCGGTTATCACATAACAACCACCACCCTGGATTGTCTTATTGCACTTATAAAATGGGAAATAACTACGGAAACAAAGAAAATGACAAAGTGTTTATATTTTGAAAACGTTGTAACATTTATTTAAATACAGAATAGAGAATTAATTGAAACATTGAGATACAATAGTCCCTTGGTAAACTTTTTTGAATGGTAAAAAATAGCAATTACTAACAACATTAGCAAACAACAGTCTACTTGTTGTAGTTTATGAATTGCACTTTACTTTACTGTGATTTTCTTAATCTGTCCCGAACATCGATTTCGCACACCGACCACGCCATTGTGCGCTACATGTGCGAAAACACATTTTGGGTAAGATGTGAAAAATGACAGTTGTACTGTTCATAATGAGGTGTGGTAAAATAGTAATACTGAAAATCTGGAGTGAAAATATTAAAAATGCTTGAAGTTACGAGTGTGAGTAGGAACTGTGCAACATACGCTCGTAAAACAGTCGTTTTGGGAAATATTTTCCCCAAATTTTCAACATAGCCAGTTTAAGACCACTGCTCATGAACAGTGTCACTGTGATTTTATTAATCTGTCCGAAGCATTGATTTCACACACAGACCGCGCCATTGTGCGCTACATGTGCGAAAACACATTTCGGGTGAGATGTGAAAAATGACAGTTGTACTGTTCATAAGTAGGTGTGATAAAATGCAATACTGAAAATCTGGAGTGAAAATATAAAAATGCTTGAAATGCAATGATGCATAAAACTGCGCCAATGCATGTACGTAAAACAATATTCGTTTAAGAATATTTTCGCAAATTTTCCAACATAGGGATTTTGGGGAGCCTTCCTCATGAACTATGATACTGTCATTTCATTAATCATTTCTGAAAGGTGGTTCACACAGTGATCGATGAACCACCTTTTGGGACCGATTAACGAAATAACAGTGGTACAGTTCATGAGGTGGGGCCCCAAAAACTCCATGTTGAAAATTTGGTGAAAAAATTCCCAGAAATTTCTGAGATAGTGCACTAAAGTTGAAAAAAATCCATTTATGCCATTATACAGCTTACCAGCATTTCTTCAGTTTACAGTCGGCTTTGAAGAGTGCAGACGTGTTCCTGGTCCACCGAAGATCATAGTGCTGGGCTCCGGAGGTAAGTATGGGTTGAGGTGGGGGTGTGAGAAGGTGGGTATGCAGAAGGTGGGTGCGGGTTGGGGGAGGGAGAAAAAGAATCAATGAGGGAAAGTTTTATTTGTTTCAGTTTTTTTTTTTTATTTATTTACACACAAGGGACTTTTGCCATGCTGGGATGGGCTCCCAGCGTAGCTTGGGGGGGCAGTGAAGCCGCCGGGGGATTGGGCACCCCTGTCGGCAAATTAAGCTTTTGCCATGCAGGGGTGGGCTCCCAGCGTGGCACCAGGCAACTCCTGGGGGCACAGTGTAGCGAGCAGAGTTGAGCACCCCTGTCAGCTAAGGAAGTTATTGCCATGCTGGGGTGGGCTCCCAGCATGGCATACGAACATTTTTGGGGGGAGGCAGTGAAACTGACCGGGGATTGGGACCCCCATTGCAAATGTGAGTTTAAAACCCAGGTCTCCAGAACTGCAGCATAGACCATTCAACCTCTATAGTATGCTGCCTCCTTTAATATTAAATTCCCTCTATGATCGTAGCGGTCGCTATTTCTTTAACTCTTTGCTGCCTACCATCATGCACCATGCACTTCCATCTCGGGAAGTGATCGGCTTTTTTTTTTCAATGCCTCTCTGCACTCGCATTGTATGTTTGAGTTAACTGATAGCCCGTGTCACGGGCCGATTACCTCTATGGATTGCTTTTATTAATATTAGCAATGTATTTGGGCACTTTGGGTATGCCTCTGCCTATTTAACCATGTTTTCCCACCTTTTCTTTTTGTTTATAAAGTAATACTGTATTGCCTACTTTCTTCATCCTGATTTTTTGTTTTCTGTTTTTCCCCACATTCAAGACTTAGAGGCCCAGATATTCAAACTGCGCCATTCTGTGGCGCAGGCCCCTGCACCACTCAAAATAGTTGTGCAGGGGTGTGGCCAGAGCGATATTCAACGGAGTTGCGCTATGGTGCAACTTCTTTGAATATCGCCCCCTGGCCACACCCACTGTGCATGGCGCAGTGGAACTGTGCCAGCACAAGTGGTCAGAGTGGAACATTGAGATGTGGTGGCACAAGTTCCATTGTGCCATGCACAGCACCTGCGATATTCAAAGGGTGACATGCAAATGTGCCCATAATTTATGCAAGGCACACGGGGGGGCCATTTGCATCTGATTATGGCCCCATTTGCATGCCATTAGCATGCAGGTGCACCGATCCCCGATGGCTTGCGCCTGGCACCCTGCCAGGCAGCAGCCATCAGGGAACAACGCCCCCTCCAGCCTGATCGTGGGCATACTGGTAGTCTACCCCCCAGCAGCCCAATTGTGGCATAATGTAGTCAACCCCCCAGCAGCCCAATCGCAGGCAGCACAGTAGTCTGCCCCCAGCAGCCCGATCGCAGGGCACAACGGTAGTCAACCCCCACCCCAGCAGCCCGATCGCGGGCATAGCAGTCTCCTACCCCCCTTCATTAGCCCGGGCGAGGCATAAATGAAAAGTCCCGGTAGCCTGATTGTGGCATCAGACCTTCCCAAAGTCCAATATCCCTTGTGGTCCAGTGGATCGAGTAGCCCAATCGCTGGGAGGCATCCTCACCCCCCGGTATGATAGTCTGGCAGGACGAGCCACACTCCACCCTCCCATGGGACTCCCACCACCCCGGCCTCTGGCCAGCCAGCGGGCGGCACTCATCACCTACCGCTGACGGGGGAGCGGGATGGTGGGGCTCCGTGGGCGGTGGAGGTGGGGCCACTAGATCACCAGGGATATCATCACTTGGGGAGTGAGGATGCCACCCACGATCGGCTACTTCCTGTCCACTGGACCACCAGGGATATTGGACTTTGGGGTCTGATGCCCGCGATCGGCTATTTGGGGGTGGGGGTGTTTACTTATGCCCGCGATTGTTAATGGGGGTAGAGACTGTTATGCCCACAATCGGGCTGCTGGGGGGTTGACTGTCATTATGCCTGCAATCAGGCTGCTGGGGGTGCACACCACCGCTATGCCCGCTATCAGGCTACTGGGAGTTATGCCCCGATTGAGCTACTCGGGGTGGAGGTCACTGTTCTGCCTGCATCGGGCTACTCGGGGATGGGGACACTGTTCTTCCCACGATCGGGCATGGAGGGCGCCCGCCCGGTGCAGTTGGAACAGGTCAGCACCCACAGGTGGCAGCTGTGTTGCACCCTGCAGTGCAGCAGCTCACCTGTGTGTGGCCCTCGACTTGTTCCTTTTTTTTTCGGCTCAACTTTGTGCAGGCGCAGGTAGGGGTTGCGCCTGCATAACTCTGCACTGCCCAGCTGAATATCTGGCTGTGCAGTTTATGTATGGTTCCTCCCCCTTCGGTTTCGCATGCCTTCACTATCATTGCACTGTTGCTCAGCATGATTTCGGAGGCGCAACTGCCTCCTGCTGAATATCGCAGAATGGCGCATTTCTGACTTGCGCATGCACAACCCTATTGCGCATGGCTCAACTCTTTTGAATATCTGGGCCAGAATGTTTATCATGGAATATTTACAATGGAATACAGAGATTCAAAATTCTGCTCTGTTCCACTTGTAGAAAGTTACTGTCCTGACATTCTGTACACACAGACAACAAAGGCCTGTTTTAGAGCCAGAGACTCAATTATATCACTGTCAGGGCAAGCATGCGAGATTTCATTGATGAGCAGGTAAAGGCAGAAGGGGGCTTTTTCACTGTTAGTAAACAAACAGTTGTAATGAAAACTATAAACAACAATTAATGTTTCTAATTTGTTTATGTGTGTAAGGTGAGTGTGATGATCAGGGAAACAACACTTAATGAATTTATTTTTTTTTTTTTAACGTCGTTTTATTTTTAGGGCCCAGCTGAAGTTTTTTTTTTTTTTTTTTTTTACAGTGTAAAGGTAACAGCCATGTTTATAATGGAAGATTAGTTCTGCTTGAAGATGGACTGATGGAAGATAGTTCTGGTTGTATGAGGACTGATTTGCTCATTGTGTGATGTGGTTTAGAACCAGGATGACTGTGCATATATAGTGATTTAATGTACAGTCAGCTGATGTCTCTTGGCCCATGAGATCTCTAGATGTTTTCTTACCATTTTATAGAAAGTGCATAATTAAGCTCTAAACAATGGGGTAGTAAGGTACCGACGAATATTGATTGGAGCTACTGTTCCTATTGTATTTTAAGTGCAAATTTACTGTCAGAAGTTTAGCATTTGCTACTGTAAACTTGAGTAGTGGCATAACTATTTAAGTAGGATTGCTGACCCTTGACCATTAGTCCTCATCAGCTCAGCTGCTCTACATCTGAATTCATAACCCAATTTCTAAGCATCATCATCCCTTAAATAGCACTGTATTATAATGCTGTCATAAATATACTGGGAACTGTGGTTGCAGATGTTGTCAAGCAGCAAGAATGTATAAGATATAGTACAACGATTCAATTTCTAACATGCCCTTAATATTAAAAAAAGTGAGAAATTACAGACTATACTGTACATGAAACATTACTGGAACTGTAAATATTATACTTGACAAACTTCTTACGTAGAAGGGCTTTCTCATAACACAATGAGATCTGTGAGTCACTGCCTGTGTTTGCCAGTGCAACGCTCATTTGCATGCACTGCTTTGTTCTAATTACATATAATTTATGTAAATAAAAGCTATAAGTTAGTAAAAAATGCCTTTCATAGGGACACATTGATACTATAGCATTTGAAAAGGGAATGACTGTTAAAAACAGTCTAGGAAAAAAGAAATACCTTTTCCGTGAGTGTGTGTGTATCAGGAGGGTTGCACAGCTAGTGTTTTCTGGGAAGCCATCTTATTAGTAATAAAATAATGTTTCACTGGAACTTGGGATTTGGAACATGCTGAAAATGAGGTATCTTTTCATTTCTGTTATCTGTGTTTTCACTATTATCATAATGCTTCCAGTTCCACTGCCCTTCCCCTCCTTCCTTGAAATACAAGGATGTACAGTAGGCTGAGTTTAGCTCTGTAGGTCAATAGCGCTATTGACTTTGGGACCTGGGAATCACAGCAGCAGGTTCCAACCATTTCTTCTCTCCTGTCTCCCAGATCAGCAACTGGCAGATTGTAACTTGCCCCCCAATAACACCAGTATTTCCTAATAAATATGCACTATCAGGCCCTACAGCTGCAACTTCCTTCTCCCATAGACTGTACCAGGCAAAGGCACAGCTCTTTTCTTTAGGCCCATAAGGCATTCCAATCTGTTCCAGAACCAGCCCACCAGGATACTGTTTGGTGGACTGCTGCTGAATGATTTAAATAAAATGGGATTTAGATTTCTATAGAAAATCCCAAATTCACTTTCACAGAAACAAAATCTTACAAATGCTCAATAGCAACTACCGCGTAAGAATTGAAAAAACTCTATTGCTGTTGCTGCAACTGTTTCTGTAACACAACTGACTTTGTTGTAACATTATACTTTGGAGGAGTCTTCTACCTGTGCTGTATATTACTGCACAGTTCTCAGATTTAATATTTATTGGTTAAGAGGTGACCTTTCTTGTTCTCAACCTTGGTCATAAATTCTGAAACCATGCAGAAACCTGGATTAAGGTCTGGGTATTTGCAGGGAGAACAGAACTGATGACTAGGAGATGTATTGTAATAGGACAGATTACATGATAATATAAATTGGCTCAGTGGTCTGGGGATTTCACAAAAAAAATCCATAAATAATGTCCTAGCAACATAAACAACGCACAAAAGTATTCATAGGCAAGTGAACTGAAATAATGCAAATTACTATGTCAAAACCAAATGTTTCTAAGGACAGTTACTTTCTTATTAAAGGGGAAAAACAGAGCAACAGTGTCACATGTTGTACTAACAAAGTCCCCCTGCCAATTAAATATTTAGTCTCTCAAATGTGTCTGCACTCTCAAAGAAAAACAAATCCAGAAGCTAATTCATTCAAAAGCAATTTATTTTTCAAAGATAAAGTTTATACAGCTTCTGCCAGTGGTAAACATGCACCTCACCCCAGCGTTTCACCTCTGACAAAGCCTTACATCAGAGGCGAAGCACTGGGGTGAAGTGCATGTTTGCCTCTGGCAGAAGCTGTGAAAACTTTATTTTGTAAAAATAAATCGCTTTTGAATGAATTAGCCTCTAGATTTGTGTTCCTTTAAGAGTGCAGAGGTTTGAGAGACTTTGAAGTTACAGTGGTTGCCACACTGTGTCTGTACCTCTCGCTCTGCAGTTGAGCGCATTACAGTTTTTGAGTTTGGACAATTAAATATTTAGTAGGGAGAAATTGGTATGCGCAATAATTCCTTGTTAGACAATCCACTCTCACAGATTAACCACCAAATCTTATTGAGAACACTGTGTGAAAATGATTAAATGAAATATAATGTGCAATCCATTTCAGGTGGCACAAAACTAAATTTGTCTGAAATTACAAAGCCACCAAAGTAGTCTGGGATACCTTAGTGTCTGAATTGTTTTACCTGCACAAGTCTTATTGGATTCATCATCATTATTGCCACAGTCATTGGCTCCATCACAAAGCCACTTTTTTGGGATGCAACGATTATTTTGGCACTTAAACTGATCAGCAGGACAGCTATGGTTGGCTGCAAAAGAAAATGAAACTGCTAAATTGCCAACAGTAAAGGTTATTGACAACATTATTATAGAGTATTGATTGTGATTCATTCCTAAAACTAGAGTTACTACAGTACATCATTAATCCACAAACAATCTGGCTAATGCGTGTTGGCATTTCTTATAATTTAATAATGAGGCAGTATAGTGTAGTGGTTAAGAGCACTGAGCTGCAAACCTGGATACATGGGTTTGAATCCCCTCAGCCCCAACTTGAATACTTTGTCACCCTAAGCAAGTCACTTAACTTCCTTATGCTCCTGGTCACACCTGGAAACAAGATCTAGCTTATTGTGCCTTTCCTGGTTAAACATTTTCTCCTAATGACCTGAGGCAGGACTTTAAAATGATTTGCACTACCACAAGTCATGTTATTTTTGGCCATATCCCACAAAATTTCATGCGGGCTATGTATTCAGTATATATTTGATGCAAGGACCCTCAAATGTAATCATTCTTTAGCTGAAGCTATAGTTGCAATACATGCATACTGCTGCTAAAATCACAATGTTCATGACTTTTAGGAACATAGAAACATAGACACTGAAAGAACAAAAAGGTCTTACAGGGTGCAGGAAAACACTATTTTTAAGTGAAAAAGATGTTTCAGGACTAGAGGGCATGGGATGAAGTTGAAGGGAGGATGATTCAGAGGAAACATGAGAAAGAATTTCTTCACAGAACGGGTGGTGGACAAGTGGAACACCCTGCCAGAGGAAGTGGTGGGGGCTGAAACAATCACGGGATTTAAGAATGCATGGGATAGACATAAAGGAATTCTAGAGGTCAGGGGTAAGGGGAAATAGACTTCTAGGAAAACAAACTGAACTTACAAGCTCAAATGGGCAGACTGGGTGGGCCATAGGCCCTTATCTGCCGACACTGTCTATGTATCTATGTATCTATGTATCTATGTTTCACAACCCATCCAGTCTTCCCAACTCTGCAAATAGTATGTTACGGGGTACCCTATCAATCATTCACTCCCCCATTTCTTGTGCCATCTTCATCACCTACCTTTACCAGCCCATGTGCTTATCGCACCTGTGCTTAAATCCCACTACCGATTTGACAAATACCCCCACCATTGGTTATTTATTCAACATTTCCACCACTTTGCTTGTAAAGAAATACTTCATGATGTCCTTCTTAAATCTCCTTTTCACCACGTTCATGGTTTTCCCTTGTGCCCGTGTTCACACTACTTGTGGACAGTTCCTGTTTTCCCTGCTTTCACATACAGAAACCTGAATGTCTCTAATGCACACCCCACTCCCTACTGGACTCCAACATGTACATGGGCCCCTCTAAGCCTTGCCCTGTAAAACTTCCTTTGCTTTCCCTGAATCATTCTGATGACACAATTCTGTAGCAACTCAACCCTATCCCTGTTCTTCAGGTCCAGAATCTAGACATGCATGCAGTTCTCCTAATGTGGCCACACCAGAGATTTGTACAGGAGCAGTATTACCTCCTTCCTTGTGCTGCCTATGCTTCTATACCTCAGTATTCTCTTTACCCTACTCTCCTGTTCTGTTAAGCTGCATTGTTTGTTTTAGTTCATCTGCAATTTATCAGCTCCAGATTTTTCTCCACTGCCACTATTCCAATATCACACCCCATCCTGTACTTTGTATTAATGTTCTTGGACCTACGTGGAGGACTTTGCAGTTTTATGCATTACATTTTATCTGATAGACAAATGCACAATTTTTCCAGCCACTCTTGATCTTCCCTAAGTGCCTGCATGCCTCTTCAATGTCCATGTTTCTACAAATGTTTGTCTTCTCATTCACAAAGTTGCAGACCTTTTCCTGAATCCCCACTGCCAATGGCATAAACAAAACTATTAAAAAGGATCAGACCTAAGACATACACCTAGAGGACACCACTGGCAACTTCCCTAGCCTCAGAGAGTTCCTCATTCAGGATTACCTTCTTCCTGATCTTCCCCCCAGGCAATTTCAGGCCACCCTGAAATACTGTCCTGCACCGAGGAGTCCCTAACATTTTTAACCATCCTTTCATGTAGGACAGAGTCAAATGCCTTACTAAAGGCAAGTACTGTACATCCTTTGCCCATCCGTTGTCAGCCATCTTCATAATCTGGTCAGAGAAGTCTAGCAGATTCATCTGACAAGCCCTCCCCTTGGTAAACCCATACTGCTATTTGTCCTGTAATAGATCGGTCTCCAGGAAATCCACTAGCCTTTCCTTTACAATAGCCTATAGCATCTTACCAGCAATGGATGTCAGACTTGCTGATCTATATTTGTCTGATTCATATATGTTCCAATTCTTATATAGGGGTACAACATTTCCGCTTCTCAAAACACCTGACACCACCCTTGATTCCTTGATTCCGAGTTATTAAAGTGATTCACCAAGAGTGCAGCCAGTTCCTGTCCCCTTTCTATTAGCATTCTAGAGTGCAGCCCATCTGGACCCCCTTTAGAGCATTTAGGTACATCTGCACTTTTTCCTCAGTGATAATTTCTAATCTAAACCACCATCCCTTCTGGCTGTGAGTCAACATTCTGGTATTGGATCATTGTTGTCTTATTAAATACTGAGCAGAAATACTCATTGAATATGTCTGAATTCCCCACTTCCCCCTCCTCAAACCCTTCCTCTTTCCTCAGTTTAACTACAGCCATCTTGGATTTGTGTTTTTCTGGCCTGTAGAAAACCAATACCTTGTCCCTTGTTATGCCACCTCTGTAGTCCTTAACTGTACATACAACTTTGCACATCTCAACTTCCTATAGACACCCTCATCCAGCTTAGATATACTTCCTTGTGCTCTTTATGACTGGTCATGTAATTTTTAAAGGTCTTCCTTTTCTCCTGCACTGCCTCCCTTAGGTCTTTTGTACATCACATTAGTCTCCTTCTGCTCTCATTTCTTCCTACTGTCTTCAAGCAGAGACTCATAGCTATCAATATTCCCTGTTTTTTAAACCCAATTTTCTGTCCATCCCATTTACATTCCCACCCTAAAGGTCTTTTCCTATGTACTTCACACCAAAACCTTCCCTCCTGAAATCTATTACCTTTTTGATCTATTTCTTGTCTTACTTCAAGCCACATGGTCTGGTGATCACTGAATCCAAGAGGCTCCCTAACTATGACCACCCCAATGTTTTCCCTGTTTGTGAGGGCCAAATCTAGAATAGCTTCCTCCCTTGTTGGCTCCTCTACCTTCTAAACCAAAAAAGGCTCATGTAAGGCCTCTATCACCATCTGGTTCCTAGCACTCTCTGCATCTGAATCACTCCAATCCACGTCAGACAAGTTGAAGTCCCATATTAACAGTACCTCATCCTGTGCAAACACCCTCCTGATCTTCTCCACCATTTTCTAGTATCCCACCTACAGTACTCCTGAGAAGGTGACCTATGTGCTGCACCAACCCTGATGATCTTCCCCCCTGCCATGACTACCTGAACCCAGCATGTTTCCATCTCTGTGTCCTACCCTATATGCTTGAAGTCCATGGCTTTCATGTCATCCCTGACATTCAGAGCCACTCCTCCTCCCTTTACCTGCCCCCTGTCCCTACAGAATAGTAACACATATTAGTTCCCATTTATGGTGCTGTGTAACCCATGTTTTTGTAACAGCCACCAAGGTTACCTGGGTTTAAGCCATTATTGCCTATAGGTCACAGATCTTATTAAACAGGCCCTTGGCCATTCATGTATAATATACTCCATTGCTTCTGCTTCCTTCTGGATGTTTTCTTGTTTTTTTGTCTGCTGTGCCTTTTGACTATACCACACGTCTGTCATATAGCCTCCCCCCATGTTACTGTGGCTCCCTTTCCTCGAACTACAATCTCCACCTTGTGTTCCAGCCTGTCCTAGTCCCACTCTCTGTTTGCTCTCCCCCTCCTTTATTATTACACTTTTTTATTTCCCCCTACTGTTATGCTTGTTTGTCAGCCTTCTGGTGATTAAGTTAGTCATCTTTTCAAGGAAAGTGTCAGTGCCACCCCACCCATACAAATGGATCCTCCCCTACTACAGCCTCTTTATTTTCTTTCCTCTCATCCATGAGGGGATGGAGTCTCCCATTGGTGGCAGGGTCTCCTTCTGGGCTTTGGCTTGGGGGTAACCAGCTGCCTTTCTCTGAATGAGTGCAAAGCTTGGGGGTGATTCTTGATGATGGGTTGACATTGCATTCGCAGGTGTTGGCAGTAGTCAAGTCCTCTTTTTATCATCTGAGGAACATTGCCCTGGTTAAGCATCTTGTTCCATCTAGTGACCTACCAACATTGATCCATGCCTTTTTGACCTTGTGCCTGGATTACTGTGACTCCCTTTTCCTAGGGCTTCCGGGGGTTGATATCCTCCATTTCAGCTACAGCAGAATGTAGCGGCACAGTTGTTGTTGTCGGGGGTTCCTTGTTCAAGCCACATCTCTTCTGTGCTGGGCAAACTGCACTGGCTGCCTGTACAGTGGTTAATCACCTTCAAGGTTGGTTTTCTGACCTACAAGGCCCTACATTGACAGGGTCTGGGTTACCTGCAAGAGCTCCTGAATCCTTACTGCCCCAGCTGACCACTCTACTCAGCTGATGAGGGGTTGTTACAGGTTCCTAGGGTAAGCATGAAAATTTCTGGATCTTGAGCTTTTATGTATATGGCCCCTACCCTGTGGAACACTCTACCTCATCAGATTCACTCATGCCAGACCATGGAGAACTATAAGACAACCTTAAAGATCCATCTGTCCCATCTTGATTTTGGGGACTTTATAAAATAATCTGTTTTAAGTATATTGATATGTAGTCTGAAGTCAGATTGTATTTATTATTTTATCTGTTTTAATGTGTTTTTATTGATAAATTTGTACAGCACTTTGATTCTTGAATTGCGCTACAGAAATACAGATTATGATTATTATTATTATTATTATGATAGCGCCCATAATGTTCCCAAAAGAAGGACAGTGTCTATTTGGCTTCAGTTGGTTGGTCCTGTGTCCTGGTTAACCCTGGCTGCAGCGCCCCCCCCAAGTTGAAATGGCCAGCAGTGTGGGTATCAAATATTTGAGCTTTTTGACTAAAGATTCTGTTGTTCTGAAATTCCTGGTTTCTTTGTCCACTGCCTTTCCCCATGCTCAGTATCTGATGACAAAAGTGTTATCACATGGTAATTGTTGTGTATAAGACATTATGCCATGGACCTCAGACACTGACCAATGATATAGGCAGGCTGGCACCTTACCTCCGTTGATTATCTACTGATAATCACTGCAAAACATGCCAGCCAGCCATATCTTTAAAAAAAAATAATCCAATCCGAAATCATGAAACTCCAACCACCATCTTGTTTCCCCGCTAAGTGGAGACTGTAAAAGAGCAGCTCCATACGTCAGGAAAACCAAAAAAAACAGAAACAGTTCTGTAATAGTGACTGGCTTAGTAAGCATTACACCAAGTACTGTTTTTTTTAAATACTAAAAAAAAACAGGACTTGGAATAATCACAATAAGCCACTCGGGGGGATCTGGGTTAATCAGGGGATTTACCACTGCTAGGGCAGATTTACCCACTTGGTTGTGCCTTGGGGGCAAACCACCCCAGCCGTGGTAAATCCCCCAATAACTCACACCCTCTTGTTGCTTACTGCTTAAGTAACCTACCACAATGTAAATTAATTTCACTGCAGATGCACAGGATTCCTGCCAGCGAATATGGAGCTAACAGGGTAATTTTTGACCTGGTTTTATAATCTGATCTTTTTGGGGTATAAGTAGCAGTTTCCCCTTTGTAACAGAAAACAAAGTTCAGGAAACATTCTATGGCCACCAGAACATTTATATGGCCACCTTTGTTGTGGCTTAACCTTTTGCAGATTGTAGTGCATATGCAGGATTATCATGCAATGCAATACAATGTCATAAATATCTCAGATATGGCCAGCTGTGGTATAGTGACAGTATTGCATATCAAGTAGTGGTAAATCAGTTATGCCACAGTCCAGAAGTAATGGGTTTTTTTTTTCAGATTTTATTTATTGTCTCATCCACCACCAGATAATGTATGAAAATGGGATCTATGATTTCTGACCAAGTGGTACTGATAAAGAAATGACATTTCAAACTGGAATACAAACAGTGATAATAAAATGGGAAGAATCTGTACTGTATGAAGCAAGTGCATTTATCAGAGAGCCAGCATAGACACTCACAAAATAGAGAGTTACAAAATGATCGTTGCATACATTAGTTGATGAACATTTGAATAAACAGCAAATAAGAAACAGAGAAATAGACACCAGCAATAAAGCAAACTCTCCTGATGAAGCCTAAACAGATAAAACATTGGGTGCAGTGTGCTAGACATGACCATAAATAAAATCTGGAAAAAAAGATTAAAATAAATTACTTGTGGACTCTGGCATGGCTGATTTACTACTACCTGATGTGCTATACTGAGTTGGATTCTGGAAATATTGGAGTTTATATAGAAATATTGGAGTTTATATAGAAAAAGAGTGGTCCAAGGGGGTTTATTTTGGGAGCAGCAGTATTACCGCTCATGAAACTGGAGGCCCAACTTTGAGAAAGAGTTTGGGTCACCGGGGACAGTTGGGGAGGAAGAAGATCCAGAATCCCAGATGATGCTCTCCTCATCTTGTTCGAGACATTACGCAGGGAGGGAAGACACTGTCTGAAATCCACACTCATGTACGTACAGCTTGATCTCTAACCTTCCTTTTGCAGGGAAGGTTAGTGAGAAATTTGTTGCACTGCATCTTGCAATCCATGAAATCTATGATCCCTTCCAATCGAGATTTAGGAAGAGGCACAGAACTGAGACTGCCCTTGTTTGGGTGCTAAGTGACCTCCTCATAGCGAGAGATTGGAGGAGTTATTTCATCTTAGTCCTCCTAGATCCCTCCATGGCATTTGACACTGTGGACCATGGGATATTACTACAGCATAGGTGGTTCATCTCTGGACTGTTGGGTACAGTCCTCAGGTGGTTTCAATCATTCCTCGCTGGCAGGTTTCAGAGAGTGGTGTCGAGAATTTATTCCCTCTTACCCATTATCCCTGCCATGTGGGGTATTGCAGGGCTCTGTGCTGTCTCCCATGTTGTTCGCGGTGTACATGCTGCTGCTGGGGGTCATTGTAATGTGGTACAAGCTGAGTTTTCACTGCTATGCAGATGATACTCGGCTGTACATGTCCTTTGCAGGATCCAGCAGTCTGGGTATTTAACAACTGCTTATCCGAGATCCAGGGTTGGGTGAGTGTCAACTGGTTGAACCTAAATTCAACAAGACTGAGGTGTTGGTTGTGGAGCCGAGTCAGCAAGTCGAGGGATCTTCGGCAGGTTAGGCAACTGGTCTTGTACTAGGGGACTGCCAGCTGAGGACCTCTGAATGGGTGCAGAGTCTGGGTATTATTCTTGATGAGGGTCTGACCTTGAAGGCTCAGGTGCTGTCCCTTGTCAAGACCTCATTCTACCATCTGAGGAATATCACCCGGATTAAACATCTGGTTCCGCCCGACGACTTACCGACATTGATCCATGCCTTTGTGACCTCCGGCTTGGATTACTGCAACTCCCTTTACCTAAGGCTGCAGGGGATTGATGTCAACCAGCTGCAGATAGGGCAGAATGAAGCAGCCAGGTTACTGACTGTGCTTTTTCAATCTAGCCATATTACACCTGTGCTGCACAAGATGCACTGGCTGCCAGTGACGTGGAGGATTACCTTCAAGGTCAGTTTGCTAACCTATGAAGTTCTACATGGACAGGGACCACACTTGCTACAAGAGCTTCTGCACCCCCCATTGCCCCACTTGACCACTTCACTCCACTGGTGAGGGATTGCTGGAGGTTCCCAGGGTTTGGCTGAAGTCATCTGGTGCTCGAGCATTTGCTTATGTAGCCCCTTCCCTGTGGAATTCTCTACCTCATCGGGTTCGGGAATGCCTGACAGTAGAGAGCTTTAAAGCCACACTAAAAACATACCTATTCAGTCTTGCCTTCTGTAATGAGTAAATAATAAGGATGGATTTTAGTATTACTGTCTGTATTTTAACTATTTATGGATCTATTTTAATTCTGTTACGTTTGTAAAGCGCATTAATATTTTGAATTGCACTAGAGAAATAATGTTGTTATTATTAATATCAAAAATATCTCATTTAAATATGGAACAATGCTTTTTGGCCAACTAGAACTCTAGCTGACAAGATCCTCCAAGGTCAGGGGGGTCCACGAGGTCCCTCATTTTTAGTTTTGCAGCACTTTTCAGATTTCCCAAAAAATGGAGCTTGTGGACTTCATCACAGTTTTAAAGCAATTCAAGAGTTTTTCTAAACAAAACCTGCTGCAAAATAGGAACTTGGACAGAATATTAAAGATATATTATAAGGGTGTGGTATCACCCTATAGTTAGGGTTGAGTAGCTGTTTAATTTTAAATCCCAGTTTTTGCACCTTAATAACTTTAACAACATTAGACAAAATATCCCAAAAATGAGGCATGCGCGCAATCAGGATGGCAGAGTCTCAAGGTGTTCATCTTCTTCAGTTTCAGAGATACAGAACACCAATAAAATGGTAAAAAAACAATGTTTGGCTACCCTGAACTTAATATTAACTTTTTTTTCTCATGTACAGCCTAGACAGTGTGGGATTTTTTCATGAACTCTCCAGGGTTGAAGGGCCCTGTGCCAAGGGTGTGCCTTATGAATGTTTCATGAAAAAAATATTATGTGGTCCCAGAGTTATAAGGATTTTTTTGATAATCGTCAAGCTAGGCCAGTAAAAACACACCAATTGTGAGTGGTTATTTTCATAGAAACATAGAAATTGTCAGCAGATAAGGACCGCTAGGCCCATCCAGTCTGCCCGTAGGCCCTATACATTGTATGAGACCACTGATCCTGTGTGATCAATGGCTTGTCATCACTTCACTCCCTCCCCTTTCAGGCTTTCCTTGTGCCTGTACCAAGCATACTTAAACCCCTCCACTGTGCTTGCCTCCACTACCTCCTGTGGCAGACTAGTCCATGTGTCGACTACCCTTTCTGTGTAGAAAAACTTTCTCACATTGCGTCTTAATCTACCCCCCCTCCAATGTCATATTGTGCCCCCTTGTTGTTGTACTTTTTCTGCATTGGAAAAGCTCCTCTGCCTGCACCTTGTTTATGCCTTTAAGGTACTTGAAAGTTTCAATCATGTCCCCCCACAGTCTCCTGTCCTCCAGTGAGTACATATTGATGTCCCTTAGTCTCTCCTCATACGTTTTGTGGTGTAAGCCCTGCACCATCTTTGTTTCCCTTCTCTAGATAGTTTCCACCTTATCTATGCCCTTGCATAGGTGTGGTCTCCAGAACTGCATGCAGTACTCCCAGGTGAGGCCTTACCAATGGCTTATACAATGGTATCACCACCTCCCACCTCCTGCTAGTGATACCTCTGCCTCTGCATCCCAGCATACCACTGTCCATCCCTGCTGCCTTTGTACACTGCTTTGATACCTTAAGGTCATCAGAGATGATAACCCCTAGGTTTCTGTCCTCCTTGGTGACAGTCGGCTCCTCTTCCCCCCAGCCTATAGCTCTCACCAGGGTTCCCTCTACCCAGGTACATTATTTTGCACTTCTTTACATTAAACCTCAGTTGCCACATCTCTGACCATCTTTCAAGCTTCTCCAGGTCCCTCTTCATTTTCTGCACCCCTTCTGGAGTATCCACCCTGTTGCAGATCTTGGTGTCATCTGCAAACAGGCAGACCTTTCCTTCCAGCACCTCTGCAATATCACTAATGAAGACATTGAACAGGACTGGCCCTAGTACTGATCCTTGAGGTACCCCACTGGTCACCCCCATCTCCCCAGATTGTACCCCATTTACCACCATCCTCTGTCTCCTGTCTGCAAACCAGTTCCTAACCCAGTTCACCACCTTGTCTCCCATGCCCAGACTACTCATCTTGTTAATCAGCCTTCTATGTGGGACAGTGTCGAAGGCTTTGCTGAAATCCAGGTAGGCAACGTCTACTGCCCCATCCTGATTAAGTTCCCTTATCACCCAATCAAAAAAAACTATTAGATTTGTTTGACAGGATTTATTTATCATGAGAAATGAGTTAATTGTCATGAAAAATTAAAAAGGAATTTTGATGGACACCATCTTGTTTTTTTTTAACTCAAAACCATTAAAAATACATATACAATAATGCATGGTGGAGTGTATAATGAAAATTTAATGCCCACCCGAGGTGTGGGATGCTACAAGGTTTATCAAAGCATCCCTCACTGAGGGTGGGCATTAAATTCAACTTTTGCCCTCACCCCCATGCATTGTTTTATGTAATTGCTAGCATCAGTTTTTTGTCTTTAAGCTCTTGTTTTCTGTTATGGGAATTGTAATATTGACTGGCCACTAGATGGTGCTGCTGTGCACATTGTCCTTACTTGTGGAGACTGTCTTTATTCTTTCAATTTGACAAGTCTTCCTGTTGCTTTAAAGATGTTTTTTGTTGGTGTTATTTATTTGAATTGGGGTTCTAGTAGCTGGAGTGTGTAGCACACTGAATAGCCCCATGGCAATGGCAGCTACGGTCGGGCTGAGTTCCGTTAGCCACAAAGTGAAAGTTTTGTTTAACTTTAAAGAAAGGAAGAAGAAGAAAAAACAAAAGCCAGGAAAGAAGATAGCCTGTTTTGGTGAGTGTGGAGAGTAGTTCAGTATGGTTTTTGCCCGCCCAGTGCCGCACTGCGAAAATGGCTGTTGCTAGTCGGCACGAGAGGGCTCTAAGCATGCGTACAATGTGGGAAATCCAGCACATGTTAGCTGTTATAACCTATGGGTTATAACAGCAAATTATATCCCAGTTTCCCCTATGGAAATAAAAACAGATGGCAGTTATTACATTAAAATTATGTATTTTCAAAAAAACAAACATCTGAACCTCAGTAAACGGGATCCATTCAGCTAGATTCCGGTGTTTGTTTTTGAAAATGTCTAATTCCAAAAGAAAAGATGGTGAAATACAGTGCAGGGCTGGTGCAGGTCATAACAGGCTACCAACCTGATAGTGAAAACACGTAAAGAAGAAAGCCGTGCACTGATGGAAGTACCACCACACTTCAAATACATATGTTAAGTAAAGCTTTGTTAACCCCCAGAAAACATGACGTGACAAAGCTGTAGCTTTTTCTGCACCCTCAAGTCATGTTTTTTTGGCTAATAAAGCTTTATTTCAGTATATGTGTTTGAAGTGTGGTGGTTCCTCCACCAGTACGGGACTTTCTTCTTTACAAGTTTTGAAAATTGCCCTGGAAATAACATTTCTGGGCAACCAAAAATCCTGGGTATGGAGCTTAGTGACATGAGTCATTCACCCACATTCTCAGTATGAGAACAGCAGGACTCTCTTGAATTCTGAAGCTGCAGCTAGAGTCCTGCTGCTGGCTTCAGTTATCTATATGTCTGTCTGTCTGTCTCTCTCTCTCTCTCTGCCTATCTATCTACCTGCCTATCTCAGAATGTTAAATGGACTAGGGTGCCTCACCCCGGTACTGCTACTCTCTACCTTTCTTCCCTCCAGGTTGCCCAGTCCCCATTTGTCAATGTAATAAAGTCTTAGTGTATTGGGTTGTTCACCCCTGGTACCAGTTCTTTCTATCCCTTTCTCAGCCAGGTTTTCCCCTTCCCCCGAAAATAAGTGGCAGCATCAACAAGCCCACCCTTGGTACCACTTAAGATCATCCCAACACTGCGGTGCCCAATGCCTAGTGCCAGTTTCCCTGTCAAATACTTAAAAACATCTCTCATTGATTTTTTTTACCAGTGAAATAAAAAACAGTTTCTTGCCAATCTGACCTCCACACATCCCCCTCCCACCACACCATGACCTCCCACTCAGCACCCAACACCTCTCCACACACCTGACCAAGTCCCACAATGTAGATCCATTCTATGATTGAAGACATGTCTTGCTGCTGGAACCATTGATCATGATTTGATTAAATAAGCTAAGCAAGAGGAGCCATTCATCCCTGTTCTCAGTATGAGAACAGTGGTGCATTCTTGAATTCTGAAGCCGCAACTGTAGTCATGTTGCCAGCCCCAGTTGTAGCAGTGAGTCTGTGATCTCCTGATGTCAATCTCACCCTCTCTCTCTCATATCTACCTATCTATCTATCTATCTATCTATCTATCTATCTATCTATCTAACTATCTATCTATCTATCTATCTACCTACCTACCTGTCCATCTAAAATACTAGAGGATCAGGGTGGCAATCCCAGTACCACTTCTTTCAGTCCCCCAACCAGGCTGTCCCCTCAAAAAAATAAGTGGTAGCACCAGGGTGCCCACCCCCAGATCCACTGAAGATCATCCCAACATTGGATGTGTCAGCTTCCCTGCTAAATAAAGAAGACCCCACCCCTCACTGATTTTTTGGGGGGCTTAAAAAAAACAGTTTCTCTTTGATCTGACCCCACCACACACCCCACCCACCTTACCTTAACCCCTCACTCAGCACCCACCACCCAACAAATACCCACATACCCTCACTCACCTGAACATGTCCCACAACGTAGATCAACTGTCCAATCAAAGACACATCTTGCTGCTGGAACTGGTGACTGTGATATGAAAAAAACAAGGTAAGTCTAGTTTAATGTATTTCAACAAGGTTTGAATGTTTATTCATAACTGTGTCATGTTTAAATATTTTTACACCACATTTTCAACATGTCCTTTTGGGACCCCACCTTAAGACCATGGGCTGTAGAATTATGCAAATCTTGCCAGAAAGGTAATTTCGAAGGGTGCCTTGTGCAGTCTCCTTTCAGGTGTAATTTGAAAAATGTTAACAGCCCTTGCACACAAGGTGGGGTCATAAAAAAGCTATTATGAACTCTGAGGTCAAAACATTGACATTTTTCTATGCTCGCTAATAATTTTGGTAATTTTCAACATTTAGATTTGTTTGTGACCCCACCATGAGACTTGGGGGGGGGGTGGAAATTTGCAAATCTGGCCAGAAAGGTGATTTCATGGTCGCTTTTTAAATTCATCTTTCAGGTGGGTTTGAAAAATTTCCCTGCCCTTGTACATGAGATGTCATCATAAGAAGGTCTGTGTTGAAATTTGGGGTTTAAATAATAAAAAAAACAACAAAATTAAGAGTATACATTGACATTTTTCCATGCTCACTCATAACTTTGGTCATTTTTTTTTTCTTTCAGTTATTTTATTTTCTCCCCTTCCCCTACAGCACTCCCTCCTGCCAGGTCACCCAGCCCTGACTCACACTTGTAGCTTACCTCTCCACTTCCTCCATGGCTTGCTCCCCATGGTGGGGCAGCAGGGATCCTGCAACCTGCTGGGATGGATCCAGTGCAGGGGTTACTGCCAATTGTGAGAGTGGTGCCTGCAGAGACCAGCAATCATCCTACTGAGGAGCTATTTTTCAGTTTTCTCCCCTTCCCCAAATGTGGCATGGTGGTGTGCAATGATGCAAATGGCCAAGCCACACATGCTCCCACACGCTACATGCTGTGTGACTGCCCTGTAACCGCCTCCTACGTATGAGCCACTGGTGCCAGCCCCCTGCCTCCATGAGGGGTCAGGCATGCAGCGGTCTCTGTCCCACCCCCTCCCCAGGAAAGAAGGGCTGTCCTCAGGATGCTCAATCCACTCCCTCCCCAGCCAACCCACGGTGGCCCACTTGCACCATGATCATGGGTCACTGGCATGGCAGGGGGTGAGGCATGATGCCTCAGCCCTGCACACCACTGGGCCAGCTAACTTTGGTCATTTTCAATATCATGACCCCAAAATTTCTGCATAGCCATTTTTTCATGTCATCTCATGAATGTGATAGCTGTTTTTTTTTTTTCAAATTGTGTCCAAACTGTGTTTTTGCACTGGTGATGCAGAATGAAGTTTTAGCAGGATTCGAAAATTTTTAACAAAAGGGTTAATGACATGGGGTTATAATAAAGCTATGCTGAAAATGTGGTGTACAAATATGGTAAAATGACCATGTTACAGTATGACTGAATATTGCAATATTACAGTGTTCATGCATAACTTTAATCATTTTCAATGATTTGACTCCAGACTTTCAACATAGCCATTTTTGTTCACACCACCTCATAAATGTGTCAGGTGTCATTTTTTAAATCCTGAATGAAATATGTTTTTATGCTTCTGGTGCAAAATTATGTTTTGACCAATGTACTATAAATGCCACATATCACATTTGTAAGGGAGTCATAAAATAAGTATCTTTACCATCCCGGTGGTGTTGAGGGCTGAAGAGCTTGGCGCCTTACCTCAAGCCACACCAGTGACCTGTGTTCACAAATGAGCATGGGTCATCATGGGTTGGCAGGGAGAAGAAGGATCGAGCATCTATTGGACTGCTCTCCTTCTCCTGGGTGGGGGACACTAGCTGTCGGTGCTCCACTGGCCCCTAGCAACTGCTGGGGGGCAGCGCACTGACGCTACAGCTGAAGTGGAGGAGACAGGCAGATGCTTGGTGAGAGCATGTGCGGTAGCATGTGCATGCTCACCGCAGGCATCATTGCATGCCCTGCCTACTCACAAGGGAAGAAAAGTGGAAAAATAGCTCCAGCCGTATGATGTGGTCTGAGAAGGCACCTCCCTGGCATGGATCCATTTGGGGTGGGTTGAATCACTCCCCACAACCCTGCCATGAAGGGTAAGTTGTGGGGTCCACTAGGGAGGTGGTCTAACCTTCACAGGAGGGCTGCACTGGGGGACAACTGAAGGCAGATGCTGGGAGCTTGGAAGAAATAATACATAAAAAAACAAGTATCTTTAAAATCTGGGGTCAAAATGAAAAAAAAAAAAATATTACTAAGAAACTTTGTGCATAATGTCAGTGTTTACCCCAGCAGGTTCAGTATGATTTGTGATCCCATTTCAGTGATTTGAGTTTGGGGGCAAGATTAGTGACCCAGCTATATTGGGAGAGGTTGGGGGATGGAGCTGTTATGTGACACCCTCCCCTCAGCCAGGGAATGAAAGTTGCAGAGTTGGCTGTACATGGCCTGATACAATATAGTGAAACCAACTCATCTCGTGGCATAGGACCCTGCATCTCTGCATCCATGTTTGACTGAGGGTGTTCTGGATTGGCTAACAGATGGACTCTTTGCCCCATACATCTGTATCTGTGACCATATGGAAGCACAGGGAACAAAAGGTCCTGGGCTTCCACAGCACACCAGATAGCCATAAGAATTCTTGACATCTGACACTGCACAGGATTGCAAGGCCTGCAAGGGCCCTGCACTTCCTTAGGTGGATGGAGTCTTCCCATCGTGCAAGACCCAGAGGGCTCTGCACATCTGTATTTGTTCATGCATGCTCATGAGGATACAATTCCACTATTTCAAAAAGAAAGGAAATTCTTTCAAAAAACTATGTCAGTGCATGGTATGCCCTCTGTATGGTGACACTATTACAGTGAACATGTCGATGCCGACAACATCGACAGTTCACTGTAATAGTCCACCCAAGACCTTGGCACTCTGTCCACCAGTCCTGCACCCTATCCCTGAATCAACTCTGACTTGGAGTTGATAATGCATAAGATTGGAGGGGTGGGGGCAGAGCACCCTGCATGGGGGATTGGGGGGTGAAGCCCCCCGATAGAAAAGGAACCCGGTCTCCATTCAGATTTCGGTCAACCACAACTGTGGTCAACATAAATCTATCACTGTGATGTCAGTTGACAAAACAGTTATCAAACTGCCACTGTAGATTCTCAATGCACCATTTAGGGCTCTAGTTAATGCCACAAAAGTAGTGAAATGTGCCATTAGGAATTCCAACCCTAACTCTCTACCCCACCCACAAGCAGCAAAAGGGAAAAAATAATGATTTTGAGTCTTTGGAATCTTAGCACACAGTGGTGTGGTCTTCCTTGTGGTTGTCAACCCCAATGCCTACCCCCTTCTCTGAGAAAAGTCTGCTGTGATCTCATCTCTTCACACTGGGTCTGCAGGGCCTGCATGAGGAAAGCTATGCCAGATTGTATTGGCAACATGTAGTGAGGAATACTTCTCTACCCTTGAAGAGTGTATAAGTATGAGGCACTGGCCTGGAGCTGTACCTTTTGCTTTGGACAGGAGGTTATGAGCTGAGGAGAGTGGTGAGCCATAGGTTTGACTACCCATAAGAAGATCCCACCACTGATTCACCAAGACTCCAGAAACACAAAACCCAATTTTTGTTGTTCCTTTTGCTGCTTGGGGGTGGAGGTGGGGAGTTAGGGTTAGAAACCTTAAAGCCACATTTCATAACTTTTATGGCATTGACTTGAACCATAACTTGTGCAGTAATGCAGTTTTTTTTGCAAAGAATATAAATATATTAATATATATTTAATTTTGTTTAATATAGGTGCTATATATTTTTGTTGCATTTTATTTATAGGCATTTTAAAATATAAGAAAAATAAAATTTAAAAAGAATATATTTTGCCATGATCAATACAGTAAGGAAATTTTTAAAATATACAGTTAACCAATAAAAGCATAATATGTTGATTTATTTTGTTCACACTCTGTCTATATGTCAGTTAAGGCAAGACTGAGATAGAATGCACTGTATGTTAAAAACTTGCATCACAAAAATAAAGTAGACCTCAAGATATCAAGGGATGCACATCGATTAATTCCACATTAAGTTAATTTGCTTTATAATTCATAACTAAGTCCATCATAAGTTTTTATTTACATCAGTGAAAAATAGCTAGATTAAATGTTGAGAGAGTTCACTATAATACATTTGTAGTTTGCTAGATTCATTTTGTAATTGCTAAGAGTAAGAGAACATTCTTAAACTAGCAGTCAACAGTAATAACAGGCCTCACAAGAAAGAATATTATATCACATGGAACTGTGAAATCTAATTATGTAATTATCTGATTTATTATTAGATACATATTTCAGGAATATTAACATATTACTAATTATTCTATCTAAAGCACAGCCAGAACCTAGTTTCCTAACACTATACATTTCTCAATTCAGTTAATAGAAAGATAAAACTGAAAGATAGAAAAGTAGCCAGTGCACAGTCCATAGAGCTGTGATGAAGGAACATGTTCATTCTTGGCTACAAATTACCATTCTTTATTGTACCACAGCACAACTGTAGCTTCTGAAAATCGAACGCTTCTCTTTTACATTATTAGTTCTTGCATACATACTCATATTTTATAGTCTATTAAAATGACAATGGAAGATACTGCTACTCATAGAACTTGCAACTATATACATACAGCAGATTCTAGGGTCCTCATCACTGCCATCTAAACAGTCATCATCTCCATCACACTTCCACCTCTTCTGAATACACTGTCGATTTCTGCATTGAAATTCTTCAGGCTTGCAAAATTGAGGCACTTCACCACCAGAATTCACTAGATATAAAGACAATAAAACAGTTAGCCAGAAACAAAACTTTCCTGGCAGCATTTTTGAAAGGATTCAGAAATGTTATTTTCTATATGGACATCTGTTCAAACTGTTTGATCATCTATAATACAGTATAATCAGAATATGAATGTTGCAAACAAAAAAAAATGACACATTTGTGTTAAAACTGATTCAAATAGAATTTGCATCATTGTTTATTACAAACTGTAACATTTTGATGCACTTTTAAAAATAGCTACTAAGGCAGTCAGATCCAAATGGTCAGATGTAGGTGCAGCAGACATTTTCATCCAAGTTACACCTGACTGAAAATTCTGCCCTCCATCCTTTGACTGTGCACCAAGATATCAATTGTTTGAAAACCTTTCAAATAATACAAGTACTGTCCAAGTGCTGTTTTAGACAGCAAGATAATGAATCTTTCTAGATTACAAAATGCATACAACGTATTATGTTAGTTTTCGTTAGACTGTTACATAGACAGTTAAATTACTAAAGTATAATATTGGTCACAGTGGTATTGTATATCCATATCTATAAAAAAAAATATGAACTTCTGGATGCCATTAATAGCAAATATTTCACTGCACTTAGTCCTTAGTTATAAAAAAAATGTTAATTTCACATGTACAAGGATATAGGGGTCCATGGAAGGAAATGTATTTTTTGTTCTGTATGAAATGTAAATTTCACTAGTGGAATTCATGCCGAAGGTCCAATTCTGCTTCTATGAAATGTTTCAAAATTTTGCTGAAATATAATTTTCAGTTTGAGCCATCTCATTTTAAAACTTTTTGACAGAAATGCATTATTATTGTCTAGATTAATGAATTATAACTTTGAAGTATGCATGTAAAGTGTGAAGATGGTAGTAATCTTTGGTGACTCCACAGTTAGGGTACTGAGTATGGCAGTGGGCCAGGGCATATCATGGTGTCAATGTCATGCATATGAGATAATCTGCTGATCTGCAGCACAGGACAAATGAAAATTATCCTGAGCTAGGCAACACAGCTGGAGAGAGTAGCAGATTATTCTTGTCATCATTAGCATGAATGACATAAGGAACACAAGTCCTGGGGACATAAAAGGATCACTCACTGAACTAGCAATGTTTCTAAAAGGAAAGGTATCCAGGGTGATTTTGTTTAGATTTTCATTGTCCTTGGGGCCCTAGAGGAATGACAGCAGACCTTAAGGTAGGATATCAAGTTTTCATAGGTGGTGCCCTCTTTTTCTGGCCAACTGATGGACATTTTTGGGCAAGGTATGCTCGTAGTCCTAAGATGAGCTGCACAAGAAATGGGGCAGCAGGGGTACTGGTCAGAAAATTAAAAAAGATAAATGTGGTGGTAAACTAGAGCATACAGTTAATGTATCAGAGCCCCCACCATTTTTTGCTGCTTTAAAGCAGCAAAAGGGGAGGGGGTAGAGCTGTGGTACCTTAACTATATGTTTTTGTTTTGTCACACACCAGGTCTCTCCCAACATATTTTATTAAGATGCATTGTAAATGCAGGGGTTGAGCTTGCCAAACCCTTTATATTGATTTGAATATAATATAGGAGAATTGTGGCCTTCTTCTAAGTTGTGAGCTCCCCACTGAACACATGTGAGCCTCTTATTGGCCAGAGCACACTACATAAGTAATAAAGCCAGGAGAGTGGCCTCCCCACAAAAAAAAAAAATAGAGAGAAAGCAGGGGGACCTCAGCTCTGAATGGCAAGTTAAAATGTAATGCTTTTTTCCTGATCGATGGAGGTGGTCAGTCACTTTGCTGAAGTGGTCATGCATAATCATAATTCAGTTGGATGATGAGAACAAGAACCCCTCCAAAATGTATGACAAGCAAGAACACTGGAGTTACTTTAAAAAACAAATTGCCAGCTTTAAAGCAGCAAAAAAAGGGTGGGGGGCTCTGGTCCCTTAACTATATGCTTTTGTTTGGTCACACACTGGGTACCTTTCCACATATTTTACCTATTTGTGTTGTAAATTCAGGGGTTGAGCTTGCCAAACCCTTTATATTGATTTGAATACAAGAGAATTGTGGCTTTCTTCTAACTGGTGAGCTCCCAATGAACACATGTGAGCCTCTTATTGGCCAGGGCACACTATATAAGTAATAATGCCAGGAGAGTGGCTTCCCCACAAAAAATTTAGAGAAAGTAGGGGGACCTCAGCTCTGAATGGCAAGTTAAAATGTGATGCTTTTTTCCTGAGCGATGGAGGTGCTCACTTTGCTGAGGTGATCATGCTTAATACTGGACAATGAGACCAAGAACCCCTCCAAAATGTATGACAAGTAAGAACACTGGAGTTACTTTAAAAATTAAATTGCAAGCTTTAAAGCTGGAAAAGGGAAGGGGGGGGGGAGCTCTGGTACCTTAACTATATACTTTTATTTGGTCACACACTGGGTGCCTCCCCACAAATTTTACTAAGATGCGTTGTAAATGCAATGATTGAGTTTGCCAAACCCTTTATGCTGTGGCAAACTATAGGATGGGGAGGAATTCACCAAGGGCAGGAGTTAGATAAATGGTATAACCAAAGCTGTGTGACAACAGAATAGTAGATCCCTAGGGGGTCTCAAGAAAGCATAAAGGAGCAACAGTCATTACCTGAATGGAGGTCAGTATAGGGATTAAACCCAGGAAAACTGACAAGCTCAAAAGCCTGTCACATAACACAATTTAAAGCCTAGTGGGACTCACAGGGACCTAATGGGTAGAAGAAAATGACTGAAACACCAGCTTGGATGGAATCATGCTATTCTGAAGGAACAGATCTGACAGAAATTGGATAGGGTGTCTGTCCTTAGTAGAGAGGGTACCACTGTGGACCATAGCATGCTAGTATCACTGGAGAAAGGACTTTATTCTGATCATGTATGCCATAGCTATCTTGATATCTTTCTGATGCTTAAAGTGTGGGATAAATTGAATCTCAGTGTTGGCCTCATAGAGTGTATGACTGAAGAACAAACTGTGTTCCCTTGGAAACAATTAGTTCTACACAGAAAGTACTATAAAGTTGCTCTCAAAGCCGTTGTGATGACATGGATATTAAAGATTTGATCAAATTGTGGATTAAATGAGAACATAGGTCTACTGACCCTACTTAATATGGTATGTAGTAAAACACTCCCCAAGAAGTGTTCAATGCCTAGAGTGAAGGACCCTGCACAGGCAAACTGCTCTGCTGAGTAACACTGACACAAGTGGTCCTCTAAAACTAGTCTGCATGGGCTGCCTGTCCTCGGAGTTTGATGAGAAGCACAGGCACCAACATTTAAGTAATCACTAATCATTACACTCATTATGCTGAAGCCTAAACCACTAAGGATCAGAAAGCTAGTATGACGGTGAAACATTTAACAGTACACTGATCACAATGAGGTACCCCAACAAATTCACTCTAAATAAGAACTTGACATCCAGAGCTATTTAGTGAATGCATTTCTGGCTTCCTATAGCGACAAGCAGTCTTAGATCAAGCTGTATTATCCACAAGTGAATCCATAGTCTGAATGATTCAACCACACCTTGCTAGATATTCTTAATACTTTGAATCCTGACCTGAAATGAAAGTAGAACCAAGAACTCTGCCCCCCAGTACATGATTATGACTGCATCTGAAATTATGGTTATATATTTTCACCATTCTTTCTGAGGTTTGGAAAGGAAGCATGACTGTGATTTGTTGACCTCTTGCTTGGAGTGTCTGCAGACAGATCTGCCCCTGTCACACATTTGCAATATGTTTGCCTCTGTCTATTACTGTAAGATGCATACAATTTCAATTCACAAGCTGCATCCAAAAGTCAAGCTGCTAACAAAAGCTATTATTATCAAAACATTTTCCAGCAAGTGTTACAGCCTGGGGGACCACATTTTAAGTAAGTAAGTAAAATTTTATTTTTTAAGCGCTTTTCAAAAACCAAAGCGCTGTACAGAATTAAAACTAACACTTAAAAGACAACAACAATTAGAACAATAATAAATCAGTATGCTTTATAAAACAGAAATGTTTTTAGCTCTGATTTAAAACTCTCGACGGTCAGGTATTCTCATATCCGACAAGGTAGAGAATTCCACAGGGCAGGGGCAGCGTAGGAAAATGCACATGCCCCAGATGTCTTCAAACGAACCCTGGGAATCTCTAGCAATCCCTCATCAGTGGATCAAAGTGAACGAGAGTGGCAGTAGGGAGTAAGGAGATCTTGCAGATATTGCGGTCCCTGTTTGTGTAGGATTTTATAGGTCAGTAATCTGACCTTAAAGGTGATCCGCCACTGAATCGGCAGCCAGTGCAATCCACGCAGCACAGGTGTAATATGACTACTTCTAGATGTCCCAGTCAAAAGCCTGGCTACCGCATTCTGCACTAGTTGGCAAGTGGCGGACAGCAACCCCTGGTAGCTCTAGGCACAGGGCATTGCAGTAATCAAAGCATGTGGCCACGAAGGGATGGTCCAAAGTTGGAAGGTCAGCCCGAGCAACCAGGTGTTTCACCCAGGTGATAGTCCTAAGATGGTAAAAGAAAGACTTGACAACGGCAGACACCTGTGATTTCAGGGTCAAACCGTCATCAATAATAACACTCAGATTACGCACCTGGCCTGAGGTCAAGAGTTGGACACCATCAAGCCATAAGCCTGATGGAACCCCAGCCCTACGACCCACCTCAAGGCGACCCGGGTCCACAACCAACACCTCGGTCTTATCCAGATTTAACCTCAGCTAGCTATCACTCATCCAGTCTTTGATTTCAGATAGACAGCTGTTAAGCATAGAGATCGCATGATCCTGTCCGGGAGTAAAGGACAAATACAGCTGGGTATCATCTGCATAGCAGTGAAAACCCAGACTGTATCATTAATAATGTCTCCTAATAGCAGCATGTAAACTGTGAACAACATGTGTACCAGAATGGAGCCCTACGGCACCCCACAGGACAGAGAGATGGCATCAGAAGAATAAATTCCGGTGACAACCCTCTGTATCTGGCCTATAAGGAAAGATCGAAACCAGTGTAGAACTGTACCAGACAGTCCACAAAAAAGCTGCAGGTGCTCCAAAAGCACACCATGGTCCACAGTATCAAATGCTGCAGAAAGATCAAGAAGGACTAGAATAGTATGAGCCTTTCGATCTCTCACAATTAGGAGGTCATTTAAAACCCGGACAAGAGCAGTCTCAGTGCTATGTCTTTTCCTAAACCCTGACTGGATAGTATCATAGACATTGTGATTTGTAAGATGGCCATCTAACTGTATCACAACCACCTTTTCAATAACCTTACCCACAAAGGGCAGATTAGAGATAGGTCTGAAGTTAACTAGACAGTCTGGGTTCAAGGATGTTTTTTTAAGGAGTGGTTAAATGATCACCTTCTTTAGGGGATCAGGAAAGACCCCCTGCTCCAGAGACTTCCAGACAATTTCAGCAAGGATTGGGCAGATAACATCTACGCAAACTAATAATAGTGGCGTAGGGCCCAGATCCAAACTACAGCTGGTAGGTTGTACAGTCTGAAAAATCCTCACAATATCCATGAACTCTAGCCTACTAAAGTCAAACCAGGTAGCATGGGTGTTCATTTCCTCCCACCGATCTCCACAATCCCATAAAGAAGGGGCTGGGCTGATGTCCGACCTAATGCTGGCAATCTTGTCTGTAAAGAACTGAGCAAGCTCATCACACTTTATTTGTGAAAAATCTCTTCCAGACTGCAAACAGAGAGGACTGCACAATCTGTCGACAGTCTGAAAGAGTTGAGCTGGTTGGTTCCACACAGCAGCCATCTCCCCAGACAGGAACTCTGCCTTCTTACGGGTGATTGCTGATTGATGACACCATAATGGTCCATCAATCTAAGCCTGTCAGCATCCAGGCCAGATTTCTGCCAAGCCCTCTCTAGCCTTCGCCCCACTCTCCTCAGCTCCTTCAAGGACCCATCAAACCATAGGGTTCTTGGGTGCTGAACGAGTGGGCGAACACAAACAGGAGCAATTGAATCCAGGGCATCACCCACTACCTTACTATAGGCAAGTACGTGATCCCCTGGAATCATGCACTCACATGAAACACCCGACAGGTCCAGTACCATCGATAGGCCCTCTGGGGTAATTCCCCTCAAAGCTTGATACTGGACCATCTCCATAGGGGCAGGCCTATTTGGGGGTGCCCCGAAGCTGAATCTTATGGTGTGATGGTCTGTCCAAGCATTTGGTTCCACCCCCAGCTGCATGACCTCCATCTCTAGGAGAAACACTAGGTCCAATGAGTGACCCCCTATATGGCTAGCAGAGGTAACCACCTGTATAAGGCCCAACATAGTCATAAGTTGGAGAAGGTTATTCCCAAAGTGTGAGAGTTCATTGTTGATCCAGGCATTGAAGTCGCCCAGTATTAACCTTAAATTTTACTAAGAATCTGTGAAGAAAACATAACACTGCAGAGTAATGGGCAACCAAGACCTATATATTTGTTAAGAAACTGTCTGAGTTAACTGTTTTCAAGTTTCATCATGAGAAGGGACATGGGAGTGCAATGCAAATGCACTGTAGCCACCTTCTACTCGTTGGGCAACTGTCACCTATACAGCCATCAGAACTATTTCAAGTCAGCCACCAACAACTCATAGATGGGACAGATTGAAGGCTTCACTTGAAGTTGAAATCTTATCAAATTCACCAGTTTGTTTTCAAACTCCTGGATCAACACATGCACACACGCACACACGCACATGCACACACACACACACACACACAAAATGTGTCCGTGATGTTTGACACCAACCAGTTATTTGCCAGACTTTCAACCCTGCCCATCTTCTTCAGTTTGATGGCAACCCTCTTGAAGTTGTTCACTCCATTATGTACCCTGATGTGTGGTTAGATAGTAATCTTGACTTCTCTGCCTACATTGACACCATCCATATCAAGTTCCACCCTAAACTTTGTGCCTCACACTGCAGCGAAGATTATCTGTCTTAGCAGGTCTACTTTGAGCTTGTCACCAGAATGGTGCTCTCAGGCTTTGACTATGCAGACATGGTCTATGGTGCCACCCCTCCACCTCCCTGGCAGGCTGGATACCCTCTGCAGCACCTTCCGATGCTTTGCCAGCAACTACCCCTCTCCTACTAATCAATTCTCACTTTACTTGTCCTTATCCATTCTCCCTCTACCTTCATGTTGCTAGATCCACTTTGTTCCATTCATATCCTTGTTTGTGTCCCTTCCCTCCTGCCTAGCATCACTCCTCTTCCTCATCTGCTCTGCCTTCTGCTCCCTGCAATCCAGGGATCCTCACACCTTTGCTGTTCCTCATCTCTGCTCCTCTGTTGGGTAATCAGCCTTTTCATTTCATATCCCATCGCTCTGAATCCAACTTCCCTCTCTCTCTCTCTGACTGTACTTTAATGCAAGTGCAAACTGTGTCTGTGCTTTGTATTTTGTATACCCTATTCCCTTCCCTCAGACCACACCTGGAAATGAGCCTTTGTACAGTGTGTCTTTCTCAGTCACCAATTTTGTAATAAATAAATATATAAATAACCAAATGAATAAACAATATACTACAGCATTACTGTGTTGCATCCTAGCTGGTGGTGCTGTACCTGTGAACCCTTCTCCAATTCCGACAAACCCTCACATTCAACCATATACTGTATTTTAAACATTGATGCTATGCCATTTGTGCCCACAGAATCAGTAACTGACCAATTTACCAGATCATTATTGTGCTTTGATGTTGAAACTATGTTGGAAGGGATGTTAAGAGAATTTTAGATTGAATCTGATAATCAAGACCATCATTCGTATACTGGACACAGGAATAGATAATGAGAAGGGGCGCTCTCTTTCTCTGGAGAAGGACTTGATGTTACCTAGAAGAGCTCAACATCAATTCTATCCACCCATGAAGCTCAATTATGAACTTCCCATTGTGTCCAAAAACATTCCCATTTAAGTTGTTTATGGAAGTGTGATGCCATTGGTTCATTCCCCCACCAATTTCCCCATTATGTTTTACATGTATGTGTTCATTTTGGAAAATATGGGAGGATGATAGGTTGATGACTAAATTTATTTGATTGTACAATGCATATTTAGGCACTGAATGTCTAGATAACCTTCAAGCATGCATTTACTTTATGTTAATGTACTGATTGCAGCTACGGTAGGGTAGTCATGTACCGACTATTAGAACTGTTAATATTGTTTTTTGGTGTTACAGGAAACCCTGACTCTGGGTCTTGATGAGGACATCAAGAGTTTGACATGGGTGCATGTAACCCCTTCTTCAAAAGTGGGGGCTTAAAAACTCTTTTATGCTATCAGTTTCCTGTATTTACTATTGTGTGCGGACTGGCTTGAGCATCAGAAACTCCTTAGCAAAGCTTAGGACTGCATGGCTTCAAGAACTTTGAATGCTGGCTGCTGCTGCCATGTAGTGATGTGCAATGTTGGCAAAATTCACTACAGGAATTATTTTGTGAATGGTGGGTAATTCACAAAGTGAAATTTGTAAATTCACGGAGTGCGAGCCAACCACAAAATGTGGAACTTCGTAGGCGAAATTCCACACTTCACAAAAACATCCCTGGTGCCTACTAGTGGGATTAACTCCAGTCGATCCCTACCCTATGTAAAATTTTAATTAATTAAATGAAATCCCTGGTGACTAGTAGATGTGGGCAAAGTGGACAAACTTCGCTCTGCAAAACATTTTGTGTATTGAGCTTAATACACAAAGTATTATACACATAATTTGCCTAATTTACTGAGGCCAGATTGAATGCAGGTGAAATTCCACACTTCCCATACAAACTTTGGCCTCAAGGTGCCTAGCAACCCCCCCCCACCAGACATAGTCACAACCATCACCTTCCTGCCCCCAAACACCCACAGGATCACTGGCCAGTCAGCCACAGGCAGCCCACGGCCCATATGTAAACAAACATTCCCTGGTGTCTAGTGCACCCTCCACCCTGTCAGGTAATACCCCCACCCCACTTCCCCCAACCCCTAGTGTGGTCCGTTTAAAAATAAATCATTTAGCACTTCCCTGGTGTCTAGTGATCCTCCCACCCTGTCAGATAGTTCCCACACTGCTCCCCCCAACCCCAAGTCTGATCCATTTGAAAATAAAAACATAAATCATTTATCACTTCCCTGGGATCTAGTGGCCCCCCACCTCCTACCCTGTCCGGTAGTTCCCCACCCTGCTCCCCCAACACTGATCAGAGCAGACCACTGGAACAGTCCTCCACTCACCTCCATGGCCAACAGCCTGCCCGAATGAGCTCAATGAATAAGCATGCACTCATTCATTGACAACTCGCAGCAATTTACTCAGCTGTTTAGTGGTGTAGAGGAGGGAAGGGGGCTGCTCCAGTATCTCACGGGGGCAGAATGGTGGTGAATGGTGTTGTGGACCCTGGGGAGGTCCACAGTGCCATCCCTCCATCCTGCTGCCCCCACCAGTGACTGGAGCAGCCCCCCTCCACTCCTCTATACCCCTAAATAGCTGAGTAAATCACTGTGAGTTGTCAATGAATGAGCACGTGCTTGTACAAGCACACTCTTATTGATTAAGCTCAGTCAGGTTGGCTGCCAGCCATGGAGGTGAGTGGGGGACTGTGCCGGTGGCTCACTCTGTTCAGGGTTGGGGGAGTGGGGTGGGTGCCCTTCCAGACATAATGGGAGAGTGGGGGCCACTAGACACCAGGGAAGTGATAAATAATTTTTTATCTTTCATTTTTAAATGGATTGGACTCGGGTTGAGGGACAGCAGGGTGGGGATACTACCTGAAAGGGAGGAGGTAGGGGTCAACTAGACACTAGGGAAGGGATTAATGAATTTTCAGACTCAGGGTTGGCAGGAGTGGGGTGGGGGCACTACCTGACAGGGTGGTGGAGTGGGGGTCCACTAGACACAAGAGAAGGGATTACATTAAATAATTTTTGGTGGGCATGTGATCAGTGGGGTGAGGGGAGAGGGACCACTAGACACCAGGGATAGATCAGGGTGGTGTTGGGGATTCACAATTAGGATTCTCAGCTTGTTTTGGGGATTTAAGTGCAATCTGCACTTTAAAAACCTGTGCCAAGGCGATGTCACAAATGGCAATTCTGGATAATTTAAAAAAATTACATGAAGTGGTACAAGGGGGTGAAACTGCTGACATTGCAGCAATTTCGCCCATGTAGTAAAACTACATTGCATCTCTAGTGTGTAGTGAGACCCACCACTGATCCCCACCCAATGTAAAATTTAATTAATTAAATGAAATCTCTTTTGTCTAGTGGCCCCCCACCCCACACTGATTGCCAGCCAAAATGTAATAAAATAGATTTGAAATCTTGGTGTCTAGTGGTCTCCTCTCCCACCGACCACCAGCCGAAATGTAATGAAATACTATAAAACTGAAAATTCCCACATTAGCAAAATTTCACAGTCAGATCTTCATTGAATTGCTGGCGGCATGCTACCTTTAAACTTTACTGAACAGGAACAAAAAAACAGCAAACATAGGTAAATCAGGAAAATAGTTCATACTGACAATACTACAACAAAATAATTTCATAGACCATATGAATTAAGCACCAATAATAGAGCAGCCAGAAATTTCATTTTATCCAGCAGCATTAATTCTATTCAGGTTCAGGGACAGTGGTGTCGTAAATAAGAGTTAAGCACCAGTAATAATGCCACCAGGAATTTCATAGTGTAGGTAGAAGGGAGTTGAGGAGGGAACAGTCAAGTTGCAGGCTCGCATCATAAACATGAATTAAGCAGCAGTAGTACAGCAGTACAGTAGCAGAACTGCAAAGTTTTAATGCCACCAACAATTCAATGAGACTCTGACCACGAAATTTAGCTAATGCAGGAGTTTTCAGTTCTACAGTATTTCATTACATTTTGGCTAGTGACTAACCGGGGGAACACTTGACACCAGGGATTTCAAATATATTTTATTACATTTTGGCTGGAGATCAGTTGGGGGGGATATTACACACCAGGGATTTCATTTAATTAATATTTTACATTGGGTGGGGATTGGAGGAGGGAGGGGGACACTAGACACCAGGGATTTGGGGATCTGGAATTTGTAACTCCTCCTTGATTTTTTTTTTTGCAATTGCACTTAAAAAAAAAAACAAGGCAAAGTTGAAATGTGAATTGGCTTTTAGTGGGACAATTTTGCAAATTGATCTGTGGAGGAGAATTTGGCAACTTCGCAGATAATTCATGGGTAAAGTAAAACTTTGCTGCATCTCTGTTGCCATGTGAGTCTCCATTCTGCAGCCTGCTTAGAATGTCCTAGGGAAAAGCCCATGACTCTGTACCAATCAGGAGGGACAGTGATGAACACCATGCTTGCAGGCATGCATAGTAGCCATGGAGACATGACCAATAAGGCATTAAGTTCATGGGACTATGAAAAAGACTTACAAATTAAGGGATTGTTAGCTGTTGCTTCTTATTCTAAGGCTGTTTGCCTACTAGTCTTAGGGTCAATGTAAAACTGGGAGTGGCTTTGCTCAATAACAAGACATTTCAGGTATAAATACCATGGTGCTACAGTCCACGTAAATTACTGATGCAATCCAGAGCTTAAATTTTAATTATTTCAACAAATGTTGCTATAGTTACTAATTCAACAAAGACTCAGACATCTGGTTGAAACATTTGCTTCATACTACCCTAGACGGAACATTTCCAAAACTTTCAGGCCTATTCATATGAGACCATCAACTATACCAGTAACTCAACTGAGTATATATCAAGGCAGCACTGCCTGCAGCTCACCTTGTCTGTGTTCATCAGCAGACAGAACCCTATCAACTTCTTGGGAGGGTTGAAACCGGGTAAGGGTGAAATCTCACTACATTAATAGGGCAGTGGTGTTTGAGGTGCTAGCAGATGCTCGATAAGTTGGAAGGGCAATCCATAATAGACTACTTTGACAACAGGTATCAAGAGGATGCAGTTAGATGAGTCTGCATCCCACCCACCATTTTGACAAGTCATTGACCAATCTTCATTCCTGAGGTGCAGTGGAAACTTCATGCAATTAAGTCCCTCAAAGTTCATAGAGCGCAAGTACCACAGAGCCTAAACTCTGAGGTATTTCATTTTTTCTGATTTAATGTGAGACATTCAGAACTCACTTTATTCTGCTATTCTTAACATTAATTATGAAAACAGGATTTGCCTGCCAGTGGTTCTCAGCACTACACTAGCCACTGTTCTTGACAGCATGGTGCCAGCTGCACTGAGATAAAACTCTCTCTTTTTGGTCTTCAGGGAGTAACAACAGCTGCACCCACAAGTTATGGGCAGGGCTCCTACTTTTCTGCGGCACAGTGGGACCAAGTTCTGTGGCAAGACTACCATTTGCCGCAGAACTTCTGCGGCATGGTTTGCAATTTCTACGGAAGTTCTGCGGCACTAACAAACTACCACATCACAGTGTCAGCTTGTCATCCTGACTTCACTTTCATGGCAGTGGTTATAGCAATCAGGATGGTGGAATACACAGTAACACTAGTTCAAAAAATAACAGACTGATAAAAATAATTTTATTCCTAAAAAAGCAAAACAAATGTCTCTCCTTTAAGGTCCTAGCCTGTTGCATAAATGACATATGTAGAGGGGATTTTATGTGATAAATAAGGTATTTCTATATGCATGCTATCTATCCCACTAATGAGGTTTCTACTGTCTATCACTTATATATTTGTATGTGCTTTCTACACCACTCATGAGGTTCCCACTGTGTATCACTTGTATATTTATATGCAATCTGTAACATACATACAAATATGCATGTGTGTGTGTGTGGTGAGAGAGACAGAGATAATGTATGTGTGTGCGCATATGTGTGTGTGTGTGTGTGTATATATATATATATATATTTTTTTTCCATGAACTTGCATCCTCATTCATACAGGTCCCATTGGAAATGGAATAGAGGTGTTATTGCAAAACTCATTTTTCATGTCAACCTGCTTTCCCTGACACACTGCATAACACCATCAGGCCATGACATGCATGTGAACCAATTGTGAGATACAGCTCTCCTGCCCGTCACAATGTGTCCACCATGTGACAGAACACTGCACCATACCTTCCCAGGCTCTGAGCAGTGATGTGTTCCACCAATCCTTGTGCTGCCCAGCCAGCTCCCAGAGCTAATCTCTGAACCTGAGTTGCCAGCACGGAAACACAGCATGCTACCCTCTGGTCCAACAGCTGTCCCTGCACACAACACTTCTCAATAACTTTTAGGTGATTCTATCAACCAATGACAATATGTAATCAATAACCCTGGCAAAAATGCGTACAGTGCAGTTATTTATTTAACAGGTCTATTCTTTCAACGGGTGTACACATTATTATATTTCACTTTTCTGGGCATAATTACTTTATTTTTCTTAAAAAGTTAAACAGTTAAATTCATTTTACCAATTATTCATTTCAGATAGCGTCTCTGTACCTTAAAGGCACAAATAGGTATGTACAAAGTGAGGTATGGACTTAACAAGTCTGTGCTATTGACAAGGTTTTGTTTAAGTTGGCCATAGTGCAACAATGTAAGACTGAAAATTGTATCAGGCTGTAGTGCAGGTTGAGCAAATATCACCATGCATGATGTGCTGTGCCACTGTCTCTGGCAGTGAGAGCTGTGGTAGATAAGTGACTGTTCATTTCTGTTGCAGAATGCATGCATTTCATTAGCTAATGTATGATGTTATAGCAATGATAACATCACATTCTGAACATATAGGGGGGTTTTGGATATAAAAAGAGGGGAAGGGAACCAGATTCTATGTATAAACAGAAATATTAATAAAAAATCATCAAGAAGAGTGAATTCTGCAGCACCGTAGAAGTTCTGCAGTAGATTGCAAGTTCTGTGCAAAATTCTGCAGCCGCAGAATTCTAGGGGCCTTGGTTATGGGATAAGATTGTTGAGAAAAGGGCCCTGTGAGCTTAATTTGTGTACAGTAGAGTCTGCCGGGATGCAATACAGAGTCTTGGTTATTGCTTGACAAAAGGGATTAACTGCCATTAGAACTACTTTGTTTCCAGCATAATGTTGCAGAGAAAGTGACTGTATATAGTTTATAGTTACTCAGTATAATCCCCCTTCCATTGTCTCCTAAACTATCTTTGTCTTTCTCACCCATCCCTTGCTAATAAAAGTGTTAATATTCTTCCTTATCTATTGGTCTTCTTTCAGTTATTGTGTTCCATTGCCATATTGCTCTGGGTGAAAACTGTGCAGGAGGTGGATGGACATTTTATTTCCTGGGGAGTGTAAGTCTAAATACAGTACATCCCAAGTTCTCCAGTCACTACACCATGTGAAGGCACTGCATCATTTATAATTAACAATAACCCTACACTGTTTGCAGGCCAAATCCAGGCTGGCCCACATGGTAAGGAAAAGAATATTGAAAGGAGCCCTAAGGGCACCAAGGCAAGAATGAGTTATCACTTGTGCAGATCCTGCCATTTACTGCATTGATCTTCCAAATAGTTTCAGTAATGAAACACTTATGTCAATGTGTCTTACAAGAAGCATCTAATGTCCACAACTGACTTTACAATTGTTTTCTGGGAAATCGCCAGCTGTTCAATGGTAAGCATACGATGCCATAAATGAGTTCTGTGAGGTCAGTTAAGTATAGTCATATGATTTTATACAGATATTTTAAATAGACTACTAAAATGAGCTCTAAAATTATGGAAAAGATAACAATTTACAAAAATGTAAAGTGTGGTCAGTCATAATGGCTGGCACATCACATTTGTAAAAGCGCATTCCAAAAGTGATCTCTGCATGTCAATTGTCTAGAATCATACAAATTAAACAGCTACTGATGCTCTAGGAAAAATTATTGGGAAAATAACTTTAATACACATTTCAGCTTACATTTCAAACACATTCTATTTCCTACTTTTTTTTCCATTTTATGCTTCCTTGGAGATCTGCATGATAATAGGAATGTTATCCTCAACAGATAATCTGCCCCTGCTGCTTGTTTACATTCAAAGTCATAACCAGGGGATGAAGTGAAAATTGAAAACTGTCAGTGCTCTTTTCAAAAGTGCTAGTAGTCTCCCACAGGGTTTTAATACCTTGCTGCATTTGAGAAATGTACCATTATCATGTCATGTGATTTAAAAGTGGTGGTATTCAGTAGTACTCATTCACTTTGAACATAAGAACATACATTAGGAAATTCTAGACTAAAAAAGATTAAATGTAGATCAAGTTTACCTAATGCCATCCAGGTAAGTGAAGCACTATATAGTATGAGAAATTGTTGTAAACATGTTTATGAACATATATTTTATTGTATCCCTGTAATCTCAGAGATGAAAGAAATACAGGAATAAAGCATGCTGGTTTTGTACATTTTTAAGGAGAATAAAAGAAGAACCATTTATAACAGTAAATTCAGAGCTTTAGCTAATTAAACAGTGCATCTTATAGGTGTGCTGCTCAATTGCATACAGAAATCATTGCTATTTAAAGCCAACTCAATCAGCTGTATCTTACATTAAAGAAACAAAAGTTTTACAGTACTTCACATTACATATGATGTTTTCAGATTTCAAACGATTCAAAAAGACCAGTTTTAACTTTGTTTGAGCATAATTAGCACTTATTGCAACCTGTGGAACAGTATAGTGTGGACAAGGGCAGTGCCATTAGGGGTTCTCCTGCTTTCAGCTCTCCCCTCCCAGTAATCACCTCTGCATCCATGTTTTTGGTGGGCTCTTAAAGAGAAGAAGCACACAGAGCAGGACAAGGGGCAGCCAATCAGGCTACTGAGAGAAGTCTGCATGAGGAAAAGACTGGAGAGTTTAAGCTTTGTTTGAATGCAATAGTGCTCATTTTAGCCTTTGTGACAGCACTGCATGGTTTAAGATTGGTTTGTGAGGGGTTCCCCCGCTTTCTACTTCCCCTTCCCCCTCAACAGTTGTCTCAGTGTTTCAGTCAGAAGGCAGAAGCTTTCAGACTGGGCCAAGCAGCATTTGAGTTGCAGGGGAGGAGTCTACATGAAGGAAAAAAAGGTAGCTAGTTTAAACTTGTTTCAGTAGGATAGATGCTAGTTTCAACTGCTAGGACATTATAGTGTATACTGGAACGTCATTCTCCATCGAAATCCATCATTTTCGAAATGTTGTTCTGCTGCACTAGTGACGTCTGCAGTGCAGCAGAACGACTTTTTATTCTGCTGCACTGTGTATGTCATGCACTGTGTCCTCAAGCAGCATCTGACAGTTAGGGCTCACTCCATTGACCGGACGCACACTTGAAGTAGCAATGTCAGCGGCAGTACTGTCAAAGCCACTATCCGAAAATACATCCAGCAGCACCACCGAAATGGAAGCCATTTGTAGCAATTCATGACACATCCTCCGATTCTGAATAAGGTAAAATTCAATTGGACTAACAGGGTTTGTTGTTCCGGGTGGGAGGGTCTCAATTAAAAATGTGATCCTCACTACCGACCCCTTTTCTTTTCTCTACCCCACAAATCATGAATTGCGGTTCCGGATGCTGCTGTGAGTTTTTAAACACTAAAAATGTTAAACTTTAAACATGTTAAGTTCTTTTTACTTCTACGACCTCAGTAAAAATGATTTTAAACAGAAAGATGCTGTAGTGACTTTTTTTCCCAGAAAATGACGTTCCGCTATACACAATAAAGAAAAGTGCATGGGGAACAGTTAACAACAGGGCTAATCTTTCACCTCGTTGGCACTATGATGACGGATTACCTCTCGAGCTGCGCTCTCGAGGTAATCCGTTGTCATAGTGTCAACTCGGTGAAAGAATAGACCTGTTGTTGTTAACTGTTCCCCATGCACTATCCTATATATCACAAGGATCAAGATGGTGTCATGAGGGGTATACATGATTTCTGATTCCCCTCACCCCTAAAGATCATTTCAGAGTTCAGAGTTTTGGTGGGTTCTCCATTTGTCAGCATAAGTACCCAAACCATGTCAAGTGGCAGCTAACTGGGCCGTAGAGGAGGAGTTTGCATGAGGAAAAAAGATGTCCTGTTTAAACATTGAGTGCTACTGGTGTTCATTTCAATCTCTGAGACAGCATCGCACAGACTATGGCAGGATCATGAGGGTTATCCAGAAAATGCTCAGAGTGGGCCAAGTGACACATAGTTAGGTTGAAAGGGAGGAATCTGCTCCTCTTCTTTAAGGCCCCAGCTCCAAGCAGTGCTCTGCATCACAGCTCAGAGCACAAGGGTAGGAGCTTAAGGGCTTCACACTGTGGGCATTAGCTGTGACATCAACTGTTGGCTGTGGTTATCCTGGAGACAGGAGCTGGCACTCCTATATGTAGAAGAGATGTTTATAGATCTCTAGCAAAGGGAGAGACATTGGATAAGGCACTTGGGGCAGGCATTATCAGGATGGAAAATAAAGGGGAGGTGCTGCTAATTGGGGACTTCAGTCTTCCAGATGTGGATTGGAGCCTTTCAGCTGCAGCTTCAGCAAGGAGCAGACCCATCCTAGGCTCTTTATATGGAGTTTTTCTCAGACAGCTAGAAAACAAACCCACTAGGGATGGGACAGTGCTGGACCTGGTGCTTACAAACAGGGGCAGCATTGCAGATGTAACAGTGGTCAGTCCCCTAAGTACCAGTGATCACTGTACAGTGTTATTTTTATTTTAATCTTTGGTAACTGGGTAAGGCCCACTAGGCACAAGTTCCTGTTTTCAGGGGCGACCTGGGAGCACTGGGTGGTTAAGTGACTTGCTCAAAGTCACACAGTATGCAAGTGGAGGTTGTAGGAATCAAACCCAAGTCTGCTGGATAACCAAACTCATTTACAGCTCGTTACTCTAACCTCTAGGCTATACTGCCAGCCCACCATTATCGATAAGATGAGGGCAGAGGAAAGCCACATAAGGAAAATAGTTCTGGAGTTCAGAATGGTGGATTTTAAAGAAAACGGTGACTGCCTCAGAACAGTCCTGAACTTTCAGAAGGTGGATTTTAAAGAAATAGGAGACTGCATCGGAAACTGTCTGGGATTGTGAGTTGTCAGGGAGGGTTAGAAAAACAGTGGTGAAAAATAAGACAGAACACAAAATTAAGGCAGACAACCTCTGTGTGTAAGAAGTGAATAAAGGCAAAAGGAAAAAAAAGACCATTTTAGTACTCTAGGGAAGTGGCCAAGGTGATAGAGAAAAAAAAATGATGGCATTCAGGAGGTATAAGGAAACACAGAGGGAGGAAGATAGGGAGATGTCCCAGGTAAAACAGAGGAAAATAACTAAGGCACTGAGTCGGGCAAAGGTACAGACACAAGAAAGGATAGCTAAAGGGGTAGCAAATAGGGGATAAGACATTCTTCTGGTACATAAGTGAGAACAGGAAAGCAAGGGAGGCAATAAGGAGGACTGCAGAGGGAGAATGTGAAGAAGGGGACCAAGAAACAGAAGGCATCCTAAATTAATACTTCTGCTCACTCTTCACAGTGGAGAGGTGGGATGGACATCCAGGGAGCAGCAGGTACAAGGGGGACAGGGCAGACCCAGGTCCATTTTCAGAGGAAAGAGTCCTGAAGGTACTTACAGCTCTGAAAGTGGACAAGGCTATGAGACCTGATGGGCTACATCCAATAGTACTAAAAGAACTCAGGAAGGTGCTGCTGCCCCACTGATGGCCTTATTAAACAGTTCACTGGAAGCAGGCATGGTTTCAGAACACTGGAGGAATGCAGACGTGGTTCCGTCAACACAGGAGTGGAAGCAGGAAAGAAGCTAGCAACTATAGGCCAGAAAGTAGTATAGCCTAGAGGTTAGAGTAATGAGCTGTGAATGAGCTTGGCACATTCAACAGACCAGATCTGGGTTTGATTCTCACAACTTCCACTTGCATACTGCGTGACTCTGAGCAAGTCACTTAACCACGCGGTGCTCCCAGGTCGCCCCTGAAAACAGGCACATGTGCCTAGTGGGCCTTACACGGTTACCAAAGACAAAAATATAATAAAAAAAAAAATAAAAACCCTCACCTCAGTGGAGGGGAAATAATGTAAACACTGTTTAAGGAAAGGTTATTAGAGTATCTTGAATCCAATGGGTTGTAAGACCATGAGTAACATGAATTCACAGGGGGTGGGAGAGGTCATGCCAGAAAAGCCTGTCTGATTTCTTTGAGTGGGTGATTAGGTAACTAGATTAGGGGAGGGCAGTTGATGTGGCCTATCTGGACTTTAGTAAGGCCTTTGACTCCATGCCACAGAGGACACTGATTAAGAAATTAAGAATCTTTAGAGTGGGTTCCAGAGTGGTGAACTGAGTTAGAAACTGATGAATGGATAGGTGATAGATTGTGGTGATTAAAGGCCCTTACTCAGAGGATTTAAGAGTGACCAGCATGGTGGTGCTACAGGGATCAGTACTGTGACCAGTCCTCTTCAGTGTCTTCATAAGTGACACTGCTGATAAGTGACATTGCAGATGAATTGGAAGGGAAAGTATGCGTTTTTACAGATAAAACCAAAATCCGTAATACGGTGGGCAGTCAGGAGATAATGGTAAGAATGTGTGGGTATCTTGGTAAACTCAAGGAGTGGTCAAAACATGGCACTGGGTTTCAGGATTTAAAAGCACCAAATTATGCACCTAGGGTATACAAACCTATGAACTGTGTGTAGGATGGGCATGGGGGTTGGGGATGAGGTACTATCAGACACTAAGCAGGAAAGATACCTTGGGGTTATCATATCTGATGACATCAAAGTGTCAGGGCAGTGGGAGAAAGCAGTGGCCAGGGACAGAGTGATGCTGTGATGCTTTGGGAAATGTATTACCAGCAGGATGAGGGAGGTGGTGTTGCCACTGTATCTCTCACAGGTGCGATCCCACCTGAAGTATTGTATCCAGTTCTGGAGGTCACATTTCAGTAAGGACAGGACATTGTGGAGGCAGTCCAGAGGAGGACAGCTAAAATGGTGCATGGATCTCAACATGTACACCCTGGAAGAGAGGAGGGGGGGTATGATACAGACCTAAAAGAATCTTACAGGGTGAACAGGGTGCAGAATAGTAGTTTATTTCAAATGAAAAAGAGTACTAAGCCCAGAGGGCATGCGATGAAGCTGGTGGAGGGAAGTAAAAAAGGGATGTGACAAAGTACTACTTCAATGAAACAGTGGCAGATACCTGGAATAGACTGACAGTAGAAATAGTGTAAATGAAATCAGTTGGGGACTTGAAGCATGCATGAGATAGACATAGGAGAATATTAGTATATAGGAAGGGAGGAGGGAGGGTTGCCTGAGACCATTTAGGGTCTGTGAAGGCTGACTACGACAGGATCATTTGGGCAGACTGGGTGGGTGAAGCAGTCCTTTTCTCCTAATAAATTCTGTTGCCATGTTTCTATGCAAAATTCACTGGCCCAAAGCACCACTGAAATAGTTTGAAAGAATATGCTTGCTCTTTGATTGGTGTGAGCAATCAATCACCCCTTCCTTTACTAGGCTATTTAATCCATCTTTCTCCAGCCTCATTTGGAAGCTCTGTTTCTTTGCTGCAGCCAGAGACATTGCTGGTGTTCCTCCCAACCCCATATTTGCTGCTGCTTATCTGCTTTGCTTTTTTAGGTCTTTCTGTTTGGTTTGGGCCTTCTGCTTTTGTTTGGTTTCCAACTTTGACAGCTCTCTAGGTTAGCATTTTGTTGTTCTACCTTCACTGGCTGTAGCGTTGTGCATCCTACTTTTCTCTAGCACTCTTGATGCACTTATCTCATTTAACTCCTGTATTTTCTTTCAGTCAAGTTTTCAGTGTGTTTACTGGTGTCTATGTCCTACATACTGTATCTCATTCTGCTATATTAAGCTTGAGTTTTTGAGTCTGTTCTACTTGTTGCCCATACCAAGCTAACCACATGTGTGTTATGATATTTTGGCTCAGAATAAATCCACTTTTTACAGGTGCTTCTGTATATCGGCATAGTTAAAACTTTTTGTGCACCCTTTTCTGTTTGGTCCATACCAAGCCACTTGCAAACATTTCTCTCACTTCCAATAGATTCCTTTTAATTAATTTCATCTGGCTCTAGCGAGACAGCTGTAGCTACTTGTTCTCACTCATTCATTTCTATTTGCCTTAAAGGGGCACTGTCTGATCATTTGCATTATACTATTTCTAGTTGAAAAAACATATTTTATGATTGCTTACCTTCTCTAAAACTGATTGATGTTAGTGGTTGTTTAATTTGGCTCTTTTCTTAGAAGAATTGAAATGCATGCTAATGATGTAATTATACTCCACCTTGTTTTGTTTCAAATCCTTGATCGACTTTTATTACATGCTTCCTGGACATTTGAAACACCCCAAACAGCGGCCACTCATGAGGCAATAGTCTCATTTCCTCTGACAGCATTTTGATTGACTAGACTGTGTTGGGTATGTTTCCAAGTCCAGTAAAGATGCTGTCTGACATAATTAAGGACAGTAAACAAAAACATTTTGGTATGGTCATACCAGTATAGTGGGCAGTCTGTTTTTCACTTTAAAAAAAAAAAAGAGTCAGAATCAAACTGCCAGCTACATTAGCACATTCTATGGAATATGAACAATCATAAAATGTGGTTTTTAAACAAGGAGCAGTTTGAGGCCTAAGGTTGGTTGACATGGTCCCCCAGGACCACTTTGTAAATGAGTTTGCCACAATAGTGCATTCCTGGTTAAATAAAAATTTTAATTGAATTGAAAAAAAAATCAGGCTATTTCAGCATCATCTCCACAGTTGTATTTTTTATACAGCTTCCTGGTTTTTCTACTCATGGCCGAGTTTTATCTATGATTGTGGCCAGGAGGGACAGGGAGGGAGGAAGAAGAGGAGGAGGAGGAGGAGTAGCTCTCTATGTAAGGGAAGGGATAAAAGCAACAGAACAAACGGGTAAACAGGAAGAAAAGGAGGCACTGTGGGTCACCCTGGAGACTGGAAATGGCTCCACAATCTGCACAGGGGTAGTATACAGACCCCCATCTCAGGGGGAGGAAATGGACAAGGAAATGATAAAAGGCATCCTTGGGATGGCAGAGAAAGGGGAGATATTGCTGATGAGGGACCTGAATATGCCAGATGTTGACTGGAGCACCTTTGCTGCAGCCACATCCATTCTCGATGCCCTACAGGGGGTATGCCTCAGACAGCTAGTTTTGGAACCCACTAGGGAGAGAGCAATCTTAGACCTCATACTCTAAAATGGTGGTGGAGAGAGGATCTCTGATCTTGAAGTGGGTAGCCATCTGGGAACAAGTGGCCACCAAACACTGTGGTTCACAATAAACATAGATGTAGAGTTAAGCCACACAAAAGTGAAGGTACTGGACTTCAGGAGGGTTGATTTTGTCAAAATAGGAGAGTGCTTCAGAAAAGCACTAGCAAACAATAAGATGGTGGGGTGGAGCAACAATGGGGAAACATCAAAACCGCTATTACAGAGGCAACAAGTCTTTGTGTGAAGCAAATAAACAAATCAAAATGAAAGAAAAAAACATTATGGTTCTCAAAAGAAGTGGCGGGGAAGGTAAGGGAAAAAAAGATAGCATTCAGGAAGTATAAGGAAACACAGAAGGAGCACGACAGAGAACTGTTCCAGTTAAAGCAGAAGGAAGCAGGTAAGGCAATCAGAATAGCAAAGGCCCAAACCGAGGAAAAGGTAGTCAACTCGGTTAAGAAGGGGGATAAACCTTTTCATAGGTATATTACAGAGGAAAGGAAGACTAAGGCAGGGATACTAAGGCTGATCAAAGAAGAAGGTGGTTGGGCAGAGAGCGACAGTGAAAAAGCAGGGATACTGAATGAATACTTCTGCTCAGTATTCACAATGGAAAAGCAGGGGGAAATACCTAATCCAGTCAATAGAAGCACTCTGGATGGGGGGGCTGACATTAGTCCTTTCACAGAAGAAAGGGTTCTGAAAGAACTCTTAAAACTGAAGGTGAATAAAGCAATGGGGCCTGATGGGATTCACCCCAGAATTTTAAAAGAACTAAGGGAAGAACTAGTAACACCACTGCCTACCCTTTTTAATAAATCATGGGAGGATGGGGTGGTACCTGAGGACTGGAGGAGGGTGGATGTGATTCTCTTCACAAAAGTGGGAGTAAGACAGAGGCAGGAAACTACAGACCTGTCAGTTTGACGTCAGTGGTAGGGAAATGATGGAATCACTTCTCAAGGAAAGAATTGTTGAGTACCTAGAGGCCAGTGGGGCACAAGACCCAAGGCAGCATGGATTCACAGTGGAAGATCATGTCAGACAAATCTATTTGATTTCTTTGACTGGGTGACCAAAGCAGTAGACCAGGGAGGGGCTGTGGACATGGTCTTCCTAGACTTTAGCAAGGCATTTGACACAGTCCCACAAAAAAGATTAATAAACAAATTAGCCACCCTGGGAGTGGGTCCTAGGGTGGTAGCCTGGATAAAACACTGGTTGGACTACAGGACACAGTGGGTAATAGTAAATGGAGTCCACAGAACAGAAAGGAGAGTTACTAGTGGGGTACCGCAGGGTTCAGTACTGTGTCCGGTCCTTTTTAATGTCTTTATTAGTGACATTGCAGAGGGACTGGAAGGGAAAGTATGTCTCTTTGCAGATGACACAAAGATCTGCAACAGGGTTGATACACAAGGTGGGGTAGAAAGGATGAAGAGGGACTTGGCAAGGTTGGAGGAATGGTCAAATGTATGGCAGCTTAGATTCAATGCAAAGAAGTGCAAAGTAATGCACCTGGGAAACAAAAACCCTGGGGGAAGAGTACAGAATGTGAGGTGAGATACTGACAACAACAAAAATGGAAAGGGACCTGGGGGTAGTCATATCAGACAACCTATAGGTAGGCCAGCAATGTGAGAAGGCAGTGAGGATGGCTGGGGTGATACCGGGATGCATAGGGAGAGGCATCACTAGTAGAAAACAGGAAGTTGTTGGCCCTCTGTACAGACAGTTGGTAAGACCACATCTGGAGTACTGTATACAGTTCTGGAGACCCCATCTCCACAAAGACATACGGTGGAGGCTGTCCGGAGGAGGCAACCCAAAAGATTCAGGGTCTGCATCAGAAGACATATGAAGAAAGACTAAAGGAACTAAAGATGTATAGCCTTGAGGAAAGGAGGGAAAGGGGGGACATGACAGAAACTTTCAAACATCTCAAGGGAATCAACAAAGTCCAAGAGGGTAGCATCTTTCAGGAAAAAGAGATGTGCAAAAACAAGGGGGCACAAATTGAAGACAGAGGGGGATGGCTCAGAGGTAATGTGAGAAAGTATTCCTTCAGAGAGAGGGATGTGGATACATGGAACAGCCTCCTGAGGAGGTTGTAGAGTCAAAAACAGTGGGGGAATTCAAGAATGCATGGGACAGACATAAGGCAATTCTAGTGGGGGATAGGAGAAAGTATGCTGTTGGTTAACTAGGATCTGCAGCTTATCCTTTAGGTAGGGAAATGGGCAGAAAAGGTGATCCAAGCGGTCCTTATCTGCCATCAAATTCTATGTTTCTATGTTTCTTTCACATGTGTTCATATGTTCAGTATTATGTCATTTATTTCACTCTTGGTTTTATCAGTCCTTCATTTCAAAAGACATTATTCAGTCACTTCCAATGATATCAAGCATTCCTTCAGCAGTCATCATTCAGTCTGTCCATTTCTGCATTTATGTTCTAAGGCTCTATGAATAAATTTGTACTGGTCATTATCATAATCCCAGAATCTTACACTCATGATTGCCCTGTGGGCAGATATGCTCACTCACTCCTCGGCAAGTCCACAACATAAGGGTGAGTCTCCCTTCATGGTGTGGGTCCTTCTCTGTAGGCTGTTTGTCTCCTTCAGTACCTACCAGTAGTTCCACTGGTTGGCAAGGTCCAATGCTCTGGGGGAAATTTTAGCCATGCAGACCCATGATCTATTGTACCTTATAGCAGAGTATTTAAAAGTTCAGCAGGGTGGGACCCTAAACCCACATGGGTTCCTTTACTGTGTAGACCACATCAGCAACACAACTTAAAGTTATTCTCCCTGAGGCTGCATAATGCAATGACTGACCAGACACTCACACTTCACCTCCTTCTAGACCCTTGATGGTACTGTGTTAAAGGATTACTACTCCTTTAAATACCTTGGGTTCTTCTTGTGTCATCACCTTGATTTCTGTCTACATTGGAATGCCATTCTTCAGAAGCACCACCTAAACTTGTAGTTCTGTACTAGAGAGAAGAAAGTATCCCACTCCTGCACAGGGAGAACTCATCTCTAAGATGATCCTTCCTATAAGTAGAAGGCAGTGGCAAGTACTCGGAGTAGTGGTGCAGAACAAAGTACCCATATTTGGTGAATTAGTTGATAGCATCCATCCCTTTAAAGGAACCACTTACTCAGGCTTCTTAAGGAATGTTCATTTATCAGAGCTCCGTTCACCACAAAAGAATATCAGCTTAACAGAAGCATGGCAGTGGCATCCTTTCTATCTTTGATTGTGGTTACATTGTGACACAGCACTGCTCCCAAATCCACCCTGCCTAGACCGGACCCCCTAGTTCACTTTGTCTGTAGCTTTGCCTGGCCTGCCCTCATCGTACCCACCACTGCTTCCTCTACAGCTTTCCCCTTACAAAGCCAGATGCCTCATCTTTTGCCTTCTTTATCTCCAAATTCTGGTTTGGCTCCTTTCTGCCTTACCTGAGTTCCCTCATTCACTATCCCTGCTCCCCAATGTACTCCCTCTGTAGCATAGATTCTTGCTCCATCTCCCTCCCTTCCATGAAATTCTCTGATTATTAAGCTGTGTTCTCCTTCTGATTCCCTAAGCGCTGATGGTCTATTCTCCCTCCTGCCATTTGGTTGTCCTCCTTTTCCTCTTCTGTCAAATCCCACCTTCGTGACTTCTCATCACATTCCTGCAATTGCCCCTGGTCCTCTCATAGATTCCACTTATGCTACTTTGCATGGATTTCTGAGGGTCTGCTGATCACTGGTGCTACCCCATCTTAATGACTGCATCCTAATTTATTGATGGTGTTAATTTGCAGTACTTAAGTTTGTATTACAAATGCTCCTTTACCTTGTCTGCTGTTCAAGTATTCACATTTTAATTTCAGTGCATACCAACATACCTCTTGTATAATCACTGTGTTGTATGAACTCATTTTACTTTCTGAAAACATGTCATTATTCCATTATGTACAGTGGAAATGGGCATGATGAAACACAGTATGCTGTGACACAGCATGACAAAAAAGATTAACTGCCATTAAAATTGCCTTGCTTACAACAGTAACACTGCTTCAGTATGCTGAGGTTTTGTGTTGCATCCTGGTTGGCTCCACTGTATGCACCTTATTTTTGTATTCTGTATGCACCTTATTATCGTACTCTTTCAAACTGCTGGAAATAAGCTGCTACCGGCCCAGTATGTTTTTCCTGGTAAAACATTCATGGTGCAAAACAAGTGCAAACAGCCTCCACATTGCACCACCACATTTTGCAGATACAGTACACTGAACTTGGTCAAAATACCTAGAGGAAGGAGTTCCCCCTGCACTTATAGTTGTACAGTATTGTAAATTACCTGTGCTAAATTTGTGTTAGTGTTTTTAAAGTAAAGTTTAAATTGTGATTTACAGGTTCCTGAGCAAATAAGCCTTGGCTCAATTGGTTGTACTATCATCCTAGTTCATTCTGTTTGAAAGAAACAAAGGTGAGATTGATTGGTTAATTGACTGGTTGACTGAGATGTTTGAGTGCACAAACAGTGATTGTGACCACGGACACTTAAATGTTGATGACCACAGAGATCTGTGTATAGTGTAATAACAGCAGCATGTTGTTTTTCCATCCACAACCCACTGGGTTCTCACATTACAACTGTATTTGTCTCTCACCCACATCACCTCCCCTTTGGGCCTCTTATGGATGGATTGCCACTGCTGGTCATCCTGCTAGTCCTGTGGTCTCATCCTACACATTTTCCACCACTTTAGCATTCCCTGTTGTCCAGCGGAAGTCCCATCCCTAGCCCCAGTCCCCTGGGAACTGCTCCCTCAACTCCAGTCTCATGCTGATCTCTGTCCTTCTGGAGCTCTCCAACTGTTGGTCACAGAATTGTGACACTCAGACCACCGGCATTAAAGGATGATGATTTCTGAGCACATTGAATTTATTGTTCAGCAAGGACTCAGTCAGCTGCCCACCATGTCTCCTCCTTCTCCTCCCTTTGTGTGCTTCTGATGGTCTAGGAAGGTTTTAGAATCTTGCAGAGGGGCTCTTGTTCCAAAAGGTATAGGTCTGGGTGGGAGGCTATCTAAAAGATAGTGTAGGAAGGAAAGAAGGGAAGGAGAAGTGAAAGGAGGCCAGATACAACCTTCTTACAGTGGGGGTGCATAACAGTAAACCAAGAGAACCAGTCTGAATCCTCCACCACATGTTACTCCCTTGTGACAATGAGTAACTCTCAGAGCTTCCCTGTTCACACCATCTCTGTAATCTCTGTCTAATATATATATATGTGCGCTCTTTGAATCTCATTGTGCCTCTTATGGCAACAACTTTCTCTCCCCTGCCTCACTTTTTGTGGGTGTAGGGGATGCTAAAAGGGACTGGCAGTGTTCAATGAATGGGGACAATACTCTTTTCTGGATGTCCTCAAGCTCATCCAAGTGAGGCCCAGTAACGTGCTTACAGTAAGGGAAGAGGGAGTCCTATTCTACATGTTTCTTCGGCCAGGAGGGACTGAAGAATATGGTGGTAAAGTGAACATAAAAACAGCAGAACTATAGACCAAAACCGACCAATAGTCCATCATGATTGCTTCCTCTCATCCACACAGTAGGAACATTCGGTATGAGCAGTAATCACAGCTTTTGTTTGATAACAAACAAAACAAGTATATTTCAAACTTGATCACTTTAAAGGTATAAACTTTCAGTAGTGGCAGTCTCTGGAAGTCTCAGATCAATGGATCCACCTGTTCTTCTCTGGTACAATAATTATGTTATGAGGTTCTGTATGTTCCTTGTGACTCTTCCTTCCCCAAGGGAATTGATTACTGTGCCCAGCAACAATATTATCCATGAGAAACTGATCAAACATAAGTTTAAAGGATTCAGTAATTCTCAATTGCATAGCTTCTTTTTGGAGTTGCTCAATAGGTGTCCCACTGTCTGGGTGAAAAAAAATGCTTCCTTGACTGACTTTTTTCCCCCTCCAGACAGAATGCTGCTCCACACATCACCACAGTACTGCCAGGTGGAAAATCTTCTAATTAGCAAACAGAAAAGAAAAAACACTTGAGATATAAGAAATGATAGCTGACTACATCCAAAAGTTACAATTAATTGCAGGCAGTTTCCAGGCAGTACACTAGCTCTTTAAGTAGTTCCTAAATTTTGCTACTTCCTATTTTTCATCACTATGGATATTGGCATAAAAACAGGATTATCTGTCACATGGTAATGGTTTGCTTTTTCTGTTTGTCCATGAGTGACATCATCATCTTCTGCTTGTGTAAGCAATAAGACACTACTTTTACTGTCTCAACCACACACTCTGAAGCATAGTAAGACATGAGGCCACAGTCTGAGCACCTTTAGCCCCTGGAAGTGCAGTCATGGCAGCAGAAAACAACTCCCTGGAATGTCTCATGGTGCTTATTAAATGTGTTACATTTTTTAACATGTTCTTAGTAATTAAAGTAAACATATTTAAATACTTAAAAATGTGAATTCTCAGTTAATGTTTTGACAAAACAGTCATTTTGCCTGCTATAAGTTGATGTTATTGATTTATTTATTTATTCATTTACTTATTGACTGATTTTTATTTATGTATTACTACTTTTGGACATTTTCCCATTTGTGATATCCATAGTTGCAGTTTGTTTCATTTGTTTGTTTCCCTGTCTCCCTGTACCTACACGGACACACAGTTTCAACTAAATAGTGTTTACTGGAGGGAGATTTAATGCTACTGTAGGGAGAGAGCAAATGAAATGTGGTTCCAAATGTGCATTGAGAAAGAGCAAGCAAGACACAGTTCCAACCGTGCAGCCTTAAAAGACAGACATGTGCCTATGACTGTACAGTGTGAGAAAAAGAGCATTCAGGAGCAAGAAAGAGTAAGCGGTATATCCAGTGAATCACTACTATACTGCAGGAGTGTGATCAGCACTACACTGCAATGTGGTCACCATTGGAAGTTTAAATTTAAGAGAGCAGCTCATGGTAATTGGGATTGAGACTTGTAAATGGAGCTAGCATGAATAATGGAGTTTGCCCTCTGAAGGGGCAGACCAAGTTGTCCTGGTGAGCCCTCCCCTAGGCAGAACATTGGTATGGCTCAGAGAGTTACATGGGGGGGGGGGAGCCCCAGGGACAATAGGCAGATACAGGAAGGGGAGGAGCACAAAGAGGAACATGATAACCATAGGTGGTTTTTGGAAAGGGGGTGGAGAGAAAAAGTAGGGTACATAACAGGTAGCACAGAGGTATTCGGCCTCTTTTGCTGGACAATTTTGTTGGTTTACTTCAACAGAACCAGCACATCAGAATCGGCTATCAATTGGTTTGGTGGAATTCTTGGAGGAATCAACCTGAGGTAACTACTTTGGTCAATTTACAAGGTAAATATGAAGGAAATTATATATATAAAATCATATATAGGTGACTAGATGGTTTGAAGGTTGCTAAATTGCTGAAAGCAGATTTTATTGGTTTATCTGGTGATGGAGTAAGCTTTCACACATGGGGAGAATAAAAAAAAAAGAAGGTTCATTGTTTGTAGGAAGCGAGATTTAGGCTCAGCATACCTGAGCTTGTTCTTTGAGAGTACTTGTCCATCCGAATGCTGATTTGAGAGGCCTGGGAAACTGGGAGCAAGTATCGTAGTGGGGGGGCAGTGGAAAGTAGGCAGCAAGATGCGAGGAGTGTGAGAGTATAGAGAGAGAGAGAGAGAGATCTGGAGTCTTTTTTGACTGTGACCTGTGCAAGGTGCTACAAAAATGAGCTGTTGTAAACCTGATTGAATGCCTTACAGGCTCCCAGTTTGGGGAGAATACAGTGCAGGGCCTAGAGGCAATTTTGGGAAAGGGGTGTAAGCTGGTGGTGTGGCCGCGCAGACAACTAGGCCGGTTTTTTGAAGCCTTGCGGCTGGCGGTAGTGGCATCTGATGTCATGCCTCATGGTGGGGGGACAGTAGAGGAGTGAGTGATGCGATTAGGCTTGAGTAGCCTAACGGATGTTGGTGTTGACTGGGGGAACAGTCACTGCTGGGGAAGTAAGTTTTTTTTTTCCAGGGCCTACAGGCAATTTTGGGTGGTGTGGCCGTGATGACAACTAGACAGGTTTTTGAAGCCATGCAGCCAGCGGTGGTGGCATCTGACATCACACCGCATGGTGGGGGGATGGTAGAGGAGTGAGCGATGCGAGTAGGCCTGAGTAGCCTAACGGATGGTAGTGTTGACTGGGGGAACAGTCAGTGCTGGGGATGTAAGGGGTTTTTCAATGCCCAGCAATGAAATTCTCAAAGGGGCTGGAGAGCGATACTGGGAGATTTAATCGTTGGTCAGGTTGTATGTTTTGCAACTAGGAGCATTAGGTATTCTCCTTGGGGAGTCCCCCATTGAGGACTGACAATCGCAGGATGGGGTAAAGCAAGGCCCCGCAGACATCCATGTGGGTGGCTTCTGACATCACGCTGCGTGGGGGGGGAAGGGACATCAAGCGAGGTAGCATGGAGGACCTGCGGGGACACAATGTAGGAAGCCCTAGAGGCTGCTTGGCTTCAGGAGCAGGCTTGCAGAAGCCTCTATTTTGGGCAAAAAACTGAAAAGGGACAAAAGGTGGATAGTTTTCACGCCTCACACGGATGGTGGGGGCAGCCAATGGGTTACAAGCCACGAGACCCGCTTATCAAAAGGCTTTGTGTGGGCATGGGGGGGGGGTTCTTTTAGGAACCATGGGATATTCAAAAAAAAAAGGAAGAAGGTTTGCAGGACATGAGTGAGGGAGTTTGGGGGGGATCCTTAACCTATATTTTGGGGAAGGAGCCCCAGGTATTCGTCAAAAGGGTTTTTTGTTGCATTAATTGGAATTACTGCCTTTGAAGGGGTCCGGATGTGTAAAAACTGTGGCAGTGGGAGATAACGAACAATATTTTTCAGTTCTCTTGCAGTATTTTGTGGTTAGCACGGTCAGAAAAGATGGCATTGAAGAAAAGCAAACCATCCAGAGCGGAGGCATACAAGGCAATAATAGAGCTGGCGGAGAAGGCCAACATGATGTGGCAGCTAGTGGAAGGGGATGAGCCAGGGAGGTTGGGGGAAAAGCGGAAAGTGGAGAAGGGGAGAGGGGGTGATGGGAAAAGGCCGATGGGGAGGAGATGTAGTCCAGCAAGGCCACAGAGGCAACTGCTGGTGGAGCCCTCTCCCTCAGTGGCCAGCCCAGTACTGTCACCTGCCTGTGACCCGGAACCATTAGTACAGCCCCCAGAACCAGTAGTTATACCTCTGATGGATCCCAGGGCAGAACCTCAGCCCTCAGCTGCCCTCATACCCCTGTCAACAGCAAGCCCAGCACAAGGAAAAGGATTGACGCAGCTCACAGACAACAGGCATCAGGGAGCGGACACGCCAACAGGTAGTGTATCAAGTTCTGTGGGGGAGAGTATTAAGGAGTATATTGGTCAAATTATTGCAACTCTAGGGGTAGGGGGACTAGGGCAGATGGAGACTGTGTTGGGAGAAATCAGGTCAGAAAAGGGGGGGCAGACAGAGAGAAGAAGGAAACGGATAGCATGGGAAAGGTCACAAGAGAAATTGGAACACCTGGCATGAGGATAGGTGAGCATGTGCCATTGACCATGAAGGAAAAGATTTGGAAGGGGGACTACATGGACATATTTGCACTGGTAAGTAGGGAAGTGGCTGCCAAGTATGAGGAGTCAGAGAGTATAGGCAAGAGCGAGATGGCAGCTGCAGTAGTGTTATTAGGCAAAAAAAGAGGAAGACAAATTCACAAAAGGGAAGATGTGGGATGGTTGGTTTGTGAGCTTTGCCACCTAGTCAGTCATAGTGCTGGAGAAGAAACCAGAGATGAGGATTCTGTTGATCACATATTCGCTGATCATAAGGCGGGCAAAAGCAAAAGGAGGTGTGGGGTGGATATACTATGACTAATTTTTTCACCAAAGAATGGTCACTTATGGGGATGTAAGATAGGACACGAAACAGCTTGATTTATGCACAGACTATGTGACCAAGCAATCCACCCCGAGGGAGAGATGGGCAAGAGAGTGGGTGTATTTCAAAAATGCTGTTGGGGTTACAACAGAGCTTTCTGTTCATGGCCATATTATCGGTTTAGGCACTCATGCTCAAAGTGTGGAGGTTCCCGTCCTGCGGCACTCTGCAGGAACCAGTGGCTCCAGGGGAGTCAAGCAGGTGGCAGTCAGGCAGCTAACCACCAGCCCTTTCAGGAGGGACAGGGTTATAAGGGTTAGACCTGGAACAGTGGTACAAGAAGCAGAGGATACGGGAATAGGGGAGCCCAATCTTACTGAAGTATGGGGAGAAAGGAAGGGGACGAGGGAGGAAGACGGTAGGTGGGTATAGCACATTTTTAAGCAGCCAAGACCCCCATCAAGTGGGAGGCCTGGAAGAGTGGCTTACAGAATACCTGGACAAGGAGGCTGCTGAAACCTTAAGAAAAGGGTTTACGTCAGGTTTTTCCTTACAGTGCAAAATGTTAAGACAAGCGAGAGAGGCAAATAATTTGGGTTCAGTCAGGGGAAAAGAAGACATCTTGAGACAGAAGATAGAAAAGGAGAAGGCAGCAGGAAGAGTAGAAGGCCCTTACCCACTTCCCCCAATAGCTAATTTCAGGATTTCCCCACTAGGTTTGGTCCCCAAAAAGCAGGAAGGGGAATACAGGGTTATCCATCACCTGTCATTCCCAGTGAGAGATTCAGTTAATGATTTTATAGGGGAAGAACACAGTCAAGTGACTTATGCCACACTAGAAGAGGCAGTGCCAATCATTTGGGCCACCCCCAATGCCTGGCTAGTGAAGACAGACATTGAGTCAGCCTTTCGTCTGCTTCCGGTCAGAAAGGAGGACTGGGACCTGTTGGGTTTTAAGATAAGGGACTATAAAACAATGCCGATGGGTTGTTCAGTAGCATGTGCTACTTTTGAGACATTCAGCAACTGTCTGCAATGGATCTATTGATCTTTCAAAAGAAAACTGGGCATAAGATGGTCAACATTATTTGGATGATTTCTTGCTGATAGGCAGAGGACAGGTGGAGGCAGAGGAGACGCTAGCCAGTTTTCAACAATTATGTAGGGAGATAGGAGTACCATTGGCCCCAGAAAAAATGGAAGGCCCTAGTAGAGTACTGGAGTATTTAGGAATTGAGGTAGATGCCCTGGGGGAGGTATTTAGGCTGCCAGACAAAAAAGTGAAAAAAATAAGAAAGTTGATCCAACACCACATGAGCCAGAGGTGCGTACAGTTAAAACAAGTACAGCAAGTCTTGGGACATCTGAATTTTGCTTGCAGGGTAATAGGGCCAGGAAGGACATTCACAAGGCAGCTAGCAAGAGCAACAGCAACGGTAACAAGGCCGCACCATTGGGTTGATATAACACAGGAGGTGAAAGAGGACTTTAAGGTCTGGGAGGAGTTCCTGAGTAGCTACAATGGCATATCCTTTTGGCAGGGAGAATGGGTTTATAATACCAATTTAGACTTGTATACAGATGTGGCGGGAGGAAGGGTATGGAGGGTACTTGAGGGGAAAGTGGTTTGCAGAACCATAGCCCGATGAATGGGTGAACGATGACAGGGTAAAGGATGTCACACTATTGGAAATAATGCCTATCTGGGCCTGCACCCTAGTTTGGAGGGTGGAATTGCAAAACATGAAGGTTACATTATGGTGTGATAATAGGGCTGTGGTGGATGCCCTGAATAATGGGGGGGAAGGGTCAGCGCCGTTAATGCGAGCATTGAGGCAACTTGTTTTAAGAGGGTTACAGTTGAATATGTCATTTAGGGCAAAACATATAGACGGGGTGAGGAACATACTAGATGACAGCCTTTCCATCTGCAGCTGGACCATTTTCGGGCACTGGCCCCAGCAGCATAGGAACGAAAAACGCCAATTCCAACGAGCATCTGGGACATCAGCAAGATGGTGCAGAGACACTGTTTCACAGCTGTTGGGCACCATGAACCTTGAGGTCCTATGAAGGGGCATGGAGGACATTGCAGGCTTTCAGGGCAATGCACCACATGGAGGTAAGTGTGTCAGTTACGGTAGAGCAGCTAGTAAAGTTTACAGTTGAGCAATGGCAGAAGGGATTGGTGTACACCACGATGGGGATATATTTATTCGGGATCAGTTTGGTATACAGCCTGAAGACGTGGCAGGATCCCACAAAATCAATGCTGATATGAAGGATGATGCAAGGGTGGAGTAGGTTGAGACAGAAGGACAGGGATGGCCAGAGACCAATAACGGACCACTGCTTAGCCAGACTGCAGGACATACTGCCAGGAGTGTGTAAATCCAAAGATGAAACACAGCTATTTTTTACAATTTACGTGCTAATGTTCGCAGGGGCACTGATAGTGAGTGAAGTGGTGGGGCACGGCAAAAAAGATGAGGATGGTGGATGGGAATGGAGACGTAGTGTGGGAGCAAGAAACAATATAGCTGGTAATCAGAAGGTCAAAAACAGACCAGATGGGAAAAGGCTGTATCATAACCCTAAAACCTCATACTGAAGAGTCATTGGCCCAGATATTCAAAAGGGTTGTGCCATGCGCAATAGGGTTGCGCCTGCGCAAATCCGAACTTGCTCCATTCTGCGATATTCAGCAGGAGGCAGTTGTGCCACTGAAAAGAGGCTGAGCAACAGCGCAATGCAAATGAATGCATGCTGAACTGGAGGGGGAGGAACCATGCATAAACTGCACAGCCCGATATTCAGCCGGGCTGTGCAGAGTTGTGCAGGCGCAACCCCAAACTGCGCCTGCACAACTTTGAGCCAAAAAAAAGCTTCGTGCGGGGGCCACCCACAGGTGAGCTGCTGCATTGCAGGGTGCAACACAGCAGCTGCCACCTGTGGCTGGCCCCTCACCCACTCCCTGTGCCCCCCTGCAGCCTGATCACGGACGAAACAGTGTAGAATCCCCCCACCATCCCCTCACTGGCCCGATCGCGGGCATAGTTTATCCCCCACCAGCCCGATCGCAGGCCCACTCTGACAACTTGCGGTGGCACAAGTTCCACTGGCTGTGGCCGGGGGTGATATTCAAAGGAGTTGCTCAAGGGCGCAACTCCTTTGAATATAACTCTGGACACACCCCTGCGCAACTATTTTGTGCAGCGCAGGGGCTTGCGCCACAAAATAGCGCAGTTTGAATATCCGGCCCATTGTGTCCAGTGAAGGCTCTGTGGGCTTACGTCACAGAGTGCTACAACAAAGAGGGGAGATTGTTTGTGCACAGGGATGGAAAGAAAGTGACCAGTTACCAGGTAAAAGTGGTTCTTAGGAAAAGCATGGAGTTTCTGGGTGAGGACCTGACAAGTTATTCCTCCCATTCTTTTCGGATAGGAGCCGCATCAAAATGTTGGAAATGAGGCGATGGTAATCTGCCACCTATAAAAGATACATCTGTGCTTTTAAAGATTAACATGCCATCTTGTTTTTGTCTTGCAGGAGCAGGTCAGGGAAAGGGAAGGGCACACAGGAGGGGCATGGAGGGGTAGTAAAAACATAAAAATAAGGGGAATCATGAAGTTAAGGTATTAAACAATATTTTGTCTAATTCATAGGTAGAGGGAGGATCACAGAGGTATTGATCTGCAGGCATTCCTACATTTATTGGGTGGAAAAGAGAGCAGAGAAGAAGGCTGGGGGAAAGCAGCTCTACCAGGATGTCAGACACTGTAGATTGAAATGGTATGACATCCGAGGGATGAAGTGGGCACAGTTACTCCAGACGTTGCTGGAGATGAAGCAACGGAGACCCACACCAGACTTGATTATTGTACACCTAGGGGAGAAAGACATAGGAGAAAAAACGTGGGTGGATACGTATCTAAGAGTAAAAAGTGACTTTGAAAAAGTTAAACAATGGTGGCCAGGTGTAAGTTTGGTGTGGTCCAACATGATACCATGGAGAGTATGGAGACATGCACACAGACACGTAGCAGTAGAGAGAGCCAGGAGAAACACGAATAGGAGATTGAGGACTCTAGTAAAGAACTTGAGAGGGCATGTAATACTGAGGGGAGTGGAAGAATGGGTGGATGAATTTTGTAGATCTGACGGAGTACATTTATCAGACCTAGCTATAGATATGTTTAACACAGAGATGATGGGTTGCATTGAGGCATAGAGGAGACAGCAGGGCAAGTAAACTGGGGTGGGGAGAAGGCCAGTCATCAAATGCAAGCTGGAGACAGGCTATGGAAAAAGGGGGGAATGGGGGGGAAGAAGGAGAAAAATTAGGAGAAGGAGAAGCAACAGAAGGGGAAGAAAGTGGTCTCGGTTTTTACCGTTACCTATAAGAAAGAGAAGAAGAAAGCTCCCAGGTTTTCACCTGGGGAGGCAAGAAGAAACAGAGGAGGAGCTTGAACCGGTGTGGATTGTGTAATACAATATAATTAAACAGGTGTAATATGACAATAAAAAATGATGAATGATGATAATGTAAACAAAAGAAAATCTGGTTTATAATAAATTGATTGATGATCTGAGCACAACACACAGGTGGTCTGTCTTTTTGTGGGAAAGGGGGAATCCAGGACAATGGATAAAAAACACATAAGAAAAGTTTGTTTTTGAAAAAGATGCCAGTACATTGTAGAAGAAAGTGTTTTATGTAATTGTAGACATGGTTTTGGACATCTGGAAGGAGTAGGAAAAAAATCCATCCAGGTCAGTGTTTTAAAAAAAATTGCCTGTTTAAATTCCAACATTTCTAAATGTGGACATGGCTTTCTTTTGTGTGCTGTGTCCTAGATGACAAGATTTTTCTTCAACCATTGGTTTTGCTGTCCCAATCCAATGACTAAAGTCAGTTTTAGCCAATTAGAAAGTAGCATTGATAGTGCCCATTTTTTAAGCATCATAATCATTTCTTCATCAACCAGTTGTGATTTCAAAGAAGACTGTGATGTCACTCTCAGATAAGCAGCCAGAGCAGAAGAAGTCCAAGTGATAGAAAATTCACGTGAACATTTTATAAGAAATAAAGTAGGAACAGTAGGTAAGTATGTGAAATATAAGATAAGTTGGATCTACCTATTGTAAATTGCCCTGTGAACATAGAAACAGAGAAAATGTTGGCAGAAAAGGTCCAAGAGACCCATCAAGTCTTCCCTTGCCTGCTTGTCTACTGGACTGAACGTCAGTCAGTTCCACTTACCCCCCCAACATTTCCACCACCACTGTACCAATATGTCAGTCCCATCCCCTATTTAACCCATACCATCTCAGCACATATGACATTGTGCAGAACGTTTTCCTTTCTCCTACTACCCTTTCGGTAAAAATGTACTTTGTGACATATTTTTAACCCTCTCTCCTGACTGTTTCATGGAGTTACTTCTGGTGGAGTATTGCTACTTGAAGTGAATACGTCCCTCGAATCCTTTCTATTTATACCATGGAGAAACCTAAACAGTTCAGTTATGTCCCCTCACTCCCTCCTATTCTTCAGGTATGCAAGGTCAGAACCTCCAGGCATTCCTCATACAACTCCCCCTGCTGCCCTGGATCATCAGCACTGCTTCCAGTCTAGCCCTGTGCTTCTTAAGATGTGGGTTCTAAAACAGTACATACAGTAGTACTCCAAGTTTGGGCAAACCAGCAACCTGTTCAGGGCCATTATCACCTGCACCCAGCATCCTATTTGTCTTTCCCACAACTATATTGCACTATTCCTTTGTTAAAGTAGCCATGTTCATTGTCCCCAGATTGTTTTCCTCCACTGTGCTATCTACCAGCAGCCCCATCCTATATTCTGTTTTGGTGATTTTGGTATCTATGGGCTTAACTTTATAATTTTTGCATTAATTTTCAACTGCTACTCTTTGTACCACCCCACCAATTTCTGCAAATCACTGTTCATGGCCCTAGCTTCCTCCTTGGAATCTACTCTGCCACATATCTTGGGGTCATCTGTGAATAGACAGAGCTTCTCCTGGACTCCCAGCTTATGTGTTACAAATGAACATATTGAAGAGAACTGGTCCCAAGACAAACCCCTGGGGTACCCCACTATTTAATTCCCTGATCCCAGAAGACTTTTCATTCAATACTGCCTTCTGTGTCCTTCTGCTCAGCCTTTGTTTTAGCAACCTTATTATTTTATTCTACTCCCTAAATCACCCAGTTTCTTCAGACACCTTTAGGGAAGAATGTAGTTGAAGGTTTTACAAAATCCAGGTAGAATACTGTACGTGTACTGCCTCCCCCTTGTCCTCTGCTCTTGTCACTCCATTGCTGAATTCATTTAGTATGATCTGGTATAAATGCCCACTAGTGAAACCATGCAGCCAGGAATCCTGCTGCCCATTCAACTGCAAGAATCCTACAATCTTCTCCGTTTTAATGTATTCTAAACTATTCTCCATAATAGACATCAGATTGACTGGTCTATGGTTGCTTGACTCCTTTCTACTCCAGACAATATGTAATAAGACCACATCCAATTTCCTCCAATCCACTTGCAACTCTCCTGTCTCCAGTGAGGAGTTTAAAAGATCCATCAGTTGACCTGTCAGGGCATTCCTTGTTTTCCATAATACCCTTTGGTGCAATTCATTCAGAGCCATTAATTTTGTTACCGTCAATGCCTGAACTCTCTTTAGCACTCTTTCATCTGTAATGGGCTCCTCACTGATACCTGCCAACAGTACTTCACGTGACACTATTTTGTAGTGTGGTAGAAATGCCATGTACTATAAAATGAATACTGAAACAAAGTAATAATTCAGTAGATTTGCATTGCCTCTGTCATCTTTTACCCAATCCTTCACATTTTTCATCCTGCTACGCTCCCCCTTAGTTTAGCGTTTCTCTTCAATATAGCAGAAGAATGCCTAGTCACCCTTCATGACCTCCTTTGCCTGCCTCACTAACCTATTGGCCTTTCTTATCACTTCCTGATTTGTCTCCAGTCTTAATTTGTTTGACTACTGTACCCTTACATTTAATGAACAGCTTCCATTTTTTTCATGCTGCTTCAGCTGCACTCTTCATGATCCATAGTGGTTTCTTCCCCTTTTTATATTCTTTCTACCATTTTTGCACAGAGACCAATTGCCTCTAGTACTTCCTTCTTGATTATCCCTCCTTTTCTGTCTACTGATACTGCCTGATACACCCATCATATTTCTTCCCCAATACCTCTCACCTCTTCCAAAAATCAGACCGTGCGAAGTCCAGGACCTTGGTCCTTGATTGTACCCTCTTTGGTTTAAGTTTGCCTTCAGTCCACATTATTCTATGATTGCTCAATCTCAGTAGAGCTATCAAGTATACCCCCTCCACACTACCCCTGTTTGTAAGGGCAAGGTACAGTATGGCTCCTTCCTTAGTGGGTTCTGTGACATTATGACTCAGGATTTCTCTTTCATTCTTTCTACACATGCCATGCTTCTTGCACTTACTGCAGTCGGGGTGCTCCATTTCACATCTGGAAGATTGAAATCCTCAAATATCAAAACCTCCCCAATCTCTGATATCCTATCAAGTTAATTTCCCAGCTTGGTGTCAGCCTCCTCCATATGTGATGGAGGCCTATATATCACTCCTATAGTGATTATCCACCCCCACCTCACTATGGCATGCACTCAGATTGCCTCAGTCCCTTTAGCCCTACCATCATCCTGAATCAATGAGTCTAGGATACCCTCCTTCACATACAGTATAATGATACTCTGCCTACTCCTCCTTTTATCCTGTCCCTGTTGAACAGTAAGTGCCATTCTACCTGCAGATCTTAGTCATGGGGTGATGTCATCCATGTTTTAGTAAAAGCCACCATGTTCTAGTGTGACTCTTCCATTACTGCTTGAAAGACACAGGTGTTGTTTCCCAAACTTCTGGCATTGGCACACATGACCTTCCAAACCTGCTGTATTCCACCCAATGTGTGCCTTTTTACTGACAGATGTCCCCAATTACCCTTCCTGCCCTTTTCTTTATTTCTCCTATTATACTCAGTTCTAGCACACTCCTATGTACTGATCTGTGCAGATTGCTCTGCTGTTATGTTGCTCCCCCTCCCCTCATGGATTGTTGTTCCTGACTGCACTAATTTTGGTAGGAGGTCCTCCTGTCCCCCTTCAGGTGAATGGATGTTCTTATCCTCAGCTACACTGTTCAACTCACCTAGTTTAAATTTCTTTCAAGGTATTATGCAAGCCAGTTCTCCAACACCGTGGTGCCCTCCCCAATGGAATGGAGATCAACCCTCCTTGACAGCCTACATCCATACCTGTGTGGCCCCAATCCCTTAGGAACTGAAAACTCGCCCACCATCACCAGCCCTTAAACCAAACTTCAGGTTCAGAATTAGGTTTATTTTGGATAAAAAATACTTATAACCAATAACGGTTGAACATACAATAAGTTAAAAATACTTTCATATTGAGCAGAAAAAGCAGAATGCAATATGGCAAAATATCCAACTACTATACACAACATATAAAGACAACCTACAAATATGTAAGTTATTCTTGGATATTAAATTGACATAGGGTAGTGTATTATTCAGCAACTTTCACAATGTTGGTCAATTATAGAAGCAGAGGAGACAGCCTCAAAATTGTGCTTTTAATGGTACGAAGTGCAAATCCTGCTATTGCATATAACATGAGCAATTTTTCTGCATGCAGAAGAATTTATAGTCAGCAACACCAGCACTGCAGCACCAACACATTTGTGTCCCAATGAGTGAGTGGAACAGCAAAGGAGTGGAACAGGTGACTGGCATCTTGGGCAATGGCAGGTATCAGCAGAAAGAAGTAATGAAGCAGGGGTATGCTGTTGGTCAACTAAGGTAGGGCCCCTGTTCACTATCTGCTGAAAACTAAAACATAAGCCAAAACTGGGAAAAAGAGCAACACTCTATCTAGGGTTGGAGTATAAAGAGATTAAATGTGGCATGAGGGGATCGTAAATAGAAACACATGAACAAAAGGAGAAAACAAAAAAAACTCTATTGGGGTACAAAAATAATTTCCAGGTATCAAAGGGAAAACAGAAGTTGGGAAAGCTGGGAGTAGTGCAGTGCAGTTGATTTGTAGTAGCAGTTTTCAGAGAGATCTTCTGGAGACTGTGATGTTGCCCCATATGCAGGCACCTGTCTGTGTTGAGGGAAGAGGTCGTTAGACTCCAAGTTGACCTGGTTGGGATTTGGGTAAACTCTTCCCCCACCTAGGGGCTACCAAGTCTAAAACCATTACCTCAGAGGATGTCAGACAGGAGGAACATCTGAATTGTAGGGTTCTGTGTCTTAATATTGCAGAACTAGGACAATTATGTGAGGGGGCAGGAAGATCAGTAACTTTTTCAGAGATACTTTCAGTGCCCAAGGCAAGCACAACAAGAAAGCTGAGCATAGAGGAATTTAATGGATGGCTAAGAACCTGGTGTTGTGCTAAAGGGTATGGGCTATTGGGGGGATTGGGAGGGACCTGGGAGGACAGTAGTCTCTATGCCAAGGACAGACTACACTTGAGTAAGGAGGGAAAGAAAGTGTTGAAACAGAGGATGGAGGAGTACATAGAGGAAGTAGGGAATTTAAACTAGGAGCGGGGGGGTTGCAATTGGGCAAGAGACATGCAGAGACCACAGGTTGGGAAACCATATGGGCTTACCCCCCATAACATTGACAAAGGACAAATGTCAAGTACTATTGGTGATGCTAGTAAAGGAGGGCAGGATGAGAGCCGGGGAAAAGGGTGGAAGGTGGTTACCCTTAATACTAGGAGCCTTGGGAGGAAAACTGCAGAGGTACAGGTGCTCATGGCAGAGGGAGTGGTGGACATTGCAGCCATCACAGAAACATGTGCCACCCAATACAATGACTGGGACCTTTGTACCATGGTACAGGTTATTTCGAAGGGACAGGGTGATTGGGAAAGGAGGGGGTGTAGCACTATATGTGAAGGAAAGACTGAAGTATGTAAGGGAAGAAGGGGAGGAGGGTAGTACGGAGTCACTTTGGATGCAAATCCAGGATTCCAAGAATAGGATTCTTAGAATGGGAGTGGTGTATAGGCTGCCATTTCAGATGGAGGAGTTAGACAGGGAACTAGCGGGACAGATCAGGAGGACCTGCGAGAAGGGTAGTGTGGTGATTGTGGGGGACTTCAACATGCCAGGAGTGAACTGGAGTACCCCAACAAGCAGGAACAGAAGGAAGCAGGTACTGCTGGATGCCTTCCAGGACAGCTTTCTGCTGCAAATGGTCAGTGAACCAACCAGGTTAGGGAATACCCTTGACCTTGTGCTGGCAAAAGGGGACTTTGTGAGAGAACTTATGGTGGAGGAACCACTGTTAGGGAGTGACCACCACTCAGTACCGCTCACATTGGATACAGGCATGGAAGGAGTGGAATCTGGCACAAGAGTGCTGGACTTCAGGAGGGCTGACTTTGGGAGGATGGGGGAAGTGGTGAAAGGGTACCTGGCCAGAATTCAATCTAGTATGGATACTAACCAGAGGTGGGAGCTCATAAAGCTGAGGATAGTGGAGGCAACCAAAACCTGCTACAAGGCCCAGAGCAAGAAGGCTAGGGCTAAGAAACCGAGCTGGTTGAGCAAGGAGGTCATGCAAAAGGTAAGGCAGAAAAAAGCTGCCTTTAGGAAGTACAAGAAAACAGGGAGAGGGGAGGACAGGGATGAGTACTTGATGGAATCGAAGGAGGTGACAAGGGCAGTAAGGGAGCCAAGGCATCTACAGAACTCAGGCTGGCACAATGCATTAAGAAGGGTGAGAAGGACTTCTTTAGGTACATCAGGGATAAAAGGAGCTGTAAGGACCACATAGAAAGGATTAGGAAGGAGGGGGGTTGGGTGGAAGCAGGGTGCGATAAGGCAGACACACTAAATCAGTACTTCTGCTCAGTATTTACTAAAGAGAAGAGGGGGTGACACCAAAGGGGGGAGAAATGTCAGAAACGGGGGAGGGGGTGACAGATGGGAAAATCATGGAGGGCAGAGTTCAGGAGGGTTTGAAGGCACTGAGGGTGGATAAGGTGCCAGGCCCAGATGCCATCCACCAAAGGGTACTGAAGGAGCTGGCAGACGTTCTCACAGGACCTTTGGCAGACCTATTTAATGCCTCACTACATTTGGGGTGTGTACCTCAGGACTGGAAGATGGCTCATGTGGTGCCCCTCCACAAGAGTGGCCCAAGGATGAATCGGGAAACTACAGACCAGTGAGCGTCACATCCATTGTGGGTAAGCTAATGGAGACTGTCCTGAAGGAGAGGCTGGTGGCCCTCCTAGAGGCCAAAGGACTACAGGACAGCAGACAGCATGGCTTCATATGGGGTAGATCCTGCCAAACCAACCTGGTGGAGTTCTATGACTGGATAACTAGGCAGCTGGACAGGGGCCATGCAGTGGATGTCCTGTATCTGGACTTCAGTAAGGTATTCAACTTGGTGCTGCATGGAAGGGTGGGAAGTAAGTTAGTAGGCACAGTGGCAGGTGGAAAGCTGGTGAGATAGGTAGGGAACTGGCTTCAGGGAAGGCAACAGAGGGTGGTGGTGGTGGGTGGGGAGCTCTCACACACAAGGATAGTGACAAGCAGTGTTCCACAGGGCTCGGTGTTGAGACCAGTGTTGTTTGGGATATTCTTTGCAGACATATCATTGGACATCAAGAGCAAGATCTGTCTGTTTGCTGATGATACCAAGGTAGGAGCAGTGGTGGATGACCTAAGGGGATGGCAGGGGTTGCAGGATGATCTGGCAAAGCTTGAAACCTGGTCAGATGCCTGGCAACTGGGGTTTAATGCCAAAAAGTGCAAGGTGCTGCATTTTGGGATGAAGAACCCAAGGAGGAGTTACCAGCTGGGGAGAGTGCAGCTAGCCCAGACAGAGGAGGAGAAGGATCTTGGGGTGCTCATTACAGGGTCAATGAACAACTCAGCATTATGTAGGAAGGCAGCTGCAAAGGCCAACAAAATGCTGGGTTGTATTGCAATGGGTATATCCTCGAGGAGGGAGGAGGTGATTCTGACACTGTATTGGTCATTAGTTAGACTGCACCTGGAGTACTGTGTGCAGTACTAGCGCCCGTATCTGAAGAGGACATTAAGTTACTGGAGGGGGTGCAGCGCAGGGTGACAAAGATGATCAAGGGGCTGGGGGACTTATCATATGAGAGGAGGCTGAGAGAGTTGAACATGTACTCGCTGGAGGAGAGGAGGGACGGGGGAACATGAGTGAAACCTCTAAGTACATGAAAGGAATAAACAAGACAGGCACAGAGGGGCTGTTCAAAGTAAGGGAGGGGAGGGACACCAGGGAGGGACACCAGGGGCCATGATATGAGACTAGAGGGAGGAAGGTTTAGGAGGGAGATGAGAAGACACTTTTTTACAGAGAGGGTGGTGGCTGTGTGGAATGCGTTACCTGTAGAAGTGGTATCCAGTAGAACAGTAGACTGCTTCAAAATGGGGTGGAACAGGACAAGTAGGAGGATCAATGAAGGGGAAAGGTGGAAGGGAGGGGCAGATGCAGAATAAGGGCTGCTAGCTGCACATTTGAGCAGACTTGATAGACCTCTTGGCCTTTATCTGCTGGCAAATTTCGTATGTTTGTATATTCGTACAAAATATCGGGGGACAAAATATTGTGGTCAAAACATTGTGGAAAAAAATGAAGTGTAGTGAAAACGTCACAAGACAGAACAGTGCAGGGAGCTGGCAGTACAAGCCGTAAGGCAGTAAAAGGACACTGAAGGGTTCATTGGAGGGGCCTAACTTTGCACAGCTGCCCCTTGGCCACTTCTCTGTGCCATGCATCACAGTCCTGCATTGAGGGGACTAACTTTGTAAAGCTAGTGTGAAGTTATGCCCCCCCAATGAACCCTCTAGTGTCCTATTCTCTTTTGCCACCTTGAGGCTTGTACTGCCTGCTCCCTGCACTGTTCAGTCCTGTGATGTTTTTACCACACTTTATTTTTTCTTCAATGATTTGACCACAATATTTTTTCTGCAATATTAACACATGGAACCAAATTGTGCTGGGCTCAGGAAGGGTAAGGGTGTTGTGTCAAATCTCCTCAACCAATACCTCTACGCAATTTTTGTGCTGCTCTTGTGAGACAGGACTGCCAGGAAAAGGCCAGTGTGGTAGATATTAGGGATAATGTGGGGGTCTTCCATAGGATAGACCCCAAGGAAGGTGGAAGAGGACCCCAAAAGGAGGATGAAACAACTTCTGGTGAAGGACTCAATTGTGAGGGGGCTAATTTGGGAATAGCAAAGGGAGGAGAGGGGAGAGGAGAGGCCCAAATGATCAACACGCAGTCCCAGTGAGTGGGGTGCAAGCCTGAGCTTGAACCATGAAAAAAAAAGTAGTATAAATAAACACATACTCCCCCCAAAAAAAGAAAAGAAACATGAGCTTCCTCAACCGTGCCCAAGTGTTTTAACTTTCATAAAGCACACAAAGCACACAGTTTATAATGCAAAAACTGTGGTCCAAATCAAGCCACTGAAGGAAAAAATGTTAAGTGATATCAGGACTTGTAACCAGAGAAGAACCAGAAGATGAAGGGTCCGAGTCCGATGAACCGAAGTGCAGTAGATTTTGTAAATAAGCTTCAGCATTCTTGGAATCAGAGAATGTCACTGCCTTGCTATGTATAAAAATCCAGAGATGAGCTGGATACAAAAGAAAATGTTTAATGTCCTTTTTCCGAAGAAGGTCTCTAACCTGGTCAAAAGTCTTATGTTGCTGTAATGTAGCAGTTGAGAAGTCAGGATAAGCTGAAACATTTACATTCTCATAGATAAGTCCCTGATTCATTCTAGCATAACACAGAATAGCCTCTCAATCCTTGAAACTGTGTGGGCAAATATAAACAGGTCTGGGATATTTAGAATAAGTAGAGGATTCTTGTATTTTGAAGCCAATCCATCCTCCGCCTCCTCGATGAGCCCTATCTAAGGGAATTTTTCTTTGGGAAATCAGCTTTTCAGTGCAGTTGTTATCAGTTTTTAAAAAAAAAACAGGAAGGGGTCCCCCTTGCCTTCCATCCACTCTGGTAGTCCAATTAGTTTAATATTCTCCCTTCTACAGTGGTCCTCTAAATCAGCAATGTTATGGTGAAGTTTGGATAAAGTAATACCATGAGCTGTATGCTTTTTAATAAATCGGTCAATTTTATCTTCCAATGAGCTAATCTGGATTTCAGCTTCTGTTGTTCGAATAGAGAGGGCTTCCATTTTTTGGTGTATTTCACCAAAAACCTTTGATAAGTCTGAGAGAGCAGTGGTAATAGTAGAAAATACATTGTGAATATCATTCTGTATCTCTTGCTGAAAAATTCTAAAGTAGCTAATTATAAGTCTCTCTGCCCCTGGACTGTTCAGAATGTCTGAGCTTTGCACTGCCTGTAGAGTCATTTCAGTATATTTTTCCTGAGTAGATTGAACTCCATGGGGTTCCCCTCCTGGGTCGGACCCCATTGCTTTATTTGCCTCTGGCTGTTTTTCCCCCATTTCTAGCACCATTGTGTTTAATTTTAAAGATTGAGATAACTTGTTACTGACCTCTGTGGCAGCTGCACCATCCATCTTAGCCTGAAAAGGCATAGAGTCAATAGGATCCTCATCTTCTTCATCAGCGGTGGTATACAGCAAGTCCTCTGCTTCCCGGTGAGGTTCCACAGGTGCAAAGTGAGATATAGTTTGAGACAAGTCAGGAATGGGGGATAAAGATTTACCAGAAAAATGGTGGTCAGTGACAGAAAGGTGCTTATTTTTTGCTGTTGAAGTTGTGTCCAATGACTGGAGGGCTCAGTATTATGAATGTCAGGTTCTTTTTCAACCGAGCTAGCTGTAGGGCCTATAGAGACTGACTTTCTCTTTTTTTGCTGGTTTTGTTGCTCCCCAATGGTGTAAGATTATGTTACCATACGGTGGGAAGAGACAGACATACTCCATAATGTTGAGTGGAATAATTAACCTTACTGAGAGAAAGGGTAGAAATCTCTCACATAATTGAGGTAACCACAGCTTGAGAAGCTAAAAAGTTCCACCTAGGACATGCTTAATGTAGGATAAAAGGCTCAGGTACTTGGCATCCCGCCATCTTGATTCTCATATCACCATCTTGGAACCAGCCGCTCCTCCTCCTGACACCCAATGTTTTGGGGGGAATGGGGAAACTATGTATTAATGGGCTGAAACATATTTTTCCTTTTTTGATTACAGTCTTTGAATTAGCACCCTGTAATAATGAGGAATTTGTGCAATTTAAGATGGGTGGTGCTATATTCATAGTTACATTCTTAGTGATTAGGATCAGCCTTCAAGATAGTAATGAGGGTCAGAACTCTCCTTATAGTGGCATACATGGTTCAGACATAGGGCTATTATATATAGATTGGCTATATAAAGGCATTTATGCATTACAGACAGCGAGAACTGTCGGCGGAGGGGATAAAAAAGTATGTTGTTTTGTCATGTGTTAGTTGCATCAAGACTAGGGATGCAACGAATTTAAATTCTGCCGGCGAAGTGCTGGTGAAGTGGCCAAATTCGCCTGGTGGAGCAATTCGCAAAATTTTTTGTCTAAGTTGGAATTTTGCCTAGGTGAAATTTCGCCTTCCGCAGGCAAAATTTTGCCTGCAGAAGGCAGGATTTCACCGTCGAAGGACTGCTCAAATAACTATACACTGTTATGAGCCATGGCAATTCTCTCATTATTTCCTATTTGGAAGATATCAGTTATTAAAACAGGTTTTTGCCATTATAGGGGTTTATCGATGTAAAAATGCTCTTACACCTTCATTAAAGGAAGCGTTTATTCATGTATTCCTTAAGAAACATAAAAATTCATTATTATTAAACTCATATAGACCTATTTCATTAATAATACTGATTCTAAAATTTTAGCTAAAGTCCTGGCCACCAGGTTGGAAAGAGTACTTCCCCATCTAGTCCATCACGATCAAAATGGATTTATCAAGGGCCAGCCATTATCTGTTAATATCAGAAGAACCTTGAATATAATAGACTTCTGTAAAGATTCCGATCTATCTTTGTTATTATTAGATGCTGAAAAAGCATTTTATTGTGTAGAGTGGAAATATATTAAATCCATCTTAATAAAATTTGGCTTTGGCCCATATTTTAATAGATGGATTGAGGTACTCTATTCCAACCTGGTGGCCAGGATCAGAACAAACCAAGATATTTCCCCGACTTTTTCATTAACTAGGGGTATCAGACAAGGTTGCCTCTTATTCCCACTTATTTTTGCCTTGGTTATTGAACCCTTTGCTATTGCAAAAAGAAACTTTCCAACTATCATTGGCCCCTGGATCAGCAATACCGAACATCATATTAGTTTATATGCAGACAATGCTTTATTGTATGTCAGAAACCTAAATGCCTCTTTTAACTCCATTTTGGAGCTAGTTTCTCAATTTGCTAATGCCTCTGCCTATAATGTAAACTGGGAAAAGACTGAAGTAATGGAAACAGCACACCACTCTGACCCATTTAAACCACCTTCAGAATATAATATTAAAAAAGTATCTGACATTTTTTATCTTGGCATTTCTATTGATAATAGACTTAATAAGCTGCAGACATTACATTTAGATCCTCTAAAACAGAACTCTAAAACTAAAAATATATAGCCCCTAATCTCTTTATGGAACCTCATTTCCCAAACTTAAATGGGAAGAAAAACTGAACCAGTTTATCCCTGACTCTCTTTGCAAAAAGATTTATAATATGAAAGGATGGGGGTTAAAATAAACTAAGCTTAGGCAGATCCAATTAAATATTTTACAGTGTACTCATTACACTCCTCACAGACTAAATATAATGAATTCAGAGGTTTCCAATACCTGTCAGCAGTGCCAGCACTCTACTGGCACCTTAGAACATATGCTAATTCAATACCCATCTTTAGATACGTGGTGGACTACTATTCTGTCTTTTCTCTCTCTGGCCATGGCTAAAAAACTATTTAAGGATCCTCTTTGGATGCTTCTCAGATATGGTGGTCCCATTAGTAATATGCACCCTAATAAGAAAATTTTGGTTAATATCAGTATGGTCAGTGCTTTTAAAATAATTTTAATGAAGTGGAAAACAAAGTTCCTCCCCGCTTTGAATGCTGGTTAAACTCTATGATTACTATCCACCAAATTGAAAGGATACATTATCAGAAAGTTATACAAAAAAGGGAAAATGTATGCAATTATGGGCTCCCTTTTGCACCACATTGCACTCACATTCATAAAAGTATAATGTCTTTGGTGTGATACCCCTTCCCATTTCCAAAGCAAGCTTTTCATGAGACAGAAATTAGTGATTTTGTGATAATCGCCTGTTGTGCAGTATGTTCACGCACATTAATATTCTTTCTTTTTTTCCTTTCTTTATCATGCGGTTGATGAATGTTGAATTTTGTAATATGAATTTATGAATAAAAAAAGAGAAGGGAGGGAAGAGGGAGGTTAGGTGACTGTGGCTGTCACCAGGTGTGGGTATTGGGGATAACAAATACAAGGCAGATTCGGATCACAGTGCATAAAAAATGCCCAGAGGCATTTATCATTTTAAATGAATGAAAATATTTACAGAAATAAAATGAAAAAGTCAAAATAAAGGTTAGTTACATTCAAAACAAGGCCACTGCTTTTGGTCTTAGCAGGTTCTAGGCTTCAGTCAGAATGACCAGTGTGAGCCCACACCACTGGGAGGTCTTTCTTCTACCTCGGTCAGTCTCCTACAGACTTCCTAACTCCTATCTATCTTAATGCCTCTAGTGGCATGTTTAAATACTTTCTGGGTGGGGTAACCTGACAAGACCATTAACTAAAATTACAAAAGAAAACTAGCTAGGTTAGCCTATAATCACAAGGTAGCCCACCATACATTATAATACAACACTACACATTGATATAATCAAATAACCAAACAACAAGTGTAATACTAGACTAGTAAAACTTCATAAATGCTTAATTGCCTGGCAACTAACATAGGGTCCCTCCTTAGTTACCTTTCAGTGACAGGTAAGGCTGTATAAAGAGGGGACTGCTCCCCTACAGAAAACCTCAGATGCATTCCTGCAGTCAGGTAAGATACTGAACTGTTTCATTTTCTTTCTTGGTTTATATGATAACTGCAAAACATTTAGGTTCCTTAGGAAACCTCAGAACTGTAGTAACCCCTTTTTATCATTTACTAATTCCAGGGCTTTTAATGTACCAGTTTTTTTTTAAATGGAGGGTGGGGTTAACAAACAGGCCTTCTCTGGAAAAAACACAGTCTGGGGCTAAATTACAGAATAGCCCCATTTAAAGTAGAGGCACCTTATAATTTCTTAAAGCATTTTCTGTTTCAAGCATAAATTCAACACTGCAGGCATTTTAAAGTCCTACAGATGTACATATACAAACACATTTATATTCCTAAAGCCCATGAGTACATTATTCAACCTCCAGTAAATAGCTTAGTTAAGGCACTCTGCACTTTAAATCTAGCAGCTTTTTGGCATTTGTGAAGGCAATACAAAAGCCCCTTCTAAAACAATTTCTTTTTAATTTTACACAAGCACCTTGCACTTTTGTGCATTTAGCACCTTAAATAGTACTTCATGAATTAGAGACACTTTGGGCAGGATTCACAAAGAAAGCCAAAAATCCCACAGCTGCGGGGAAAAAGGCCTGCAGCACTGCAGAAACGCAGTTGCGTGATACTCACAAAGAAAAATTGAGCAGGTGAGGAATTTTGTAAAATCCCCACAGGTGAGGAATTTCAGCAGCTGTGGAAATTGCGCACATGCTGAAAATCCGCAACTGCGGATCCGCAGCTCCAGAAATAGCTTAGGAGGCATAGCAACAGGTGAACTCAATTAGCTGAAACAGCAGACTGTAACAGGGCTGCCGTAGAATGAAGCTGAAAGTACCCACAAAGAGACCAGCAACCAGTCCCTCAACTGGGATTACTGCAGCACCACAGGTACCAGTAATACCATGGCACCACAGTGGTCAACTGTTACTGCTGGTCCCCCCTTCCTGGGGTGTTCCTGTTGCCTGCAGGGGTAGCACTCACTGCAGGCTTGCCAGGCTCTACTGCCTGTGGGGCTCCATCATGGGCTGCACTGTGTCTGGTGGTTGTTGCCTATTGCCATATCATGGCAATGTGTGCTTTTGTTGCTGTTACAGCAGCTACTGTTATACTATCTGTGATGTTACTACCTGTGCCTCACCTCCACCTTAATTGATTCCAATTGCTGGGGCACTACTGCAGTTTGCTGAGGGAGAGTTACACCTCATTCCACTGTGTGTAAAATTTTTTCTGCAGCTGAGGAAAAACTCTGGTTGTGAATAGCCTTTCAGGGGCTGTGCCTTATCTCACACCTTTTTTTCCTCAGGGACTTCCGCAGCTGCACTTTTTTCCACAGTCCTTAGTGTTATTTTCTGCAGCTGCAGGGGGTTTTGTGAATAGCACTCAGTGCAAGTTCCCCCTAGTTTCCACAGCTACGGCAGTTTTGGGGACTTAGGGAAGGTTTTGCACCTTCAGAAAGCTTTGTGAATCCAGCCCTTTATTCATGCTTAATTCCTTTATAGCAATTTGCATTTTATATAACAGGCAGCATTTACTGTTGGGATAATTATTTTAAACCATTACTTTTTTTTATATATGTGGCTGCACTGCAGCACTCTATTCTCCATTCTGCACACTAAATGTATTTTCTCATGTATTTTACTTCTTTAAATGCACTAATGTACTTTTACTCCTACAGTTAGCACTTACTGGGGGGTGGGGTAAGCAAAGACCTACAGTACATCTCCTTACTGGGGCACCAACCCATGACAGGGGTCACCCTGTCACAGTGGCGCCATGGCCCAGAGGGATGGGAAGTAGATTCTAAGGATTGTTACAGCAGCTGGATGGGAGGCAGAGCTGGATGCCAATGTCTACCTGGGGACTAATGACTGACTAGGGATGAGGCTGGCACAGTGCAGGGTGAGTTTAGAGAGCTGGGGAGTTAGACAGGTAGCACACTCAGTGGCTTTTGCTGACATGCTGCCTGTCTATGAAAGGTGGGTGGAAATGCTCTCTGCACAAGATGTTTCAACTCATGGCAGAAGAAATGGTGCAGAAAGAAGGAGTTCAACTACACTGGGGACTTGAGACCCACCTGGGTGGATAAGGGCCTTTAGTGGGGTGATGGCCTACATCCATCAGGGAGGGGAACCACAGACCTCAGTAGATGGTTAAATGTTACTTTGATGAACTTTTAATCTGTCCTAAGGAGGGGTATTAGAAGATCTCAGGGATGCAGCCCCCCCCCCCCACAGGCTGACACAGCAAGGAGAACCTACGGGAAACCTTAGACTCTCTGCAGGAGGTGTGCTTCAGGCAACTAGTCAGTAAACCCACTTGTGATGGGCAATATTGGACCTTTTACTCACCACCAGAAACAATGTTGCAGACACCAAGGTTGGGGTGCCACCTGGGCACCAGCGATCACCAAAGGAAAGGGGGGATGGTATCTTAAGTGAGGGAAGGTATTAAAGCAATGGTGATACATGGAATACTGGATGGCAAAGGTACTTTGGTTCACCCCAGAGATAGGGAACAGAGACCCTATTTGCACTGATGTGATCTACAGACCTCCACCACTGGAGATGGAGTTAGATATGGAACTGACAGAAGCCCTTGGCAAGATGGCAGAAAAAGTAGAGGCGCTGTTGGTGGGGGACGTCAATCTGTCAGATGTAGGATGGAGCCTCCCAGCTAGAGTTTGATCTAGAAGAAGGGAAATCTTAGGCTTCTTGCAGGAGGCATTTCTAAGTCAACTAGTCATGATGAGGCAATACTGGACCTGGTACTTACCAACAAAGACAGTGTTGCATACATCAAAGTGGGGTCAACCTGAGACCAGCGATCACGAGACAGTGGTGGTTCAATATAAAGATGATTGTGGAATTGAGCCACACAAAGGTGAGGGTCCTGTGTTTCAGGTGGACAGATTTTAAAAAGATGGGTGACTGCCTCAGGGATGACCTGACTGGTGGGAGGAAGGGATGAACTGGGTCAGGTGGAGGAACAGTGGGAGAAAATAAAAAGTGCCATAGTGAACAAAGAGACTGCTATGGTTCTTGAAAGAGGTAGCAAAAAAGATCAAATCTAAGAGATTTGAATTCAGAAGGTACAAGGAGATACAGAGGGAGGAAGATATGGAGGTGTTTCAGGGGAAACAAAGGGAAACAGAGAGAGCAGTAAGGAGTGCAAAGATTCAAACTGAAGAGAGAATAGCCAACACAGTATCAAAAGGGGGAGAAGACATGTTTTATGTATGTAAGCGAAAAAAGGAAGACCAGGGGTGGGGTTGTAAGATTAGGAAGGGAAAGGGGGAGACTGTGCAGTGGGGAACAGGAAAAGGAGACATTCTGAATAAATACTTTTGTTCAGTGTTGGAAGGGGAAGAGACTGGGAGGGGCCACAAAAATGTAACAAGAGGGAGGGAGGGAGGGAGGAGGACACAAGTCCATTTTTGGAGGACATAGTCCTGAAGGGACTTGCAAATCTGAAAGTGGACAGTGCAATGAGGCCAGACAGGGTCCATTCAATGGTCTTGAGGGAGCTCAGGTAGGAAATGGCTGCACCTCTGACAGTCTTATTTAACAGCTCACTGGAAACAAGAGTGATTCTGGAGGATTGGAGGCTGGCAGATGTAGTCCCACTTCATGAAAGCAGTAGAAGAGAAGAGGCTGGCAATTATAGGCCATTCAGTCTGACTTCAGTAGTGGGAAAGCTAATGGAACCACTGCTGAAAGAAAGGATTGTGGAATATATTGTAGCCCATGGGTTACAAGACCAGAGGCAGCATGGATTAATGGGGGATGTGGAGGCCATGTCAAATGAATGTGATAGAGTTCTTTGACTGGGTGACCAAGGAACTAGATCAGAGTGGAGCGCTGGACATAGCCAACCTAGATTTCAGTAAGGCATTTAACACAGTTTCACACAGGAGACTAGTAAGCAAGCTGGGTAGCTTTGGAGTTGGTCCAGTGGTGGTAAACTGGGTAAGAAACTGATTAAAGGATTGGCAGCAGAGGGTGGTGGCAAACAGAGTTCACTCAGAGTGCCTCTGGGATCTGTGCTGGGACTGGTCCTCTTTAATGTCTTTATAAAAGACATTGCAGAGGAGCTGGAATGGAAGGTCTGCATCTTTGTGGATGACACCAAACTCTGCAATAGGGAGGACACTCCATGGATGTGGAAAGGATGAGCAGTGACCTGAGAAAACTCAAGGAGTTGTCAAGTGTTTACCATCTGGATTTTAATGCGAATAAGTTCAAAATAATGGACTTGGATAAAGAAACCCAGGGGAGGAGCACAAAATAGGGGAGAGGTGATACTGACGACCACCAAGCTGGAAAGAGACCTGGGGATGATCATATCAGATGATGTAAAGGTGACCAGATAGTGCAACAAGTCAGTTGGGAGGGCACATGGGATACTGAGGTGCACAGGGAGGGGCATCACCAGCAGAAGGAGGGAAGTGGTGTCGCCCCGGTATTGATCATCAGTAAGAGCCCACCCAGAGTACTGTATCTGGTTCTGGAGAAAGGACACAGATTCGAAGCCGTCCAGAGGAGGGCAACTAAAATGGTACAGGGTCTGCATCAGAAGCCCTATGAGGAGAACTTAAAGGACATAAATATGTCCACCCTGGAAGAAAGGATAAAGGGGGGCTATGACAGAGACCTGTAAAAACTTCTTGTGCGTAAGCAAGGCACAAGAAGGAAGTATTTTTCAGGAAAAAAGTGCCCAAGGACAAGAGGGCATGATAAGAAGCTGGAGGAAGGTAGATTCAGGAGGGATTTGAGGAAATACTTCTTCACAGAAAGAATGATTAATTCCTGGAACAGTTTTCCAGTGGAAGTAGTGGGGACAAAAACAGTGGTTGGGTTCAAGAATGCATAGGATAGGCATACGGGAATCTTAGGGTAAAGAAAGGTGAGTGGGCAGGAGATCAAGCAGATCTGTGGTGGTACTATATATAGGAAGAAATGGGCAGACTAGGTGGGTCAAGTAGTCGTTATCTACTTGCAAATTCTATGTTTCTCTGTTCCTTTAGCCATGCACTGAATTGTTCTAGTTAGCTTCTCCCAGCAAATAGAACATTGCTGTGGCAAAACTTCAGAGAAAATCTTACCCTATCTCTAAGCATCCTGCCTAGGGTGTTAAAGTTTCCTTAACTTTCTATACACTCCCCCTTGTCAAATGATTTTGCATGCATGCGCTATTATATCTAGCCTCCACCCATTCTTTCGGGTGAGCTTCAGCGCCTTCTTTCAGAAGGTATCCTAATCCATTGTTACCCTGGGAAAAAACAGACTTCACTTATCATGTCTCAGGAGAACAGCACCATCCAATCTGTGCCACACTTCAACAAAGTTCCCCATTACAATGGCACATATGCTGCCACCATTGGGGTTCTCATTAGGAATGGGTGAAATGGTTCATCAAAAATACGAACTGACCTGAACATGCTGAAGTGTTCGAAAACGAACGGCTTCTGAACACTTTCAGCTGTTCCGATTTGTTTAGACAGCTGTAGTATCATGGGAAATGCAGCGTGAGAAGTGCCAGAGCAGGAGGAACTCACAGGAGGGACCAGAGACAAGATTCTGGTTCCTCATTGGATGGCTGAGCTGTCCTCCTTCCAAAGGTGACACCTGATTGGGTTTGCTCTAGCAACCCACATAGTCCACCTTAGGAGATACACAGAGGAATACAGGACAGAGAAGGAGCAGCAGCTTCTACAGGCTGCTCCGTGATTCTGTGCTTGTGCATGTGTATGCTGCTTGTGTTTGCACGTTGGACATGAAAGAAGTTGACTCTTGGACTCTGAAAAAAAAAAACTACTAAAGAATTTTAATTTTTTTATACTTATTTTAAAAAAAGAACTAGAAGAAAACTTGGGGGTGGGGAGTCAGGGACTTGGGATCGGGAGGGGATTATTCAGAGCAGAGGACTGACTGGGTGTGGATGTGGGAGTTGGAGATTGGGGAGTTAGAAGAGAAGACTCAGGGAGGAGAGTAGTAACTTGCAGACTGGGGGCTAGAGAGTGAGTCAAGAAAGTCAAGAAGAGAAAAGACTGAAGTGCCAGAGTCAGACTGCCAGTTTTTTTTTTTTTTTGGAGCAGTAGCGGGGGTGAACTGTGCCACTCATACCACATCACTCCCAGTTACCCTTCTTGCTGTTTGCCCAATTGCCCCGCCAACAACAAGTCAACTCTCAATTCTCCTGCCTGTGCTCACTGCTCAGTCACTTCAGTAGGGATTTGATATTATTTTATTTTTTATTATACAATCTTTGGCTCAGTGGGCATTCTGTTACATCACGTGGAATAAAAAAAATAAAAATCCTTGAAAGGAAAGTACTCTGTCAGAGAGGGTTAGGCCAGGCAGGGTTCCTGATTGCATACTGTCTGTGTGACCTCACCCCAGGAAGCCAGTGATTTGTCACCTTCCTCCCTGTGCTTGCTCAGAGGGGTATAACCTCTGGCTCAATGGGCAGGGCATTTCATCACATCACATGGAATCAATAAAAAAAAAGATAAAATAAAATAGTTGAAGGGAAATTACTGACTCAGAGAGGGTTAGTCTAGGCAGGGTCACTGACTCTCTATTGGAAACAGCAGTGCCTGCAGCATCGGAGTGTAACCTAGGTGGTGTGTAAAATAAATTCTGTGTGCATGAAATAAAATCTGCCAGCCAGTAATCAGTGCCACTTCTGGCATACTGTCAGTGTGACACCCCTTCCCCCAAGGAAGCCAGTGATCTGTCATCTTCCTCCCTGAGCTCGCTCGGTGGGGTATAAGCTTTGGCTCAGTGGGCAGGGCATTCAGTCACATCACGTGGAATAAATAAAAAAATAAAATCCTTGAAGGGAAAAATAAAATCCTTGAAGGGAAATTATTGTGTCAGAGAGGGTTAGGCCAGGCAGAGTCCCTGATTCTCTGCTGGAAGCAGCAGTGCCTGCAGCATCAGAGTGTAACCTAGGTGGTGTGTGAAATAAATTCTGTGTGCATGAAATAAAATCTGCCAGCCAATAATCAGTGCCACTTCTTGCATACTGTCTGTGTGTCCCCTCAAGAAGTCAGTAATCTGTCATCTTCCTCCCTGTGTTCACTCAGTGGGGTATAAGCTTTAACTCAGTAGGCAGGGCATTCCAGCACATCACATGGAATAAATAAATAAAAAAAATTAAAATCACATTCATGGTCATCACAGTCACAAATTTCACATTTGGCACCTATTTCTGAAAGCTCTGTTCCATCCAGTGTCTGAAGCTTAGGGAAGCTCTGCCACTGTTACATAATTCCTCATCCTCACGACAAATCACATTCACGTTTATGGTCATCACAGTCACGAACAAGCTCAGTTCCATCCAGTATCTTAACTTATCCTCACGAGTCATGACAAATCATGTTCACATACACAGTCATCATGGTCACAAAGAAGTTCAGTTCCATCCAGTAGCTGAAGCTCAGGGAAATGCTGCCACTGTTACACAGTTCTTCATATTCACGATGAATCACGTTCATGTTCATCATGGTCACGATCATGTTCACATTCACGGTCATCACGGTCATGATTTTCACATTTGCCAACTATTTCTGGGAGCTTGCTTTAGTACAATACCACAGCAGCAGCAAACCCTCTATGAAGGGACAGTATCCTTGGTTCTGAGATACAAAACACTTAAATTTTGTCTTCTTCAGAAATAGAAAAAATATAACATTACGACTCTTGAGTTTTTGATGTCCATTTGGGACATTATAAAGAAACTATCCATTCTTTACACTCATACTATGTCTTGTTCTGTTCTCATAAAAGAGACATTACTAAGAAAATATCTAAAGGCTGCATAACAATGTTTACCTCTGACTGTACTGACATAGAAATCCTAGAGAAATACACCTACAGTACCTGTTCCGCACTTTGTGATTGCAGAAGAAACAACTTTTTTTTGGGGCAACCTTGGTTTTTTTTTCAATCTTCAGTTTCATCACAAATCAGGACACCCAGTTATCATGTCACATCACTCTCGAGCCTTGGTCCAGTAAGATGCTTCTGTTAGTGTTCAAGTTCTGCATGATGTTCTAATAGCAGACTGATTTGCATCTTTGTCTTCACAAGTCAACTGTATTTAATAAAGTAGCTGTAATGGGCAATGCAAGGCAAGGCTAGGCAAGGCAAATTTTATTTATAGGGTGTCCATTCCCTGAGGCTCTGGGTGCCTAACAAAACATATCAAAAATAAATCACATGATACAACATAATAAAATGATCACAATAAAATGTTTTCAAGTTTTCAAAATAACATCTTGATGATCAGCTTCAGGTTATTAAGTTGGTATGGCTGGAATCATCAGTTGGTAAAAGCCAGTTCCACAGAGACAGCCTTGAGACACTGAAAGCATGGTCACCCGATGTCTTGATCTGAACCCTGGGAACGTCCAGGAGGCCCCTCGAAGAGGAGTAGAGGGAGCGGGCAGATGTCACAGGTGTCAGGAGCTCTGACAAGTAGCCAGGATCCAGTCTGTATATGGGCTTATAGGTGAGCCAACCCACATGGAAAAGGACCCTCCACCTGACAGGTAGCCAGTGCAGAGCATGCAGGACCGGGGTTACATGACTGGACCTAGAAAGGCCCATCAGCATCAGGTCTGCTGTGTTCTGCACCAGCTGCAGACTGTGAAGGGTCCCTTCCATGACCTTGAAGAACAAAGAGTTGCAGTAGTCGAGCAAAGAGGTAACAAAGGCATGTACCAGTGTTGGCAGATCCTCAGGTGGAATGCAGGGCTTGATCCTGGTGTTGTTCCGAAAGTGGTAAAAACCACTTTTGACTACAGATAACACCTGATCTTCAAAGATCAGTTCGCTGTCTAGGACCATGCCCAGATTTTGCACCCTTGGGGAGTCCACTAGTGGAGTGAACCCCAGGAAAAGACCTGTGTTGGCTCCAGGTGGTAACCCATCATGCCTGACACCAGCCTCGATCACTAGTACCTCTGTCTAATCCAGATTTAGTCTCAACCAGCTGGAAGCCATCCAGTCATTTATTTTAGCTAGACAGTTGTTAAGCACATCAACAGCGCCATATGTTCTGTGTGCAAATGACAAGTACAGCTGGGTGTCATCTGCATAGCAGTGAAAATCCATGCTTTACTGCCAAATGATCTCACCCAGTGGCAGGATATACACCATGAACAGCATCGAAGACAAGATCAAGCCCTATGGTACTCCACCTGACAGGGGCACTGGGGAGGTGGAGAAGAAATTTCCCATCAACACCAGCTGCACCCTATCCAAGAGATAGGACTCAAACCATCTGATGACAACACCGGCGAAGCCACAAAACTCACAGAGCCAATCAAGAAGCACAACACGGTCCACAGTGTTAAATCCTGAAGAAAGATTGAGAAGCACAAAAACTGACCTGCCTTCTCAGTCTCTAGCCCTTAGTAGATCATTATGTACCCTAACCTGAGCTGTTTTTGTGCTGTATCTGGTCCAGAAACTCTATTGAAATGGCTCATAGATGTCAAAGGACAAGAAGCGATCCTCAAGCTGCCGTGCCACTAATTTCTCAACAACCTTGTTCAAAAAAGGCAGGTTCACAAACAGTAATTCGCCAGGATGTCTGGGGTCTCACCTGTGCTTCTTTCAAAGCCACCAGAAACACCTTCTCCACCATCGAGCACCTGGCAATCCTGGAGAATACTAGTCCAACAGCATCAAAGCATCCCATTAAGAAGTGTGTTAGTGCTTGGTCCAGCTCTCAATATGTGTGCTTCACCTCTGAGATCACCTCCACTGGCCAAAACTTCTCCCAGACAGATGGAGTGCCTCTGTTCATCCCAATCCTGCTACTGGAATCCCCAACCAGATAGATGGCACTCTTTCAGAGAAAAACAGCAAACTCTTCACATAGAGTGGATGAAAAAGTCATTCTTGGCTATAAACAAGCAGGATAAAGAAGGCTAGCCACAGTCCGAAAAGCTGAGAATGTCTGTTTCTCCCTGCAGCAAGCTCCCTGGACAGGAATTCTGCCTTCTTACTGGAAATTGCCCCCTGGTACTCACCACAGTGAGCACACAGGGCCAGCCTGTCGGCCTCCAACTGGGTCTTCCTCCAGCAATGCTCCAAATTCTGACCCTTGATCTTCAACACCTTGAGATCCCCATTGAACCAAGGGAATCTCAAGTGAGAGGATTTGGGTTGTATACACACTGGAGCGATGACATCCACTGCTTTGGAAACCACCCAATTATAGGTGGCCACCACCTCACTGGTGCCAATTGCACATGCTGCATCAACCCTAGATAGGTCAGCTAATGCCAATAGTCCCTCTGGGTGCAAACCCCTTAAAGAGCAGTAGCTGACCATCTCCGCAGGGGAGGGACTTTCAGGGGGGGCCCAAATGTGAACCACACAGTACAGTGATCAGATAAAGAGACCTGATAAGCCCTGAGGCTGTCTATCCCAAGACCCAGCTAGAACACCAGACTGAGGGTGTGGCCATGCTGGTGGGTTGCAGAAGCAACAACTTGTGACAGGCCCAGTGATGACATCAACTGGAGGAGGTCATGACTGAAATGCAAGGATTAGTCATCAATCTAGGCATTAAAGTCCCCCAGGATAAGACACCTGGGGGACTCCAACACCGGGTTGATGATGAAGTCTGCCACCACCTGCAGGAATTCTCCTCCTCACTTAAGTGGGTGGTAAACAAGAAGAATACTGCAACTTGCACCTGAACTCCCATGTATGGCAATGAACTCAAAAGACTGGGTATTACAAACTGGATGCACCATGAAGCTCAGGCTGGATCTAAAAACAATGGCCACTCAACCACCCCTGTGATCCTTCCTCAGGCAGTGCACTATGGAGTATCCAGCAGGGACAACGGCCTCTAAAACTGGGCCAGCATCATCATCCAGCCAGGTCTCCATGATGCAAGCCAGGTCAACAAAGGAAATCAAGTCCACAAAAATGGCGGTCATGTTCCTTATCAATCTGGCATTGCAAAGCACTGCTCAAAGAGGATTAGGGGATGTGTCTGCCCTCTAGCTACATGCCCTCTCAGCCCAGTGGGAACACAGGGAACAGAGACCAAACATGTCTGGCCTCTCCATAGACTCCATGTAAACCCAGGGTGTGTCCTGTACTGTGTAACCTCAATGCTACTCACCACCCCCTCCTCAGCTGCCTTCCACCATCATCAATCCACCTGCCCCCTCGTAATACTGACCTCATTCCAATGTCTGGCTGCGGTGGAAGAAACTGTGAGGTCAGTGAAGGGGTGGAGGTCATGAAGCAGAGAGGCAGCATAGGTAATTCGCACCAGGCCATGGCACCAACACATCTCTGCTTGGCACACCAGCCCAAACAGGGGAAACCCTGTTTGAAACAACCTTTTGCTAATAAGCATTAGATTAAATAAATGCTTGAATATTAATACAAACCACAAACCCACACCCACCCTCACTCACTCTAGTTAAACAGACTTTCTATTAAACATGCATACACCCCAGTTATTTATTTATTTAGTTTTTGTTGACCGGGTAAGTGCACTAGACAAATCCTGCCTATTTTCAGGCACGACCCAGGGGAGGGGGATACAGATGAATGCCAACTGACCTTGAACCAGATTAAGCTGTTGGTGGTATTTTTAGCGAATGAGGGAAATTTGGCCAGGACACCGGGGAAATTCCCCTACTCTTTTTGATAAGTGCCATGGGATCTTTAACATCCACCTGAACTACCACCAATCCAGGCAGATAGGACCTCGGTTTAACGTCTCATCCGAAAGACAGCACCTCAGAAATGCAGCACCCATCTCATGCTGCACTACAGTGTCAGTACTGGGATATTAACCCAAGTGCCAGATGTGGGAACTGAACCCACAGCACTCTGATCTCCCGGCCTCAGAGCACGGGCCTAAGAGGCGAGTGTGCTACCAACTGAGCCACTGACACATACCCACAATAAGCCAAAATAATCCACCCCAGCCAATAAAATAAAATCCTACCCCCCACACAACCTCCAACCACCCAGATATTAAAAACAAGATTCTTCTTGCTACAGGAGAGAAGCAGGAGCACTAAAATAATAATAATGCCCAGAAGGGCAATGTCCAGAATTCACAGTAATCAACAGAAAACTATAGTCAACAGTTTTTCTGTTTCAATGATAACCCCAGAAACAACAGTCTGTAGTGCCTTCTCTCACTAGGCACAGCCAGCAGACAGCAAGGGGAGATGATTCCTTACACTCCTCACAAGTTAACTCAATGATTGACCCAACAAAATATATTAGCCAGGATAGAAGTAACAGGGTTGTAAAGAACTGAAATCCAAACAACAGGTCTGGAGAGACGCTCACTCTCACTCTCACCAGAAAACTGTACAGTTTTCCACTCAGAATCAAAATATGAGGGACACTCACCAAGCTGCCAGAAAAAGAAATGAAAACCCCTCTCATTGGCTTCCAGAGGCCTTTGGCTGGCCGGGAGATTAATTCTCTGGCCAACAAATTTAAATTAAGTTCACCGAGATGGGAGGGGCAGGCCCTAAAGGTCACAATCCAAGCAGCAGGTCTAGTGGGCTTCTCATGCCAGAGTGAAGTTACACGCTGAAGCTGAGGGTAAGATGGAGCAACTCACCAGGTCACAAGAGAGGAGGATGGGCACCCCTCTCACAGGAGTCCACAAAACCTCACTCCAGGTGAGGATCGAGGATCCAAAATTAACAGTACACAGTCCGGACCGGCCACAGAATGTCTAAGTGTGAATTACTTCCAGTCCAAGAAACTAGCCACAGAGCAAGGTCCTCACTCGATGAAAGATCACACACACACCACGATTCCATTGGCAGGGGTGTTGAATCAGAAGCACCCGTTCTATTAAGAGTGCCAAGGTGATACCCGGAAGAACTGAAGGCAAAGCTGAAAGGTCAGCAGCAGTTTCTATCTGGGTCAAGTATGAACAGATGGTTCCTCATCAGTTTCAGCAAAAAGGTGGATTCGGGCAACTCACAATGTCTCTCCCAACACAGAAAATGCAGTTTACAGCACTTCAGCTACCCTTTTAATATAATAAAACTATCTCTTCACACTTACTCACTTAAACCCTTAAATAAAACTAAAAATCTCTATTGCTATCGCCTTACCTAACAAAAGCAATAACTTAAAATTTGCACCAGCTCCAGGCAAAGTTAGGGCTCCAGAGATGGCAAGAAAACGAATTGCTTCTCCTTTACCAAATTAAATGCAAAAAAAAAGCAAAATATTCTCAGAGCGAACTTTGTTTGCAGCATGTGTGTTTCTCAGTCAGATAGTTGAGGGAAGTACAGCCATAGATACTTCAAAATGTGTTCAATGGCAACTACTTGTGGAAGCTCAGTTCTATCCAGGTGCTGGTGCTCTGAGAAACACTGAGAGTGCCAATGTGGCTCACATCACGTCATGATCATGACGAATCACATTCATGGTCATCATGAATAACACCGCTTCAATTTATTTCGGTGCAACTCTGTTTTTTTTTTCTTTTTTCATCTTCAGTTTCATCACAAATCAGGACACCCAGTTATCATGTCATGTCACTCATGAGCCTTGGTCAAGTACTCAAGCTTGATGCTTCTGTTATTGTTCACGTTCTGCAGGATGCCCTACCTGTTGTTTCCATACCGAGAGTTGTTGTTGAACATAATTCATGACATACATTACAAACACATTGTCCCCTTCTACAAAAAGTTAGACTCAGGAGACTGGTTTTAAAAAAAAAGAGAGATCTAGGACATGCTTGCCTTTGAACCATATCATTGTCATCCTCCAGTAGGCACATCCACAGTCACATTATTCACACCTCATTTCACTACTCATGCATTTTAGTACTACTGAATAGTGGTTTTATTGCTTTTTTCTATAGATATGTTGATTAAAAGCTGTTTAAAATGATTTTTTCACATATAGTCACCATAAAATAATAAAGGGTATAAAAGGTTTGGATAAGGTTTGAATAAACATCCAAACCTTTTTTTTTTTTTTGCTTATCAGAACCTTTTAGAACCTCAGAACCTTTTGAGGTTCTCCCATCCCTAATTCCCATTCATTCCTGGCTTGTGCACATTTATAGGAACCACTGATTAAAAATACTGATTCCTGCATTTCCCTGGGGAGTGGGGGGGGCAGGGGTCCTCCACTAATAGTGCTTGGAATCTGTTAGAGGCAGGTACCAAATGCACTGCTGTTATACCATCATGGCATTGCAACAGAGGCTTTTTAAATATAATATATGCCCAGATAAAAAGGATTAAGATGGTCACCCTGCATACTGTATCTGGCTAGATGAACCATGTCATGTGCAGTACCCATACTGTGCATACTCGGAGACAGACAGTTCTGTATGTTCTTAACCCTTTAAAACTATGCCCATTTAGAATTGCAATAATACACTGCATGGTGCTATATGCACTGGGAGATATAAGCACTTCTCATGTCAGTCAAGTGTGTTGAGGAGTATTTGGCCACTAGATTTGAGCTCCAGCACATACACCAAAGGACGGTCTATGTCTTCCAGTGAGCCCACACTCTGTCAAGTGTTCTTCCCAATTTGTTCTGCTGCCTTGAACCCAATGAATAGAGGTTACCTGATCAACCTTATCACATCTCTTGGGAAGTTTAATAATTGAAATCATATCTCACCTTACTCTCCCTTTTTTTCAGTGAAAAAAATAGTGAGCCAGTCTAGACATTGCTCACCATTTTGCCATTAACCTCTACATCCCCTGAATTATTTAAAGATTTTAACAAAGGTCATAATGCTCTATTTGTGATGGCACAAACTGTTGCAGTTGTAAATATGTTGCAAGCAAGGGATTAATACTCCTAGACTACACAAACAATAGGAGAAGACAAATTATCTGGTTCAAAACCTATACTGACTCTTATAATAAAGAAATAGACTATGATAAATGCAAAACATATACAAATTATTAACTAATAGCAACTGCTGCAGCACAGTATATGCATCTTACTTGAACATGTTCTGTTGTTTTCATCCAAATGCTGGTTATCAGCACAGGCACAAACCTTGCCTCCAGGAATTGCCAGGCACAGAATACTGCAGCCATCATTGTTTATATGGCATGCATTGCTACCTGTGAATACAGAATAAGAATTTGAAGAATCTGAAGAACAAATTAAAACCCAGACTATAGTACAGATGAAGCATATAAAACCTAAACAGTTTGGATGTACATTCACCATCCCAATGTGCTGGTTCTCATTTGAGACTGCCATAGTTCAAGTCAGCAATATCACAGTTTAAGTGGATTGGAAGTACAGCTGACATGAATCTTGCTCTTTTGTCACAGCAGCCACACATCAATACTCCATATTTTGATTTGGTGTTTAACCTTCATCAAAATAGCGTGTATGAAATGGCAAACAGACAAAATGTAGCAGATGAAAAGCCTGAAATGATGGAATGACTGTCAACTGATGCATTAAAGGATATGGTGGAAAACCTGCAACTAAATATTTCCATTTTTGACCATTCTGTAACACAGCCTTGCATCAAAGTGACAAAACAGTTCACTGCTGTGCTTTCCTACCTCACTTGCTAGATGGACACAACATAGGAAAGGTTTCTGGTCTGTTAGTGCGCTGAAACAATGAAAGCAAATGTGTGCATTAAAAAGCAAGGGGATGTAAATGGAAGGAGGACATTATAGAACAAATGTTCATAAATAATGAGGCATAGAATGGCAGCCTTCAAAATAATCATTTTTGGATGTGTTTACAAAGATGCTAACTGGATGAACATGAAAGTATAAATTATAACACCATTTTGCCTGATGTGTGTGTTCTCATGCTGGCTGGAGTCCTGCTGAGGTAGAGACCCCCTTCTGTGTATTACACATTGCGGGTGCTCACATCTGTTTCTGGTTTGCATGGTTTCTGCCACCATTATTATCTTACTTCTGTAAAGTTATGAATAGATATTTTGTTAACTCTATTGGGATTGCAGTATAGCCCCTCCTGTATTTCGAAACTCCAAAACATATTTTTCATGTGTGCTATTTGTGCATTTAAGCAGGAGTTGCACAATAGGATGGATTAGTGTTGTTATTTTTCTTTGTCTGACTACTCTATTTAACAGCCCACAGCATGGAATAATAAATAGATAGCACAGTGAATACATTCATCTTTACTATAAATAAATTTTAAAGCTATTCCAATAAAGGCATATTTTACCATATCATTATGCAAAGTTCTTTTTTTTTTCAATAAATAATATGTGACAGGTATGTCAAGAAAATTCATAACATCTTTTGATAAAGAGATTCTAAGGACACACTACTAAAATATAATAGCATCTGTACCACATTTTTTAATTGACTTTATTTAAATAGCTAGTGAGTTCATATTCTATAATAGGATGTGTCATAATCAAATTACAGTTAACACTTTAAAAAATCACTTTTTGGAACACAAATTAAATAAATAATGTTATACACATAGAAATCAATTATTTTTACTAATACATTAGTATAAGAGCCAAATGCATTAAATCCCCTCTGACAGTAACTGTACTAAGATAAGTGATATGGATGCTAGATTAAATGAAAATATTATGTTATTAAATTGTTACATAATGAGTTAAACCTTTCTGATTTGTAGATTTTTAAATAGTCTTTGCATGGAACTGCAGTTCTTAAGCAGATACAATAATTAATACATCAAAAAACAGCTGACAGTTATTCATGTACTATGGAGGAAATTATATTGCAGCTGTAATTTAACACCAGAAGAATAAGTTATTTCCTGTACCTTGCTGTTTCTGAGCATTGAATATCTGCAATCCAAATAAAGGAGGTCTTTCTCTTCTTATAAGTGTCACATTCTTCGTCAACAAGTCTATTTGAAAAATTGAGCCATTCATATAATCAGTCCAGAATATAAAATTCTTATAATGAGACAGGCCAAAAGGATGGTTCAGTTCTTTTCCACTGTACACTACCTGTAATAAATTAAAAAAGTTAACAAGACATGATCATGCTCCATTTAGACACAACAGTTGTGTTTTTCATATCCCTCTAGAAGTCCAGCTAGCCTTAGTTTACTAGGGGGAAAAATGTGTGCATCTGTTGTAACACATCTTGGAGTTGTTATTTTATTTAATTTTACTTGGATTTCTGACCAGGAAAGGCACTAAGCTAAAACAGCTTGCTTTCAGGTGCATCTTGGTGGCTGGGATGCATGGAGCTGATTTACTGACAGAGGGAATATTGATCATGACACCAGGGAAACAACCCTGCTCTTCCTTTAGGGGGAAATCTTGTCCATTATTCCAAGATGTCAGATGTAGAAGATGAAGGTGGTGGAGGAGGAGATGCAGGGGGACACCTTCTCCCAACCTCACCTATTACAACAAATGAACCTGAAAATGATGTTTCTGACATTTGCAAAATAGCTTACTCTGAAAATGCTATGTATATGGCAGTTTCTAAGGGTCAAGAATCTGAGAATTTTGAAATGCAGGTGACTGGTATGAATAAGCAAATAGCAGCAGATGTTGACAACAGCTGTATGGTACCTGGATTGGAAACAGCACCAATGGAGCAAGAAGAAATACTGTTAAAGCAAGCTATGATAAAACACAAAGCCTACCTATTACAGCTACTTGTTGCAGAAGAAACTTCACAAGAAGCCCAGAGGTCTGAAGTTTCTGAAATAAAATCCCCCACTTATCACCTGCATTGTGAGCATAACATATCTGACTCAACCTTTCCATAATCAGGTTCTTCACTTGCTGCAGCATCTCACAGTGCCAGCATGGCACTCTCGTCCCATACTCCTCAGCCGGGTACTGCTTTACTTCTATAACATTCTATGGGGCTTCATAAAGGATGCTTTGATCTGTGTCAGCCCTCTACATCTGCACAAAGCTGGTGCCCAAGTGTTCGAGTACAAGCTGCAGGTTAGAAAACTGGCAAATGATGGAAGTGGCTGGACTTCACCTGGACCAGTTTTGGCAGTTGAAATCATAGCTGTAGCACAACGGGACTAAAACAACAACATTTCCAACACTGACACGCTTTTCTCTTCTGCATCACTCTGTGAAGCTTTCAAACCAAAATATGACTCCTCTCTGAATCGAAAGTGTCATTTCACCTTGAGAAATACCTGCCTGTTTGTTCCCACCACAGGAACCATGGACAGCAATGGTGCAAAACACTGCCATGAAAGGGACACTCTCTAAAGTTACAGATACTGTCTCTGTTGCTAAAACATTTAGAAATACTACAGAGAGCAGAAAAAATATTTCAGCCAAGAGAAAGTTTGAATACTATAAACATGGGGAGCAAAGAGCCTTGTTCTGAAGATGGACTCACAGACTCTTACAGTTCAGACCTGCAAGAATATGATCCCGATCTGCTGTCATATTCTATGTTTCTATGTTTTTATGCTTTTTTGGTTTGTTGTTGTTTTGGTTGTTTGTTACTTCATACAGAGGAAATGTATGGCTGTAGTACTAATTTTATGTTCCTCTTTTAATTTGTTTTCATTGTAGGAACTTCTGGTGTTATTTCTGCTTTACTCTGCATTGATTGAATTTGTTATACTGTAAATATAATTTCACTCAATAAAAATTCCCCTGCTCCTCTTTTATAAAGGCCATGAAATCATTAACTTCCACTTGGACAGTTACCAGAGATGGGCAGAAGGGACCTTGGTTTAATGTCTCATCCAAAGGAAGGCACCTCACGAGTGCATCACCTCCATCATACTGCACTTTAGTTATGGTTATTGCCTCATGAACCAGGTGTGGGGCTAGACTCTTCAGTCTTCCAATGTTCCTGCCTTACAGGCAAGTGTGCTATTTACTAAGCCACTGAAACTGTTCAATGCTCATGCTCCTACAATTCATTTAAGTAGTAAAATGTTTAAATGAGACATTGTATATGTTTAAAAAAGTATCACTAATCTGACTGTCAAGCCATGTGAAAAGATAAATTTTAACACATGGTCATATGAAGTGGGTCAGCCAATCACATCATTTTATTTTCTTTCTGCTGTTTTATAAATTGCATTCATATACTTCTCAGTGTTAAAAAAAAAATGCAAGACAGTGCACAATGCACCCGACAGTGGTAAAAGTTGCATTTTCCATTAACACAATATTTTTTACAACACAGATATACATTTTTCTAACAAAAATTTGTAATCCCTGCTTTGAAGATTAATATGGTAAAAAAAACCATTTTTAAACAGAAAGAGATCAAGGGGTGTTGGGGGGGGGTTCTTCATACTAGTGATACATTGGCCAATATCTTTTTAAGACCCAGATGGACTTCAAATTTGGGGACAAATGGCAAAAATATTGTATCAGGGGCAAAGCCTTAAAATGCATTTACACAAAAATGATGCCTATGACTTGAGGAGTATGTTTTTCCCATGGGGGAATTGGGGAAAAAGCATTTTTCTTAAACAAGAAACACTGACGTCCAATTATGGAGGTGGTGGTGGTTGGGGGGGAGTTAAAAATTATATATTACTTTTTCATTTGTTTTTTGGTAACCAGGTAAGTACACTAGATAACAGTATGCCCATTTCCAGGTACAACAAGGAAGATTACATTTCACAGGAACAAATAACTTCACCAGGGAACTTCCACAACAACAGATTACAATTCAGAAAAGCACATGATAGCAACAGCAGCACAATTCAAACAAGTAAGTAGTAACAGGTGTTATACAAGCAGTTTTTATATGAACAGTTGTGCAACAGCTATAAAGAGTGGCTTATAAAATGGGTTTGCACTAGGTAGTATAAAATATACAATAGGGGAGGTTTAGATAGCATCCATGAACATCAGAAGTAGTCTTACAAGCAGCAGAGCACTGACAGTCAGAAGGGTACAGTTTTGTAGGACAGACTATACATGACAAGTGTTAGGACTAAAGTAAACCTATACAATCAATAGTGCAGTATTGGCAATATACAGATTAGTAGAACATTAAGAGCATGATGCATAAAAGTTGAAGACAGCAGTACCTTCATGTCAGGAGGGGGTGAGGTGACTGAGAGCAGCCAACAGAGAAATACATTGTATAGGCAGTGGAGCAGATTTGGGAGTTGAGAGGCCTCATGGATTGGTAGCATTTCCAAGTCATGGATTGGAAGAGGTGGGCTTTGATGGCTGATTTGAAGGACAGGGTGGAGGTGGAACCATGTATTGTTTGAGGAGGAAAATTCCAGAGTCTAGGTGCAAAAGATGAAAAGGCCTGTTTGCCCATTTTCACACCTGGTCGTGGCAAGCTGTGTGGGATCCTAAGACCTGAGGGAGTAGGCTGCACTTGCGCTAGGATGGGATGGGATGGTAATAGCATGAGAGAGGTGCTGTAGTTGCTTATATTACCGTCTTTTGGATGAGACGTTAAACCGAGGTCCCATCTGTGGTAGTTCAGGTGGATGTTAAAGATCCCATTGCACTTATCAAAAAGAGTAGGAGAATTTCCCTGGTGTACTGGCCAAATTTCCATCATTCACTAAAAATACCACCAACAGCGTAATCTGGTTCAAAAGTCAGTTGGCATTTATCTGTACCCCCCCCCCCGGGGTCGTGCCTGAAAATAGGCAGGATTTGTCTCGTGCACTTACCAGGTCAACAAAAACTAAATTAAAAAAAATAGTAAATGTGTAAAGCAACCTAGAGCAAAGGATCATGACGCCAAGGGGGAATAGCCACCTTAAGGAGTTATAGAGTGAGCAGTGGTGAGTGAGGTGTGGGGGTGAAGTGGCAAAGTGGCAAACATTGTTACAAGTGATGTCCCACTTGTGAAAGGAAACTGAGGGGGCATTAAGAGAAGAGGAGGGACTCATATTGTGGGCAGGGGAGAAATAAGCCCTGCTGAATGGTCTTCGGGGCAGGGGGTTTGAGAAGATGCTGAAGGTGGTAGACCATCCTAATATGAGTGTTGGTGGTTTTGCATTGATTTGTGATGTGGAGGTGGAAATCTAGGCTAGGGTCTAAGGTGATGCCTAGGTATTTAAATACCTTGACTGTGGAGAGGGGAGCCATTGATGCATCTGAAATCTAGGGGGAGAGGGCAGGAAACTTGACAGATTCCAGATCCAAACAACATCACTTGGGATTTTGACGCATTCAGAACCAGGTTGATTGCCATGAGCCATTTTTGTATGGGTGTGAAGCCTTTATTTAGCTGGGAGTTAATGTGTTGAGTGCGTTGAGTGCTGTGATAGAGGATTATGTCATATGCATACGTAACAGTTATGAAGGTGGTGGAAATGGTACTGAGATGATTTATGAAAATCCAAAAAAAGGAGTGGTCTGAGGATGGACCCCTGGGGGATAACATGGTTGATGGGCAGTTTGTGAGAGGATGCCATGCCAAACTTAACAAACTGGCTATGCCCAGACAGGTACTGTAGTTATCAAACCATGAGGTGATGTTGGGGGGATAAGCCCAGGGCAACTAAATTCTGAGGTACAAGGGAGTGGTCTATGAGATCAAAGGGCTTGGATAGGTCTATACAAATGGCCCCAGTGAATGAGCCCCGATCCATGGCGATTTTGGCATCATTGGAGAACTTGATGAGGGCAGTTGACCTACTATGGCCCTTGTTGAAACCATGATGGCAAGGGGTGAGGCGGATGTGAGAGTTTAGATAGTCTGTAAGTTGGGAAGTGCCTCTTTTCTCAAGGAGTGTACCTAGGAGGGGCAGTAGAGCAATGGGACAATACTGTGATACACTATTTGAGATGCCTTTTTAGGAACTGGGACTACCGTGGCTACTTTCCAGAGGGATTGGACTATGTTGGAGGTGAGAGATAGATTGTGGATGTGGGTAATGGGTATGGTGAGGTGCAATTATATTATAATTACACCAGCAAATACACTTCACTTTTTCTTTCAAAGAAAATTTATCTTTACTGCCTATTTATTGTTAAGCTATTATATATGCACAGAATACTCTTCAAATCATGTGGACTGTTGTAATAATGATACACATTTCAGTGGTTGAAGACATAAAATAGAAATCCACCCAAGGGTTGAGTAATTATTTTAGCACAATGCATGTCCTATTTTGTTTCATTATTGTTTAATGTTTTTGTTTAAATCACATAATATTTTTAGAGCACTGCAGAAAATAAGCTATGTAATGAAGAGTTTCTAAAAGTTAATCATTGTCAAGTAGAATACTGAGCCTTACCATTCTGTCACTTCCATCCAAATGTATTTTTTCAATCTGGTCATAGTAGGCATCACACCAGTATAAGGTATTGGTACTATAGTCTAATGTTAACCCATTTGGCCACAACATATTAGCTGTCACAAATATCTGGCGATTGGAACCATCCATCCATGCCTTCTCAATTCGTCCTGCACGGTCACCTGTTTCTTCCTCCTCCCAGTCGGTCCAGTATATCCATCTTAAAATAAAACATACATGTTATTTTTCTAAAATTGGAGCATTGGAACTAATCAATAGAGAGCAGAGGCTGATTTTTTTGGTTGTTTGAAATCTCTCCAAATTCTCCAACCAGTACTTACTGAATGGCATTATTGTTGGGATCAAAACACTAATTTTCTGGAGTTTCTGTTTGCTGCAGCTATTGCATGAGGAACAAGTCTGATAGCAAATTAGGTATAACAATTTGTTTTCCTTAATTGTAGGGCACAGTACATTTCAAGCTCTGTCACATGGGCAGGGTACATTTCAAGCTCAGTTACATGAACATTCGTAATAAATTAATGATTGAAACCTGAACTTGTGCAGTTAGCACCATGCTAATGACACTGTTAAGAAGTTGTTTAACCTTAGTACAGCTGTGGCTTGCTTTGACTCCAATAGGAGTGAGAGGGGTAATTGATTTAATTCCATAGAATCAAAATATTAGTAGTCAGTCTTATTTTGGCTGAATCCAATTTGGCTTCCCAATGCAAATAATCAGCTTCATTATTGTTGTTTATTGCTAATAAAAAGGCAAGAGAGGATGAATATCTTGTAGACTGATTTATACCACTGGTTAAATGACCAACATTTGGTGAGTGTGACTTATATTAATGCCCACTTTTTCTGCAATTATGTGCGCCAAGAAATCTGAGTCAGGTGTAATGCCCCAAAGTTGGAGCATTCCAGAAAAATAAGTTAAATAAATAAACTACTTTTACAGGTACACAGGGTGCCTGCAGAGGTGTGGGCAGCAGGGTACATTGACAAAGGGGCCCTTCTTAAGTGAATTTCCCCTCCCTACAATGGGGAAACTGTAAAATAATATAGTAGAAAAGTGCCTTGTGCAATAAAATCCTTGTCAAAAAGCAGAACTAATTGCAACACATGTCACAATGGCTTGGATGGAATGCTGTGCTGAGCTGCTCATGCACAACATTCCAGTCCAAAACACCCTAGAATTAGAAGTGTTAGCTTTTGAAAAGTTTTCAGTTTTTCTGGGTAGTTCCTGCTAGCTGTGGAGAAGAGAGGACACAGAAAGTTAAGGGGAACCAGGAGGGCTTACCTGATGGGTTGAAGCCATTCCCCGAGGACTGTTCTGTGTGCCTGCTCGAGCTCCAGCTAGAGAAGATGTCCAGTAGCTGCTGGTTTTCCCCGTCATTGTGTGGCATGGTCAGTGGTGCCATCAGGGCACCACAAAGAAAGAAAAGCCGTCTGGTTCGACTGTTTCGGCTGGTGAGCCCCGTCGGTTATTTGTTTTGCCCCCAATTTAGTTTAAATATAGTTTACTCAGTCCCTCGTCGGCGGCATAGAAGAGCTGCATCACAACCATTTCCTTGTCAGCTGTCTGAGGCCCTTAGTCATCCCCCCAGGTGCCTGCAGAGCTCCCTCCCACTGCCAGCTACCGCCCGCCTCCCGAGACCATCTTCAGCCCTCCAGCAGCTCATCGGAGCGGTGAGTCGGTGGCAGCACACGCTACGTGCTGATCGCCTGTGAGGGAAGTGTTTGCTTATTTGTAAAACAGCGCACTAGGCACAAAGAAAGGTGGCTGAGCGCCGCAGGGGCATCGGTTCTTTAGGACCCTAATTTGGTATGCGGGAGGGACGGTAGTAGTGACGCCTGCTAGGAGGGGCCAGTAAAGCAAGGCCAGCTGAGGGCCTCATAAATATTCAAAGAGGGGGCTGGTCTGAAGGAGGAGCAGAGAGATTGGGTGGCAGCAGCTTTTACAGTGCTGCAGATTTAAAGGGGCTCTGCCATTATCTGGACTTAAAGGGGCAATACAGGCCCAATTTAAGGTGGGGCACTAGGCCCAATTCAAGGTGGGGCACCAGGCCCAATAGAAAGTGGGGCACCAGGCCCAATAGAAAGTGGGGCACCAGGCCCAATTTAAGGTGGAGCACCAGGCCCAATATAAAGTGGGGCACCAGGTCCAAGTCTTGGTAGGGCGTCGGGCCCGAGGTAAATGTAGGGCATTAGGCCAGAGGTAAAGCTTGGTACTAAAGGGAGGCCCCGGCCTAGTGTAATAGGGCAAGCCAGCCTAGTGGTACTAAAGGGAGGCCCCGGCCTAGTGTAATAGGGCAAGCCAGCCTAGTGGTACTAAAGGGAGGCCCCGGCCTAGTGTAATAGGGCAAGCCAGCCTAGTGGTACTAAAGGGAGGCCCCGGCCTAGTGTAATAGGGCAAGCCAGCCTAGTGGTACTAAAGGGAGGCCCCGGCCTAGTGTAATAGGGCAAGCCAGCCTAGTGGTACTAAAAGCAGGCTTCCTTAGCCCAAACATTCAGGGATAGCCAGATCCTATTCAGGAAGACCCTACATTTAGGAAGAGGGGTTTGTCTAAGAGTGCTCAATTCGCCTATACTGTGAAGCTACTGTAACAACTGTACTGCTTATGCATTGGCTATTGCTCTAAGTACCTGAACTATTGCTCTAAGTACCTGAACTATTGCCCTAAGTACCTGAACTATTGCCCTAAGTACCTGAACTATTGCTCTAAGTACCTGAACTATTGCCCTAAGCATCTTTCAGCTACATTGATACTACTGTATGGGGACAGTATCAATCATCTACCACACTGCCATCCCATAGTGTGGTCTGTAATACCACGTATTCAGAATCAGTCTCTACCCAGAAGAGGATGTCTTCTCAGCATTCTTCACTCCTGTGGGATCGTCCATCAGCTCATCACTTCCGTATGTGTCGTCCGCCGGTCGCAGTCTGTCGCCAGTCGACAAGTCGACTCTGCCGCTTTTGTTTTCACAGCTTGAAAGTACGTCCGCCGAAATGCATCACGACAGCCGTGCCAGTGTCATTCCATATGGTTTCTGTTCCAGATGTCCCGAAGTTGGTTGCTCTCTACAGAAGAGTGACTCATCCTGGAGAACCTAGTCTGTGCCCCACCTGGTTGTTCACCGAAAGTCGAATCCATCGAAGCCCAGTACGGGACGCATCCGCCATTTCTTTGTTTTTGTGTTAGTTCCTAATCCTAGGATTGCAGAGTCAACCATCATCTCTTCAGATTCTTATGGTTCCTAGTCCTGTCAGAGCTTCTTCCGAGTTTAGCTGGCCCTTGGAGTGCCGCAGCATCAGTCTGGTTGTGGTAGTCCTCCTTCGGATTCACCGCCACGCAGATCTTGATCTATCTTCATCCTTGGCAACCCTGGAAGTGGGTTTTGGCTGAGGAACCCTTTGTTTTCAGTGTGTTATCTCAGGAACCAGTTGCTCTGGTTCTTCATTCCGGCAGCCTTGGAGAGAGTGGGTTTTTGCTGAAGAAATATATGGTCTGTTTACCAAACCTCTCACCACCCCAGTGGCCTTAACTAGGTCCTTGCTGGGAATTGTGATTAGGGTTCTACAGTTCTGATTTGTTTCCCTTGTAGCTACCAACGAAGAAAGACAGTGCGCACGAAGATGACAGACATTTGGACTTTGTGAGAATTGGATAGTCATTGTAAAACCAAATATTGTATTGTGGGTAGTGAAGAACACCTGATTTCTGTCTATGTACTAGTTGCTCTTACAGGATACTGCTAAGGAATTTTAGGAGCATAGTGGCAATAGGCCGTGGTGTACCCATAGAGAAGAATTATCTAGAGTTTAGACATTTTAGAGTTTAGTTGTTACTGTTTAGATATCCATAATGCTGTCCATACTTCCTACTGTTTTTGTGGTTGGTATGTTTCTGTGCGACCATGTCCTCCGTCCCCTCCTGTCTAATAAATGTCTTTGCTTCATCCAATCTCTGTGTACGACTCCTGCCTCTCCTTGTCGGGTGATTCCACCAGCCCAACCCCATTCGGACCTCAAGCGGCCCCTCGTCATCACACCTGCTGAGGGTGTCGCTGGCGCTGCTGGTAGTGAGACAGTTCCCTTCACCACTCTGAGTGAAGAAACCCGAGGTTTATCAGTGCAGCGTCCATCACACAGGAGATTATTTTTTTCTCTTCTTTTCTTTTTTTCCCTTTCTTTTGCTTTCTCCTTAGACTTCAAAAACAAAGGATATCTCTTAGGAGCAATTGTTTAACTATAATGACTGTTCAGACTGTTTTGAATTCTGTTGAATTCAATGCTGTACTTAAATTAGTTTAGTTCTTATAACAAACAGCTCAGATTCCTCCTCTGCTATATTTATGTATGATGCAGGATGTTCTTCTTCCGTAAACTTCTAGACTCTTTGATGTCATTTGCACTGTCACATGCAAGCAACATCATGCACCATAATAAATATCTACTTATGCAACAAAGTTCAAAGGTTGAAAAGCAGAAATTAGGGGTTTTAATAAAGTTTTATTGAAACCAAAAGCATTTCTGGGAACAAAGCTGAACAGTGAGCCTCTCAAAACATTGAAGGTCTGCCCATTGTAAAGGTCAGTACAATTCCTTTCAAACCACAAATTATTTTTTTTTAACTCCATTGGTATCTAAAACTACTGGTATTTAAAGCAGCAGTATTTGTTAGTCTGGAAAACACTGCATTCTTTTTAGCAAAAAAAATGTATTTCTGACATCATAGGATTCATACTTAATATAGTTTTAGTTTCCTCTGATATTGCTAAAACAGCTTTTACTGCTACATTAGTAATTAATAACTCACATTATTAAAGATGGTCACTACTTGTAATTTAAAAAATATATATTTTCTGCTGAGGTTACCCCTTAAAAGTACATGCCATATTCATGATGTAGATGTATTAGGATGATGCTTCTATAGATTTCTGATGGCAAACCACACAAAACTCTACCAAGATAATTGACGTAGTCATGACAGGCATTACAAGGCAGTCAACTTTTTAAAACTTCAAAATCCTGGCTGCTGGTTCATGCATGAAAGGGAATAAATAAATAGAATGAGTATCTTGATATTTTTTTCTAGACAAACATTATTGCTGAAAAAAAGAAAAAAATATGGTGGCTAACAAATAATGCTGTTTTAACCATACTCATTTTAAAATAACAACTTCTTTTGTGAGAATGGAAAATGTCAGTGTGCCTCTAAAGCTGTTGGCAAACACAAGTTTCACTGTACAGCATATACCTGAAGACTGATGGGATCCATTTCTATGATACAAATTGGTAAGAAATGGAAAATTTGTCATACGTTTCTCAGAGAAACCTCAAATCACTTTTAGAAATGAAAGGAGAAAATGTGATCTATTTTCTTGTCTGTTGTCTATCTCTTTCAGACCTAAGTGTTAATAGAAGGATGTTATTGCCTTTGTTACTTGACGCGAGAACCCAAATAAAATTCCAGTACTCCAGGGCATTGGTTGAGATATAAAGTAGGAAGAAGCTGCACTCACTGAAGCAATAGTATCAGAATGACTTGTGTCTAAATATCTGTTACCTAGTTAAAAAAGAATATGCAGAACCGTCGCAGGTTGAAGGTGATATCCTAATCCTCATACTTATATTTAAAGTAAAACACATTTTTAAAGTTATATAGATTGTTAAAGGGCATCTGAGTCTTTAACTGTACAGTTTCTTTTTCTACCATACATTTCATTGCATGTGGCAAAAGCAAATCACTGATTGACATAGCCCTTAAATTGTGCTTGTTACTGAAGGCATTAGGTTAGCTGGGTCCTAGTGTGACCTCATTTTGGAATAGCCCTATTTGCTTAGAGTGGAGCGCCTTTGTGTAAGTCACAACATATTCTCCCACTTCATAGTAATGAGAGGCTTTGTTTTCTCCACAACATAGGCAGCTCCCCCCAAGCTAGGCACTCAGGACAATCAAGCAACTGAAGCACAAGCAGCTGACCTGAGTAGCTGAGGAAGCCAAATCTCCAGCCTGATAACTTTCGAGGTAAAGAGAGCCTCTTCTCTTCGTCTGGATGCCTGCAGAGGGGTGCTAGCCCGACGGCGCTTTGCGCTGTCTGCTCCGCCCACCCCAACCACCCTCCCACCCAGGGGCGGCTGTCAATTTAGGGATCCACCCCGTGACATCACATCCGGTGATATCACGTCCTGTTGCCCAGAACCTATCTCCCCACTTTCCCATTTGCAGGTTATACCTGCTGGCCACTAGAGGGACCTATGCTTCCTCACTACTTCCTACTCCTGCCTGTACAGCACTACTTCCCTGGGATCTTGCTCACCACAATGTATTGGCCCTGCCTCACGCTCTGCCTGTGCCTATCCCCACTAGCAGTGCACTCACCCACTTACCCATCTGCTAGTCCACACTGTGCCCTGGCACCCCTCCCTCCCTTGCTCCTGAACCTCCCTCCTGCCCCTTGAACCTCTGTGTGTCCCCATCCCCTGCCATCCCCTAGCTTTCTCTTCACCTCAGGCACATCTGGGTGTCTTCTTATTCTTGCTTTCCCTCCTGTACCTCCCTGCCCACCCCTGCTCCCTTAGCCTCCCGTCCCCTCCCTCTCATGTCAATCATAGGAAAACCTCTTACCATCTCCCAGCCAGGGTGTTAGTCATGCTACTACTCCTGTCAGGGAACATTCATCCAAACCCTGGCCCGGTTCCCAGGAGCTCCCCAACTCGCACCATAGGCCTATGCATGGTCTCCATGAATATCTGTAGCCTCCTAAAAAAGTTTGACTCACTACAATGCCTGGTCACATCAATTAACCCTGATGTCATCACCCTGGTTGAGACCTGGCTGTCAAAATCCTCCCCTGACTCCCTAGTCTCCCTTCCTGGTTTCACCCTTTTCGGTCCGACCGTGTTGGGAGACGGGCAAGGCCGCGCTCATTTATGTCAAGGAATCTCTCCCTGTACTAGCCCTGCCCACTCCCATCCTTGACTCCAGGGCCCAGGCGCTTACGCTGAAACTAACCCCTGACCCTTTAAAGGGACCCCTTTATCTGACTACTGCATACGTGCCCCCCAGGGACCAAACGCAGGCCATTGCCTCTCTTACAGAATACCTTACCTCTCTACCTCCTTGGCTGATCAAATTCTGGTGGGTGACTTAAATGTCAACTGGCTCAGCCCTCCTCCTCTACCCGAGACTCCTTTTCTGCAATAGACCTAACGCAACTAGTTACCCACCCTACCAGGACTAACCCTCAAGAGAGGCTCCAGTACCCTGCTTGATGTGGTACTCACCAACCGCCTCTAATCAGATCCCCAATGTACAAGTCCTCCCAGACTCTCTCAGCGATCACTCCCCCATTCTATTCCACTGGTCAACCCTCAGTCCCCAAACCCATAGCACAGTCCACATGCCGGCAGCCTAATACCTGTGGACTGATAAAACTTAAGGAACTTCTGTCCCAAATTAACTGGTCTCCTATACAGGCAACTCCTGACATCAACACAGCTCTCCTTCTTTACCCAAACTTTAATAATGCCTGTGATATCTTGCCCCAGTGTTGACCGCGCGTTCTAAAGGAAGAATGCCCCTGGGTTACCCCAGCTTTGATCCACCAGCTCAAACATAGGGACAACCTATGGCACTCGCGTTATTGAGACTGGCCTGCCCAATGACAGGCGGTTATATGCGCCACCAAACAAGTGCACTCGGCCATCAGAAAGGCCAAGTCTGAGCACCATCGGTCCTCACTCACTGCCTCATGGGGAATCCCAGAACCTTCTGGGATAACATTAAACAGTTAAATGGGAGTGCACACTCCCTACCCACCCAGATCAACATTAATGGTGTGATGTCCTCAGACCCAGCCCTCATAGCCAACCACCTCAACACCTCATTCACTGACCTTAGCCTATCCTCCCTACAAATTTTTTGACCCTCCTCCCCAGCACCTGCCGTAATCTTTCTCGCCCTTATTTTCTCCTCCCACTGCATGTTTCTGCCCAAGAACTTAGTCGCACCTTGTCACTGCCCTCAAGAGTAATAGTACAGGCAGTGACACCCTGGATCCGTGATCCTACGGCTGGTCTTAGACACAGTCCTTACCCTGATCACATGCCTCATCAACCACTCTCTTTGCCTGGGGAAGGTTCCAACTGCCTGGAAAGTCGCCACTGTCACCCCTATCTTTAAAGGTGGTGATAGGACTATGGCTGGAAACTATCGACCGATCTCCATTCTCTCCTCTCTCCAAGGCCTGGAAAAGTGGTGGCATCTCAAATCTCTGACTACCTCTCCACCTACAATGTCCTTTGTCCTGAGCAGCATGGCTTCCGGAGGGCCACAGTACCAACACAGCCCTCCTAGAGTTCTCCAACTTTCTCCACTCCTCCTTAGACACTGGTTCTCTGGCTGGTGCTGTCTTCATTGACCTCTCGAAAGCTTTCGACACTGTCTCCCACCCCCTCCTTCTTGATGCCCTTAGTCTCTCTGGTTTTGCTGCTGGGCCTATCTCCTGGTGCACCAGTTATCTGTCTGACCGCTCATGCAGTGTGTAAAAATTAATGGGACCTACCAGACATCTGTCCCATCTTTTCTGGGTTACCTAGGCCCATTCTGGGCCCCTTACTATTCTCCCTTTACCTTAACACCCTTCCACGCCTTGCTCGGGAACATTCTATTGTACGCTGATGATGCAGTCATCTTTGCCTCAAGTCGAACCTACTGCCCTCCAGGACTCAGCTGCAGAAGTCCTTCACTGAAGCCGAGGGCTGGTTCAAGGAACATAGATTAGTGATAAATCTTAAAAACAAAAACCATGTTCTTCACTCATCCCCAAAACAAGTCCTGCAACTTCAAACCTCTATTCACTCTGGGTCCTCATTTCCACTCGAACAAGTTTGCTCCTATAAATACCTAGGGATCCATTTGACCCTCCCTCTCCTTCCATGGACACATCGCTGCCCTAGCCACTGCCACTAATATCCGATTGGGCATCTTACATCGGTATAAACACTGCCTCCCCCCGGAGGCTCTTCAACTCGCAGTCACCTCCTCTATCCTGTCCCTAGTGGACTATGGACTGCCGGTGTATGGTGCTGCTGATCAGACCGCACTCCATAAAATTCACACTACTCTGAATAAGGCCTGAAGATTAATTACTGGAGCACCTAGGATGACACACACTTGTCTACTGTATGCTAAAGCGCGGGTACTTGATCTCGACGAGCGCCTCAAATATCTTACCTGTACCCTTACAAAAGACCCTCCTTGACTTTCCCACCAGGATTGACCACCACCATACGCCTCTGTCCCACTAGTTCATACTCGGACCTCTGGGGAAACCTCTCTTGTTATCCCTAGAGCTAGGACCTCTCACGCCAAAGAGCCTTCAGCTTTAGGGACCCTCCTGGTTCAACACACTGCCCTCCATCTCGAGTTCCAACTATATCGTGCTTCAAAACTTCCTTACGTAACCACCTATTAACACCCGATGTTGTAACTGCCACTAGTCAAAGCTACTCAATACTTATGACAAAGTATTACTAAGCTGCTAAGGACGACATAACTCTGGTATTGTTTGCATCCATCCTACCTGTACCAGCTTGTTTGTATCTATGTCTTAATTTTACTGTTATACTTATGTGTTGTACTGCTATACTGTGTATTTTGGTTTGTCTTACTGTGACAAGGTACCTTTGTAAATAAGCCTATGGCTCAAAGGTTTTCCAAACTGCTGTTTAAATAAAATAAATAAAATAAAAATAAATCTGATAGTTTATCAAAAGACTATCATAGGTCTTTGCACATCTGCTTTTGAGTCAATGTTTCCAAAAGGCAAAAGAGCAGTCATCATCACAACTTTCTATTTGTTGTAGAATGTACCCACTTTATCAGTGGGACATTTTGATTAGGTGACTAATGGTATTTGATACCCCCTCTCTTACTCTCGCACCAGCTCACTAAAGGTGTAACATCTTTGTCATTTCCATCCCAAGGTCAGTGAAGGGCTGAGAGAATCATGTTATTTACTAAATATTATATTTTTACAGGGAGCCTCCCAAATACTCAGAATACACAATAATGCAGCCATACACTAATACAAAATTCACAATTAAATAATCCTCAAGTACAGTATCACAAAAAGCTTTTTGGAAAAATAAAATGGGTGTAACTCTTACATAATCTGGCAGGTTATTCCACGGACAGGATGCTGAAACTGCAATAACCTGATCACCAGCCAACATGAAGGGGATGTCTTTGCTGTCTGTGAAAGGTATATTTATTTTATTTATTCCATTTTGTTGTTTTTTTTGAAAGGGAAAGAAAGGCTAGACAATACTGCCTATTATCAGCCTACCCGGGGTACAGATGCAAACCAACTGAAATTTAATCACATTAAATTGTTGATGGTATTTTAGTGAATGGGGGGAATTTGACCAGGTTACAAGGGAAATTCCTCTTCTCTTCTGAAGCAAGAGCATTTTGTCTATTTTGTCATCTCGAAAAATGGCTGACCCTGGTGTGAGAGCAGGTGGAGTTTCTGAGTCTAGAGGAAAGACAAGCTCCCTCCATGTGGAAACTAACCAGGAGGTCACTAATATTGATGCTACCATCATGGATGTGGATTTGGAGAAGGAAGTGTCAACCATGATGGAGACCAGAGATAGTCTCTAGTGTCAGCTGTGGAAAAACTACTTGTTAATAGCCCAGAAACGCAAACGTCCAATTTGACTTCAATAGATTATATGAATTAACATCTAAATGAAGAGCATGCAAAGTGAAAATCCTACTTACTGCACATTCTTGCAGAGGAAGAAACCAGGTATGCTGTGAAAAACTATGTCTGAAACTTGAATTTGACACCCATTATGCTCATGCTGCTAGCTGGTTCTACCTGTCAATTCAGCAGGCAGTACTCCTGGGCCTGTCTGGAATAAATCTATTGCTGATAATAATTCATGGTCTGAGACTCCAGGCTCATCTTCTTCAAGCACTAATTCAACATTTTGGTAAATGGAGTATGGTAGTAGTAGCAGTGCTTATGTAAACTGCGATAAATATTTGGCTTTTCTCTATTTCCACCCTTGGTAGGTAGCTGGATAGTGTTGTAGGAAATAGAGGGCCCAGCATCAAGAGTGAGCAGAGTGCCAGAGGTGAAGGAGGTGGAAGGGGATGGCGGAGGTTAATTAAAAATGCTAAGTAGGGCTTTCTGGGAGAGGCTAGAATTTATGGGGGATGTAGGAGGAGCTATTCTACCACATTGAACCTCAGGATTTAGACCTCCCATTCAATGTTTTGTTGAACAGAGTATGGTTGTAGTAGTGCTTATGTAAACTGTGATAAACATTTGGCCTTTCTTTATTCCCTCCCTTGGTAGGAAGCTGGGTAGTGATGTAGGGAATAGAGAGGCCAAAAAGATTACCTCCTCCAACTCACAGAAAGTGTGACCAGTAGCACACAGAAAAGGATTCCCCCTGAGGTTGAGGAAACCTCTGAGGACCCATGGCTACTGATCTGCCCATCCTGTTGGCATGCTAAGATTAATAAAAAATCAATAATCAAGTTAGCCAGCCTGGGGGTGGGTCCCAGGGTGGTAGCCTGGGTAGCAAACTGGCTGCACAACAGGACACAGAAGGTGATAGTGAATGGAACACATTCTGAAGAAAAGGGGGGTTACTAGTGGAGTACCTCAGGGCTCAGTACTGGGTCCAGTCCTCTTTAACATCTTTATAGGTGACATTGCAGAGGGCTGGAAGGAAAGGTGTGCCTCTTTGCAGATGGCACAAAGATCTGTAACAGAGTTGGTACACAAGGGGGGGTAGAAAGGATGAGAAGGGATTTGGCAAAGTTGGAGGAATGGTCAGACATATGGCAACTTAGATTCAATGCAAAGAAGTGCAAAGTAATGCACCTGGGAAATAGAAATCCAGGAGAAGAGTACACAATAGCAGGGGAGGTACTAACAACAACAATAATGGTAAGGAATCTGGGTGTAGTCATATCAGATGACCTAAAGGTGGGTAAGCAATATGAGAAGTTAGTAAGGAGAGCCAGGAGGATACTGGGATGCATAGAGAGGGGCATCACAAGTAGAAAAAGGGAAGTGGTTATCCCTCTGTATAGACAGTTGGTAAGACCCCATCTGGAGTACTGCGTGCAGTTTTGGAGACCTCATCTATGCAAGGACATAGACAGGATGGAAGCAGTCCAGAGGAGGGCAACTAAATGGTGTAGGGTCTACATCAGAAACCATATGAAGAGAGACTGAGAGAGCTTAATATGTATACCCTTGATGAATGGAGGGATGGGGGGACATGATAGAAACTTTTAAGTACCTCAAGGGAATCAACAAAGTCCAGGAGGGTAGCATCTTTCAGAAAAAGAGATGTGTAAGAATAAGGGGGCACAATTTAAAGTTTGAGGGGGGATGGCTCAGGGGTAATGTGAGGAAATTCTTTTTCACGGAGAGAGTGGTGGATGCATGGAACCACCTTCCTGGAGAGGTTGTAGGGTCTAAAATAGTAGGGGAATTCAAACATGCATGGGACAAACATAAGACAATTATAGTGGGGGTTGCAGGAAGTAGGCTGTTGGTTAACTAGAAACTGCAGCTTATCCAATAGGTAGGGAAATGGGTAGATTGGGTTGGCCACGTGGTCCTTATCTGCCATCAAAGTCTATGTTTCTATGTAAGAGGAGATGATCCTAAATGCTTGTCTGAGCTCAGACTCAGGGTTAGGGATATAGGTTTTGAAGGCTGATGACGTCTATCTTCTGAGTTTTTTGATGATGTGTGGTAGAATTTTATCTCTTGATGCTGAAGTTGCTGCTCTGATTCAGAATGAATGCTCCTGAAAATAAATAATGGTTAAGTCTGAGCCAGTGAAGGAGAGTACTGATGTGATCCAAAAACCATTTTGTAGTAATGGAGATTTGTTTGACAGGAGTCAACAAGGGAAGAGATGGATCTGAGTGTGAATGATAAAGCATTTGTTTGTCTAAATAGGTTAATGGGCACCAGCTGTTAAAGGATGGATAATAAGTTATGAATACTCCTTTAGGCAGTCTGTCAGTCTTAGAAGATGGTAAGGACAGCACACAGTGGTCAGCATTTTCTGCAACTGGAAATCCTGAAAAAGTTGATAGAAGAGGATGATGAAACTGTAAATTCGCCAGGGTGCAGAAATCCGTAGAAAGCTAGACATATTGCTGAAGAAACCAGAATGTTTGAGGTAGAATTGAATGGGTTTGAATTTAATAAGCCTGGCATATGTCTCTTTATAGAGCCATCTAGAGCTAGATGCTGAGGAATTTTCACATTGGTGTTTCTTTGAATGCCAAGTAAAAGAATTTTAACTAAAGGGTTGCTCAACAAGGATGGAGAGGATGGAGTAGACTGGGAATAGAATAACGGAATACCTGAAAGATATTTCTTGATGGTTCCATATGAGAGCTGCAAGGCCTGATGGCAGAATGTTAAGAATGCTATGGCATTACCTATGTGTATGAACATGTTCAAAGTGGACTGAAGTCTGCAAAATGAAGAATACTTTCCATGCAGTAGTTTCCATGCAGTAGTATACGTAGCTCTGGCAGCTGGAGCTAAAGTGGTCCACATGATTGTAGTAGCATGCTGGTGATAGTAGTCTATGTCATTACAAGGTCTTTGCATGAAGGGCACAGAGGCATGACTGGATCTGCTGCAGGACAAAGTTGATGAAAGGTCTGAAATTGAAAATGGGATAAGGCATCAGCTGCTTTGTTCACATTGCCAGGTATGTGTAAACATTGTATAGTAAATTGGTAAGAGAGAGAGAGAGAGAGAGATAGCCAGGTTAGCCTCCACATAAACAGTATCATGGACTAGGATGAAGAGCTGCCCTTGTTAATAATGTCCACAATGGGTTGATTGTCAGAGAAAACAGATACAGTCTGGAAGGACCAGTGATGACCCCAAATGAATGTTGCTGCTACTATTGGGTACATTTTGAAGAAAGGAGGTGTAGCTGAGAAATCATGGAGCATAGTGATATCTGAAGGCCATGGGGCAGAAATCAAGAACTGGAGAAAGATAGAGACATAACCATGATTGAGATAAACATCTGTGTATGCTGTAGGGTGAAAATCCAGAGAAAGGTCTTCATAGAACATAGAACAGCCATCCCAGTGAAATACAAATTGGGACCACATGGTGAGATCTGATTTAGCAGCAGCTGTGAGTTGGGTATGATGATGCAATTCAGAAACTGAGGAAGCCAGTGTTAGGATATAGGATATAAAAGAGCAACCCTGAGAAATAAGCCTCATTGCGAAACTGAGATATCCCAGGAGGGAAAGAAGTTCATGTTTAGTGCAATTAAATCTTGCAGAAAAGGAGTCCACCAAGGCTTGAATCCAGTGCAATCTTTCATGTGGTAATTAACCCTCCATATGATGAGAGTCCAGTATGATGCAAAGGAATTCTATGGAACTCACTGGACCCAAAGTATTTTCTTCAAACAAAGGAATGGCAAGATCATGGAACAGTTGGACAAGGGCCATAATGCCAGCAGTAGGAAGAGAATCCAGAAGGTCGATCAGTAGGAAGTCATCAAGCAGATGAATAACAGCTGGCTGGCGACAAATGTTAAATAATGCTCATCATATCCTACAAACTTAATAATATACCACTTAAAATATCCAAATGTGAAAAAGATCTTGGGATTATTGTTGACAATAAACTGACTTCAGTAGACCACTGTAACAAATTAGCTAAAAACTCTAATGGTCTTCTCAGAAGAATAAACCACATGTTTGTGACAAAACTTGAACAGTGTATCATTTCTCGGTACAGAACATATGTTAGACCATATTCAGACTATGGGTCACCATTTTGGAGCCCCTATCTGAAAAAAGACATAATAACCATTGAGAGCATTCAGAGGAGAGCAACACGGATGATACCCCACCTAGCACACTTATCATATGATGATAGGTTAAAAAAATTTAAACTTCATTCCCTGGAAACAAGGCGGTTAAGGGGTGATCTCCTGTTCTTTGTAAAACCCTAGAACATCTGACTCTTATGCATCAATGTGGAATTAACTTTACAACTAGGAAATTGGTCTCTAGATTACACTCTAAACAACTCGACATCCCCAAGGCAAACAATAACAAGAGACTACATTATTTCACACTTAGGGCCCCAAGAATATGTAACAAGTTACCTGGAGATCTTGTTAATAGTCCCAATTTTGATATATTTAAAACTGAATTAGATCTCTGGTTAGAAACTAACATGGAATAATGACCCACAACATTGTGTGGGGGTACTCTTGATGGGCGTTCTGCCTTCTTGTACCCCATACTACCAAGTAATAATCAAAGAACTTCAGCAAATGTACCAAAAGACTTTGGGCTGCTTTTTCACCCAAACATAAGATGAGTTGCAAAGTAGTAGATGTTGTGCCAAAACATGCCATAAAGGTGTCAGAGGAATGGATGAATGGAATTCAACTGAAAGGCATCCATAATATTGGCTTTTGATAGCCAGGAGCTGGGACCAAAGTATTTAATTATCATGATGGCATCATCGATACTAGCATACGATAAGAAGTAGTCATCTGATGGTATCAAGGAGTTGATACTAGGGATTGACAAGGATTGAGGAGCAGAGAGGTCAATGATAAAGCACTTCTTGCCAGAAACTTTTCAGGTGGCGATACCAATGGGGTCTATTCGGTGGGTAGGGAAAGGTGGGGATAAAAAGGGGACAAGGATGAATCCTTTTTGCAATTATTTCTGCAAGAGCTAATTGACAAAGTCTGCTTCCTTGACAGTAGACTGTAGATTAGGGCTAAGGAAAGATTCCGAAGGCAGCACTGAAATGCCTGTGTGAAATCCATGAGAAGAACCAGTAAAAAGATGCAACAATACTGAAGGAGAAGAATATTGAGAAAGGAGTTGAACAAAAGCTGAAATGTTAATGGGAGTGTAAGGCTGAATGGATAGTCTTTTGGGATGTTTGGGAGCTTTACGGCACATATAAAGGGTGTGGGCTTTACCACAAAAAGTGCAGATGTGAAGTAGCATGCATCCATGAGCAGGGTAGCCAGTTTCATTGAAGGTGTTGTAGATAGGCTTGCCACCAAAATATTTAACAGTATAGCCCTGAAGATCTAGACAAGTTGTAAGACTGGAGACAGTGTGAAGTAACCTTGGAGAAGATATGGCAGTAGAGCTGGAGGGGCAGTCATACCTGGAGGAACTGGTGGATGAAGGGGGGAAGATACTGATAAAGGAGAAAGGGGTACAAAATAATTAAATGAACCACATGGAGAGCATGAGTAAGCATGTTGTCCAGAAAAATGGTGGCAAAAGAGCTTGATGTCCAGAGCAGCCCAGTTCAGTCTGATATTGTAATGAGTCAAGGCAGCAGCTACTTTCACAGAAAAAGATCGGTGGTTGTCTTAGAAGTAGGTTCTCACATAATATATGGTAAGGTCCATCAAGAGATTCAAATATGAGTTCAGTTCCTGACGTCTTGATGGAAATGCTGAACAGAGGACATCATGATAGAGGCTGAAAGTGAGGACAAATTTGGACAGCATCACTTTTCACAGGAGATGAGGGTCCTTAGTCTTGAGGATAATGGAAATGTCACCGCAGGAAACTATCCTATTTTCTATGACTTCCTGACATGAGTTAAGAAGGGAAACCAGGTTTACATCCTTCCCATGAATAATGTCTCTGTTTTTGGTGAGTCAGGATGAGATGGACAGGAGATATAATAGGAGAGCGGAGGGCAATAATGTACCTGAGGGCAGGAGAGCCAAACGTTCACTGGACACTGGAGGTGAATTGTCAGGAAGAGCAGGAACTGGACTGCTGGAAGCATGGATGGTGGATGGGATGGGATCCAAGGAGAAGGAGCAGGAGTAGTAGTAGTAGTAGTAGTAAGAGGGAAATGGGCTTCAATGGCAGACATTCAAGATTGCAAGCTGGAAACTGATGAGGAAATCTAAGCAATGAGGTCCCAGATTTCAGACAGTGGGGAAGGATCTGAGGGAGGATTCGGCTGATGGGAAATAGGATTCTGGATTGGTTGAGATTGGGAGGCAAGAAATAAGTCATATAACTCCTGCTTGCATGCTGCAGCTGAGTGTTGAATGCCCCGTTTCTTCATTTTGGCAACCAAATGAGGAACAGCCCAGTCATTTATGGAAAAGTTAGATTTGGAAGTCTTCTTACAGGGTGGTGGAACTTGGTTGGATGTCTGCTCAGGCCGAGTGGTACCATCTTTGGAAGTTGCAGGCAAGGCAATGGAAGGTGGAGTAGTTGCCATGGCACCAAAAATAAGAGGTATGGAGGCTGAAATGGACCTCAACCAGTAGATCCAGGTAAACAGAGAAATAGGCCCAGGTACAAAGATGAAGCAATTTATAGTGGATGAGGTTTCTTATCTCCGACCGATATGGCAAACTTGGTTCACGATAAGATACCTATGGGATGTAGATAAGGGTATCAGTAGGGAAAGAAGATGTAGAAGGAGACAGGCTCCCATCCCCAAATACAGGCAAACTGTCTTAAACCCTGACCTCAAAAGAAGAGTTGAGGACAGCGACCGAATGGGTGTTGGTAGTTGATGTATACTTGATCAAATAAATAAGGGACTAAGATGAACTCCCAGCCCTGGCAGCCATGCATATCCACCTACACTCCAATACCATTCTAGGTATGAGTTAGGGTCGAAGTTCGTCAGGTAGGTAATTACAGTAAGATAAATTGAAACAGAATCCCATCCCAGGTAGACAGGGCAAGCCTACCTTTGCTCACTACCTCAGAAGGCAGGAGTTAGGGATGGAGTCTTGAGAACTGATGGTATGAAAAGCTGTGGAGAAAGGGAACTGACTTAAGAACACTGGTTAGTGGGGAAGGGTTTGATAACTAGAAAGACAACTTGTCAAGGGGGAACAGAAAAATGAGTAACAATGTGGGAGAAGGACAAGGTGGGAGGAATTATCAGAAGGGAAGAAATCAAGGTAGTGAGGAATTGGGGAGCTAAGATGCTGGGTTCTAAACAGATAGAAAGTGCTTTAAGAGGATTACTATGGAATGAGGGGCAGAGATAGAAATGGTTGCAATCATGCAAACAAGAATGGTGGGGACAGAGTTTTCTGATCGTGAAGCCCTGCAGCATCCGATCTCTTGGGTAAACTCTCTGGTTAACAAGAAAAATTTATGGAAATTGAATAACCTCAGTATAGAATTCTATACTGCAAAATAAATGCTTGTATGTGGAGAGCCAAAGTGTATGTACTGTGCAAAATCTATTATGCTACAAAATAGTGGGCAGATATAAATTAATATATAAGGGAAGCAGGACAGACACTTGGTAAAATGGGATAACAGTTTTCTGTTTGTGATATAGTATGCAGAGAATGCAGGGATTATAAATGGCAGGGAAGCAACCAGGAGAGGTCAGAGAGGGCACGCAGACCAAGAAGTGCAGGGGCGAATGGGTGTCAGGTTTTAGTGTAGCCCCCCAAAAATACACAGGGGAAATGAGAGAGAACAGGGAAACTACAAGGGAGCAGCAGAGGATGGAAACAAAACCATGGATCCCCAGCAGTGCTGGCAGAGAGGCAAGTAAGGGCAGCTACCAAGGGTGCAGACCATCCAGGAGTGACAGACAGGCAGAGGAACACAAACAAAAACTAAGCACAGACAAGGAAGGGGAGGGAGAGATGGACAGGCATGGAGACAGACCAGGAAAGAGGAGGGAGATGACGGCAGGGGAGTAAATATTAACAAAGGAGGGAGGGAGGGAGGAGAGACAAAAAGGGGGGAGGGGGGTGTACACAAGAAACCAAAAGGGGCATAACTGGAGAAAGGGAACAGGGAAAGCTTGTCATGGGGAGACCGAGAGGGAGAAGGGAGAGAACGGGCTTAAGGGGGGAAGGGACACAAAATGAAAAGGGAAAATAAGAAGGAAAAATGAATAAATGGATGCAGCAACAAATGAGACAGAAGAGGGAGAGGATCTGAAACAATGGATAAAAGGAATGAGAAAAAAACAAAATGAGGGCAGGGTATGGATGAAAGGGGGAAACAAACAGAGCAGATTAACAAAAAAAATAGGGGGGGGCCAATCCACAAAGAGGAGAGTAGGAGCAAATCTGAAAAAAAGAAGGCACAGCCACATGAGCCATGCAGGAGCCTATAGTGCACAAATTGAACATGCTAAGCAGGGCTTTCTGGGAGAGGTTAGAATTTATGGGGGATGTGAGAGGTGCTATTCCCCCACATTAAACCTTGGGCTTTAGCCCTCCTACAGAAATCCTTGGTTCTCTGTTGTTGCTGTTTCTGTTGGTGTGGACTGTTTTGCCATGTGGTCCAAGCAGACCAAAAATCCCAGACAATCAGAACTCAAACAGCATTTTTAACTGTTCAGTCAGTAGTTGGAGCCACAGCTACAGAGTGACATAGACAATCCTGATGATCTGACCTCGTCTACCAAAGTTACTGTATTTGGTACTATGTGGAGCAAAGCTACTGATGGCTTCACTTGGCTCCCCTACCCAAAAGCAAGTGACAGTTCTTAGCCTGTACAGTAAGCTTCTCCTGATGAGTTGCTGCTGGACTGGCCCCTTACACAGATGGCTTGCCTACCTTCTGGAGAACTAAGTTCTGCTAACAAAAAGAATCTTTCAGAGCTACCCAGCTTTTGTAAGCCTCAGAAGAATTCATCCAATCCCATCTTTGTGCAATTTCCTCAGCAGGCTGCAGGAAAAGTGCTTCCCCTACCCTCTTAAGGTACTTTTTATCAAGCCAGTGTTGTCTAATTTAACTAGGGGAGTGGAAAGTGCTATTGTGCAGTTTGCAGCTGTGTTACCTGATACTGAGCTCCTGTAGAAACAGAATATCAGCAGGCAGTTAAGTGCTCATGAGGCAGTAGCAGAGCCATCAGAATTTCCAGTAAATTAGAAGTCCTACAATTTCTACTACAAGGAAATCATCTGTAGCCTCTGCACCTGCTATAGAGCAGAACCTCAGGGAACTGTCATTATTACGGCTGTGGGTAAAGCCTACGACTGTTTTGCTTTTGGTTGCTTGAATACGGCCGACCATGGCACACTTCCATTAGACTTTTGGAAGTATCCTTCCAAAAGTTCAACAGAGCTGGGAACACGCTGCCACGGTTGGCCACCACAGCATAACAACCGTACTATTTCAGCTGTTACTTCCTCATCCTGGGACAAGAACTGCACTTGTGTGCCTCATGAGCATGCGCAGTTACACTGGTGCCACCATCTTGGGAATGCCAGAATGTCATTCACTGCAACTATGCATGCACGAATGCAGCAAATGAGCAGTTGCATCACCACCGCCATCTTGGAGATGACACTTGGCGGCACTCGTTCTCCAGAGCTTTGCAAGTTTGCCACAGCCATATCAGCTCTGGCTAGTCTTGTTTCCAACTGCCAGAAGTAAAGAATGGGCCTTCAGGATGGCCAGGCTTTTTGCTGCCCAGGGTGAACCAGCGTAATAATGGAATGCTTTCTGACTCTGCTATAAGGGACACCCTAATATACCTTCATACATAATTTATGTTGCTCAAATGTTATTGAAAGATTCCATACATTTTTCACATCTTATTTTTATGCATTAATACATGCCTCTGGCAGCCTAACTCTGACATAAGTTTTAAGACATTAGGTTAGTTAGACCATTTTTGGTCTGAATATAACAAGTTAAAAGGGAGGCAGTATATCGGCGTGGTTTAAGGCTCTGAGCCGCAAATTTGGAGACCTGGGTTTGAATCCCACAGCCCCCACTTGTATATTGTGTGACCCTGAGCAAGTCACTTAAATTCCCTGTGCTCCCAGATCGCACCTGTAAACAAGGTTTTAGTTTAGTATACCACTCCTGGTTAACTCATTTGCTCCAGGTGGCCATTTTGGGTCCATTCCAGCAATGGATGGTTCTGATGCCATATGGCGTCTGTGGAAACAAACAAGTTTTTAAACAATTGGAAAAAATAAATAAATAAAAGATATGCAGTTGTGTGTCTCTTTTATAGCAATACCAATGACTAAACTGGCTATCAATGTTGTCACTATTCTTTTCTTTAATGAGGGGGTAAACATTATTTGCATCCTGTACTGACTGCAGCAGAGGTATTATGTAATGTACATGCTGTAGCCAATAATGGGTAGTAAATTAATCTGGAATGAAGAGTGGAAAATCCAGGTGAAGCAGACTCAGACAAACCAAGGGGTGATACACTTACCTAGCAGTTTTACAATAGGTTGTGACTGCAGCCTACTGTTTTATCAGGGGCAGTTTAAGATGTGTCGTAAGTGTGACTCTATGAATCACCAGAATAATGCCTGTGATAGTATGAGGTATGGGCTGTGTTTGGAACATGGGAACATAAGCCATATGTGTCCCAAAGCAGTAAAAAGTAAGTTGTGTGAGGATGCTTGCCACAAGTACAAACAATGTGCCCAGGCTTCACGCAACAGAAACTAAGGCTTTATCCATGAGCGGCTAGTTATCCAAGCTCAAAAAGGTTACTCTTGAAAAAGAGATGGCAGGAACTATGGGTAGAAGCATGGACCCCCTTCCCCAGTTCCCAATGAAGGATGGCTGTATAGCCCCCCAACATTCTATGCCAACTGCTTTATTCCATACAACTATCAAAACAGTTTCCTACCTTGACTCCATGTCTGCCCCCCCCTCCTTTTACCATCTCCCTTGTGGTAATCAACAAAGCTCACGTTACTGGGGAACAGAGACGACCAGTTTTCTAGGAGGATTTTGTTCTTATGGAAGATTTCCATTCAGAAATTCCTTCTCCTTCTACTGAAGAAGTCAATATTATAATGGTTACAAGGAGAAAATGGAGCAGACATAGATAACCTAAAGCTACACCTCCTAAAAAGACAGTCCCAGTGAAAAATAGATTCCAGGCTTTGCTGAAAGTCAGGTAATGGGGTAACACACAAGAGAAGTAGGATTCAGAAGCCTCGTAAGTCCCTTCATCACTAAAGAACCAGTCATCTAATTGAGATGGTTCACAGCTGGAGAACTCAGTTTTAAAGAAAGGAAGGATTTGATCTAGAATTCTTGAATGGCGTATTGGGCATTTGTCTCCTTCACTGGGCATGGATTCAAATTTCCTTCCTTGTGTATTCTTCTTTAATTAAATGCTAATAGTTTGAACAATGGTAAAAGATGGCTGATTCCATAAAGTTCTTTGCAGTCTTGTATAAGTAATTTGTTAATCATACAGATCGCTGGGAGCTGACCCAAGCACAATGCTAGTGGATGGAGAGCTGCTCCTTCTGGTTTCCATGTGTGGAGTGTTGTGAAGGGGTAGCAATTATGTTCAAGGGGTTGCATTTTGCATTAAACAAATTAGTTGCTGTCCATCTGGGAAGGGTTCTGTCCCTGGATGTTACATGTAATAACTGGAGTTTTTGACCGGTTTGCATATACACCCCCGACAAAGGGTTTGAGAACTGAGCAATTTCAAGAAATCCATCCTTTCTCACACATCTCATGGATGGTCATCATGGGGGAGGGGATATTTTTTTTCATCTAGGTTGTTTGCTCCCTGCACATCTCAGGCAGCTGCCTCAGCCCTGTTCCTGTCTCCCCCACCCTGCCACTTACCTCTCCGGTCTACTGATCCTCATCCCCCCATGGATTTCCCCACTTGGTGGGGCCAGAAAGGGGAGGTCCATCCTCCCCAACCCAGACTTCCTGCATCCAGAGTGGGGGCCCAATGAATCACCAGCAGAGTGGGGAAGAGGCAGACAGGCAGGGCTTCATACAGCTTGAGACCAGCATTTCCACCATGTTTTCTCCCATGCAGCAGCGGCTGTAAGCGCATGCATGTGGAGGTGCACTCAAGCTATGTAACCACAGCCCTTCCTCCTGCACTGCTCTAGGATTTCTCACTTCACCCGGCCCCTACCAGATGGCAGACAAGGAATGATACAGCGTGTCTCCCCTACCCTAAATTATTTTCTGGTTCTGTGTTATTACACCAAATTATCATGACAGCTGACTTAACAGATGGTTACTCGCTACACCAACAAGGTGGGAAACCTTTGTGAGGCTTATGAGATCGACCAGGAATTATTTTCTTTTTTTGTGCCCAAGCCCCATTTCATTCAACCTGCTGAGACATCTGACCATTCATAGAAACAGAGAAACTGTTGGCAAATAAGGACTGCTAGGCCCATCTAGTCTGCCCGTAGGCCCTATACATTGTATGCGGCCACTGATCCTATGTGATCAATGACTTTTCATCACTCTCTCCCCTCTCAGGCTTCCCTTGTGCCTGTCCCAGGCATACTTAAACCCCTCCACTGTGCTAAGCCCCCACTACCTCCTGTGGCAGACTATTTCAAGCTTTGACTACCCTTTTTGTGTCGAAAAACTTACTCGCATTACCTCTTAATCCATCTCCTTCCAATTGCATATTGTGCCCCCTTGTTCTAGTACTTTTTCTACATTGGTAAAAGTCCCCCACCTTCACCTTATTTATGCCCTTGAGGTACTTGAAAGTTTCAATCATGTCCCCCCGCTGTCTTCTCTCCTCCAGTGAGTACATATTGAGGTCCCTTAGCCTCTCCTCATATGTTTTGAGGTGCAAGCCCTGCACCAACTTTGTTGCCCTTCTCTGGATAGTCTCCACCTTATCTATGTCCTTGCACAGGTGTGGCCTCCAGACTACATGCAATATTCCAGGTGAGGCCTTACAAATGTTTTATACAATGGCATCACCACCTCCTGCCTCCTGCTAGTGATACCCTGCCTATGCACCCCAGCATGCCACTGGCCTTCCATGCTGCCTTTGTACACTGCTTTGATACCTTAAGGTCATCAGAGATGATAATTCCTAGGTCCCTTTCCTCTTTGGTGACAGTCAGTTCCCCTACCCCCTACCTGTAGCTCTCCCCAGGGTTCCCTCTAAAGGTGCATTATTTTGCAGTTCTTTGCATTGAACCTCAGTTGTCACATCTCCGATCTCTTTTGAAGCTTCTCCAGGTCCATCTTCATTTTCTGCACCCTTTCTCGAGTATCCACCCTTTTGCAGATCTTGGTGTCATCTGCAAACAGGCAGACCTTTCCTTCTAGCTCCTCTGCAATGTCACTAATGAAGACATTGAACAGGACTGGTTCTAGTACTGATCCCTTTGGTACCCAACTGGTCATCCCCTATCCTCAGATAGTACCCCATTTGCTACCACCCTTTGTCTCCTGTCTGTTAACTAGTTCCTAACCCAGTTCACCACCTCATCTCTCATGCCAAGACTATCCATCTTGTTAATCAGTCTTCTATGTAGGACAGTGTCGAAGGCTTTGCTGAAATCTAGGTAGGCGATGTCTACTGCCCCTCCCTGATTTAGTTCCTTAGTCACCCAATCAGAAAAACCTATTAGATTGGTTTGACATGACCTTTCTGCTGTGAATCCATGTTGCCTCAGATCCTGAGCACTGCAGGATTTCATATATGCCACTATCCTTTCTTTCAGCAGTGTCTCCATGATATTTCCCGCCACTGAGGTGAGGCTGACTAGTAGTTCCCTGCCTCCTCCCTATTGCCGCTTTTGTGCAGTGTGACTACATGTGCCATCCTCCAGTCCTCTGGAACAACACCCATGCTGAGTGACTCTGTAAGCAGGGCTGCCAGAGGCACTGCTAATTCCCTTCGCAGCTCCTTTAATATCCTCTGGTGGATACCATCAGACCCCCATGGCCTTATCCACCTTCAGCTTTGTGAGCTCTTCCAGAACTCTCTCCACTATGAATGGACTGGTGTCCACCTCTCCATCCCCCCATTGCCTCTGCATCCCAACTGTTGTCTTTGACCATCCCCCTCCTTAGTGAATACTGATCAGAAGTATTTGTTCAGTATTTCTGCCTTGTACAGATTCCCCTCTTTACGCTCTCCCTTCTCTACTTTGAGCCTCACAATCCCTCCCAGTTTTTCCTTTTTTCACTGATGTACCTATTATAGATTGAGGGAGCACTCCTGAACAATTGGAGTGCTCCTTTCCTCCACGCATGAGATGCTCTTATTCTGTGAAGAGCATCTCATCTGCAGATGACCTGGAAATGGGCAGGTTCAGGGGAGTTTTTTTAAATATATGTTATTGATCGTTCTCGATCAATAATATATTAATATGTCCCCCATTGCCACTCATTGCTGAAAACAAGTGGTTTCATTTGCCTTCAGCTTGAGCCAGAACAGTTCAGCTTCACTTTGCTGCTCTCGCGCAGCTAAAGACACGTGAAAACACTCGTTTTCAGAATGACTGGCTCTGACGGACATATTAACACATATAAAATGCTTTATCCTTTTTGTTTACAGACTGTGCTAAGCCCTCTTCTGTCTGTGCCTTCACCCTCCTAACAGTCTTCCCTGCTTCAATTAAACCTTCAACTTACACCTCCCTGTCCTCCTCTCTTTGGATCCCCTTTATATTTCCAGAAACTCAGCCTTTTAGCCCTGACTTTGTCTACACCTCTTTGGAGAACCATAGTGGTTTCCTTCTTCTTTTCCCTTTGGCCACTATCCTAACACATTGGTTTGTTATCGCCACTATGGCTCCTTTCAGTTTCTCCAAATGTTCTTCCACCCCCTTTATTACCTCTCCCTTCTGCAGAACTGCTCCTAAACATCTACCCATTTCAGTGAAATCTGCCCTCCAGAAATCTAATACTCTTGCCCTTGTGTGGCTTAACTAAGTCCATGTCTTCATGCTGAAGCACACCATATGGTGGTCACTGGGCCTCAGCTGCCCTTCCACTTGTATTTCTTTGACTCTGTTCCCATTGGTCCATACCAGGTCCAGAACTGACTTGTCTCTGGTTGGCTCATGCACCAGCTATCTGAGTCCAACCCCTTGCATGGATTCAAGGATGGATGTGCTCCTGGCTGAAGCAGCCATCTGGGTTGTCCAGTCCACATCCAGCATATTGAAATACCCCAGCAGTAGGATTTCTCCCTTAGCTGCCTTGTCATTTATGTTCTCCACTAGTTCCCTGTGTACTTTCTCCCTCTGTGCCAGAGGCCTGAAAATTACTCCTGTGCATATTGCTGTTCCATTCCCTGGTTCTAGGGTGACCCACATCACCTTAGCCTCCCCCTGTCTTCCCTGAACTTCTGTAGTCTTTATACCATCTCTGATGTACAGGGCAACTTCCCCACCCTTTTTACCCTCCCTGTCCCTCCTGAACAGTGTATAGCCTGGTACACTGACTTCCCAGTCATGATTAGCAGAGTCTCTATTATTGCTGCTATGTCAAGATCTGCATCTGACAACAAGGCATCCAGGTCTGGAACTTTATTTCCTAGGCTATGGGCATTCGTCAGAATGACCTTCCATGTTTTACAGTCTGCCCTGCCTCTGCTCTTGATCTCCCTCTCCAGCATCTTCCCCCACCCAAGTTTCCTTTCCTATGTGCTCTTGCGCCCCCATATCACTTATTGTACTTTCTTCACCTGCCTGCCCCTCTCTGTCTGCTTTAGCTGCTCCTGTAGTCAATTTATGTTCCTGCATGTTCCCATGGGGGGATGTTCCTAAGCCTCCTGACCCTCCTGGCTCTCTCCCCCCTTGGCCAGTTTAAATGATCACAGCTGAATCATTTAAACTTCTCATGAAGGACCAAGGTCCCCTTCTCAGACAGATACAGACTATCATCCTTATATAAGCTTGCATCTGTCCAGGTCAGGCACCAGTCCCCTATGAAGCCAAAACCCTCCCTTTCACACCAATCCTTCAACTAGGAGTTGAAGGTATGGATGTGGAGTGCCCTAGCTTCCCCTGTGCCCCGGACAGGTAGCACTTCTGAGAATGAGACGGAGCATGCTATCTTTTTCAGGTTTCCCCCCAGCTTCTGGAAATCTTCCTGGACTCTGGATAATGCCACCCTTCTTCTGGCCAGGTCATTTGTCACCAGGTGGACACTGACATCCAGCTGCTCCCTCCTAGCTATTGCCATAGTGATCCTATGGATCCGTCTCCCATCCCTCCATGCAGCACTTCCTTGGAGGCACTTGACATCCCTCTGCCCTGCTAGGTGACCCTAACTCCACTCCCTGGACAATAGAGTCCCCCACTAGGAGAAGCTTCCACCTCCTCTGGGGTTCCTTGCCTCCCTTCCCTGGGTCTCCAACCTGGAGGACCCTCCCATCATCCCTGTTCCCAGCCTCGGGTTTCTGAGTGTGCTTTCCCATTCCTCCAAAACAGTGTAGGAGTTACTAAGCAGGACCTGTTGGGATGTGCTTCAACCCCCACCCTCCCTCACTGTTCTTGCTTAGCCCCATTTCCCCTCTCCAGGTCTAGCAGAACACATACCCTCATACCCTCCCTTCCCCCTAAACCTCTGCCATAGCCCTCTTTCCTTACTCCCCCTTTCCTTCTTTTTCTTCTCCTCTGCACTATGCCACCATCGCCTCTCGCCCTATTGTCTAGTCTGCCTGTCCACTCATGCCTCATCTTTTTCTACAGCTTTGCACCACCAGTATGCCTAGTCCTTATGTACATGCTTTTGGCAGTCTATCTATGCAGCAGTATCCAACATAAGACCTTGCACTTTTATGTATTATTTTAATGCAGTCACTTATGTTTACATGCCTCGATTGCATTTGCATGCCTTGCTGTGTTTTTGGCTCACTGGTTACTATTTTGTTTTTTTTTATTGTAGACCATATCTGTATACATCACATCTTGCTATTACTGTATATACCTTGTTAGGCATTTTTTATTATTTTTTGGTTTTGTTTTTGCACATTGCTTCATGTATGTTTGAATGTACACTATGCTGCCACTGTGATTATGTGTGTATTCATGTATACTGTTCAGCTACTGAGTCTATGCTCCTGTTATATGCCTCAGGACCTCCTTGTGAATGAGTTTGCTCAATGGAGTTATTCCTGCAATAAACTTGAACTTGGACCCTCCCTGAGCCCACTGTAGTCCAATCACTCATCTTTCCTGACATACTTTGAGGTAGAGGATGTGGACCCGGTAGTCTCTGGGTGGGGGTGGATGCTGTCTTCAGCTTGGCCAACTCTGCTCAGAGACAGGCAACCTCCTACCTCATCCCAGAGAGGTGCCTGCAGACAGGGCAGCATTGCAGCCTCTGGAATTTCTCCCTGAAGACAGCTGATCCACAACCACTGCACTGGACCTCTCTCATGATGTCTTTTTCCCTCTTCAATCAACTGCCTACTTAAGATGGCTATTTGTTATCTCTCAAATATTTGTTTTATTTCTGTTGTGTTTTGTTATACGTCCTCTCTTCGCTATTTCCTGTATGGATGCAGGATGTTGCAAGGCTCTATGGGACCTACCCAATAAATGTAGGGTGAATCCTGGGGTGGATGGTGGGTAGTGAGGTGGGAGGGTTGGACTACACCACAGGCTGTGTCCGAAAACAATCAGCCATGGAGTCCTCCGACAATGACTCCTTACTCCACTCACTGTGGTCCAGACACAGCAACTTTCAAACACACAGTCACAAACTTCTCAGCTAGAAACCCTTAATCCTGCCCAAGCTAAACTGAAATGCACACAGAAATTTCAGTTAATAAAATACCACAAATACAATTATAAACACAGCCACAACTCACCCTCTAGGGTTCCTCCCTCCTGCTCCAACTAAATGAAGTTTCAAACTGAATTGATAGTTAAAACCTCATATTCAGACTACACTAATCCCTCTAATATGAGGCTTGCACTTAATTTTAAGAGTCATTATCACTGAACCCAATCTCATCTACCATAAAAGGGTGGTGGAAGATGAACTGCCAGTTGCACACAGACATTAAATTTAGAGCAGCCCAGATGGGTATACTAAAAACTTATCTGTCTGCTATTTTTATATATCATGACCAGTCTAGCTGGAGGGAAGAGTTTAAATGGGACATTAGATGTGTTTCTCAGTCCTTCTCTGGGAATAAGGTTAAATGGAGGTATTTAAAATATCTGAATATTAGATTCCAGTTGAACAGGCTAACAAATCAAATGGCGTATGGAAGTAATGATTATATGGGCCAGAACAAAAATATTCAGAAGGAAGTGAGTGCTCCACAGTATGATAGGGTTGTCTCTCCTTAGTCCTTATACAGGTAAATGCAGTTTGGTTCAGACTAACATAGTGTACCTTTGGCCCCTTTAGAGAGTTCATTTAAGAAATATTTAATTGATAATATCACAGCTTTGAGACTCATTCCACCTCCTAGTCTCAAATTCAGAAGACATATTAGCAGTAATGGCAGACCGTATTACTGCTTCTTTTGGCAGTTCAGTAGATACATCAGGGTTACAGGGTTTCCTTAACATGGCAGATATACCCTCCATTCCTGTTTAGTTACATGACAGATTGTGACAGCTCATTTTCATGAAAGCCGTGACAACAACAGTAAACATGATTAAGGGGAACACTGCCACAGGTCCAGACAGCTTATCTATGGAATTTTATAAAATGTTTTCAGAGCTTTTAAGACCAGTCCTTTTTGATTTGTATAACAACATAACTGAGCATGGTAGAATATCAGTATCAATGTCAGAGGCTTACATGATTTTCTTATATTAAAAAGATGACAGGCTTGATTTGAGGAACAGGCTCCCACTGAGCGTCTTCAATGTTGAAATGAAAATCCTGTCCAAAATATTGGCAAATCAATTGGTTTTGGTAGCGGAGCATCTCTGAAGCCAACATCAGTCACGTGCCCTTCTGAGAGGGTCAAGTCAGGATTATTTGAGCCTGCTAAGGGGAATTTTTTGAAAAGGGCAAGTTAGGATGCTTGGCAGAGTATGTGGTCCATATTAATCAGGTGAAGGCCTTGGATTGTATCTCACATGAATGCCTTTTTTCACATGATGGGACACCATAGGATTCCTTAAGCAGTTCATAACATGTTTGTCTATGTTATACAGAGAAGCCTTGGGTCCTCGTATACAGCTACATAGAAGAGTTCAACAGGAGTGCCCTTTAAAATGCTGTTGTATGGCTTTTGCTCAGACCCCTTTCTCTGTAAATGGTCACCGTCTATAGATCTGAGGTTTGATCCCAGTCCCCAAGCCTCCCCCTAAGATGAAAGTGTTAGCTTATGATGGCAATGTTTGTTTCATGTAGAAAGATAAAGAATCTGGGGAGGCTGACAATGTAATTTCAGACTCTTTTTCACAGGCATAGGGGTTGTTAATAAACTGCCAGAAGAGCAAGGTAATATATATTGGACAAAGTGATGATCTCCCAAGCCCAAGGGAAATTAACAGAACTGAATTTGTTGGCAATGACATTCCTATTTTGGATCTACTGTTTGGGAAGGGGGATTTGGCTCAATTAAATTGGAACAAGTCTTTGTCCCTGACTGACAGGATGGTAGCTACTGTATATGGAAATATTTGTAATTATTTAAGAAAAAGGGTATTTCTGACAAAATCTTTGTTAATCCTGATCTTTTTATATGTGAGTCATACTCACTCCTTTTCTGTAGATGAAGAAACATAATTGTTTAATATGTTCTTTTAGTTTCTCTGGGGTAGGACTAAATATGATACATGTGGTAATTGTTTTTTGCAACATATTTTTGAAACAAATTTTGGTGCAGTACTGGGAAACAGAGAGAAATTGTGAGTACCAATAATGAAAGAACTGCTGGGGCAGTGGATATTGCCATGGTAAGATTGGAGTTGAGTTTCCCTGAAAAGGGTGACAAAATGATTGTACCAGAATACAGAAAGTATGGGATCCCCTAAAAACATGTCATTTTGTTTAAGGTTTCATATGCACAAATGGGAAATGTAATCAGGAAACAGCAATATAATGGTATTCTGGCCCATATTATACAGCTAGAAGTGGAATTTAGGTGTTGCATTGAGAAAGACCAAGTGCAGGTGCTAAAACATCTAAATGACAAAAGGCTTCCAGCCTCAGTATGGGATGTGGTATGGCTACCTGTCATGAGGGTTTATAGTCAGTGACAAGCACAAGAGTGTGGAATAAAGGTATTGCCCTCAGCCTGACTGTATCACTACCCCTAAAACCCAGGCTTGTCTCTTTTTAGAGTGGACATACACAAAGTCTTTCTGGTCTTATGTAGCAGGTGCGTGGAAGGAGCCCATTTTTTTTCAGCCATTATGTAGGAGGAATTAATGTTTGGTATTATCCTACAGCAATGGGGAAGATAAAAGGAAAAAAAACACTGCTTGTGTTTTTTTTGCTCTTTTATAATACGATATCTGGCAAGCATAGTGTGTCTTTACCCTGTGGCATGAAGATACCCTCCTCAGTGTTATAAAACTCAGCAGACAAAACATTTTATAAAGACAGGACCCTTCAGATGCTATTGACCAATATGAATTGGGTCAACACTGGCTAGTCTAGCATAGGGTGCATGACTGGGAATCTAGGATGATTGTGTCACTTGGATGTACCTGTATTTTTTCTATTTGCATGGTCATGACCTGCTAATATAATCATTGTTTCTACTTATATGGAATGTTTTCTTCATTTTTCTTTGTTTTCTGCTTTGTTGTATGTTTTATTTCATTTTAAATAACAGTTCCCATACTTTTTTCAGGAAGTACAATGGAATCTTTAATGTCCACCCGAACTACCACAAGAAAAGGCAAAAAGGGAGAGCATGCTAGGGGTGGGTCATACCCCAAAGGGAGCAGGAGAATGGTACACCTAGTAGGGGATTCAATTGTGAAGGGCACCGGAAAGGATATAGGACTCATGACAAATGGTAATGACATGGTCTGTTGTTTCTCTGGAGCAACAGCAAACAGAATTAAAGCCGAGGTGGTGGAAGTAGTGGGAAAGGAAAGGATAGGTCTAATTCTGCATGAGGGCACAAATAATCTGAGAAGACAGAGCATGGAACAGGTAAAATCAGAATTCCAAGCTCTGTGAATGATAAAATAGGAGGAAGAAGGGGTGATAACCTTCTCTGAGATGCTACCATGGCTACGCTTGACTCAATGGAACCAGTTCCATGTGTTTCATTCAAGGCATGGCTAAAGAGTTGTGCAGGGAGGTGGGAATTTGGGTTCATCAAGGACTGGTACCTGATCTGGTGGGATTGCAGGCTATTCAAAAGGGATGGAAGGGAAAGAAGCACCTGGAGGTAAAACAAGGTATCCAGCAGGATGGTGAGGGAGGTCAAGGTTGAAACAGAGCTAAAACTTGCAATTTGAGTGCAGCAAGGAGGGTTTATATTCAGGTATATCCAGGAGATTTTTATGGTTAAAGGGGGAATTGTGAGGTTTAAGAGTGAATAAGGATGGCAGGAGAAAGGCAAGGGGAAAACAGAAACATGATACTAAACAAATTATTTGTTCAGTCTTAGCAAAGGAGAAGGATGGGCTGCTACACAAATATGAGGTTAAGAGCTGAAGTCAGGAAAGCAATGCTGAATTAGCATAGCCAAAATAACATGGCCCTAAAAAAACTGAAAGGGTTGAAAGTAGATACATTAATGGAACCTGATGGCTTACCTTTGAGAATGCTTAAGTAGGTAGTGGAGGTGATAGCAAGACCACTTGCAGACATAGTCAACTACTCACTGTACATGATGGTGGTCTCTAGGGACTGGAGGACAGTGGACATGGTCCTGCTACATAAGAGTAGAAGAAATGGTGAGCCGGAGAATATAGACCAGTCAGCATGTCTACATTACGAAATATTATTAAGTCTACAATAATAGAGGAACTAGTGGAGTTCCTAAAGGAAAATGGGCTACAGAACCTTACACAACATAGGTTCAAAAGAGTAAAGTCTTGCCAGGCAAATCTGGTTCACTTCTTTGACTGGGTGACCAGAAGAGCTGATAAAAGACAAACAGTTGATGTAGTGTACTTGAATTTCAGCAAGTACTTTGACTCAGTCTCTCAAAGGGAGCTTGTCAAAAAGTTAAAGGACCCAGGGATGGAGAAAACATGTATAATTAGGTAAAGAACTATCAGTGGAGAGAACATAGAGGGTAGTAAATGGGGAGTTTTCAGTGGTAAGGGACATAACAAGCAAAGTACCTCAGGGTTCAATGCTTGGCCAAGCCATTTTCAACATGTTTACTTCTGACATAGGGGAAGGCATCACTATCAGAATCTGCTTCTTCACAGATGACATGAAGATCTGCACAAAGGTAGAAACAGAAGAAAGGATTAGGGAACTCAGGGAGTAACTGGGTAAGCTGGAGAGATTGTCAGATACATTGTATGGCAGCTGGGCTTCAATGCTAAAAAATGAAAGCTGATGCACATTAGGAGAAGGAACCCAAGAGTGCAATATGAAATAAAGAGGGATGGTACTGGAAAGCTTAATGGAAAAAAGGAACTAGGGTTAATGATATTGGAGAGCCTGAAAACAACAGTGCGTTGTAGTAGAGCTGTAGATAAGGCAAACAGGATGCTGGGATGCATAGGGTGAGAGATAAGCAGCAGAAGCTGGGAAGTGATCCTCCCATTTAAAGGACACTCATATGACCACATTTGGAACACTGTACAAGGTACATGAGTCTACACCTGAGGAATGGCAGTGGCAAGGTGGAAGCAGTACAGAGCAGTGCAGGGCAACAAAGATGTTTCACAGACTAGGAGTCAAGACATATGAGAATAGGCTGAGTGATATATATATATATATATATATATATATATATATATATATTTGAAAAAAATATGGAAAGGGTGACATGATGGAAACATACAGTACAAGTACCTGCATGGGATAAATAAGGCAAGGCAAGGCAAAATGTATTTAAAAGACACCCAATCCTGGAGGCTCTGGGTGCCGTACACATAGATAAACATGTATTCAATAAAATAAAATCAATAAAAGAAAATAAAAAGAACATTTTTCTATAAACATATAAATACTAACACTTCAAACAGATATTACCCATAAACAGTATACTAAGCAATACATTTTCAGTAGCTATAGTCGGAGCAAATCTATAAATGAATAACTCAATACAGAAATGCCTGAGTGAATAGGAGGGCCTTTAGGTGGGCCTTGAATACCTCCAAGGTAGGGGCCCCCTTAACCCCTGAGGGGAGTGAATTCCACAGGATGGGAGTGGCCTCACTAAAGGCCCTGTCGTCAGCTGATTTCAACCTCATCCTGGGAATTGCTAGGGGGCCTCCACAGGAGGAACGGAGGGGACAAACCAAGAGAGCAGGTACCAGAAGGTCTGACAGATAACCAGGGCCCTGACCATGTAGGGCCTTATATGTAAGAAGGCCCACCTTAAAAAGGATCCTCCGCCTGACCAGCAGCCAGTGCAGCTCACGCAACACCGATGTAATATGGCAAGATTTCGGCTGCCCAGTAAGTAACGGGGCAGCCACATTCTGCACCAGCTGCGGTCTGTGGAGAGATCCTCCCGTGACCCTGAGGTAGAATGCATTAAAGTAGCGAAGCCCAGAAGTAACTAAGGCATGCATTAAAGTGGGGAGGTCAGAGGCGGAACAAGCGGCTTTATTCTGGCGACATTTCTGAGATGGAAAAAACTGGAGCAGACAGTGGAAGATATCTGCTCCTCCATGGTCAAACTCCTGTCCAGAATAATGCCAAGATTTTGCACCCTAGAGGAGCCCTTCAGTGAAACAGATCCCAGAACAAGTCCAGTCTCTGATTCAGAGGCCATGCTACATAGAAACATAGAAGTTGACAGCAGATAAGGATCGCAAGGCCCATCCAGACTGCCCATTTCTTTTTCTGCCTTATGAATTTGTCATTGGCCTTTGCGCTGTCAATGGCCTATCTATTCATACTCATCTGTATTGCTCCCTTATGCCTATCCCATGCCTGTTTGAAGCCCTGCACTGTATTTATATCCACCACTTCCTGAGGTAGGCCATTCCATGCATCCACCACCCTTTCTGTGAGAAAAAATTCCTCACATTATCCCTTAATTGGCCTCCCTCTAATCACATGCTGTGTCCTCTTTTTCTGCTATTTTTCTTATGTTGAAACATGTTAGACTCTTTCACCTTGTTAATGCCCTTAAGGTGTTTGAATGTTTCGATCATATCACCTCTCTCCCTTCTTTGTGCTAGGGTATACATATTGAGCTCTGTTAATCTGTCCTCATATGTTTTCTGATGCAGACTCTGCACCATTTTGGTTGCTCTTCTCTGGACTGCCTCAATTTGGTTAACATCCTTGTGAAAGTGTGGCCTCCAGTACTCAGTACTGCATGCAGTACTCCAGATGGGGCCTAACCAGTGTCTTGTAAAGAGGGATTATCACCTCCCTCTTCCGACTTGTGATACCCCTTCTAATACACTCCAACATCCCTCTAGCCTTACCTACTGCTTTAGTGGTCTGCTTGGATGATTTCAGGTCATCGGTGATGATGATGCCCAAGTCTCTTTCTTCCCCTTGTGACTGCCAGCAACTCCCCTTCCAGCCTATAGGTGGCTTCTGGGTTTCTCTTACCTATTTGCATGATCTTGCACTTCTTTGTGTTAAACTCAAGTTGCCACGCTTCCGACCATTTTGCTAGTTTATCCAGATCTCTTCTCATTCTGCCCACCCCATCTGGATCATCTACTCTGTTGCAGATTTTGGTGTCATCTGCAAACAGACAAACCTTACCCTCCAGTCCATCTGCAATGTCACTGATGAAGATATTAAATAGGAATTACCCCAGGACTGATCCCTGAGGTACTCTACTTGTGACTTGCATCTCTTCTGACTGTATACCACTTACCACCACTCTCTGTTTTCTGCCCGTCAACCAGTTTGCTACCAAACTGACCAACCTCTGACCCACCCCAGTTTATTAATCAATCTTCTATGTGGAACAGTATCGAAAGCATTGCTGAAATCAAGGTAGGCGACATCAACTGCTCCCCCTTGGTCCACCACTCTGGTTACCCAGTCAAAAAAATCTATGAGATTAGTTTGACAAGACCTTCCTTTTTGTAAATCCATGCTGTCTTGGATCCTGTGCTCCTATGGATTCCAGGTGTTGCATTACCCTTTCCTTAAGGAGTGCCTCCATAATCTTGCCCACTACTGAGGTAAAACTGACTGGTCTGTAGTTCCCTGCCTCCTCCCTGCTACCAGTTTTGTATAGCAGGATCACATGAGCCCTTCTCCAGTCTTCTGGGACCTCTCCTGTGCTCAGAGACTCACTCACTAAACAGTTCTGATAATGGCTCTACTAGTTCTACCCTTAGCTCTTTTAGTACCCTGGGATGTATGCCATCAGGTCCCATTGCCTTGACCACCCTGAGCTTATGTAGCACTTGTAGTACCCTTTCTTTTGTGAAGGGACTAGTGCACACCTCCCTCCCCTCTGTGTCCATGGTGCTGAACTGTGGGGACTGTCCTACCTTCTCTTCAGTAAATACTGAGCAGAAGTTTATATTTAGGATAGATGCCTTTACATGGTCCTCTCCTCACATGCCCCATTATCCCCTTTGATCTTAGCAATATCCCCTCTGGACTTTTTCCTTTTACTAATGTATCTATAGAAAGTCCTGTCACCTTCTTTTACTGTTTATGCTAGTGTTTCCTTGGTTTGGGTCTTTGCCTGCCTTACTGCCTTCCCTGGTTCCCTTAGGGAAGTTTGGTATGCCTCCCTATCTTCATCCTGCTGTGTTCCCTTATATTTCCTGAAGGCCAGTCTTTTAGCTCTGACCTTTTCTGCTACTGTTTTTTGAGAAACGAAGTGGTTTCCTTCTTCTTTTGCACTTCCTTTTCTCTCTAACATAATGGGATGTTGCTTCAGGTATTGCATCTTTAATGCTTGCCCACTTTGCCTGTACCTCCTCACCTGTATTTCTTGTTGCCAGGGCTAGCTTAACTCTGTTGGCCATCCTAAAGTCAGCTCCTCTGAAGTCCCATATCTTTGCCTTGGAATGGGATTATTTAGTTTTAGTGGCCAAATTGAACCATATCATGTGATGGTCATTGGCCCTCAGGTGACCTTCTACCTGGAGATCTGTGATCTTTTCCCTGTTAGTCAGTACTAGAACTAGGATAGCCCTGCCTCTTGTGCATTGTTGTACCAGTTATTTGAGGCCCTCCCCTTGCAGTGAATCCACCATTTGTCTAGTTCTGGCAGATGTTCCTGCTGGTATTGACCAGTCTCTATCTGGCATATTGAAGTCTCCCATTTTCAGAACCTCCCCTTTAGCTGCCATGTTTTGTATATCTTCTAACAGTAATGTGTCTATGTCCTCCCCCTGGTTTGGAGGCCTGTACACAACCCCAGTTCTCATGGCTGTCCCATTTCCTGTTTCCAGGGTGACCCACAGTTCTTCTGGCTCCTTATGTGTATTCTGAATTCCTATAGCTTTGATATTTTCATTGACATAAAGGGCCACTCCACCCCCCCCCTTTTTTTGCACCTCTGTCTCTTCTGAAAAGTACATAGTCAGGTACTGAAGTCTCCCAAGTGTGGTTACTGGTAAATCATGTCTCACTAATGGCTACTATGTCCAGTTTAGCCTCTGTCATTATTGCCTGCAGGTCTGGGATCTTGTTTCCCAGACTGCAAGCATTTGTGTACATGATTTTCCATTGGCCAGATTTCTGTGTGTTAGTTGTTGGGTGAGGTCTGGCATTTCCTCTGTGTGTCATGGGGGAGCAGGACCTTTTTCTTTCCTGGTGATGCAAATGAACTACAAACATGCTGAACTTCTGTTTGACCCCTAGCTGAGGGGAAGGGGTGTTCTTCCCATTCGACGTATGGGGTGTTGCACCCCTCTCCCCATTTGCTAGTTTAAATATTCTGCAAAGACATCAAAATTCTGCCCCAATGCACTGACTCCCTCCTTTGTCAGATGCAGTCCATCAAATTTAAAGAACTTTTGCTCCCAAAACTGTTGCCAGTTCCCTACAAATTTGTGTCCTTTTTCCTGGCACCAGCCCTTGAGCGACATGTTTAGCTCCCCTATCTCCCCTTCTCTGAACCTCCGTCCATCTGCCCCCCTCTCCCAGACTGGCAGAATCTCAGAGAAGGAGATGCCGGATGAAATGGATGATAGTTTGTCACCCAGCTTGGTCAGGTGTTCCTTGGTCTCCACAACTGACTGGCTGGTGAGATCATTAGTCCTAATGTGTACCAGGACTTCAATGTTTTCTCCTGCTTCCTGAACAATTTTAGCAATGCAGTCAGTGTCTCTCCACACTGATGTACCTGGGAGACATCTGACCACTACCACTGGCTGGAGATATGTATCAACTCCCTGAATCATGGAGTCTCCTATGATCAGAAGTTTTTTGGATTTCCTTTTTGCTTTTTTTGTTTTGGTTCCTGTTTTGGGCGAGATTTGTTGTGCTAGCTCCTGTGCTGCAGTGTCCTGCTCTGCAATGGCCTCTGCCCCTTTGATTTCAGAGATAGAGGCAGATACCTGTTAGTAGTTTTTATATGGTTTGTGGAAGTGATATGTTGGAGAGCTCCGAGTGATGGAGCACCCGATTTGATCCTCCTAACCACCTGCCAACCTCCTGGACCAACTACCCTCTGCGGTCGATGTGCTTCTGTTGGATGTTGTGGAAATGGCAGGCAGTTCTTCTAATATATTTCCTCTTGAATATGCAATTTGAGGCATGCAATCTCTGCCCACGCTGCCTGGAGCTGAGCCCTTAGATCTCCAATGGCCCAGCATGTAGGACAGTGTCCCAAATCCTATAAAAGTGCCCTTCTAGAAAGTGTTCCACAGTACCTGCAGCTAATGACATCCATTCCAGATTAGTTGATGGGTTTATAACCTGGTCAGAGTAATTAGGAGGAAGCAAATGAAAGCAAAAGTTTGATTTTGTGTTTTGTTTGTTTGTTTTGTATAACTTATTATAAAAAGTTAAATTACTAGTGCCCCTGTAAGTGAGGTCACTGTGTGCATACCCCTCTGATCTGCCCCTTCTTGCTTTGCTGCAGGAAATGTCACAACTGTGCTACCCTATAAATGGAGTGTAGTGTGGTGTGGTTGGGGATGGGGTGGGTGGCTAGGGCCTTCCCCTGCCGAAAAAGAAGAACCACGGATGAAAGAAACAAGGAAGTAAAAGCAGAAACAATCAGCCAGCAACAAATGCAATAGCCCTGAAAGCTTATCCTAATGATAGATAAAACTGTAAAACCTGTAAAGCACCACATGTAATAATTTCACAGAAGCTATACCCTGTAAGAAACACTTTGCTACAGAGAAAAATAAAGCAGTAACAGAAATATATACCTTGCAAAAGACAATTTGAATCAGAAGATTACAGCAGTAATCTGTAAGCACACACCTGTAGGCACACCCTGTAATAATGCAGCAGAAGATATACCCAGCATCAACAATTTGAATATTAGAAAAATAAAGCAATAAAATGATAGCAACAAACAGTAACAATCCCTGTGAGTACAAAATAAAAATAACAACACACAGTAAATCTGCCTAGCCAAAAGAAGCCTTAATCCTTTTCCTTGCTCTGGTAAGGTTATTTGCTCTGTCCTTTCAAGCAATCTAGAAGAAAAGATCTCAGGTGAAGCTAGGTGCCTTGGCCCGCAAACCTAGTCTTCCACACAGTCTGTTTGACTGCACCACCAATACCTCTATCTTATCGGGGTTTAGTTGCAACCAGCTAGAGGCCATCCAGTCATTGATCTCAGCAAGGCAGCTGTTTAGCACATCTACCACATTGGATGTTCCTGGGGCAAAGGAAAAGTATAACTGGTATCATCAGCATAGCAATGAAAACCCAAGCCATACTTCCGAATGATCCCTCCCAGGGGTAGCATGTACACTGTAAACAACACTGGAGTCAACACCGATCCCTGGGGTACTCTGCAAGATAAGGGACTAGGGGTGGAAGAGAAATATCCCATCACAACCCGTTGCCTCCTGTTTGTTAAACAGGACTCAAACCAGCAGATGACAGGGCTGGTGAGTCCACAGAATTTCCTAAGGTGATCAAGCAACACGCAATGGTCCACAGTGTCAAATACTGAGGCGAGATCAAGGAGAACAAGAATTGTCTTTTCTCCTCAGTCTCTAGCCCTGAGGACATCATTCTGCACCTGAACAAGCATGGTTTCTGTGCTATGCCTCACCCAAAGCCTCAACAGGAAGTGTTCATATAACTCATGGGTCACGAGGTGCTCCTCCATCTGAAGCGCCACTACCTTCTCCACAACCTTTGCCAAGAAGGTGAGATTGGAGATAGATTGGTAATTTGCCCTAACCTCTAGGTCCAATGATGGTTTCTTTAGGCAATAAGGAAGACCCCCTCAGATAAGGAACACTGGACTATCAGAGCAAACACTGGGCCAACGGTGTTGATGCATCTCATCAAGAAACGCATCGGCACCGGATCCAGTTTGCAAAAAGTGTGCTTCAGATTGGTCACCTCCCTGATGACCTCACTTACCTCCATTGGTCTAAACTCCCACAAACCAGGCAGAATGCACTCAGAACACCTCTGGCGACCACTGCCAGCTATGGCATTGCTGACTGGAGAAAGTCTCTGCCGGAGACTGGACACTCTGTCTGAGAAGAACCGAGCAAACTCTTCACATTCAGCATTCAAAAAAACAGAAACATAGACTTTGACGGCAGATAAGGACCACTTGGCCCACCCAGTCTGCCCATTTCCCTACCTACTGGATAAGCTGAAGATTCTTGTTAACCAACAGTCTACTTCCTGCAACCCCCCACTATAATTGCCTTATGTCTGTCCCATGCATGTTTGAATTCCCCCACTGTTTTAGATCCCAAAACCTCTCCAGGAAGGTGGTTCCATGCATCCACCACTCTGTCCATGAAAAAAAATTTCTTCACATTACCCCGAGCCGTTCCACTCTATCTTTAAATTGTGCCCCCTTGTTCTTACACATCTTTTTTTCTGAAAGATGCTACCCTCCTGGACTTTGTTGATTCCTTTGAGGTACTTAAAAGTTTCTATCATGTCCCCCCATCCCTCCTTTCATCAAGGGTATACATATTAAGCTGTCTCAGTCTCTCTTCATATGGTTTCTGATGTAGACCCAGCACCATTTTAGTTGCCCTCCTCTGGACTGCTTCCATCCTGTCTATGTCCTTGCATAGATGAGGTCTCCAAAACTTCATGCAGTACTCCAGATGGGGTCTCACCAACTGTCTGTACAGAGGGATAACCACTTCCCTTTTTCTACTTGTGATTCCCCTCCTTATGCATCCCAGTATCCCCCTGGCTCTCCTTACCGACTTCTCACATTGCTTACCCAACTTTACGTCATCTGAAATGACTACCCCCAGGTCCCTTTCCATTATTGTTGTTATTAGTACTTCTCCTGCTATTGTGTACTCTTCTCCTGGATTTTTATTTCCCAGGTGCATTACTTTGCACTTCTTTGCATTGAATCTAAGTTGGGATATGTCTGACCATTCCTCCAACCTTGCCAAGTCCCTTCTCATCCTTTCTACCCCCCCCCCGTGTATCAACTCTGTTACAGATCTTTGTGTCATCTGCAAAGAGGCATACCTTTCCTTCCAGACCCTCTGCAATTTCACCTATAAAGACATTAAAGAGGATTGGATCCAGTACTGTGCCCTGAGGTACTCCACTAGTAACCCCCCTTTCTTCGGAATGTGTTCCATTCACTATTACCTTCTGTGTCCTGTTGTGCAGCCAGTTTGCTACCCAGGCTACCACTCTGGGACCCACTCCCAGGCTGGCTAACTTGATTATTAATCTTTTGTGTGGGACTGTGTCAAATGCCTTGCTAAAGTCTATGTAAGCCATATCCACAGCCCCTTCCTGGTCCATTACTTTGGTCACCCAGTCAAAGAAATCAATTAGATTCATCTGACATGATCATCCTGCTGTGAATCCATGCTGCTTTGGGTCCTGTGCCCCGCTGGCCTCTAGGTACTCAACAATTCTTTCTTTCGGAAGTGATTCCACCATTTTCCCCACAACTGAGGTCAAACTAACAGGTCTGCAATTTCCTGCTTCTGCCTTGCTCCCACTTTTGTGAAGGGGAATAACATCTGCCCTCCTCCAGTCCTCACGTACCACCGCATCCTTCCATGATTTGTTAAAAAAATTGTGGTCAGTGGTGTCACTAGGTCCTCCCTCAGTTCTTTTAGGATTCTAAGGTGAATCCCGTCAGGCCCCATTGCTTTGTTCACCTTGAGTTTTTGGAGTTCTTTCAGGACTCTTTCTTCTGCAAATGGACTGGCGTCAACCCCACTACCCAGAGTACTTCTATTGTTTGGTTTAGGTAACTCCTCCTCTTCTTCTTTTGTGAATACTGAGCAAAAGTATTCATTCAGTATCTCTGCCTTTTCACTGTCTTCCTCAGCCCACCTCCTCTCTCCTTTATTAATTTTCACTATCCCTCCCTTAACCTTTCTATGCTCCCTAATGTACCTATAAAAGGTTTTATCCCTCTTCTTAATTGAATTGGCTATCTTTTCCTCGGTTTGGGCCTTTACTTTTCTGACTGCCTTCCCTACTTCTTTCTGCTTTAGTTGATACAGTTCCCTGTCATGCTCCTTCTGTGATTCCATATACTTTTTGAATGCAGCCTTTTTCTCCTTAACTTTCCCTGACACCGCTTTTGAGAACCATAGTGTTTTTTTATTCTGCTTTGTTTTCTTTATTTGTTTCACACAAAGGCTTGTTGCCTCCATGATGGCAGTTTTGATTTTTCTCCATTGTTCTTCCACCCCTCCTTTCTGGCCATTTGCTAATGCATTCCTCAGGTATTCACCCATTATGCCAAAGTCAGCCCTTCTAAAGTCCAGTATCCTTGTCTTTGTATGGCTTGTCTCCATGGTTGTGTTTATTGTGAAGCACACTGTGCAGTGGTCGCTTGTTCCCAGATGTCTACTGACTTCTAAATTTGTGATCCTCTCTCCATTTGAGAGTACCAGGTCTAATATTGCTGTCTCCCAAGTGGGTTCCACCACTAGCTGTCTAAGGCATGCCCCCTGTCGGGCATTGAGAATGACCCTGCTTTTGGATGTGGCTGCAGTCCATGTAGTCCAGTTAACATCTGGCATATTCAGGTCCCCCATCAACAGTATTCCCCTTTTTCAGCCATTTTGAGAATGTCCTTTATCATTTTCTTGTCCATTTCCTCCCGTTGTGTCAGGGGTCTATATACAACCCCTGTGCGGATTGTGATGCCATTCCCTGTCTCCAAGGTGACACAGAGTGCCTCTTGTCCTCCCCCTTTACTTTTTTAGTTCTGTAACTTTGATCCCTTCCCTTATGTAGAGAGCTACTCCACCTCCTTTTTTACCCTCCCTGTCCCTTCTGTAGATTGTGTATCCTGGTATGTTGACATCCCAGTCATGGTTCTCCATGTACCATGTTTCTGTGACTGCCACAATATCCAAGTGTTCCTCTTCCATCATGGCTACTAGCTCAGGAAGCTTCTTTCCCAGACTATGGGCATTGATACTCATTGTACTCCATTTAATGTTGACTTTATCCTTTTTTACCCCATCCCTGCTCTTATTGCCCTTGTCTATTTTTCAATTTACCCCATCCTGCCCTCTGTCAAGCTCTGTATTTCAGTGTTTACCCTACTACCTGCCATGATTTGTGGGGGGAGGCTTGAACTTTCCTGCTTCCTATCAGCACCTCTCCCCTTGGCTAGTTTAAAAGCTTGACAAGGGCCAGCTGCAGACAAGCAGGATGAAGTAGCCTGTCCACAGTCCAAAAAAGTACAGCTGTGTGGTTCTTCCCAGCAGCAATCTCCCTGGACAGAAACACTGCCTTCTTATGGTTGATTGCCCCCTGGTATGCATTATAATGCATACGGGGTGCCAGTTTGTCCTCCTGCAGGCCAGACTTTCTCTGGTAGAGCTCTAATCTCTGACCCTTTCTCTTCATCTCCCTGAGGTCCCCATCAAACCATGGGGACCTCAGGTAGCAAGATTTGGGTCATACACGGACAGGAGCAAGGGAGTCAATGGTGTCGGATAACTAACACTAACACCTCCAGTGCATGCTTTACCCACACCAAATAGATCAGCTGCCACCAAAAAACCCTCTGGGGTCACACCCCTCAAAGGACAACAGCTCATCATCTCTGTAGGGAGACGGCATCCAGTGGGAGCCCCAAACATGAACTGCACCTTGCAGTGCTCGGACCATGCAACCTGATCAGTCTTGAGATTATTTATCTCAAGCCCCAATGAGAACACCAGGTCCAACATGTGGCCACCCTGGTGAGTCGAGAAACAGCTTGCAACAGGCCCAGTGATGACATAATCTGGAAGAGGTTATAACCAAGCCAAGAAGATTCATTGTCAACCCAAACATTGAAGTCCTCCAAGACAATACATCTGGAGGCTTCCAATGTTTCACCGATGACAAATTTGGCAACTTCTTGCAGGAAGTTCCCTGCTGCACCGGGGGGGCGGTAAATAAGGAAAATCCTGCAGCCTGTGCCGAGACTCCCATGGATGGCCACACATTCAAAAGAACCCTGGGTTCCCACTGGGTGCACGTAGAAGCCCAAGTCAGATCTAAAACAGATAGCTACATAACTACCCTTATGTTCGTCTCTGTGGCAGTGCACCATGGTATACCTGAGAGGGATGGCAGCCTCAAAAACAGGACCAGCGTCATCCCCAACCCAGGTCTCCATGATGCAATCCAGATCAACCAAGGAAATCAAGTCTGCAATAATTGCGGTCTTGTTCCTGATTGACCTGGCATTGTATAGAACTGCCCTCAGGGGATTGGTGGGTAGAGCAGCCCCACAAGTTACCTGGCCACTTGGTCTGGTGGACTCCCTGGAGACAGGAACCAAACATGACTGGCCTCTCTCTTTTGCCCATCATAATCCAGGGTGCCTTCTGGTCCTAATAATCTCAATCCCACCACCCTTCACTGTTCACAGGATTCTCCACTGCCCAAGATCCCCCGGTCCCTCCAAATCCCCACCTCCTGACAACATCTTACAGTAGTATCAGAAACTGAGAGGCAGGTGAAGGGCCATAAGTTGTGCAGAAGGGACACCCAGTTCACTATCCTTGCCTTCCCAGGTGCCCCCAAACCACCCCAGCACATCACTGGTTTAAGAAAATTTAGCTACCAGCAAAACAATTAAACAGTCTAAAAACTCCTACCTTTAGCATACACATAGATAATATAACCTATGTCCTATTTATAATATGGCTCTCTATATATTAACTTATTTCTAGGTTAAAAACTATTTCTAACATATCCAGACTTTTACCATTTCAATTTTATTTCCTGCTACAAATAAAGCTAAACTAACCACCCCACCTGCTCATTATTACCCACAAATATATTGCAATAAGCATTAAAGCTAAACCTAAATTCTCTCCCGAGTGGTGCTCGCACCTCTCACACCACTCACGTCATAGCCACTCACACCCGTGGGCAGGGCAGGCTTTTTCAAGTGCACAGTCAATCAATCAATCAATCAAAATCTTTATTTATTCAGGCTAACATCATTGAGCACAGCTCATTTACAAGATGGACCTGAGTGGTCATAACAATATAAGGTTACAAATTTTACACAAAAACATGGTACAGAATAAACACAAATACAATGATTTATGAATGAGACAGATATACAAATATTTACATATATACAGGCAAAATGACAATAAACCTAAATCATATTAAAAGGAAAGAAACAGACAGTATAGTAGGGATAAAGCTCGGGTAGTTGGACTGGGTGGGCATTTTGTATGAAGTAGGTTGGAGAACAAGCTAGAAGAACGATAGAGAATAGGGGTGGCATAAAAGGGTGGGGAAGGAGGGGGTGAGAGGACTAGGCCTTATGGAAGCAGTTGTGATTCTGGGAATAGACTAGTGTACAGTTTTGAAGGATGTTAAAGGAATGAGGTATCCAATTTCAGGGTCTTTTGAAGAGAATTCCAGATAAATGCTAGGAATAGCTGATTGCAGCCCTTCCATACTGGGTGCAGGTGATAGGAATCTTCAGCATGATGAGTTTATTGATCCTTAGGGTGTAAGGCCTGGATGTGATCCGGTTGAAACAGTCTGAGATGTAGGAAGGGAGTTTGTTTGTCAGAGCTTTGTAGATCCAGACAGCAGCATTTTGTTTCTTCTATGTTGTAGGGATGTCCAACTGACTGCATTGTAGAGAGAGCAATGATGGGTGCTGGTGGGAAGATCTGTAATGAATCTAATAGCTCTATGATACAAGGTGTCTAATTTATTTAAATGGGAGAGGGAGCAGTGCCATAGAGGAAGTCAGCATAGTCAATGAGGATAGGAATGATGCCAGGATTAGCCTTTGTTTGGAATCTCTGGTCAGGTAGTGTTTGATCCTATAAAATAGGCCAAGTCTTTGTCTAAGCTTTTTCAGGAGCTCTTCAATGTGGCTAGTGTAGTCAAGTTTATTGTCAATCCAGACTCCAAGATATTTGAATTTGTCCACGTATTCCAGATTTTCACCAAGGATGGTAGATAATTGTGGGAGGGTGAATGATGGGACAGTGGAAGAGCAGCTCTTGGTGGCAAAGAACATAGCTTTTGTTTTCTTGGCATTTAGTAGTAATTTCTTTTCTAATAGGTTGTGCTGTAGGAGGGAGAACTCAGACTGTAAAAGCTCACAGGCTTTTGATGGTGAGGGATTACTGACATATAGTACAGTATCATCTGCAAAAAGGTGAATATTAGATTGTGAGAGATTGGAGTCAATATTGTTGATGTAAATGGCAAAGAGGATGGGGCCCAGGATGGAGCCTTGCGGTACACCTCTTAGGAGTGGTTTAGAGGTGGATAGGTCACCTTCATTTTTTACCAGTTGTAGTCTTCCGGAGAGATAGCATCTGAACCATTTAAGAGAGTGAGTCAAGGCCTATGGAGTTCAGAGAGGAGATTAGTAGTTCATGGTCCACAGTGTCAAAGGCTTTGCTTAGATCCAGGAACACAGCACAGGTGTTATTCTTTTGTCTAAGGCAATCTGCCAGTCATTTGTAACTTTGCTAAGGCAGAGATGGTGCTGTGTATAGATCTAAACCCAGATTGAGCTGGGTTAAGGAGATTGTTGGTATCAAGGTAGGCACTTAACTGAAAGTTTACTAACTTTTCAAGCATCTTGGACAGTACTGGTAAGATGGAAATGGGCCTATAGTTGTTGAGATCCATGGGATCACCTGCCTTAAGTAGTGGAAACAATTGAGTTGTCTTCCATATTGAGGGGGATAGAACCAGTGGCTAGGGACAGATTGAAGAGGTGAGTGAGGGGGGCAGCTAAGGCGTGCAGTGCTACTTTTAGAAAGTAGGGATCCAGGGAGTCTGCACCTGCACTTTTAGTTGTATCTAGTTGGAATAGAAGGTCTTCTACTTCCTTTTAAGAGTATCGGTTTGAAGGAGAATGTGGAAGCAGCCTTATGTCCCTCAGTAGATTGTAAGTTTAGTGATGATCTCATTAGGTTTGCAGGTGATTAGTCGAAAGCTAGGCCAGCTGTAGTGAAATGGTCGTTGAAGGCATTTAAGATTTCTTGCTTGTCAGTGATTTCAATACTATTTAGGTGCACTTTGGGTGGTAAGACAGGGGTAGAAGTTTGACCTAGGATCCCCTTTATGGTACCCCAGAACCTGGAGGGGTTGTGATAGGAGGCATCCAATTCAGCTGTGTAGAAGGCAGCCTTGGCATTTCTTACTTGTTTTGTGCAGGAGTTTCTGGCTTTTCTGAATTGAAGCCAGTCATTTGGATCCTTTGTCTTTCTTGCCCTTTTCCAGAGTATATCTCTGGCAAACAGTGCAGATTTGAGGTCAGCAGAGAACCAGCGACAAGATTTGAGTTTGGTTCTGAAACTGGTGAGGGGTGCATGTATATTGAGGGCACTTGTGATAATATCACTTAGGATCTGAAGAGCTGTCTCTATTGAAGCTGTGAGATAGAATTCTTGCCAACTTGTGGTGTGGCACAAATCATGGAGATATCCTGAAATATTAAAGTTCTTTTTTGACCTTCTTGGGAGAAATTTTGCAGGGTTGGGTAGCTTGATTGTTGATCTTATGCCAGCTATGGGACAGTGATCACTTATGTCACTGAATAGCACTCCAGCATGAGAATACAGATGAGGCTTATTTACCAACATGATGTCCAGGAGTGTACTGTTGAGATTATTCTTTAGGTTAATTCTTGTTGGTTCTTTGATTAATTGAGTGAAACCATAAGTGTCACAGAAGGTTACTAGGGGTGCAGATGCATTGACTAGCCAATTTAACTTCAGGTCACCTAAAATGATGGTGTCTTCAGGGCCTAGATTAAGTATAGATCCTAGGTGGGATAGGAGTTTGAGGCCTGCAGAGGGGGGCCTGTAGCAGCCAATCAGTTGAAAAGATGATATGTTGGGAAGGGTTATTTTAATTGATAAGCATTCAAATTCCTTTGGCTGTGATGTAATATTGAGGCAGGATGCAGAGATGTTTGCTTTGACATAGATGGCTACCCCACCACCTCTGGATGGATGGTCAGATCTGAAGAGCTGGTAGTTGGGAAGATTTATTTCACTGTCTTTTGTTGCAGATTTGAGCCATGTTTCAGAGATAACCAGAAAGTCGGGTAAGGTGTGTGCAACCCAGGCCTGTATTAATGAGAACTTTTTTAGGAGGCTGCAGGCGTTGATGTGAAGAAAACTCAGGCCATTTATGGAGGCTAAGTCAGATGGGGAGATAGAGGTCCAGGGTTGATTTCAACAGTGCCAACACAGATCAGCAGAAAGAAGATTAGTTTGATGACGGCACCAAGTGATAGGAATAGGGAGTAATCAGAGGATTTTCTCTTCTTGCTAGGGATCCAAAGTATAGTGGGTGATGATCCTGCTGTGTGGTTATAGATTTTGACATAAAGTACCAGCTTAATGGATAGGCATAGGGGTCATTGTAGTGCCAGTAAGGGAGCAGGGCTTATGGAGTGCCGAACTGGTTGTGAGCCTTTGGGATACCCTATGATTACAGTGCAGAAGCTGCAGTATATACTTGGCGAATTGAGGGGCATCCACTGGGGACAGCAGAGGGGACATGCTCCAGTAGCCGCCTTAATCACCATGGCATGGGCTACATCAGTTTCCTCTTCTGGATCCGAGGAAGGTGAGAGGCAAAGCAGCACTAGGAGGCACAGTAGCATGGTGGAGGGTAGGTAGAGTTAAAGATACTAAAGGTGATGTGAAGAAATGAGCTCGAATTGGCTAGGAGATTAGGTATGGGCGGGATAAGAGATTCAGGGAAAGTGTGTAAAAATAAACACCCAGGAGGGGAGGGAGGGCGCAAAATTTTGTGCTTTCACACTCTTTCTGGCTGTCTCTCCCGGCCTCCTGGTTCCCTTCTCGGCTATGCGGTGGCCGCCTGCCCGCTGGCGGCTCGGAGCCCCTACGGTCTCTGGGTGCTCGAGGGCAGGGCCGGCTAGAAAGGAGGGGACAGAGGAGAGGGCAGTCAGAAAAAGCACTTAGTTGCAGCAATCTGCAAGAGGTGCTAAAAACCTAGATTTACACAACAAAGACTGGGTGGTGGGGGGGCCTGAGCGTCTAGCCCAACACAAGTCTCCCAAAAGACTGTTATCACAGAGTAATCAAGCAAAAAGGCATTTCACAAAAGTACACAATAATAAAAGTAAAAACAGCTCCTTTTTAGAGAATTTTACATTTTGCATTAAAAGAGCAGTAATCCCAACCAGTTTTGGTGGTGCAAGTACAGCTAAAGTCAATGGGGAAGGTGCACCAATCAGAAGCAAGGCAAAGCTGGCGGTCACCTTCCGATTGGCTTGCGGCTTTCCCGTACCTTTCTGGCTGTCTCTCCCGGCCTCCTGGTTCCCTTCTCGGCTATGCAGTGGCCGCCCACCCACTGGCGGCTCGGAGCCCCTACGGTCTCTGGGTGTTCAAGGGCAGGCCAAGCTATTGTCTCTCCCGGCCTCTGGTTCCCTTCTCGGCTATGTGGTGGCTGCCCGCCCGCTGGTGGCTCTGCTAGAGCTCCCATGGTCTCCTGGGTGCTCGAGGCAGGGCCGGCTTTCTGGCTGTCTCTCCCAGCCTCCTGGTCTCTTCTCGGCTGTGCAGTGGCCGCCCGCCTGCTGGTGGCTCAGTGCTCCTACGGTCTCTGGGTGCTCGAGGGCAGGGCCGTCTTTCTGGCTGTCTCTCCCGGCCTCCTGGTTCCCTTCTCGGCTATGTGGTGGCCGCCCGCCCACTGGCGGCTCGGAGCCCCTACGGTCTCTGGCTGCTTGAGGGCAGGGCCAGCTTTCTGGCTGTCTCTCCCAGCCTCCTGGTTCCCTTCTCGGCTATGCGGTGGCCGCCCACCCGCTGGCGGCTCGGAGCCCCTACTGTCTCTGGGTGCTCGAGGGCAGGGCCGGCTTTCTGGCTGTCTCTCCCGGCCTTCTGGTTCCCTTCTTGGCTATGCGGTGGCCACCCGCCCGCTGGTGGCTCGGAGCCCCTACGGTCTCTGGGTGCTCGAGGGCAGGGCCGGCACAGGAGCCCCGCTCCCAATGTATTATAGCTCTCTACTATTTGGTCCGCTGCCGGAACCCCTCCAATATATGGGCAGCAGTCCAGAAAGAACCAGAAAGACAGATAGCACAAAATCACAGGCTGCAATCATTCCCTAGCTAATCATCCTGAAGCACAACACCCATGGAACACAGTTTGGCTGATTTCAGTGCAGCTCTCACCTGCTGCCACCTGCCTATACTTCCCGGTTGCTTCACATGAAACAGCTGATGTGTTGATCACAGTCTGAGCAGTGTAGGCTTTTTAAAGTGCACAGGAGCCCTGCCCCGATATATTATAACCCTTTACTGTTTGGTCCGCCACCGGACCATCTCCAATATACGGGCAGCAGTCCAAAAAGAACCAGTGAGACAGATAGCACAAATTCACAGGCTGCAATTGTTCTCTACCAAATCAGCCTGAAGCACAACATTCACAGAACACAGTTTGGCTGATTTCAGAGCAGCTCTCACCTACTGCCAACTGCCGATACTTCCCGGTTGCTTCAGATGAAACAGCTGATGTGTTGATCACAGTCTGAGCAGCGCAGACTTTTTCAAGTGCACAGGAGTCCCACCCCGATGTATTATAGCTCTCTACTGTTTGGTCCACCACCAGACCCCCTTCAATGTATGGGTAGCAGTCCAAAAAGAACCAGCGAGACAGATAGCACAAAGTCACAGGCTGCAATCGTTCCATACCAGATCAGTCTGAAACACAACATCCGTGAAACACAGTTCGGCTGATTTCAGCGCAGCTCTCACCTGCTGCCGACTGCCAGTACTTCCCAGTTGCTTCAGATGAAACAGCTGATGTGTTGATCACAGTCTGGGCAGCGCAGGCCTTTTCAAGGTATATGCCAAGGTGCTTTTCTCCATCTGCTTAAATACAGGGACAATGAGGTCTCACTGAATCTTTCAGGAGGGTGATTGTAAAGGGGCATTTAGCATTTTTCACTGAAAGAGTGGTGGAAAAGTGAAACAAGTTACTGGAGGGAGTGGTGCAGGCCAAATCAGTAAACAGATTCAAACAGGGATAGGACAGTCATATGGAATTAGTTAGAAATAGTAAGGCAGAGAAGGAAGGGGGGACAGTCATGAAGGCTAGTACAGAGTAGTTAGGTGGTTTGGGCAGACTAGACATGACTATTGGCTTATTTCTGCCATCATTTTCTTTATTTTTTCAAACTCTGTTTCTTTGCCCCCCCCTCGGGGAACTCTCTCTCTGGCATCCTCTAACCTCCGATCTCTACCTACCACCCGAGTCCCTTCTTCTCCTTCGCTCCATCCCAACACATACCCCACACCCGAATCCCCTGGAGAGGGTCCACCGTATCTGCCTAGGGCACTCTATCTATAGTATAGAGTGCCAGACAGATTGAGTGGGGACCTGGAGAGGAGAACGCCCGGGGTTGGGAGTGTGGTCTGGGGCAGAGGTGCCTTCGCCTATCCCCAAGGGAGGGGAATTTTTTTTCACTTGCCCCCCCCATAACATGGGACATGCAATGGCATCCAGCCCGCTACAGGAGTTCTCCCACACATATCTGGAAGATGGACACCCAACATTCCCCTTTCCAACATGGTCTCTGAATCCTGTATTGCACCCGGTCTCCACAGGGTGCCGCTAACTGCATGCGATATTCCCCCTCCTTCCTCCCAGGAGAGGAGAGCAGTCCTATGGATGCTTCATCCTCTCCTCTCCTTGTCGGCCGACCCCCGGCATCCCAGGCTTGTTCCTGAACTCAGGTTGATGGTGTGGCGAAAGGTGTGGAGTCCAGCACCTCAACCCTCAGCACCACCAGGCCGGCTTTTTCTGCATCATTATCTACATATCTATGTACTGCAAGAAATGAAGGAAATTAATATGGTTTCATAAAGAGTCTTTCCTTCAGCTGTAGCAATAGGCATTGTTAGTTCCTCAGATTTCTCTGATTTCTATAGAAACATTTCTTGCCTGCCTGTATTACTGCTGTAGGGTCAACTGAGAGAATCTCTTTGGAAATATTACAAAACAACTAGAAATATCTGACATGATAATTGCTGCAACTGCACAACTTGTATGTTTTACAACTGAAACAAAAACAGAAGAAAGCTAAACCAGGCATGGAGTAAACTGGTGTTATACTAAATCGAAAACATCCAAACCAAAAAGAGTAAGCACTCAGTCCAGAGCAGGTCATAACATAAAATATAATTGATTGAAATTTTGTGCAAAAATATTGGCTGACTATCACAATGGTGAAAGGGTGAGAAAAATTACATCTTACGTTTTGCCAGGCAACTGCCTAGCTTTATCAGAGATAGTAATGATGTGTAAACACTCACAATATAAAGGCAAACTACTACGTGCAAAAATTCATGAGAGATAATTAAAAGTAATGATAGGATAATCAATTTAAGGACAATTTTATTGATGTCTCATTACGTTAGTACAATCCCATTTATTGGTATTTAATAAATGCTTTGAAATGTCATTGTTTGGGTGCAACTTCAGTTGTACTTGTTGAAGCTGAAAATAATTAATTTGAGCTGTGAGCTCCTAATGTTCTATCAATATAGAAACCATGTCTGGTAAATATAAGTAATAGGCTCACTTCAATCAATTACAAACCTTCCAAGGGCATGGCTAGACATTTATGTTGGATAATACAAGTCCTTAATATGTAAAGAACACTTAGATATTTATTATTGCTAATTCAGCAGTTGTTCAAACCATGTAATTAAGGATTTAAAAAGGAATATGTGTCTATCTTGTTGAACATCATTCTAATGCAATCAAGTTCTGTAAACCAGAGGCTCAACAGGAGGAAATGGTCAAATCTAGTTCATAAAAAAGCTGCTAAATCTATATTTTCATTTAAACCCAGCCCTTCTCTGGATCTTAATACAAAAATCCAGAAACTCTCTCTTTGACCAATAATTTGTTTTAAATTACACTCCCACCCCCACCCCCAGGTTCCACATAAACTTTTTCCAGACCTATGAACTTAATATTATGAATAATGTTTCAGTTTTTGCACCCCTGAACATGCTGCACTATTGCATATGTCATATCTTTTACAACCCAACAGAGGGAGGAGAGACAATGTTGCTGCCATTTCTGTTGCACAGAGATCAAGATGAGAAATTAGAGGAAGGCTAAACATACGAAGGTTATATAACTTGCTCAGGGTCACACAGTAAGTGATAGTTATGCTTGCGAGTAAAACCTGGATCTCCTGATTCACAGCTTTGTGCTCTTACCCTAGTGAAACTTCCTCCTGTTAGTCTGAAATCTGAGTAAACTGTAGCGTATAATAGTTAAGGGGTCATACTATGTTACTCCTGTCTTTGCAAACATGTGGATTGTGCCAGAAGTAGAACGATTTCCCTTGTTTTTCAATTTAAATGTAGTAACCCTACTTGTAAAAACCTTTGAAGAAAGAATACGTCTTCATCGTTAATACTCTATTGAGTCCTAACAAATCATAGTTAAAGGTATTATATCTATATTGCACTTACCCATTTAAAGGATCTACAACAATTCCTCGAGGGTGAGACATCTCCCCTGACAATAATGTTTTTTTACTTTGAGAAGCTTTCTCCAGTCTGGCAACATTAATGGTTTTAGTCTGCCCATCATTCGTCCAGTAGAGATTATTTCCAATCCAGTCAACTGCAATTCCTTCTATATGACCAAGATCTAGAGAAAAGAATTGAATGAAAAGTTTGTAAGTTTCTCATGTTTTTATAAAGCTTTTAATATTTACCTTTATCAGAAGGCAGTTCACCTCAATATCTCCATGCTCTGTATCCCTGCCTCACTCACAGATGAGTTAGTTCATTTTAACTTCAGCCATTCACCATGAGAAAGTAATTTTACTGGAAAATACTTTTACTTTGCATGACTTCAATCTGAACATGATGTTTAAAGCAACATTTTCTGCTCATCTGATTTCTGCTGCAATCACACATTGATGAGGATGGCTAAATGGGCTTGATTCTCAAAGCTCCTGAAGTGGCACAAGGGGCTTGCATCCCAATGATTGGAGCAAAGTACCGCTTGCGCCAAACCATGCCCAGGGAATGATTCATAAAGGCAGCCTGAGCCTACCACACACAGCTTACACCAAAGAGTGCTTGTGCCACTTGTGCACCACAAAAAGGGCTGCAGCAAGGTGCTAGGGGCTTGCAGCAGATGCAGGCTGCCAAAGGTTGACAATTGGGATTCACAAAGCTCACCCAGAGGGCAAATTTCTTAGTATCCTTAGACCAGCCTGGGCCAGCCTAAGGGTAATTAGACAGTTGCCTTCTGGGTGAGTTGTGCACTGTGCCACAATGTGCTGCAGTCCCCTGCTCCAGCCACGATCTCATGTTATATATATTAAAATATTCCCTAGTAGTCTAGTGCCCCCCAGCCCCAATCACCCATCATAATTCTTAAAATATCCCTGTATTTGCTAACATTTAATAATGTACATTAAACTCAAATAAAATATCCCAGGTAGTCTACTGGCATCCCCCCCAAGCTCCGATCACCTGTTATGAATTTTAAACTATCCCTGGTAGTTTAGTGGTTTAGCGGAGGGCTTCAACCCTAATCACCTATTAATAGACATTACAAAATACCTGGTGGTCTAGTGCCCCCCTCCCTGATCCTCAAAGGCTGCAGTTTTAATAAAAATAAATACAGCCCCCTGCACTGGTGGTATAGTGCCCCCTGACACCCCATGTCCCTAAATATATGCTAGTAAAATAAACATTGCCCAAAAGATCATGTGGCCCCCTCTGCACTCCCTGCTCTCCCCAAAACTATAAACAACCCCCTTCCTGAGCCCTGATCCATCCGATAATCAGTCATGTAAACATCCCCCTCCTCGATCCACTATCTCCCCAAAAATCTGTCATATAAATATCACCTTCCCAGATCTCCGGTCTCCCAGAAGTTCCATTATTTAAACAACCCCCTTCCCAATCCCCCAGGATGCTAATATACATTTTCAATTTAATATTTCCTGGTGAAGCAGTGCACCCCCCCTCCCAAGTCCTGATCACCTGTTATGAATGAAATCATCATTGATGGTGCAGTGGGAAACAAAAACCATGGGGAATATTACACAATCAGGGGGGATGTAGTAACAACAACAAAAATGGAAAGGGACCTGGGGGTAATCATATCAGATGACCTTAAGGTTAGCAAGTAATGTGAGAAGGCAGTAGGGAGGGCTGGGGGGATACTGGGATATATAGGGAGAGGCATCACAAGCAGAAAACAAGAAGTTGTTACCCTCTGTACAGACAGTTGGTGAGACCCCATCTGGAGTACTGTGTCCAGTTCTGGAGACCCCATCTCTGCAAGGACATAGATGGGCTGGAGGCAGTCCAGAGGAGGGCAGCTAAAATGGTGCAGGGTCTGCAAGAGAAGCCATATGAGGAGAGACTAAAGGAGCTTAATATGTTTACCCTTGAGGAAAGGTGGGAGAGGGGGACATGATAGAAACTTTTAAGTACCTCAGTGGAATCAACAAAGTTCAAGAGGGTAGCATCTTTCAGAAAAAGAGATGTGCAAGAACAAGGGGGCACAATTTGAAGATAGAGGGGGGAGGGCTCAGGGGCAATGTGAGGAAGTATTCTTTCACAGGGGTAGTGGACTTAAGGAACAGCCTTCCTGAGGAGGTTGTGGGGTCTAAAACTGTGGGAGAATTCAAGAATTCATAGGACAGACATAAGGCAATTTTTGTGGGGGGCAGGAAGAAATAGGCTGTTGGTTAACTAGGATCTGCAGCTTATCATGTAGGTAGGGAAATGGGCAGACTAGGTGGGCCAAGCATTCCTTATCTGCAGTCAAAGTCTATGTTTCTATGTTTCTAGTGGAACCCCACCCTCTACCACAGCTGACAGTATCCCACCACCCTGCTCCCCTACCCCATCTCGTAGATGAGCTGGTGACTGGCATAGCCCACTGCTCATGACCATGGCCAGCAAATGACTGAGCTCAGAATGAGCATGTACTATATACAGTTCAACACTCATTGAGAGCTCAGTTGGCAGCTGGCCGTGGTGTTGAGTGGTGGGCTGTGCCAGTTGCCAGCTCATCTATGGGATGGGGGGGCAGTTTGGTGGTGGGACACTGTCAGCAGGGGTGGGAATCCACTACACCACCAATGATGATTTCATTCATAACAGGTGATCCAGGCTCAGTGGAGAGAGGGGTGGGCTACTTCACCAGGAAATATTAAACTGAAAATGTAAATTAGAGACATGGGGAAACAGGGAGGGGGTTGTTTAAATAATGGAGCTTTGAGGAGATCAGGGATCGGGGACGGAGTTGTTTAGCATTTCAGGGAGAGTTGAGATCGAGTGGGGGGGGCTGCATGATCTCCCAAGAAATGTTTATTTTACTAGCATATATTCAGGGACATGGGGGAGTCAGCTGGGAGCCACTATAACACTGATGCAGGGGGCTGTATTTGCTGTTATTGAAATGGCAGACATTGGAGGGTGGGGAATGAGGATGGGAGGCACAAGACCAACATGGAAGGGTGATTTGCATGTTGAACAGGGGATTGTGGATGGGGGACCACTCGCACTGGCCACAAGGAGCCTGTGGCAAATCCTTCCATGCACCAGGTGTTTGCTGCACAGGAGAGGTTGCCGCATTTGTGGTGATTTAGGTGCTAGAACCCCTCCTATTCCAGAATCTGGTACAGGGTCACTGTCACACCAAGCTTTGGTGCAAGCTGCTGTTTGCCGCAGCTTACGCCGATCTCAATCTCTTTTGAGAATCGAGCCCAATATGTTTTGCATATGTTATGACAAATAAGCTAATGCCTTTTACTTACAGTACATGAGCTACTACTGTACTCTATTATATTTAAAATAAGTTATGCAGTGTATTAGTTAATAATAAGTGCTTTACTTAACACAATTATCTAGATTGCTAACTTTATCAAAGTATCAGAAAAAAATACATTTTTTTCTAAATCAATTAGTGATGAATACCCTGCTATCAAAACCCACCTGCTATAGAACTACTATATATGAACAGATAAATGGCAGCAAGAATTGTTACTGTTGCATTTCCTGTTTTTGTAAATGTCCATTGTAGTTCTGCCCTCGCAATATTTACGTTGAAATTTCACCTCTTGATTTATTTAGAAGTGAATGTGCTTACACATGATAACTTCCACTGCAGGTTTTAAATGGACTAAATAAGCAATAACCTCACCCTCACAGCAATCTACTTCCTACCTTGTACATCTTACAAAGCGTCCATCAAAATTCTCAAAGCAGACCTTAAAGGGACACTGTCAACCGCCTGAGGCCTCAAAATGTCCCTAGTTTAAAAAAAAAAAAAAACACATTTTATGATTGGTCTAATTCTGTAGAGATTGCTTATGTAAGTGGTAGTTTGATTCCAGTTCCTTTTTTATGTTTTCTTGCACGCATGTGCAAGAAACATAGTGCCACCATATGAATTTCCGTAGGTGTGCCTCCCCACTTCCAATGCCCTGCTCCTTCTTGCTGGTGCGGCCTCATCACACCAATAAATGTTTGAGCTGTCTATGACAGCAGTTCAGATGCAGTGGCATACAGTTTAAAGCAAAAGACCGCTACAATCAGCAGTGGTAACGTGTAGGCAATTTTGCATACTGCCATTGGCAGGCAATTTACATACTGCCATGAGCAGTATGCAAAGTGCCTACATGTCAACACTGAATCTGAACAGCTGTCATAGACAGCTCCATTGTTTTCTTGGTGCCCCCCCAACAAACACCCAAGTAGCAGGCTGGGAGCCCACCCCAGCGTGCTCATGTGCTCACCCCCCACACTGTATGGCCGATGGGGGTGCCCAATCCCCCATCGGCTCCACTGTCCCCCAAAACAGACTTCTAGGTGCCATACTGGGAGCCCACTCCAGCATGGTAAAAGTCCATATGGCCAACGGGGTTGTCCAATCCCCCATCGGCTCCACTGCCCCCCCAAACAAATTACCAGCTGTGACACTTGGAGCCCACCCCAGCGTGGCAAAAGTCGAGCATCATCTTCCTAAAAAAGAAAAAAAAAACACCTGTAAAAAAAAAAAGGTCCCTCATTGACTGTCTTGCCACCACCCCCAACCCATGCACCCCTTTGCGCACCCACCTCCCCACAACCCCTCTCTTACCCCATACTTTCCTCCGGAGCCCAGCACAACGATCTTCGGTGGACCGGGAAAATGTCTGCCCTTTTCAAAGCCGACCACGAATTGAAGAAATGCCGGTAAGCTGTATAATGGCATAAATGTTTTTTGTTTCAACTCTGGTGCATATCTTGGCCATTTTGGAGAATTTTTCCACAAAATTTTCAACATAGGGTTCTTGGAGACCCTCATCATGAACTCAGTCACTGTCATTTTTTTATTGTGTTCCAACAGGTGATTTTGCAGTCACTGCGCATAACCTCCTTTCAGGACCTATTAATGAAATGGCAGTGTTGCAGTTCATGAGGTAGGCCCCCAAAAACCCTATGTTGAAAATTTGGTGAAAAAATTCCCCAAAATGACTGTTTTATGAGCTGCATTGTGCAGGTCCTACACACGCTCATAACTTTGAGAATTTTTAATATTTTCCCTCCAGATTTTCAACATTGCCATTTTACCACTCCTCCTTATGAACAGTACAGCTGTCATTTTTCATATCTTGCCCAAAATGCGTTTTTGCACATATAGCGCACATTGGCGTGGTTGGTGTGAAAAATCAATATCTGGAACACATTATGAAAATCACAGTGACATTGTTCATGAGCAGAGGTACTAAAATGATTATGTTGAAAATTTGGTGACAAAAGTCCATAAAATGACTCTGTTACGAGCGTGCATTGTGCAATTTCCACACACCCTCATAAGTTCATGAAGTTGTAATATTTTTTGTCCAGATTTTCAACATTGACATTTTTCTACACCTCCTTATGAACAGAACAGCTTTCAATTTTCACACCCTGGCAGAAAATGTGTTTTCACACTTCCGGTGCAGAATTGCGCGGTTGCTGTGGGAAATTAGTGTTCGGGACAGATTAAGAAAATCACAGTGACAGCGTTCATGAGTGGAGGTCCCAAAATGCTTATGTTGAAAATCTGCTGTAAAAAATTCCCAAACTAATTACATTACCAGTGTACATTGTGCAGTTTCTAAACATACTCGTGACTTCACGTTTTCATATATTTTCATTCCAGATTTTCAACAATGCCATTTTTCACACCTCCTCATGAACAGTACACCTGTCACGTTTTACATCCTGTTCAAAATGTTTTCTGTGATGCCAAATGGTGCAGTCGCTGTGCAAAATCACCTTTCGCCTAATGAACTGATAGTGTCACTGTTCATGAGGTGGGGTCACAAAAAGCCCATGTGGAAAACTTGGAGTAAAAATACCAAGAAAAACCCAGGGTGTTAGGGTTTTCAACCATAACATCCTACCCTGTAGGGACTGAAAGGTGTCAGGGGTGTGACTTGGGATTGGTTTACAGTAATGCATGCTATTCCACCCTTTACCCCCACCCTGCAGGCTGCCAGTGATAGGCACGAGGTGCTTGGACCGTCCCCAGAGTTCATCCTATTCTCCTATACTGCACCCATTTCAGCATATTGCCTCATGGAATGAGGTGAATGTAAAGCCCAAACACCCCAAGGCACACTTCGACACTTGTTAGTGTCTGAAGGGTAGGGTGAGGTGAAATGTCATGACCATCATGGGCGACAACCCAAAGGCACACAATGCCTGTCCATCTCTACAGGGTGAGGGTGGAGTTGGATTCAGTTCAATACTTCAATGCCATTCCTGTACTGCATCTGTCTAACTCCTGCACTTCCACTGCTAATGCCAGCAAGCAAACATTCTGCACTGGCAAATGCTTGTTTATAGATTGTTAATGTAAAGGGTAGTTGGATTCTGATTCCTCTTTTCTTTTAAAAAGTGAAAGCAGACTATCCACCATACTGGTGTTACTACACAAAAACATGTTAGTTCACTTTCTCTTAATTCCCACTGCAGCTTTCCTGGACTTAGGAAGAATCCCAGCACAGTTTAGACACTCAGAGGCAGTGGGGGGAGAGGAGCCAATTGAATCATGAGAGACTGCACTGTTTCCTAATATTCTGTAAGTATGTAAAAAGAGTAAATCAAGGATTTGAAACACAACAAGGTTGGGTATAATTACACTATTAACTCATATTTCAATTTTTCTAAGGAATGAAGTAGATAAAACAACCAGCAACATCAAAGAATTTTAGAGAACATAAGCAATCATAAAATGTAGGTTTTTAACCAGAAATGATATGATGCAAAAAGGGTTGACAGTGTCCCTTTCACAATTTCCCAGTTCACAATATTGCAAACTCCACATCTAGGATGATAGAGTCCAGCCATGCCCTGTTGACCAGTAAGGTGTTAAATCTCAACATTGAGGGCCCCCATTAGGGACTGTTCAACACCACAACATAAAACAATAATGTACCCAGTCTACTATTTGAAGTCTTCAATCTTCAGAGAGGAAAGGTTGATGCATCACTTGCAGTAGAACAGAAAAGGGAAGTGTCTACCATAGTACTAGTGGAGTGGATCTACATCTGAACCCAGTGTCAGATTCCCTCATGTCTAGTCATGTCAATCATTATCTTCAGTGAAGAACTGTTGAAAATAATCAAGGCCAGCACTTTGCACTTGCCTTTCTTCTTGCAATTTGCCTGCTGACCACTAGAAAACACAGGTTAAAGGACTTGAGCTGGCACACACACACACATACAGCAAGGTTTCTGTACACCACCACCATTGTTTCCTTAACAACAATGCAGATCGTAATGTATATTTATCACATTTAAAAACGGTATCACCAAGCATTACAGCTAGTCGTGACTAAGAACACTGTGACAGTAATATCAGGATATCTTTAGAAATGATGGAACCTGAGGCTGGGCACCACTGTATTTTGGGGTGGGGTAAGAAAGGGAACCCTTTATCATTAGGCTTATACCACTTCTGACATGCTGCATAGCACAATAACTTAGTTTCTGTTTGGGAAACGCTGGTAGTAGAAGACATGTGATATGCCAGATACTATTTCTTCAAGTTGGGGTGGTAGGTATCCCTAATGGGAGTCATGGAAATCATGGGCCTGTAGATAAAACAGGGTTTGTGCTGTTAATTACATTCTCACAGCTGCCATCGCACTAATGTCTAACACCCTCAAAGATCCCCCAAGCACATCTCCAAATGATCTACTTTTAGAATAAAGAAAGTGGACTTTCCAAAACTCAGTTCTGGAGCAAAAATTATATCAGCACTATTTTGGTGCAGTCCCACATGTTCCAAAATTTAGAATGTAAAAAAACCATGCTGCAGTACCAGATGGCATTTTGTTCTGCATATAATGTTTGCAGTCACATTTGGTATTTGATAGACATGTTTCCTACAAAACATTGTAAAGTAACCAGTACCACTGCAATGGCAGAGCTTCTGCAAAGCATTATATACAAGCACATATGGGAGAAAACTGAGTTTAAGTCTGTTGCATTTGTAAATACATAACCAAAGTCTGAAATACTTTACTATTCCTTTGAAAAATCCAACCTGAATACCAATTTAAATAAATATCCTACATGACAGTCCTTGCCATAGGCCCCATATGAAACAGTTTCCCTAATAAAGAAATCAGGTAGGAAACAGCTGATTTCCATCATTGGTATAGGCAGAATCCCTTGTGAACTGCAAAACACCAAAATATTTGAGCAATTTCAAACACACTAGTGCATAGATTGCCTGAGTTTCCATCTAGTATTGTAGCTCAGTGCAGCCTGTGTGACAGCTTTCATTGTGGAATAGATGAAAGTGCTATATTCAAAGTTTCATCTGAGAATGGAAAAGAAAAATGTAAATAAAAATATTGCTAATGATGGTCCCCATACTCAAAGGTTGGTGCTAGAGCAACAAACAATCCCTTCTGCTAGTGCTGTGGAAACTGATGCACAAACAGTGGTAAATGCATGCAGGCACAGAGCTGCAGTGTGAGTGCACAAATCATGTATGACTATACCATTTGAGTGCAGCACAAATAAGGTGTTAACTGGTTTATGCAGTCCCAAATCACAACACCCTGCTAGACACGGAAAGGAAAGGCAGTAGACAATGAACATGCAGCCCAAGTGCAAATTATCAGTTAACACATCACAAACACATTAGTGCTGTTGCTCAAAAGTATTATATTCAAACATCCCCATACAAATGAGCCCATACCCTATTCAGTTCCTTAAAGAGATATTACCAGCTCATTATGATGCCATTTCAATCTAATTAACAGAGTGTTGCTCTTTGTATTGTAGCGAGGCTGGGCCACAGCCCAATTTTAACAGATGTCTGCTGGAGCTGCAGCACAATACATAGAAACATACAAGTCGATGGCAGATAAGGACTGGAAGGCCCATCCAGTCTGCCCATTTCTTTTTCTGCCTTATGAATGTGCCATCAGCCTTTGCTCTGTCAATGGCCTATCTATTCATACGCATCTGTATTGCTCCCTTATGCCTATCCCATGCCTGTTTGAAGCCCTGCACTGTATTCGTATCCACCATTTCCTGAGGTAGGCCATTCCATGCTTCCTCACATTACCCCTTAATCGGCCTCCCTCTAATCACATGATGTGTCCTCTTGTCCTGCTATTTTTCTTATATTGAAACATGTTAGACTCTTTCGCCTTGTTAATGCCCTTAAGGTGTTTGAATGTTTCGATCATATCACCTCTCTCCCTCCTTTGTGCTAGGATATACATATTGAGCTACATTAATCTGTTCTCATATGTTTTCTGATGCAGTCCCTGAACTATTTTGGTTGCCCTTCTCTGGACTGCCTCAATTTAGTTAGTGTCCTTGTGAAGGTGTGGCCTCCAGTACTCCACGCAGTACTCCAGATGGTGCCTAACTAAAGAGGGATTATTACATCCTTCTTCCGACTTGTGATACCCCTACTAATACACCCCAACATCCCTCTAGCCTTACCTACTGCTTTAGTCATCTGCTTGGATGATTTCAGGTCATCGGAGATGATGACGCCCAAGTCTCTTTCTTCCCTTGTGACTGCCAGCAACTCCCCTCCCAGACTATAGGTGGCTTCAGGGTTTCTCTTCCCTATATGTTTGATGTTGCACTTCTTTGCATTAAACTCCAGTTGCCAGTCTTCCGACCATTTTTCTAGTTTATCCAGATCTCTTCTCATTCTGCCCACTCCATCTGGATCATCTATTGTGTTGCAGATCTTGGTGTCATCTGCAAATAGACAAACCTTACCATCCAGTCTATCTGCAATGTCACTGATGAAGATATTGAAGAGGACAGGCCCCAGGACTGATCCCTGAGGTACCCCACTTTTAACTTGCATCTCTTCTGACTGTATACCGTTTACCACCACTCTCTGTTTTCTGCCCGTCAACCAGTTTGCCACCCAGTTGACCATCTGACCCACCCCGAGCCTACCCAGCTTATTAATCAATATTCTATGTGGAACAGTATCGAAAGCTTTGCTGAAGTCAAGGTAGATAACATCAACTGATCCCCCTTGGTCCACCACTCTGGTTACCCAGTCCAAAAAATCTATGAGATTAGTTTGACAGGACCTTCCTTTTGTAAACCCATGCTGTTTTGGATCCTGTGCTCCTATGGATTCCAGGTGTTGCATCATCTTTTCCTTAAGGATTGCCTCCATAATCTTGCCCACTACTGAGGTAAGACTGACTGGTCTGTAGTTCCCTGCCTCCTCCCTGCTACCACTCTTGTGGAGCAGGATCACAAGAGCCCTTCTTCAGTCTTCTGGGACCTCTCCTGTGCTCAGAGACTCACTAAACAGTTCTGATAATGGCTCAGCTAGTTCCACCCTTAGCTCCTTTAGTACCCTGGGATGTATGCCATCAGGTTCCATTGTCTTGTCCACCCTGAGCTTATTGAGCTCTTGTAGGATCTTTTCTTTTGTGAAGGGACTAGTGCAACCTCCCTCCCCCCTGTGTCCATGGTGCTGAGATGCGGGCCCTGCCCTACCTTTTCTTCAGTAAATACTGAGAAAAAGTATCTATTTAGGGTAGGTGGTTTTAGATGGTCCTCCTCCTCAGATGCCCCTTATCCCCTTTGATCTTTGCAATATCCCCTCTGGACTTTCTCCTTTCACTAATGTGTCTATAGAAAGTCTTGTCACCTTCTTTTACTGTTTGTTCTAGTGTTTCCTTGGTTCAGGCCTTTGCCTGCCTTACTGTCTTCCCTGCTTCCCTTAGGGAAGTTTGGTATGCCTCCCTATCTTCATCCTGCTGTGGTCCCTTATATTTCCTGAAGACCAGCCTTTTGGTTCTCACCTTTTCTGCTACTGTTTTTGAGAACAAAAGTGGTTTCCTTCTTCTGTTGCACTTCCTTTTCTCTCTAACACAGTGGGATGTTGCTTCAAGTATTGCATCGTTAATGCTTGCAAACTTTGCCTGTACCCCCTCACCCATATTTATTTTTGCCAGGGCTAGCTTAACTCTGTTAGCCATCTTATCAAAGTCAGCTCCTCTGAAGTCCCATATTTTTGCCTTGGAATGGAATGATTTAGTTCTAGTGGCCAAATTGGACCATACCATGTGATGGTCACTGGCCCTCAGGTGACTTTCTACCTGGAGATCTGTGATCCTTCCACTGTTAGTACTAGATCTAGGATAGCCCTTGCTCTTGTGGGCTGTTGTACCAGTTGTTTGAGTCCCTTCCCTGCAGGGAATCCACCATTTGTCTAGTTCTGGCAGATGTTCCTGCTTGTATTGACCAGTCTGTATCTGGCATGTTGAAGTCTCCCATTATCAGCATGTTGAAGTCTCTCATTATCAGAACCTCCCCTTTAGCTGTCATAATCTGTATCTGGAATGTTGAAGTCTCCCATTATCAGAACCTCCCCTTTAGCTGTCATCCAGTACAGTACTATGGTACACTTTCTAAATGTAATTTTTTGATGGGGTCAGAGTGCAGTTCAATATCTTTGAAGTATTTGTTTGTCAGTACATTTAGTTTGATTTAAGTTTGCAGTAACATATCCCTAACACATGTTCACTTTGCAGAATGCAAAAGAATTTGTCTGACCCTCGATCACAGAAACATCCTATTTGCACTGAGGAGCAGTATTGGAATTACACTTTATGAAATTTGAGAGACAATGGGGCCCATAAAAGTCTTATCTTTAAACTAAGCCCTTCTTTCCATTATAAGTCCATTAAATTTTTGGCGTGGAACCTTTGTAAATGAGCAGTTCTTGCTCAAAGGTATTTGTAATCCTAGAGTTGAATAAAAAAATAAATAAAGAAATAAAAGTCAATGGTGGTGATGATTGCTGTGAATTCCATCCTACGGCTGTAAACCACTGCAAGCCCTATGCTCACTGAATGCGGCACACCCAGGGCTTGTGCCGGTCTAAACCATCTGTGAATCAGCCCTCAGTTTTTAAGACCTTCTTTTTGCTCTCCAATAACTGAAAAAATATAATGATTTGTAGCCTGAAACTTTCAGGTTCGATAAAATATGGCACAAGGAACATGCTTTTGTGCTTTTTACCTCTCGCAGTTCAGTAGTTTTTAATTTATGTAAGAAATAATTTCTGTTTGTGAACATGCACAGTTTAAAAACTCAATGTTCTATGGATAGCTGTTTTTTTGGCAACAACAGCAGGCTGCACTAAATGACACAGCTGTCATTTATGTGTTGTATTGTGCAACCTCTATATGACACAGCTGTCCTTTACTAAATTACATCTGTGTTGTATAGTGTAACCTGCTGTTGTTGTGACTCATTACTGGTGTATGTCAGGGACGGGATTATTGTCATTATTGCCCTGCCATCCTGACTGTGCTGCCCTTCAATAAACTCTTATCTGCACACCGGGGGCCCCAATCCATGGAGGCAGTGTATTCATTTACTTTATTTATTTATTTTTTTATTCAGTTTTTTGTTTAATCTGACACTGTGATGCCCACGTCCCAGTGTTGGTGCCCCCTCCGCCCCATGCAGCCCCTTGTTTTATTGAGTGTACTGACATCGGGGGGCCCAATCCCTGTGTCGGCAGTTACAAGCCCCCCTCCCCAGCAGTGTGGGACACTGAGCAGCCCATTCCCAGTGTCCCAAAATACACTTATTATGCATATGTACTTGCAAAATAGAAAACCTTCCCCCTCACTTCTCTTGCCTCTTTGCAAATCAGGTGTGGTGTGTGCATTGGAGTTGTCAACCCTAACGCTCATCCCATTCTCATATGCTGTACCCATCTCAGCTTATTTACTGATGGAATGGGGTGAGCGTTAGGGTTGACAGCCCCAAGGCATACCCCATGCCTGATTTGAAAAGAGGCAAGAGAGGTGAAACTGTAATGTTTTTTTTTCTTTTGCTGCCTGCATGGTGGGGGTGGGGTGTTAGGCTTGGAAACCCTAATGCCACATTTCTCTACTTTTATCACTTTAACAATTTTTACAATGAATACACATATATACATACATCAGACATGGAGAATACATGCACATGTGAGCCGTTGTTGCTATCTCTCTATATTAATTCAGTAATTACAATTGTTTGATTTCATTTTAAGGAAGTATAGTATGTGTTTCAATTTTCTTTTGAGAATATATACTGCTTTTTTCTTGTTCACTGCAGTGATCTCTTTTTACTGTATATAAATCCCTTTACAAACCATTTTTCAGGAAACTACAACTTTTTCTTACACAAGGCTTCATTCGTACACTCATTGCTATGGTAAATGTAACACCTGCCTACTGAAATAAATGCTACATACATTATGCATAAACTACTATGTACCCATAAATGTAGCTATAATGAAAACAAGGTAACAATATTTTGCACTGCCTGAGTGCCTATTTCCATTCTAAGCCATCTACATATACTTTCTCTATTTTCATGAAATTACTTTTAATATTTGCAATTCTGCATGTCAGTGGTTGCACAGGAATAGACATAACAAATCTTTAAACAGAATCACTAGATTAGAACTGAAGGATAATTTTGTTTTCCTTTGAAATAATGGGCATCAGCAACTATGGCTTTCTATTATCATTTTATTTATCGCCTGACACTTGTGCTGCACTTCTCTGCTCAGTCATCCCTCATCCCCATCCTCTCCTTCTCTTGTGTTTACCCAACCTTACAGGACTTCCATGCAGGAGACCCTGCTTAGTGGTAGATTCCTTTGTTGGAGGGGGCCTGTGGGAGCTGTCCCTACTGGTCTGTTTAATATGTGAAGAGGTCTGGCAGTTAGGTGAACAGCGCCCAAAAGTACCAGATTCCTGCTGCACACTCTAGGGGTTTTCCTTCTTGCTGTTACACCCCCCACCCAAGATGGTGACAACCAGGATGATAAATAAATTGCATCAGATTGGCCTGCTTTCCATTGTCATTTGGTGTCTAATCACCTATGGGCAGCTCCAGCTGTACAGTCACCTGTAGTCACATTCTGTAGATGGTGATACCCCTCACATCACTTGCCTAAGCACCTGATTATGGACTGAGCTGGACCTCTGACAGGGGTATGGTCCATCTGTCAACCTCTCCTTCAGAGGTAAATGAGGAGAAGAAGGCGGCAGGGTGAAGGTGGTGATTGGCTAGGGGGCAGGGGAGACCAGTGAGGGCAGACTGGAAGTCAGGAGTTAAACCAAAAGTGAAACACAAATAAACATAGGTGACAATACAGGAGATTCTGCTGCCCTCCTTCCAGCTATGTCCCAGTGTCCAGGGCTCATTTCCAAATGCAAGTCATCAGATTCATTAAGCAGTAGCATTTCTCTTCCACTGACAGGATCACACCAAATTTGCCTTTATTTATTATATATTTACTTTCATTTTTTTCTGGAGGACACACAAAGCTGTGGATAACTAAATTCCAGTTAATTGCCATAGCAGGATCATCTGTAAGATGAATCTTACTTAAAAGAAAATCTGTTTATTGAAGCAGAAAAGTGGCCATTGAATGATGTGCTGACTGCACATCGAAACATTTATGGTGAAATCCCCCACAGCGAATTTTGACAGGTTTCAAAATTGTTGCTGTGGGGGACCTGAGGGTGAAATTTCATCCTTTTGCCATGTGTTGCCCCCCCCTTCAAATCAACTCCTACTTGGAGTTGATAATCCTTTAGAAGGGAGGGTGGGGGCCACAGTCCCCTGCATGGGGGATTCAGGAGCACAGCCCCCAGAGAGAAACACTTCAATGTCAGACAGGCGAAATTTCGCCTGTTGACATTGAGGTCTCGTTATGCCAAATTTCAACAATGGTGTTGTCAATTCGGCATAGGTAAACCCAGATGAACTGCCACTGTAGTATTTCAAATGAGCACTCCTTGAGCCACAAGAGCATCTGGAAGTGTAAGAAAATTAAAGAAAAAAATCAGTCTATTTAGTGAAAGCACAGCAATGCTCTATATCACACACATATGCAAGGGAACAAAGCAGTGTGGCTCCATTAACTTATGGAACATTCAACACAGTGACCCAGAGCTGTCATCAGTTTTTTTCTTGTTTGGATTCATTAAGAAAACATCTTGTTTGTTGGTAATGTGGTTAGTACTAGCAGCTAATTTCTTTGTAAGCCGCTGACAGACATCAATGTATAGTTGCTGTATTCACAGCACCAGTGTGCATGTGCAGTTTGGAAACACAAATCTGGCACATTATGCATGTGTGTGCGTGTGGGGGGGGTTAGTATGTCAGTTCTATATATTAATAAAGATGTTGGCAAAACATTTAAAAAAATGAAAAGTTTTAATTAGAGCCCCACCCCCACCCGCCAGCATAGAAGTGATGCTCTGAATTAGTCCCTTTCCAACGCTGGCACATAAATACCACTTTTGGAATGTACTACTGGCACATAAAACACCGGGAAAGACCTGCAAAATGGGCACAAATAAAACACATATTGTCAACAAAATTCGTAGTTTTTGGCTACAGGCAGTTCCACTGCTTCATAATATATTAATATGTAGAATGAGGGCTGTCATTTAATGGGCTAAGAAGGGTATCTTGTGCTTTTTTGGCTGACAGAATTGCTCAGTTTTGCTTTGTGGTCCTCTCACCCAAAACATCATGAGATAACCCACATTAATGTCCCGTAAGAGATACCCCTCACTCTACAGTACATATTAATATGTAACAAATAACCCACTCTTAGGTGTGCGGTCACACTCTGATATATGCATGCCTTGCTGTGTGTTGTACGCAGGAGGCCACAGGCCAAGTGTGTCAACCACCAAAGGCATGGGTATATCAGAGCATGACTGCACACTGTAGAGTGGGTTATCTATCTTATAAAATGGCAAAATAGTTTTTTGGGGGGTAAAAGTGCAGGTGTGTGGTCGCGCTCTGATATACGCACGGTCATGTGATGAGATCCAACAAATCAGCAGACACAATTTTTCCTACCATTTTATAAATAAAATTATTGCAGCATTCCTGCATTGGCTCCTGGCTTGCACTGCTGTAGCTGGTGAGACAGCCATTCTGTAATTTGAAAATGAAGTAGATACAAGGAGAGGGGAGTAGTTTCCCTCCATGGTGGAAAGAAAAGATTATATTATAGGGAGCAATGGAAGATACAAGGAAGACAGTTAAGGAGTGAATCAAGACTTCTGGTGATGTCAAAATCCTGCATGGCTGCTTAACTCTGTGACTCTGTGGCACCCAAACCTACATCTATGTTCATCCTGGCTTTTAGACATGGTTTTGCTAAGAAAAAAACAAAGGAGACATCTGTACATATGGCGACTAGATAGCAAATGAAAGAATTTGCTGTCACAAATACAAATAAAACCACTAAACAGCTGCTTCTGGACTGGCAATGACACAATGATAGGCTGCAAGAAGGCACCACATGGGTAGCCAATGACCAGTTCATGACCGAGGAAAAACCTGAATTTACTATTACTTCCAAACAATGGTGTGACCAACTCAATAAAATTGGAGACACTTTACAAAGAATGGAGTTAGTCATCACAGACACCTGTTGTGACCTCCGTGTTTTGGAGAAAATAATGAGTGCAGTAGAGGCCTGTCTGACTGAATACACCTAAACTATGGACCTTCACAACACAGCACTACTCGATTTAAATCAAGGGCAGCACAATCTAACCTTCAGATTGAGGAGTTGGAAAACTGACATAAATGTAACATTTGGCTACACAGGCTTCTGGAAAAAACTGCATCTGGGGACATGCCTGCCTTTATGGAGAGTTTTCTGAATGAGTTGCTCAGTCAGCCAGATTAGGCCCCTCTTGGTATCATCCAGGCTCATAGATCGCTGGTCGTCACACCTAAAGATCCCAAAGCAAGGCTGCACTCGATTATAATGGCAATCCTGGACTTCAGTATTGAAGAAAAAGTCTTGAGGGCCGCATGGGGGCAGAAAGAATTTATCTTTAGGGTCTGTCTCAAACATAATTTTGTGCCAACCACTATGCAGCATAGAAGGAAAGTGTTAGCGGTGATTAAGCTCCTAAAACAGGCCGTCTTGAAGGCCTACCTTGAATATCCTGCGTGCTTCTGTGTGGTAACTCAAGAGGGGACCAAACGTTTTGTGATCTGGATGAAGCCTGAGACTTCCTAGCCACCCACAACATCCAGTTGGAAGATCTCCACACACATTTCCAGCACAGGAGTTGCAAACCAACACGTGGCAGTCGGCATCGAGAAGTAAGCCTTCTGCAAAAAGACAAGCAGACTTGACTTCTGGCTTAAAGTACAGCATTCAGAAAAAGGTACCGCTACCCATCTGCAGCAGAGAAGTACTCCTGCAAATAAAGCTGCAACTTTGTCATGCCCTGTTATGGGGGTTAAGGCTGAATGAATAGGTGGCATAAGGTTGGGTAAGCTATCTTTTGCTATACATACAGGTCTTGGGTACCTGATGAACAGCCTTGTGCATCAAGAGTTACCAGGATGGACATACTCATTTTTCAAATATTTTCAGAGACTCTGAATTGAACTGATATAGTTAAACATTGTTTGCTATTTCTCAGAAGTAAAGTTATTTTTCTTTTGACAGGGGCTAGAGCGGCCAATTAAAAATACATGTAGTACTACTTATACTTTTCAAAGCCACAGTATTTGGACAATGATAAGATTCCCCAGATACTCAATTTGTAATAATGTTTATTTTCTTATGATTTACATTTCCATTGGGGGGGCTTGACTCATGTAACACCACCTCATAAATGGAACAGCAGTTACATTGCTGCTGTCCTGGCCTTTGTATACTACCTTGTTGGGGGTGGAGAGGGGCATGGAGATGCCCAACTCTTATTCTCCCCCATTGGCAAAAAATGAGAGGTGGTGAGTGAAGTATTTGGCCAGAGACCCTCTGGTCTAGTGCACTGCTCCCTCGCAGAGCATCAGGGGATGAGAAGAAGGGGGATTTCCCCTCTTTCTTCTCTTTTGTCCTATACTGCTTAAGTGTTCAGGTTTAGATATAAACCTTAAGAGAAGCAATCTGAGCCAGCCCAGTGGCACTGAGGGTTGAGGCACTGGACGCCACACCTCATGCCACACCCATGACCCGGGTTCGGTAGTGAGCGTGGGTCATCAGGGGTCAGTGGGGATAGGGAAGGATGGAGTGCCTAGAGGCTGCTGTCCTTCCCTGGGGAGGGGGGATTCTCTCATCTGATGCACTGACTATCCCTGGCAGAGGCTGGGGACATTGCAGTGCATGGAAGCAGATGCAGGGGATTGGAGGAATGGTGGACATCTTCCAGGTGTACTCAGGAGCGTGCACACACTGGGCAGGACATCATTGCATATCCATGCTCCAGGTAGGAAACAAGACAAAAATCCCCCTATCATTGGGTGATGCGATGGCAAACATAGGCAGACAGGTCCGACCACATGCCCAATATCAGCCGATTCTCCTGTGTCCCTGGGGTCTGGGGCCTCTCTGTGGGGTGGGCAGATCCTGAACCTCGCATTCCCAATGAAGCACTTGGAGAAACAGTTCAGGTGGGCAATTGAGTCCAGAAGCTGCAGATGGGACCCTGAGAGATGTCCTGAAGGTAGGGTGCATAAAAGAAATTATAAAAAAAAAAAAAGAGAGAAGCAATCTGGCTACTGTACTGATGGCAGTTCAGAGTCAAATGACTATATTATTGGTCAGGTGGGGAATAAGCCACCCTTACTCCCTGGGAATTTTATTTCTTCTCTCTCTTGTTTCTGGAGACCCAGGTGATACGCTGACAAAAATATTTCTCCCCCCCAGCTACTCTTTTAAGATTACATTGATGGTATTGATGATATGTGTTAATTTGCATTTTTTTGTATACATTTTCTTTTTGGTTTTGTATTTATTTCCTTTATTAGTCAACTGTTATTTAGTGGTGTTGTATGCTATTGTAACATTTCCCTTTTTTATATTGTATTTTCTACTGTGGGACCTTGTTGAAAATGAGCTATGCTCAATCGAGTTTATCCTTTATTCATTTGTAATGAATAAAAACAATTTACTACTACTACTACTTTGGAATTAGTGGTTGGCTTCAGGGGTATCTGTTGGGCTACCTCATACCCTTCCAAGTTTCCACCTACCTCTGCAGAGGAGGGGGTATGGGGCGGTTGCCTTGAAGTGATATACTTTAATCCTTATCAGAAAATGCACGGCCTTCTGTCTTAGTCAGTGCATATCACTACTTACTGTGCATATAGTTATTAGTTGAATGTTAATCTGTTGTTACTGTTATGCAAGCTGGGAAATAAGCTGTGCGGTGGAGCTTCAAACCCTGGGGATCAGACAGAACCCTTTCTTTTTTGAACATATTACAAATGGCTGAATTAAATATAACAACCTTCAATGTAAAAGAATTGAATAGTCTAATAAAACATGCCTAACTTCTGAAGAAACTGCGTGAACTCAAAATGGATTTGGCCCTCTTACAAGAGACACATCTTACACCATTGGAACACACTGAATTAAAATGATCCTGGGTGGGAGAGGTATATGCGGCGCGCTGTGAAAGACAACCTCATAAATGAGGGGTTGCAATTTTAATTAGGAAGAATCTACATTTTAAGATGTTAGAGGTCCTGTCTGATCCTAAGCGTCACTGTATATTCCTAAAGGGAGGGCTGGGAACACAGACATGTACCATCCTGAACATATATGCACCTAATGAGGAACAGCTCCGCATCCCCTTTTTAACTAAAACAATATCAGAGATGGGGGCTACTGTCCCTGGTCTGGTAATAATTGGAGGAAATTTTAATACCTCCCTTCTGCCACAACTAGACAAATCGGGAACCAAGGGCCTCCACAGCTGTACATAGAATAATATATGAATATGGCCTTCTAGATATTTGCAGACACCTACATCCATCAGTTAGGGATTATACCCATTATTCTCCTAGGCACAACCTTTACTCTAGGATAGACTACTTCCTCATCCCAAATGAGTGGGCATGGGTGGTTGATGGGGTTTGGATAGGCAGTAAGGGCCTGTCAGACCATGCACCACTTACAATAAAAATGGTGTTAGATACACCTTGTCAGGATGCCACATGGTGATTGAACCTTAGCTTGCTTAATAAAGATGAATTTAAGACACTCATTAAGGAGGAAATAAAAGCATTTCAGCAATTTAATCCCCAAACAGACACTTCCGCAACTATATATTGGGATGAGCTCAAGGTGTATCTCTGAGGCAAAATAATTGCTTATGGATCCAAGATAAACAAAGAACACCTGGAGAGGCAAAGAAAGTTGGAAAGGAAGGGGTTTGAGCTGGAAACACAGCATAAATCAAATCTAACTGAGGAAGTTAAAAGGAAATTGGGCAAGGCTCGGTCAGAGTTAGCCCAGCTGTTAAATTACAAAACACAGAGTATGCTGCATTTTGCCTGACAGAGATTTTATGAAGAGGGCAATAGGGCAGGCAAGCTGCTCGCAACCCAACTATGCAGAGAAGCTGCAAACTGAGCAGTCCTTAAATTAAGACAGAACCTTGGAGGACACCTGTTGACCTTCCAGAAAGAAATTTTGCAGTGCTTTGCAGAATTCTGTCAACAGTTGTATACAGCAGAGAGAGGCCCACTTCGTGAGGTAAAACACAACAGTATTTAAACACTCCCTATCCCCTCTCTAATCAATACACAAACTGAACAGCTGGAGGAGCTCATCACTCTTCTGGAATTGCACTTTCAGGTTCTGCATTTAAGACCATCCAAAGCCTCAGGCCCAGACAGTTATCTGGCTGAATTTTATAAAGTCTTTCAAGCAGAACTTCTCCCTTTACTCCTGGTGGTCATGAACTCTGTTTTTCTAGACAATCAGCCAGTTTCTCCATCCTGAAATCAGGCCCAGATCTCCATCCTTCTAAAGCCAGGTAAAGACCCACTTGAACGTGGCTCATATCACCCCATTTCCCTTTTAAATACAGACCTAAAAATATTTACAGGAATATTGGCCAACAGATTGCAGTTGGTTATCCCAAATATTGTTCACCATAACCAGACAGGGTTTATAAAAGGAAGACTCTTACAAGGTAACATCAGATGTTTTCTCAAAATCATTTCTGCCCAGGGGAATACCAATATCTTTCAATTAGCAATCAGTGTTGATGCTAAAAAAGCATTTGATGGGGTGGATTCGGGTTTCCTCACAGCAGTGCTGGGTTGCTTCAGGCTTGAGGAACATTTCATTAATGCAGTAACTGCCCTCTATACAAACCCAGAGGCAATGGTAAAAGTCAATGGCTGCTCCTTGACAAGATTTCCATTGGGTAGGAGAACTCGACAGGGCTGCCCACTATCCCCCTTTGCCCTGTCCCTGGAAACTTTAGCGATCCAGATCAGACAACACCCAGAAGTAAAGGGAATAAGGGTGGGCAAACATAAGCATAAGACAGCTCTTTATGCTGATGACATTCTCCTCTTTTTATGGGAACCAGTTAAGTCTTTACGACCCCTTCTGGGCATTATAACTAGATTTCACCAGTTTGCAGAATATAAGATTAATCTCAACAAATCAGAGGCTTTGATAATTAGTGACTCTCCCTCCCCTGAAGTCTGGGCACCGTTCCCATTTATGTGGGCCCCTCACAATACTTTCAGATATCTGGGTATTCAAAGTTCCACTAATATTAAAAAGCTTTTACTAATAACTACAAAAAACTGTGTGATACTCTTAAACAAGATATGGCCCGATGGAAGCTTCTTTCTTTGACATTATATGGGAGAGTGCATTCAGTAAAAATCAATGCCCTCCTAAGACTACTTTTCTTGATCCTGAAACTCCCCATATCCCTCCCATGACTTTTTTGCAAGAAATTAGATTCTACCATCTCTCGGTTCACTTGGCAAGGAAAAAGACCAAGAGTCTCCAGTTCAATGTTAAAAATGCCTAAGTTATATTGTGGGGATGGGCTTATCCAATCTCCATGGGTATTATTTGCCAGCACAAGCCCATTGGTTGTACACATGGACAAGGCAGAGGGTGGAGGCTGAATAGTACTGGATGGAGGCTGAACAGATGGATTTCCAGCTCTGGGCCATACCCACAGCTTCTCTGACACCCAACTTGCTTAAAAGTGTAATAAACCCATGGACCAGACACACTTTGAAATCTTTGATCCAACTCCGTAGAACCCTTGGGGTACCTGAGGACCCTGGCCCACTGGTTCTCATTAGATATTATGAACCCTTCACTCCACCTGGTCTAGACCGGGGTTATAAATTTTGGGAAAACATGGGCATTACTGGAGTCACCCATTTCATACAATAGGGAACATGCACCACTTTCGCATACTTACAACAAAAGTATGGCCTGAGATGGAAGGATCATTTTTGTTTTCATCAAGTAATGCATTATATTCAACAATCCACCCACTTACAGCAGCTACAAAGACCACTAACAGAAGAAGAGGAGCCTTTTTATAGCCTGATCACACTAAATGCAAAGATGCAACCTATTTCACAAATCTATACCCTGCTGAACATGCAACTTTGGCAAAGCACAAGCAAAATCTAATTGAGGTGGGTGGGTGGAGGAGGAAAATTGTAATATTACTTCTCAGAGCTAGTTTTGTGCCCTGCAACAGGGTTGGTGCACATCTTCCCCATCATGGGGAGAATTTTAATGGAAGGTAATGGTGTGTTTCTTTAGATTCCCAGTTGTTACCCAGCACTTTGGCACCACATATTCCTCCCTCTGCTGGCATAACTTTGGCGTGGTGGGGTCCCACTATCACATTTGTTGGAAGTGCCCCCTATTACAACCATTTTGGCAACAGATACATAACTATTTACAACAAATTTTGGAGGCTTCTATTCCTTTTGAGTTTCCCCACTTAGTCATATGCGTCCAAGATAAGGCCCACCTACTTATACCTAAACTACACAGACGAATATATCATGTGATCAGAGTGGCTGCACTTAAGTATATCACCCTAACTTGGCTATCAGCTGAATCTCCAACACCAACACTCTGGGTTAAGAAGGTGATGAACTGGAAGTCATGGAGAGAATTACAGCTACTCTTAAACTGTGACTAGATAAATTCCTAGAAATATGGAGGTGATGGCAATTGGAATCTCCCAGCAGGGGGGATGGGAGATGGTATAGAAGAGGGGAATCAAGGATCCCTGTTGGACAATTAAATGGAATAGATTGCCATATGGGGGGGGGGGAACCTGAGGAAGATTTGTGAGGTAACATCTGGACAAATCCGCACTTTACATCTACAAGTGTAACTTAATCCCATTATTTAATTATTTAATCCCTGAACGGGAATGTAGAGCACCCCATGGACACATCAGGAATGCTTAATAACAATGTATTCATCAATGTACTCAGGTTTTGAACTATTCTGATCCAGGGATTAAAAGAAGCACACCACACACACAATCAAAAGGTTATTTTATTATTCGTTTTTATTTTCCCAGCAAAGTTTGTTGATACTAAGGATGTTTTGTTCCTTCTTTGTACTATTTTCTTATTGTTGTTCACATATGGACTTGATGCATGACAATGAAACCAACCTTGAGCTAGTATAAATTTTAACTGCTCTAGTATGGATGGAACTCAGCTAATTCATAGCTCAGGTTTATGGAAAATACTTTCATTCTTTCTCAGCCCACAAGACAGAAAAAATAACAAAGGACATACTTCAGGTTTTATTGCTTTATATATTATAATTTCATGGCTATTCATCTTACCATATGGATGAATGCACAAAGATGTATCTATGTATTTTTGTGCCTGAATAAAAAATACAGTTAAAAAAAAAAGAGTGAATCTATACAAACAATGAAAAGGGAGTACAATCTGTTTTTAATGATCTTGTCGTGTCCTGTTTGTTTCTCTCTCTATGTCTTTCTATCTGTCTATGTGTTTCATTCTTTTTTTTGTGTTTGCCTTCTTTTTGGAAGACACGATCTGCAAGGCAACATCAAACAGACAGATGGATTATACAGTTGATCTCTTGCCCCTCATGCAGGTTGTAAACATGCTTTTTTACAACTTGGCAAAGAACTGTGACATCCCTTTGACTTTTCAGATCTATATCCTTCTCCAGGAGAAATGTATCCATTCTAATTTTAATTGTCCTCAATCACTACTTCTACAGCCTTCACTAGACTCCTGTTCCACACCCACACCACTCCTTTAGTGAAAAATGTTTTCCTAATGTTTCTCTTTATTAAATGACCATAAGGGGCTCGATTTGCAAAGCCCCAAGAATGCTGCAAGTCCCTGGTGTGCCAATTGTTTGGTGATGAGGCTTATGGCATTCTCCTGGCTGGCGATTGAGATTTTGAATCCCAAGAGCAAAATGTCACAAGTTACATCAGCTTTTCCCTGGACTGACTTGCACCATTTGGGGGACCCTTTTTAAGGGGCTTGTGCCAAATATTTGGTGCAAGCTGCCATAAAGTGTGGAAACTGTCACAGCTGTACCTGATGTACTAAAATTGGGTGCAGCTGCATCAAAGGCTTATGGCACAGATGTGCCAAAGAATGGGTTTGACACAGGGGTTGACGCAAGACCTGTATCACCCTTTGAAAATCAAGCACAGGAGATTTAGTTTTTGTCTTGCTTGTTTTGCCATCCCACACTATTTGGAAAAAAACTTTTCCTGGTTAACTCCATTAATCATCTTCTAAATATAGAGAATAATGGATAGTTACCTATTGTTAATGAGCTGGTTAGTGTGTTGAGAGGTTGACATGGTTACCACATTAACCTTTAAAGCTAAGTGTAAGATGTTTGGTCACCAATGGCAACCTCAAGACACACTAACATGGCTTGTAATGAGAGGTAACTATCCACTATTTTTTATAGCATAGGATGCCCTCGCAAGCTGTAAAAGTTAGCTAAATAATCCATCCCACTGTCTTTTTCTCTCTCTCTCTGTGCCGCTTTCCTTCAATCTTCTTTTCCACATGGCCACTTTCTGGATGTATAACTCACATGCGCTAGTGAGTTCGATATTGTTATACTGTAGTAGCTACATAGCTAGTGCAGCATAACAGCTATGATGACATAGCTACTACAGCATGAAAATGTTTTGAAAGGTGCCGATTTTTATTGGTAACAATGTTACATCATACACTATATAAAAAAAAACACTTTATCATGCCACCTATCCTTCTCTTTTCAAGACTTGAACACACCTAAGTGTTTCATTTCTCCTCATAGCTCAGTCCTCTTTTTTGAACATAATTCCAGATTATTCCAAACAGCAAAGGAGTCAGTTAATGTTTAAGGGGAACAGTCAGCACTAAGAGGCCCACCTCCAAGCTAATGTTTTTTGTAACTAAAAATCACAACATCCCCATGCTGCTGACATCAGAAGAAGGCTGCAGTAGCAGTGGCAGATTCAATAGTCTGCAGTGTATATTGAAAGTTTAAATAAGCTCTATCTTGTTTACTGGTCTTGCTATCCTCCTAGGTTTAAGTACAGTCACAGAGGACTGTAGTTTGCTCTGGGAGAACAGTGAGATTGGAAAGCATTTGATCTCAGCTCATTAACATGCACTGCAGGCTACTAAATTTTCCGGTGTGGAAGCCCTGCTCTAATGTCACCTGCAGGGGATTCTGAGATTTCTGGGTGGTTCCCATAGGGTGTGCAATGTCCTGCATCCATACAGGAAGTAGCAAAGAGAGGAAGCATAACAAATCACAACAGAAATAAAACAAATATTTGGGAGATAACAAATAGCCATCTTAAGCAGGCAGTTGATTAGGGAGGGAAACAGACATGATGGGAGTGGTGCAGTGCAATGGTTGTGGAGTAGCTGTCTTCAGGGAGACATTCTGGAGGCTATGATGCTGCCCTATCTGCAGGCAACTCTCTGAGCTGAGGAAGGAGGTTGCCTGTCTCAGAGCAGAGTTGGCCAAGCTGAAGGCATCATCCAACCCCACCCAGAGACCATCTGGTCCACACCTGTACCTCAAAGGATGCCAGGGAAGAGGAGTGATTGGACTACAGTACATTCAGGGAGGGTGAGGGAGGGAGGTCGAAAGTACATCTCCCAACTGGTCCCACTTAGTAACTTCCACACTGTTTTGGAGGAACAAAGAAGCACCACGCAGTAACCCGAGGCTGGAAACAGGGATGATGGGAGGGTTCTCCAGGATGGAGACCCAGGGAAGGGAGGCAGGGAACCTCGGAGGATGGGGAAGCTTCTCCAAGTGGGGGACTCTATTGTCCAGGGAGTGGAGTTGGGGTCATCTAGCAGGGGAAAGAAGGAGGTCAAGTGCCTCCCAGGAAGCATTGCATGGAGAGATGGGAAGCGGATCCATAGTATCCCTACGGCAATAGCTAGGAGGGAGGAGATGGATGTCATTGTCCATCTGAGGACAAATGACCTGACCAGGAGAAGGGTGGAGTTAGCCAGAGTCCAGAAGGATTTCAAGAAGCTGGGGGCAAACCTGAAACAGACAGCACACTCCATCTCATTCTTGGAGGTTCTACCTGTCAAGGGCACAGGGGAAGTTAGGGCACTCCACATCCATACCTTCAACTCCCGTTTGAAGGATTTGTGTGTAAGGGAGGGTTTTGGCTTCATAGGGGACTGGGGCTGACCTGGGCAGATGCGAGCTTATATAAGGAGGATGGCCCACTTCTATCCTAGAAGGGAACCTTGATCCTTGTGAGAAGTTTAAATGCTTCAGCTGTGAGAATTTAAACTGGCGAAGGGGGGAGAGCCAGAAGGGTCAGGAGGCTTAGGAACATCCCCCCATGGGAACATACAGGAACATAAGTGGACTACAGGAACAGCTATAGCAGGCAGGGAGGGACAGACAGGTGAAGAATGTATAACGAGTGATATGGGAGGGAGCAAGAGCACACAGGAAAGGAAACCAGGGTGGAGGGAAGACGCTGGAGAGGAAGAACAAGAGCAGAGCAAGGGCAGACAGTAAAACATGGAATGTCATGCTAACGATTGCCTATAGCCTAGAAAATAAGGTTCCAGACCTGGAGACCTTGTTGGCAGATATAGACCTTGACATAGCAGCAATGACAGAGACATGGTAGTCTGCTAAATATGGCTAGGAAGTCAATGTACCAGGCTATACACTGTTCAGGAGGGACAGGGAGGGTAAATAGGGTGGGGGAGTGGCCCTGAACATCAGAGATTGTACAAAGGCAACAGAAGCTCAGAGAAGACAGGGGGAGGCTGCGGTAATGTGGGTCACCCTGAAGCCAGGGAATGGAACAGTAATATGCACAAGGGTGATCTACAGACCACCGGCACAGAGGGAGGAAGTAAACAGGGAACTAGTGGAGAACATACATGACATGGCAGCTAAAGGAGAAATCCTGCTACTGGGGGATTTCAATATGCTGGACGTGGATTGGGCCACCCATACGGTTGCTTCAACCGGAAGCAGAGCCATCCTTGAATGTATGCATGGGGTTGGACTCAGGCAGATGGTGCATGAGCCAACCAGAGACAAGCCAATTCTGGACCTGGTATGGACCAATGGGAACAGAGTGAAAGAAATACAGGTGGAAGGGCAGCTGGTGTTCAGGGACCACCACATCGTGTGGCTCAGCATGGAGACATGGACCCAATTAAGCCACACAAGGTCAAGAGTAATAGATTTCAGGAGGGAAGATTTCACTGAAATGGGTAGATATATAAAAGCCACCCTAGGGAAGGGAGAGGTAATAGAGGGGGTGGAAGAACAATGGGAGAAATGGAAAAGAGCCATAGTGGAGATAACAAACCAATTTGTTAGGATAGTGGCCAAAGGGAAAAGAAGAAGGAAACCACTATGGTTCTCCAAAGAGATGGGGGACAAAGTCAGAGCTAAAAGACTGAGTTTCAGGAACTGTAAGGGGAGCTAAAGGGAGGAGGACAGGGAGGTGTACTTTGAATGTCTAAGGGAAGCAGGGAAGGCTTTTAGGAGGGTGAAAGCTCAGACAGAAGTTGGCTTGGCACAGTCTGTAAACAAAAGGGATAAGGCATTTTTTTATTTCGTTTTATTTTTATTTAATTTTTATTTTGTTAATCAGGTAAGGGCACTGGAACAAGTCCATTTTCAGGCCCCACCCGAGCAAAAGAATACACATAAATACAGAAAAAAATATTATATATTCAAATACTTTACTAGCTTACATACAAGTACAAACATCTCCTTCTGACAGGAACTTCTTTAAATTAATCTTAAAACTAAATAGAGATGAGGCAGACCTGACATTCTCCGGCAATAAATTCCAGAAAAGAGGGGCACCATGCGCTAAAGAATGAGAGCCAGTAGTTGTTTTAGAAAAGGGAGCATGTACATCAGTGAAAGGAGGAAAAATAGGGGGGAGATTGTGAAGCTCAAAGGGGAGAAGGGAGAGTGTAAGGAGAGGGATCTGGACAACACAGAAATACTGAACAAATACCTCTGCTCAGTATTCACTAAGTAGGGGAAGGGTCAAGGACCACAGCTGGGATGCAGAGACAATGTGGGGGGGGGGGTGGACACCAGTCCATTCACAGTGGAAAGAGTCTTGGAAGAACTCACAAAACTGAAGGCAGAAAAGGCCATGGGACCAGACAGCATCCACCCTAGGATATTAAAGGAGCTGCAAAGGGAACTAGTAGCAGCACCTCTGATGGCCCTGTTCGCAAAGTCATTCAACACAGGTGTCATTCCAGAGGACTGGAGGAGGGCACGTGTAGATCCACTGCACAAAAGCAGCAGTAGGGAGGAGGTGGGGAACTACAGGCCAGTCAGCCTCACCTCTTTCATGGGAAAGATCCTAGAGACACTGCTGAAAGAAAGGATAGTGGCACATATGGAATCCAGCAATGCTCGGTATCTGAGGCAACATGAATTCACATCAGGAAGGTCATGTCAAATGAATCTAATAGAATTTTTTTATTGGGTGACTAGGGAACTAAATTAGGGAGGGGTGGTAGACTTCACCTACCTAGATTTCAGCAAAGCCTTCAATATTGTCCCACATAAAAGGCTGATAAACAAGATGGGCAGTCTGGGCATGGGAAACAAAGTGGGAACTGGGTTAGAAAATGGTTAACAGACAGGAGACAGAGGGTGGTGGTACATGGGGTACAATCTGGGGAGAGGGGGGTGACCAGTGGGGTACCACAGGGATCAGTACTAGGACCAGTCCTGTTCAATGTCTTCATTAGTGACATTGCAGAGGGCCTGGAAGGAAAGGTCTGCCTGTTTGCAGATGACACCAAGCTCTGCAACAGAGTGGATACTCCAGAAGGGGTGCAGAAAATGAAAAGGGACCTGGAGAAGCTTGAAAGATGTTTGGAGATGTGGCAACTGAGGTTCAGTGCAAAGAAGTGCAAAATAATGCACCTGGGTAGAAGGAGCACTGGGGAGAACTACAGGTTGGGGGGGAGGAACTGACTGTCACCAAAGAGGAAAGTGACCTAGGGGTTAGCATCTCTGATGACCTAAGGTATCAAAGCAGTTTACAAAGGCAGCAGGGAGGGCCAGTGGAATGCTGGGGTGCCTAGGCAGTGGTATCACTAGCAGGAGGCTGGAGGTGGTGATACCATTGTATGTAACATTGGTAAGGCCTCACCTGGAGTACTGCATGCTGTTATGGAGGCCACACCTGTGCAAGGACATGGATAAGATGGAGACTATCAAGAGAAGAGCAACAAAGATGGTGCAGAGCTTGCACCAAAAAACATATGAGGAGAGACTAAGAGACCTCAATATGTACTCACTGGAGGAGAGGAGACATCAGGGGGACACAATTGAAATTTTCAAGTATCTCAAGGGCATAAACAAGGTGCAGGTAGGGGACCTTTTCCAATGTAGAAAAAGGACTAGAACAAGGGGGCACAATATGAAAATGGAAGGGGGTAGATTAAGAGGTAATGTGAGGAAGTTTTTCTACACAGAAAGGGTAGTTGATGCTTGGAATAGTCTGCCACCGAAGAAAGTGGGGGAAACCACAATGGAGAGGTTTAAACATGCCTGGGACAGGCACAAGGGAAGCCTGAGAGGGGAGGGAGTGATGAAAAGCCATTCACCACATAAGGTTAGCGGCCACATGCAATGTATAGGGTTTATGGGCAGACTAGATGGGCCTAGCAGTCCTTATCTGCCGACAATTTCTGTGCTTCTTTGTAAAGCAATTGCCAGTTTAGAAGTTACCAAAATCAGCCTGATGCCGTAATCAGTAAGTAAAAAAGAAAAGTCTTTGCACACAAAGTACAAATTGGAACCTGCCCCCACATGTTAGTATGAGACTCTTAGTGCTGACTTGTCCTCTTAAATATACCAAGGGCAGCATATTAGAATGTTTTGCTTGGTGCAGAACTGTTTTTCCACACACACACACACACATACACTAGGATGTCAGTGCTCGGATGTCACTTTGTAAACAAATCCCTATGTTGGAAGTTGCAGTGTGTATGGCACAAGACAGTGCCTGCTTCAGTGCAAAGGCAGGACTGGAGCACATGCAAAGTAAATGAATAGCCATACTTGGATGGCAATATTGAATGCAGAAAGCCTGATAAACACACTATTTGTCAGTTTGTATAGTGCTAGTCAATGTTTGACAAAAGCATGTTTTAACAGCATGCAAATGGATGAGGACCTCTCAAAACACTGTACTAGTGCCCTGTTAAAATCAGTTATGATGCAGTTGTGAACCATGGAGATGGATAAATACTCGTAATGAAATTCTCTGCAGAAATGATGTTGGAGAGAGGAGTACTGTGACCTGAAACCAGTGTGGTCAGCAGACCTCAATTTGATGGCATGCTGATGTAGTGGACCCTGAAAGAGCACATTACTAAAGTCATGCTGGCTTTTCTAAACACAGAAATAAATTTATTGTATTCTGGCCAAAGGTATGCTGCAACCTGGTGTCTTAACCCTCTCAGATGTAGATCTGGATAGCTCTATTATATTATGCAGCCCTAGCCTCCATGCACTACAGGGAACAATGCACATTGATAATGATATGCTACTGACTGAATGAATAACAGTGAACGGAAATGTTAATGAATATAAATATTTTGGTTTCTGCATTGATTCACTTCTGAAAGGGAAACCCACATCAACAAACTCATCAACAGCCTGAGCCAAAAATGTTTTCCGTTTTCAGAAACAAGTCCTTGCTGCCCAGGACGAGAGAGAGAGAGAGAGAGAGAGAGAGAGTTCAAATTGACAAATTTAGATGTGCTTTACAACAGGCAGACTAGACAGGCTTATGCTTCATTGCACCTATGAGAATCTCCACTGAAAGCTCTACACTGCATTAAGGTAGGCGTCCCTGGATACAAAAGGGAATTTCACTTCATCCTGATTTCACTAACGTGTGTCAAAGACATTGCACCCTCTTATTTGCACTCATAGCTTACTCACAAGTCCTGTACCAGATTCTTTCATTTCACTGGATTACTTGATCTGTTATTTCCACAAATCAGTGTGACTAACTGGTACCTCGCTGTCAGTCACAGATGCCTGACTACATTGAACTCTCTGCCAGAATCCCTATTTCTGTTAAACCAGCCCTTGCCCTCTAGTACAAAAGTCACAGAATGGTTCTTGTCAGTATCATCAGAGTATAAGCATTTATGTTAGCATTCCAGGGGTAATATAGGTATTATCAGTCATAAGATTCCATGCCTGTACCCCCTGCACTGGGCTCTACCTTGCACTTGAATGTTTATTAGGCCTATGTAAACATACAGGGCCCCATACTCAGAGTCAGAAACAATTGCAGCATAGCCATTTGTGCTGTGCTTGTGACTGCACAGATCAGCTCCAAGTGATGTTCAGATGGTTAGTACTTGCCGACAGAGCAGTACTAACTGACTGAATATCAGGCCATGTTAGAGCAGCACTAACTGCATATGCACTGTGCTGACACAGACAAAGGCTGCATATGGCCTGGAGGAGATAGCACTGCCAAAACAGGACAGCAACAGGTTTCCTCTTTTCCATATTCAGCCCAAGCATGTAAATTAGCTCATTTGGCATGCCAAGCGCTAAGGTGCCATTTGCATGCCCATTATGGGCTCTTCTGCATGCAGGGCAGCAGTCACTTACCACTCATTTTGTTGTCAAACATCTGTCACTGGTGGCATAGTGGCCCCCCCAATCACCCATTCATCAGTATCACATTAATTTCTGGTGGTATAGTGCCCCCCACAGACTGCCCATCCAATCAGTATAAAATTAATCTGTGGTAGTATAGGGGTCCCCCCACCCTGACCATTCACCACCCTCAACCTGCATAGTGACTGTAGACCCCTGCCCAGCACCTCCTTTACCCCAATTGCCATCGTCCATTACAGCTGTGGCCAGCAGATCCCTCCTCTCTCCTCCACATCTAGCCACCATCTGACAGTTATAAAGGGTGATCGGTATGTGATCATGCTCTGTGACTATTAGACTGCAGCTGGCCATGGAGGTGAGCAGAGGGCTGTGCTGGCTACTGCTGTAATATACCATGGTGATCAGGGTGAAGAAGGTGTGGGTCAGAGGTCCATGGTGGGTGGGTGGCTGGGGGGTGGTGAATGGTTGGGTGGTGGGGGAACACTATACAACCAGGGATTAATGTAATACATATAGATGGGTGATTGGTGGGGTGGGTGGACCACTATACCACTAGGGATAAATGCTTTACAGATGGATGGGTGTTTGATCATGGGGGGAACTGCATGACACAGAGGTAGGCAGCTGCAGTACTTTGCCCAAATAAGACTTGTTTTTTAGCAGTGGTAAATAGCACCGCTTTGAGGCTGTTTACTGTCATAGCAAACCACTGCATATACCATTGTGCTGGTATGGATGAGGGACTCACTCATTTGTATAGATACAGTGGTATCGGTATCACCATTGTGCCGGATGCATGAGGGACTCCATCATTTGCATAGGTACAGTGGTATTGGTACCACCTTGGCACTGCTGGGTTTGAGCAGCCCTTCAAGGGCCTATGAAGTATGAATATGGCCCTGCCCGGAGTGGTAGTGCAAACCCAGGTTATGTTTCCTTTCTTTTTAACCCAGGTGCTAGATTCTGCTTGAGGGATGGAAATTTCCATCTTATGCAGCAATAAAGTCATGTTTTCTGTCTGCTACTGCTCACTGTGAGAGATATAGTCATCACACAATAGGGGTCATGCAGGGATGTTTTGTGGAAATGTGTCCTTATATGTAGTATATTGTGTTCTAAATCCTAGTTATGTCTATTTGTAATAATTGTAGTCTAGATCCTAGGTAGACAGGGTACTTACAGTCTCCCTAAACTGTATGTGTGAAATGCGGTTTCCTCACAATGGAAGTTTGGGATAATTAGTGGAATTCATGTCCTTACGTATAATACATTTTGTGTTGCCAATTTCATATTGACTATACCTTCCAAGTTATTTAAGACGTATGTTTATTTATATATTTTCTATGCAACTTGTACCATTTTATGATGGGATATCATTGTAAATGACCTATTTGCTCAATGATTTTATCCCAAATAAACAAACTTGAAATAAACAAACTTAGCACATTCACACCAGTGCTAACCTTTCCATTTGTAAGTTGTACACTGAATCAGTATTTGTGACTATAACATGTCTGCTTGTCATTAGAAGTACAGGTTTAACAAGAGACCATTGTAAACAAACTCTGCTCAATGGTCTTTTATCCTAAATGAAATGGAATTGAAATTGAACTGATGCAGTAAGGAGGTGTTAGTGACTTTCATGATGAGTAGGGTTATTTGCATTTTGTGTACCAATACTGCAATTCAATGATGTAGCACTGTAGTGGTTCTGCTATGTAGACTACCCAGCTTGCTAACAGTGATGGTCTTTGGTGGTTTGCCAGTGCATTGCAACAGTAGTTCACTTCTACATATGCTATGATATGCTTTGCACTGCTGTCACAAGTATAGGAACAACTGTTGTTGCTTAAAGTGTTTATAGTGTACCTCTTCCAACATACCTGTTGAATGAAGGTTGTACATGCACATTTGTGTGCACAAGCATACCTTTTATTCCAGGTCTAAGGCTAATTTCAAATATGCTGCCCAAAAGTACTTCCATTAATACTGTACATTTAAAACAATTACAGATCTTAAAATGCATATGGCAATGAATTACTCCATAATATGATATATCTTCAGAAGAAGGATTAAACACTGCTATTCCTATACCATATGTATCACACACAACTAAAAATAAGGTGCTACAGTGGAGCCCACTTATAAAAACATTGGATATAAGAACATCTCATTCATAAGAACAATGTTTGGATGTTCCAATTTTTGCCTATTATTTTCAATGGCAGTAAAGCCCAATTAAAAGAACAATCAGCCCGTTTATAAGAATTTTTTTTTTTCCAGAGGTAGTGGTAGATGTTCATTATCACCTCAGAGTGTGCTAAGCCTGGGCTGAATCATCATCTAGTCTGCTCATTAACAGTCACTTAAGTAATTAATGGATGTGTGAAAGATGCCCCATGAAGAAGACAGCACATATTCCTTCATAGTTAGGTGAGACACTGAATGGAATTTATAACATTACACTAATTGTTTGAGCAAGTGCTCTTTTAAACACCTACGTTGTACTACTTTTAAAAATGAGTTATCTAAAACTAGTTTGAGCCCAGTTTCATCATGTTACTCATAGATTTTACATGAATTTTCATTGTTTTTAGTGAAGATCTCTTATAAGAACATTCCAGGTATAAGAACATTTTTACTTGCCATTTAGGGTGTCCTTATAACAGGGCTCCACTGTATTACGAACATGTGAAATTGCTGGCAGAAAAAGACCCACAGGTCTATCAAGTTTGCCAGATTCCATAACAAAGGTTTTTATCTTTAAGGTGATCAAATAGTTGACCACTATAATTAAGGCTTAAATCTAGACCAGAGCTATTATTTCTTATGATGCCATTTTGATAGTTATGAGAACATTAACATGGCATATTGCTGAATATTATCTTCTGAGCAGGTGGAATTGTTTTTTATCCTGGACCAGGCACCCTGCACTCCATCCCACCTGATCTAAGCTATTTGTACTTTGCAACAGTTTATGGCATAAAACAGGTATTAAGTTTTCTTTCCTTTTAACCCAGGGCCTCCTAGTACAATACTTTCTATAAGTGTTTCTCCAAATCAGGCAATTAAGCTTTACTGTGACCTTTATTATAAAAGCAAAATCGCAAATCACTTCCCTTTTTGAATCCAAAGGTTTAAGCTGTAACTGTTCTAATATTTGTCTATGTGGACATTCACTCTTTACAATTCTTTTTGCGAATTTTACTGTTAACAATTCTTATTGCCCTTCCCTGAATGTTCTCAATAGCCATATTCAGCCCGGAGTGCCACATAGGGCAACAGCATTGAAGCATTAGTCTAAGAATCATTTTATATACTTCTGTATCCTTACAGTAAGTCATTCTGTGGTGGTCCCATTCATGTAAGGGCATTTAAAATGTACACTCTCTTACTAGCCATCTATACCATTAATAGTATGTGGGATCCCATTACTGATTTTCTGAAAATGAAAACCCCAAGTATTTTACTGTACTGTTGGAAAGCAGTTCAGTGCTGTTATCATCTATTTGAAAATGGTGTCAATATTCCTGTTTCTCCCAAATTGAATAAAACTGGCCCAGCTTTTCAAAAGTATTAATCCAAGATCCTCCTGCCTATATTCTCAAAAGGAAGCTCCTTCCATACTGGTAGACTATCTATTAAATGATCTAATAGCAAGTGAATTTTGCATCCAAAAAAGAGCTATTGTGGTGAAAAATAATGTATATCACATTTGTATCAATGTTTTGCAAGAAATAATGACTTTTGGACAGAAACAATAGTATCATTTGAAAAAAAAGCAACAGGGGTGCTTGGACAAAATCAGGTGGATGCAGACACAGATGCTGCAAGCATTTACATCTGAATTTTACCCTTTTGAAAATGAAGCCCAATGTTGTTAGCCTTAGAAAAGTTTACTTGCATATGATAGGCCTCCATCCATCTTGCCGTGACATCTAAAGAATGTTGTTAACCCCCTGTCTCATTTTTCCTATGTGATATATAGAGAAAGACAAAATCTACATAGGCTACATGATTTCCAATATACTGACATCATTATTCATAACTAGAAAACTCATGTTCAGCATGAAGAATAGTCATGTGCCTTCTGGTTCGTCTTTCACAATGAATGACCTGTAGTATAAACAGAACCCTGTTTCCATGGAAACACACTCTCACTGCTTTTCTCATCTGGTATGCACAGAATGCTACTGCCATAAAACACAAACATCTTTAAAGTTTAAAAGCATCTTTTAATGCTGAAAAGTAAGGTTATATTTAATAGCAGGCTTATAATACCAATAAGAGTTTAGTCCTTATCTGGGAAATAATGACCTGTTACAATGGCAAGTGTCTTAGCTGTGCCTTTGACTCTTCAACATTCCAACAGGTCATTATATAGAAAATACAGGATGAATATAATATAGAAAATACAGGATAAACATTTTTATGCACAACCAGTGTATTCTGCCACTGAGGGGTTCTGATTCCCATGGACCTCTCGAGCTTTGCTCTTGAGGTCAGAGGGAATCAGAACCCCTCTGTGGCAAAACAAACTGGTCGTGCATAAAGTTGCTTATCTTGTGTTTTTAGAGTGTATAGTATTATGTAAAATGTGTACATTGTGTTTTTTCTCTTTCACAATGAAATGGACTTCTGAAGTCTCCAGAGGTTCTAGAATGCAGTTTTACCACTGAAAGGTACAATCATATTCCATGATCATTGAACTGTGGTACAACAGCATTTTGAAAAGGATGGATGTATTTCTATGCAGAACAATCCTCTAATATGCACTACTATATTATAAGGACCTCAGCTCTGTCCTTATTAATTAATTAAAAATAGTACCTGAAAAAGTTTAATTTCTTGGGGGACATATTCTCTCACCTCTAGCCATTCTCATATACAGTGCATTTTTAACTTTTTGCACTCTTTTCTCTAAAATAATGCAGCCTTAATGCATCAAAACAGGGCAGATATTCATCCCTTGTATTATTTTAATACATATATTGTGTTTAATAAGATCAAAGCCCTACTAAAGTCATTCTGTACAAAATGAAAACATTCCCTTTATCTGCTGCCACATGCCAGTTATGCAATAATTGAATTAAGAGGAGATAGTTTCACCTACTTGGAAAGACAACAAACCATTTAACACCGATCTGTTCAAAAGTTTCTTCCAGAATGTGCTTTTCTATAATATCTTTTATTAGACTAACCAAAATATTTTGCTAAAAACAATCTTTTGGGACCATCTCCAATTAACAAGATCTGTGTTTTACAGTTCTCAAAAGGTTGTGAGTAAAAAAAGTATTTTGGTTAAACTTTTATCTAGCAAAAGGTCTACTCTGGAGTGAGCAGCAGAGAGGAGCCTTGGGGACAAGCATTGTGGAGCTGGATGAGTAGCCAGCTAAGGTATGCCGCCTGTCATCCTTTGTTTGACTACTTTGGTGACAGATTGGAGCTAAGCCAGGAACACTGTAGAGGGGCTGACCTGACTACACATTTGAAGGCTCAACTCTACCTGTAACTCTGGTATTCTAGTAGAATTATTGCATATTTAATTTCAAGATTTTAAGCTGAATCTTAAATGATACATGTATCTGGAGTTTTGTCTTTTTCATTTGAGGTTAGAGGTGTGATCCCTCAAAGGGGATTGTCACAGAGTCTGAAGCACAGAAGCTAAGGAGACAAGCCATAACCAGAGCAGCTGGAAATTCTGAAGACTCTGAGGCATTCTGAGGGAGGCTATGAGCAATAGAAAATCAGAGGCAGAGGACTGAAGGCTGTAGATCAATTATAACAAGAAAAGCACAGATCCCTCACAGAGAGTAAATCCTGAATGGTGTAATGGCAATGACAGTGACAAGAGACAAATGGAGACTGAGAATGAAACACTAGCTTAATATAGGAAATACAGGAACGATTCACTGAGAGACTGTAACTTTGGGAACTTTATTAATTTATTTATAAACAGCCCTTATAAAGTTGCCAGCTTAGAAATTTGTAAACGGATGCTGACTTACTGGAAATTCTCATAAAGCTATGTGTTTAGTGCTCTAGATCTCTTTCTGCTGCAGTGTATCAAAATGTACTGAAATACTGTTTTCTTTTCTTTTCTTTATTCAAAAACATAATGATATTTTCTTTTATTTGGGGGGGGTTGTAATCACATGACACTGATCTGGTGTCACATAATGTATACAGTAGGTTTAAGTGTTAGTAACACGCCTAGGTTTAAGTGTTAGTAACACGTCTGTGATCATACCAAGCAATCATTGTACAATAGAAAGACTCAGCACAAGGAGGTAGTGTACACAGAAAATGCAGTAAACTCTTCATCTTTCTTTTTAAGGCTTTAAAACACAGCTATCTAACATGAGTACTTGTATATTTTGTACCATAGTAAATGATTTATTCCTGTGAGCTGAGATTTTGTAGCTGGTTCTTTAATTTTTTGGATTAGAGGACTGTTAATGTAAGGTCCAAAGCACTTTCTGTATTCAGCAATTTAAAAGAAAAGTTTCCAAGCTTTTTTATTTGTCTTGTTTTTAACCATCTAGAAGGTCTTTCAAGTTTTTTTTTTTAATCTAGCTTAACTTTTTAAGATAACATCTTGTTATAGGAAGTATATTTAATAGTTTTACTGGTCATTTTTTGAGAGAACTTGATGTGTGAAAAAAATAAAGCAACCTTTAGTATCACCTTTATTTTAAGCATCTGTAGAATATGGCCAAGTTAAAAACATTAGGTATCATGCGTTGCTTATTTTTTTCTTCAGTCACAGAAGTAAATGGACTTCTTAGGCAAATTCCTGGACTGGGCGGATTGTTATCAGTTCAGAAAGGTGATAGGCTAGCTGTAGGTTTCTCTACTCTGAACTGAACAGTGCTATACTATTCTGTACTTTAAAATTAAGTGAAATATCTTGTTATAAAGACTTCCTTACTAAGGCATATAATTCTTCCTGTTGGCTTTTCTAACATTACAGGATTGAACTCAAACCCTGCTATTGCTGCTGGCATTATGATTTTCTATAGCAAGATCCTGACAGTAAAAAGAACCACATAGAAGGAAGTGCATTACTGTTTCTTTTAGATAGAATTAGACATTATGCTATAAGTGTAAAAACTGACATTGAAGAAATACTTATGAATGAACAGTTGCCCTGTTCTGTCAAGTGCTTGACTCAAAGTAAGGGAAAGGGAACATTGTTTAACCAGGAGTAGCACACTAAGCCATGGCTTGTTTCTAGATGTGACTTGGGAGCACAAGGAAGTTAACTGACTTGCTCAGGATCACACAGTATGCACCTAGGCGGCTGTGGGATTCAAACGCAGGTCTCCAGATCTGCAGCACATAGCCTTAACCCACTTCACTATACTGCCTCAATGAATGAATACCTCACTAATGGTAATTTAAATTCTTAAGCTTTGTTTTAGAAAGAGTATATTTTTATATTCTTTTTGAAGTCATTGAAGTTAGCAAATAGTAACACCCCATACTTTTTTTTGTCTGAAACTGGGTCAGTACAAGACACAAAATAACAAGTTTAAGCAACAGAAAAAAAAAAGGGGGAAATAAAACTGAAAATACAGCTAGAAAATAGCAAACTATTTCCTGTCACCAGGTAGTCAATTAGATCTGGTGATTGAAAATGAATCAGTAAGGATTAGAAATGCTAATGAATCTAAACACACATCCTCCCCAAATTAAATGCAAAAATATGCAAATGACTTACCCTATATAAATTCAAACAAAAAGAAAGAAAGAAGGTTCAGTATACTAGGAAAATAGTAATTAGGATATAAATGTGGGTGACATTATATTACATAAACTGAGTAAACCTGTAATGCAGCTTGAGAAAGATATGGGACTTGGGTTCAATCTTTTGGATTTGAAAGACCCAATAGAAGGGAAAAATGGTCACTTAAGTAATAATGGAAAAAAAACACACTACAGCAGGGAATGGATCCACATCACTCCAGTGAATGCCAATGCTCATGGCACAAATCAGTGCAGCAATTACAGTGCAGTACTGAGCTGTGCATAATGGATAGCTAACACAACCTTGTCAAATGGACAATAGAGCACACAACATACATACAAACACACACACACAGACACACGCACACCCTCCTCTGGTCCCCGGCCTCTACTGACCTCATAGGCAGTTGATTCACCCACTACAGTGTGACAGGAAAAGGGCTTACCTCAATCAAAGCACCACAAAAATGCTGACAGTGCAGACACTGCTGCAGTAATAAACCGACAGCGACGGGAGCAACACATGGCATTGTGACAGCCATAGAGTAGATTTCTAGTAAGAAAATGATTTGCAGGGAGCTCTGTCCCCCTTCACCCCCCAGCAATTAATATAAAAAACTCCAAGTCAGGACTTCCGGTTCTGGCATGACCAAGTAAACACCCGCGATGAAAGATTCCCATCTACAACATGTAAAAGAGGCACCAAAAACTTAAAAAAAAGGCTTAATCAGAGCAAGGAGCTTCATATCCTACCTGGGTGCCTCAGCACATAAGATGGTGAAACAGAACCGAAATCGCTACCTCCCGATAGCAGATCTAAGTGATCAGGACGAATGCTTCCCGGAGGACTCAGAGCAGAGACATGAGCTTCAAACAGGGCCCAGGCTTAAAAAACCTACCCCTGCTGCCACTCCATCCAAAATGAAAGGCAAGGGTAAAAGTCCATCTGCAGAGGGAAATCCAGGTGCAATTCTCCAAGCAATATCAGAATTTAGGGGGGAAGTACGCGAATCACTCCAAGGGATCAGAACAGAGCTGGGCACACTGCAGACCCGCATGACAGAAGCAGATGCACAGATTACACAAAATACCAACAGGCTGGATAGCCTAGAGGAAGCACTACACTCTCTGGCAGCTGAGCAGCTGGCAATATCCTTAAGGCAAGAGGACGCAGAAAACTGTGGGCGTAGGAGGAATATACAAATTTTTGGTCTACCGGAGGGAGAGGAGGGTAATGACCCTCTTGCTTATGCTGATCACTTATTCAGGCTAACATTAGATCTTGAGCCAGATCTCCAGATAGACATTGAAAGGGCCCATAGAGAGCTAGGCCCACTACCAACTCAGCCAGAAGCTCAGCCCCGATCATTAGTTATCAGATTTTTAAGCTACCAGATGAAGGAGCTTTTGCTTCGGAAGGCATGGCAGAAAGGAAAAGTGTTACTCGGACAAAATCATCTAATTTTCAATAATGACTATGTCCCATGTATGCAGAGGCAATGAAGGGAATATGCTTTATTGTTCCCAGCTTTAAGATCACAAAAACTTCAATTTCGTACACCATATCCGGCTAAGCTTACGGTATTATACCCAGCTGGCCAAAAGACTTACCAATCAGCACTAGAGGCAGCAAGAGAAGCAGTAAAATTAAAGATAAGACAAACAAACCAAACTGAACACCAAGATCAGAAGACGTCACAGCTACAACTAGGAGAAATACTCAAACGGTTACAATAATATAGAAATCCATCCCTAACAACCTGAGAGATGAGGTATTGTCTTTTTTTTTTTTTGGTACTATGCCCCTGCTGGGGAGGCTTGACTCTGGGGCTCGGAATTGGGAATTGGATGGAGGGTCGGACTTGGGGGGGGACGAGGGAAGGGTGCCTTTAAAGGGGTCCAGGCAACTGATAAATTGTATATGTTCCCTCTTCTAAATCTTTACAGCTATTTGATTTGGGTTGCATTTTGGTTCCTTTGAGCCCTCTAATGGTAAGATTCTTCCAGGCCGGAGGGCTCTCCCTGAGGTATTATTACCCTTCCCTTGTTTCTCTTCCTGGATTGGCACCCCCTGTTCCAAAATGGGCTCCTGCTGGCCCTATCCCTTCTAGATTCCCTCTGGAAGATAGAGTCACCTCCAAATGGAAATGGGTATCTACCTAACATATGCCTCTGGGTTGAACATTATTCTAAAAATAAAACACAAAAAGGACATTAGGAAACTCTACTGGGATGGACGTCCTTTATTCACCACCCATTCTGCACATCCATGATGTCAAGGATGAGAAGGGGGAAAACACCAAGAGATGTATCTCATTCTGGGTTGCATATAGTATTTGACTCGAACTCTTGACACAGAACTGTACAAAAATGAATGCTATAAAAATGAATGCTATGAAAAAATAACTTAATCTAGAATGAATAAAAGAAATCCGATGGGAAAAGGGGGGGTAGCGATAATATATAAAAAAAGAAGAGAAATACAACGCTGGCCTAAGGAGGCAAAAGTTAGAGCCACATAGTCATAATGATGAGATGGGAGGGCCTCTCACATGGAAATATGCCACTGTCATCCCCCTCCTGAAAGGGGGGTGACCCCTCCTCACCGGGTAACTACCGCCCTATCTCCCTATTCCCCATCCTAGCCAAACTTCAGGAGCACCTTGTACTTACCCATCTCTCCTCCCTTCTTGAATCCTCCTCCTTCTTCACACCTTACCAATCTGGTTTTAGGAAGACGCATTCCATCATCACCTCCCTTCTACGGCTCACTGACACCGTCCTCACGGGTATGAATCAAGGGCATATCACCTCAGCTATTTTAGTCGACCTTGCCTAGGCATTCAACACTGTCTCCCACCTGCTCCTACTATCAAAACTCTCCTATGTAGGACTCTCAGGAACTACCACCAACTGATTCTAATCCTACCTAGCCAGCAGGTCGCAATTTGTAAGAATTGATTATCTTACTTCTGCCCCCCCTCCCCGTAACTACTGCGGTCCCTCAAGGCTCAGTCCTTGTCCCAATACTGTTCTCCATTTTCCTAAATGACCTGTCCTTGCTATGTCTGCACTCATCCATCCACATGTACACCAATGACACTACACTGTATGCATCATGTCCCTCCCCACAATAGTGGCCTCTAGACTTCAGGAGGATTTCAATGCCGGTCAGCTCTGGTTTTGCTCAAACCAGCTCTTTCTAAACCCCAAGAAAACCATCTCTCTAACTTTCAGCACTAGACAGAGACTCTCCCAACTCCCAGCCACCCCCGCTTTCCATACCATTGATGGGACTCCTTTGGATGCCTGCACCTCCTTCCGGTACCTTGGGGTCTGGCTTGACCAGCACCTTGACTTCCCAGCTGACATTGATTCAATCCACAAGAAACTTCACCCCAAGCTGGGAGCTGTATATCTTAACAGGGGCTGCATCCCACTGGAAACCTGCAAGGCAATCCTACTGAAAATTATCCTTCCTATAATTAACTATGGCGACGTAGTTTACAGTGCTGCCCCAAGTCCATCTTAGCAAGACTCAACCCCCTCTTCCATTCCTTCTGCCATTTTGCCCTGGACTGCCCCCCCAATGCACCACTGTGATCTCTACAAGTCTCTACACCTACTCACACTCCAGGATCAGAGACTGATCCACTGTGCCAGGACAAATGCAAAAGTCTGGACACAGTTCCTCCCCCCTACCTGGAATCTGTCCTCTCAGTTCACCCCCCTACATGTATTCTCTCAGGAACACTGACTCCCAGCTTCTGTATGTCCCTCATATGTACACAGCCAAAGGCCAAGCTGTCTTCAATTACCGGATGCCTAAACTATGTAACTCTCTGCCAGCTGACATTAGGTACACAGACAACACTAAGCAGCTCAACCATCTCCTTAAGTCACTTTTCTCCCCCACCTGCACATGCAGGCTGCCCTGCTTTGATGCCATGTATCCTGCCCCCTACCCATAATTTCTACCACACTATGGCACATCGGTAAGAGCTCATAGACCTAGGCACACAGTTAAGTACCTGGAGAAATTGGCCTGTAGCTGATTCTTAGTACCATATGTGTTCTTCTAGTGATCTTGGCATGTGGACCTTCAGATGTTTAATATTCCCTCTTTGCATAGCTCAAATTGTAGTTCCTCTAGACATGTTAGTAGGTTATTTCTCTCCTGCTCCTCCACATCTATTGTACCCAGTGTACCCACTGCTGTGTATGTACTTTATAATCCTTGTGTATATAACTGAACATATCACTTCCCCCCTCCCCCCAGGATGCATCTGAAATTGAGCGGTACTCCACTCAGTATGCCTTCCTGGTAAAACTACTAAATATATATATATATAGAAACATACTGTTGATGGGGGACCTGAATATGCCAGATGTTAACTGAAGGGCGTGTACTGCAGCCACATCCAAAAGCAGGGTCATTCTCGATGCCCTGCAGAGGGCAGACCTTGGACAGCTGAGTAGGAACCCACTCGGGAGGAGCAATACTAGACCTGGTACTCTCAAATGGAGAGGGATCACAAATTTAGAAGTCAGTAGACATCTGGGAACAAAGCGGCCACTGCACAGTGTGCTTCACAATGAGCACAACCATGGAGATAAGCCATACAAAACAAGGATACTGGACTTTAGAAGGGCTGACTTTGGCAAATGGGTGAACACCTGAAGAATGCACTAGCAAATGGCCAAATAGGAGGGTGGAAGAACAATGGAGAAAAATCCAAACTGCCATCTTAGAGGCAACAAGTCTTTGTGTAAAACAAATAAAGAAAACAAAGCGGAGTAAAAACCACTGTGGTTCTCAAAAGAGGTGTGCAGGAAGGTTAAGGAGAAAAGGCTGCATTCAAAAAGTATAAGGAATCACAGGGAGCACGACAGGAACTGTATCAATTAAAGCAGAAAGAAGTAGGAAAGGCAGTCAGAATAGCAAAGGCACAAACCGAGGAAAAATAGCCAACTCGGTCAAAAGGGGATAAAACCTTTATAGGTACATTAGTGAGCATAGAAAGGTTAAGGAGGGATAGTAAAGATTAATAAAGGAGAGGGAAGGTGGGCAGGGAGACAGTGAAAAGGCAGAGATACTGAATGAATACTTTTGCTCAGTATTCGTAAAAGAAGATGAGGAGCAGTTACCTAAACCAGACAATAGAAGCACTCTGGGTAGGGGGTTGATACCAGTCCATTCACAGAAGAAAGAGTCCTGAAAGAACTCCTAAAACTCAAAGGTGGACAAAGCAATGGGGCCTGGTGAGTTCACCCAGAATCCTAAAAGAACTAAGGGGGACCTAGTGACACCACTGACCACACTTTTAACAAATCATGGCAGGATGGGGTGGTACATGAGGACTGGAGGAGGGCAGATGTGATTCCCTTACAAAAGTGGGAGCAAGGCAGAAGCAGGAAACTACAGACCTGTAAGTTTGACCTCAGTGGTAGGGAAAATGATGGAATCACTTCTGAAAAAGAATTGTTGAGCACCTAGAGGCTAGCGGGCACAGGACCCAAAGCAACATGGATTTACAGCAGGAAGGTCATGTCAGACTAATCTAATTGATTTCTTTGACTGGGTGACCAAAGTAATAGACCAGGGAGGGCTATGGATATGGCCTACCTGGACTTTGCAAGGCATTTGACACAGTCCGCACAAAGATTAATAATCAAGTTAGCCAGCCTGGGAGTGGGTCCCAGGGTGGTAGCCTGAGGAAAACTGGCTGCACAACAGGACACAGAAGGTAATAGTGAATGGAACACATTCAAGAAAGGGGGTTACTAGTGGAGTACCTCAGGCTCAGTACTGGGTCCAATCCTCTTTAACATCTTTATAAGTGACATTGCAGAGGGTCTGAGGGAAAGGTATGCCTCTTTGCAGATGACACAAAGATCTGTAACAGAGTTGATACACAAGAGGGTAGAAAAGATGAGAAAGGACTTGGCAAGGTTGGAGGAATGGTCAGACATATGGCAACTTAGATTCAATGCAAAGAAGTGCAAAGTAATGAACCTGGGAAACAAAAACCCAGGAGAAGAGTACACAATAGCAGGGGAGGTACTAACAACAACAAAAATGGAAAGGGACTTGGGAGTAGTCATATCAGATGACCTAACAATAAATAGCTAAATAGAGTTTGTACAACATGAATAATAAAACAAGCTAATAATTTAGGACTTGCTAAGATAGGATGTTAAGAATAATCCCCCAAACAACTACATTTTTAAGCCCCTCTTAAATACCTCCACCGAGAGGGGCTCCCTCAAGGCTCTGGGTAGAAAATTTCAAAGGGTCAGACCCATTACCTCAAAGGCCCAATCCCTTGAGGTCTTCAGTCTAACTGTAGTAACCACCAGGAGGACATCCCAGGCTTAGCAAAGTGGACGAATGGGGATGTGCAGATGCAGGAGCTCAGTCAGTCTTGGCCCAACCCCTGTAGGGCTTTGCAGGATAACAGACCTACCTTAAGTGAGATATGCCGCTTCACTAGCAGCCACTGCAGATCTTGCAGTGCTAGTGAAATATATCATGATGTAGAGAGGCCTGTAAGTACCTGAGCAGCTGTGTTCTGCAGCAGCTGCAGGCATCACAGTGTACCCCCACTAACCCTGAGGTAGAAAGTTTTACAGTAGACTAATCCAGAGATCACAAAAGCATGTATCAGTGTGGCCAGATCAACGGGGAAATGAAGAATTTGATGTGGCAGCTATTCCGTAGATGGAAGAAGCCATTCCAGGCTATGGCAAACATATGGGCCTCCATTGTCAAGCCCTCATCCAGTGTGACTCCCAGATTCTTCACCATAGAGGCAGTAAATAGCTCAGTCCCAAGCTGAAGCCCAGTCTCTCTTCCGGTGGCTGCCAACCCCCCCCCGGCCTGGCACAATCACTAAAACACTGGTTTTCTCAGAGTTGAGTCTCAGCCAACTCGATGATATCCAGTCTTGGATCTCGGCCAGGCGCTTACTGAGCACATTAACAGCACTTGGTGGCCCCAGAGCAAAAGACATATAGAGCTGGGTATCATCTGCATAGCAGTGAATCCCAAGCCCATTACGTCTAACAATCTTGTCCAGGGGAGCACATTGTTGTGAGTAAGGTAGTACAGATTACATAGACAACAGCAGTTTAGGTATAACACACTAAAATAGGCACAATTTTATTAAAACAAACAAAAAGAAAGAGAAAAAAAATGAATCAAAACAACATACTGTTTGACAAATACAAAAGAGAATCAAAAGAAACACAGCTTAGCTAGTCAAGGTTGCTAACAGATAATATATTCTGTGCCTGACCTCCCACTGGAGATCTGTTCTGGGAGATCCTAAAAGGTGCTCTTTCTAACTGCATCTAACTTTTGGACTGGTGCTATAGCATTTTATAGCCAGAATGCCCATCCCTCTAAACGTAACTCCACCCCTTTGTATCTTTATTCCGAAAAAAAATTACCATTTATCATACACATTTTGACTTAAAACTCCTAGAACATCAATATACTGTTGACTAATTGATAATAACCAAAACAGTTCAACATAATACAATATCAACATAATACTATCTTTATTTTATCAGAAAATGGGTTGTATTAAAGGGAAACTCCACCCTATTAGCACTTGATGGACATCTGATAATCATATAAATAAAGGGGTCAAGGTGCCTCTGACTTCCTATAGGAGTACACACCCAGCTAAAAGGAGAATAATGATTGGAACAGGGGACCCTGCCTAAGCAGAACAGCAAAGAGGCTCCTCCACTTTAGTAAGTACAAAATAAAATGCTAACTAAAATGACCCCATAGTATTTGGTTATATCATTATGTTCTCTGGAGGGGTAACAGACAGACAAATTAAGGACAGAGCTTCCCCTAGGTAAGTGCTGGTTGCTTCAACTCCAGACTGCCACATACTATATTCGAGCAGTCTCTAACATAACCAGACTGAGGGAAGAACTGTACCAGCTTTTGTTTAGTTTTGTTATGCAGCGTCCTCCCGACTGCAACCAGAAATGGAATATACACAGACTTTTGGACTTGGGAGGTGGGAGGAGAAAAAGGGCTTTACAATGGACCTTACACTTCTTTCCATTAGATAACATGAGTTTTGAGGTTTAAAAATAATTACAGAGCTGCTTCTATGCAATACATAACAGTGCAACCTGCGCGAACATGTGAGAGGAAACAGACTGGCCTGTTTAGCTCTCGGTACTGCTTCTCTGGCCGCAGTGCATTGCTACATTCTTTCTTTGCACAACCTTGCCATGTAACCAAAACATTCTAAAATAGAACCATAAGGGGAATGCTAGAAATAAATATGTTCAGCTGACCATTTCTACTTTTACTAGCTAAGGAGATCCTGTACACTGTATGCATTAATGAGATAAAGATCAGCTAAAGTCCTGTTTTTCTATGTGTGACAACAAGGGTCTTCTTAAGAAAAATAAACAGAAGAAACAGCAACAACCTATGGCAGGGGGCAATCCCACCATAGGACACATAGATAAAAACATATAGATAACATATCTACATATAGATAGTAGTAGGAAAGGAATGGTATTGTGCAACAGACTTACGGGGGGAGTCTAGACCCCAGTTAAAGCACACTCAGGGGGTACCATACTTCCACCACATATCCCCCAGTTCATGTACAAACCAGAGTCTACGTACTGGTTTGTAACCACATTCCTAAAGCAATACATTCCCTAGGGAAAGGGACAGGGCTTCCACCCATCCTCACAGAAGCCCCACCCCAGTGCACCCTAACTATAATACAACAAAACAATACAACTTGATAACAATATACATCATCATTTGCCATGGGGTATGTAGGTACTCCTCTACCTACTGTTATCTATCATACAGTGTTAACCTGCACCATATCTGGATAAAAAGTCAACATTTTTATGTTTGCTTCCAGGTCTGTGGTTAATATCAAACTTATACGATTGTAATGCCTGATACTAATGAAGAATCCAAGCATTGTTATCCTTCATTTGGGTAAGCCTTCATAATGGGTTCTGATTGGTAATCAATTTGAACTGTGTACCCCATAAATAGAACTTTAAGGCCTCAATGGCCCATTTGATTGCCAAACATTTCTTCTCAATGGTAGCATATTTACGTTCTCTTGGAAATAGTTTTTGACACACGCACACATATGTATATATATATATTATTGGGTGTTCCTCTCCATTGATAGACTGGCATAAAACTTCACATACACCTGTTTCAGAGGTGTCTGTCTGCACCTCGAATGGTTAGCTGAAGTTTGGTGACAGTAACACAGGCGATGCACATAGTGCAGCCTTGATGGTACAGAAAGCAAGATCACAAGCAGGGGACCAGGGAAATTTATTGGGTACCTTCTTTTTAGTAAGATCAGTTAATGGGGTCACAGTAGGGGCAAATTTGGGAATTAATCACTGGTAGTATCCTGACAAATCCTAAGTAGGACCACAATTGTTTTTTTGTCTCAGGTATAGGACATTGAGCTACTGCTTCCACCTTCTCAATTTCAGGGCATACCTCACCATTACCTAATGTAAAATCTAAATGCTTTGTTTCCCTCATGACTAGTGTACATTTTGATGGATTTATGGTTAAGCCCACTGTTCATATAGCTTGAATGACATTGTCTAATTACATAAGGAAAGATGCCCAATCTGCACTAAACACAATCACGTTGTCAAGGTAGGAAGAATTGTAAGGTGAATGGGAATTTAATAACTGATCCACATACCTCTGAAAGGACACAGGGGCCCCATGCAAACCAAATAGCATATATGCAAAATGATAGAGGCCATTTGGGGTACTAAAAGCTGCTTTTTCTTTGGAGTGTTCTGCCAAGGGTATCTGCCAATACCATTTGGTTAGATTGAGTATAGAGATATATGTAGCCTGGCCAATATGGTCAATTATGTCGTCTACCCTGGGGATAGGATAGCTATCAAATTGGGAGACCTGTTTTAACCTTTGAAAGTCTAGACACAAATGTATCTCACCTTCCTTTTTTGGGACTATTACAATGGGTGAGGACCAAGGAATGGTAGAGGGTTCGATTATGTTTAACCGTTTTAATTTCTCTATTTCTTGGGTGACACCAGCCCGTATTTCTTCTGGGAGCCTATAGGCTTTTTGCCTTATGGGCTCAGAGTCAGTTTTACTTTCATGGTTGACACCAATAGCTTTCCCTGGTATGTTTGTAAACGTGTCTGAAAAACATTGGAGCAGTTGATTCGGCTCTGTACATTCTTGGTAGGACAAGTCTGGATTTATTTTAATGTCCTGTATAGTTTCAGTACTTTCCAGTCTCCTATATGCTATCTCTTGTTCTTTTTACAGTCTGCTTGACAGGACATACAAGCAGAGTTTACTTTCAGATCTCTCATGCCATTTTTTTTATGAATTGGCATGGTAGATCTTTTTTGTCATCCATCTATCAGGGGTCTCTACTTTATGGGTGACAGGACCAGTTTGTTCTATAATCATATAAGGACCCTGCCACTTCATCAATAATCTATTGTCAGTGGATGGCAAAAGCAACAATTCATTTTCCCCTGGTTGGAATACCTTTTCATTTGTTTTGACATCATAGAGCACTTTCTGTTTTTCTCTGGCTGCTTTAATAATCATTTTATTAACGCAGGTATGGCCTTTGACATTTCACCTGCGAATAACCTACATACTCAGTTCTTATCACAATAGAAACATAGAAACACAGAATTTGACGGCAGATAAGGACTGCTTGGCCCACCCAGTCTGCCCATTTCCGTGCCTACTGGATAAGCTGCAGATCCTAGTTAACCAGCAGCCTACTTCTTCCTACCCCCACCCCCTAGAATTGCCTTATGACTGTCCCATGCATGCTTGAATTCCACCACTGTTTTGACTCCACAAACTCCTCCGAAGGCCATTCCATGTATCCACAACCTCTTGTGAAAAATACTTCCTTAAATTACCTCTCTGAGCCGCCCCCATCTTCAAATTGTGCCCCTTGTTCTTGCACACCTCTTTTTTTGAAAGATGCTACCCTCTTGGACTTTGTTGATTCCCCTGAGGTACTTAAAAGTTTCTATCATGTCCCCCTCTCCCTCCTTTCCTCGAGGCTATACATATTAAGCTCCTTAAGTCTCTCTTCATATGTCTTCCAGTGCAGACCCTGCACCATTTTAGTTGCCCTCCTCTGGACAGCTTCCATCCTGTCTATGTTCTGCGAAGACTGGGTCTCCAGAACTGCATGCAGTACCTAGATGGGGTCTGACCAGCTGTCTGTACAGAGGTATAATAACTTCCTGTTTTCTACTGGTGATGCCTCTCCTATGCATCCCAGTATCCCCCAGCCCTCCTTGCTGCCCTCTCACATTGCTTGCCCACCTTAGGTCATCTGATATGACTACCCCAGGTCCCTTTCTATTTTGTTGTTGTTAGTATCTCACCCCCATTGTGTACTCTTCCCTGGGTTTTGTTTCCCAGGTGCATTACCTTGCACTTCTTAGCATTGAATCTAAGCTGCCACACATTTGACCATTCCTCTAACCTTGCCAAGTCCCTTTTCATCCTTTCCACCCCACCTTGTGCATCAACTCTGTTGCAGATCTTTGTGTCATCTACAAAGAGACATACTTTTCCTTCCAGTCCTCTGCAATGTCCGCTTATAAAGACATTGAAGAGGACTGGTCCTAACTGAACCTCCGGTACCCCACTAGTATCCCCTTTTTCAGAGTGGACTCCATTTACTATTACTCTCTGTGTCCTATTCTCCAGCCAATTGTTTACCCAGGCTGTCATCGTGGGACCCACTCCCAGGCTAGCTAACTTGTATATTAATCTTTTGTGTGGGACTGTGTCAAATGCCTTGCTAAAGTCTAGGTAGACCATGTCCACAGCCCCTCCCTGATCTACTACTTTGGTCACCCAGTCAAAGAAATCTATCAGATTTGCCTGGCATGACCTTCCTGCTGTGAATCCATGCTGCCTTGGGTCCTGTGCCCCTCTGGCCTCTAGATACTCGACAATTCTTTCCTTCAGAAGTGATTCCATCATTTTCCCTACCACTGAGGTTAAACTAACAGGTCTGTAGTTTCCTGCCTCTGTCTTGCTCCCACTTTTGTGAAGGGAATCACATCTGCCCTACTCCAGTCCTCGGTACCACTCCATCCTCCCATGATTTGTTAAACAGGGTAGTCAGTGGTGTCACTAATTCTACCCTTAGTTCTTTAGAATTCTGGGATGAATCCCATCAGGCCCCATTGCTTTGTCCACCTTCAGTTTTAAGAGTTCTTTCAGAACCCTTTCTTCTATAAATGGGCTGGTATCAACTTCCGTATCCAGAGCGCTTTCTACTGTTTGTTTTAGGTCACCTCTCTTCCTTTGTAAATACTGAGCAAAAATATTTGTTTAGTATCTCTGCCTTTTCTTAGTCACCCTCTGCCCACCCTCCCCTTATTAAGCCTCACTATCCCTCCTTGGTCTTCCTTCGGCTCCCTGATGTACCAGCAAGGACCAGCAAGCCTCTCCCTGTCCACAGTACTCCTGTCACAGGTTTCTCTTTCCAACTGGTAACTTACAAGGAAGTGGATGACCTGCTCCTTCAGCTGGATGCCAAAAAATATGCAGGAGCGGACCTCATTGGCCGTTTTTTCCTAAAGCTTAGTCACCAAGTGTTGGCAGCTCCATTAACGCACCTTTTTAATATGTCTCTCAGCTTGGGTAAACTCCCTTCTTTCTAGAAGACTGCCCAAGTTTTACCACTCTTCAAATCAGGAGATCCAAGAGACCCAAATAATTACAAGCCAATCTCCTTACTCCCCACCCTACCAAAACTGTTGGAGAAATTAGTGAATTGCCAACTTCGAAACTACATTGATGCCTCAAATCTGCTAAACCCTGTGCAGTCATGATCTAGGCCATGCCATAGCATATTCACAGCTCTGACTAAAGCCCCAAATGACTGGCAGAGAGCCCTTGACTTAAAGAACCACGTATGCACTGTATTCCTCGACTTAAGCAAGGCCTTCAATACTGTCGACCATGCAATGCTCTTAGTTACTCTCCACAACATTGGTCTGGATGAACCTTCCCTAAAATGGTTCTCATGCTACCTGGCAGAGTGGATGCAACAAGTAAAAACAGTAGGAGATCTCTCCACTCTAAAACAGATTAGTAGAGGGGTACCTACATGCTCCATCTTGGGGCCCTTACTTTTCTCACTTTATATCAACAACATTGACAGTGGAATCAAACTTTCCAGTGTACATCACTTTGTGGATAACACGGTCCTTTACACTGCCAGGCCTACTCCAAAAAGTGCCTGCTAGGACTTCCAAGCAGATTTTCTTGCACTGCAACAAAACCTTCTGAGTCAGAAGCACCTATTGAATGCCAGAAAGATCAAGGCTATGCTGTTGTCCCCAATGACCAAGTCCGTAAACTCCCTTAGCACAACAATATTCCCACTATCACCACCCTGCTTGGTGAGTCACTTGACTATGTGACCAAGTTCAAGTACCTAGGTATGTGGATTTACAACAGACTTTCTTTTGCTGATCATATAGACCAGCTCTCAAAAAGACTTAGAGGCTTGGTCTTTTTTTTTTTTTTTTTTTAGAATCCAGCATTTGCTTACCCAAGAGGCCAGAAAATGCTTAGTACAAACCATGTTCCTAGCTATTGTGGACTATGCAGACTTTCTGTATGGCCAAGTCCCCAAAACCACCCTATATAAGCTTTACCCCCCCCTTATCACAGGGCCTTATGCTTCATCTCAGGTGCAGCATATAATACCCATCACTGTGTACTGTATTCCATTGTAGGATGGACCTCACTTACATTCAGGAGGCAAAGGAACATTATACCATGGACCTATAGATCTTTATCCAAGATGCTACCCTGCTACATTTCTGACTGTCTGCCCTCCTGCACCTTACGAAACTATGCCTTGAAAAGCCATTCATACATATCACTAGCTGTGCCTAAAGTCTTTTCCAGTTTTGGCAGAGCCTCCTTCAGCTATGTGCTACCCCAGCTGTAGAACAACATCCAGAAAGTCATAAAAATTATGCATTCTATTGGTTTTGCAGAATTCAAGTCACTCTATTTGAGATACTTCTCGGAGCCTTGTGAATGCCCTTCATCTCGTTAAACTATAGCCATACATTGCTATTCTTACAGTGAACTCTCTACACTTTCTATCCTCATGTTAGAATTACTCTAAGCTGTTTTTCTGGATTCATCCTTGCTTTCTACTTGCTGCTGAGCCCACAGCTTGCACTGTCACTAGCATTAACTCTGCTCTACTAGAGCTATCAGTGTCTAAAATCACTGGTTTGGCACATTGGTGCTGACTTGTTTCCACCTCTCTGCTGTACTGTCTACTGACATGAGGCTTCACCTTACAACCAGGCCTCATTGATTAACTTTGCAGCTTGTTTTTTATTGCTATGTATTGCATTACTATGCCCATTTGTGCTATATATTCTATTGTGCTACTGTATTATTTATTCTGTACCTACCAGGCCCTCCTTGAAAATGAGCTTGCTCAATCGAGTTTCATCTGGCTAAATGAAGAGTGATTGATTGATTAATTACTACACAGTATTGGTGTGCTTGCTGTGTGTAAGATAGTAACCATTTGCGTAAGTTGGTCATATACACTAAAACATTGGTGTATTTAACCATAATTTCACCTTCATAGGCTTCTTTAATCACATCAAGTGGTCCATGAGAATTCCGACCAAATAAAAGGGCAAAAGGTGAGAATCCCGTGGAAGCTTGTGATACCTCCCTATATGCAAATAGGAACAAGGGTAGATAGTGATCCCATTTCTTTCCTTCTTCATCCAAAAACTTCAAAATCATACATTTTAAAGTTTGATTAAATAATTCAAAGAATCCATCAGTTTGCAGATGATATGGTGATGTTTTGACTGTAGTTACCCCTAACATCTTATAGAGTTCAGTTAATAGAGCTGCATTGAAACTGGCGCCTCGATTGGTTAGAATTTCTTTTGGAATACCCATTTAGCTACAGAACTCTATCACCTTCTGTGCTATTTTGAGGGCTGTTGTTGTCCTGAGGGGAAAGGCTTCTGGGTACTTTGTCACATAGTCACAAAGGACAAGCATTGTTTTCTAGTGGCCCAATCACATCCATTCCTATTCTTTCAAATGGCTGTGAGATTAAAGGCAAAGGCATAAGGGGCGCTGTCTCTTTTTATGTTACCTGACCTATTTGCTGACAGGCAGAGCAACTCTTACAGTATTCTACAATGTCATCCTGTAAACCAGGCCAAAAAAACATTGGAGAAGTCTGGCAGATGTTCTTTCTTGCCCTGCGCGCCCAGCACTAGGTATGTCATGAGCTAGAAACAGTACATCCTGTCTATATTTTTTCAGGACTATTAACTGTTCAACTTGTTCTTGGGTAACAGGGTGTGCACAGACTCTGTATAGTGTACCTCATTGTTATATTATATTAGGGATCCATGTTGCTACTAATTTCCCAAGCCGCAAGAAAAAAGGGTTGAGAGACACATCTAATTTTTGTTCAGATACAATATCGAACATATGCATTTGAGGCATATTATCAATAGTTCCACATTGTTTTTGTTTCCATTCTTTCTGTAGTTTCCTCTTTTCTGCTTTTGTTTTCCTAGGACTCCCAATTTCTCCAAAAGTGGTATCATCAAAAGGAAACAGAGTTTCAGATTGTCCTTTTTATTTCATTTGTACCCTGGTGGTCACAGCTACCAGATGACTCGCACAGGACACAACTAGGTTGCTGAATGTGGGGTAATCTTGTCCAATGATAAGGGATACAGGCAAGGTGGGGACTATACCCAGAGTTATGTCATATTTATGTTCATTAATGCATAGTTCTGCCTTGGTCATGGGATATTGGTGGACATCCCCATGAATACAGATAACTCCTGTTGATATGATGGTAGGTGAGCCCCGGGAAATTAATTCAGCACATATCAAATTTTGCCTGCTCCCTGAATCCGAAAGTCCCTCTATGGGCCTCCCATTGACCTGTGTTTTCACAAAGAAGTTACTTAAGTTCATGGAGGCTAAATAAGCAGGTTCCTTCTTCTATTTAGGGCAATAGCATGCTATATGCCCTAACCCATGACAGTAATGGCATTCAATATTAGGGTTAGTGCCCTTGACTGAAAAGTCCCGTCCATCCCCTCTTGGTTTAACAGTCCCAGACCCTTGTAATGGAAAAACTGGTGGTCTTACCAGTTGTGTGCTAGTTGTGGTGGGAGCAGGGGAGGAGATTTCTGTTCTTTGATAACCCTTTCAAGATGGTTGATATCCAGAAAGAAAATCTTCTGCAAGGGTCATGGCAGTCTCTGCATTCTCTGGATTATGTTCCCATATCCATAATTGCACTTCAGCAGGCATTATTTGGATGAATTGTTCCAACACAAACTGTTCTATAATGGCTTTCACACTTTTACCCTCAGGTTGGAGCCATTTGGTGCATGAGTCATTTAGTTGGGTGTATATCTTTTGATGTGGTACATGGGATAGATGTTTCAAAGTCCTAAATCTCTGTCTGTAGATTTCAGCATTAATGTCATATCTTTTGAGAATCTCTTTTTTCACAGCTGCATAAACAATGGAGGTCTGGCTATCCATACTGGTGTAGGCTAATTGTGCCTTGCTGGTTAAATAGGGGGGCCAATCTGACTACCCATTGAGCCTGTGGCCAATTACATGCCAGTGCCACTTGTTCAAAGGTAGTCAAGTATGATTCAATGTCATCTTAGGGTGTCATCTTTGTCAATTTAATGTCTCTAGGGTTTGTTTGAGCCACTTCTTGTCCTGCCCAATGATCTGGAGAGCATGCATGGTATCTGCCCAGCATTGATCCTGTCTCCTCCTTTCCTGTTCCTTTTTCTTAAATCAATGTCTTTTTGTCATTCCAATTCCATTTGTTTCACTGCCAACCATCAGAGTAGGTCTTTTAGATTCTCAGGTGGAGACTCTCATATTTCGCCCTCCGGTTCACTATCTCAGGTTCAGATTTGGCATCTACGTTGACTGGAGGAATATCCTGTTTTACATTGGGACGAGTAACAGGAGGCATACCAGTAAGTAGCTGTTCCCCAGTGCTAGCTACTTGGGTCCACATTATCACCCCTGGAAAAGCTGTAGCTTCATCCAGTTTATGGGCCATGTACCTGCTAAAGCCTATAGTAATCTGGATACTAAGCACAATATCTTATGGTTGGAGTCCTCCAACACTCGTGGACCTCCAATTTACCCCACTCCTGGTACCAAAGTTGTGAATAAGGTAGTACAGAGTACACAGACAACAGCAATTCAGGTACAACACACAAAAATAGTCATGATTTTATTAAAACAAAAAAAAAGGAAGATAAAAGAAATTGAATCAAAACAACATACTGTTTGACAAATAGAAAAGAAAATCAAAAGAAGCGCAGCTTAGCTAGTCAAGGTTGTTAATAGCTAATATATTCTGTGCCTGACTGCCTACTGGAGATCTGTTCTGGGAGATCATGACAGGTACTCTCCCTAAATACATCTAACTTCTGGACTGGAGCTGTAGCTTTTTATAGCCAGAATGCCCTTCCCTCCAAATGTAACTCCACCCTTTGTATCTTTATTCCACAAAAAAAAAAACATACCATTTATTATACACATTTTGACTTAAAACTCCTAGAACATCAATATATTGTTGAATAATCAATAACCAGAACAGTTCAATATATTACCATATCAACATAACACAATCTTTATTTTACCAGAAAAGGGGTCGCATTAATGGGAAGCTCTGCCCTATTGGCACTTGATGGGATTCTGATATTAGTATAAATATTGTGGTGAAGGTGCTGCTGACTCCCTGTAGGAGTACACACCCAGCTAAAAGGAGAACAATGATTGGAACAAGGGACCTTGCCTATGGAGAACAGCAAAGAGGCTCCCCCACTTTAGTAAGCACAAAATGAAATACAAACTGAAACAACCCCGTAGAATTTGGTTATGTCATTATGTTCTCTGAAGGGGTAACAAATAAACAAATTGAGGACAGAGCTTCCCCTAGGTAAGTGTTGGTTGCTAAGACTCCAGACTGCCACATACTATATTCGAGCAGTCGCTTACATAACCAGACTGAGGGAAAAACTGTATCGGTTTTTGTTTAGTTTCTTTAAGCAGCATCCTCCTGACTGCAACCAGAAATGGAATATGCACAGACTTTTGGGCTCAGGAGTAGAAAAAGGGCTTTACAGTAGACCTTCTGCCTCCTTCCATGAGATAACCTGAGTTTTGAGGTTTAAAAATCGTTACACAGCCGCTGCAAACATGTGAGAGGAAACAGACTGGCCTGTTTACCTCTTGGTACTGCTTCTCTGGCCGCAGCGCATTGCTACATTCTTTCTTTGCGCAACCATGCCATGTAGCCAAAATACTCTAAAACAGAACCATAAGGGGAATGCTAGAAATAAATATGTTCAGCTGACCATTCCTACTTTTACTAGCTAAGGAGATCCTGTACACTGTATGCATGAATGAGACAAAGATCAGCTAAGGTCCTGTTTTTCTATGTGTGACAACAAGGGTCTGTTTAAGAAAAATAAACAGAAGAAACAGCAACAACCTACAGCAGGGGCAATCCCACCATAGGACATATAGATAAAAACATATAAATAACATATAAATAACATATATATATATATATATATATATATTGATAGGGTGAGGAAAGGGATGCTGTAGCACAATACTTATAGAGAAGGGGGGTGACTAGTCCCCAATTAAAGCACACTTAGGGGACACCATACTTCCACCACACACATAGACAGGACAGAACCACCAGGTGTGAGGAAAAACTTCTAACAACACCCTCTAGGTTCTATGCTGGAGACTGCAGTCAAACCAGTGGATAACTTTGCCAGTGAGTGCAGCATACTCCCTGAGCTGGTCCAGAAGTAGACCATGGTCCACGGTATCAAATGAAGATGAAAGGTCCAAGAGAATTAGAATTGACTAGTCTACTTTATCCCTTGCCCTGAACAGGTCATTATGCACCCTGACTCATGCCATCTCTGTGCTGTGCCTGGTTCTAAAAAAACAGACTGGATAGGCTCTAAGATGTTGAAGGCCGCAAAGTGTTACTCAAGCTGAAGCCCAACAACTTTCTCTATAACCTTTCCCAAAAAGAGAAGGCTAGAGACTGTTTGGTAATTCTTTAAGACATCTGGGTCCAAAGATGTTTTTTTTTAAAAAGGGACTTCACCATTGCCCAGTTAAACACTGCTGGAAACAACACCTCTGACAAAGAGCACAGGACATTCTCAGTGAACACCGGGTCAGATGCCCAACACAGCTCACCAGTAGTTACATCAGGCTTGGGTCCAAATTACAGAATGTTGGCAGCAGTTCTGAGATAACCTGGCATACCTCCTCCTTGTCACTGAGTGAAACTCCCCCCAAGTCAAATGAATGTGTTCACAACCCATAGGTTGTCCACTGCTGGACACATACAGCCCAATTGGAGTAATTCTGGCCCTGATGGAGGACACCCAATCTGAGACAAGCCAAGCAAACTCCTCACACTTCACAGGGTGTAAATGTTGTCATGGGATCCAGGCAGGCAAGGTGAAGGAGCCTGTCTATTGTCCAAAATATCTGAGCTGGCCGGTTGCTCCCAGCAGCAATCTCTCTAGACAGAAAATCTGCCTTTCTTTGAGTGATTGACTTCTGATTTTCTTCATAATGAGAAAGTAGGACTAATTTGTCCTCCCAAGCCTTGGACCTCTTCCAACAATACTGCAACCTCCATCTACTGTTTTTTTTAACCCTCTCAACTCTCTGTCAAACCATGGCAAGCAGAGATGTGACACTAGGGGATATACATGGACTGGCACTAAGTGGTCAAAGGCCCCAGTGACCACCATATTTTTTTTTACTATTGTTTATGCTCCTGCCCCCACAGCCCTCACAATCTGGGGAGCCCCATCCCCATTACCCCAGCATCCATCAACTGGCACAGTAGTTGCTCAGGGCTTACCTCAGTAGGGTCTGAGGGAAGGCCAACCCCTCTGAGACTGGATCTAGTGTTCCTGTGCTGTGGCTAGTCAGGTGCAGAGCCTGTGAGCACACACTTCATCCTCTTTAGGTGCTGCTGATTTTTCTGCTTTTCCTTCTTGTTGGGGTAGTACGTGCAATGATGCCTGTGATGGTGCCGTGCACGGTCCCATGTGTACCACCGCCAAGCATCTGCACCTCTCCCAACCCCCATCTTGTGGCATCGGTGTGCCAGTCCCCAGCCACCATTAGGAGACAGGCTAGCACGGATGCAATACTTGAAGCAACATCCCATTGTGTTAGAGAGAAAAGGCAGTGCAAAAGAAGAAGGAAACCACTTTGGTTCTCAAAAACAGTAGCAGAAATGGTCAGAACCAAAAGGCTGGTCTTCAGGAAATATAAGGGAATGCAGAAGGATGAAGATAGGGAGGATACCAAACTTCCCTAAGGGAAGCAGGGAAGGCAGTAAGGCAGGCAAATTCCCAAACCGAGGAAACTCTAGCACGAACAGTAAAAGAAGGTGACAAGACTTTCTATAGATACATTAGTGAAAAGGGAAAGTCCAGAGGGGGTATTGCTAAGATCAAAGGAGATAAGGGTGTGTGTGTGAGGAGAGGACCTTGTAAAAGCATCTATCCTAAATAGATACCTCTGCTCGGTATTTATGGCAGAGAAGGTAGGGCAGGACCCAAAGCTCAGCACCATAGAAATGGGGGGAGGGAGGTGAGCACTAGTCCCTTCAAAAAAGAAAATGTCCTACAAGAGCTCGATAAGCTCAGGGTGGACAAGGCAATTGGACCCGAGGGCATATATCCCAGGGCACTAAAGGAGCTAAGGGTAGAACTAGCAGAGCCATTATCAGAACTGTTTAGTGAGTCTCTGAGCACAGGAGAGGTCCCAGAAGACTGGAGAAGGGCTCATGTGATCCCGTTCCACAAGAGTGGTAGCAGGGAGGAGGCAGGGAACTACAGACCAGTCAGTCTTACCTCAGTAGTGGGCAAGATTATGGAGGCACTCTTTAAGGAAAGGATAGTGCAACACCTGGAATCCATAGGAGCACAGGATCCAAAACAGCATGGGTTTACAAAAGGAAGGTCCTGTCAAACTAATCTCATTGATTTCTTTGATTGGGTAACCAGAGTGGTGGACCAAGGGGGAGCAGTTGATGTCGCCTACCTTGACTTCAGCAAAATTTTCTATACTTTTCCAAATAGAAGATTGATTAATAAGCTGGGTAGGCTCGGAGTGAGGCAGAAGTTGGTCAACTGGGTGGCAAACTGGTTGACGGGCAGAAAACAGAGAGTGGTGGTAAACGGTACACAGTCGGAAGAGATGCAAGTCACAAGTAGGGTACCTCAGGGATCAGTTCTGGGGCCAGTCCTCTTCAATATCTTCATCAGTGACATTGCAGATGGATTGGAGGGTAAGGTTTTTCTGTTTGCAGATGACACCAAGATCTGAAACAGAGTAGATTATCCAGTTGGGGTGGGAAGAATGAGAAGAGATCTGGATAAACTAGGAAAAAGGTCAGAAGAGTGGCAACTGGAGTTTAATGCAAAGAAGTGTAAGATCATGCACATAGGGAAGAGAAACCCTGAAGCCACCTATGGGCTGGGAGGGGAGTTGCTGGCAGTCACAAGGGAAGAAAGAGACTTGGGCATCATCATCACCGATGACCTGAAATCATCCAAGCAGACCACTAATGCAGTAGGTAAGGCTAGGGGGAAGTTAGGGTGTATTAGTAGGGGTATCACAAGTCAAAAGAAGGAAGCAATAATCCTTCTTTAAAAGACACTGGTTAGGCCCCATCTGGAGTACTGTGTGCAGTATTGGAGGCCACACCTTCACAAGGACATTAACCAAATGGAGGCAGTCCAGAGAAGGGAAACCAAAATAGTGCAGGCACTGCATCAGAAAACATATGAGGACAGATTAACGGAGCTCAATATGTATACCCTAGAGCAAAGGAGGGAGAGAGTTGATATGATTGAAACATTCAAACACCTTAAGGACATTACCAAGGTGAAAGAGTATAACGTTTCAATAAAAGAAAAATAGCAGGACAAGAGGACACAGCATGAGATTAGAGGGAGGCTGATTAAGGGGTAATGTGGGGAAGTTCTTTTTCACAGAAAGGGTGGTGGATGCATGGAATGGCCTACCTAAGGAAGTGGTGGATATGAATACAGTGCAGGGCTTCAAACAGGCATGGGATAGGCATAAGGGAGCAATACAGATGAGTATGAATAGATAGGTCATTGACAGAACAAACGCCAATGGCACATTTATAAGGTAGAAAAAGAAATGGGCAGATTGGATGGGCCTTGCAGTCCTTATCTGCCATCAACTTCTATGTTTCAATGTTCCTCTCCCTGGAGAAGGAGAAATGTCCTCCAGAATTTCAGTCCTTCTCCTCCCTGCTGACACCCAGCGGCCCAAGCTCATTCCTGAATGAGGGTCTCCATCTTGACATGAGGTGTGGTGTCCAAAGCCTCAACCCTCAGCACCACCGGGACAGCAGTGATCACCATATTGTAAGTTGCCACTGTGGCATTCGTACACCCAGTGCATGTTGTCAACATTTCTGAGGTGTCAAAAACTGACAACAGTCCTTCAGATCCAAGCCCTCTCAAAGGTTTTTACTGGATCTGTAAAACACAAGGTTTTTGGCTAGTGGTCCCTGGTAATCCAATAAAGCCACCTGACACCAAATGTTGTTTTAAATCAGTTGCAATTTATAAATACCAAATAAGCCCTAACAATTTTACCTCTAACATGATCAGATCTAAACAGCTGATGGCTTTTTACTACGAGGGCTACAGCATTTCAGAGACACATGAAGCCATACATCTCTGGATCCCCCGATCAATCTATGGATAGTCTCAGACTGCATCTTGTCCGAGACTGCGTCTTCTCGAAGGGATGCTGGACACAACCATAGGTCCCATATTTATGTGTAGCAAGCTTAGAAAAAAAATGCAAGGCTGGAATTTCCCCAAAACTACCTCAGCAGTTTTAAACACAGACAATATGTAATTCGACAAGTCATAAGACTCGGGTTCAAAAATACACTGGCCAAAAGATACCTTGGTCACAAGATACTTTGTCGAGATATTCGGTCATTCTTAAATGGAAAAACAAGTAATCAGGTTTTTTTTTATTTATCAAAAATACTTACTTCAGGATACAGAAAACATGCAAGGGGATGTGACTGTTTTAAAAATACTCAGCTTACAGATAAAAAACCAAACAGTGGCCAAACTGGGGAACTTAATCTTCAACGCCAGCCGTGGTTACTAGCAGCTGCATTCTTATCTTAGCCATAACTTTTTAAAAAGACATTGAATAGGACAATTCTAAATTAGACCTTGAATGTGCTTCAAGATTTATTTTATTTTCTTCAGTTTAACGGTTAACCATTTAAAGCCTCCACATACATGCATTGATAAGGTGGTATCATTCATTTGCTTAGCCACTGGCAGCCATTGGCTAGCTAGCCATATTAACTTGTATGTGAGCCTCATTCAGTCATCTATTGGCCATTTGTATTTTCTGCAAGCCTTTTACACCTTGCCATAGTCAACTGTATACATAGAGGTGGCTATCAGCAATTTTATATAACTGAACCTGTATATACCTAGGCCTTGGGGGCCCCTGGGTGAATTCAACAGACCTCCTCCACAGGGGATGGACTATAAGAGGGGTCCTGAATCTGAACCTGATCACACAATGATTCCACCAACTAACTGGATCAATCTCGAACCTATTAACCTCGAGCCTCAGGGAGAATACCTGGTCTAAGACATGACCATGTAGATGGGTCACAGTGGAAATCACTTGTGCAAGGCCCAGAACTTCTATACTCTGGAGGAAATCTTTATCAACTTGCAAACCTTTGTCATCTACCCATGCATTGAAATTACCCAAGATAAGCCATCTCAGTGATTCCAAACTGAGGGTGAACATGAAGGACATGATTTCCTGCAGAAACTCACCCTCACGACCTGGAGGCAGATACATGAAGAGAATTCTGCAGCCCGCAGCTAGATAGCCGTGCATGGCATTGCATTAAAACAATCCAGTATCCCCCAATGGGTGCGCCACCAGGTTCAGTTCAGATCTAATGCAGATGGCAACTCCTCCTCCCCTACAGTGATTCAGTGGGCAGTGCACAACTGAGAAGCCTTCTGGGACTGACCCCTCCAGAACTGTCATTCTTCAGCCAGGTCTCAGTAATGCAAGCCAGACTGACAGAAGACACAAGATCCTCCATCAATGCAGTCTTATCCTAATCAATCTAGCATTACATAGCACTGTTCAAAGTGGATGGAAGGAGTCAGCAGGCCCCCTCACCTACTTGCCCGCTCGGTCTGGTGGGATCCCTGGGAATGGGGACCAAGCATGACTGACCCCTCTCTTATGCCCATCTAACCTCAGGGCATCTCCTGGTTCACACTACCCTGACAGGCACTGCTCTCTCAGTCCTACATAATATACATGCTCTTTTTTTGCCCTTCCTCATGATTCCCTCCTCCCTGCACTAAAGATAAACTGCAGACAGCAGGGGAGGGGAGAGATCGAAGGGACACAGATCTTTGAGCTCGGATGGGGAGTAGCTGAGCCTCAGGGGCTGATGCAAACATTACATCCCAATATCTTCATAAAACCAGACTAAAATAACCAGCTCTCTCTCCCACCCTGCTATCAAATCCAACTACTAAGCCCCAGCCTCTTGCCCCAGTACCCTATCACCCACCCTCATCAACTTCCATCAACCGCCAGGCAGCTAATAACAAAATGAGCAATTAAAACAAGACTAGGAGAATCCCAGGATAAAACCTGTAATGTGGATAATCACCAAGCAACAACACAGAAACAAGTTCAGCAGAAGCCTGATGAAATGCTGCCCAGTCTCTGCTCTCACCACCATAGTTAAGAAACCAGGTAAAAGTAAGGTATTTATCTCACTATAGCCCAAATGACATGGATATTAAACAGCCCAGGACAGACCACATAAACAGTTCATTAGTAGATCCAAGGGTTCTCTCACAACCCACGAGCATTCAAATATTACCAATTCAGTATGGTCCAAGATCAAATAAAATCCAACAAAGAAACAGAGATGTGGAGCTGGATAAAGATAAAGATATGGGCAGTACTCTCACTATTGCCCAAATGACAACGATTTTTAACAGCCCAGGGCAGACCACATGAATAGATAACTAGTGGACCCAAGGGTTCTCTCGCCAACCATCAGCGTTCAATATTACCAGTTCTATTGGAGTCCAAATTTAAATAGAGTCCAGCATGAAAATGGAAGTGGAAAACAGTTAATCAAAACAGCATTTCCCAAACAGCAGCTCCCAGAGAGGTCCCAGGCCACAGTGATGGTGGCAACAACCCACCAAATCAGGTGAGATGGCTAGCTGGAAACAGAAACAGTGGTGGCCACCACGCCTGTAAGAGTGCGAGTAACAAGCACTTTTCTCTGTGCCAGATAATGCTCACTAACAAGCTGTGGGATAGAAAGGAAATCCATTCCTCACAATCTGGCTGGGTCTTCCAAACCCAACTCTCAAGTCCCCATTGTACAGAACCTCCACTCCTGGTTGTGCACTGAGTAACAGACTCAGTTCAATAAGTGGCTCCCAGTGCCCGCACTGCAACTCCCAATACTACACTATAGGTAACTATCTGAAAAATAAAAACAGTTATCTCTTAATCTAACTCACTCAAAGCCCTAACTACTGCTACAAAACACCCAACTACCTAAAACAGTCAATTAAAAAAAAGAGGGGAGAGTTAAAAATTATGGAATAACTTGTCATTAACTAAGTTACCCACAAATAAAGGGATTCTCCCTCTGAAAGCAGAACGCTTACAAGAAAAACACAAAAAAACTATTAAAAAAATGTTACAAACAGCACAGAGTATTTACTCATACTGAATACTGCAATGCTTTTCTTACTGGTCTTCTAGTATGACTGCTGCAGTATCTTCTCAACTCATACAAAATCACGTTGCCTGCTTGCTTACTGGTTCTAAGAAGTCTAAATTTATTACTCTAAGAAATCTAAACTTATTACTCGGTTATTGGCTAAGTATCATAGGCTTCCAATTCATTACAGAAGTGATTTTAAAAATGATTTATTTTGTATTTAAAGGCTGCAGTGATCTTAATACTACATACTTTATAGATACAAAAAGAGATGAGAAAGAGGTAATGCCTCAGCTGAAGCACATACAGTACATCTTTCTCACCTCTGTTTGTATGTGTTCCATAAATATGTGTAACCCCTAGGTGGCGCTATCTCAAGGGCTACTACACTTGCCTGCTTGGCTAGTTGCAGGTTAAGGGGCCTGGGTACTGAAATGGGTGCCTTCAACCGGAGGACAGGGTTGTTAGTAGCAAGGCTAATCTGGGTACAGCCCTCAGTGACACTGTAACCTCCCTCTTTCCCCTCTAGTGGCCTAGACAATATGCAACAAACACTTTCACAGATGCCCCTATTCAGCATACAAATCCACACACTCTTTGAACTTACCACCAGGGCTGGTTCCACCAGTTCTACCCTGGAGACCCCCTGTAAAACAAGGTTAGGCACAGCAAAAAACAACACTACAGTGCCCTTGGTACAAACGAACCACAGACATCTTAAATGCAAAAAGAGTTAGATCTGATTTATTCAGGGGAATTGAACAAGGCATGGGCATAATCAGGTTGATTGATTTGAAAACTGATCTACTCAAGCAATTATGCATGCACTTTTAGTCCCTACACAGTCACACACTCTGGGTACCCAGTTGGAAGGAAGGTGGGCTAGCCTGGAACATTGCCCGGGGTAGGCCAGCATTACCGCTGGTTGGGGCCCTGTGATGAAAAGAAAAGGCATGCACAACCACACACAGTTTGTAATCCAGAGCCTGAAGGCTCAGTTCATGAAAGGAAAAACAACAATGCAATCAGATGACAACGCTTGAGATTTAGCTGTTGTTGCAGGGAGCTACCCTGATTGTTACTCATGCTACCCAATACGAGACCGAGGCTAGACGAAATGGAGACTGCCGGTTGATGACTGGTTTGCCAGGAGAAGCAGGGCCCACATGAATCACGGAGGTGTCATTCCTGGTTGAGATGGTTGAGCAGGGGACTGATCGCCGGATGAGTCTCTCGTCGATGATGGTTTCTGTGCCTGAAGTAGCTGGCTGGGCCAGGTGGCAAGCCCAGGCCAGGTGGAACAGTTCGGATTTTGAGTCCAGTAGTGCTGGATCCAGCTTCCAGTGAGCGTGGCACATTTACACAGTGGGGAACCAAATTGCGACCCACTAACAACACACAGCATATTTATAGTAAAGCAATCACCATACCATAATGCGGATGGCAGTCTGGCCCGCAATATCAGTGTCTCAGAGCAAAACAGGGAATTTTGTGATAAATGGATGTCCTGAGAGGCTGACTGCATACAGCAAATCTTTGATCTTCATCAGGTTTAAATCTGGTCTCTCTTCAGTGGCTTGTCATGCTTCAATTTGGATACAGTCTGATTGCTAAGCCTCTCAAAGGATTCCCTCTTGAGGGACAGCAGGCAGACAGGCCAAACTCAGCCTTTCAACCAAACTCTCATGTGAACTATGCAGGAGGTACTGCTCGAATCTCTCCCAGCTGTTCACTCTCCAAACTCTACCTCCAGACTGACTCACTGCAGCAGGCAGCTTGGGAATTTTCCTTTGGTCCAAAAGATTCAATTAGTTGATTCATCTGTCTGTCAAAGCAAAGGCTCTCCCTCCAGGTGTATTTAGATGCCAAAGTCTCAAAACTACAATTCCTACAAAAATTCACTCCCACAAGACCCCAGGGGAGAGACTCTATTTAAGGGTCCCCAAAGGTACTGAATGGCCCATTCTGGCAGTCCAGGACCAAAATGGTGGTGATAAACAGAACTGTCAATGCTGCAAAGAAGGCAGGTTAGACAAACTACAATATCATTAATATTCTAACAAATAATCTGCAAACGAGTACAGCTTCTAATAGAGCTCCCACTGTGCAAATAGCAGTGGCAGAACAGAGCAATTATCTGGCAGCCCAGGTGGGACTTGAGCTTAGAAACACTCAGCCCCTACCCAGATTAATTATATACTGCGATATAGTGCAAAAGTGGGAGCAGGGCAGAAGCATGAAACTATAGAACTGTTAGTTTAACCTCAGTGATTGGGAAAATGATGGAATCACTTCTGAAGGAAAGAACTGTTGAGTACCTAGAGGCCAGAGGAGAGCAGAACCCAAGGCAGCATGGATTCACAGCGGGTTGGTCATGTCAGATAAATCTAATAGATTTCTTTGACTGGGTGATCAAAGTAGTAGATCAGGGAGGGGCTGTAGACATGGCCTACCTAGACTTTAGCAAGGCATTTGACACAGTCCCACACAAAAGATTAATATACAAGTTGACCAGCCTGGGAGTAGGTCTCAAGATGGTAGCCTGGGTAAAAAATTGGCTGGAGAACAGGACACAGAGGGTAATAGTAAATGGAGTCCACTCTGAAGAAAGGGGGGTTACTAGTGGGGTACTGCAGGATTCAGTACTAGGACCAGTCCCCTTTAATGTCTTCATAAGTGACATTGCAGAGGGACTGGAAGGAAAAGTATGTCTCTTTGCAGATGACACAAAGATCTACAACAGAGATGATACACAAGGTGAGGTGGAAAGGATGAGAAGGGACTTGGCAATGTTGGAGGAATGGTCAAATGTATGGCATCTTAGATTCAATGCTAAGAAGTGCAAAGTAATGCACCTGGGAAACAGAAACCCAGGGGAAGAGTACACAATGGGGGGTGAGATACTAACAACAACAAAAATGGAAAAGGATCTGGGGGTAGTCATATCAGATGACCTAAAGGTGAGCAAGCAATGTGAGAGGGCAGTAAATAGGGCTGGTGGGATTCTGGCATGTATAGGGAAAGGCATCACCAGTAGAAAACAGGAAGTTGTTATTCCTCTGTACAGACAGCTTTCGAGACCCCATCTGGAGTACTGCGTGCAGTTCTGGAGACACAGTCTTTGCAAAGACATAGACAGGATGGAGGCTGTCCAGAGGAGGGCAACTAAAATGGTGCAGGGTCTGCACCAGAAGACATATCAAGAGAAAGTTAAGGATCTTAATATGTATAGCCTCAAGCAGAGGAGGAAGAGGGGGACATGATAGAAACTTTCAAATACCTCAAGAGATTCAGCAAAGTCCAAGAAGGTAGCATCTTTTAGAAAAAGAGGTGTGCAAGAACAAGGGGGCACAATTTGAAGCTAGAGGGGGGATGGCTCAGAGGTAATGTGAGGAAGTATTTTTTCATGGAGAGGGTTGTGGATGCATGGAACAGCCTTCCTGAGGAGGTTGTGGAGTCAAAAACAGTGGTGGAATTCAAGAATGCGTGGGACAGACATAAGCAATTCTAGAGGGTGGAGGTTGGAAGAAGCAGTCTGTTGGTTAGCTAGGTTCTGCAACTTTTCCAATCTGTAGGGAAATGGGCAGACTGGGTGGGCCAAGCGGTCCTTATCTGCTGTCAAATTCTATGTTTCTATGTTTCTATAGACAGCTCTTAAATAGACAGAGCACAAAGGCATTAAGGCATTCTCATACAGCACTTTTAAAATGCTAAGACACAGGATACCAGCCTGACAGTGGGCATTTAGGCAAGCTCAAGGAAGACTTTCGGGAACCCACATTTGTAGGGGGGTTAAACCCTTCTCTGCCTGGAAAAAACTTGGCGTCCGCATCAAGTCTACACCATCACAATTTTGAAGAAGCAATATATACGAGACATACATGACATTAGCATACTATGTAGATAACATCTGATGCTTCAGTTAATGTAAACATATCACATTACTACATATTTCACTATACCGTATCTTCATTGACAATACTTATGCATGTTTCATACATTCTATACTGATTCTATTGTGATTAACATACTATGAACAGTTACCTGTGACTTCATGTTATAACTTCCTGTACAGTAAACAATGTAGTAGGGGAGCCTTCCCTATCAGCTAAGCTCTGGCTAGATGGGACAGGGACACCTTGTTCTAAAGGAAGAACAATTAATTGGGAGGTGGCAGTCAAACTCAGTTTGGGAAGTGAGCTCTTGGAAACGTAAACACCTTTATGGACCACAATGAGAGGCAAGTCCACAGGCCTCTCAGGGAATCATAACTGAAATGTAGCACTGGCTTAACAGACACAGGCTGTGGGAGGTCAACACTGGTATTGATTTCTCCTCCTGTAGTGAGGGATGCCTCTGCATTGGTTGGAATGTCCAGAATGGGAACACTATCAGCTCCTTGCTCTGCAGACTCTGTTTCCACAATACTTTGCTCATTATTATCTTCTGAAGAGGGTCCAGGTTGCTCATTCTGAGGAGATTCTGGCACGATTAGACTTTGCGGCACTGAAGGAGTGCAATCAACACTTTCATATTGTTCTACAAGTTCTGGTATGTCACCATGGAGACTCAGGCCATCAGCCCCTTCTTCCAGCAAGTCAAACAGTTCTACAGGGCACAGACAGTCTGCAACCTCAGACGTGACACTTTACACCTCACTTTCAGGGGGTATTGGGTCCAAGGAAGAAGCTGGGGGGTTAGGCAGTTCTGAAGGTCCAGCTTCATCCCCACGATTCTGCAGAGGATTGATTCAAAACAACTGACTCAGTTCATATTAGTGATAATAGGCATTATCACAGTCACTCTCATCAGAGACAGATGAACAGTCATCACTATCACTCTGGGCCTGCTGATGGTAAGGCCTTAGTTCCAGAACAACATGGACAGGTTGACTCCATTTTCTCTTTGCAGCAGCATGAGTCACTGGCCCAAGAGAAGTGTCAGGTGTTGGTTCAGCATCAATAATAACTTGACCGATGAGCAGAAAGTGATTACGGTGCATGGTCTTAACAGCTTTGGAATTATTGTCTGGGTGCACCTTGTAGACCTTAATATCATCCAATTTACCAACTACCATGTGGGAAAGATGGTGCCATCTATTAGCAATTTTTTGTTTTCCATGCACTCCCAAATTGTGCAGTAGCACCCTATCTCCAGGCAACAACTCCTGGGTTTTTAATCGTCGATCATGTCTTTCTTAGTTGGCGAGATTTTGCATAGCAGCCATAGTTTGAGCTTGTTAATAGGCATGATTCAACCAATCTTTCAGTTTCTGTACATACTGCAAGTAGTTTTTGGCTCGGACCCCATCTGGAGAGACCCTAAAGCAGACATCAACTGGCAGTCAGGCCTCCCTCCCAAACATGAGATGATAGGTGGAGAATCCAGTACCATCACTTTTGGTGCAATTATAGGCATGTACCAAGGTGCTAATCTGCTGGATCCTCTTATGCTTGTCTTTTGGATGGTGAGTGCCCAGCATGTCCAGAAAGGTGTGATTGAAGCATTCTGGTTGACACCTGCGGGTGATAGGGGGTGGTTCTTTACTTCTGCACCCCCAACTCAGAGAGAGCATTTCTTTGATTGACCTACTTTCAAAGTCTCTGCATTGGTCAGAATGGATCCACTGGAGGACACCATAGTGGGCAAAGAATTTTTCCACCAGCACCTTGACCACAGTAGAGGCCTTTTAATATTTAGTTGGGAAGGCTTGTGCGTACCATGTAAAATGATCAGTAACTACCAACACATTGCCAGTGTTCTTTTGGTTGTGTTCCAAACACAAGAAGTCTATGCAGACCAATTCTAGAGGGGTGTTGGTAGTGATATTGACAAGAGGGGCAGCCTTCTGAGGCACGGCTTTTCTTTGGATGCAACAACTGCAGATCCTTACATAATGCTTGACATCTGCCCCCATCGTTGGCCAGTAGAATTGGGATTGTACCAAATTGAGAGTTCTATCAATACTGAGGTGCCACATGTGATTGTAAAGAGACCTCAGTACCAGCTGTTTAAAGGCCGTGGGTAGAACCAACTGTTGCTTGTCTACTTATCCAAGATGATCCACTGTCTCTCTGTATAACAACTGATCATTTTACTTTAACCTGGGGCCTTCCTTGAACAGAGCAGTTTGCAAGTCATGGGAATGCAACTTGGACTCATATTTCCCAGCATGCAGAGCATCAAGTGCTGGTTGAATCATGGGATCTTGGGATTGATCCCACTGAATACTGTCATTATCGAACGGAGGTAGTGCACTAAAATCTAGAGCAGAAATATGGCAATTGGCAGCCAGTATGCAGGCATCAGGAGGGCCCAAGCAATCTACTTGGCAGTCCACTGTGTCCACAGACATTTGTTCATCTTTATCAAACTTTTGGTATAATGCTTTGATGTCAGGTTCAAACAATCTGACCCAATTGTCCTTGGAAGCTGACCTTCATGACAGAGCATCAGCATCAATGTGGTTTAGCCCCAGTCTGTATTCAACAGCATAATCATAAGTTGATAAGGCAGAAAGCCATCGGTGCCCAGTGGCATCCAATTTTGCTGAAGTCTGCACATAGGTTAGTGGGTTATTGTCAGTCTTCACTAATATCTTTGCCCCATAGAGGTACTCATGAAACTGGTCAACAATGGCCCATTTTAGGGTGAGGAACTCCAGCTTGTGGACCGGATAGTTCCCCTCTGATGGGGTCAAGCTCCTACTAGTAAAAGTCACATGTCTCAAGCCACCTTCATAGTCTTGATATAGCACAGCCCCAAGGACCTGCAAACTAGCATCTGTATGCAGAATATAGGGCTTGTTAGGATCAGCATAGGCAAGGACTGGGGCATTGCTGAGTTGTATTTGACTTCAAAGAATGCTGCTTCACATTCGGGTGTCCACTGAGTCTCAAAAGACTCACCTGAGGGTCCGACAGTCCACACACATTCTCACGGATCTGTTCTTTTCATGTATCACTACGATGGGGGATGCATATGGACTTCTTGATTACTGAATAATGCCAGCAGCGAGCATTTCCTGTGGGTACCTACTAACACATGACTCTCTTACCTAGTCCCCCTTTGGCCAATTGTGAAGTGCTTCATTCCCTCCTATTGCTTGGGGGTGCTAACAAAATACACATCTTCTGCGTTTATATGTCTCCCAGAACTGCTAGACCTGGTCTGGAGGAATTTATTGAACTATTACCATCAGTGACAGGGAAAAATGAAGTAATCTTCTTGGGGGATTTCAATCTGGAGTGGGCCAGGCCTTGTTCCTCCCTCCTTTACTCCATTACTAGCAAGGCGAACCTCACCCAACTTATCCAGGCCCCCACTAGGATATCCCATCGTGGTTCCTGCTCCACCCTCTTAGATTGGATCCTGACAAATAGAAAGGTGAATTTCCCCTCAGCTGGAGTTCTGCCTGACTCCATAAGTGATCACTGTCCAGTGTACTGCGTTTGGGACATCACCTCCCCCTCATTTCTCTGTAAAGTCTTATCCTTTTCCAACATTTCCAGGCTCAACCATGATGTATTCCTACAGGATTTAAAAATGATTGACTGGTCTCCTCTCTACATTACCAATGATATCAACATAGCAGCTGAATATTTCAAAACTGCCCTACTCTCTCTTCAGCACCAACATATCCCAATCACCACGCGCAGTATAAAAGGTTAAGTCACTAAATGGTTCAAGCATCTCCTTCTCCGGCTGATAAAATGGAGGGATAAACTCTGGGGAAAGTGGAAGTCCTCCTCCCTTCTAGCCAACTTTGAGGCGCACGTATCCCTTCACAACACATGTAAAAAGGAGCTACTACTGCAATCTGCTCAGTTCCTCTGCCTCAAACCCTAAACTTTACTGCTCACAAATCAAGCAAATCCTTGGGAATGACAAGCCAATGTCTCCAAATGAAATGCTAGTTAACAATACCCACTGCAATGATCCTCTCACCATTGCAAATGCCTTTAGCTCCCTCTTTTCCTCGCTACCCACTCCAGCTCCTTCACCACCCTACATTTCTCTTGAATCATCAACTCCACCTACCACTGCTTTCTCTGCTCTTGTGCTGACTCTGGTCATGCGTTATGAGGTCCTTACACTATTATAATTGTTACCGGCAAATGGCTGTACTGGACCTGATGGTATTCATCCTAGGATGCTTAGGCAGTTTGCTTCATGTCTGGTAGCTCCTGTGACCAGGCTTTTCAACCTCTCGTTCTACTGTGCCTCTGTCCCCTTAGTCTGGAAAGCTGCAAGAACCATTCCAGTGTTTAAGAAAGGACTCATCAAAGACTTACTAAACTACCGCCCTATATCGCTACTGCCCACGCTCAGTAAATTGCTCGAAAAACTGATTCACAGACAGGTCTCTTCATACCACCACAATTCCAACCTCCAATTTCCAGTACAACATGGCTTTAGGGCCGGCACAGCACTACTACTGCTCTCACCCAGTTTACCAATGATGTCAAATGCAACATGGACAAGGGTTTACTTACTGGTGTGGTGTTCATAGACCTCTCCAAAGCATTTGACTTGGTGCATCATCCCCTTCTTCTGGCTAAACTGTGATTGCCTGGTGCCTCTGACACTACACTATCCTGGTTTGGCAGCTACCTAGAAAATAGATCTCAGGCTGTCTTTTTCTGTAAGGTTCTCTCCTCCCCTGCTCCTATCTCCTGTGGTGTCCCACAGGGATCGATTTTTGGTCATCTCCTTTTTCTATTTTCCTAAATGATGTCCCCACTCTGCCTACCAACTGCAGTATTATCATGTACGCAGATGACTTGGTGCTTTATTCTGCCTTCAAGTCTATTGTTGACATCAATCAACATCTCTCATCTACCTTTCAGACCCTACATGCCTGGTTTTCCTCTAACTTACAAATCCTGAATTTATCCAAGACCCAGACCATGCTCTTTGGGTCCTCTAGAAAGGTAACTGCTGAGTCTCCCAAGCTCCTGGTCCACTGCAGGGATGAGATTGCTGTTGATAACACCTTATCCTTCAAATACCTTGAGGTTACTGTGGACCCAGTACTTGACTTTGCTGCTCACATCAGTAAGGTTTGCCGATCAGTCAACATCAAGATTGGTGTGGCCTACAGAGTGTGTCACTCTCTCACTCCAGTGGCTAGAATCTCCATAGTGAGAGGTGTTTTACTCCCACATCTGTTACATGCCCTCCCTGTACTCTCTCATGCCAATTATGGGGTTCTTCTCCAATGGGACATATCTTACAACAACATCTGTAGATTTTCATTATCAGTTCCTTGCTTAACCCATCACTGCCAGCTCTATTCTGCTTTAAACTGGCTGTCACCCGAAGTCCTATGCTCTCACACTCTTAGATGTTTTGTTGACTCCCTATCCAGAACCCCCGCCCCTCCTCTCTAGGTGACCTGCTTACCCCTGTCTCTCACTCTCGCTCCTTGAGGTCTTCCACCTCCCCCTTGCTCACTGTTCAGCCCAGCGCCACTAAAATGGGGGAGCAAGCTTTTTCTTATTTTGCTCCTCTGTTCTGGAACTCACTCCTTCTACATCTTAAGATCTCCTCATCTCACCTTACATTCAAACATGCTCTGTTCTCTCACCTTTATGTTCTTGGAACCTGCGAATGCACTTAACTGCTGCATGTCTCTCACCTTTGTCCAATTAGCTATATACATACCCATTGTTAATGTAAGCCTTATGTGTACTAGTGCTTCCTGTCTTTCCTCCCCTAGCTATGCAACATGATTGTTTGTGTCTGTGCCAATATGCCATCATTGCAGGATTATGCTACTTGCATTCAACCTGTTCCTGAAGTTATCTCCGTGCTGGTAAGTCCTGAAATCTGCTTCTGCTGTTGTAAATGTTGCCTTGACAGTTAACCGACATTATGTACCTGATTGTTGTTCACTACTGTATTTGTCAACTTGTACTCTCCCGGGTTTTGCCTGAAAATAGGCAGTGTTTTTTTGCCTAGTGCACTTACCCAGTTACCAAAAGCTAATAAATAAATAAATAAACATCATCTATGTCCACTGGGGCAAGGCTTCAGGACCTCTCTCGAAATGGTTAGTCATCATGCAGGCGTATGTTATGCTCGGCACCATTGGCACACCCCATGTCCTACTCTTCTATTTATTTTTATTTATTTATTTATTTAGACAGCAGTTTGGAAAACCTTTGAGCCATTGGCTCATTTACAAAGGTACCTTGTCACAGTAAGACAAACGAAAATACACAGTATAACAGTATAACACAGTATAACAGTAACTTAAGACATAGATACAAACAAGCTGGTACAGGTAGGATTGATGCAAACAATACCAGAGTTATGTTGTCCTTAGCAGCTTAGTAGTAAGCTTTGTAGTGAGAACACTTGGTCTCTCTAAGCAAGTTTCCTGCTAATTCGGGTCTTCCATTTGGAGGACAAGGGGGAGTCATCAAAGTCAAATAAGTCTGGGGTCACTGTCTCCATTTCGCCAGAGTACTTGTTACTGGGTAATATTGCAGTGTCTGTGCAGTGTATTGTAGCCATCGTACATCCCCAGTTCTCATGAACTTCCCTGTCCAACATGTTTCTTACTTGCACCATCACTCAGCAGGCACAGGCATGGGCAGGTGCAGGTAGTATACTGGGCTTAACCATTAACCACTCTGGCATCTTCCCTCCACCAGGGGTGTCTATCATCAATATTTTATTCTTTACATCTCTCCTTAGACGCACTTCTCCATGGATAATACATTGGATGTTGGGGGCCAACACCAAAGAGTCAGGATCCTTTTTCCACACTATTAACCACTGGCTCATCTCAGTCCACTTCATCGGGTTTCTATTGCAAGTCATAAGCCCTTTTGATTAATGCTGAAATTCTTAGGGACCGTTCAGTCCATTGCCCTTGTATCTTATGGTAGAGTTGTGCTAGTCTCCCAAACAAGTGAGTTTTTGTTTCAATTAACAGGAGAACTCCATCATACAGTCCAGTGGGGGAACACACTAGGGCAAGTGTTTCAACTTGTTTATCTACCCCAGCCATGGCGGTAGGGAATGACAGCCAGATCCAGATATAACCCAAGTACAGATAGGACTTCTCACTCAACCCCCACATGTGCAATTCTTCCAAGGGCTGTAGGAGCATGTCAGGCAGATGCTTCTGGTACCAATCTTAAAATACTATGGTTACTTGAAATCCACTGTTAAGCATGGCCTGGGTAGACAAACCGTTCACCATCACTGTAGTTTTCATGGAAGGGCCCACCACCTCGGACAACTCCAGTGACTCTGACTTGGACATCGGCTTTACAACTGCCTTGGATGAATAGCTTTTCTGGGCAGCCCCACCTTGCAGTCAAATGTTGCTCCGTCGAATCAATCCCAGCAGCCTAGTAGTAACTTTTCTCAGATTCTCAGGTGAACGGCAGGTGAATCGGGTGTGCCCATTCTCTCCGCAGTGGTAACAGAAAATAGGTTCTTTAGAGTCTCTGGGGAAAGAGGAGCTGTTCCCCTGCTTGAACATAGCGGGGGAGTCTCAGGGTCTCTCTCTGGTCAGGGGTTGCTCTCTTGACTGTCTGAGTTTCCCCAAGGATCAGTGACTTGGGTAGCTCAGAGTAGGTCTTCCACCACAGCTCTCAGTTCTCGTACATCTTCCCACAGGCCGTCTTCAGGTCGGGTTTCAGAAGAAACAACATGTAGCCCCACCCCTTCTGGCAGGATTTACCTCTTTGTCTCGGGGGGGCTGGACAGAAATTAGCATCTTTGGCTGCCTCGGCACCTTGCTGACTGACTCTTAACTAAGTTAACTCATCTGTTGCAGTTCAGTCTCCTCGCCTCTCTCAGGGATCAGGCAGACGTGGGCAGTCCCAGCATAGGGCTCCCATCCCTCTTCATCTTTCTCAATCTCATGGATCTCTTTCATTAGGTCACAGTATTGGGGGGATTGCCCCTTCTGTCTTGCAGTTTAGGCTTTAACAACATCACGCTAGAGTACCTTGCTGACTTTAAGATGTGAACTAGCCTAGGGGTGCAGGAGGCACGTAAAATGGTTTGGCCCATAAAAAAATAACTCAAGGCAAAGAACATTAAAGCACAGACCCTGTATCCAGTGAGGAACAAGAGAACTATGGATCAAGGCACCCAAAATCTTTAAGGACCTCCTGATGGCTGCACCATACCTTGAGGAGCTTGGAGTCAGTACTCCCCACCAGCTCAAGGAGAAGCTGGAACGAGACCTGCTGGCATGCGCTTGGTCGGTGGTGCAGAAGGGGTTGACCAGGCAGGGCTCCACACAACAGATACCACAAACGTCCCGCCAAGCTGATATTAGCACCATGCTCCGGAAACTCGGTGACCCAACGCTGCTAAGTAGAGGAGCCTCCCACTTGCAGTCAGCAGATGCGGCTGAGGACGATGGCGAGTTGGGATCCTCTCGATCTTCAGACACATGAACAGGATCTCCTTGAGGCCTGCACACTTATTTACTTAGTGGCTCGATCCTGATCCCCCTTGCCCTGTAACCTGGCCACTTCCTGTCCTCCAGTCTCACTTTGTTTTGTGGGCATGATCCCCCTGGTACAATTGGGACTTGAAAAGGCTGCAGTAAGTATTATCGATACTCCCTGACATACACACTGCCCAGCTCCTGAGGAGTGACTGACTGGACGCCTATGGCAGACAGGCCCATCTCTTTGCGCTGGCTTCTACAATTAATTGAAATGCATTTGACAATCTGCCTCAGCATGGACTGGGCTTGTGTGGATGGGGGGGGATTAACACTCCTCTTTTGGAATTGGCACGCAAAGAAATGGCTAAAGCCTTGTTTGTATGCTTGGGAATCATAGTTTAGTCTTGAAACACTAAAAAGCAGTGAATGGTATTGACTGTGGCAGCCCTTTGGGGTTCGCCGGTGGAGGAGGCAGGAACTCTTGGCACTCGACATGCTTGCATGCCCTTTTTGAGGGCTTGATTGCTGCTGTGGTGGTGGACTTCTGCCCGGCCTTGGGTACTTGAGGGGGATCCTTGTGAGACCCACCAACCGGTCGCGGTGGACCACCTTGAGCCTTCTATGCTGGCACTCTGGTTGTCCCTTGGTGTTCTGGAGGGTTACACGAGTTTCCCCGGCTCCGAGGAACTGTGCGGCTCGCCGGTATGACCCTCAGGGGGGCGGGGGGATCTGCATCGTCTGGTGGCTCCTCCTTGTGTGACGAACCTTGGAGAGATGCCCCGGTGAGATGGTGGGCTGGGCAAACTCACTACAATGATCTTGTGGTCACTCAGAATGCTTGGGGCTCTGAGCCGCCCCCCGTCCTCCCAGTCTGTGCTCCTGGAGTGGGGAGGGGGAGGGGTACCTGTGTGGCGGGGGGCCCGGACGGTTGTTCCTGACAGCAGATCAAGCCATACTTTAAATGGGCTGACAGACCACGGTTAATGGGCTTGGACCCATCAGCGGTCCTGACCTGCGTTGTCTCAGCCGGCACTCGAGGGTACGTGGGGTGGGGTTGAGGGGGCACCCGGGTGGTGTTGCTGGAGGGATGGTGACTGGCAGGGGGCTTGTTTTTCCTTTTTCCTCCCACTCACTCACGCCCCCATACTGGGAGTGGGTGGCTGGATGCTGGGCCTGCACCTCATGTGGTGTCTTCTCCCAATGGTTGCTGCTGCACTGGGGGCTCCCCCCTCCCACTCCTTCTGACATCTGGGATGTGTGGCTTAGGACTGGCCTCCCCCTCTCGATGTCTGAATGAGTTGTGCACCCGGTGCTGGTACCTAGGGTTGTATCATGGATACCGATGCCCTAGGGCTAGGGAGATCCCTGCTAGACGCCTTCCAGGGGGCTTACGAAACGGGGAGAAATGGGGAATTCAATATATGAAAATGAAGGGAAACCAGCTGAGAGAGGCTGAAGTTACTTATTTCTATGATTAAGGTGGAAGGAGGGCAACATGAGTGTTTTGAAATTAATCCACACAAGGTGGGGAGGGAGGGGGGAGTTCGGGGGAACATGCCCACACGGATGCTAACCGACAATTGGAAGGGGGTCATTTCCCATGGATGTTCCAGGGGCCCACAGGGAATTCTCATTGCACTTCTGAGCTCCCTGCTATGGACTGCACATGCAGACACCCTTCAGCTGACTACCATCACTCAGCAATCCCTTGAAAGTCAAATCAGCAGACTTTGGGCAGCCTGGTCGAGAGAAGTCTCGGCCCCAGTGAGCCACCTATTAACTCTGCTCTTGGCTCAAAGTTGGAAGAGGCCAGAGCAACAGTTCTAGTTGTTTCAGTAAATGTTCTATTGAAGGTTTTAAAGTTTAAAGGTGTTTTTATTAAAAAGTTTGATGCTTTACAGGGCACATTTAAGGTTAAATTATAATGGCTCAGACAGTTTGTGTCTAGGAAAGTAGTAGTTAACATGATTTGGTTCATAAATGGCTAATCAAGCTATGAGGATTATGTCATTCAATATAAATGGGTCTTCAAAAACAATTAAAAGAAGGAGGATTCAACAATTCATAGCATCCCAAAGATGTGATGCAGTCTTTCTACAGGAGACCCACCTTTCCCCCCTGGAAGCTCAGATCGAAGACCTTTCCTCAGGTGTACCATTATTCTCTGCCCACGGGCAGAAAGAAGGGGGTGGCGATTCTCCTTTCAGAAACCCTTCACTTCCAACAACAGGAGGTGGTAGAAGATCCCAAGGTGCGGTACCTTATGGTGAGAGGGACTATTCAGGACACCCAAGTTACACTGGTCAATGTCTCTATCCCCCCAGGATCGACGACCAAGGCTTATTCAGCCCTCCTCCAACTAGTGGCTGAAATGGCCAAAGGCCTATTGATAATGGGAGGGGACTGGAATTTAGTTTTGAATAGGACCCTTAATACTATGTCCCAAATACTGAACCCGGATGTTGCTAGAGCCCGTTCCCTAAAACTGATGCTAAAACAGACAGTCCTGGTAGACATTTGGAGAGAGAGATACCCCAGGGGGAGAGAGTACACTTGTTTCTCTCCGAGGTTCCGTATTTTTTCTAAACTAGATATGTTCTTCACATTTTCTAGGGATCTGCCCAATTTTCCCTCTATGTGGGTGGGTACGACTATCATCTCTGACCATAGTCCAGTCTTTTTGGAGGTGGAGCTGGGGTTGTCTAAAAGTACTACGCACTGGAGATTGAATACCTCCCTTCTCCAAGGTAAAGGGGTAGTTGATGAGCTTAAAAAAACACCTTAAGATGACCCTAGAAGAGAATAGTAGACAGGAGACATCCCCACAAATCTTATGGGACACTATTAAAGCCTTTCTCAGGGGTAAATTAATTTCTATAGCTTCCCATAAGAAACGATTAATGAGACAGAGACAACAAGAACTGCTTTCGCAGATCAGGGAACTAGAATGTGCTCAAAAAGTTAAGTGGGATGAAACCCAGGGTAGAGAACTGGCCGCTTGCAGGAATCAGTTACAAAACATTCAGAAAGCTGAGGTAGAGAAGGCCCTGTTTTACTTAAAACAAAGATATTACGAAGGGGGTCCCAGGGGCACCAAACTCTTGGCCTTCAGGCTTTGACAATATGCAGCCAGGGCCACGATAACCAAGATAGTATCCCCACGTTCGGGTTAGATGGTCAGACAGGCCTCTCAGATTGCAAAGTCATTCATTGAATACTATGCCAACCTATATGGTCCCCGGGAGGAGACTTCAACCCAAGACAAACAGGGTTATTTTGGATCCATCCACCTATCCACTCTCTCGCCAGACTTGGTGCAGATGTTAACTAGGCCTATCACACAATAGGAGATAGTCTCCACAATCAAGAACCTCAAATCAGGAAAATGCCCAGGTCCGGATGGTTTTGGGGCAGAATTTTATAAGACTTTTGGACTAGAGACTGCCCCTCTGCTCCTAAAAGTCTTCTGAAGTACTTGGACTGATGGAGGGTCAGTACCACCCTCATGGCAATATGCCCCTGTAGCTATTCTACATAAAGAAGGAAAGAACCCAACAAAGTGTGAATCTTATCACCCCATCTCCCTGCTTAACCATGACTACAAGATTTTCACCTCGATCATTGCCTCCCAATTAAACCCCATCCTTCCAGACTTGGTCCACACAGATCAATCTGGTTTCATTGTGGGCTGACAGGCTCCTGACAGGGTCCATACTGCTCTGAATTTGGTAGACAGGATCCAACGTTCCCATACTCCAGCATGCCTGATGAGCTTGGATGCTGAAAAGGCCTTTGATAAGGTCTCTTAGGACTTCCTGTTCACGGTTCTGGAGCACAGGGGATTCCCAGAACCATTTATAGATACCATTAGGTCCTTATATACAGGTCCCCAGGCCTACATCAGGGTAAACGGCAGGGTCTCAAATAGATTCGGGTTGGGCAGGGGCACACAGCAGGGGTGCCCCCATCTCCATTCCTGTTTACCCTCTACATCGAGCCCCTGGCCGAGGCAGTGAGGAGGGCAGTGGGGGTGACCAGGGTTGAGGTGGGAGGCATTCAAAAAAAAATATTGCTGTATGCAGATGACGTCCTGCTATTCCTCACCCAGCCTCACCGGTCCATAGAACAGGTATGGCCCATACTAGAAGAGTTTGGGAAACACGCGGGATATTCCCTTAACAAAACCAAAACAGAGGTCCTGAGCTTTTTTTTTAGCCCCTCTGAGGAGACTCGATCACTCCTGCCCCTGAACTGGTCTGTGGACAGAATGAGATACCTTGGGATAAATATCACCAAACAGCATTCAAAATTATTTAAAACAAATTACTCTCCCCTGATAGGTACCTTAAGAAAGGACATAGAAAGGTGGTCCCTGATTAATATGCCCATGTACTCTAGGATCCATGCTATAATAATGAACGTGCTACCTAAATTCCTATATCTGTTTTAATGTATACCACTGCACATTCACAAATCAAATTTTCAAATCTGGCATAAGATGATTTCAAAATTCATTTGGAACAACAAAAGACCCCGAAATAATTTAAAAACCCTACAAACCCACCGTAGTAAAGGAGGTAGGTCCCTCCCTGAATTGGAGGATTATTTCCTGGTTGTACAGCTGAAAAATGCTTTGCAATGGGCCAACCCGAACTCCACTGCAGGCTGGAGGGATATGGAGAAAGGCGAGGAGGAAGAGGATGGGAGACTGCTCCTTGGGGATCACCTGGTCATACCCCTATCTCTCCACAGAAACCCATCCACTAAGCTACACACAGTGGGGGATACTATTCATTCGGTCCACAGGCTTTGGCAAAAGTATAAATTACAATCCTGTCTGGCCTTTGAAAAGTCTGGCATGGGCCGACGACTTCCCCCCAAACTGCATGGACCTTACTTATATACAATGGGGAAGAACTAGCCTTGGGTACCTAGGCCAGTTTGTGCACGAAGACACAACTCTGGCCTTCACTACCCTTAAGAACACATTTGGCCTGAGAAGCTCAGATCACTTCAGGTTCTTGCAAGTCAGAGAGTACATTATCTCCCTCCAAAAGAAAGATGTAGACCCATCCAGAGCTGTCCCCTTCTTGTCATCTATTCAAAAGACTAGAACTGCACCTAACCAATGAGGTTTGATCTCCCATCTTTTTAAGTCTCTTGCAACGGTGAAGAGTGACCAACTAATTAAAATAAAGACAAGGTGGCAGGAGGAGGCTAACTTGGATTCCCCAATTCAGGACTGGGGCTCTATCTTCAACATAGCCAAGAAGACAACACGGTCTCCCCTTTGGCAAGAATTTGCCTGGAAGGTAAAGGTCTGATATTTTCTTACCCCTCAAACACTAAACAAAAGGAACCCAGCTCAATGTTGGTGGGCTTGTGGGGAGGAGGTGGTGGACCACCTTCACATTTTTTGGGCTTGCCCGAAAGTCCAGACATATTGGTCCGAGGTATCAAACGCATTGAAAGAGATCCTATCCCTAGATCTTCCACTCAGATGGATGGAGGCAATACTTGGGGTCCCACCAATAGGTATGAAAGGGTTCGACTCCATATATCTTTGGGCGATTCTCATAACTGCAGCCCATAAAGCCATTACTAGATCATGGCTCAATCCCCTACCCTTCAAGAAACAAGACTGGATATCAGTGGTCCAGAACATTTCTGAGTTTGAAGAACTCACCTTTAAAATAAATCAACAAGTTGTGCTTTATGCCCAGAAATGGACCAAATGGGAAATTTGGAAGTGGGCTAAAGGATAGGAGAGGGCAGGGTACATTCTATCAAATAAAATGGAGCAGTAAATGAAATCCTTCTTCTTTTATTACACAGTCCTAAAGACTGAATGATAACTTATGGACTACTCATCACCCTTGTAAGCCAAGCCTAGAATTCAATGGACTTCCTAGTAGCTTTCTCATGTGACAACCAGGCTTCTTTTATCTTTGTTATACACCTGATTAGTGTATCAATGTACCTGTATACTGTCAATAAACTTGAATTTAAATAAAAAAAAAGATGTGAACTAGCCTGACACTGTTCAAATCACTGGCGGGCACCCTTCCTTTTCGGTGGGCCCACTGCAAAGCTCACTCAATTCGGGTGACAAACATTGATAACTTTTCATTTTTCCACTGTTTTGTAGATTTAAACTTCTATATCAGATCATCCCCCAACTCAGTGCTACCAAATTCTCCCTCTAAGGCAAAGAGGTATTCAGTGGCCATGTCCTCCGGGCTGGTGGACCACAGGAAGCGAATGGCCTCCAGTGCAGGGCCCCTCAAGCTTTCCATGGGCCTCTTCCTCTTTTCCCCTTCAGCACACTGCCACTCCTGGACCAATGGGGTGGCATAGTCCATCCACAGTTCCAGAATATCCTCCTCCATGGACACCGGGACCATGCCCGAAAAGAGCCTAAGTCTGCTGTATGAGTCCAAATGTACAGTAGGTATCACTATGGAGGACGCAACTGTAGGGGTGGTGGGAGAAGCTATGGGGGACTGCACAGGAGTGACATCCTCAGAAAGCTCTAACATTTTCACTAGCTTTGTAGCAGAGAGCCCCTCATAGGCTAACAATTTAAACAGCTTGTCTTTGAACCCCCTATGTGGGGGGGACCCTCCAGGAACAGCTGAGTCACCATGAAGTGAATGAACCTCCACCCCTTTTGGGACCCTTCAGGCAAAATGACATGGGGTACCTTCTCTGGTTCAATGGGCAGGCTGCAGGAGAGTAGGGCCACCATAGTTTGATCAAACAGGACAGAATCCATACCCCATACTTCAACCTTCCCCAAACACGTAATTTGTTGGATCACTTCCACAATAGGGCATTATCAGACCCCAAGGGGATGTCCATTAATAGCAGAGCTTGACGGGAGTCCACCCCCTCTGCCTCACTCCACCCCATCATACAGTGCACTAGCAGCTTTTGGTGAGCAAGTTCAAACTTAGGCATAGTGAGCACCTCCATTTTACCACAATTTTTAAGTGTGGGGTTTTAGTACCCACTTCTGACCACTAGAAGGCTCAAATCCCAGCACTGGTGCCTAAAAGTTGTAACCCCTAGGTGGCGCTATTTCAAGGGTTACTACCCCTGCCTGCTTGGCTAGTTGCAGGTTAAGGGGCCTGGGTACTGAAACAGGTGCCTCCACCCGGAAGACAGGGTTGTTAGTAGCAAGGCTAACCTGGGTACAGCCCTCTGGGACACTATAACCCCCCTTTTTCCCTTTAGTGGACTAGACAATAAGCAACAAACACTTTCACAGTAGCCCCTATTCAACATACAAATTCCCACACTGTTTGCACTTACCACCAGGCTGGTTCCACCAGTTCCACCCTGGAGACCCCCTGTAAAACAAGATTAGGCACAGCAAATAACAACACTACAGTACTCTTGGTACAAACTCTAACTACAGTCAGCTTAAACACAAGAAGAGTTAGATCTGATTTTTTCAGGGAATTGAAAAAGGCAGGGGAGTAATCAGGTTGATTGATTTGAAAACTGATCAAGTCAGGCAATTATGCATGCACTTTTAGTCCCTACACAGTCACACGCTCTGGGTACCCAGTTGGAAGTATGGTGGGATAGCCTGGAACATTGCCTGGGGTAAGGCAGCATTGCAGCTGGTTGGGGCCCTGTGATGAAAAGAAAAGGCATGCACAACCACACACAATTTGTAATCCAGAGCCTGAAGGCTCAGTTCATGAAAGGAAAAACAGTATGCAATCAGATGACAACACTTGATTGTTACTCATGCTACCCAATGCAAGACACAGGCTAGACAAAATGGAGACTGCAGGCTGATGACTGGCTTGCCAGGAGAAGCAGGGTCCACACAAATCACCGAGGTGTCGTTCCTGGTCGAGATGGTTGAGCAGGTGGCTGAACCCCAGGTGAGTCTCTCATCGAAGTTGGTTTCTGTGCCTGAAGTACCTGGCTGGGCCAGGTGGCAAGGCCCAGGCCAGGTGGAACAGTTCGGATTTCAAGTCCAGTAGTGCTGGATGCAGCTTCCAATGAGCGTGGCACATTTACACAGTGGGGAACCAATTTGCGACCCACTAACAGCACACAGCACGTTTATAATAAAGCAATCACCATACCACAATGCAGATGGCAGTCCAGCCACAATATCAGTGTCTCTGAGCAAAACCAGGAATTCTGTGGTAAATGGATGTCCTGACAGGCCAATCGCTTACAGCAAATCTTCGGTCTTCTTCAGGTTTAAATCTGATCACTCTTCAGTGGCTTTGTCACGCTCCAATTCAGATACAGTCCGATTGCTAAGCCTCTCAAAGGATTCCCTCTTGAGGGACAGCAGGCAGACAGGCCAAACTCAGCCTTTCCACCAATCTCCTGCGTGAACTATGCAGGAGCTGCTGCTCAAGCTGTTCACTCTCCAAACTCTACCTGCAGACTGACTCACTGCAGCAGGCAGCTTGGAAATTTCCCTTTGGTCCAAAGATTTGATTAGCTAATTCATCTGTCTATCAAAGCAATGGCTCTACCTCCAGATGCATTGAGGCACCAAAGTTTCAAAACTACAGTTCCTACAAAAATTCACTCCCACAAGATCCTTGGGGACAGACTCCATTTTAGGGTCCCCAAAGGTACTGAATGGCCCATTCTGGCAGTCCAGGACCAAGATGGTGGTGATAAACAGAACTGTCCATACTGCAAATAAGGCAGGTTAGGCAAACTACAATGTCATTACTATTCTAACAAATAATCAGCAAATAAATACAGCTTCTAGTAGAGCTCCCTCTGTGCAAATAGCAATGGCAGAACGGAGCAATTATCTGACAGCCCAGTTGGGACTTGAGCTTAGAAACACTCAGCCTCCAGCCAGATTAGTTATACACTGCAATATAGGCAGCTGTTAAAGAGACACAGCACAGCGGCATTAAGGCACTCTCATACAACTTTTTTTTTAAGTATTATTTCTTCCAGATCTCCCAGCTTGCAAGCCTGCCTTCAGTTGTCCCCCAGTGTAGCCCCAAAGGTTAGACCTCTTCCCTTGTGCACCCCTCAACTTACCCTTTGTGGCAGGGTGGTGGGAGTGACTCCACCCATTCCCAAACGGATCCATGCGAGGGAGGTGCCTTCTCGGAGGTGGCACTGCGGGAACCATTTCATTCTGCTGGAGCTATTTTTTCCCACTTTTCTCCCCTTGTGTGGAGGCAGAGCACGCAATGTTGCCTGTGATGAGAGTGCGCACGCTTCCGCACATGCTCTCACCAAGCATCTGCCCCGTCTTCTCCCCTTCGACTGTAGAGTCGGCGCGCTGCCCCCCCCCAGCAACCACTAGGGGCCACTGGAGTGCCGACAGCTAATGTCCGCCAATCCCGGAGAAGAAGAGCAGTCCAACGGATGCTCGATCCTTCTCCTCCCCACCATTCCCTGTCGACCCGTACTCGTTCCCGAACATGGGGCACCAGCATGGCTTGAGGTAAGGCATCCAGTGCCTCAGCCCTCAACGCCACTGGGCCAACCTCATACAATACTTTTAAAATGCTAAGACATAGGATAACAGCATGGCAGTGGGCATTTAGGCAAGCCCAAGGAAGTCTTTTGGGAACCCCCAGATGTAGGGGGTTTACATATGTACACTGAACTCCTGTATGATTAATACTTTATAGATGTAATACAGGATTATTCATCAACATGCTACCTTTGATATTCAGAGATGCACCTTCTAAATGTTTCTTTCTCAAGAATGAGCACTTTTGGTGATAGGGCATTTTCTTTTTTTTTTTTTTTTTTAATTCAAAGTTTATTAATAACATTTTTCTCATTACATCCAAAGGCAGACATACATGTATATGCACCTATTACATAACATATATGTTCTACCTAAATCTGCCTCATTCTATGCCACTGTCTCTCTCCTCCTCCTAGAAGTTACCCTCCCAAGCTTAATAGAGCAACAACATTTATAGTAATCGATTTACCAAGCATATATGAATATGACCTAATCTTTAGGGTTCAGAGGAGACAGATTTACAATATGATACCTTCTATAAAGAATATAGGCCCGGGATATTCCAAAGGAATGCGCCATGCACAACAGAGATGCACCAGTGCAAGTAGAAAAATGCGCCATTGTGCAATATTCAGCGGGAGGCAGCTGCACCATGCAAGTTGCAATAAGCAAGAGTGCAATAGTAATGAATGCATGCGCAACCGTAGGGGGAGGAACCATGAATAAAATGCGCAGTGTGATATGCAACAGCATGCGCAATAGGGGAGCTAGCGGAAGTTGTACGATAGCGGAAATGATTCAGAATAAAAAAGGAACAAGAGAGAGGTGCAAGAACACTACAGGGAAGCCACAGGTGGGAGCGAGGTGACAAGAACAAGGCAGAGGGTAGCAGTGAGCAGGACTGGGCAGGAGCAGGACAGGTCATACCTGGAGTCAACCAGGAACAGTAAAGGAGTGGGGAGCCTGTGCCACTGTGCAGGAGTGCTAGGGAGATGCCACAGTGGACTGAGAGCAGTGGCAGTAGGCAGGACAGCCACAGCCAAAGGCCAGAGGTGTACCCAGTGCAGGGGGAGTATCACAAATGGACAGCATGGGGGAATGGGATAACAGTTGCTGGGGAGGGGACACCAGCCAGGGACATGGCCAGTGCCACCTTCCAGATGGAGGTGGTAATGAGGGGTGTGAGAAGGTAGGCAGTAGGGGGGCACGGCCGTGGAAGGGCCTGTCAGCAGTACACCCCGAACAGGTGGTACCGAGTCCGCACCACCTTCGAACACTACTCTGACAGAGAGATTGTGGGCTGGTACTGCCTGAACTGGGCAATCCAGTGGCGACTCTGTGAGCTCTGTAGTGATCAGATGCAGGCACCCACACGACAGAGCCATGCTCTGTCAGTGGAGACAAAGATGACAGCTGTCATGTGCCTGCTCACCATGGGCACCTTCCAGAGACTAACAGGGGACACAACAGGCATAACCCAATCAGCTGCATCATGCCTACTCACACAATTCCTCAGGGCACTGCTGCCATATGCTGTGGAGTACATCCATTTCCCCAGCACACAGGCGGAGTGCACAGCACACATACAAGGGTTCCACAAGGTAGCATGTATGCCTGGCATGCTCAGGGCCATTGACTGCACCCATGTAGCCATCCGCACACCACCTGGCTCGGATGGTGTGTCCCACATAAACCAGAAGGGGAATGCCAGCATCAACTGCCAGGTGGTGTGCGATGCCAGGGGGCACATAACCAATGTCTGTGCCACTCACCCTGGGTGAGCATATGAAGCCTTCATCTGGCACCAGTCCACACTGTGCCACAGGTTCAAGAGTGGGGACATCCCCACTGGCCATCTAGTGGGTGAGTATGCACATCACGCAGGATGACATGAGCAGACATTGGGGGGTTCATAGTCAGAGGTGCCACGGGTACCGGCCTTGATGGCCCATGGCAGAGTGATGCAGACCACCATACTAATGTCCATCCTCTACACAAAGGTGACAGTGGCTACCCACTCCTTCCCTGGCTGCTCACACCATATTGGTACCCCACGACCCCATCGCAGCTATGGTACAATGAGGCAGATGCCACAACACGGAATGTTATCGAGCGGGTGTTCGGGATGCTGAAGGCACGTTTCCGGTGCCTGGACATGTCTGGTGGTGCCCTACAGTACAGCCCCTCGAAGGCCTATGGGTTATTCCTTGCCTGCTGCATGCTGCACAATATGGGCAACAACTATGAGATAGCCGTAGAGGTCTAAGAGGGTGACAGCAGTGGGGACGATGAGGACACTGGTCCAAATGGTGATGGGCAGCCACCCCCTGGGCGAAGGGACTCTGCCTGATCCGGATGTCACAGCTGCACTGAGCACTTCAGCCAATACAGGTAGGTCATGGGGCCATGTGCAACCACCAATGGCAAGGGCACAACCCACAGACAGGCACGGACAAACCCCAGGGGCAGATGGCAGCAAGGAAATGAGTCTGAGTGTGGAACATCACATGCCATCAGGGATGGGCAGGGTCAAACTCGACATGTGCTCACACACTCACACACACACCACAAGACATGCACAAGGGGAAAAAGGCATGCCAACCCCGAATGCAACCCCTACCCACACACAGGTCCACACATGACCATGCCCAGTGGTCGTCACTTCTGTGTGTCTCAGATGCTGGGCACCATTGCACACTGGTGGACAGTGCAACGCAGGCATCATCATGCACATGCCACAGTGGCCAGCAGCCGGGAGGGTGTGCACAGGGACTACGTGTGTGCAGGGCCGGGTACCCCACCCATGCATCGCATGATACTTAAAACACTGCACACAGGGGAGCAGCAGACAGTGGCCATGGAGGGAGACAGGTCAATCACATGGCACAGTGCCATGGCCACCATACAATGCACTATATAAATTGTGTTTATTACAATTATTATAAATGCCACAAGTGGTCATTGAGAAGATGAACAAACTCTAGACTGTGGAGACAATAATAGTACATGGAGTTTCAGACTCTCAAATGTAGATGCAAACTGGAGACTATGGAAAATCAACTCCATTACAGAGACTTGCATTAAATCAACATGTCCAACATATTAGACTCAGAAAACACTATTTGGCAGGCTATTCTAAACGTTGTACTTTCAGAAGCTCTTGCTCACCCTTCCAAAAATCTTCCTCATACCAAAGAATTTGAGTGTCCTTTCAAAGTCTCAAAGAGAGAAAAAGAAACGGTTAAACAGAGGAAACAGAGGTAACACCATTGGGCCAAGTGGTGGGGGACTTCTGTTGTACAGTGTTGACCCGGTTCATGCCCCAAGTCAAGGATGCCAGGAGTGGAAGCTGGTAGGAAAGACTTTATCTAAGTGTATGTTCTCTTTCTGAGAGGGCTGATTCATTGTGGACACTCTTCTAGTGACACCTAAGGGTGACAGGGTGACATCATGGAGGTGCTAATGGTGGCATGGGTGACCACATGCTGCCAGTTGCTCCCCCTAGGATGATAAAGAATGAGCTGATTTTAGCATGGGTTAGTGGGTAGGCCAAACAAATAGATTTGCAAATCCCTCAGACTGGTACAAGAATGATGTGGTTGGCCAATCTCTTCCCATGCACATTGGCACTGTTAAAGGCTGGCCCTTCCCCCGACACCAATGCTCACAGAATTATTTCCCTCTCCTTGACTAAAAAGGCAGCCACTCTAAAAAGGGGAGGAGGAGGACCCAACCATGATGGACTAATTGCTGTCATCTAACAGCTGTTCGGCCAGTTGGGGATTGAAAAAAAAAGCTTGTCATTTAGAAGGAAACCCTGGATTGGCAAGAAGCGGAGAGGCAAGAAACAGATGTTATGCAAACCTGAGGAATACAGAAATAAAAAAAAGACTTTAAAGGTATGAGGCCTGGATAAACAGAATATTGATCTTAGAAAATCTGTAATTCATGCCACTTTGCCTTTGAGCTGAACTGATATATGGTGTTCTGATTAGTAAGACTGTTTTCTTGAGGAGTTCTTTTTTAACAGAAGATGTCAATTCTATATTAATTCAGATGTCTCATTAATAACCCATCAAAGATGACATTTTTTATGTTACAGGAAAAGGCAATGGAACTGGGTATGACATCTTTTGTGTTCTTCTAAGCAAAACATAGTCTTAGTCATGAATAGAGCAACTGTGTTTTTTTTTATACTGATAATGTAGCATGCATTATTTCTTAGAACTAGTGTACTTAATGCCAAGCGCAGCATAGCTCAGATCTTTCTTTAAAGGGAAAGTAAACATTGCCATTCATGAGTAAAAAGGGACTGGACAGATTTTGGATTTTGTTATTGTGTATTTTAATAACTGTCCCCCATAATTTAATAATTTCTTAGTGATCGAGGGGAGCAGCAAGAGAGAAAATGTGCTGTTCAGCTAAGGATTTGCTTACTGTAAGTTACTGTTGATGTTATCCTGTGAAATGTTCTCTCCATGATCATCAGAAAGATATGCCTAATTTACATGAGGCACCTACATTAAGTTAGACTATGGAAGTGGAAGTCTTTTCTTGCAGATATGGTAATTTGTACTGCTACAAAAGGTTACAAATAAGAATGTCACCAACTGCTCCATACTCGCCTGACTCTGGTCAGAGTTACTAAGTTATCAAGATAAAAGAAAGCAAAGCTATAAAACACAACTCATGAGAGTCACAACTACAGAGATCTTTGAAATAATATCTTAAGTGACATCAAGGCTGTGAACGCTTTCTTCTTTAGGGACACATTCACTGATTTACAGAGTGCCATCTGAGAGTCTTCTGTAAACTGATAAGGAGCTTGCAAAACACTCATAAGTCTCACCTCACAAATTTCTTCTTGGTTAATGACCAAAATACTGAAGCCTTGGGCAGCAGGCAGAATCCTTCTGCTCCTATCTCACTGAGGCTTGTATTATATTCCAGTCCTGGGACTCTGATCATTCCATCACTCCTCCAGATAATAAATATTGTGGGTGCCCCAGCTCAATAAATTCTCACAACCTGCTTTTAATCTGAAGTCCTTAAAGGGTTGATGGACTTAAAGCCCAATAAGGAAGGTTATTGTGACTAGAAAAGCAATACATTGTTAATATATGCAGCTCCAGTAACTTTCTGTCCACTGACATACTATCAGTATACTGGCCACATCCACACTGTTTCAGGGCATCATGAAATAGACTGGCCAGTGTGTAAGGTGCACAAGCCGCTTTTCCTAGTCATCTGGGTCAGGTAGGGTTGGCAAAAGAGTTTATGAGTACTTATGGGACAGGAAGCATACAGGTATGTCACATGTGGCTGGCAACATATAGGTATGTCATGTGTGGCTGAAGGGCCATGAAGAGGAAAGTTGAATACAGAACAAAAAGACTGCTGTGCTCCCAGATGAGCTACAGTACACTTCTATGGGAAATTACATTAGAGCAAGTTAGGGTGAAATGTAATACATTGCAGTATTATGGTAGAGGGCTGCAGTATACTGCAGAGAATAATGCATTTCAGTAGTAATTAAGTCATTTTGCAACGCAGTATTTTGTGACTTGTCATCTACTACAAACTGCTGTCTTACATCCTGGCTAGTTACACTGTACCTGTAACTTATTCTGAGCAATAGATTGCATATGCTCTGTACAAATATATGGAACATGTAAAAAGATTGTTATTAGCTATAGGACTGTAAATCTGGAAGATGTTCTCATTTCCTCAAAGCTGCTTGTCATGGACAAATTCACAATTAGTTCATTTTAAAGCTTCTTGTTTTATTGAAGTAATAACCTATTTAGTCACAGAAATTCTGTTGAAAGATAAAGACAACTCCTCCAGTTTAACACAGAGTTATTAAGGAAACAGTGTTAATGTCCTTATAGATGGTGAGCAGAATGTCTTTATGAACAGCAAAATGAAAAAAAAGACAGAAAGCTTTTCAAGTGCACAACAATGCATCACAAGATTTGTATTTAATAGCAATAGTAAATCAATTCTCTGTAAATGCTTATGGACACTTTTAAAGCAGGTACTGTATTGCATGTTACCTGATGAAACAAATGACTGTTGACCTTAGTTGCTAAGATATAGTTTAGATTCTCCCTGCCTGATATTCTAATGACTAGTACTTAATCTAACTGTAAACATTGAGCTATTCATATACCATAAGTAGCACCAGTGCTAAATGACACCAGATGCTCCTCTGGTTTAAGTGCCATAAATGTGGTACTAAAACATGAACACAATGTCTGCCTTACCAGGAAGCAAATGTGTTCATTTATAAGAAGTACTTAACTGAATAAGAATTAAGAATACATTAGTTTTACTGGGAATTACAATTTAGGTTAAATCTCTTTTTGGTTTTACTTCATATCATTCAATATTTTTGGGGGTAGTGAAAGAACAGTCACCTCTCACTCTATTTGGCATCCATCTGTATTCCAATTCCCTCGCTTATGAAGAGTATTTAGCCTATTCAGTGTTTTAAACAACTTTGCAATTGTTAACATGCAAGCAATTGCCAGCTGTGCCAGCAGAATAGGTACTATTTAAGAAACCATTTAGTGGCAAGATGGAGAAAACAGCAGATGCGCATTTGTTTTAGCTGTATCTTACATGTTAGTATTTCAGTTTATTAATGTTTGTTACATCATTTGTAGTCTTATTTATGTTCTAGCTTACTTCATTGCCCCAGAAAATAACTAAAACTGTGATTGCCATTTTAATTCACCCACTAGTAACCAATAGCTATATTAATTCAGTGTGATAAAAGAAGGTAAAGTGTGCAATATGGCTGCTGTTCTGGGTTGCTGAGCAGAAGCAGAGTCTAGACTAGAGCAGAGCAGAGTGTTCTTATTTTGTTTTATCTAAAGTTCCTGACAATAAGGAAAGTAGGTTTCAGTTAGATTTTTTAAGGTACAGAGTTAGGGCAAGCAGTGAGAAAGTAAGATTTCTAAGCTCCATCGTGAGTGATTGATACACCTGACTGTGCACAAGGGTGTTGACTTGCCCAGAGAACATTCAAATTGTGGGGTGCTAGGGGAGCCTGAACACTGTTATTCCCTTAGAATAGTGAATTCAGACCTCTATTTTGGAGCTTCTCTGTGGTATCTGGAATTGGAGAAGATTCTGGTGGGAACAAGCGGTGAGTGAGTGACGGAATTACTGTGTCAGTAACATCATTTTTCTGGTAGTTGCTGTTTGGGATGAGAGCCCAGCTGGATCAGATGCAGGAAATACCATGATTTGGTTTGAAAGTAGTACTATCATCGGAAGAGGTGTGGTGTGCATCTAAGTACCGAAGGAATTGTTGGTTGAAAGGAGGGGACCAAAAGGAATAATACAAGGAGGGGTTCCTTGGCCTGGACCAGGGAGTGGATGCCACTACCGCCTGAGGGTGGAGTGACTTTTCACTCCCTTAGGTAGAACAGGGGGTTATCTGTAAGGAGGATCCACCTGGACCCTGAAGGAGAAGGTCCTGAGGTCCCCTTCTTGATTGTGGGGGGAGGCCATCCAAGAAAGAAGAAAGACGTGGAGGAGGATTGTAACTTTGAGCGTAACCCACCAATTTTAGTGACGGTACAATTGAAGAAGATGAATAAAATCCTCAATTATGGCCAGATGGTGAAGTAAAATATTTTATCATTACTAAATACTTTTGTAAAGCCTATTATATAAGTCCTTGGTTCTGAAAGTTAAAATCGGGAACATTTGATTTATATGGAACATCTAAGTAACACTAGGAAACATGACTATAGCCCGTGAGAGGGGACCATAGAACTGTTTGATCTGGGTCTGTTGTGGTGAGAGAGCAGCAGACAGGACAAAACTGAACTGTTTTTGAAATATTTTTGCTGGTTATTGAGATGCAATAATTATTATAGGCTCTGCTTACTGGACTGGATTGCAATAATTGAGGAGGGTGATTAGTGGGATTATTTATTGTTTACTGCAAAAGGGATATAAGTTCTGGAAGGGGATGGATTGAAGGTGTATATGAGATAGTGTGAATGGGAATCAGATATTGTTGTGTTTAGTAAGGTGTGTATGGGTGAGTGTGTAAGTGTGGCTGAGGGGAAAAAGAAAATAATCAGAAATGTGTTGGGGGTTATTACTATGGTCAGGCAGTACTCCCCCTTGAGAATAAGGGACTTGCAACCTTTTGAATGACCTCCACTTCTGCCACAGGTATATGATAGATGTAGAGCACTGGATATAGCCAAGAGGTGGAGGGTTGGTGGGTCCTAGAATTCTTGAGAGGGGTGGGAGAAGGGTGGGCAGATAGAGATGGTAGGGACTAGTAGGTGTCCTTGGGAAAAATGGGACCAAGAGTGAGGGCCTCCTTGCCTTGTGCCCATACCCAGGGGCTATGAGGGACTCGGGGCAGGTGCTGCAGTCATCTGCAAAATCACGTCCCTCATGGGCAGTGTTATGCAATGCCAGATCTATTAAAAATAAGATGCAGTGGTTGCTGATTTAGTAGCCTCTGTAAACCTGGCTTGCATCACTGAGATTTGGCTGGATGAAAACGCAGGGCCCATTTTGGCAGCTGCGATTCCAGCAGGGTTCTCAATAATTCATCGCTTGAGGGTGGACAGTAGGGGCGGAGGGGTTGCAGTCTGTTTTAGACAGGAACTGGACCTCAATAAGTTGCCAGTGGGGACAACTAACTCCTTTAAGTGCATGGGAGCTGAGGGTGCAAGTTTCAGGATCCTTCTCATCTACAGTCAACCTGGGGATGGGAGGGTATTCCTGAAGGAGGTAGCGGACTTCATCACCGAGATGGTATTGGAGGCCCCCAAATGGCTAATTCTGGGAGACTTCAATGCCTGGGTCAATGATGAACTCTCAATTTTTGGACAAGACCTCCTCCAACTGATGGAATCATTGGGGCTGACACGGGTTATTACCACCTCAACACATGACAGGGGGCACTCATTGGACTTGTTCCACCTGGGGATGGAAATCTCCAATATGGAGTTGGATACTATCAGATGGCCATCAGGCCTTGAGGTTTAGTTTTGTGACTCTTTGAAAGGGGCATGCCCCTGAGGAAATGGTACAGTATTGTCCTTTAAGACAGGTAACACCTGAAGGCATCATGACAGTATTAGACCTTTCAAGAATTCCATCAGATAGTAGTGACCCAGCTACTCTTGTACTGGCCTACAATAGGGCAGTAGTTGAGGCCCTTGATGTCATTGCTCCAGTTCATGTTTGTCCACTTACCTCTCACCCGGGTGCCCCCTGGTTTGATGGGACGCTAAGGGAATTGAAGAGTCAGGGGTGAAGATTAGAGAGACATTGGCAGAAAACTCACCTGGAGGGGGACAGGCTTAGGTTGCTAGACCATTATAAGCTCTACCAATCAGTGATTTCTCATAAGAATGCAGAATTTCTCTCCAGGGAAATTTCTGCAGTGAGGAACAAACCAGCCCAGCTCTTCCAGACCGTGGACAGACTGTGCAGTCCAGCCTGTCTGTGATGTGGTGGAGCATTGTCACAAGGAAAATGTAAGGAGTTTACTCAGTTCTTCACTGATAAGGTGTCTGCCATTAGGATAGAGATCAGTCAATGCCTCTCTATTGAGCCTTGCGGTGGTCAACAGGGTAGTACTTATGCCCAGATGACCTGGTCTACCTTCACCCATCCAGTAGTCATGGACATAATGAGGATTATCCAGACTTTGCAGCCAACTTGCTGTAGTCTGGATCCAGGCCCAGTGCACCTTCTTGTAGGATATGTTGAGGTTATCAGCCTGGTCCTAGCTCGGCTAATCTGGGCTTTATTGGAGAGAGGGATCTTTCCGGATCCCTTAAAAGATGCTGTAGTTAGGCCTCTGTTGAAAAAGCCCTGCCTTGACCCAGACTGCCCTGCTAACTACAGACCAGTCTCAAACCTACCTTTTACAGGGAAGGTTATTGAGAAAGTGGTCACTCTGCAGCTGAAGGATCATTTATCCATCCACAATGTCTGTGACCCTCTTCAGTCTGGCTTCAAGAAAAGGCATAACACCGAGATGGCCCTGGTTCGAGTACTTAATAACCTCTTGGTGGCAAGAGATCGGAGAGCCTGTTCCATCTTGGTTCTCTTGGATCTCTCAGCACCATTTGACACAGTGGACCATGGGGTGTTGCTCGAACACCTGCGGATGTTTTGTGGACTAGAGGGGTAGTCCTCAATTGGTTTTGATCATCCCTTGAGGGCAGATCACAGACGGTTGTGTCAGGAATTTATTCTTCATCCTCTCAAGGCCTGCCCTGTGGGGTACTGCAGGGTTTGGTGCTTCCCCATGTTGTTTGCAGTGTGTATGCTGCCATTAGGGAACATTATAAGGTGGTACGAGTTGAGTTCTCACTGTTGTGCAGATGATTCTCAACTGTACAAGTCCTTTGTGACTGGCCAGGAGTTTGATACAGTTTTGATGTTTAACAACTGTCTACTGGAGATACAGAACTGGATGAGTGCCAGCTGGCTGAGGTTAAACCCAGGAAAAACAGAAGTGTTGATTCTGGACCCTGATCTGCAGATGGTTGGGTCATGGGCAGAAAAACCCTCTGGTTTACTACTTGAAGGAAACCTGCTCATTTCTTCGAGCCAGGTGTGGAACCTTGGGGTGGTGTTTGATGAAGGCCTGACTTTGAAAGCTCAGGAGCTGGCCACAGTCAAATCCACTTTTTATCATCTGAGAAGCATTGCCAGGGTGAAGCACTTGGTTCCATCCAAAGATCTTTCTACATTGGTCCACATCTTTGCTACCACCCATTTGGAGACTACTGCAATGCCCTCTACCTAGGGCTTCCAGTAGTGGATATTTGCAGATTGCAGCTGGTGCAGGATGCGATGGCTAGGTTGTTAACTGGAACCCCTAGATCCAGTCATGTAACACCTGTGCTGTGTGAACTGCACTGGCTGCCTGTACAGTGGTGAATCATTTTCAAGGTCACATTGCTGACCTGTAGAGCCTTACACAATTGGGGACCTCAGTACCTTCAAGATCTTCTATCTCCCTACCATCCCCTCCCATTCACTCCAATCCTCTGATGAGGGATTGCTAGAAGTTCCCAAGGTACATTTGAAAACATTTGGAGGAAGATCTTTTGTCTTTATGGCTCTTACCCTGTGGAATTCTCTACCTCATCAGATATGAGAGAGACTGACTGTAAGAAGGGTTTAAAAACTCCCTTAAGACATACCGTTTCAGAACTGCCTTTTGAAGGAATTTAAGATTTTAAGCTTTTATGTGTTGAATTTAGTTATGTTATTTTAATGAATTTTCAATCTGTGTGAGTATAGTGTAAAGGTGCCCTGAGCTATGAAAGGGTGCCTTGAACCAATAAAAGTTTACTTACTTTTACTTACTTACTTTTTTCAAACGTATTTCAAGAACTGTATCATTTTCAGAACGTAAAAGGAATAGGATGACACTTGGGTACATAAACTGTATAGTATTTCATTTTTTAAAAGATATGTCATAACTTTAAACAGAATATGAATATAAATTTACAGTCACATTGAGGTCTTACTTTAATTTGTCAGAGCAGCCTATGACAATGTGCTCTAATTCAGGAGTGCACTGATAGATGGTGATGATAGCAGAGGCAGGTGAGGCAGCTCATTGGATTTTTGACAGCTAGAGTAATCATCAGCAGTTAATGCAGTATAAGATGACTATTAGAAGGTCAATCATTAATAATCATCAATAATCCCACCTATGAAATGGCAGGCAGTGGCAGGCATGTCCATACAGTATGTGGTATGGTATGGCACTGTGAAGATTATGGACAGCTGTGATATGGTCATTCATGGTAGGCATTGGCAAGTTATGTAATACTGGGGGTGGGGGCATCAAAAGGTACCTATATTGTCACCATTTATCCTTGTCAAAATAGGCAGTGAAACAGCAGCAAGTGATTGGGTCACATTGGATCCCCAATTAGTACAGGCAGTGATGGGGAGTAATAGGAATCAGGGGCCCAAGAGGTCACCAACAATTTAAAGATTTGATGATTGGGGGTTGGGATTCTGGGTATGGTGGCTGTGCTTTTTTGTTTGTTTGTTTTTGCAGGGAGGGGTAGTGGGGTTGGAAACATTTCCAACCAAACTGAGACCTACATGTTTTATGTGATCCAACTTGTTTACTAAGTTTAGACCAGGATAGACTTTACAGTAATTCACATTTTTAATATAAAGTTCAATTTGGTTCAGAAGAGATTGAACAGCCAAGGCTGGACCTGTTTTTTTGAGAGCCATCTTGCACTCTAGTATGCAGCAATATTATTTTGCATCACAAGTACACTTTTGCAGCAGAAGACTGCGACTGTACTATGTTTCCAAAAATGTGTATACATATACTGTATCAGAAAAAAAAACACAAGCTACAAAGTAAAGAAAGGGATAACAGTCAAAAGTAGTACCAAGCCATTAAACATGAAAAGAGATGCATATAGGAAACCACCAAGTGAAGGAAGCCATCCAAGAAGGGAGAATTAAGCACTACTGAAAGTCTTGTGTAAACCTTTGATTAACAGTTTGACATACTGGCAGACCTAGAAAATAAACACATGACATGCCAAATAATGTAATTTAATCACAGTCCTGTTGCATGGCAAAACACTTGGAGACAATGGGCAGGATTCACAAAGAAAGCCAAAAATCCCACAGCTGCAGGAAAAAGGCCTGCAGCACTGCGGGAATGCAGTTGCGTGATATTCATAAAGAAATTTTGAGCAGGTGCGGAATTCCATAAAATCCTTGCAGCTGCGGAAATTGAGCAAGTGCTGAAAATCCGCAACAGCAGATCCGCAGCTGAATAAATAGCTTAGGGGCACAGCAACAGTGAACCTAATTAGCTGGAGCAGCAGACTTTAACATTGTTGCTTTAACATGAAGCTGAAAGCACCCACAAAGAGTCCAGCAACCAGTCCCTCAACTGGGACTTCTGCAGCACCACAGGTACCAGCAATACCATGGCACCACAGTGGCTGACTGCCACTGCTGGTCCTCCCTCCCTTGGGTGTTCCTGTTATCTGCAGGGGTAGTATTCACTGCAGGCTGGTCAGGCTCTATTGTCTGTGTGGCTCCATCATGGGCTGCCCTGGGTCTGGTGGTTGTTACTTTTTGACATATCATGGCAATGTTTGCTGTTGTTGCTGTAACATCAGCCACTGCTATACTCAATGGGTTGCTATTACCTGTGCCTCACCTCCACCTTAATTGATTCCAGTTTTTAGGGCACTACTGCAGTTTGCTGAGGGAAAGTTACACTTCATTCCACTGTGTGTAACATTTTTTTTCTGCAACGGCGGAAAAAAAATGGTTGTGAATAGCCTTTCAGGGGATGTGCCTTACGTATCTCACACCTTTTTTTCCTCAGAGTCTTCCACAGCTTCATTTTTTCAACATTCCGTAGTGTTTTTTTCTGCAGCTGTGGAGAGTTTTGTGAATAGCACTCAGTGAAAAGTCCTTTTGTTTCCATAGCTAAGGCAGTTTTGGGGACTTAGGGAAGGTTTTGCACCATCAGAAAGCTTTGTGAATCCAGCCCAATGTTTTTTTCTTTTGCACCCTTCTTACTGGGCTGGCCCCTTTCTGCCAATAGCCCTCAACCCCATCACCCACTTTCTCTGGAACGTATTCATGGGACCTGCCAGTTCATTTACAGTTTGCCCCTATGGTAGGGCCATTGGAGGTACCCAAGTCCCCTATGGAAGTCACACTCGGTTTGGCAGGTCCTGTGCCCAGTTGGCAGTGTAGACTCTTCAGGGGGCTGTAGCATCATCCTAATGCAGCTGATGATATTTTCCATCTGTTTCTCCTCATTCTCTTGGATGCTCCATGGAGTGGATGGCTCTTATGCATGCACACAAGAAATGCTAACATCTTCATTGGGGTCATCCCCAAGCCATCCTGCTGCTCCTGCCCACAACATCATGATTGAACACCTAGGTGGCTATGCTGTGGCAGAGCTCACTGCCTTGCCTCCACAGAGGAGGACAGCATCTTTCGGGATGCTTACTCTTCCTCCCACTGGCTAGCTGCTGATGATCAATGTTCCCTCCCAAACCCATGTTACTAGCACTCAAGTAACAGTGCCAATGCTGTTCCAACAGGCCAGTAGAGACAATGGTTGTGGGTCATTCAGACTTGAGATATACATATAGACAAGTGTACTTGCAGAGACAATGTAAACAGTGGATTCTCCAGACTGCCAAGAGCCAGAATTAACCACATTGCTAAAAAGATTGACAGAATATTAGAGTCCATTGGAGATTATCCCCATGTAGTGTTACATGTCACAACTTGAAATAAATGACAGCAATAGCATGAAGGAAGATCACATTGTGAGATAATTTAATAACCTTGACAGAAGATCAAAGAAAGGGTGGTAGATTCCATCATTTTCTCATATACTACCACTCCAGTATGTAAATGACTGATGTAATGCTAGGACTCTTAGGACTAATGCTTGGATCAAGTGTTGGTGCATGGAGGAAGAGGGTCACCTGGCTTATAAATATGATGACTTTAAATGGAAAAGGTTTTCTTTTTTTTCTTTTTTTATTCAGAATAGATGGAACATCTGAATTTAAAAGGATCAAGCATCTTGGGGATCTGTAGTTTCAGTCATTTGCCTGGTTAGATATTTGCAAACATGTTAATATATTTCTAAAGAGATTCTCTCTGGTAATCTTAAAGCAGTACTACAGGCAGGCAGGAATTTCTCTACAGGTATCACAGGAGTTTCAGGAAATATCTGGCTATAGCAATGGCTGCCACTGTAGATAAACATAATAATAGAGAAGACTTTTAACTAATTAGGATAGAGAGATACTGGTAGAGTCTAGAGAAACAAACAAAAAAAAAGAGCAGGGGAGGGATACAACTGAACAGAGTCCTGGCAATCTAATTCAGAGGAAGTGACACTAATACAAGTGAAGCAGCACAAGATGATAAAAAGTGGAATAAAATTAAACAAAACTAAAAATGGAAATTTCTGTGCAATACTGCAAGAGGCCTGTGAAGTAAACTGGATGAACTAGAAAGACAGAGCTCCCTAGAAGACTTGGATATAATAGGAATAACAGAGCCATTGTGGGATGCCAGTGACCTGTGGTGAACAAAGATAGACAACTACAAAATACAAATTCTCAATAGATTAGCAGAAAAGTAGGAGGGATGACACTATATGTTAAAAAAACAAGTACTGGTAACTGAAATACATGACCTTAGCACAGATTAGATATAAACTTTCTTTCTGAGAGTTTCACATGGAAGTAATGATAATGTCCTTGTTTCCTCTGCTATAAACCACCAGACCAAAAGAAGAACAAGGATGCTATACTTCATGAGGTTGTCTAACAGACAAAAGACAAAAGAAATATGTTGCTCATGATGGATTCCAATCACCGAGACACAGAGTGAGAGGAGAAAATTGTTAAGACCAGGAGAAGTAAGGCAATATTTGACTCAATAGAAGACTGTCATCTGATACAATCCATTAAAGTGACTACTAGGAACATATACATGCTCATTCATTCTCATTCATTCAAGTGCTTAGTGGCACTCATTCAGGCTGCCGGCCATGGAGGTAAGTGGATGGCTGTACCAGTGGACTGATCGGGTTACTGGGGGGCAGCTGGGTGGGTGCTGATATCTATTGATGGGGTGGGCGATGAGGGGTCGACTGGACACCAGAGAGTGGAGGGTGATTTTTTTAATTTTTTATAAAACAGATGGAGGCAGCAGGGTAACTTGGGGTGGGTAATTATTTAATATTATAATGGCCATTGACAGCTGGGGGGGCACTAGACACCAGGGAGTGGAGGGTATTTTATTTTTTAGCAAACAAATAGGGAGGTGCAGGGTAACTTTAAGGGGAGGAGTTCTTATTTAATATTATTATTGTCAGTGACAGCTGGGGGGACCACTGGACACCAGGGAGAATTTTGATCAGTGAGCAGTGGCCACAACATTTTACAGGTGGTGAAATTTCACCGCAGGTGGAGAAATTTCACCCGCAGGTGCAAAATTTTGCCCACGAGTGAAAATTTCACCAGCTTGAGGGCAAAATTTCACATCCAAGTGCGGGCAAAATTTTGCATTTCATCCAGTGAAATATTTTGCAATATACACTAATTACACAAAATATTTCGCTAGGTGAAATTTTCCAATTTCACACATCCCTACATCAAAGCCTCGCAATGTGTCACACAAGACACTAATTCATAAAATGGAGAATGTACTATAGCCATAACCAGTCATGTAATGCTACAGATTAGATACTAGTTGCAGGGCAGGAAGCAAAGCATTACAATGAATGGTAATCTATACACATGGGAACAAGTGATCAGTGGAGTCCCACAGAGATGTGTACTGAGGTTGAAAATGTTTGATAATGTCATAAGTGATATGGAAGTGGGCACCAGCAACTTAGCTACTACTGTGAGTTCACTGATTACATGAAATAGGAAGGATAGTTACATGAAATTCAGAGGGATCTGGATATGCCTGGAAAATGGAAAGAACAATGGCAAATACAATTTAACATTGCCAAATATATACTGAGGCACCTAATTCAGAAAATTATGAAAGCAAAGTATACTACATGAACAACCCAGAAATGACTGAAGATCAGCTGGAAAATTATCTTGGGTAATGATCGGTAACAACTTTTGTTGGGGCATCTGCAAGAGACAGTAGTAAGCAAAACAAATAATATAGTATACATCAAGAGAGTTTTGTAAGCAGATCAAGAGACACTGCAAAACCCCTGTACAGATCACTGGTAAGCATCTTGAGCACAGAGTACAGTTCTGGTTCCCATATCTGAGGAAGGATATCAACAGAATAAGTTTCAGAGAAGCATAATCAAGGTTGTTGTTGGCTTGGAAAATATGGACTATGAAAACTGACTAGTAGAATTCTGTCTGTTCTCCTTGTAAAAGAGAAGGCTCGATGGGGACGTAGCTAACCACCTGGCAAGATAGCTGCTTAAATATTTTCTGCTGGACACTTGCCAACTGAATCCTTCTTAGCCTAGCAGAAAGGCAAAATCAACTCTACTAAAAACTGGTAATTTTACTCAGTCTATCATCCTGCCAATTATTAGACATCAGAATCATTGAAATCCAGGCAAGAAAATGGGAGTTACAAGGTGCCAGATATGTGTCCTGGCACCCTGGCAACAGCACCTCTATATACACTGCCTCTTTTCTCTGAAAATGAGCTTTGTGGCACCACCAGAAGTTGACTTACAACACCTGGCCTCCATGCTTGCTTGAGTCATTTCAGACATGGCTGAACTCAAATAAACTACTAATGATACTAAAAAAGACTTACAAAAGCTGGGCAGCAGAATTACAGAAGCCAAACATCATATTAAAAATGTAGAGATCTCAACATAAATGCAAACCCAAATGAGAGATCAATGGACCAATATCAGTTTCTTACTTGAAAAGATTGATGATCTCAAGAGCAGATCAAGGAGGAATAACATATCTATTGATGGAGTGGGGGATGAGGGGTGTGAGTTTCCCTGAGGGCAATGAACTCCCAAACACTGTCCAATTTCTTCAACTCATGATCCCACAGTTGCTTAATGCTCTGGACTGCCCTCCTATTAAGTTCAGGAGGGCTCACAGAAGAGTAGTACCCAAACTCTGGCTGGGACAGCCTCCATGCCAATTATTGCAAAATTTCTCCATTTCCCCAGAAGGGATAATATTCTATTCCTAGCTAGAGAAATGGGTCCACTGAGATGGCAAGGCCACACCATCCATCCTTTCCAGGATTTTTCAGCGGAACTCTAAAGCCGATGCTGAGCTTTCACCACAGCAAGGAAGCAACTAACCTATCTGTGCTATCAGTATTCGATGCAGCACCCCACTAGTCTACTTGGTGAAGGGTTGGGTGAAATAGAAAAATTTTGCCCCGCAAAATATTTTGCAGAATTAGCACATTACGCAAAATAATTTGATGGGCAAAATGTGAAATTTTGCCCATGGTTGTGAGCAAAATTATGCCCCCAAATTGGTGTAATTTCATCTGTGGGAGAAATGTTGTCACTGCAGGCAATATTCCACCACTGCTGGTGTAATTTCACCACCCGTGGTGAAGTTTCACCACTGCTGGCAGGATTTCGCCACCTGCGGGCAAAATTCACCATTGGTACAGGACTCTTCATATGGCGAAAATGCGGATGAAATTTTGAAATTTCACAGCATTTTTTAAAACATTTCAAGTGGTGAAATTGCTGATTTCACTGCAATTTTGCCAGCAAAATTTAATTTTGCTGCATCTCTAACTTGGTAACATTAATGGGGTGCAGCACTCCTTCCCATCTCCAGAAGACAGTGACCACTTTATCAAAAATGTCTGAGACCCCACACTCCAGAGGCCCTGAGGGACACCCAACCTGTGTCCGACAAAGCAAGTTTCCACTTTCAACCCCAGCTCCTCATATAACCCAAAATGTTGTAACAAGAGACATTGAAAATCTGGTTATATTGGACCACACCCCAGTATCCTCTGTAGTGGTAGCCCTGAGACCCCCAGATCATCTCAATGTCAACTAGATCCCTTACTCCTGAAAGATAGCTCTTTCTGCAAATGCGTCACCAGTGAAACCACACAATTTTTTAAAGAAAAAATTACATGGGAGATACCTCCTTTGCCACCTTATGGGAAGCCTTTAAGGCATCAATACCAGGAAGTATCATAGGTTTTCCAGCCAGACAAAGGAGGAAATGAAAGGAAACCCTCACAACCCTAGACTGTGCTTTAGCCCAGAAGTACAAGATAGATAAAAAGGCAAAATCGCCAACTTTGGCAAAATCTCTTCTAGCCAAAACCAATGGAATCTGGCTGCAGATAAATACTTTACTTGCCAGAAAGGTGGAGTTAGCCCTAATCCATACTAAGCAGAAATACTGGGATGCCAGCAAGAAATCATTCTGACTTTTTTCATACCACCTGAAAAAACAGCATGCTGCACTTCACATAACTATGTTAAAGGACTCTGTGAGTACACCCCATCTTAGACCATCCAATGTAAACAGAATTATGGCCCAGTTTTATCAGACCCTATATAAATCACCAGGTATGTCTGACAACACTCATATGGATGCTTTCCTTTCCTTACTGGATCTTCCCCAGTTATCAGATCAAGACAGGAGCATCTTGGAATCCTCCCCACCCTTGGAAATTCATAAAGCAATCCATTCCATGAATAAGAACAAATCCCCAGGTGGGGATGGCATGCCAGTAGATCTGTATGCTCATTCAGACCAGATTGTTAGCCTTTACTTACAAAACCTGTTTTTGGGAGGCTCATATCACCAAATCCCTCCCCCCCTACACTTGGAGAGGCCATTATCATGGTCCCATATATCGTTCTAACAGCAACGCTTTTATCAGCAACACTGTTACAGTGACACCAACACATCAACACATGCAGTGTTGACAGGGGTGTTGGAGCAATGACCATGTCATCGAGTCCAGAGTTTGGCCACTCTCCCCTGACATCTGCCTCCTGGAGTTGAAAATTATAAGTTTGGGGGGTGGGGGGAAGAGCATCCTACATGGGGGGTGCAGTGGGGCACAACCCCCCTACATGAACAAACAGGTTTCGGTGCGATCCATGGGTGAGGTCAGGACCTGGATGTGTCAGGGATGGCAGTGACCATGTGTTGCTGAGTAGTGGGAGGGCAGCAATATTCTTGTCACTGCAGCATGGTGGAACCTCACGGTCCTACCCAAAGAAGAGAAATATCCTCAATGCCCAGCTACCTATCACCCAATAACTTTAATCAATGCAGATGCTAAAATATTGGTGAAAGCACTAGCACTCCGGCTGGAGGACATCCTTCCTAACATGATTCACCCATGTCAAATGGGTTTTGTCAAAGGCCGACTAGCATCTGATCATCTCCGCTCCCTATTTTCTCTCATATCAGTGGCAAACCAACGCCCCACCCCTATGGCAGCCATGGTAATTGATTTTGAAAAGGCCTTTGACTCCGTAAAGTGGGGAATTCTCTTCAGGGTTTTCTACTACATGGGTTTTGTGCCACATTTTGCCTCCTGGATGCAGACATTATATCATGCCCCTAAAGTTAGAGTCCTCACAAATTCCATTGTGTCACCTCCCTTCCAATTCCAAAAAAGAACAAGACAAGGGTGTCCTCTGTCCCCTATGTTATTTGCATTTGCTGTTGTACCCCTTGTGATAGCCATCTGCAATCACGCTGATATGCATGGGAATCCTATTAGAGATAAGGACTTCATAACTGGCCTATATGCAGATGACCTATTATTTTTCCTCTCGAATGCTTCTGATGGATTACCACACCTCCTCTCACTCCTTAAAGAATTATCCCAGATTTTGGGACTTAAATTTAATCAAGGAAAGACTGAGGTTCTGCCCTTAAACAAGAAGTGTATCCATTGCCCCTTTGAGAAAGCTGGTCCAAAATGGTCCACTACCTCGATAACATAGCTAGGTATTCACCTGTCTGGAGATCTGGCAAAAATTCCTAATCAAAGCCTTATCCCCGTAATGTACAATTTAACCGCAGATTTGGACTGTTGGAAGAAGATGAGGCCTTCTTAGCGGGAAATATTGCGGCAATCAAAATGATGGCAGCCCCCATAATTTTTTACTGCATGTTCCATCTACCAATCAAATTGCTCTTAAATTGGTATGTGAAGTTAGACTCACTAATAGGCTCATTTCTTTGGGAAGGTAAGGCTCCAAGACTCAGCCAGGCCAAACTCTGATCCTAGTATCTAAAGGTGGCTGGAATCTCCCTTGGTTCCAAGGTACCACTCAGTCTTCATGGGAATGCAAACAGGCCAATGGTTTACCCCTCAAGGATCCGCCTTCAATATAGCATACCATTGAAACCCTTTTATGCTTTCCTATGCCTCTACTTGCCTATATGTACTTCCCCCTGCCCTACCAATTTCAGAGATGGGACACTATTACAGCCTCTACCAGTGCATGGTGTTGACTATCCAAACCCATGGGATCTGAGGAGTCATACTGATGACCACACAGTACACTGGGCTACTTGGATTTGGAAGGGCATAGCCCATCTGAAAGATATAGTAATCCCTGGCACCCTGTCTTTGGATTCTCCCTTGGGAAGGTGGACTTTTGGAAATTCTTGCAGTTGCACAGTGCCTTAGCTCTCTTATTTAAACATCCCATGCTTACAGAGAAAAATGAAATGACATTGGATCTCCAATTCTGGCTCCCCAAAACTGAAGGGAGAAGAAGTGTATTCTACTGTCAGATTCATAAATCTATACCTCATAGAATGCAGTGCTCAAAGGAGTATTGGATGGCATCCATGGGCATAATTATTTCCACCTTGGAGTGGGACAACTCCTAGAAGGCAGCCTAAAGAGCATGTATGGATAGCAGAAGCCTGCTCATCCAAAGTAAGATACTCCACAGGGCATAAAGAACTCCAGTTAACTTACATGCGATTGGCCTCCTTGCTCAGGATTTCTGCTGGTGGTGTAACCTCTATGTGGGGACCTCCTACACATTCTATGGTCATGCCCAAGGATCGAAATATATTGGAATGTGATATTGGCTGATTGCAAACAAGTGGTAGGACATTCTATTCCTCTTACCCCTCAACTGATGATGCTAAGCATTCCCTTCCCTCATCTGCACTTCACAGACCCCCAGATAAAATGGTGCATTCAGAATGTGGTGAAGGCAAAGCACAAGCTGCTTAGGAAATGGCACACCTCAGACATCTCCCAGCTACTCGACTGGTGACAAGCCATCCAGAAAGTATCTTCTTTCTCCTTTATGTCCACATTACTAAAGGGAACTTATACCAGTATTATGCCAAGTGATCCTCTTACTTTAACTTGTCATTCTGGAAAACATACCCCAACTGGTGCCACTTCTAGTCTACTGCTCCTTTTAATCTTAAAAGGAAAGCTAACAGTTCCAATGTTAGAGGTAAACAGCTTCTGTCTTAATGAAGGAAAAACAATGATAACCTGCTTAAAACTCACTGTATATTCTTATATATTTTGAACAGGTTATAACATACTGTACTGTACCACTCTAATGTTTCATCTGCAATAAAAAGTATTAACAGAAAAAAATAAAATAAAAGAGAAGGGTTTGTGGTGACCTGATTACGGTTTTCAAATATCTGAAAAGAATGGTACCATCAGACAAAATCCAACTCTTCTGGATGTACATGGATAAGAAGACAAGGGTGAACTCAATGTTGTTTGAAAGGAGGAACACTGAAGGGAAATATCAAGAAGAACTACTTCACAGAATGTGTAGTAAACATATAGAATATGCTTCCAGAGCATGCAGTGTCAGTTTGCACTGTTTCTATATTCAAGCTTAAACTAGATAAGTACCTTGAAGAAAATGGATTGACAGTCTATTAATACTGTGGTTTTGGAGAAAAGAACCCAATATCCCAGTGATCTTTTTTTTCCCCATGTGTATATGTTTGCATATTACGGTACAGTTGGGCTTGCACACTCTGCTACTGATCTTAACTTTTTCCAAGAGATCCAATACAGCACAACCTCAATTAAGCAACCCCTGGTTAACCGAATCTCCGGATTAACCGAACCTGGGTAGTGTCCTACACATTTCTTCATACATTCACACAATTTGCTGTTTCATTGTTGTCAAAACCGCAGAATGCAAATGATCAAAACTAACGTGGTCTTTGTTGTAATTAAAGTGCTAAGCGCATTCATCTGGCAGTATAAACACATATTAATTAGTGGCACTTAAAAGATACTTATAGTACCTAAGGTGCTAACACAGCATACAGCTAGATCTCAGTTCAAAATTAAGACCATGAAGACCTGCCAGGATGAGCAGCTCAACAAGTCTTTGTCTCTCTGTTTCATACAAAACAGAGTCAGAGGCACCCCAATATCTGGGCCAGTCCTGAAGCACAAAGCCATGCAGTTTCACTGTAATTTAAACGGTGAAGACAATACCTTTACAGCTAGTGAGGGCTGGCTTCAGTGATTCAAAACTCAGCATGGAATTCTGCAACTATCCATAACTGGTGAGTGTATGTCTGCAGCCGATGATTCCATTGCTCCCTTCAGAGACCTTCTTGAAGCAACGATTGAAAACAAAGGTCTGCTCCCGGAGAAAATCTATAATGCAGACAAGACTGGCTGTTATTGGAAACTATGTTATGTTATGGGAAAAGTGCTAAGGAGCCATCTGGCAGGCATCAAAGCAGATATGGTGGTGGACCAAAGGTGGTCCATCATTAAGGAATGAATACTGGTTGCCACAGAGGAGTCCATTAGACTCAAGAGTAAGAACACAAGGTATAAAGTGCCCTGCTGGTTCAGTACTGGGGCTGCCCAGGCAGTAAGAGAAAAGTGGTTGGCCTATAGAAAATCTAGAAAGACCAATAGAGAGGTGGATAGGGAAAATTACCCAAGGATGGCTAGTGAGGCAGGTAAGGAAGTCCAGCAAGCAATGGCACAGAAGGGACTGCAGATAGCTGAAGGAATTAAGAGAGGGAGAGGGAGAAGGCTTTTATTCGCTATATAAGTGAGAAAAGGGACAAGAAGGAAGGAATTATTAGGCTTAAGGAAAGGGTGGAGTGAGTGGAGGATAATGGGGGAAAAGCAGAGTTACTAAATGAATACTTCTGTTCCATCTTTGCCAGGGAGAAGGAGGGACCAGTGCCTTCAGGAGGGAAAAGAGGAGCATTGAGGGAGGGGAACACAGATGTAGTGATAGAGAAGGATAGAGTGAGGGAGAGGCAGCTGGCATTGAAGGTGGACAAATCACTATTCTTGGACAGAGTACATCCAAGGGTACTAAAGGAACTGACTGAGAAGCTTGCAGGGCAACTGGCTGACCTATTTAATAGTTCACTAGAGTCAGGTGTTGTACCACAGGACTGGAGAATAGCACATGTAGTGCCCCTCCACAAAAGCCGTCCTAAGAATGACCCAGGGAATTACAGACCAGTCAGTCTGACCTCCATTGTGGGCAAACACATGGAGACCATACTAAAGGAAAGACTGGTGGAATATCTAGAGGAACATGGTCTCCAGGATGCGAAGCAGCATGGGTTCATGGGGGGAGATCATGTCAAATGAATCTGATTGACTTCTTTAACTGTGTCACTAAGACAGTAAGACAGGAACAAGTGACAGATATCCTCTATCTTGATTTCAGTAAGACATTTGACTATGTGCCCCACAAAAGGTTAATCAGCAAGTTGGTGGATCTTGGAGTTGGAGAAAAGATAGCCAGATGGATGGAAAACTGGCTGAGGGACAGAACCCAGAGGGTAGTTGTGGGGAGAGTTATCTGGTACCAGAGCAGTAACCAGTGGGGTCCGGCAGGTCTCTGTGCTGGGGCCGGTGTTGTTCAATGTCTTCATCAATGACATTGGGGATGGCATTAAGGGCAAAATGTGCCTATTTGTGGATGACACCAAACTCTGTGGGAGAGTGGACACAGTTGAAGGGATACATGATCTACAGAAAGATCTGGAAAAACTAGAGAGGTGGCCCAGGATTTGGCAGCGTGGCTGCAATGCCAGAAAATGCAAAGTTATGCATATTGGAGCAAGAATCCTAGGACAGAGTACTACCTGGGTGGAGAACGAGTATCTGTATCATAGGAGGAGAAGGACCTGGGAGTGATGATCACTAGTGACCCGAAGCACTCCACACAGTGCAAGAAAGCAGCAGCAAAGGCAGACAAGATGCTGGGATGCATATGTAGGGGGATCAGTAGAAGGAGGGAGGAGGTTATACTGCCCTTGTACAGGTCACTGGTAAGGCTGCATCTAGAGTATGTAGTTCAGTACTGGTGCCCACACCTCAAAAAGGAGATTAACCTGCTGGAGATGGTCCAGAGGAGGTCTACAAAGATGATAGTGAGTGAGAAGGGTAAGGCATATGAGGAGCTGTTGAGGGCACTTAACATGTACTCCCTGGAAGACAGGAGAGAGAGATGGGGACATAATTCGGATCTTCAAGTGCTTGAAAGAGATAAATAAGGTTGGTAAAGATAATTTCTTTAAGCTAAGTGGCAAGCATAACACTGGGGGGGCACAGTCTTAAGCTGGAGGGTAGAAGGTTTAGGAGGGAGATTAGGAAGCACTTCTTCACAGAGAGGGTAGTGGACACTTGGAATGCACAGCCAGAAGAGGTCATCTCATTGAAGACAGTGGGCAGCTTTAAGAGAGGCTGGGATAAGCATGGGAAAGTAAAAATCATGGGTAGGGAGGATGGGAGGAGTGGGAGGGAGGGAGGAAGGGACATTAGCTCAAGCTGTGTACCTTGCAATAAGAGCAGTCTTGATAGACCAAGTGGCCTTATTCTTCTTTTGGCTTCTTCATATGTTCATATGTTCATATTGCCCAAAAAAACCTTAGCCAGCTCATCTGAAAAGTATGCTTTGGGACATAAAAAAAAAACAAAGAGCGGCTCACACAATTCTTGGTTGCTCCAATGCAATTGGTGGCCATAAATTAAAACTGTTGGTCATTGAAAAATCCCTTAGACTGCGGTGCTTTAAGCATGTTAATATGGACTCCCTGTCTGTACCTTAGCATGCTCACTCCAGTGCATGGATGACAGCAGCACTGTTTACAGCTTGGTTCTTTGCTGACCACGTGCCTCTGTGCACTCACATTTAAGATTTTTTGGGCTCCCACAGAAAGCCATAGTGCTAATTGATAATGCGGGAGCCCATCCAGACACTGAAATGCTGACTACAGAAAACCTCAGTATCTGGTGCATTTTTCTACCACTGAACCAAGCTTCAACCCCTTGACCAAGGAATCTTGGTAACTCTAAAAAGAATTTATAAGGGGAAACTACTGAGCAATGTTCTATGCTAGGAGAATGAGAGTTTGCCACTTACAGATGCTATAAAGAAAAGTTATAATAAAGGACGCTTGTTACCTCCTTTCTGAATCTTGGGCAGAGGTATTAGCGGACTCTATCCAGAAGTGCTGGAGCCGTTCACAGGTGCTTTCATCTGCGGTCAAGCACATTGAAGTTAAACAGCAGGATGAAGTAATGGATGGGCTCATTCAGCTGGCAGACCAGCTACAGATTCCTGATGGAAACATTGTAGAGTGGCTAGAAGCAGACGGGCTATGGGGAACTAACTGATGCAACATCATCGCAATTGCATCTGAGGAGTAGACCAAACATGAGCCGATAGCAAAGGATGATGCTCTAGATGACAATGCCCATGTTCTTCTGACAGCAACTGAAGCTGCTTTAGCTTTCAAAACCTGTATCCTTTGGCTTGAGAGTCAACAAGAATGTGACCACCTACACACACCCCTGCTGTGCCAATTGAAACAGAAGGCTCTCAAAAAATGAAATGAAGCTGCTAAACAGAAAGCAATCACTGACTATTTTTTTATAAAAACTAAATTGAGCATTTTTATCCTTTTTGCCTTTTTTCATTTCTGCTGTTTGAATTACATTAATTTTATAAAGAAATAAACATATTTTTGCTAAAAACCTCTTAGTTTGTTGTCACTATTTGACCGCATTGCCCCAGTGTATTTTCCCCATTTAAATTAATGGAACCTCAGTTATCCTTTGTCTCCCATTTGGTTCAGATAATCAAGGTTCTACTGTACTTCTTGTGAATGAAATTTAACTCATAATTTATTTATTTGAAGATTTTTACCAAAAGAGGAATAGATCTTAGAACACCTCATTTCCAGATGTATCTTGTGGGAAAGAGTGCAGGCTAACACAGTTAACAATGATTCAACAAGGTGCTCAAAAATTAAAGATACTTACAGTAGTAATCAATTGATATGCAAAAAAGATTTAGTTGCGAACAAAAAAATGGAACAATAAACATAAAAAAGGGATTCATATGAGCGTAGTAGTAGTAAGCAGTAGATTTTATTTAATATGGTACCCTTTCTCACAGGCTCAGGGTATGCAAGAGGCTAAAATATACAGTAAATATCAAAATGAATGTGCAGACCAACAAGCATACAGATGTCGTGTGGCAGTAGACAAGTGTGCTGCTGACAAAGTAAAATACATATATCAGAAGCAAGAAATAACATATTAGGCATGTGCAACGTTGTATGGTAGTGAACAACAAATTAGGCCAAGAATAAGAAAAAATGTGTACCAAGAGTGATAGGCTGTGTGAAGAGAAATGGAGGCATCAAGTGGGTTACATGCTAGAAACTACATGGGAGATGTGATCATTGAGACAAACTGTTAGTGCACAGGGGGAGGAGAAGGAGGAACAGATGGAGAGAGAGAGAGCATAGACCAGAGCTAGGTGAGCCTATAGGAAGAAAGTAGCCTGCAAGGCAGAAGTCTATTTACTTATGTGCTTATTTCAAACGTTTCACCAGTAAAGACATACTGATCTACTAACAGCTCATCTCCAGATGCAGCATAGGTATGAGGGAAAGTGGAACTAGATCAACAGAAAGAGAAAATGTAAACAGTAATAACAACATTACTTTACAAAAATGGAAGTCATATACAGCAATACAGTATTTCAAAGGAGCATAATCTTAATTTTTGAAGACAAATCATTACAAAAGATACATCTAGAAAACAATATTAAGTAAAGAAAAGAAGGAAAACTACTCAACTACTCATACAGGCATACTGTAGAATTGGAATGAGGGAACAAAATGCCCAGGGCAAAACTAGTTTGGGCGGGGGGCTGACAAGAGGTAAAGTGTTATGGACAGTTGTATGAGGGAGTAGAAAAGTCACGAAGAAGAGACTTTTAGGAGACAGAAGATGCAGAGTGGATTGACAGGGAAGGGAGGATAAGAGTTTAGGAAAGCGATATGAGAAAAAAGATTCAGCAACTGTAGATTTTCTAGAAGGAATAGAGAGGGAATTGGAAATGTTACTGCAGAGATGGAAGTAGAAAAAAGAGGGAGAGGATAATAGGTATCTAAGGTAGGAGGGAAGGGAACCAAACCAGGATTTGGATATAAAGGAGATAGAATGGGAAAAGTGGCTGGCATAAAATGATGGGAATTAAAGGGCAGACGAGAGTGAATGGTAGGTACTAGAGGACAGTCTAAAGCAAAGTGACAAAAACAGTGAAAAAGGCAGTCCAGTGTGACAAAGGAGGATTTGGGAGCTCCATTATAAACCATGTCACCATAGTCAAAAATAGGGAGAATCATCTTTACAACAATCTCTCAGCCAGCAGGAAGCAAAATACTCACTTTATTCCTTTGCAATGCACCAAGATTGCAGCAGATCTTATGGTATATGGCATTAATATGCACTGAGAAATGAAGATGTTGTTCCAGTCAGACTCCAAGGACATAAAACAGGAATCATCCTCAGTCATAGAACCAACGGGGCATGGTTTGTCAGGCAAGACTTTTGTTGCCTTTAGAGCTGCCCTTGGGCATCAAACTATAACAGCTGGATCTTGACTAAAACTGACTTTACGTTCTTCAGTTGTGGATTGATTGCTGGGTGAACCTCATTGCTTCAACAAAAATCATTAAAAAAGCAGACTCTTTTGAATTTTGAGTATGTGCCAGTGCTGCATACTCCCATGGACCTAGCTCAGGAAGGCCGCACCCGCACAAAAGAAAGGCATGGCACCGGGGGGGAGCCTTGTGGCAAAGCAGAGCAATCAACCATTAATTTGCATGATTATCAGCTTGAAAAATGAAATGCGGGACAGTTTTGAGAACATTTCAGGACAACTTAATCATGTCTAGAAAACCATTCAACTACTTTAGGAAATGGTGGGTATACATGCCACGAGGTTAGCTGAAGCTGAACAGCGCATCAGTGTTTTGAAGGATAAGGTGACCAAGATGTCAAAAGACTGGGACACATAAACATTGCTGTGACAGATCTTAAAGCAAAAATAGATGAATATGAAAACTGAAGTAGGAGGTCTAATGTCCGGCTGGTAGGACTACTGGAGGGAGTTGAGGGGAGAGACCCCTGTCCCACTGTACAATGAATCCTTGTTTAGAAGCTGGGTCTGGGTGAGTGGGCGCTGACATTTTAAATTCTAGAGACCACACTGTGTGGAATCCTGTTCCACTGGTGAAGGCCAAACAAGACATTTTCTTATTAAATATTTATGATTTACAGATAAGGAAGAAATCCTATGAGCAGCAAAGAAGCATGGCCTGATAATGTTGGAGGTGGGCGTGTTAATGTTTTCCAGGACTACAGTCTCAAGCTCCAAGTGAGAAGGCAGCAGTTTAATTCTGTCAAGGCTACACTGTGTAAAAAAGGTTGGGAGTTTGTACATGTATACCTCTCTCTGCTGCGAATCAACATACCCAGTATGCCTCCTCATTTTTTCACTGCTCCAAAGGAAGCTGAAGCATTTGTGAACCGTGAGGAAGCAGCAATTGAGGGAAGGTGTACTATGTGAGAAACTGGACCATCAACCTGATCTGGGGTGAGGTTAGACCCATCCTTCTACTTCAGTCCAATTAGCGGGGACAGGGTGACTGGCTCAGAAACTATTCTTTTGACTCAACCCTCATGTTTTGATCCTGTGTGTCTGGGAGGTGTTTCCCCTACAGTGATCCCACTGCAGCTGGTAATGTTCCCTTAGAGTTGGTCCATTTAACACTCACAGGACACTTTCAGTACACATGTTCTTACTAATGTTTTTTACTGTTCTGTTGAGAGGGCTGATATTGTCTCATGGAGAGCAGTCTTCTAGCATTAATGGATATCATTTGTCCCCTCACTCATGTAGCTCTACAGGGACCCTAAAACTACTTTGACCTCACAGCGACTGAGCACTGAACCTGTGCCGGTGTGTATGACACCGGATGATGTGCACTCCTGTACTGCCACTTGTGTTGAGTCAGCGTCCTGCCCCTGACCATGAGGATTTACCATCTGGGTTCATGGGTTATATCAGGGGGAGTCTGCACTGCACCATAACTGAACTTGACACTTCCAAAACTGCTTGGCAACTTTGACTAAAGCTTCTAACATTTGTCAGGGAGTGAGTTTTGTACTGCTTACTGATAACTAATGCATTTTACATAGGATTACTGGCTTATGCATAAATGTTATGGTTCATGGTGGTATGTGGAGCAAGGTCTGCATTAGGTACAAGAGTCATAAAGTAGCTTGATGGCTCTGCATTTGGAGTGTTACATGAGGGGTATTCTTGATGGCAGCTGACTAGAAAATACCCCCTCCACCAGTTCCGCTAATCCCCTGGGAGTGCCTGGGAAGTGACAGTGCTGCACCCTGCACAAAGCAATATATGGCCAGATAAAGTCTGCACAGGTACTGGAGGCTCACTAACAATTCCCCATGAGGTCTTCACTGGGGGCACACCATCCCAGTTTGCCACTTCTGTGGGCTGGCTTCCCCAGTTTGGGGGGAGAGCTGACTGATCATTATGTGTATTCATTATCAACCTAGAATGTCACTAGATCAGCTGGCCCCTTGATCTACCTTGCCAATGCCCTCTGATGTGCTGCCAAACAGATATTTACCATTCCATAATATAGTTAGTTTTGTTCTTAAGTAGTGCCTCCACTCAATTGCTGGTGTGGATGTTTAATTGAAGTTTCCTGACAGCTGTTACAGTTAACACCTTAAGAACTGAAGTACAAAGGTGCCTCATACACAACAATGGACTATCAAATCCACCACAGTTGTACACTGGGGAAGTCGTACCAGGCTTGTATCAGCTTGGCTTGGGTCAGGGTGGTGGGGGGAGGGGTTTCATTGCATTGTTCATGCTGTTTGTTTGCTGTTTTGTTGTGGTTGTTAGGGGGAAGGAAGGGAGGGAGAGAGGGAGGGCAGTTTGATTGTTACAAAAATTAGATGTATTGTTTCCAGTATTACATATATACTTTACTCATAGGAAGATCTATGTACTATTATGCAAAATCAGTGGGTTGGGTGGACCTATCATTGATCGATGCTTCAGGCATCAATGTGGATGGCAGACTGAAAATAATCAGTTGGAATGTGAACAGGCCAAAGAGTGTGGTTAAGCGTAAGAGGGTGCAGGCTAGAGTATGGAAATTAAACAGTGATATTTTACTATTACAAGAAACACATGTTGATGGGGGGTGAATTGACCCAAACTACAAACTGATGAGGGGTACAGTACACGTCATATTAAATTGTTCCATGAACTCACAGGTGTAGCTTTTTTTTTGTGATACTACTGCAGTGGCAACTCAAACTGTTGAAGCTTTCAACTATTTTCCAACGATTCTTCACTGACTATTCAACTCACTTGTAACTGTTTAGTGAAATGGCAGTAGTTGCATTTTCATGCCATTGTTTATAAATATCACAGCATTCCATAAGAGCATTGTTTATAAACATCATAGCATTCCTTCAGAGTTGTTTAGTCTGTCTTCTGAAATGAAATTCATAAGCACTCAGCTGAAAATAAAGCTTATAGTACATAACAGCTAGATGCAAACCAATACTAACCTTTTACTAATTCATTGCATTAAACACTGTACAGATTAGGAAACTCGTTGAACAATGCTACACCAGTGAGTTGAGGGAACAGTTTAATGTGACTTATACTGTACCTGACATGGAGCATTCTTCAATGCCAAGGCAAGGGGAACAGCAATTTGACTAAAACATAATTTTCCTGGGAAATTATGGAAGTCAAAAAAGATCCTAATGGGTGGTACACTCTCCTGCATATTAAAATGCATAATGGGCTAGCCATCTCAGTTGGCTCAATCTATGGCCCTAACACAGATTACCCCTCTTTCTATCCCAAGTTGCAGCTAGATATGGTGGGGCTCCCTTGCCCATGGGTGTTAGGGTGGATTTTAACTGTGCAGTGGACACCATACTTGACAGATTCAGCTCCATCCCTGTACCCAGAACTAGGTGTGTTAGAGCTCTAGAGGCCTTGATGTGCATGTATACCCTGACTGACAGATGGAGGCATGCTAGCCCTACTGCACGTGTGTACAGTTTTTATCACCATGCTCATGCTTCATATGCTAGAATTGATAGGCTGCTAGTCTCTACCTCTTTGATGGGCATGATCAATGACAGCCAGTATGAGCAGATTTTCATCTCAGATCATACCCCTCTATGGGTTTCCTTGTCTGGAAGAGGAGTACCATTACCCCCCAGGGCATGGTGATTAGATCCAACCCTTTTGAAGAACCTTCAATATCAAGAGGCAATATGGGGGGGTTGCAGACTTCCTGCTACATAACAAGGTGGGGGAAACCTCCAATGCAATCTGGTGGGAGGCTTTCAAGGTTGTCTTCAAGGGAGTGACAACTGGCATCTCCAGCTACCAGCACAAATTGCAGACTGCAGAACAAGAAAGGCTGGAGGAAAGAAAAAGCAGTTTTGGAAAAAAGATCACATAGAGAACCCTACTATGCCTCTCTATTTCATGCTGCAAAAATTAAAGTGGCATTATAACACTCTTGCAACTGGAAATATTGAGAGAGCTATTTTACTAACACAGACTGGGCAGTACTTTGATGGGGATAAGGGATGCAAGTTACTTGCTTTTTTTTTTGTAGTTTCTATTTATACACCCCACCTTCGGAGCATCTCTCAGGGTCCCATCTGCAGCTGCCAGACTTAATAGCCAACCTGAACCATTCTCTGAGTGCTTCATTGTGTATGTGAGGTCCAGGCTCTCCCAGCCCCAAGGAGAGGCCCCAGGTCCCAGGGAGAACCGGAGAATCAGCCGGCATCGGGCATGTGTTTGGAATGCCTGCCTATGTTTGTCGTCACCTCACCCGATGATAGGGGGAATTTTTTTGTCTTGTTTTTCCTCCCCATAGCAAGGACATGCAATGATGTCCTGTCCAGTGTGTGCACGCTCACTTACCCACCTGGAGGACGTCTGCTGCTACTCCAATCCCCTGCATCTGCTGCCTTGCCCTGCAATGTTCCCAGCCTCTACCAGGGGTATCCAGTGCATCAGATGAAAGAATACCCCTCCCTGGGGAAGGAGAGCAACCTCTAGGGTGCTCAGTCCTTCCCCATCCCCATCCCCACCAACCCCCAACAACCCATGCTTGCTCCCGAACCCAGATCACCAGCATGGCGCGAGGTGTGGTGTCCAGCATCTCAACCCTCAGTGCAACTGGACTAGCACAGGTTACTTGCTTGGCAGCTTAAAAGCTGCAAGGGTGCGAGGGCCATACCACAAATTCAGAAGGAATCCGGGGAGGTTAGTTCCAAATCGAAGGTCACTGGAGAAGTTTTTTGCAATTTCTACAGGTCACTTTATAGCCAGAAAATGCACCCCAGTTAGCAGCATCTAAATGATTTTTTTGACAGGGTCCTGATCAGCCCTATAATAGTGACACAGCCACCACATTGAATAGACCAATAGTAGTCACTGAGATTACTGATGCAATATGAATACTTAGGGGAGGAAAAGTCCAGGGCCCTGATGGTCTCCCCATTGCTTTCTAGAAAACTTTTATGGCAGACTTGCTTAAACCACAATCCCTTATGATCAAAGAGAGCCTAGGTACAGGGAGACTGACCCCTCCATGTGGTCAGCAACTATTACCATACTCCCAAAGCAGGGTAGCGACCCATTGAAGTTTGCCTCATGTCAGCCAGTCTCTCTTTTGACAGCCAATTATAAAACAATATCTAAAATATTGGCCACTAGGCTGGAAACCATTCTACATTCAGTGATCCATGAGGATGAGGTGGGCTTTATTAAATGATGCCAGGAGAAAGTCAATGCCTGCAAAGCCCTAAACATTATACATAAATGGTACAACACCTCAGCAGATCATGGAGTAGTGGTCCTTACCCTGGCAATGGAAAAAGCCTTTAACTGTGTGGAGTGGGAGTATTTGTTCAATACCCTTCATAGGTATCAATTAGGGGACCAGTTTAATAAGTGGGTGCCTTTTAAGAGGCCCCACAGGTACAAATTCTAATCAATGGGGGATTGGCCATTCCATTCCCCCTATCCCATGGTACGAGGCAGGGATACCCATTGTCTACACTTCTATATGTGCTGCCACTAGAGCCACTGGTTGAGGAGATTAGGCATCATCAAGGGATACAGGGGCTTAAGAAAGGGGACCAAGATGAATTTAAGTTAGTGTTATTTGGCAGTGATATACTAATATTTATGCAGAACCTATCATTGGGAATGCCAGCATTGAATGATTTACTGGATAAATATGGAAAACTGTCAGGGCACAAGGTGAACTGGTCAGAAAGTGAGCTTCTGCCAGTGGGAAAGAGAAACCAAGACTGCTTACCCTTCATTCCATGGGAATCCTAGTGGTCCACTCTATAAAATACCTTGGGGTCCATCTGTCATGCTCCCCGGCAGACCCGCACAACAGTAATTATAAACAGCAGCTAAATGCACTCAAAACAGATTCTGCCAGATGGTGAAGTCTGCCTTTTTCTGTGCTGGGAATGGTCAATGTGGTCAAAATGTGCATGCTGCCCAAATGTCTCTGTCTGTCTCAGGGCTTATCTATTCATATACCTGTAACTTTTTTCAAGGCCTCTGGTGCACAGGTTTATCTGCAACAATAAACCAGCCAGGATTAAAAAAAAACTGTCCTGCAGAAACCCTTGGAGGAAGGAGGCTGTGTGATCCCCCATTTTCACTTCTATCATTGGTGGCCCAGCTTGCCTTCCCCACTTCCCTTGGTTTATATAATACCTATTGGCTTGTAATGGAAAAGGATGACTTGGACATAACTCTTCATCATGGTATGATAGCTCTGCATTGGTGGGTTGATCTCTACCTTAAATTATTAATCTCTTTACCAAGAACCTGCTGAGAATCTGGGTTGATCTCTACCTTAAATTATTAATCTCTTTACCAAGAACCTGCTGAGAATCTGGCAGTGAAAGCACCAGTATATACTCCACTCTATAGTGCTATCTCCCTTTACCTCACTGATTAACACTTTCAAAGGTTAGAAGAAATACAATGTTTTTATTCATCAGGCCCTTCTGAGGTGGACACACCTGGGTGTCCAAACAATAGGGTTCCTGTATGAGAATGCCCAGTTTAGAACCTTCCTTGAGCTTAGGATCAAGTACAATCTCCCTAAGAGGAACTTCTTTGTTTTTCTGAGAGTGCAATGCTGGTTGAATGTCTGTACCCCATGGGGTCTACTTGACATCATTAACTCTGTACTGAAGAAGATGCTGTACTGCCCAACCCTGAAATCTAAAACTATCATAGCACTATATAAATTATTTTTAGACCAGGACCCAGTGCCTACAGCAGAGGTCAGAGCAAAATGGGAGTGTGTCTTGGATCTGTCTATATCTGACCTGGTATGGAAATGGGCCTCTAATCACTACATGAAGGGAGCCCACACCAACTGACTCCACAAAAAAAGCTATTGTTCCTTCACTGATTCTATATTACCCCCCCTTAGACTACACAGGTTTGACCCACACAAATCTCCAATGTGCCCTAAGTGTAAAACTGAGACAGATGATTTCCTTCACATGGCAGTCACGTACAAACATGTAGTGAGGCTCTGGGTAGAGGTACACACAATAATGCACTATGTATTAAAGATTCCCCTTTCCAGGGCCCCAGTGGATCTGCTACTTATAGCTGTCCTGAATGCTCGCCTTCTTCCAAAACTAAGGAGTCTGTGGGAACTAGCTCTGTTAAGTGAAACTAAGCTTCTTATCTGGGCAGCTTGAGACCTTCCATCAAGATCACAACAAAACCAACTGACTGCAGAGTCAGAGAAACTTGCTGCTTTAAGATTTCCAGAAGGAGGATGTGCCACATTGTCAAAACCCTAAGCAAGATCAACACATACATGATGGAGGTGATCAGACCCTGATCCATACCTGAGAGGTTGGAGTCCACGAACAGGAGGAGGGAGGTGGAAGTAGAATGGTATTCCCTAAAACCAAACTAGAAAAGGGTGAAGAAGGAGGCAGAGTCAAGGAAGAAAGAAAGTTGAGATAGTATAAAGTGTTCTGTAACTTAGCCATGGTGGAAGGGAGAGATATTGGATGAAAGTTGTCAGAAGAAGAGGGATCACCATCTTTAGGAAGAGGTATAACAGTAGCCTGCCTCTAAGTTTCAGGGACAGTTACAGAGGAAAAAAGAAAGGTTGAGGATTAGGGTAACAGGCAGTGAGATGGTGGGGGCTGAGAGAAGCAGAAGCTTAGGATCAAGGTTATCAGGGCTACTTCCCTTATGAGGATTAAGGGCAAGCAGGGCTTTAAAAAACTTTTGACATGTACAGGAGAACTTTAACAAAACCTAATATTTAGACACAGTCCAGCTTGTATTTCCCATTAATGATGTATTCCTCCTCCCCATCATTTATTACTGAGGTCATATGTATAAAACAGGATCTTTGCTCCTGAAGAATTTATTTATTCCTGCTTCTTTCTCCCTACCTGAAGTCACAGAGAACTGCATGTGATATCACAGTTACTCCCATGGCAACAGATTGTGATGTCACAGCAGAGGATTATGATTTGAAGTAGAGCATTAGCTACAGAGCCAGATGAACACAAAATGAACTCTAAGTGATAAATATCAAATATTCATGCAAATTTCCTTAGTAATAAATATTAAGGAGGAGAAATATACAGAATATAAATAGAATGCAGGCAAAATTGTACCTAATTATTATACATTTTAAAGTTTTCGATGAGGTGTTGGTAGCTCTTTAAGGGAAGCAGAGGGAGTGGTATATGAGAAGGAAAAAGAGAGAGAAGGAGAAAGTAGAATGATGGAAGAAAGGGGGAGCTGGATGAAAGGATGAGGGACAGGACACAGGTAGTAAAGTAAGATTCAAAGGAAGAGGCAACAGCAGAAGGGTCAGAGATGAGGAAGTCGCAAACCTTGAGGTCAGGGGATGGTGACTAGGTAAGAGGGGAGAAAAGGGAATGGATAACTTCCAGAACTTGGACAGGTGATTAATTTTGTTCTGGAGTGTAGAGGCAAAATATTCAAACTTAACAAGTCTGATGTTTTGGTACCAGCATTGTGAAGTGATGATAGCTGGCCAAAGCAATGGGAGAGCCAGTGATCTTAAATGACTGCCAGGCAAGATCTCTGATATGGAGGCAACTCATCAATTCAACTGTTATCCATGGAAGATGACAGCCTCATAATCAGTTTTTTTTTCTCAGAGGTGCATGACAATCACATACGATCATACATTGGACAAAGTATTGCAGGGCAATATTTATATTATTGGCTGAATATATGTGTAACCATTAGATGCCCATAGGTCAGATAGGAGAGAGGACAAATGCAGTGAACTACTATAAAGGACCTGTGATGAATGAATTAAGGGGGCCTTAGGAAGATGTATCTTCTGCACACAGTAAACCATATGATGGGCACTGAGGGTATTAGGAAGGATTCCTGCATCCACAATATGTTAGGGATGAGATGAGATGACCTAGCCTAACAGAGACTGATTTCAAAATTTCAAATTCGGATGAGTGGGGTCTGATGTCAATTGAGTGAATTGTAGCAACTCTACATTTTGCAAAAAAATATATATTTGTATTGAGGGACAGCCACTTAATATTAAAGTCACAGAAGATCAAGATAAGTAGCTCACCTCTGGAAGAGTTAGAACAGATATTGGAAAGCAGCTCTGTAACTAAATTATGGGAAATACCAGGGCAATAGTAAACACCAGCAATAAACATGGGAGCAGAGAAGGAAAGGGAAGGGAGACTTTAAGGAGGAACAGCTCATAAGAAGAGGACTAAGCAACAGCAAGAATAGACACACATTGTATTGTGGTGGATATATAAATGGCAAAACCTCTTTTTGTGATCCTACTTGGCTAAGGTGTAGCCAGGAATAGTCATAGTAGAGTCCTGGACATTAGAGAAGAGTCAATATTCTGAAATAACCAGTGCAAAGAGGAATGGGTAGAGAAAATATTAAAATAATGAAATTAAATAACTGGTTGAGACAATGGACTTTGTATAATGATTTGGGTTGTATTAAACATTGGGAGGAGTATATTTATGAACCTTCTTACTACTGTAGAGATGGGTTGCATCTGAGTAAGAAAGGTAGCAAAAAATTGGGGATGGATATTAAAAAGATAGTGGACAGTAATTTAAACTAAAGGAGAAGGAGGGAAGGAATGAAAGTGTGTTAGAAAAAAGGGAAAGAAATGATGGGATGAAACAGCAACTTAGAAGAAGAAAAGACAACATATCAATATGGCTATTAAATGCTAGAAGTTTAAATATTGATAAGAAAACTGAATTGGAAGTTTTGTTAAAACAAGAAAATATAGATATGTGTATGATAACTGAAACTTGGTGAGATCATGATTTAAATTGGAATAGAGATATTGAGGGATACAAATTGTATTCCAATTCTAGGAGAAATAGGAGGGGTGGAGGAGTAGCTGCTTATATAAAAGAGGAAATAAATAGCAGTATTTATAAAGAAAATGATAATGAAAAAATTGAATCATTATGGATTCAAGTAATGAGAGGGGTGGATAAAAAAATATTTTTGGAGTTTATAATAGGCCACCAAATTGTAATAAAGAAACAGACAAAATATTAAATGATGACATTGGAGATGTAGCATCAGAGGGAGATGTTGTTGAAGTGGGGGACTTCAACTATCCAGATATCTGTTGGGAGAATGGTAATAGTAAGAATGGGAGTAGTGGAAAATTTGATCAAGTAATGGAAACAGTTGGTTTGGAACAGCTAGTTAATAAACCAACTAGTGGAGGAAACATTCTGGATTTATTATTGACAAATAGATGTGATATTGTTAAAGAGATTAAGGTAAGAGAACATCAAGGAACTAGTGATCATGCTATAGTGGAATTTAAAATTAAAAATAATATTACATGCATTAAAGGGAAAACTGGCAAAAAATTATAATACAGAAGACTTTAGGAAAATTAAGAAGAATCTTGAGAAATGGAAATGGAATTGGAATATAGAAACAAAAAAAGTAAGACAAATATGGGATGATCAAAAGAATAATCTATTAAATCTAGAAAAAAAAGTATGTTCCAGATAAAAAGTTATATAATAAAAGAGGTAGAAAACCCTTGTGGTGTACTGGTAGAGTAATAAAAGTTTGCCTAAAAAAGAAAAAGGCATTCAGAAGAATGAAAATATTACAAACAATAGATTCTGTAAAATATTATAGAGATTGTGTAAAGGAAGTTAAACAAATTATACATTTTGAGAGAAAGAAATTAGAAGCAAATTTGGCTTAACAGAAAAAAACAATGGGAAAAGATTCTATGCATATATAAATCAACAAAGCAAAGTTAAACAGGGAGTAGGACCTTTAGAGGTGAATGGTAAATAGATTAATGATCCTAGTGAAATGGCAAATTAACTAAATGATTATTTTGGGTCTGTTTTTGAGGAAGGAAATGATGTAAGACATGTAGTAGTGGATAGGAACCAACAAAATCTGGATAGGGTTACTACTAAAGATGAAGTAGAAAGTATAATAAACAAGACAAAAATATACAAATCTGTAGTACCAGATATGTTACATCCAAGGTATATGAAGGAAGTACTACCATTAATATTAGAAATCTTGATGTGGATAATTAATGAATCCTTAAGGACTGGTGAGGTGCCAGATGATTGGAGGTGAGCAATTGTGGTGTCTTTATTTAAAAAGGGAAAAATATCAATAGCGTCAAATTACAGACCAGTTAGCCTGACAGAAATTCTGGGAAAAGTGGTGGAAAGTATACTAAAAGTAAAAATAGAGGAAAGTATGACGTTGATAGGCTTTAAGGACAAAAAACAACATGGATTTAAAAAAAAATAGAGCGTGTGGTAAAAATCACTTATGCTTTTATGAAAAGGTTAAGGAGGATTTAAATAATAATATACCAGTGGATATAATATTTTTGGACTTTCAAAAGGCCTTTGATAGAGTGCCTCACGATATTTTGATAAAAAAAATTGAAATAAAATAGGAATAGATAGTCGAATTGTTATATGGGTGAAGAATTGGCTGAGTGATAGAGATCAGAAGGTAAGAGTATTAGGAGAGTTGTCTGAATCGGTGAGGGTGAGGAGTGGGGTGCTGCAGAGCTCTGTCCTGGGCCCCATATTATTCTCATTTTATGTTAGTGACTTACCTAAAGGAATTGTTAATCAACTAGTGAAGTTTGCAGATGACATCAAGCTGGGGGGACCAGTAAGAACAATAGGACAACAGAAAAGGATGAAAAAGGATTTGGAAAAAGTAGAAATATGGGCTAGACAAAATAAGATGAAATTTAGTTTAAAGAAATCAGGGGTGATGCATTTAGGAAGGGACAGTAGGGAACAAAAGGGGTATACACTTGATGGTAAAGAACTAAAAAAGTTATAGAGGTAAAGGACTGTGGTGTAACAATTGATAGATAACTAAAATTTGACAAACAAAGAATGATAGCCATACAAAAAGCAAATAACATGGTAAGAAATATAAAATGTACCTTTAAAAATAAATCATTGGGGTGTATGGTACCATTATATAGGTCCTACATCAGGCCATATTTGGATTATGGCTCCCAGTTGTGGAATCCATACATAAAGAGGGAAATAGGGAGAGTAGAGAGAGTGCAGAGGAGATATACTAAGATGATAGGAAATTTATATAAATATGAATATAGTGAGAGATTACAGAGGACAGGATTATATATGTTAGAACAAAGAAGAATAAGAGGAGATTTAATGATGCTGTTTCAAATAGTGAATGACCATGAGTTAGTAGAGGAAATGGGTATAAAATTAAAAGAAGGGTTAAGGGGGTTGAGAAGTCACAATAAACAAATCAAACTTAAGACAGTAAGAAAAAATTGTATATACTATTCCTTTGTTAATAGAACAGGGAGAGTATGGAATTCACTGGTGGAAAGTAAAACATTAGAAGAATTTAAAAAAGGAATTGACAATTTTTTTTCTTGGAGAGTAATGAAAGTGGACCAACTACAGTGGGGGACAGTGCATATGGACCTATCGGTCTTCTACTGTTCTAGGCCAAGTATAAATACCAAGTTTAAAAAATACATCTGGCCGTAGGTTAAGATGATAGGTAATAGTTACATTTTTGGGAGAATACTCCAGATGTTTAAATGGGCAGCCCTCAGTCCTCTGCGCAGCTGTAAGTGTGAAGTTTTGCTGGGGCCAAGATTATGTTTAATGTCACCAGCTACCAAAAGTAGCAAGGTAGTATGAAGCTTTAAAGAACAAGTATGTTGCCTGGAAGTGGGTGCAGGGGGGAAGATGATGAAGGAGAATAGGGGGAGAAAAGGGACAGAAACTTCTAGAGAGCTTCAAGGTGAAGACAAGGAGCAGGAATTTTTGACATCTAGGATGCCAGGGGAAAGGAGAGAGGAAAAGGGAAGAATAGGGGATGTAGAGTGGGGAAGGCTAATAGAGGTGGATGGGGAGAAACAGTAAATTGTGGAAGAGAGAAGAAAGGATAAAGGGAGATGAGAAAAACATAATGGAGAAAAAGTTGAAAACATTGAAACAAACTAGATAATAAATAAATGCAAAGAGACAGATAAGGCAAAAGGATGAAACTAAACAGACAGGGAGAGGAAAAGTGCTAGGCTTTATCAGATAGTGAAGTAAAAGGAAAGGTTAAAATAAAATAGTGAGGCTCAGGGAGTAGGTCTGACCCATAGAGAGACATAGCAGGCATGATGGCCTAACTAGAAAATTCTATAGGCCTATGTCAGGGGGGAAATATGGGTAATGTTAACCAGGTTAAAAATGGGAAGCAGTCTAGACAGAAAAGACTGCAAATGGAACCATGACCTGACCCAAAACGGTGGCATTCAAAGCAAAAATTAAACAAGTAAAAAGATGATAATATAATGGATTCACCGGGCACGAGACAAAATCAACAACACATAGAGAGGGATAGATAGATAGATAGACAGACAGACAGACAGACAGACAGACAGACAGACAGACAGACAGACAGACAGATAGATAGATAGATAGATAGATAGATAGATAGATAGATAGATAGATAGATAGATAGATAGATAAAATGGGAAAGGCTAAAACAAGCGGATGGCTGGTATATTTGCTATTAACTATATACTTCCACATTACAAGCAGATTGTCAGTTAATTACAAAGTAAATACCCTCTCATCAAAAGAAGAGAATGTTAAGGATAACAAACAATAGTGGAGGAACAGTACAAAACAAATCAGGTAGTTGTAAAATAGTAACATATAAATAACTAAGCAGTTTGTGTAAAAATATTCACAACATTTGTAATATATATATGCAAAATGGTTTGAACAGAAGACCTTATAACTCAGGGAACATTGAAGGTAGCTCAAGATGGGGAGCCTGGACAACAGCATGATCAACCAATGGCTAATTCATGGCTGACTCCATGTAGACTCCACTTATAAGATGCTCTTAAGCTATTGCCCTGTAGCTCAAGAAGAGTAGTGGAGGACCACTTGGCTGAAGTCCTGCAATACAGTGAGACTGCCTTGTCCCCTTTGCAATCACTGACTTCAAATTGGAGCTTAGGGGACATGGTGCAGGAGTTTAGCTCAGTAAGTGTGCAATGGATGCTAGTAGCAGTCTAAGTCCAAAGCTGCTCACTACAAGTTGTTAAGTGGCTGTTCAACAGCCTGACTCGCCCATGATGCATTCTCAACTCTGCACTGTCTGGCTCCAACTCCAGTGGCAGATTTCAAAAGCAGTTTGTACATGAGACTATCCTACACCCTTGTAGACACTAGTTCCTGACTGTAGCTTAGGAGACAGGGTGAGGAATTTAATCCAGTAAGTCTGCAGTGGATGCAGGTAGCAGGCTAAGTCTAAAGCTGCTCAGTACAAGTTGTTAAGTGGCTGTTCTAAACAATGCACTCTGGATTCTGCAAATAGTCAAACAAAATACAAGTCTTAGGCAGGGGGTAGAGACAAAATAGGTTCAGAGTTTTAAAGGTACTAACAAGAGCAGAGGAGACTGGACAGGAGGGTACAGAGACAGCAGGAGAGGGAACTAATCAAGAATTTGGAGAAGATGGGGCCACAGTGGGAGAGACGTCTGATCGTCAGTGAGTTGACACAGAGTAAGGAGTAAAGAGAGCAGTGATAAGTGCAGGAGGAAAGTCGAGCAAAATAGCAACAGAAGAAATGAATATGGGTTGGGGGGGCCAGCCTGGCCAGTGTGGATTTTCAAGTATCAAAATACAGCACAACACTCCCAAAATCACCCCCATTTAAAAATTGCTCTTCGTAACCACCTTTTCAACACCCACTGCTGAAATTGTCATTAACCGGGGCTTGCATGCCCTCTAGCGCACTTAGTTCTTGACAATGTCCTCCAGATCGCCTCCACCCCCCCTTCTCCCCACTGGCTCCTCTATCCCTCACCCTGCTAGACATCTGTATAGCTGGGGTGTCCTATACTGATTCATATGTAGCTATGTATAAAAATTGTACAAAAATATATGTAACTCTGTCTGTCTGCATTCTGTAACCTTGTATCACTGTTTTTGTCCTCTCTGTGATAAGGTGCCTTTGTAAACGAGTCTCTGGCTCAAAGGTTGTAAATCTAATTGTATGTATAAATAAATAAATAAATAAAACCAGACCATAGCTGAATGCTGGAAGGATGATTTTCACAATAATCTCCCCACAGACAGGAAGGGATACAGGTTTTGTTCTTCGAAAGCACTCATATGACACTATTTCTGCTGAAAAAAATCAAAATAACTGTTCACCTGCACACCTAGGTATTTAAGGAAAGAGAATTCCTCCAGTTGTGAGTCACCCATGGTCATGAAAAAACAGGGAGAATTGGATTTTAACCAGTATCTGCTTAGTACAAATATCATGTAGCCCTTTTCTGGCTTTGAAGGTGTATTGACTGTCATGGAATTAGCAATGGATACAGCTGAAGTTATGCTGGAGCTGTGAGTCATTTCAAGGACAGAGAACCTAGAGCCAAAAGGCACCGTGTTATTCATACATATACAGTGGTAGCAACTGGCATGATCAGTGATAGGGATTGCTTAAGCACATCATGCAATGATGTGATACCAGATGCTGTTACTGCATTGTAACTTAATGGTTTATGAAAGAGAGCAGTCACTATAGCTATTGTAGTAGCAAACACTGTGCCACACTATCAATGGTTACCACTGTACAAATGCACAAGAAGACACACGTCATTGTGAGGCCGTTAAGAAAAATCATGATCAAGATATGACCAAGGACAGCATTTTGATGAACATCTGACCTGATGGGGGCAGGGGGTCAACTCCAAGGATTTCCCTTTATATTGAAATGTTTATAACATTTTTTCACTCCATAGTAATTCAACGTTATAGAGATTTGGTGTGAGAAGTACCAGACTTCAATTATATTGTTAGTAAGTGGTGAGAAGGTTCAGTATCTCATACACAGTGGAGTAGAAATCCCTATGAGAGAGGAGATATTTATAATATATATGTATTTTTTTTTTTACTTTCTATTTATGCCCTCTTCTCTCCCTGCACTTGAACGCCTTCAGAAGTTGCCAAGGCATGCCTGCTTTGTCTCTCTTGCCTGTTGGTCAGTGCACAGGACCTTCCCCCATGGAGCCTAAGCTGTTCCCCAGGTGGGGATGAGGTGGAGGGGCTTATCCTTGAGCTGCTGAGTATCATTGGGAGGCAGGAGTGGAGGTTCAAGCATAGGAACCCATGCAGTGCCAGGCAATCCTCATCCTCAGGTGCAGGAGTCATTTGTCCTTGTTTTTCCCAGACCAAGGACTTCAGCATGCAGAGAGGGATCCATGGGAGCATGAACACATGGAAGCATGCTGATGCATCCAGAACCCAGCTGATGCCACTCCTCCCATGACATTCCTACCTGAACTACCACCCGTGGTCACCCAGGTGGAAGTATAGCAGTGGAGACTGCTACCCTCATCCCCCCAGAGGAGGACAGCATTCTATGGGATGCTCAGTCCTCCCCCCCCCCGGTTGGCCTCCAGCAACCCAAGCTCACAACCAAACTCATGTCATGGGCATCACAAGCAGTAGTGCTACCACTGTGCTGAAAGGCAGGCTATTTGTTTATCAAGAGCAAAGATTAATAAAGAACATCATGTATTCTTAAAACCAAGTTTTCTTGGTTATCATCTTTCTCACTCTTAATGGTCATAGTTATCTTATCCTGCATTGTTTGAGAATGAATTTACAGGAAATTATTGTACCTTCCTACCCTCCCAACATCCAAATATCAGAATCATACAATTAGTGGGCTACAGGATAGTGAACCTTGCAAATCTCTGTCTAAAGGAAAAATAGTCTTCTCAAGAATTTCGCATTGGTGAAACAAACATACTAGCCAAGAATAATGATGATATTTTGCTGCCACTGAAAGTACCATTAGTATCATATAGCTGATGCATATCAGTGTCAGAGTGGTGCACCTGGACACTTGGAAATTACCTTGTTGCCCGCACTTCAGTTTGTCTTCAATCCAGCTGCTAATCTTTAAACTTTCATGCATACTGTGTATTATTTTTTCTAATTAAACTGTCTTTTATATCACAGTATGCATTTGTAAAATGGAAACACAAGGTTAATGATTTAAATTTAAGTGAGATACTGATATGTGTTTCAACCCTAATCCGCTCCATTGTGTTTTTTTTGGGCAGACCTTCAGAATCAACTTTCCAGGTTGGCCCCTGCTCAATGTCTGGCCCTGATGCATGTGTAAACTGGGCACTGAAGTATTAAAAAGTAACACAAGAAATGCAAAGGCAGTATGCAAGCATTCCCCACTCACTGGTCCAGCTGTTTCTCATGCACTGGGGGAAGTAGCAAAGAAACAGCAGACGCAAGATACCGCATTTAGCATTGTGCTGGCTAAAAAATAGTTATCCCGACAGTGCAGCAGCAGGACTGCCAATTGTAATGCTGGTGACTCAGGACTGGGAGTGAACTCGTACTCCATTCTGACATTTGTTCACCTCCAGAAATTTGAATCCCATACCTTCACTCATCAAGTTTATCCTTAACACAGAATATGTGACTTCTGCCCATTAACTTTTTGTTCTTACCGTTCTTAAAACCTTTATTGGTTGTCATCCAAAAATTATGCTCTTTTCACTCACAAAATTCACCCCATGCATGTTAAGCCTCTTGGCAGCCAACATACATGTGCTTACACTTCTAAAATCCATGTTCCACATGATGTGTTTTTTTGCAATGTATTTACCAAGACAGCTCAGATAAGATACAATAGCTTCTTTTCGGTAGGGTCCAGCAATTACTTATGTTTTATAAAGTTTACCCAGTGAATGAATAAATTAACAAATACATATAACTGGGAAGGTGGAAGCACTGAGCAGCTAAATAACTTGGCTGAACATTAATTGGCTGTTCTGGGATTATAATACCTAGTTTGATGCTGATTACAGAGAACAAAAAATAAAATATTTTTCTCACATCTGGTCGAGAAGACTAGAGCCTTCTCTTAACACGCATTCAGTTATCAAGAATGAACATGGATTATAAATTGTTATTGATAATAAAAAACAAATCTGATCATTAATTAATTTGTAGACACTGTGGCCCAGATATTCAAAAGGGTTGAGCCATGCGCAATAGGGATGCGCCTCCGCAAGTCCGAAATTGCGCCATTCTGCGATATTCAGCAGGAGGCACTTACGCCACTGAAAACATGCTGAGCAACAGCACAATGCAAATGAATGCATGCTGAACTGGCGGGGGAGGAACCATGCATAAACTGCACAGCCCGATATTCAGCCGGGCTGTGCAGAGTTGTGCAGGCGCAACCCCCAACCTGTGCCTGCACAACTTTGAGCCAAAAAAAAAAGGAGTAAGTCGAGGGCCACCCACAGGTGAGCTGCCGCATTGCAGGGCACAACATAGCAGCTGCTACCCGTGGCTGGCCCTCAACCTACTCCCTGTGCCCCCCCTGCATCCCGATCGCGGGCCAAAGTGTAAAAACTCCCCCCATCCCCCGACTGGCCCGATCGCGGGCAAAAGCAGAAAAGTCCCCTCCCCGACTGGCCCGATCGCGGGCATGAGCTTAAATCACCCGCCCACCAGCCTGATCGCGGGCAGCAAAATGTCCCCCCCGAACGTATCCCTGGTGGTCCAGTGGAAGCCTGATCATGGTCTGCAGAAGTGTAAACCCCCCCGAACATATCCCTGGTGATCCAGTGGACCAATAAACCCGATCGCAGGCTGCATAATGTGGAAAAAAAACCGTGCCCCAAGACCATATCCCTGGTGATCTAGTGTCCCCTCACCCCACTCACCCATGAAGCCACACCACCGCCCCCGCAGCTGAAGGGCGGCAGCATCCATTTCGTGCCACCTCGCTGCCTCAACTTTGATTGCCAGTAGCTGCACGCCCATTGGTGCAGAGCAAGAGCCAATGGCATGCAGCCTATACTGTACAAGGCAGTCCAGATATGTGAATGAATATATCTGGACTGCCTTGTACGGTGTGGGCTGCACTCCCATTGGCTCTTGCTCTGCACCAATGGCGGTAGTCCTACCGGCAGTCAGTCAGCAGGCAGGGTGGCAGGTGGATGGGATGCTGCCGCCCACTGGCTGCGGAGGGAGCAGGGTGGTGGGGCTCGTGGATGGGTGGGGTGGGGGGGCACTAGATCACTAGGGATATGGTCTTGGGGGCATGGGGGTTTGCTACATTATGCAGCCCATGATCGGGCTTATCGTCCACGGACCACCAGGGATACATTCGGGGGTTTACACTTCTGCAGCCCGTGATTGGCTTCCACTGGACCACCAGGGATACATTTGGGGATATTTTGCTGCCCGAGATCGGGCTGGTGGGGGTTATTTAGGCTGTTGCCCCAATCGGGCCAGTCGGGGAGGGGATTTGATGCTTTTGCCCGTGATCGGGCCAGTCGGGGGTGGGGGATTTATACATTTGCTGCGATCGAGCCGTAGGGGAAGGCCGGTCCCCGATGGCTGCTGCTCGCAGGCGCCAGGCGAAGTCCTCGGGGATCGGTGCACCTGCATGCTAATGCCATGCAAATGGGGCCATAAACAGATGCAAATGGTCCTCCCTGTGCCTTGCATGAATTATGGCCCCATTGCATGTCACCTTTTGAATATCGGAAATTTGCGCATGGCGCAATGGTACTTGTGCCACTGCAAGTTGAATGCTCCACTCTGACCACTTGCGGTGGCGCAAGTTCCACTGCGCCATGCACAGTGGCTGTGGCCGGGGGGTGATATTAAAAGGAGTTGCTCAATAGCGCAACTCCTTTGAATATCGCTCCGGCCACACCCCTGCGCAACTATTTTGTGCAGCGCAAGGGCTTGCGCCACAAAATAGCGCAGTTTGAATATCTGGCCCTGTATGTCAAGATTTAGATAGAAAACTCAGCCAGATGAAAGGACTGCAAATTCTCTTGCAGATTTGTAGCCCTGGGCAATAATTTTCATTCCCACACAGAAGTTCATGTTTTGGCGACAGTGGGTGAATCACTTCAGTTAAATATTTTTTGAAAATAAAGCAACTAATGTTATAGACATATTTGAGTCCACTTAGTTTTCTTTCTACCCATTGACCACTGTCACTATTCTGAGTGGTAAGAATGCCACTCAGAGCAAGAATAACTAGGCTCTGGTGGTGATGATTTTGTTTTGGGTAAGGTATTTTCTTTGGGGCTGGATTGATGGCTCCTGTTTTGTCCTTTTTCTTCAAAGTTACTGAGATAAGCACATTCCCTCTATTTATAACACCAGCATCGCTAATCTCATCTTTAAGAAGGCTGATTGAGGTGGTCATGCTGTTATCATCCAGCACATTTGCTGGATGTGACTGCTCTAAGTTAAATTTAAAATCTCCAATAATTAAACATGAATTTTGGAAAGAGAATCAAATATATCCTATCCTATTTTAACTTCTACACATAAATTTTATCATTTTCCCATAATAAAAGCTTAAATAGGATTGATAGCTAGTCATTCAGACATGTTTATCCCATTATGTTGTGATTACCTGTACTGCCTTAATGGAGCCCTATCATGCTCGTGTTTCTTGGTGATGCTCCATATGCCCTATGTAAATTATGGACTGCTGCACTTGTGGTCAGCAAGCTAGTTAGCAGGAATATTGTTTATTTGGTGCCATCTGTACCGGGACCTGGTGTTTTATTCCTACACCAAATACTTCTACCTTGTTCAAAATGAGCTTTGAGGGACAGAGCCCTCTTAAAAAGGAGTTTGAGAACTGTGTTTTTGGAACTGATGGCTTCCACCATCTTTTTAAGTTCTGATCCAATTTCAGCATCATAACTGTGGTCTAAGTATTGCCAAATAACCAACCAGGTTGTAGATCCTGATTCAGAGCCACCACAGGGCTTATGGGCAACAGGAAGGTCTCATTCACTTACCAAGGTTTAAGTGATCAACCAGATATAAAGGAGCCACCAGAAACTTCCCAGCCTGAATCAATGTTTTCCAGTCTAAACAAGGAGGGAGACCTACTGTCTCTGTAAATGTGTACTGGCACTATGCAGATTATTAAAGATGGAGAAGTGTGTTTCTACTGCCACTGAAGATGCTGCTGCTACATACAGGGTATCTGAGCTTACCCTGCGAAATCTGAAGCTACAGCTAAAAATGTGTAATGGAACCACCTTGCAGCTGAGCCTATCATCCAGAGACAAAGAAAGCAGCAGGGGAGAAATCTTTTTCCATTCAGGCTTGAGGGGTCTGCAAACAATAACTCCATGTGATAACGGCGAAGTAATTTAGGCGAGAAACAAACTGGTGAATCTGGAATGGCGAGGACAGAACTGGCAATAGCAAATAAGGGTGACCAACATATTCAGTGCATTTTGCCTACATTTTTACAAATTCCAATGGTTTCCACACTCCTCCATCCTCTGCCCTCCCCCATAATCTCTCGGGCTCCAGCATCAGCAATATCAGCCAAATGTGTGCAGCTCAACTTTACTGCCACAACAGCAACAGCAATGGGACACTGCCAGAACACTGATAATGGTGGCAGTGGTCTCCCCTTCTTACTGACCAGGTACTGTGCAGCCATCTTACTTCAATACCACTCCTGGTCAGGATGGTGTTCCATTTGTGCAGGTGGGAGGCTACGCTCTCCACACCCCCCATGGAGGGCTGCATCCTCCGGACCCCTGCTATCTCTAAATATCCTACTCTGAGGTGCTCCATGACAGGGGGTAGACTATAACACTGGAGTCACATTTCCTCCCATTCACTGTTAATTGTATGTCACCATTTAAGCTTTCATGATTCTTTCTTCACTGTTATGACTTTGCACTTATTACATCACTGTATTAATGTGCTACTGCAAACAACTATGTCATTCGGCATAGGAGCCACTGTGTCAGTCATCTCAGCCTAGTGAAAGTCTGTAATGAATGTTGCCAAGATGTGGACTGCTGTAAGTGTGCTCATCAGCCTCATATCCGGCTGTCCCCCTCAAGAGGGAGGGGTGGAGAGAAAGGACAACTAAGGGAAGCTCACCTGGGCAGCAGAAGAACTGAAAGTGATGGCTGCAGAGAACTGAGGCATCACAGGTGCAATCTCAGCAGTGGGAGGAGAGGTAAATCCTTCCAGGACTCCAAGTACTGTAATTCTATAGAACCCCATTAATCCTGCAATATGCATCTGTATAAAAGTTTAGATAGGGTGACAGTTTTATTACAAGTGTGTGTATATGGCCATGAGACTAGGGTTACAATTTGGGTTAAATCTTTGTTTGTTTGTTTTATTTAAGTATATCAATTGCATGCAACTACATGGAATGTATCTAATGGGGACTTCAACATTCCAACACCTGGATACCCAGGATTTCCTGGGGGCTCACTAGGACTAGGGCAAATACACTGGTACCAGTGAGGTGTGGGTAGTGCCCAACAGTGCAGTCAGACAGGGGCATTGTTTTGTTTCTGGGGGTGGCGTGCACCACAACAGCAGTAGCCATATCTGTGCTGCTGTTTCATGTGAGCATATTTGATTGCTTTAACCATTGCCTTTCCTTTCTCTAGGACTTCATTTTTGATCTCCCAATAAATCCCTTGTTAGTTGTCAGAATTCCTCACTATCGAGCACATTATATGCCTTTAGTTATTACACTTTGGTTAAAATGTTATGGTACTGTGCAAGACTTGTATGTATACCGGAAGGGACCATAGTGAGCTCATACGTTTCCCATGGGGGAGGCTAAATTAAGCCTTATCTTGAGCCTTAGTTCATTTACCTTTCCTTGGTGAAGGAAAACTATAACTTATTTTCAACCATAATATCTTTGTATGAGACATTACAACAGGAGTTTTAGACCCGTCTCCTAGGGGTGCGTGAAAAAAAAATTCCGCTGGTGGAATTTCTGTGACAGTGTGAATTTCCCTTCCATGAATGTTCAGAAATCATTTTTACAACTTTTGTGGAATTTCCACTTTAAAACTGCAGAATAAATATACAGACTATGAGTTAATTTATTAAACTGCAGGGAAAAAAAATCTGCAGAATGGATCACTGCTAGTGGTCAGTTCTGAGGTTTTTTTTAACTGCAATTTCATTAATCCCCCCATGCTGATCATGGGTCCCAGTAAATAAATAAAACAAAACCTCCAATCCCTCCCTTGGACCCTCCTGGTGTCTAGAGCACCCCCCCCACCAATCATAGGACCCAAGTAAAAAATTCCTGATCCCTGGTGTCTAGTGGTTCCCACCCTACCACCAGGGAAACACAGCCCATGGGTCCTGGTAAAGAAGAAACAAGATCTCAAATCCCTCCCTGGTGTCTAGTGGCCCACCACCCATGGATCATGGCCCCAAAAAACATTTTGTTTCCCTAGTGTCTAGTGGACCCCCTTCCTATCCTGGATTCCCTTAATCCCCCCAAAAAACAGCTGTCAGTGCACCAACTCATCCACCGCTATTCTCAGTATTCCCTGGTGTCTAGTATACCCCCCAACCCCACCCCGACAGTTCATCTGCCACCACCCCATACACCCCACCCTGCCCCTGAGTGGGCCACTGGCATAGCTCTCCTCTCTCCTCCACAACCGGTGGCCCACTGAATTGTCATTGAATGACCGCATGGTTGTATAACCACATGCTCATTCACTGACAGTTCATTAAACTGTGGATAGAATAAATTTCACAGTTTATATGCATTTTTCTGCAGTTCACAAAAAAGTCCATGGAACACAATGAAAATCTGTGGAAAATCCCAGTTTCAACAATGGCAAAAGTTTTGATATTTCACAGAAGTTCAATGAAAGCAGAATTTGCAACTTTTGACCATCCCTACTGTCTCCTCAACCTTTTCTGAGCCCAAAAGCCAGGTGTAGCACAGTGAACATCTATAGTGACCCAGCTTGCACATCTAGATCATGTTTTAATCTGAATTATTTTATTGTCAGGCATGTCATTGTTAAAATAAAAATTAATAACAAAAAACATTGATGCTGCCTTTCTAGATGTGAAGGTGGTTATGAATTCCTTTCATATGTCTGTGTCTGTGGCTCACTACAGTAGTGCCCAGCATTAGGAGCCATCATATCTAAATATATCCTCACACTACAGGCATCATGTCCTGAGCTGCAACTAGTTGTAATGCCTGGTGTGACATGGTCTCACATTTTAAAAGCTGTAAGTATACATCATATAGCTTCTGGCAGAGCACAAGGAGGAAGGAGCTGCTGGTATAACTAAACTACTCTACTGGGACTATATTACCCTCCACCCACCACTCAATGGCAGTTCTACTTTTATAGGCACAGGATTTGACTCACAACAGGAACTTCCTGTTTGGGAGCAGGAAGTGAGTGATCACAGAGCCACCAAAGACTCACCATCCTAGAAGGGCAAGAGTAGCTCTCCGTCCCCCCAGCTGCTGGAGGTCTGACTCTGAGCAAGTAAGGAGATTACTGAGAAATATAGGAACTTCTTGTCTCAGAACAGGAAGATCAGGAGATAAAAGGGCACAGAGGTAGTAAGTAAGTAGGAAGAGAAAAAAAAGAAATAAACAAACAGAGGAAAGAGTAAGTATTCCAAACCACAGTTAGGGGGCCAGAAATAAGACATGATGGGAGTGCTGTAGTGCAGTGGCTATGGAGTAGCAGTCTTCTGGGAGACATTCTGGAGGATGCGGTGTTGTCCCATCTGCAGGGCTGAGAGAAGAGGTTGCACATTTCCAGGCTGAGTTGGCCAGGATTTGTGGGACCTACTCTCCCATCCAGGGACCACCAGGGTCACTGCCGTTGCCTCAGAGGTTGCAAAGAAAAAGGAGTGGTTGGACCACAGTGGGCTCAGGGAGGGTGAGGGTGGTGGAACAGAGGTGCATCCCTCCAGTTGTACTTCTCCACAATTTCTATGCTGTTCTGGAAAAGTGTGGTTCCTCTATGGAGGCACCCACAGTGGAGACCAAGGAGGATGCCTGGAACCTCCACAAAGGAGATAAACAGAAGGGTGGCATGGGACCCCACAGGGGAAGGAAACAACTCCTGGTGGGGGATTCCATTTTTAGGAAGGTAGAACTGAGGGAGGAAGGGGAGAGGGAGGTAAGGTGCCTGCCTGGCGCCATGACTTGGAAGGACAGAGAGCGAATCCTCAGGATCATAGGAGCAGCTGCACAGGGGAAGGAGCCGGATGTCATTGTCCACCTAGAGACAAATTACCTGGCTAAGAAAGGGATCAGAGCAGTGCAAGAAGTGTTTGTGGAGCTGGGGAGGGGCCTTAGACAAATAGCATACATGGTAACTTTCTCTGAGGTGCTGCCTGTCTATGGCACAGGTGACGCTAGGGTGCTCCACAACATGGGATTCAATCAGTGGTTGAAAAACTGGTGCAGAGCTCAGTGATTTAGCTTCACTGGGGACTGGGGGTCCATCTGGAGGGATGCGGGCCTATCCTGGCATAATGATCTGCATCTGACCAGGAGGGGAACCAGGATCCTAGGTGATAGGTTTAAATGCTTCATTGGCAAGCATTTAAACTAGCTAAGGGGGGAGGCACTGGAGAGGAGCAGGGAAATCCTAGCCCCACTAAAAAACTCAGGATAGTAAGTGAGGTAGACACCAACATAGTGATGTCAATAGGGAGAAGCGCAAGGGTAAATTGAGAAAGTGACAAATGCAATAAGGACAGGGATGGGGAAAAAAAGGGTAAGGCCATCAAGAAATGGAGGTTAATGAGTACCAACATCCATAGTCCAGGCAACAAGCTCCCTGATTGTGGCCTTGATGGAAGAGGGATGCCTGGATATCATAGCAGTCACAGAAACAAGGTACACAGAGAACCATGGCTGGGGATGTTAACATACCAGGGTACAGAACCTATAGGAGAGAGAGAGGGAGGGGGAAAAGAGGGGGTGAAGTAGCTCTCTATGTAAGGGAAGGGAAGGGATAAAAGCAACTGAATAAAAGATTAAACAGGGCGGATAGGAGGCACTGTGGGTCACCTTAGAGACCGGAAATGGCACCACAATCCACACAGGGGTTGTATACAGACCCCCATGTCAGGGGGGAGGGAATGGACAAGGGTATGAAAGAAGGCATACTTAGGATGGCAGAGAAAGGGGAGATACTGTTGATGGGGGACCTTAATAAGCCAGATGTTAACTGTAGCACCTTTGCTGCAGCCACATCCAAAAGCAGGGCCATTCTCGATGCCCTTCAGGTGGCATGCCTCAGACAGCTAGTTTTGGAACCTACTCATGAGGGAGCAATCTTAGACCTCATACTCTCAAATGGAGACAGTGAGAGCATCTCAGATCTAGAAGTGGGTAGCCATTTGGGAACAAGTGACCACCAAACAGTGTGGTTCACGATAAACAGCTACAGAGTCAAGCCATGCAAAAGTGAGGGTTCTGACTTCAGGAGGGCTGACTTTGGCAAGATGGGAGAGTGCCTTAGAAAAGCACTAGCAAACAGGCTAGAAGGAGGGGTGGAGCAACAATGGGAAAATATCAAAACTGCCATCATAGAGGCAACAAGCCTTTGAGTGAAGCAAATAAACAAATCAAAATGAAAGAAAAAGCCACAATGGTTCTCAAAAGAGGAGGTAGTGAAGGTTAGGGAGAAAAAGATAGCATTCAGAAAATAAAAGGAAACACAGAAGGAGCAGGACAGAGAACTGTACCAGTTAAGGCAGAAGGAAGCAGGGAGAGTAGTCAGAATAGCAAAGGCCCAAACTGAGGAAAAGATAGTCAATTCGGTTAAGAAGGGGGATAAAACCTTTTATAGGTATATCAGGGAGAGTAAAAAGACAAAGGGAGGGATAGTGAGGCCAAATGGAATGGACAGTGGGTGGGCAGAGAGGGACAGTGAAAAAGCAGGGATACTGAATGAATACTTAGGTTCAGTATTCACAAAAGAGGAGGTGGGGGAGGTACCTAATTTAATTAACAGAAGAACTCTGGCTAGGGGGATCGATCCCAGTCCTTTCACAGAAGAAAGGGTTCTGAAAGAACTCCTAAAACTGAAGGTCGACAAAGCAATGGGGCCAGATGGAATTCACCCCAGAATTCTAAAAGAATTAAGCAGAGAACTAGTGACACCACTGACTACCCTTTTTAACAAATCATGGGAGGATGGTGTGGCACCTGAGGACTGGAGGAAGGCAGATGAGATTCCCCTTCACAAAAGTGGGACCAAGACAGAGGCAGGAAACTACAGACCTGTCAGTTTGACCTCTGTGGTAGGGAAAGTGATGGAATCACTTCTGAAGGAAAGAATTGTTGAGTACCTAGAGGCCAGTGGGGCATAGGACCCAAGATGGCATGGGTTCACAGCGGGATGGTCATGTCAGACAAATCTAATTGATTTATTTGTCTGGGTGACCAAAGTAGTAGACCAGGGAGGGGCTGTGGACATGGCCTACATAGACTTTAGTAAGGCATTTGACACAGTCCCACACAAAAGATTAATAGTCAAATTAACCAGCCTGGGAGTGGGTCCCAGGGTTGTAGCCTGGGTAAAACATTGGCTGGACAACAGGACACAGAAGGCAACTGTAAATGGAGTCCACTCTGAAGAAAAAGGGGTTACTAGTGGGGTACTGCAGGGTTCAGTACTGGGTCCAGTCCTTTTTAATGTCTTTATAAGTGACATTGCAGATGGACTGGAAGGAAAAGCATGCCCCTTTGCAGATGACACAATGATCTGCAACAAGGTTGATACACAAGGAGGCATAGAAAAAATGAAAAGGAGCTTGGCAATGTTGGAAGAATGGTCAGAATTTTAGCAGTTTGGATTCAATGCAAAGAAGGGCAAAATAATGCACCTGGGAAACAAAAACCCAGGGGAAGATTACACAATGGGGGGGAGGTAGTAACAACAACAAAAATGGAAAGGGACCTGGGGGTAATCATATCAGATGACCTTAAGGTTGGCAAGCAATGTGAGAAGGCAGTAGAGAGGGCTGGGGGGATACTGGGATGTACAGGGAGAGGCGTCACCAGCAGAAAACAGGAAGTTGTTATCCCTCAGTACAGACAGTTGTTGAGACCCCATCTGGAGTACTGCTTCCAGTTCTGGAGACCCCATCTCCGTGAGGACATAGACAGGATGGAGGCAGTTCAGAGGAGGGCAACTAAAATGGTGCAGGGTCTGCAAGAGAAGCCATGCAAGGATAGACTAAAGGAGCTTAATATGTATACCCTTGAGGAAAAGAGGGAGAGGGGGAACATGATAGAAACGCTTAAGTACCTCAGTGGAATCAACAGAGTCCAAGAGGGTAGCATCTTTCAGAAAAAGAGAAGTGCAAGAACAAGGAGACACAATTTGAAGATAGAGGGGGATGGCTCAGGGGCAATGTGAGGAAGTATTTTTTCACAGAGAGGGTGGTGGACGCATGGAACAGCCTTCCTGAGGAGGTTGTGGGGTCTAAAACTGTGGGAGAATTCAAGAATGCATGGGACAACAGACATAAGGCAATTTTTGTGGGGGGTAGGAAGAAATAGGCTGTTGGTTAAATAGGATCTGCAGTTTGTCCTCTAGGTAGGGAATTGGGCAAACTAGGTAGGCCAAGCGGTCCTTATCTGCCATCACATTCTATGTTTCTATCATCATCTGCAGTGTTGTTAAAGAGTTAGCAGGTGGCGATGGCAATTACTGTAATACTGTATACTTTGGGGTCAGTAGTGATACACTGCAACACCTGCTGCCGCAAGTTCAGACAGGACTTTCGAGGTCAAGCCATGTAACCCCAGTTTTGCATGAACTGCACTGTCTGCTCTTAAAGTGGCTTATCACCTTTAAGAGTGGTTACATACCTATAACCCCATACATTGATTGGCCCTGGGCTATCTGTCTGAGCTTGTGACTCCTTGCCAGTCTTTACGCCCTCACTTATCCACCAAGAATGGCCTCCTGGTGGTACCTAGGGAGAGATCAAAATCCTCTGGAGACTGTGCCTTTGCAGTGGCTGATGCACTGCACTGGAATTCATTGCCCAGGGTCCTGAGAGAAGCCCTCTTGTTAGAGACCTTTAAAAGAGATCTAAAACATCCCCTTTTAAAAAAGCGTTCGAAAACATCTGATGTTACTTTAATGTGACAAATGGATTTATTCAATATTCTCCCATGTTTTCTATTTATTTATTTACATATCTAATTATAATTATTTTATGATGTTTTTAAACTGAGATGTTATTCAAGCTCTAAGCTATAGTTTTGTTAGTCTGTTGTGTTAGGTGCCCTGAGCCTCAGTGGAAGGGCATCACATAAATGAAAGTACTACTGCTATAGCACAGATACAGTGCTGCAAATGTCTATGCCTTTACACGCTCTTTAGTTTGTCAATACTAGTAGCCAGCTTGCAAATTGCAAGAAAACAGGCAAGCACAAAATGGTGGTTATGGCTATACTCAATGGTTCTTCACTTGTGATATGGACAGAAATGACTAAGCACGAGGCCACCTGATGCTGGACACCACTACAGGTTGCATGCTCTCCGCTGGGGCCAGACAATCAAAGGTTTTTGGTTCTTGACCCACACCAGAAACTTGGGCTAATAGCCATTACTGAAACTGTAGTGAAGATCTAGGGGGTTGATGCGTACAGGGCAAGGACAGGCTGACAAAATAAAGAGACATTTGACAGTCCCAGAAATCCCAAATCAAAGTTTCTTTTTTTCCCCTAGCCTCAGTTTGGGTGTGTGCACAGGGCAAGGGCAGGCTGTCAAAATAAATCTTTGACATGTGTCATCCAGAAGGGAGAGAGACCGACGGGGGTAGGGGGAGGAGTGAATTTAACAGTCCCAGAAATCCAAAATAAAAGTTTATTTTTTTTCCTGGCTTCACTGTGTCTTTGTCTACAGTGAAAGTGCAGGCTGGCAAAATAAATATTTGACTTCTGCCATCCAGACAAGAGAGAGAGAGAGAGAGAGAGAGAGAGATGGTGGGGGAAGGCTTTACCTGCTAACAGTTAGTTGTTCCATTATATTTTCATGCCTTGTGTGTAGGAGAGAGTAGCACAATGGGAGAGAAATGCTACCTCATCTATCTTTTTTAAAATTAACCCCTCACTCCTTTTTCTCTAGTTCAATCTGTCAGGTTGGCTGTGAGTTGTCTTGGCATTATTACGTGTGCTGAGGACTGAGTAGTGTTTTCTGGCAAGGATGTGGTCAGGCTGAGCAGTGATATAGTGAAGCAGGCCTTGCTTGGGGTCCAAACATGGTTCAGAATCCTGAAGACAGTAACCAGTGCTGGGAGAACGTAACAAATACTGCATGTACAACAGCAAAACACAGCATGTACAGCTGCAATACCAACGGCAAACTTTCGGCATTGACAAATACTTGATTTTGAATTTACAGTGCGTGAACAACTTCACATAGTTTTGGAATGTTGAGAGACTAGATATGATCAATACTTATAGTTACTGGAAATCTAAATGGAACAAAAATACGTTGTTATTATCATTTTGCTCTACTGAAAAAAAAACAAGCATTCATTTCACTTGGTGACATCTTGGAACTAGCTGAGATGTTTTCTGTAGATTGTTCCAGCAAAAATAAACTCATCCTGTAGTAGATCTAATGAGATAAATTGTGGGGTTAATGAGTTGCTCTACCTTGGAGCCTGTCCAGAGCAGAGTTCTAAGAGGCATCTTGGTCTTTCTTCATTTAACTCTTGGTGAGGTACTGAGAGCTGTGTTGGGGTTATCACTGTAATATCATTAGTTGTTCTATGATTGGTATTTTCTCTATTAAGTGGTATGATAAGTCTACAGTCTTAGAGATACTGATAAGAGCTAATCAAATTAGTATCTTAGGGTGGCTGGCTGAAGTTACCTCTTGTGGTATGCATTTCAGCATGTTATCATATAGAGTATCTGCCAAGCTGTTTGTAAAACTTAATAAGTGCACATTGCTTGGCATAAAATGAAAAATAAGCTGCCCACTGTGGTTATTTGCAGAATGTCTTTTTGTTCAACCATTTTAAAGCCTATTAGAAAGAACCATATGTCTCATGACTCTACAGTAACAATCTGTGTGTATTTCTATTTACTGTACAATAGATGTCAACAGCAGTTACCAAAGGAAAGGCAAAGTGGATTCCCTAAATATGAATTATTTGCTCTGCAGTCACTATAACCTGAAGACAGTGAAGACAGTTTTTCACTTTATTTATGATTGCCCCTGTTATGGGAGAAATAAAAAATCTACGGTTGAAGTTGAACACTCATTTTGCACACAAAGGTACTTTCTTCTTCACAAGTTCTGAGCACTGGCCTGACTCAGTGTCCAATGTGCACATCACAGCTATTTTAGCTATTGTAGACTGTAAGGGTTAAGGTAAATATTTTAAATGTTCACAAACTGCATATTCCAACTGTATCTGTGAATGTACACTGATAATGGCTGTTCTCTGATTGGATCCTTTTGTGGGTGTAGTTACCCATATTAAACCCTAACAGAATGCTAAATAGAAATCTTGATTTTTTTATGGCTATTATATTTAAACCTGTGCCATATTTCCTGATTTTATATGATATGTGCATGTCATTGGATTCTACCTTTTGCATATCATTGACTGTTCTAACTTTTAAATTGCATTAGAATAATGCAATTGTGTTATTGCCGCTAACACAACAAAGAAAGCTTCAAGATCCAATAAAAGAAGCAGAACTGCTAGAAATATTAAAACCTCTATATGCACCAAACAAATGGCAAAAGCTTTGAAATGCAGTGGAAATGTAAAAGGACAAGGACCTCAATGCCAAATTACTGAAGCAAGGGGTTACGATAAAAGTGCATTGAGTGCAAAGTCAAGTCTTGAAGAAACTTAACATTACACAAACCCATATGATGCAAAAAATCACAGATAATATACTATATGCACACCACCTTGAGATACTTTAGGTTGTCCAGATTTTAAGCAGCACCATAAGATGCCAAATGAACAGTGGAATTCTTGTAGTAAAACATAATTGACGCACCTTGAAGACCAATCAGATGTTACTATATGGTACATCATCGTTTTCATTCATTAATGGTGGAGCCAATGGACAATGAGGCTGGCTGCCATGGTGATTGACATTTTCTATTTTTCAGGTTGCATCAAAATTAGGCAGCTCCTTTACATTAGTTTTATCCTTTGGGAATGAAGGAGGAGGAAGATGATAGGGTTTCAACGAATGATGGGGACCTTCTTTTATTTTACTTGGTCGGGTGGGTGAGGGGCATAGGTGACATAGGAATATGCAACATGAGTGGGGGGGGGGAAGGGTGATTTTCTTAATAGACTTTGCCATTTAATGTTGTGGTATAGTTCAGCAATTTGCTGTTTTACACATAGCGTGAAGTTCCCGACATCTCTCCGACTTTGTTGGTGAAGTTTTGCTTTACTGCATTTCTGCTTAGAGCAACTGCAATAACAGCAACATACTCGAAGTCAGTATTTGAGCTGTTAGAGCCATGCAAACAGTGGATGGCAGCACATCACATGCCATATTAAAAGGCACATTTAGTGCAGTGAAACGTGATTGTGTGTGCATTTTAACCAATACCTAGGGCCTATTCCAGAATGTCTCCTTTTTAGTCTAATGGATCACCTCCCTCACAGTACCAGTCTTCACTGCCAATAGCCACTAATCATCTGGCACTTCCCCTGTTTGCTCATCTCCAGTGCTGGCAACCATCTCATTCACACATGTATAGTCAATGTATCAGTACAAGTCACAGCATCACTACTGGACTCACAGAAGTACAATATCAAAACTGTGACTTTTTCAGCCGCAGTGACTGTACTTGCTTTAATGAGAAGTTGCCCGGCACTGGAGGTAAGCAGAGGGCAAGTGACAGCCTCCATATTGGGGTCCGTGGGGAAAGGAGGTTATTGACAACACAGACTGGCACCAGCAGTATAGTAAGAAGTGAGGTGTCAGAGTATGTATAACCAGAAGCAGTGTGTTTGCACAGAATATGTATCACAACTAATAATTCCAAAAAAGATGTCTAAGTCAAAGACAAGATAAATTCAGCAAAACTACAAATAAAAAAAAAGATTAACTGATTTTTAAAGTGTCAAGATGGCTGAGTGGTGTAAGGCACCTGACATGAGAATAGAATTCTTCCAAGGAAATGGGTATTCTGGTCTCCAAATGAAGGCATGGGTTTAAATCCCACTTCTTACACACCTTTCTCACCTAGAGTACTGTATCTCATTCTGGAGACCACATCTCTGGAAGGACATTGACAGAGCTGAGGTGATCCAGAGTAGGGCAACCACAATGTTGCAGGGTCTACATCAAAAGCCCTGTGAGGAGATCCTAAAGGACCTCAATATGCATACATTGGAACAGAGGAGGGAGAGGGGGGATATGGTAGGGACCTTTAAATACCTCACAGGGGAAAATAAGCTAGATGAGGGAAGTATTTTTCAGAAGGGAAGGTGCTCAAGAACAAGGGGAGATGCTATGATGTTTAAGTGTGGGGGTAGATTCAGGAGTGATGTTGGGAAGTACTGCTTCACAGAAAGAGTGGTGGATTCCTGGAACAGCCTTCCATTGGGGGTGGTGGGGCAAAAACATTGGAAGGGATTTAAGAATGCATGGGATAAGCACAAGGAAATCATAGTGGAAAAGAAGGGGGGGAGGGAGAAAGAGCTGTAGATTGGACATGGTCTGCAGTAATAGTGTAGTTAGGGAGAAATGGGCTGAATGGATGAGCCAAGCAGTCCTTTTCTGCCATCAGATTCTATGTTTCTATTTTTCTCAGAGTGAGGTTGGCAACTAGGCTACCAGGTAGGGTTCTATGGTTAAGACTGGATGAAGATGAGGGTGTGGGGAACAACAGCCACAAGGGACTGGCATCAGGTCATTTTTATGTTGCTTGCACGCATGTGCAAGAAACATAGTGCCATCATTGGAGATTTCGGAGGTGTGTCACCTCCTCCTCCAATTCAGTCAGTGTGCTGGCAGGTGCGGCCCCTGTAAGCCAATGCATTTTGGAGCTGTGTATGACATGCTCCAAAATGCAGTGGCATACAGTTGAAAGGGGGAGCTACGCTTGAGTGAGCACCGATAAGATATCGGCTGCTCACGCGCAGCTCCCCCCAACACACGCAGCTGCGCGGCCCAGCATGCACTGAATAGCCGACAGGGTGCCCAATCCCCGTCGGCTGAGCTGCATCCCCTCCTCAGTAGTATGCTTTGGCCGATGGGGTGCCCAATCCCCGCCGGCTGAACGCCCCTCCCTCCTTGTGCCACGCTGGGAGCCCACCCCAGCGTGGCAGTAAATACCATGGCCGATGGGGGTGCCCAATCCCCCGTCAGCTGAATGCCCCCACCAACGTCCTTGTGCCATGCTGGGAGCCCACCCCAGCATGGCAAACGGTCCCACAATGTCTTTTCTTTTTAACCTGAAAATGAAAACGGTCCGCGCGCTGCCTCCGACCCCTCACAACCCGCACCACCCACTCGCGCACTCAGCCTCCCCACCCCCCTCACCCATACTTACCTCTGACTCTGGCGCGACGATCTTCGGTGGACCGGGAACACGTCTGCACTCTTCAAAGCCGACCGCTGAACTGAGGAAATGCCGGTAAGCTGTATAATGGAGGCTAGATAGGGGGTTTCAACTTTGTTGCATATCTCAGGCACTTTGGGAATTTTTGCACCAAATTTTCAATATGGGGTTTTTGGGACCCCTTCTCATGATGATGTCACTGTCATGGCGTTATTCAGGCCCGAAGGGTGATTTCACGCAGTGACTGCGCAGTGACTGTGAAATCACCCTTCAGGCCAGAATACCACCATGACAGTGACATCATTCATGAGAAGGGGTTCCAAAAACCATATTTTGAAAATTTGGTGCCAAAATTCCACAAAATGACTGTTTTACGAGCGTGCGTTGCGCAGTTCCTACGCAGGCTTGTAAGTTAGCGAAATTTCAATATTTTCACTCCAGATTTTCAACATTGCCATTTTACCACACCTTCTTATGAGCAGTATAGCTGTCATTTTTCACATCTCACCCAGAATGTGTTTCCGCCTATGTAGCGCAGAATGGCGCAGTCGGTGTGCGAAATCAATGTATGGGACAAATTAAGAAAATCACAGTGACACTGTTCATGAGCAGAGGTCTTAAAATGGCTATGTTGAAAATTTGCTGAAAAATTCCTAAAAATGACTGTTTTATGGCGTGCATTGCGTTCCTCACATGGCTCGTAAGTTCACAAATTTTCAATATTTTCACTCTAGATTTTCAACATTGCCATTTTACACACCTCCTTATGAGCAGTACAGCTGTCATTTTCACATCCTGCCCAAAACGTGTTTCCGCCTCATGAGCACACAATGGCGCAGTCGGTATGCAAATCAATGTATGGGACACATTAACAAAATCACAGTGACACTGTTCATGAGCAGAGGTCTTAAAATGGCTATGTTGAAAATTTGGTGAAAAAATTCTAAAAGCGGCTGTTTTACGAAGCTGCGTGCATTAGCAGTTCACATGCCTTTGCGTAAGTTTCAATTTTCAATATTTGCACTCCAATGACTTCCAAATACCTAAACAGCACATAGAAGCAAGCAACATTCGGCATTGACAAATGCATGTTATACACATTATAGGGATTGGAAGAATGAGGGTGGGGGGAGGCCATTGGCACCAGAGGTTGTCTTCATATTATTTTGATGATGGCAAAGATAAACAGATACATAAACATTGATTGCAAATAAAGTTTCAAAGACCCATACAGCCTGCTGTCCCTGCAATTGCAGTCATTGCCATGGTCAGATATTTCATGAAATTTCAGTGTTATCTCTAGAGAAATTCCTGCCAGCCTGTAGCTCTGCTTTAGCACCAGCAGAGAGACCCTCTTTAGAAATATTGCAAAATGGCAGGAAATATCTTACCAGTTCAATGGCTTTGACCCTACCTAACTACTCTGCACTGACACTAGGGGCCAACCCATGCCTTTATTTCTGCCCCCCCCCCTTTCTGACTAAGACCATAGGCCTGTCTCATCCCTGATTGAAACTGCTTACTGATTTGGCCTTTTACACTTTTTTTCTGGTAGCTTGTTCGGAATGTCTGCCACTCTTTTCATGAAAATGTGCTTGCTGACATCCTTCTTGAACCTCCATGCCTACTAGTTTGAGTGAGTTCCCCTAGTCCTGGTATTTGAGCTCAGTCAAAAGAGTTCCTTGGTGTCTACCCTGTTTACCTTGTCTGGTTACTTGTGCATTTTTATTATGTCACCCTTTTCTTGCCTCATCTCATGGGTGTACATGTCCATGTCCTACAGCATCTCCTTATATGATTTGCTCTCTAATCCCTGGACCATTTTTGTTGCACTGTGGTGTACTGTTTTAACATTTTCAGCCTTGTCATAGTCTTTTTTTTGGTGTGGACTCCAGTAAGTACCTTGTGTGGTACTTCAGATGAGGGCTGTAATTATCTGCACAGGGAAAGGATCACCTCCTGTCCTGCTGCTTATTCTCCTCCTACAACTTCCCAACATCATGTTGCTCTTCTGACAGCTCTGTTACAGTGTGCTGTGGTTTTTGGACTCTCTGAAATCATGATCCCTAGGTTCTTTTCATTTATGGTGCTTTCCAACTCCACCTTTCTTTGTACTATACTCTTGGGTTTCTTTTCCAAATTGGCATCACTGTACCTTTTTTTGCATTAAAGCACAGCTGGCAGATCTTTGATCAGCTCCCCAACCTACATAGATCCTCTCTGAATTCACTTACCAATCTTCTACATCAGCTCTTCTCAGATCTTTGTGTTACCTACAAAGAGGCAAACCTTGTCCAGAATGCCTTCCCTTATGTTGCAGATGAACATATTGAAAAGAACTAAGCCCAACATTGATCCATGTGGTACACTGTTTGTTACCTCCCCTACTTCTGAGAACTCCAAGTTTACTACAACTCTTTGCATTCTTCCCCTCAGCCATCTTCCCACTGAAGCCACCAATTATTCCTCCACCCTAAGTCCCTCAGTTTCTTGAACAGTCTTGTGTAGGACAGATTCAAAGGCCTTGATGAAATCTAAGTACACTGTGCCAGCTGCCTGCCCCTTATTGGCTGCCCTAGTCATTAAGTCAAAGGAGTTAATTAAATTCATCTGGAAAGATCCCCCTCCTTTGAACCCACGGTGCCTGGGGTCCTATAACCCATTTGCCTCAAAGAAGTCTGCTAGCTCCTCCCTCAGTATGGACTCAGTTATCTTCCCCACTGTAGAAGTCAGGCTGAATGGTTTGTAATTCACTGGCTCATCTTTCCTCCTTCTCTTCTGCAGAAGGATCTCAGCTTCTATCTTTCACTCCCTTGTGATCGCCCCTGTGGCCAGCAAGTAGTTGATTCCTCTTCCCCATTTTCAATCTCCTTTGGCCTTTATAATGTCTATTCTCCTAACTGCACTTGTTTTTAGCGCCCTTTCAACCATCCCAACCCTGGAGCATTATCCTTAGATCAATTTTACTTCTGTTTTACTAACTGTACTTGTTGCTAGCCCCCCTTTGCAACCCTCTGCGCCCCTGTGCAGTATCCTCTACTCCTCTATCCATGACTTACCTCCTGTCTTCTAACTTAATCCTTCCTCTGATTACTTCCTCACATGCTACCACCTATTATACCCCCCTCTCCCCACCGCCTACCACAACCCACTGTGCCATTTTGACTCTCTACTACCATCCACAACCTACTGTGCTATTTCAACATTCTGCTGCTGTCCTTCCTCCTCCACTACCCCCTGCCCCCCACTGATGTGCTTCCTTTTCCATTCCTAGTTTACCGCTATTTTCTTCAGCCTTCCTTTTCCTTATCCCTTTCCTCCCCTCCAGTCACCTGACACATTCCACTCCTCCTCCCTGCCCCCCTTCTCTCCCCTCCTTTTCTGCCTGGTCCTGTCCCCCTTGCAGGGTTTTCTGTCATCCTGAAGTGGTATATATTCTTGCTCCCTCTCTTCTACCCCTCTTTCCTTCCATCACCTTTCTAATCCTAATCCCTTGCAGGGTTTTCTGTATCCTGAAGAGGTATAGATTGTCTCTGTCTCTCTTTTCCCTCTCTCCCTTTCCCCACACTTTCAAATCCATCACCTGTCCACCTCCCTACTTCCCTATCCTTCTCCTTCCCTCCTGTTCCTCTGTCACTCTCTTCTCTACGTCCCCACTCCTTTTCTCTCCCCTTCCCTTTCTGCCTAGTCTTGCCCCTCCTTGCAGGGTTCTCAGCATCCAGAAGGGATTAGATCTTGGCTGTCTATCTCACTACCTCTTCCATCCCCCACCATCTACCCTACACCTGTCCACTTCCCCACTTGTCTTCTAACTGCCCTCCCTTGGGTATGCAATAGCACTTCAAACTGTGTGCTCAGCCAGCTACTTCTAGCACTTCAAATGTGTTATCCATCTTCTAACCATTACCCTACTGGATCACCTGCTCTGGGACTGTTGTAATGTACATCACATCCAAACATGGTTTAGTTTACCCTGGCTGGTTGGTCTGGGTTATCTCTGCACTGCAATTGTACTACAATATTTTGTTTTAGTAAGTGTACTTGTATTACTCTGTTATTGCTATGTGTTGTCTGTTCTCCCAATTCTTGTACCCCTCCCTCACCCAGGATGCTTCTGGAAATGAGCTGCTTACAGCTCATGTTGTCTTTCCTGGTGAAACATTTTCCAAATAAATAAAACAAAGAAAAATAAATTATGTTTGCCTTTTGCTCTACAATCACTTCTACAGCTTCTTTTAACATCCTCAGGTGCAAGCCATCACCAGCACCCTTTCTCTTGTTATTTTGCCTGTGCTGCTTGGTCACCTTTCCGCATCTCTTCCCTGCCTCACTTCACATTCCAGAAATGGACTATCCTTTTTGTTAATAAATGCTGAACAAAACTATTTATTTGGTATCTCAGCTTTTCCTTTGTCTCCTTCTCCCATCCTTCCTCATGCTTAAGCCTCACTAGTCATCCTTGATTTTTCACTTGTCTCAGATACACCTAATAAATGCCTTTTCTCTATGGTTCATCCAAAGTAGTAGCTGGGATACTGTTTCAACCTTGGCCTTCCTGCTGGCTACAATCACCTCATCCTTTCAAAATCCACCTTTCTAAAATCTAGTATTTCTACAGTATTTAGTCCTTTGGTGGTCCCTATTTAGACCTCTAACCTCACTGTCTTGTAAACACTGGATCTTAGCATTTCCTGGATTACCATATTTTTGATGCTCTCACTGTTGGTGAGCTCTTTATCTAGCAGAGCCCCTTCCCTTTTTGGGGAGCTGACCAGTTGTACTAGGAATGCCTCTTGGCATGAATCTGTCATTATATGGTTCCTGGTACTTCCCAGGATCAGAACTTTCCAATACATATATCGCATATTAACGTCTCTTACAACAGCCACCTCATCTAAGCTGTCCACCTTCCTTAGCTACTATCCTAGTTCTCTATCCATCCACTAGTCTTGGCCTGGTGTTCGACAGACCACCCCTGTCCTGATTGGGTTCCCATCCCCTGTTGCTGCTAGCACCCACAAGATTTCTATTATTTTTTTATTTTCATACTCCACAGGCTGCCTATTTCTGTTGCTTCTATCCCCATGTATGTACAGTTTGGCATCCTCTCCCATATCTTTTGTTCTGTCCCTGAATGGTGAGAATCCTGGTTAGGGATGGGTGAAGTGGCTGAAATTCACTTTGTAAATTAATTTTCTAATTTTACAAAATTCATAAAGTATGATTTTATAGGTTTTACAAAGTTTTGACCAGCGACATTATCATGTTTTTCAGCAAACTAACCAAAGTTGTGGTAAAAACTTTGCACTTTTGGTAAAGTCAAAGCATCTGGGGTCCACAGAAACTTTGTGAAGGTGAATTTGGCCTGCTCTGTCACAAATTCACTTGCAAGATTTCAGTTCACAACATGCCTAGTCCTGGTATGATCATGTCCCACTCATTTTTTGAGGTTACCCAAATCCTTGTGATAGCCACCAGATCAAGGTTCTTTCTATGATCATAACCTGCAGGTCTCACATTTTTTTGACAAACCCTTTACATTGGGGCACATCATTTTCCAACAACTGGCCCCATCACTCCTATCTCTTTACCATGGGTATGGTTAACACTCTTTAATTGCTTGATAGAGGGAGGGTGACATAGGTCCTTCGTTCATGACCATGGTTGTGTACCTTGCCATATGATTATGATTATGTGAGGATGTTGCCATTATATGCCAGCAGGGATATGTATAACTTATTAGCACTGTGCCAATGCAGATAGAGGGGTGGGCACCAAATGCATCTATGTGCAATACTGATATATATACAATGGTGTAGAGGAATCGTGCAGAGCTGACAATGGCCAAATAAGCCAAATAAGGACATGCAAATGTCCTCTTAGGGCTTTGCATGCCTTATGAGATCATTACCCTGTTGATGTTTGAGCATGACAGCAAGTAGCAAAAAACATAAATCTTTTGGGATATGCTAGCCCCCTTTGCTTCTAGGAACCCATATGGCCCACTGCAGGCTGTATAATGTGCCATTTTGCACAGTGCTACCACAGAACATATATTTGTATAGTGCATGCACTCTGCACAGTGCATGTACAAATATATGTCTTACACAGCAGTGTGCTAATTAGCATGCTACACTAAATTCTGCATGGTGCAATGTGCCACATTTAAACACCCAGCCATGTTTCATTTCTGTATTAGAGATTCCATGCATAAAACATCCAAAAGTGAATTCCTCTTATAAGATTTTCTTAAGCAGTAAAGACAATTATTTTCCAAAGGATGACTGCACTTACTGTATAAGATGAATGACATGTTGCCTGATGTTTCCATACTGTATTTTTTAGAATGAATTATTAATTAATTAATTAATTTATGTATTTGATAACTGGGTGAGTATACTGGTCCCAGGGATCATTTTCAGGCACAACCCATGCCATCTAGATGGTACATAGAAGTACAAGTTTGAGCAAGAGAAATAAAATAGCAGTCTTAGTAAGCTTATATTTGGTGTGCTCTCTGCCTAATAGCACCAAAAATGGTATTGAATTAGAATTTCTAACTGATGATCTAGCAATTGCAAGATGCTTTTAATAGAAGAGCACTTTTGAAGTGCTTCCTAAAAGTAAGGGGTGGCCCCAGGTTTTGAAGCTCCTCTGGGAGGCCATTCCACAAACTAGGAGAGGCACTTGAGAAGGCTCTCTGTCTCATATCCATTTTTTTGCCTGGGGCTAGTAGTTGGTGGGAGGAGGATATGAGTTGTCTAGAGTCTTGTTTGATCATTAACAGCCCAGATAATGGTGATTTGTCATCCTCATGGAGTGATTTAAATATCAGAGAGCCCAACAATAAGTCTCTGTGGGCCTGGTGGGGGACCCAAGGGATAAGTACCAGGTACAGAGGTGGATACAGTAGGGGGCTAGGGTTACAAACTTGCACATGTTGTTATATGCTGTGTTGAGGTGAGTGATGAGTTGTGGTGAGATTAGAGAGAAGACAGGGTAACAGTAATCAAGGAGAGGTAAAAGGGTACCTTTCCTTATGGCAAGTCTTACTTCTGGTATGATAAGGTGTTTCAGGTGGAAACACACTCCCAGTTGGTGGTCCACCCATTTTACCAGCTGGCCAATGTGGTTGGCAAAGGAGAGTGGGGGGGCTTAAGTGTTATCCCCAGGTATTTAAAGGTCTTAGCCAGCTACAGTGTGATCCATCAGGGGACTATATGTTAGACTAAACAATGCTACACCATAACAATAACTTCATTTCATATAGCATCCTTCACAAAGCCCATTATCTAAAATAGTGTACAAAACAATACATAACATTGATCAGCGGTACGTAAAACAGCAGTGCATTAAGAAATATAAACCACTTTTAAATTATACAGACCTTGCTGTTCATGCATCCTATGCTAATTTGCCTGTTTTTTCCATAATATCCATCTCGGCAAATATATAGTGTGGCACAAAGCATAGAGTGATGAAAGAACAGGCAATTCCTTTACATTCATTACACTTTGCTCTGATAGTTTCAAACATTTTACTGTATTGCATTAACAATTTTCAACTACTAATGGATTTATAGTTCTCCAATCTTAAGAAAAATGTGGAAAAGCAAAAAATGTTGCTTGTTATCTTTAAAGGCATTGTTTTCATTGTGCCTGTAAATATAAAACACTCAAGCAGCCTAGACTGTAATTTATCTATTTGTTTTATTGTTCTTGATCGCATAGCATCAGGGGTTAGGCCAATGGACTATACAGATGCCAATATTCCATCAATTCATAAAAAAAGAAACAAGGAGCAAGATGAAAACTGTTTCCCAATCAGTTTGACTTCAGTCTGCAGTAAAATCATTAACTCATTAATCAAAGATAAGCTAGAAATGTATTTGATTAAAAATGGGGTTTTGGGGTCACAGCACAAGTTGAGTTTAGAAGGAAAGGTCCTGTATGACAAATTTATAGTGTATGGGTGAGGGTTTCTGTTAACTGAAATTGAATTAAAACAGAGGCTTGTTGGTTATTTATTTATTTATTAATTTATTGAAATGTTTCACCAGGAAAATTACAATGAACAATAAGTTACCCATCTCACGGAATGTCCCGGGGGAGGGAGTACAGATAAAATAGGGAATGTAGACATCTAAGCATACAATCAGTGACAGTTACAGCAATGAAACTTACACAGATAATTACAGGTATCCAAAGGATATTACAGGGGAACATAGTACAGTACAGTATAGCACACATTGACAATTACAGCAATAAAACTAGGACAGCCATTTATAGGTATATATAGGTTATTTACAGCAAGTGTGGTTTATCAGTACAAGTGCAGGTTGGATTTAAGTAGTCTAAGCAACAGTATTACAGTACCATAAGAGCCAAAGTAATTGAAGGATAAAACCATAATAACTGAGTCAAGAAAAGAAGATAGGGCAGAAGGAGGGGTGAGGTAGCTAAAGAGTCAGTATTCTGGGTTGAACTAGTAAAAACAGTTGTTAGATAGGTTCTTGTGTAGGGCAGCAGCTAGAGATGATGTGGAGGATGAGTGACAAATCTAGGGGTGAGTGAGTTCCACAGCTTAGGGAGATGGTGGGTGAAGCCATTTTGTCTCACTTTAGTTTTACAGCAAGGGATTGCAAGGGACCTTGTGTCACCTGATCTGAGAGAGTGGGGGGTAGAAATAGGTAGAGTGGTAGCTAGGTAGAGAGGGAGAGAACCAGGACAGAATTTAGTGCTGAATTTTACATAGTGGAGAGTACGACTGTTAGTAAGTGAGGGAAAGAACAAGGCACGATAGAGGTCACAGTGGTGAGTGAGAGGGGCAGAGTCAAAAGCAAATTGACCGAAAGAGTTAAAGAGGGTGTCCAGTCTGGTTAGGGTGGACAATGGAGCAGCACAATAGATTATGTTGCAGTAGTTAAAAATAGGGAGGATCATCTTCAGTATAATCTCATGCCTTGCCGTAAGTGGGATGCACTTACAGTTTCTGTACAATGCACCTAACTTGGGGTGCAGTTTTTTTCAGAATGGCATCAATGTGAACAGAAAAGATGAGGCGTTGCTCCAGCCATACCCCAAGGTATCAAAATGAAGAGGTGTCCTCAACAGTAGTCCCATCAAGTGTGTCAAAGGTGGGCATGACAGTTAGCCTGGAGAATCTCTGCCTAGTGCCAAAAGCCATGGAGACCTTGGCATTCAGGAAAAGCTGGTGTGATCTAAACCAGAGCTGGATCTTATTGAAGTCTTGCTGACATCTGGTTTTCACATCATTAATAGATTTGCTTGATGCATGTATAACAGTATTATCCACATACATATGCATGCATGCAGATGAGCAAACCTTTGGGAGGTTGTTAAGAAAAGTAGAGAAAAGGAGGGGGCCTAGCATTGATCCCTGTGGGACTCCAATGCTGATAAGGAGAGAAGGGGAGATGGTGTCAGCTATGTAAACTGATTGCAACCTGCCAGTCAGATAGGCCCTGAACCAATTAGTGGTAGAGGGAGTCAGGCCAACTGAGGAGAGACTAATCAGCAGGAGGTTGCGGGAGACTGTGTTGAAAGCTTTTGCTAAGTCGACAAATATGGCAGATGTGACCTGGCCACTATCCAGTCCAGAGGTAATGGAGTCAGTGAGACTCAGTAGGGAGGAGGCAGTATAGTGTTTTTTCTATAACCAGACTGGAAAGGAGTGAAGAAGAAGGAGTCATCGAGAAAGGAGGAGAGTTGAGACAGGACAAGGTGTTCCTGCAACTTAGCCAGGGTTGAGAGCAAGGAAATAAGACAATAATTGCCTGTGGAGGTAGAGTCACCACCCTTGGGTAGGAAGAGGACAGTGGCATGCTTACAGGTTGAAGGGACAGTAGCAGTCACGAAGACAGATTTCAGAGAACAGACAAGGGGTACAAAATGGCAGGAGCCAAGAAGTAGAGCAGCTTAGGATCAAGGCTGTCGGAAGAGCTGCCCTTGATGGGGTTGATAGCATGGAGAGCATTAGGGTGTCAGCAGGAGTAATTGGAGAGAAGGAAAAGGAGGTGGAAGGGAAGAAGGAGGAGGGGGAGAAGGATGGGTGGAGAAGGGGCCGACATTGGAGGAGGAAGGGGAGCAGGGTGTAGTCGGAGGGATGGAAGCTAAAAGGCCAGAGGCACAAGTAGTGAACTGGGTGTTAAAGCTTTCAGCTACTGACATATGGTCAGAAATGAGAATGTTATTTTGCTTGATCATAGGGATATGTGGGTGAGCTGAGGAGAAAAGAGTGCATGTACCACCTTAAAGAATTTCTAAGTGTTGTTACTGGTTTGGAAGTTGTTCCAGAAGTGCTTTGATTTGGTGAGGTGGATAGCCTTTGTGCATGCACTGTAAAACATGTGGTAGTGTTGGTAGTTGTGCCGGAGCTTAGTGGATTTGTGTTTATGCCAGGCATGGTCACATGCTCTTTGGCAAGCCAAGAGTTCCGAGGTAACCAACGGCAGGTGATTCTCTGTTACTATGGTCTTACGCAGTGGGGAATGGTGATTCCAAGTGTCAAGAAAGAGGGTATTGAAGGAATTCATGGCTTTGTCTATATTGGTGGCTGAGGTAGTAGGTGTCCAGTCTGTGTACGAGAGGTCATGGAGCAGGGGGGTCAGGTCAAGTGAATTATAGGAATGAATGAGCAGAATGTTATGGGGTGCTTTACACAGAAACATGGAAGGTGATGGCAGATAAGGACTGCAAGGCTCATCCAGTCTGCCCATTTCTTTTTCTACCTTATAAATGTGCCATCAGCCTTTGCTCTGTCAATGGCCTATCTATTCATACTCATCTGTTTTGCTCCCTTATGCCTATCCCATGCCTGTTTGAAGCCCTGCAGTGAATTCATATCCACTACTTCCTGAGGTAGGCCGTTCCATGCATCTACCACCCTGTCTGTGATAAACAACTTCCTCACATTACCCCTTAATTGGCCTCCCTCTAATATCATGCTGTGTCCTCCTGTGCTGCTATTTTTCTTATATTAAAACATGTTAGACACTTTTACCTTGTTAATGCCCTTAAGGTGTTTAAATGCTTTGATCACATCACCTCTATCCCTCCTTTGCTCTAGCATATACATATTGAGCTCCATTAATCTGTCCTCATATGTTTTCTGATGCAGTCCCTGCACCATTTTGGTTGCCCTTCTCTGGACTGCCTCAATTTGGTTAATGTCCTTGTGAAGGTGTGGCCTCCAGTACTACATGCAGTACTCCAGATGGGGCCTAACCAGAGTCTTGTAAAGAGGGATTATTACCTCCTTCTTACGACTTGTGATACCCCTACTAATACACCCCAACACCCCCCTAGCATTACCTACTGCTTTAGAGGTCTGCTTGGATGATTTCAGGTTATCTGTGATGATGATGCCCAAGTCTCTTTCTTCCCTTGTGACTGCCAGCAACTCCCTTCCCAGCCTATAGTTGGCTTCAGGGTTTCTCTTCCCTATGTGCATGAGCTTGCACTTCTTTGTGTTAAACCAAAGTTGCCACTTTTCTGACCATTTTGCCAGTTTATCCAGAACCCTTCTCATTCTGCCCATCCTATCTGGATCATCTACTCTTTTGCAGATCTTGGTGTCATCTGAAAACAGACAAACCTTGCCCTCCAGTCCATCTGCAATGTCACTGATGAAGATATTGAAGAGGACTGGCCCCAGGACTGATCCCTGAGGTACTCCACTTGTGACTTACATCTCTTATGACTGTATACTGTTTACCACCACTTTCTGTTTTCTGCCTGTCAACCAGTTTGCCTCCCAGTTGACCAACATCTGACCCACCCTGAGCCTACCTAGCTTTTTAATCAATCTTCTACGTGGAACAGTATTGAAAGCTTTGCTGAAGTCAAGGAAGGCAACATCAACTGCTCCCTCTTGGTCCACTACTCTGATTACCCAGTCGAAGAAATCTATGAGATTAGTTTGACAGGACCTTCCTTTTGTAAACCCATGCTGTCTTGGATCCTGTGCTCCGATGGATTCCAGGTGTTGCACTGTCCTTTCCTTAAGGAGTACCTCCATAATCTTGCCCACTACTGAGGTAAGACTAACTGGTTTGTAGTTCCCTGCCTCCTCCCTGCTAACACTCTTCTGGAGTGGGATCACATGAGCCCTTTTTCAGTCTTCTGGGACCTCTTCTGTGCTCAGAGGCTCACTGAACAGTTGTGATAATGGTTCTGCTAGGTCCACCCTTAGCTCCTTTAGTACTCTGGGATGTATGCCATCAGGTCCCATTGCCTTGTTCACCCTGAGCTTATTGAGCTCTTGTAGAACCCTTTCTTTTGTAAAGGGACTAGTGCACACCTCCCTCCCCCGTGTCCATGGTGCTGAGCTGTGGGCCCTGCCCTACCTTCTCTTCAGTAAATACTGGTCTATGACTTGTCTATGAATCTTATGTACCTGGTAAATCAAATGGTGGTCACTTAGGGCATCTGGCAGTAATATAGACTTAACAATTCTATGTGTGTGCATAGTGAGGGCCAGTTCTGGAAGGGTGTGATTGTTAGTTTTGGTGTTCAAGTGGGATGGCTTCTGTATCAGCTGAGTGAGATAAGGGCTGCTATATCAGAATGGGCTTTGTTATTAGTCAGAAATAGCCAATTTAGATTAAAATCACCCATGATGTACAATTCAGCAGAGTGGGCTTGGGAGAGTAGCATGGACATTAGGTTAGTAGCAGTTTTGGGTGGGAGTCCAGGATGGCAGTAGGTGCCTGCTATCTAAATAGGAGCTGTGAAAGGCAGAGAGATGTTCATAATGATAGCCTCATATGAGGAGGAAAGGGTAGTGGATATCATGGTAGTAAACTGTAAGGAGAAGGAGGAGACATACATGGCTAATATGTCTCCTCTATCATCTCTATCCTGGTGTGTTAGAGAATAACTAGGGATGGAGACTTCCTGGTCCAATATACTATTTGTCAGGTAGGTTTCTGAGATAGAAAGCATGCCATGGGGCTAGGCGAATACCATGGTTTGAAGTAATGTGATTTTTGGTGCCAGACTACAGATGCTTAAATGAAAGATTTTTAACCCATTTGGTAGAGCAAAGGGAGCTTTAGCAGAAGGGGTGGTGGTTGGAGTCAATAATACCATGGATGTTAGACATAGAGGGACCTGGGTTGGGGTTAATTTCCCCCATGGAAAGGAGGAGAAGAGCTATTTTAATGAAGTGGAGTGTAAGGCACTTATGCTTGATGCTGAGGTGCCTGGAGTAAGGTGACTAGTGAAGACAACATAGAAAGCAGAGAATAAGACTAAAAACATAGAGGGTAGCCCTTAGGTCAGTGATAGCAGTTAGACAGAGACATGGGAGTAGTGAGAAATGCTTCCATTGAAATGTGGTTGGGGAGTGGGTAACAGCATGCAATAGACCAGAACTGCATTGTAGTGGTGTGACAGGCATGGAATGGGAGTCAGTATTTGAAGCACGGGTGCAAGGGGAAGAGACAAGCAGAAGGTAATGAGCAACTGGCTATGGAACTCTTTACCAGATTCTCTAATAAACAGTAAAAATAAGTAATCAATCAAGAAAGATCTGCACATATTTATGGGACTTACCAAAAAGGATTGCTGCCACTGAGAAGTGGGAGGAAATCTAGTTGGGTCACCAGGCCTAATACTGACCTACAGACAATAATATTAAGTTATGCACACTTGAGTCAAGAACCTCAGGACTGAGTACAGCATGGGATGGATCTGGATATCTGAGTCAAAGGAGGAGAAGGATCTGGGAGTAATGATCACTAGTAAATTGAAGCATTCCATGCAGTGTAGGAAAGCAGAAGCAAAGGTAAATAAAATTTAGAGCTGCATTGCCAAAGTGACCAACAGCAAGTAAGAGGAGGTAATACTGCCCTAGTAAAGGTCATTAGTGCGGTCACATCTTGATTACAGTGTACAAAACGTGTACCTGTACCTTAAAAAGACATTAACATGCTGGAGACAGTCCAAAGGAGGACAATGAAGGTGATCATGGCCCAGCAGGGTAGAACATATGAGAAGAGATTGGAGACCTTGAACATTTATTCCCTGGAGGAGAGGAGAGAGAGAGAGAGAGACAGACATGACTGAGACCGTCAAGTATATGAAAGGAATAAATAGGGTGGATAAGTAGGGTATCTTTAGGCTTAGTAGAAACTGAAACAAGAAGTGCACAGTCTAAAGTTGGAGGGGGGGAGGTTTAGCAGGTTAAAATGTGCTTCTAGAAGAGGTGGTTTCATTGATGACCGTGTGCAGCTTTAAGAGAGGCTGGGATAGAGTTAAAGGTAAAATAAGGGTCAAGTGAGGGGTGGATGGAGGGGAATGGTGGATTGGGGAGGGAAGTAGGGTCAGTAATTTAAGCTGAATACCCTGCAATACAAGCAGACTTGATAGACCAAATGGCCTTTTTCTACTGGCTTCTTCATATTTCCATATTTTCATATATTTTCTTGGGCTAATCATTTTCATAATCTTATAAATGCCTTAGAGTCTGATTGTGATTCTTTGCAAGACTGGTTGTTAAGGTCTATGATTTTAGCAAAATCTAAGTAAAGCATTAATACTAGATGTTCAGGTGATCAATGTTTTTTGTTGCTTAGATGATATAAAATATAGGTCAAGCACCCTTTTTATCATATTGATTCTTTTTTGAACACACTCCAACCTAGCTTTAGACTTGAAAAGAAACATTTTATTACCTTGCTTAAAAACTTTGCTGGTTCAGCAAATATCTTAAATTGTAACAATTAACAGTAGATTTTTGTTGTGTTCTTTGAATGTGTTGTATTTGTATTTGTTTGTATATAATGACCATGGTTGCCCCAAAATGAGTAATTTGTCCATAGACTTTGATTTTAAAATAAAATGAAATGAAGTAACACATCAACACATCTGCATAAAGTATCAGTGTAACAAAATTGGGCAAAAAATGTGGCCCTACATTGTTTTTAACTAAAAAAGAATTCAGGCATCATCCAGTTTTACATGGTGGTAAACTGTATTAATTCCACCAGAATCTGAGTATGTTATTTTTTCCCCAAGAAAAAATATGACTGCCACATCTGACTTAGAAATATCATTGCAGAAAGATAAGGGTTAGAATCAAGAAAATTAAAAAGAAAAGTCAAAGTGCACAGCACTGGTGGCACCTAGAAATAAAGAGTTGACAGGTATGCTAATGTGTTTATGAAATATAACCAAAACTTGTTTTTTTTTGAAAAAAAAGAAAAGAAAAAAAATGTTGCACTGCTGCTTAAAATCCTGCAAGATGCTAAAATGGTTTGAAGCAAATCATGAGATAAAATTGTCCTTTATGGCTATTATACAATAAATTTATTGATGCTGTTACACGAGTAGCATAATCTTGTCATTAGACAACAGAACTGTGAATCTGAATACCAAAGATCAAATCCTTCAATCACAACTTACTCACTGTGTGATCATAAGCAAGTCAAGTAATCTCCCAGTGCTTAATTCTCTTTTCTTCTGTACCCAACACATCCATGGCCTTTCCCTAACCTCTGTGTGCATGCCTAAGTGACACTGCCTTTTTAAAAATGTATTTAACAGTTAGTCTAGGAACGAAAACTGTGATAAACTGACTCACTTGTGGGTGTGTCAGAATGGAGGAGGAGGGAGGAGCATAACGTGCATTGAAGTAAGGCAAAATATTATGTCAGAACATTTACAATAAGGCATAACACAAAGCTAAAAATGCACTTTTTACAGAACAATTTGTTGCAAAGTATTTCAGTGTGTTTCTGCAGCAGCAAACATAACAGATGATAGGGACTTATCCCTGGAAAAGAAACTGTAACAATGCTAACAGTAACAATTTTGAGGTTAAGTGCCTTTTAAGGGGAGAGCAATACCGTGCAGACAGCAGCACAGAAGACACCCAGAGATATTCCCACTACTACAACCCCTGTCAGACAGCAGAGGAGGTCATACAAACAGGAAAGGGCTGCTGTTTGTTAAGGTGCCCAGATGCACACAAAATAAATATAGTATGCCCACAAGTCATATGCACAACCATCATTGTTTTCCTCTTGCCCACAGAAGCAGTGGAAGGACCAGAGGTCAGTTATGAAGCAAAGCAATCAGGCAAGTGCCTTGCAGAGAGGAATAATGCCTAGTAAGGGGACAATAAAATGTATTATTGGATAAGAAACTAAAAGAAGCCAAAAGTGGACCAATGAGAGAGCTTCTTTTGCTCCTTCTGAATGCAACAGCAAATAGACACTGATGTGTAATAGTGGAGATCCTTCAGAGTGTCCAAAAATATTTGTCTGTTATGATAGATTTCCTTGAGAGAGGCAGAGAAAGCAGATTTCAGAAAAAAAAAAAAAACCTTTTACAGCTTAGCAATTACGTTGAATATTGTCTGAAATGTATGCCTGAGATTTATTTTACAGTTTCTGAGCCTATACCTAAATACACGCAAAGGGCTTTAGTATTTGTGTTCAGGGGTTTTCTTTGCAAAAGCATGGATTCTGTGAGGGTCAGCTATGACCCTATTCAGATCCTGCTGCCTAGACTTTTCCAGGTAGAGGGCTATGTCACCACAACCTTGTGTGATTATTTATCTTCAGAGCAGAAGAAGAAAAGTCCAATTGTAAGAGGATTACTGAGGTATTTTTCTGATTAGGGTTTCTGCCACAACTTTTATTGCTGCAATTCCAGAAATACAGAACATCTGACAGTCCATTTTCCATCTCCTCAGCTACCCAGTTTATAGAGGGGAGGCTCCAGAGTGGCTAACTCTGCAGCATCAATGTTCTGGGATGTCCTTTTCTGCAACAGTTTATAGTTAGACTAGTGATGGATGGATAGAAAGACAGACAGACAGACAGACAATCTGGGCTCCTCTTACGTGACCCTATAATTTATGCCCAGCAGCCAGCTTGCAACAGGACAATTAGCAACTACTCTGCATTTGTGTTTAAGTATTTTCTGCAATTTCCATCACCCATCATCCATTAGCACTGCGCAATTTAGCCATCTGTAACAACTTGCTATATAATTTGGTACTGTCATTTAGCTGTACTGATAAATTTTAATGATCTGTGAGGGGAAATGAGACAAATAAAGGGCCCTGTCATGTTTCAAAGCCAAAAAGCCCTATTACGTTACAGAAAGGGTCCTAGCTAATGACTGATGGAGCCAACCACACAAGCAGACAGGACTCAGAACAATGAGAATTTTTCTGAATCCACAAAAATCTAAGAGTCTGGTTTGGATTGGATTTCCAGATTGGAGGTTTTCTAGGACACATAGGAAGTCTCAAATCTAATGATGACAAGGTGAAATACTGGATGATGTGTCATGGGGGGTTGGCAGCTAAAGGGTTTTGAGGACTTTCCAGACCCCAAAAAAGTTAGTCAGATTTTGGGACCTCAAACAGTTAGCGTCTAAGGTTTAAGTCTGCCCTGATTCACCAAGGCGTCTTGTGTGGTAATCCCTTTCTGCTTTGGGAAAGTTAAGAAGTGTAGTATGCTTTTTTCTGTGCATGTTTTCCAACTGTTCAAAACATTTTCTTTTTGTCTCAGTAGATGTTCTGTTCCCTGTAGTTTTTATGTAGTATCCTGTATTACATGAGTAAATATATTGAAGTATTAAAATATTTTATTTTATATTTCGTACTTCTGTGACTGACTTCTTTGAGGTAGAGGTAACTGGGTTATAATTGGCAAGAACTGTGTTTCCATCTCTGAAAAGAAGACTACAGTTATCAAATTTTGTCTCTAAAGTGAGATGTTCTCAGCTGTGACAGAGAAGGGTGGGTCATTTGCCATTTGGCAAGGAGTGCTATACTATGAGGGCAGTGTCATTAGTGGGATTCAGACCTAGAGGTATCCAGAGTATCGATGCTAAGTGGTGACAAATACTGAAGTACCTTTGACGGTATCTAAAGGCTTGAGAAAGCTGGTAACAGTGTACAGACTGAGTGTTGGAGAGACCAGAGTTCCACACCATCAAACATTCCAACAACCTCATCCACCTGTGTGCACACTGTATGGTACTGTTGGAGCTCTCAATAGTGACTTTGGTACTACTTGTGGATCAGTGAGGAGGGGCTATTGAAATATACTCTGCTTGTTGGCTGGAGATGAGCATATTATTTGAGTTCCCTGTTTCTGTCAGAAGCAGCAGTCATTTTGTAGTAGGGAAGCATATTAGCAGTTTCGATTAGAGGTATTTCCATAGGTGGACACATCATGCCACCAGATAGTTTCCATAATTACTGTGGGGCAACTGGACCACCAGAGAACAGTGCTAGGCCATTGCAGGACAGAAAGGGTGGTCAGCCTACCAAGCAGAAGCAAAGAAACTGGAGGATCCTGCACTCACAGGGAGCACACATCACTACATTCTTCAGCAATAAGTATAATAAAATGCATTTGTTGTGAACTAAAGAAGAAAGTAAGGGAGCAGGCTTACCACATGCCATTACCTTGTGCTGGCACTTTGAATAAAAACTGTTTATGTGGGGATGTAGCTACAGGAGTCAAATGTCACCAATGTATACAAAAACTTATGAATAAATATATATGTAAATTACAAAAAATCACAAACATTCAAGAACAATGCAAACTGTATTCAGTAAAACAATTTAAAAACAGAGAATGACAGGAGCCACAAAAAATAAATAAATAAATTCACCCTACTAAAAATAATCACATTAATAATGTACAGAGAAAAATGCTATGAACTGAGGAGCCTAAACAAACCGAAGATGAATACAAGAGTGGTAACTGTGATCAACAGAAACTCAAAACAATTTTTCCAGTACAGTGTGATATGGAGCATTAGACAAAGGGAGGGGGAAAAAAGAAGAAAAAAATGGGAGAAAATAGGAACAGAAGAAAGGGAGGGGGAGATAAAGAAAGTAATTATTGTTAATGAAGAGTTTGGAATACAATTATTCTACACTCACATATCCCCCACCCCCATCTTTAATTACCCCTTCCTCTTTCTTCCTCTTTTCCTTTTTCCTTATGCTCCATATCAAATGGACAATGTAATACCCCCTTCATATCTAGCTCACACATCTAATCCCCTTCTATCAACACAGAGCACAGGGACCAAACCTGCATCATTAAAACCTTCTTGCATTCAATGGCCTGGATATTCAGACTGCGCCAGACTGTGGTGCAAGCCTGGGCGCAGTGCAACTTGGCTGTGCAGGGGCATTGACTGGGTGATATTCAATGGAGCTGTGCCATGGCACAGCATCATTGAATATCGCACCCTGGCCACCTGCAGTGTGCATGGCGCAGTGGCACTGCGCCAGTGCCAGTGACCAGAGTGGAGCAGGGGGATGAGCTAGTGCAAGTTCCATTGTGCTATGTGCAACAACCACAATATTCAAAAGTGCACATGCAGATGTGGCCATAATGCATGCAAGGTGCAAATGGGGCCATTTGCATGTCATTATGGCCCCATTTGCATGCAGGTGCGCTGATCCCCGGTGACTTTCGCCTGGTGCTCTGCAAGACTGCAGCCATCAGGGACTGACGCCCACTGCACAGTGCACCAAAAAGCCCCACTGCCCGATCATGGGCATCTGTTAAAATAAATATCATCCCTGATGGTCCAGTGGACTGCTCGCAGCCCGATCATGGGCTGAAGTAAAAGATAAAACATGTCCTATGTCCCTGGTGGTCCAGTGGACTGCTTGCAGCCTGATCATGGGCATATGTAATAACAAGGAGAGCTCCACGATACCCCCCTCCCCATCTGCCCCACTGAGCCCCACCAACCTGCTCCCCCTGGTCAGCAGCAGGCAGCAGCACCCCACCCACCTGACGCCCTGCTGCCCGCCGACTGACAGTGTACAGTAGGGCTGTACACCCATTGGTCCACAGTGTGAGCCAATGGGCATGCAGCCTGTACCGTACTACACAGTCCAGATATGTGAATGGATCCATTCTCATATCTGACTGTGTAGTATGGTATGGTATGGGCTGCATGCCCATTGGCTCATGCTGTGGGCCAATGTGTAGAGCCCTACTACACTGTCAGTCAAAGTGGGTGGCAGGGGCAGGTGGGTGGGGTTCTACACCCACCACTGACCGGGGGAGGGACAGTGGGGCTTAGTGGGTGGGTGGGGAGGGGTAACGTGGAGCTCTCCTTATTATTACATATGCCTGCAATTGGGCTGTGAGCGGTCCACTGGACCACCAGGGACATAGGACGTGTATTGTTTTTTACTTCAGCCCATGATCGGGCTGCGAGTGGTCCACTGGACCACCAGGGATGTAGGATGTGTTTTATCTTTTACTTCAGCCTGCGATCAGGCTGCCAGTGGTCCACTGGATGACCAGGGATATTGGACTTATAATTTTTACACAGATGCCCACAATCAGGCATGGAGGGGTACCGCCATGAAGGTGTAGCTGGAGCTCAGGTGGCCACCTACAGGTGGCTGCTGCCGTGTTGCACCTTGCAATACAGCAGTTCACCTGTGGGTGGCCAGCAGTTGTTCCTTTTTTATGGCTCACCTGTGTGCAGCACAAGTAGGGGTTGTGCATGCATGGACTCTAGCACATCCCGGGCTCAATATCAGGATGTGCAGAGTATGCATGGGCACGCTCCCCTACCTGCGCTGCATACCTTACTGATGTGCTCCTGTGCATTGGGATTTGTGCCAGGCACAATCCCCATTTGAACATCGTGCTGGGGTGTATCAGTGGGTTGTGCATGCCACAACACTGTTGTGCCATGCACAACCCTTCTGAATATCTGGGCCAATGTATTCATCTTAACCCCGGAAGTCTAGAATGGGATGTAAGTTCCTTCTCCAGAATGGAAGCAGAAAATATCATGAGTAGTAACCTTAGTTTTGTTCCATTCCAAGACAAGAACCAGTTGTATTACCTGTTAGATTAACAGAGCCTGTATATTGTTTTAACAGGACAGACATGTGCTCAAGTTCAAGTTTTTTTATTTTGTAATCTTTATTTCTCACTCTGCAGGGCTGGGCATCCTTCCAGAGTACCCACTCGGCTAAGTCTCTACTCCCAGCCTGAACCCCTGCTTGCCAGTGTCCTCCCCTGACTAACCAGGCAGGTCCAGCCCCCTGGATCATCACCCAGGTTCTGCCCACCCTCCCTTGGAAGCCTTTCTGAAATTAGGGGGGCCTACCTGACATCGGGTTGGGCCGTGGAGTCCACTGGTGCACTGGGTCAGTAATAGGATGTGGGCTTGCTCCTGGAGTCTCCTTTATCTCTTGACTCTGTAGAGGGCTTTTTCTGTTTTTCTTCCCCCGAGGGCTCAGACATGCAATAACGGCTGGACACAGCGTACCGCCGCCCACCAAGCTTTTTCCACCTTGCAGCATGTGCCACCAAACTGTGCTGCACCCAACCACTGCCAGGTGCTGCTACGGAGTGGCACATCCCCCAAACCCTCCCCAGAGAAGGGAGCGCTGTCCATTGGATGCTCAATCCCTTCCCTCCCTTGCTGCCCCCGATGGCCCTGGCTTGTTCCTGAACCCAGGTCGACAGAGTGGCACAAGTTGTGGCATTCAGCGCCTCAACCCTCAGCACCACCTTGCTAGCTTAAGTTCAAGTTTGAAGTTTATTGTTTGGGTTTTGGCCTTTACATGAAAATTTCAAAAAATGTAAAATACAAGGTTCATACATAGTACCAATGTGTACAGTTATATTAAAAGTTTTAAAATATATGTAATACAGTATCTCATTACAAGACAGCAGAGAATCAGCAATGGATTCTGTTTATATAACAAATTATCTCTAAGGACCAAATAGGCATACTCTGAAGTCTAGTACAGATTGGACTATAACCTTGACAAATCTGAATATGCAGAAAGGCTGGCAAAATTACAATACTCGGAGAGGTAAATTAAAGATGTACAAAATATGTGAATTTCATTCCGCAAAATATTTCTAAACATTCTTGTTTTTCGAAAAATATTTAGAGGGTGGAAAATGCAAAATTCCATCAGTGAAATCATGAATTTCATCCGCAAAATCACATATTTCACTCACGAAATGTGGAATTTCACCAGTGACTGGCAGAATTTTGCCACTCTCTGGTGAAATTCCACCACTTGTGGATGAAATTCTACATTTTATGGGTGAAATTTACAATTTCACTGACAGAATTTTGTATTTCACACCCGCAAAATTAATGGGCGAAATACACAAATTTCACAAAATGTTTTGTGAAGCGAAATTTAACTTTACTGCAGCGCTAAAGTAAATGTAATTTTAGATCTTTATTTTAAAGGTATATATGATAATGATGTAGCGATAGGGAAACACAACAGTCTGCCATAATGTGTGACTAATCAACAAGAAAATTCACAGAAAAAAGGGAAATCTCAATCGTATACAACATCTGAAGATTTAAGCATTTATCTATAAACGCCACAAATGATCTAAGTATACCAATGTAATATTTAGGAAAAAAGTAGGAAATAAGGGGACAGAGTAGACAACAATCTTTAGCAATCCTGAAACAGAAGTAAATGGGCCATGGATGGGCTCAGGTCTGGTTAACTGTGCCCCCATCAAAGTATCATGCCTGTAATCTCAAAATTCCAAAATCAAAAAACTGTTGAATATTAGAAAAAAAGCCAAATTGTGGCAAAAAATAGGAAGCAAAGTTTCCTATGTCCATTTTACAGTATAATTGTCTAAATTATTATTATTTACAGTTTTAAAGATGACAAAACGCCAGATAATCTGTTTACAATTTGACACATCTTGAGTATTGTACAGCAATTTGATTAATTGATCCAAGGGAAGACTGAGATCATCAAGTATAGGACGTAAGCAATCACATCTTTTATTTGACTACAAAAGGCATACAAACATAACATGCTTATGGCCATCTTAAATCTTTATCCCACATTTACAGTGAGGAGTTTTAATACCAGGTTGTCTCTGTTTGAAATGCATATACTGTAATTTGCATCATAATGTTCCAGTTTGAACCTAGTAAGAAGTGTCCAATCTAAAGGATTAGATAGACAGACTAAGTAAGGTTTAAGATAGTGTACACTTTTAATCTGATAATACCATTTGAAATTTTAAAGAGTGGAAATGCAGAGAAAGTCCCTGTATATGGCTGTATTGCTAACCCTTTTCTTTATATTTGAGAAATAATTTCAAAATTACTAAAATGATTACCGTATATAACATGTTCTAATGTCTCTCAGAATAAAAAAAAATGTATAATAATAAGAAAAAGGGTCTCTAATAAATTTCATATAATAAATGTCCCAAACCCAGTGGAAATAAGTTCTCTATAACAGCTTTAAGCATTGGAAAAGTGAAACATTTTCTGAAATATTCAATTTCTTCTTCCAGACATTGCCTCTCCTTTTGCAGTTGGTGAAGACTGAGAACAAAAATCAAATGCCTCTCTGTGACAAGAGTGGATATTGAGACTTGGACAAGTTCCAGTCTTAAACCCTTAGCAGGAACTGACTGAGTGACATGCAATACATAGCGAAATATCTTATTTAATACAATCTCCAATGATTTTATATTAGAGAAGGCCCAGATGTTAGCTGCATATAGCACACTAGTTTTTATTTTGGCATTAATAACTGTAAGTATACCCTGAACTGCACCTTTTCCCAATCTACAATTAAATCTTTTAAATGAATTAAATGCCATTTTTAAGTTAGCTTCAATCAGTGAAAGGCACCTATTCCAGAAAACATTGGACGAGAATCTTACTTCCAGGTTATCATAATAATTTTGAGTTTTGATCTTTGAATTTTCCATAAGTAGCCTTTGAGTCAATCTATTTTTATTTCCAAAAACTACTAATTTGGTTTTATCTATATTAGTAATCAATCTGCTATCCTTGCTTAATGCAACAAAATGATTTTATTCCCTTTGTAGGAAAAGTAATGATGTAGAAATCAGTACTATATCATCTGCATAAGCTAATCAGCTTATCTTCCTATTTAACACACTTAGAGAAAGAAATTCAGGAAGCTCCAACTGTTCTATTATAGTATCAACATACAAGTTAAACGAGTGGGGGCAGGTATACATACATCCCTGTCAGACTCAAAGATTTGTTACAATAACGGATGCTAATTCTTCAGATTGGTTGCACTGTACTCTTATTCATGTGTTTTGATGTAACCTTATTATATTATTCAGCAGGAAGGAATTTACATTTTAATCTTGTAATTTCTGCCATAATAATTTACTGCTACTACTGTCAAAGGCAGGCCTGAGGTCCACGAAACAATAATAATGTTTTGATTTTTTTATTACATGTGTATTTATAAATAAGATGTGACAAAATGTAGAAGTGTTGAATAGTAGATTGTTCACTCCTAAAACCATTCTGCGACTCATTCAATAATTGATTTTCATGGATCCAGGACTGTAACCGCTGCAATATTACTTTATAAAATACCTTCTGAGATGTATCAATGAGATTAATGGGTGTATACATACTAGGACCAAAAGCTTGACCCTTTTTATATATAGGAAAGATGATACTTCCCCTCCAGCAATCTGGAAAATGTTCTCCTTGGACAAATCTATTAAATACTACTAAAAAGATAGGAAGCCACCAATCAAGAAACATCTTGTAAATGTCAGATAGAATCTGATCTGGGCCCAGAGATTTATTGGATGTTATTGAGGACAAAGCTTGCTTAATTTCCTCACAATACATACAGAAAGGCCTTAATGAGAAATGTAAAATAGTTTCAGACCTCAGTTCATTGTCATTAAAATTTCCAATATCTTCTGTATGTTAGAAGTTAAGAGATTAAAAATGCTCCTCCCATAACTGCAGTGTAATATATTCTTCCACTTTTCTTGAATATTGGTTGCAGCCACGGCTAACCACAAACCAAAGGGTTCTAGTGTATTTGGCTGTAACCATTCTTCTTCATTTGTTCCACATACCTTTCTAGAATGTTTCCTTCTCAAGGTCCAATAATTTTCTATATTCCTTCATTGCTTTATTAAGATAACTAAGATTTTTCCTGGATTTATGTTTTTTACAGTATCTAACATGTCTATTTAATTGAAGTTTAGCTGTCCAGCAGGTCTTATTGAACCATGTTAGACAAAAAGCTCCCTCATCCTATTGGTTCTAAATAAGGGTTTAATGTAATTATTAATTTCCTGCCATTTATTGATAATTTGGTTTTTATCTGAAGCTGACATTATTTTGCTGCTTCAAGATATTGAGGGATTAACGTAAAACAGTTCTGAAAATAGACTGATAGCTTTATTAATATAAAAACATAGACTTTGAAGGCAGATAAAGAAGACCGCTTGGCCCACCTTGTCTGCCCATTTCCCTTCCTATAGGATAAGATGAAGATCCTAGTTAACCAACAGCCTATTTCTTCCTACCCCCCACAAGAATTGTCTTATGTCTGTCCCATGCATTCTTGAATTCTCCCACAGTTTTAGACCCCAAAACCTCCTCGGGAAGGCTGTTCCATGCATCCACCACCCTCTCTGTGAAAAAATACTTCCTTACATTACCCCTGAGCCTCCCCCCATCTTCAGATTGTGTCCCCTTGTTCTTATGCATCTCTTTTTCTGAAAGATGCTACCCTCTCGGACTTTGTTGATTCCACTGAGGCACTTAAACGTTTTTATCGTGCCCCCCCTTCCTCAAGGTTATACATATTAAGTTCCATTAGTCTCTTCTTGTATGGCTTCTCTTGCAGACCCTGCACCATTTTAGTTGCCCTCCTCTGGACTGCCTCCATCCTGTCTATGACCTTGTGAAGATGGGGTGTCCAGAACTAGATGCAGTACTCCAGATGGGGTCTCACTATCTGTCTGTACAGCAGGATAACAACTTCCTGTTTTCTGCTGGTGATGCCTCTCTCTATACATCCCAATATCCCCAGCTCTCCCTACTGCCTTCTCACATTGCTTTCTAACATTAAGGTCATCTGATATGATTACCCCCAGGTTCCTTTCCATTTTTGTTGTTGTTACTACCTTCCCCTGCATTATGTAATCTTCCCCTGGGTTTTTGTTTCACAGGTGCATGATTTTGCACTTCTTTGATTGTATCCAAGCTGCCATGCTTCTGAACATTCCTCCACCCTTGCTAAGTCCCTTCTCATCCTTTCTACAGCTCCTTGTGTATCAACCCTGTTGCAGATCTTTGTGTCATCTGCTAAGAGGCATACTTTCCCTTCCAGTCCCTTTGCAATGTCACTTATAAATACATTAGGAAGGACTGGACCCAGTACTGAACCCTGTGGTACCCCACTAGTAACCCCTCTTTCTTCAGAGTGGATTGCATTTACAATTACCTTTTGTGTCCAGTTGTCCAGCCAATGCTTTACACAGGCTACCACCCTGGGACCCACTCCCAGGCTGGTTAATTGGATTATTAATCTTTTATGTGGGACTGTGTCAAATGCCTTGCTAATGTCTAGGTAGGCCATGTCCACAGCCCCTCCTTGTTCTACTACTTTGGTCACACTGTCAAAGAAATATATTAGATTCATCTGACATGACCTTCCTGCTGAGAACTCATGCTGCCTTGGGTACTGTGCCCCACTGGTCTCTAGGTACTCAACAATTCTTTCCTTCAGAAATGATTCCATCACTTTCCCTACCACAGAGATCAAACTGACAGGTCTCTAGTTTTCTGCCTCTGTCTTGCTCCCACTTTTGTGAAGGGGACTCACATCTGCCTTCCCCAGTCCTCAGGTACCACACCATCCTCCCATTATTTGTTAAACAAGGTAGTCAGTGGTGTCACTAGTTAGCCCCTTAATTATTTTAGAATTCTGGGGTGAATTCCGTCAGGCCCCATTTCTTTGTCTAACTTCAGTTTTAGGAGTTCTTTCAGAACACTTTCTTCTCTGAAAGGACTGGGATCGACCCCCCCCTATCCAGAGTGCTTCTGTTAATTGGATTAGACACCTCTCCCTTCTCCTCTTTTGTGAATACTGAACAGAAGTATTTGTTCAGTATCCCTGCTTTTTCACTGTGTCCCTCTCTGCCCACCCACCATCCATTCTATTCAGTCTCTGTCCCTTCCTTTCTCTTTCTACGCTCCCTGATGTACCTATAAAACTTTTTATCCTCCTTATCAACCAAGTTTGCTATCTTTTCCTCAGTTTGGACCTTTGCTATTCTGACTTCCCTCCCTGCTTCTTTCTGCCTTAACTGGTACAGTTTTTTTTGTCCTGCTCCTTCTCTGTTTCCTTATACTTCCTAAATGCTATTTTTTCCTCCTAACCTTCCCTGCCACCATTTTGAGAACCATAGTGGCTTTTTCTTTCATTTAAATTTGTTTATTTGCTTCACACAAAGGCTTGCTACCTCTGTGATGGCAGTTTTGATTTTTCCCCACTGTTGCTCCTCCCTTCCTTCTAGCCTGTTTGCTAGTGCTTTTCTAAGGCACTCTCCCATCTTGCCAAAGTCAGCCCTCCTGAAGTCCAGTACTCTCACTTTTGTATAGCTTGACTCTGTAGCTGAGTTTATCATGAACCACACTGTTTGGTGGTCACTTGTTCCCAGATGGCTACCCACTTCTAGATCTGAGATCCTCTCACTGTCCCCATTTGAGAGTATGAGGTCTAAGAATGCTCCCTCATAAGTGGGTTCCAAAACTAGCTGTTTGAGGCATGCCACCTATAGGGCATCGAGAATGGCCCTGCTCTTGGATAATTATTATGTCATCTAATTCTTTTAGAATTAGTTATTTTAAGATTACTTGCATTACCAACAACTGGGTAAAATTACTGCCTATTCTGAGGCCTAGATATTCAAAGCTCAGCACCAGGTGCAAAGCCATTGTGCTGGACTAGCACCAAAGTTTGCACCTGACTGCAATATTGAAAGGTACAGTTAGCACCAGCACTAGGTGTTAGCACCGACACTAAACTATAAGAGTATGCAGGGGAGGGACAGGGGGAGGGGCCCTGAATGCTGGCACACAGGCATATTTGAAACCATAGCAGCCTCATTCTGCACCAGCTATAGGCGGCAAGGGTCCACCTCTGATAGCCCTAGGGATAGGGCATTGTAGTAATCCAGATGCGAGGTCATAAAGGTGTGGACCAGTGTTGGAAGATCATCCGATGGTAGCAGGTGTTTTAGCCAGGAAATATTCCTGAGATGGTAAAAAGAGGTTTTGACAACAACCAACACCTAATATTTAAGTGTCAGCTCATTATCAAACATAATGCCCAGATTCCGCACCCGGTCGTAGGACACTAGCTGGTTGCCTCCTATCCAATGCCTGTAAAACTGCCTTGCAAATGAACATTCTTGTCAATGACCTGGGTCCACAACCAACAACTCAATCTTATCTGGATTCAGCCTAAGCTAGCTGGCACTCATCCAGTCCTGAATCTCAGAGAGGCAGTTGTTAAACACTGAAACATCATCATTTTGTTTGGGCACAAAGGACATGTACAGTTGAGTATCGTCTGCATAGCAGTGAAAACTCAACCCATACTGCCTAAAAATGTCTCTCAACAGCAGCATATACACCACAAACAACATGGTAGAGAACACTGTACCCTGTGGCACCCCACAAGGCAGAGGCAGAGGAGCTGAGGATAATGCCTCTGACTCCACTCTCTGCATCCTGAACTTGATGAAAGAGTGGAACCATCTGAGGACTGTACCAGGCAACCTACAGAGTAACTGCAGGTACTCTAGCAACACCCAATGGTCTACCATGTCAAACACTGCAGAGAGATCAAGGAGGACCAAGATGGAACAGCTCCTCTGATCTCTTGCTGTCAGGAGATTATTAAGTACCCGAACCAATGCATTCTCGGTACAATGCCTCTTCCTGAAACTGGACTGGAGAGGATCATAGATATTGTGGGGGATCAGATGCTCCTCGAGTTGTGACATAACTACCTTCTCAATAACCTTACCCACCTAGTGCAGGTTAGAGACAGGTCTGCAGATTGCAAAACTATCTGAGTCGAGAGAAGTTTTTTCAAGAGAGGGTGAACCACTGTCTCCTTCAGGGTGTCTGGAAACACCCCAGTCTCTAACAAACTCCTGACAATCTCAGCCAGGACTGGTTCAATTACGTCCACACCCCACCAGGAGGCATGTAGGACCAGGGTACAAACTACAGTAAGTTGGCTGCAAAGCCTGGATCATCTTCATGACATCCTTGATCACCAACTGGCCAAAGTATGACCAGACAGACTGGGTACTTGTAATCTCCCACTGATCTCTGCTCTGCCCATTTAAATGGGCTGTGCTGATCTTGGATCTGATGGTGCCAACCTTATCTGTGAAAAATCGGGTGAACTTGTCATATTTCTTCTGTGAAAAGACTCGCCAATTCTAGAGACAGGCTGGATTGCACAATCTGTCCACAGCCCAGAAAAGCTGAGCCAGTCAATTTTGAGCAACTGTAATCTCCCTGGACAGGAAATCTGCCTTCTTACAGGAGACTGCAGATTGATAGTCCTTATAATGGGACATCAATAAAGTTTGTCATCACCCACACCTGAATTCCACCACCACCAATGATCCAACCTTCTTCCTACTTTCCTGAACTCCCCAAAGGTCTCATCAAAGCAAGGGGACCGAGGGTGAAGGGTGAGTGGGCAAACAGGGACAGGAGCTATGGAATCCAGAGCAGACTCTACCACCTTATTATAGCTTAGCAAAAGATTCTCTTGGTCCATGCTAACATTTGAACTCACTGATAGATCCAGCACCACCATAAGACCATCAGGGGTCAAACCCCACAAAGGGCAGTACCAGACCACCTCCATAGGGACAGGTCTAATTGGAGGTCACAAAACTGAACCCTATAGTGTGGTGATCTGACCATCAGCCAGTTTATATGCTACTACAAACCCTATATGTTCCAGGATAGAATAGTTAGCATTACAAATAATTTATAAGTCATTTGAGCAATACGTAAACCTCACTAGGGCAATGATCCTTCAAATACAGTGCTCCCCTCTGGCTAAATACCCTCAGCTCTGAGTTGATTGCAGAAACAAAACTAGGCCCATTTAAAGCCAAACTGCTACAGAACCTGGCCACTCTCTGTAACTGTGACTGTGTTACTAGTGTCTAATCCTACCTGTTTTGGCACCTTATTTTCCCCTCAGAGTACCCACCTCCCTTCCACACTTCCATCCCACCTGGTTTTGCCCCACAGAGCACTTACCCTTGCCCCCTCTTTTCCCCCTGCCTTCCTGCCTTCGCTTCACAAAAATTACCCCTCCTTTTATTCACCCCTCCCCCCACTGATTCCCCACATCTCTCTCCCCTACCTTAAAATCCTTTCTCATCTCTCCTCTCCTCCCACCGTATCCAGTCCCACCCCTATCCCCTACCTATGAAACCCTTTGGGTGGATTCCTAGCTCATCCCACCCCACCTGCCCATTTACCTTCTTATCTGTCACCTTCCTGTTTCTGCCTCCATCTTCCCCCTTCTCTCATTTATTCTGTCACCCCACCTTTGGTCACCCCTTCTTCTGACCCTCCTAACTTTACCTGTATGCTTTAAGGCTCAGTTACCTCTATAAATTCCTTGTCCACATTAGATTGCTGTATGTACTGTCACAAATACATTGGCCTCTCCTACCTGATGTATTTAATTGTGCTTGCTTGACATGTTCTCCCTAATCTGAATGAACCTGTATGTACTTGCTTGTTATGTTCTCTATCTGCAATGTAAAGTCTATGTATCTTGTCTTTTACCTTTATGATGTGGAACCTTTGTAAATGAGCTTTTAGCTCAAAGGTACAAATCCAAGATTCCAATAAATAAATAAATACGATTCTTGTCATTGAGAGGTAAGATTTTGAAGTACCAAAAAATGATTGCTAATCACTATTTCTGAATGGTCCTTATTTACTAATGTATGTCTGTTTATAGTCTTCTCTGGTGAACTCTTCTGCAAGCTGATTCAGGATGCAGCTTGTTTATTAAACCTCATAGTATTTACATTAGTTAGAAGGTCCTGAAAGAAAAAGGACAGCAGGTTCAAGTGAAGGAGCCTTAACAGTCATCTAAAGGTAAGGAGAGTGGGGGAGAAATGAAGGAAAGACGGGAAATGATTCCAGAGGAAGGAGAGATTTTAGGAGAAAGCAGCTTGCCCAGCACATGAGTGAAGATGGAGAAGATGCAGGAATCCCTGGAGAGTACAGTAGGAAGAGGAGGAGGCAGGAAAAAGGAGTTAGGAGAGGTAGTAGGGAAGGGAGCCAAACCAGTATTAAGCAATAAGAATGGAGCAGTGAGACTGGCAACATGATGGCAGTGAGACAATATAAAGGGAGGAATAGAGGGAGCAATGGTGAGTATGGAGCAGAGAGTAGGTAGTGAAATGACTGAAGGCATTTTAAAGGGTGTCCAATCTGTCAAGGGAAGGGTAGGAAGAGGTGCCATAAACCATATCTGCACAGTGAAAAACCAGGAGTACCATTATGGTTATAAGCTCCCAGTGGACCTGGAGGGAGAAGCAGTCCTTGCTGCGGTACAAGGCACCAAGCTTGGGATTGCAGTTTGGCATGGATGGCATCAGCGTGGGAAGAGGAGTCAAGCTTGCATCTATCCATACACCAAGGTACTTCAAAGCAAAGTGGGTGCCATCCATGGTGGAGAGGAAGAGGAAGGCAAGAGCCATGCCAGTTTCTGGCATATGCCAAAGGTCATGGACACAGTCTTCTTGGTGTTAACCCTGAGCTGATTGGCATGAAAGTAACTCAGCATATTGTGGAAGTCATGCTGGAGAGGGACCGCCACAGCTGAGGCTGATGAGCCAGAAGTATAGATGACAGTGTCATCTGCATAGATGTGGATATACAGTATGAAGAGATACAGACAGAGGGGAGATCATTTAGGAAAATTGAAAATAGTGTCAGACCCAGAATGGAGCCCTGTGAGACCCCTGCTTGGATAGGGAAGGGACAGAACATCACTCTCCTGAACTGACTGTTGACCTCCACAGCTGAGCAGGACCTCCACAGCTGAGATTGAAGAGCCAGAAGTATAGATGGCAGTGTCTTCTGCATATATATGGATATATGAAGAGACACAGGCAGAGGGGAGATCATTTAGAAAAAACTAAGAATAGTATCAGACCCAGAATGGAGCCCTGTGAGACCCCTGCTTGAATAAGGAGGGGACAGAACATCACTTTCCTGAAGTGACTGTTGAAGACCTGCAAGGTATGAGTGGAACCAGTTCATAGCCGATGCCAAAAGGCAAGCAGAGTTCAGCTTGTCCAGGAGGAGTGGGTGGGTCACAGAGTACAAAGCTTTGGCTAAATCAATGAAATAGAAGCAGTGATATGTTCCTGGTCCACCCAGAGATGGACAGAGTCAGTTGCATGTAGCAGGGAAGAGATGGTAGAATGGGTCTTCCTAAAACCAGAATAGTAAGATGATAGGAAAGTTGAGGAGTGAAGGAAGTCAGAAAGTCTGGTGTACACGAAGAAGTGTTGAAGTTTAGCAAGACAGGGGAGGAGCGAAATCAGCCCATAGTTGCCTGGGGAGGAGGGTCACCCCCTTTGTGCAGAGGCAGAAGGTTAGCAACAGTCCAGGCCTGGGAGACAACATTCTGTGACAAAGAGAGGTTCAGAATAATGTTAAAGACAGAACAGTTCAACTCATGTATATGCTATGGGGGTGAGAACTCTGCGTGAACTCTGTACAGACTGTTACCAAGAAAGAACCTCTCTAGCTGATTAGTGAACTTTTGGAGAAGCTACTTTGTGTTACAAATTGTCTTTATAATATTCTATGTAGTAAGAACATCTAGAATTCAATTTACAGTGCTTTAATTTTTTCTGCTTTTTTCTGTGTAACTATCCTTTATAGCTTTAACTTGTAACGTCTTCAATATATAAAGAACATTCCCATATAGAAGTTTGGTAACACTTTATTTTAAGTGTCCTTAACTACACTATAACTTCTGTATAACTACACTGTAACTGCACTGTAACTACTGTGCAGCTACATGTAACTACTATGTAGTTGTTAACTAGTTTCACATTTGCATGTTGTCTAATTATGCAATTTGCATACATGTGCAACTATTATCCTCTCCCTTTCGGCACAAATCAACTAATTCCTACAAGAGTAACTACACTTTTAATAGGTATTGCAAAGTGCAACAGAAAATATATTGTGCAACTACCACTGTATCTCTTCTGGCATTATGTAATTTGTTCTTATAAGGGAAACTGCACATGTAATAGCTATTGCAAATTGTAACAGCATATGTATTGTGTAAATGCTATGTTACTACTTTTGGCATTATTAAATCTGTTCTTGCAAGTGTAACTATATATTAATTGCATGTGTTGTACAATAATTCAACAGTCCATGTCTATATAACATTTATTTAAAAGGCAATCACACAAAAACAATTTTAAAGTGAAATCAGAATGGTAACAAAAATATGATTACAATGCAACTTCAATTTGCTACAGTTAAATGCACTGACTAGCAACTCTTTAGATGATGTTCCATGTCTTTATTCCAATTTTTCATGAACTTACAGGTTAATAAACATGCACACTAATATTTTGAATTGATATATAACTGTACACAAACATATTTCATTTGCATAATTACTAACTGGTGGTATTACAATATTGTGGCTAAGAAATAATGGTACTGCTCTAATAGTTAATGCCTAGGTAACATGTATTTGCAAGTGTGCATACTTACGTTTACCAAATGTCAGTACTGTAGCTGTGATGTACTATAAATTCTCATTTAAAATCAGTACCTCCTGAACTTACTGCTTACTAAACATACAATCTAATATTTGACTGTATTCACGTAGGCAGCAGGGAATGTGTCAAATGTGCATACCCAGGCCAAGTGAACAACAGCAACCATCGAATCAGACAGACTGACCACCAGCAGACTGGATCATGCACTTTGTGTGGAGTGAGGAATTGTGGGCTATGGCTGGTCCTCCCACTACAGCTGTTTTCCAGTAAGTGGGCCTACTGGTCTGCCCATGTTCACCCCCATGCCCCCAACTCTCATGGTACAGTCAGAGCCAGAATATTAAAAGAGCTCAGAGAGATGCTGGTGGCCCCACCGATCACTCTATTCAACAGATCACTGGAGGCGGGGGGCAGTCGCAGAAGACTGGAGGAGGGCTCATGCTGCCCCTCTCCAGAAAAGTGGAAGCCAAGAAGAGGCAAGCAACTACATACCAGTAAGCCTGACCTCAGTGGGGGGGGGGGAATTAATGGAAGCATAGCTAAAGGAGAGGACTGTGTCATTCCTTGAATTTAGCAGAGCACAGGATCCAAAGCAGCATGGATTCACAGTGGGAAGGTCATGTCAAACAAATCTAATACAGTTCTTTGGCTGGCTGATGAGGGAGGTAGACCAGGGAAGGGCAGTGAAGGTGGCCTACTTAGATTTCAGCAAAGCCTTTGATACTGTCCCACATAGAAGGTTGGCAAATGAGTTAGGCAGCATGGGAGTGGGTCCCAAGGTGGTAAACTGTGTCAGAAATTGATTGGGGGCAGGACGCAGAGGGTGCTGGTGAATGGTGTTCAATCAGAAGAGAGGAAGGTGACCAGTGGTGTGCCACAGGAATGAGTCCTGGGACCAGTCTTCTTCAATGTCTTCATAAGTGACATTGCATATGGGCTGGAGGGGAAAGTATGTATTTTTGCAGATGACACTAAGATCTGCAACTTGGTTGACACTCCAGAGGGGATATAAAAAATGAGAAAAAATCTAAGTAGAATGGAGGAGTGGTCGGAAGTATGGCAGCTAAGATTCAATGTAAAAAAGTGCAAAGTCATGCACTTGAGGAGCAGAATTCCAAGGGAGGTGTACACGATGGGAGGATACTGGTGGTCACACAGCAGGAACTGGACCTGGAGGTACTCATATCGGATGACCTAAAGGCAACCAAACAATCTGAGAAGGCTATGGGAAAATACAGTGGGATGCTGGGGTACATAGGGAGAGGTATCACCAGCAGAATGAAGGAGGTGGTTATGACACTGTACAGATCACTGGTGAGACCAAAGCTGAAGTACTGTGTCCAATTCTGGAGACCACATCTCAGGAAGGACATAGACAAACTGGAGGCAATCCAGAGGAGGGCTACAAAGATGGTGCGGGGTCTGCAGAAAAAGTCATAGGAAGAGAGGCTAAGGAAACTCAGTATGTATTCCCTGGATGAGAGAAGAGAGATGGGGGGCATGATAGAAACATTCAAGTACCTCAGGGGCATAAACAAAGTACAAGATGGTGCCATCTTTCAAAAAAGAAGTACAAGAACAAGGGGGCACAAATGAAGCAAGAGGAGGTAGGGTCAGGGGCAACATAAGGGGGTATTTTTTCACTGAAAGGGTGGTGGATGCTTGGAACAGCCTCCCTACAGAAGTGGTGAGGGAAAAACAGTTAGGGAATTAAGGAGTGCATGGGATAGACATAAGAGTACCCAAGGGATAGGAAGGAAAGGGTGAGATGCAGATCAGCTTGTATCTGTGGTTTGTAATAGGTAGGTGAAATGGGCAGACTGGGTGGGCCACATGGCCATCATCTGCCATCAACTTCTATGTTTCTATATATGTAGCTTTGTTTGAAGGATGGTGCCATGGCTGCCACACCATTGAGCTGGTGAGAAGGGCATGTAATGTCCAAGGAAAGGTCCCTGCCTTTGTATCCGGTGTCACCCTCCACCATTCTACACAGCAAATCAGAAATAAAGCATGGCATGTAGCCATGCCCCTTCTCCAGCCACCCACTAGGGCAGTAGCAGGACAGAGGTGTGGGTGTAGAAGAGGTGTGGGTCAATGCCACAGAAGCAGCACATTTCTTTGTAACTACCGCACTGTTACAAGCCAATAAGTAATTATGTAAAATATTTTTATTGTAAAAGTAAACAATGTAGTTGTATAGCAATTCACAGTATTAGACTGTGTATTTATTAAGCAATAAGTGCATGAGGGAATGTTTTCTGAAGGAGACCATACATCAGAACTATATCACTGACATTTGATCAATGTAACTGTATAATAGATACACCCTTCTTTTTACACTTTAAGTGTCAGTTTCTGTGTACTTACTTTGTAAATACATTTTAGTTAGGAATTAACAGTGTAAACAATGCCACAGAAGCAGCACATTTCTTAGTAACTACATCACTGTTAAAAGCCAATAAGTAATTATGTAAATTAATGATTTTTATTGTATAGCAATTTACAATATTAGATTGCATGTTTATTTACTTGTTTATTTATGTATTTATTTATTTTTGTCACACCATATACAAGTAGTGGCTCTGGGATTCAAACCCTGTTCTCCAGATTTGCAGCTCATTGCTCTTAACCACTGCACAATACTGCAGTAAGTTCTTAAGGGAATGATTTCTGAATGATAATTTTAAGTGTCACTAACTACACTGTAACAACTGCATAACTACACTGTAACTGCACTACTATGTAGTTGCTAACTAGTTTCACAATGTATGTTATGTACTTAAGTAATTTTAAATGTGCTGCTCCTGTGGCATTGACACACACCTCTTCTGCACCCACACCCCTGTCCTGCAGCTGCCAGTGTGTGTGGCTGGGGGTGGGTCATGTCTAAATGCCATGCTTCATCTCTGATCTGCTGTGTGGAATGGTGGTGAGTGGTGACAGATACACAGGCAGGGACCCTTCCTTACACATTACATGCCCTTCCCACCGGCTGAATGGAGTGGCAGCCATGGCACCATGCTTCACACCAAGCTACCTCAGCACCTGACAATACCATGAGAGCTGGGGGCACAGTAGTGAACATGGGCAGACCAGTAGGTCCTTTTACTGGAAAACAACAGTACTGCAAGCATCAGTCATTTCCCACAATTTCTCACTGCACAAAGAGTGCAGGATCCAGTCTGCTTTTGGTCAGCCCTTCTGACTGGATAGCTGCTGTTGATCACCAGGCCTTGGTATGCACATTTGACACATTCCCTGCAGCCTTTGGGGTCTATGCACAAAATGATCAAATCTCCTATGCGACACATACCAGAGGGGCATAGAGGACCCAAAGTCAGAAAGCTGCACAGTGGGGAGTGGACCCTGTTGGCATGCTCCAAAGGATTCATTCTCTTGAGCACCCAATCCCCGAAAGGCTGGTCAGGTCTGTGCAGTTCTAGTCTGGGGGATGTGCCAGTACTCCATGCCATTCACTAATGCAGGGAGTGCTGGTCAAGAGGATCAAAAGCTTTGTCAGGGAGACCATGCAATAACTCTTACATTTCTCCCCAAGGTACAGCTGTTGGCCATGGTGGACATGTGCTGTCACCCCCACCATGCCAAAGCAGCCCTCAGGGACAACAGTTTCAAATTGAAGCAGTATCATCTCAGTTGACGAGGCCTTTCTAGCGAAGCCCTGGGGTGAGTAGTTCCAACTCGTTTTTGTGGTAGGACTTGTTCTATGATGAAATAAAGAATACATTTAAAATATTTTCCTACATGTGGACAATGCAATACTTTGTCATAGTGCAGATGCTTGTGGAAACTTTTGAGATATTGTTGGGGGGTTAGCGGTCCCCAGATTAAACCGTTCTAGCAAAGCTCTGGGTAAGTAGTTCCAACATGCATGTGTGGCAGCACTCATCTTTTGATGAAATAAAGACTACTTTTGAGATATTTTCCCGTGTGTGGACAGTGCAGTGCTTTGCTAGAGTTTAACAAATTGTGGAATTTCCTTAAATATAATGGGTGGGCTGGGGACAGCTGCTCTGTAAGCACCAGTGATCTTGAAAATATTTTAAAAATTTCAGCACTGAATACTGTGCTCTATGTGGAGCAGGGGATCCACTCATGGACCAGGAATGGGCATCCAGTTAGATGCCTACATGTATCCATCAATTTTCACCCCCTCCACTAGCACACCAGGGGGTGGGACAGCATATATGAGGTGTGCTGTGGCTGGAAATCATGAATGGCAGCCTGTGCACAACCATCCCAGGGTGTACAGCTTCTCTCGTGCCAGTTATGCTTCTTTTGTGTGTACCAGGCACACCATTGATGCATAGGTCCCTATGTTAATAGTGTCCAATATTAGATTGCATGTTTAGTAAGCAGTACGTTCATGAGGGACTGATTTCTAAATGAGAACTTACATCACAGCTAAATGTAAGTGTGCATACTTATAAATACATGTTATCTAGGCATCAACTGTGAAAACATAGAGAATAGTGGATGGACAACCATGCACAACCAGTGTGTTTGGCCACAGAGAGGTTCTGAGTCCCTGCAACCTTGACAGCGAAGCTTGAGAGGTCCATGGGATTCAGAAGCCTGAGGTGGCAGAACACACTGGTTCTGCATAGAGTTGCCCATCCACTATATTTTATAGTTTATAGTGTCCCTGATATCTTATTCTGAGAGTTACATCTGGTTGCTAGGATGAGTGGTGTGGCTATTAGGCACCAGACATCCCTACATTTGTGTTGTGCATCCTGACTGGTTGAAAATCAGGTAGGGAGAGATTTTTTCTAGCATACACTATAATACCAATTTTTCTTAGCCACAATATTGTTACAGCACCAGTTAGTAATAATGCAAATGAAATATGGTTGTGTACATTTATATATCAATTCACAACATGAGACTGTATGTTTATTAAACTGTATGTTCATGAAAAACTGACATGGAATATCATCTAAAGAGTTGCCAGTGAAAGCATTTATGTGTAGCAGACTGAAGTTTGAGTCTAATCATCTTTTAGTTACCATTCTAACTACACTCTTAATTTGTTTCTGTGTGATTACCTTTTAAATAAATGTCAGATAGACATAGACTGTTGAAATGGAGCACAAGACCTGCATTTATATGTAGTCACACTTGTAAGAACAAATTGAATAATGCCAAAAGTAGTATCATAGTAGTTATACAATTGATTTGCTGTTACAATTTTAATAGTTACAACGTGTAGTTGCCCTTGGAAAAACAAATTACATATTGCCAAAAGAGATACAGTGGCAGTTGCATGACAGATTTTCTGTTACACTTTTCAGCAGCAATTAACTGTGTAGTTAAACTTGTCAGAATGAAATTATTTGTGCCACAAGGGAGACAGTAGCAGTTGCAATGTATCCAAATTGTGTAACTACACTTTATGCAAATGTAAAAACTGGTTAACAACTACATAGTAGTTACATAAAACTGCACAGTTGTTACAGTGCAGTTACAGTGTAGTTACTTCATGGAAACTGTGTGTAAGTACACAATACACAAATGTGAAACTAGTTGACAACTACAGTACATAGTAGCTACATGTAACTGCACAGCAGTTACAGTGCAGTTACAGTATAGTTATGCAGTAGTTAGAGTGTAGTTAAGGTCACTTAAAATAAAGAGTTACCTGAAGTTTATATTTTGTACATTTTTAGGATGCAATTAAATTATTTTGTATTTTATCCCCCAGTGACAGAGCGTGCTTAAAAAGGTTCAGGTGATTCTTTTTATCATCCAATCTGTCTTCTAAAGAATGGTACTAAATCAAAATAAGTTACTTCAAACAAAGATGTAGATTCAGGAGTGCCAGAAGCAAATAAGGGTTCCTATGTCTAGGCCACATACTCTGTGCAAAAGTTTATAAATGGATTAAGAGGAGAAGAGTTTACTGGTGTGGCTGCAAAATACTTGCTTCAGTGAAGATGTAGTGCCACAAATATACTGGTAGCAGATGAAAGTGCCCATCAAAGAAAGATGGAAGCATAGCTAGATAGATAGTAGACAGATAGACAGACAGACATGCACATAGATAGACAGATAGAGAGAGACAGAGAGATACTGTACCTAAATAGACACACAGACAGATACCCTTGATTCTCAGAGGGGACTGAGATCAGCACAAGCTGAAGCAAACAGCAGCTTGCTCCGAAGCCTGGTGCACCAGGGACCCTTCGCCAGATTCTCTAACTGACAGGATCCTGGTGGCAAAGTCCCTAGGCTTGCATCAACCCTGGCCATGTGCCAAACAAAGGGTGCTGCAGGAGGGCTTGCCTCAAGCTGTGGGACAGCTGAGCACCAGTCCATTGGGGCCCCCCATCCACACCACCCAGTGCCCATATGCCTGTCGTGTTTTTAATAATTATTTTATCCTGGTGGTCTTGCAGTCCCTCCCCTCACCCTGATATGCCAGTTGTTGTGCTTTTTAATAATTATTTGACCATGGTGTTCTAGAGATCCCTCCCCCACTCAGATATGCCCATTGTTGTGGTTTTAATAATTATTTTACCCTGGTTGTCTTACGGTCCATCCCCCTGCCCCCATGTGCCATTGTTGTGCTTTTAATATTGTTTTACATTGGTTGTGTAGTGGACCCTTTTCCCCATCCTGATATGCCCATTTTAGTGCTTTTAATAATTATTTTACCCTGGTTGTCTTACAGTCCGTCCCACTGCCCCCATGTGCCCATGGTTGTGCTTTTAATATTGTTTTACACTGGTTGTGTAGTGGTCCCTTTCCCCCATCCCGATATGCCCATTTTTGTGCTTTTAATAATTATTTTATGCTGGTGGTCCTGTGGTCCTGCCCCTGCCCTGGTATGCCCTCTATGGTGCTTTTTAATAATTGTTTTACCCTAGTGGTCTAGCAGTCCTTCCCCTGCCCCGATGTGCCCATTGTTGTTCTTTTAATTATTTTATCCTGGTGGTCAAGCAGTACCTACCCCAGCCCTGATATTCCCATTGTTGTGTTTTTAATAATTATTATACCCTGGAGATCTAGAGGTCCCTCCCATTGCCCCAATATACCTGGTATTGACAATTGCATAGACATTATCCTGGTGGTCTAGTAATCTCACCCACCCAACCCTGGCATGTAGTGCCAACCATCCCACTCTCCACCAACCCATACCCCGAGTCGGCGCTGGCACACCCTTCCTCACACCACCACAGCTGGAGCCGACTGAACTATCATGGAGCGCTGTACTGCAATACAGTGTGCTTTCATTGAAATGAGCATGTACTGTATTGTAGTACGGTGCTCAGTGACTGTTCAGTCAACACCAGCAGAGGTGATGTGAGGAGGGGTGAGCCATTGCCGGCTCAGGGCATGGGTGTGGGGGAGTGAAGTGGTGGGCACTACATGCCAGGGTGGGGGGCCAGGACCACTAGATCACCAGGATAACATCTATGCAACTGTCAATACCAGGCATATTGGGGTGGGGTGGGACCGCCACACCACTAGGGTAAGCTGAGTTATTAGAAGCACAACAACAGGCATATCGGGTGCAGGGGAAGGGACTGGTCATCACCAGGGTAAAAATACAATAACAAGCATATCGGCAATGGGTGTGTGTGTTGGGGAAACATGGTTCATTGCTGCATCTGAGTAAACTCCTCCAGAGGAATTGTTCTAAGTAGCTTTAGACCATCCCTGGCTGGTCTAAGGGTACTTAGAAAATCATCCTCTGGAGGAGTTTAGAGAATACCATTTACAGAGGTGTGACAGCTTGTGTCTGCCACATGCCCCTTAGTGCCAGATTGTAGCCTGTTTTGGGGTGCACCAGTGGCACAAGCCCCATTTAGGACAGGCAGCCTGCAGTTGATGCAGGCTGTTTTTGTGAATGACTTGAGGGGTGCAGTTTTTTTTTTTAATTTAGAAAGCTTTATTAAGTATTTTTACAAATATCATGATGTGGAAGAATAAAGTAACAACAATTTCCAGCAATCCCTTCCCCTGAGGCATGAAGCCCCCCACCCCTCCCTCCCTGGAGCAACGCTATTATCTACAGGATATAAAAGGTGTGGGCTATATAACACCAGATATGTTTAAACATGAAAAAAGAAAAGATATATTGCTACTTGGGCCAATACATGCCAAACATTCTGCAATATTATCCCTTCAAGAAGTATACAAAGTGTGCAGTTTATCTCACTTCTTTTCATAACCCTGAGGGTTGTGCCACCAACAAGCAATGAAACGCTCCATCATTAAGTTGGAAAGCAACTCTTGCAGCTATTCATTATAAGAGATCATAGATTTGTCTAGCCAGTGTCTGAGCACCACTTTTTTTAATGAGAGGGAAACCATAGCCATAAAGTATCTATGTTCTACTACCCAAATCAGGGACATATCACCCAATATACAAATCTCTGGATGGAACAAGCCCTGTAACCCCAATAGAGGATTGGCACTATTCTGTATTGCAGTCAAAAGTGGGGTGACTTTTCGGCAATACCAAAAGAGGTATAAGAGGGAGCCTTCTTTGCTGCCACACCTATTACAAGTGGATGCCTGTTTTAGCCCCATATGTGCCATTTTCTGTGGGGTATAGTACAAATTATTCAAAATATTGAACTGCATAAACTGCAATCTATCTTGCCCCACGTAACGGTATGTACTTTCCCAAATGCCCTCCCAACGTTGCTGAGAAAGTGTGAATAATTGATCCCAGTAGGGAGAGGAGACATCAATCTCAGGTGCATACTGAGAAAACAGGACACCATATGAGGATGACACAGCATGTTTTGGGGAAACCTGGGAAAGAGTTACAGAGAAAAAGGAGGAGAAGTCAGTGATCCAAGACCTCTGGCCAAACCATTGAATTAAAGCATGCCTTAACTGAAACACTTTAAATATATGTTGCTGTCCTAAACCAAGGTAATTAATTATTGCTTCTGAGGACATTAACACACCCTCACCCAGCCAATCTTTAACCACTAAAGGCCCTAATTGAGGGAGCCATTCCTGCTTAATGGGATGCCCACCTATTTTAATATTTAGGTTGTAAAGAATAGGCTGGGAAATATCCTTGGAAATGGGAGATTTTATCAGCACCCAGTACTGTCAGTATACTTTCAGAGAGATCCACATAACTGATTCCTTAATAGTAGCGGGTAGGCTGGACCAAGGGTCGTATCTCAAGAAGGAGAGATCTATCCCATGTTGCTGCAAAAGGTGGATTTCTAGATCTAGCCAGGGAAGCCTGTGCCCAAGAGGGGGATCTACAGAAGATGGAAGAAACCACTGAAGTAGTTTACTAAAGTGGCTGGATATGTAATAAATCAAAAAGTGAGGAAGTTTAAGACCACCCGTATATTTTGAAGCAGCCAGTTTTTTGTATACCCTTCTCAGAGCTTTATCTTGCCAGATAAATTTTGTAATAATATGGTGCAGATTCTGAAACCATTTCAGGGGTATCCAGAAGTTAAGCATATGGATGGGATAAAATAACCTTGGAAACACATTCATTTTAATAACTGATATACAACCCCATATGGAGAGAGGTAGAGCCTGCCAGCGATGTAAATCCTGGTGTACCTGGTGCACCAAGCCCTTTAGGTTAAGCTGGTGCATTAAGGAAGTATCTTTGGCCAGAAAAAGTCTCTGATATTTAAGTGAATGGGGGGCCCATGTTAAACCCAGAGGTACCACCTCCTGTCTACTAACCGAAACAGTGAGGGGAAGAACGACTGTCTTACTAACATTAAGCTTGTAGTGAGAGAAAGTACCAAATTCCTCAATGACTGTTAACACACCTGGAAGGGAGGTGTCAACATGGGAAAGGTGAAGCAAGATGTCATCCACATAAATAGATATAAGGAACACATTGGGGTCAACTGGAATACCTGCCAGTCCAGGGGATCCATGTAACTTCCGAAGTAACAGTTCCTAATATAAATTAAATAGAATTGATGACAATGGACAACCCTGCCATGTTCTGGAGCCTAGGGGTATGGGTAGAGAGAACTCCATTACAATATACCTTCACAGATGGGAAGGAGCACAGAATCCACAGCCATTTAATAAAGTTTTGGGGAAAGCCAAAGGCGTCCAGAGTCATCTGCAAGAAGGACCAGTCCACTCTGTCGAAAGACTTCTCTGCATCCAGAGAAACCAGGGCCATGGAAGTGTCTGTCTCCCTGGATGCAGAGAGGATATGTGACAGCTTCTGGAAATGATCCAAGGAGGATCTATTAGGTACAAATCCCACCTGCTCTTGACTCAGGAGACCATCCCATACCCGAAGAACCCTAGAGGCTAAAATTTTAGCCAAAATGTTAATGTCACAGTTAATTAATGAAATGGGTCTATAGTTACCCACAGATTCTGGGGATTAATCAGGTTTCAGGATTACTACAATGAGGGGCCTCAAGGAATCGTTGCTCTGAAAGACCGTTTTTGTGAATATAATCAAAAAAATGTGAAAGAGGGGGCAGTAATTGCTCCACAAAAACTTTATAGAAATTGGAGGTAAATCCATCAGGACCCAGGGATTTATCCTGGGCCAAACTAATTATGGCCTGGCATATCTCTGATACTGAAATGGGCTGGGCAAGCAAGAGCTGTTGTTCTTCCATTAGACATGGAAGGTCACATAGTTGGAGATAGAGGAGGATGTCTGAGTGAGATTTAAGAGAAGACCGGGGCTCATATAAGTTATCGTAAAAGGTAACAAATTCCTGCATTATTGTTCGGGGGCAGGATAAAATGGATCTGTTTAATGCTCTAAGAGCGGCTATCTATCTGGAAGATTCCACCTGTTTTAGATGGAGAGTCAGAAGGAGGCCGCTTTGACCCCCTGGTCTTTAAAAGGGCATATTCTGCGTTTTCCTTTCATAGTGTTGCATATCTGTCCCACAGAACTGTCAGCTCTTGTAGAGTGTCATCTGACATTTGGGGAGAGAGAGAGAGAATTTTCAATGGCAGTGATCTTTTGTAGCAGATCTGCTGCCAATGCCGCATTAACTCTCTTGCATTTGGATGCCATACGAATGAGTTCACCCCTAATATAAAATTTGCAGGCAGCCCATTCTAGGTCTGCTTTCCCCACCGAACCTGCATTGTGCTGATCAAAGAATGTTAACTGATCCTTAACCCATTCCACCAGAAATTTATCATAAAATAACTGATTTTTACATTTCCAAATTGTGTCCTTTTCCTGATTAGCCCTAATAACAAAAGCGAGCCACACTAGGGAGTGATCTGAAAGGGACTGAGGGCCAATTTCAGCTTCCAAAATTCTGGGAAGAAGGGAGGCGCTGATAAGAACAAAATCCAACCTAGAGTAAGATCCATGGGGTGGGAAATAATAGGAAAATACCTGATCCTGAGGGTGTAGGAGCCGCCAAGGATCGCACACACTAGGGTCTGGATCATATCACACAGAAAGCGTTGCTCAGTGTTAGATCTACACTCTGAGCTCCAGACCTATCAAGATCGGATGTGAGAGTAGCATTCCAGTCACCCCCAATAATTAAGGGAAGAGGAGGGAGCTTCGAAATTTGATGCACGGGGTCCATAAAAAAGGAAGGATCCAATTGGTTCAGACCATAGACACAGCCCAAAATGAGTTCAGTGCGGTCCAATAGACCAGTAATGAAAATATATCTCACATTCATGTCAGCAAGTGTTTGATGGTGTTGGAAGGGAATTTGACGGGATATCAGCGTAGCCACACCCCAGCTAGCCAAGGTGCACCCAGCCCCATATACCTGTCCTATGAAGTGTCTATGGAGAGAATTGGTCTCCGATGTTATCAGGTGCATCTCCTGGAGGAAGTTGACCTGACATTTAAGTTGCTGTAAGTGTTTAAAAATTTGAAACCTCTTGAGGAGAGATCTAGCCCCTTTAACATTCCAAGAGACAAACTTTATAGGACTGACCATAAGTCTGATTCATCTCAACGTTAATGTTAATGTGTTGCCCAGCTATATCTCTGCTGCTCCAGAACTTCTCCCCCCTGCCCAAAATTCCTCCAATCCTCTCCACCCAACCACCCAACATGAAAATCCCCCCAAAACTAACAAACGCCAACACAAATCTCTCCTTAAAAAAGTCACAAGTGATGGCAATTGGAAGACTCCAATCCATTAGAAGAGTAAGGCCCCCCACTTACCAGTTTGTGTCAGCCTCACTAGCATACCCACATATCTCCCACTGCCTCCCCAACCCCGCCCAGAAATCCATGAACTGCAGTTATAAAAACAATTGCCATAAAATAACAAATACATTAGGGTGGCCAGGAAAAATAACACCCAAAACTAGTGAAGGAACTGCATCTATTAGCAGTTAAATTTGGCCCCCTTTAGAACAAAGGTATAGATCAACTTGTAGGGGCTCACATGTTAAACCAAAATTTGCCTCTAGTTATAACTCACTCCACCCAAGCTGACGAAGTGAGCGTCTTATATTCAGGAAGTTCCTCTATTATCAGAAACTGCCCTAGTCAATGAGCTAGCACAACAAATTGAAAATTAATAACATCTCTAGGCTAGGCAGTAACATATATGCTTGTAGAGGGAAAGAAACATAAATAGTCCATGACAAAACTATACACGGATGATCAAGACCCAAAACAGTGCACTACTGAGTAAAGCCAATGTTAGTAGCAAGCTTCAGGCAATGCGAATGTCCACGGTTCGAGTCCCACCAAATACAACTCACGGAACACTGAAAAGATCCGGGCAGCAAGCGTTGCAAATCTCTTGTGGCTTGTTCTGCATGCTCAAAAGAATGCCAAGTATCTTTACGGAGTACCTGTAGTTTAGCAGGGTAAAGCATCTTGAATTTAAAGGAAGCAGCCAGTAATTTAGAAACCACAGAATGAAACGTGGCCCTCTTCTGATGAACTGTGGCAGGTGAATTTTGTGAAACATGGAGGCACTGTCCTTCCCAGGATATTTCTCTTAAATCCCTGCATTTTTGAAGACATACATAGATACATAGACAGTGTCGGCAGATAAGGGCCTATGGCCCACCCAGTCTGCCCATTTGAGCTTGTAAGTTCAGTTTGTTTTCCTAGAAGTCTGTTGCACCTTACCCCCTGACCTCCAGAATTCCTTTATGTCTATCCCATGCATTCTTAAATCCCGTGATTGTTTCAGCCCCCACCACTTCCTCTGGCAGGGTGTTCCACTTGTCCACCACCCGTTCTGTGAAGAAATTCTTTCTCATGTTTCCTCTGAATCGTCCTCCTTCCAACTTCATCCCATGCCCTCTAGTCCTGGAACATCTTATTCGCTTAAAAATAGTGTTTTCCTGCACCCTGTTCCTCCCTGTAAGATACTTGTATGTCTCTATCATATCCACTCTCTCCCTCCTCTCCTCCAGGGAGTACATGTTCAGTTCCTTCAGCCTGTCTTCATAGGACTTGTGATGCAATCCATGCACCATCTTTGTTGCCCTCCTCTGAACCTTCTCTACCCTGTCTATGTCCTTACATAGGTATGGTCTCCAGAACTGTACACTGTACTCCAGGTGGGGCCTCGCTAGTGTCTTATGCGAATTATGACCTCCCTTTTCCTGCTGGTAATGCCCTGCCTATACATCCCAGCATCCTATTTGCTTTACCTGCTGCTTTGTCACACTGTTTCCCTACCTTGAGGTCATCGAGATGATAACCCCAAGATCCCTTCTCTTGGTGCATGCTATATCCTTACCCCCAACTGATATATTGTGCCATGGTTTTTGTGCCCCATATGCATGATCTTGCACTTCTTTGCATTGAATTTTAACTGCCAAACCCCTGACCATTCTTCAAGTTTCTGCAGGTTGCTTCTCATTCTGTCTACACCCTCTGGTGTGTCTACTCTGTTACAGAGCTTTGTGTCATCAGCAAACAGTGAAATTCTGCCTTCTAGGTCCTGCGCCATGTCACTGATGAAGATGTTGAATAGGACTGGTCCATGCTGACCATAGATCATGCTGTTTATCCAAATAATTCAGTAGCTTAATAATGAGTGGTTGTGGAGGTTCCTCTTGTTGTGGCCTAGCATGCAGAGAGTGGTGGGCCTGCTCCACGATATAGCAGTTATGATTAGGGGAAGGCCCAGTAATTTTTTCCAGCAGCTTCTGAGTGAATTACACTGAAGAGGATGTCTCAGCATCCTCGGGAAGTCCAAATATAAGCAAATTGTTCCTCTGACTCCTTCCATTTAGATCATAGAAACATAGAAACATAGAAGTTGATGGCAGATAAGGACCGTAAGGCCCATCCAGTCTGCCCATTTCTTTTTCTACCTTATAAATGTGCCATCGGCCTTTGCTCTGTCAGTGGCCTATCTATTCATACTCATTTGTATTGCTCCCTTATGCCTATCCCATGCCTGTTTGAAGCCATGCACTGTATTCATAGCCACCACTTCTTGAGGTAGGCCATTCCATGCATCCATCACCCTTTCTGTGAAAAAGAATTTCCTCACATTTCCCCTTAATCGGCCCCCCTCTGATCTCATGCTGTGTCCTCTTGTCCTGCTATTTTTCTTATATTTAAACATGTTAGGACTCTTTCACCTTGTTAATGCCCTAAAGGTGTTTGAATGCCTTGATCATATCACCTCTCTCCTTCCTTTGCTCAAGGGTATACATATTGAGCTCTGTTAATCTGTCCTCATATGTCTTCTGATGCAGTCCCTGCACCATTTTGGTTGCCCTTCTCTGGACTGCCTCAATTTGGTTAATGTCCTTGTGAAGGTGTGGCCTCCAATACTGCACGCAGTACTCCAGATGGGGCCTAACCAGTGTCTTGTAAAGAGGGATTATTACCTCCCTCTTATGACTTGTGATACCCCTACTAATACACACTAACACCCCACTAGCCTTACCTACTGCTTTAGAGGTCTGCTTGGATGATTTCAGGTCATCAGTGACGATGATGCCCAAGTCTCTTTCTTCCTTTGTGACTGCTAGCAACTCCCCTCCCAGCCTATAGCTGGCTTCAGGGTTTCTCTTCCCTATGTGCACGATCTTGCACTTCTTTGCATTAAATTCCAGTTGTCACTCTTCTGACCATTTTGCTAGTTTATCCAGATCTCTTCTCATTCTGCCCATCCCATCTGGATCATCTACTCTGTTGCAGATCTTGGTGTCATCTGCAAACAGACAGGCCTTACCCTCTAGTCCATCTGCAAGGTCACTAATGAAGATGTTGAAGAGGACTGCCCCAGAACTGATCCCTGAGGTACCCACTTGTGACTTGCATCTCTTCTGACTGTATACCATTTACCACCCTCTCTGTTTTTCTGCTCGTCAACCAGTTTGCCACCCAGTTGACCAACTTCTGACCCACCCTGAGCCTACCCAGCTTATTTATCAATCTTCTATGTGGAACAGTGTCAAAAGCTTTGCTGAAGTCAAGGTAGGCAACATCAACTGCTCCCCCTTGGTCCACCACTCTGGTTACCCAGTCAAAGAAATCTATGAGGTTAGTTTGACAGGACCTTCCTTTGTAAACCCATGCTGTCTTGGATCCTGTGCCCCTATGGATTCCAGGTGTTGCACTATCCTTTCCTTAAGGAGTTCCTCCATAATCTTGCCACTACTGAGGTAAGACTGACTGGTCTGTAGTTCCTGCCTCCTCCTGCTACCACTCTTGTGGAGCGGGATCACATGAGCCCTTCTTCAGTCTTCTGGGACCTCTCCTGTTCTCAGAGACTCACTAAACAGTTCTGCCAATGGCTCTGCTAGTTCCACCTTTAGCTCCTTAAGTACCCTGGGATGTATGCCATCAGGTCCCATTGCTTTATCCACCCTGAGCTTAGCAAGCTCATGTAGGACCCTTTCTTTGGTGAAGGGAGTAGTGCTCACCTGCCTCCCCCCCTGTGTCCATGGTGCTGAGCTGTGGGCCCTGCCCTACCTTCTCTCCAGTAAATACTGAGCAAAAGTATCTATTTAGGATAGATGCTTTTACATGGTCCTCCTCCTCACATGCTCCCTTTTCTCCATTAAGCTTAGCAATACCCCCTCTGGACTTTCTCCTCCAGCTTTCCTTCCATTTTAGCCAGTTTTTTCCTAAGTAATGTAAACTGCATGTCAGTTTTATCTTTCCAACCCTCCTCTGAGGTAATGTGGGCTTCTACATCCCCTACCTTTCTGGTAGTCAAGTTCAAATCTCCCCAAAGTGTTTTCAGTTCCTCAGTAACTGTGTGCACTAATTCTTTGAAGGGCAATATCTCAGCTAAGAACCGCTCCTCCATGAGCTGCATAGGCTGTGGAGGTGTAGTGAGAGAGCAAGCGGAGAAGCCCCTATGTGGCTTAACTTTTTTGTTGCCTTTCTCCAGGGTTTCAGGCAGCATGTGCGTTGGTAAGGCCTGCCTCATTTTGGTGTCCATCCCAGAGTGTCTACAGTGATATCCAGGAAGAATTAACAACAGGATGATACCCAGAGCTGGAAATGTTAGTTTACACCTCCACCAATGAAAAAAGAACAAGAAACTGCTGGTAATAAGCAGGAAGTGTGGGAGTGGGTAGAAGGTGCAGCCACTAGACTAAAGGCATCACGTGACTAACTGGGGGGGGTGCAGTTTTTGACGTAAGGTGCCACATGCACCATTTATGCAGGCACCTTTCATCAGTCTCAGGGCTTTGAGAATCGATCCCACAGTGTTTTGGGTTTTTTATGTTTCTAGATGTTTCAATTCATTACAGTATAACAGTCCTCTTCAGAGTTCTTATGGTTCATGATTACTACCATACAGTCCAAATTAAGGTTGAACCTTTTTAGTGATTTGCATCTCCTACCATGATGCTTATTTTTGTGAGTATGTATGACTTAATAATTCTCTGAAATGTGGCTTTATTGTCAATGCCCTTGCAGGGTAATCCTTAATTACTGCTTTTGCACTGGGGTTCTTTTCACTTAAAAATCAAGTGCTTAGTAAGGATGTATCTTAAAGAATTAAGATCTGGAACCTTGAGATGACTTGGTAATCATTGTCTGTGCTTTTATTTGTTTTTGTTTTTTCTTACCTTTTCATCATTTTATTTTTATTTTGCCAGCTACTTATAAAAATAATCCAATAGAACCCTTGTATAATGAGGTCAGAAAAAATGTACTAGCAAGGACAGCAATGTATTTCAATAGGATAAAGAAATTCTGTTTTCAGATTATTATAAAGAAATGAAGTGTTCTCCCTCTAAAATATTATACATTGAGCAACCTGTAATCTTTTGTTGATTAATTTATTTATTTATTGAAAAATTGGCAACCGGGAAAGGCACACTGAGCGAAGGTTTATTTCCAGGTGAGCCCCAGGATAGGGAGGGGATGGGGGTACAGTCAAGCAAACAATAAAATTGGTGCATACTATTCAAATAAGGTGCTGACAAATGTAGTGCAACATGACAAAAGAACAAAATAATAAGAGCAGATGTGTGGAACATTACATGCAATACATCCTGAGACATACTCTAGCAACTCATTGAACATATCAGTGCAATAAAATTAGGAGACATTAAAACTGACCCCAAGGGAGCCTGAACTGGATACGGGAGAGGACTAAAGGACAGGGCAGGGAGGGAGCTCATAGACACAGGAAGGGAAGAACAGTCTTAAGGGAATTTGGTAAAGAAGAAATAAGTGCATTAGCTAGGATTTGAACCCATGCAGTCTGGAATTCTGTTCCTGTTGCACTACCAACTGCACCACTGACACAACTAAATGTATCCATTGAAATGTTCTTCCTAAGCATATTTTACTTGGGAAGCAGAAAATAAAAGCCGATAATGCCCTGTACACACTATATTTTAAAAAAAAAATTAAGTGGTGTAATACATATTAAAAAGCTGAAACACAGTGTGCATTCACACCTAACACAGTTTCAAACTGTGTTTAAAAAATGTACTAAAACCCTGCAAGGTACCTAATCTTAAAACCAGTTTTAAACAGTTTCAAACCAAACACGTTTTTCTTGTGGTGCAGACGGGCGATCGCATCATGTTGAATGAAAACCGTGCCACAATGCCGTTGAGGAGTTGTAATGAAAACATTAATAGCCATGATATCTGGATGCAACTTAACCATACTACAGCATGATGAATGGCAATGCAGATGGGGGACAGTTTTGAATTTAAAACCGTTTTTTAAAACAGTTTCAAAAATATATAAACTGTAATATTTATAGGCCCTTACTGTTTAAAACAAAATTGTAAAATTGTACAGATGGACCATAGCAATGGAAACATACAGAATGCAAGGTTTGTTGCTGAAAGAAACATCTCTTTCTTCTGAAAAAGAGAGAAACATGTCTTTCATTTCTCATTGAAATACGATGTGCTCCTAAGTAGCTGGCAGTTTCTGACATCACAATACCAGAATTCTGTTGTATTCTTTTTTACTAACAGAGTGAAAAGCAAAGGTGAAAACCCACTTGTTTTGTTGAACACATACTATATTACAATAATAGACAGTAAATACTAGCACATCAAAATAAAATAAATACAGTAGTCAGCTGTCTTTTTATCAGAAGTGAACATGTGCTCTTTCAACTACTTTGCTATCTTGGACCAACTATGGCTCAAACCACTGATATAATTAAGCTGATCCCTTTTTTTAGGCTGATGCATAGCTATGGCACAATGATTAATCCAAACAAGGATGAAACACATGCTTGTCACCACACCTGCTGTTTTCAGCTTCTGCAGATTGTGAATCCTTTTGGCACCATACCATCATGCTTAAAGTCAAACCAGCACTAATTCCTTCATAATAATTTTCACACATGCTATCCATGCTGCTTTGAATTACTGTAAGCGGTATGTGCAGTTGTGTTTTTCTTTGAAATGTGGCTTTGCTGTCAATGCCATTCAAAGGTTATCCTAGCTTCAATGCACTTACACTGGTGTACTTTTCTATTAATTTTCTTTTCTTATTAATGCAGAGAATAGAGGGAGGGAAGTGGAACTGTTGTGGTTACATCTAGAAAAAGGGACAGAAAAAAAACATATGAGAACAGCTGGCGTACAGGCCAGCATCACAGGGACAGGAGATGGACAAGGAATTAAGGGAAGAAATAACTAGAATGGCTATCCAGACAGAGGTTCTATTGCTGGGGGGACATCAATATACCACCCTTATAGTTTGGACAACAATAGGACTCACTGATCAAGTTTTACTGCTTCAAGAAACCCATTTCAGTTCTTGATTGTGTAAGATTTAGGATAACAGAAAATGATTTTAACAGGGTCATTAGGATCAACAACCCATATGCAAAGCTATGAAATAGTGTGTGTTACTATAAGGTATTTTATGGATGTAGTTTGTTTGTGTGGACTTGTTTAGAGCAAGGGTTTCTTAATCCATCTCTTTGATAAATATGTAAATAACTGAATAGCAGAGTGTAGTTACTAATTATTAATTTTAATTTGGGATTGTAAAACATTGACAGAGGAGACCTATGAGTTATTATTAATAAAAAGAATGTCATTAATAAAAGAATGTGAAACAGTAAAACTTGGTGATCATGTCCTATTGTTGTCCAAACTGTAGGAATGTGATATAGACTGCTTTTGTTTGGGGCAGGCACCTTCCAGATGTTCTTATTTTTACAGGGTCACTTGGACATGCTGCTCACCATGATGGATTTCAATATGCCTAAAGTTGATTAGAGTATACCCTTACCAACAGTTGGATCCACTAGGAATCAAATCATGCTTTATAATTTCCAAGGGGCTTTCTTGAGTCAGCTAGTTAGGGAACCCATTAAAACAGGTGCAGTGATGGAGCTGGTATGAACCTATCTTTACATCTAATGAGATCATAGTGATTGTGTTACAATTAGATCATCATCTTACAACTCACAATGTCTATGATACTCTCCAGTCTGGTTTTAGGAAGAAGCATAGCACAGAGACTGCCCTTGTCCGGGTGTTGAATGACCTCCTAATGGCTAGAGATTGGAAGGCATGTACCATTCTGGTCCTTCTCAATCTCTCTGCAGCATTTGACACTGTAGACCATGGTGTGCTGTTGGAGTGCCTGCGGATTTATTGTGGACTGTCTGGAAGAGTCCTTAAATGGTTTCAGTCTTACCTCACAGACAGGTTTCAGAGGGTTACCACTGGAATTTATTCCTCTGGCGCTCACTCCCTGCCTTGTGGGGTACTGCAGGGTTCCATTTTAGCACCCATGTTGTTTGCAGTCTATATGCTGCCTTTAGGAGATATCATTAGGCGATATAGTCTGGGTTTTCACTGCTATGCAGATGATACTCAGCTGTATTTGTCCTTTCTGCCCAGGCAAGATCTTGCTCTCTCCATGCTAGACAACTGTCTTGCTGAAATCTGATTATGGATGAGTTCTAGCTGGCTGATACTGAATCCAGATAAGACTGAGGTGTTGGTAGTGGACCCGGGTCATCCAGTGGTGGGTTTGGGGGGCTGGCCAACCACCGGGCTTATTGCTCGGTGGTATGTCTCTCACTACCTCTGATCGAGTACGAAACCTGGGCATTATTTTTGATGATGGCTTGACCTTAAAATCTCAGGTATCAGCAGTAGTCAAATCCTCTTTTTTTCATCTGAGGAATATCACCCCGGGTGAAACACCTGGTCCCACCAGGTGATCTGCCAACGTTGGTCCGTGTCTTTATCACTACCCATCTTGATTACTGTAATTCCCTTTACCTAGGGCTATCTGGGGTTGATATCCATCACCTGCAGCTGGTGCAGAATGCGGCGGCAAGGCTTTTGACTGGGATCTCTAGATCCAGCCATATTACACCTGTGCTCCATGAACTGCACTGGCTGCCTGTTAGGTAGTGGATCACATATAAGGTTGGTTTACTAACCTTTAAAGCCCTACATGATCAGGGACCTGGCTACCTGAAAGATCTCTTGGTACCCTATTGCCCCCCTCCGTCCTCTCCTCTCCACCAATGAACGATTGCTGGAGATTCCCAGGGTTCAATTAAAAACATCAGGATCACATGCCTTTGCTTTCTCAGCACCAACACTGTGGAATTCTCTACCTCGTTGGTAGAGAGAATGTCCAATCATCGAGAAATTCAAAAAAGGAGTTAAAGACATATTTATTCAGTTTAGCATATCCTAGTTATGGCTGTTAATTTATGATTATTTTAATCTATATGTATATGTGATTTTATTGTACAGCACCTGGGTTCTGAAAGGCGCTTTATAAATAAAGATAATTTGATATGATTTGATTTGATTTGATAAAGGTGACATACTGTAGAATACAGAGTAAAAAAATAACAATTAAACTATATTACCCCCTCCTACTTCAGCCAATGACTTGAAGTTAATTGCTAGGATGTTTCTGTGCAACTTATAAAGGTCCACAACAGCTTTGCTTCTCAAAGGGATCAAAACAACAAGTGGCAGAATTGTAAAAATCTCAAAACATGAAAATAAAAAAAAAATTACATCAGTACAGATCTGCATAGCATACATACTCATCCCTGCTTATGAAATAGGGGTATTGGACTGATATGATGGGCTGACAGTTTCTTTTAATCTTTAAACACTCTGTTACTATGCACAGTTGAGTAAATAAGATGAAAGCCTGAGGCAATAGATCAACATGTCTAGAAATAATACAACTGGTGCTGAAAACAAGGAAGCCCTGAATAATATGAAAATTAAATAGTACACTAAGAAACAGACTTTCAATATCCCATAGTAGAGTGCCCTCTCCAATGTTTCCAGTTACTTCAGCACTGTCATACAGTAGCATGGTCTCAAGCAATAATTTATATAGTTACATGCATTGAATTGCAACTGAAATGCTTTGATAGTTATCATGCTGTAGTACTAAAAACTCTGAATGAAATTCAGATAGGGAGTGTAGCAGGCATCATCGTACCTAACAAGATCTGTAGAATTCCCTCAGAGGAAAAAGGCAGCAAATGAACACTGATGCAAAGTACATAACCCATTTCTGACACATTGAAAAGTGTTTACTGATATACTCCTTTTAAGGTCACTAATTTACAATGACTGAAGAAATAAAATTCAATTTTCAAGATATGATATTCCGGGGCAGCAATGATGATTGGTAGTTTGATGTTTGGCATTTACCAGAATTCTATTGTCAGTCTTTTAGTGTGTGTATAAATCATCAGAATGAAAGGAGGCTTTTTATGTACCTCATATTAAATAGTAAAAATGTGAAACATACACAATGTATAGAAAAATGTAATTCTGTATAGTCACTTATCTGATATAGAATGCCAGATTCTTTGAAAACTGTTATTTTTACCAGTCTGCAAACTGTCCAAATTCAGGGATCTTACCGGTAAAACCCCAAAACCAGTGGCCATGATTCTTTTATTTATTTTATATTCTCTGTGAAAGACATTCATTCTGATAGTTTCCTGTCCAATAAGCGTCTCTGTTGCAGCCGCTCCCTCTTATCTCTGATTTCTATAATTCTTATGGCTTAAAAAGCTAATAGAACCAAAGTGGCAGACAGGAAAATGTTATACATTTTAAGAAGTAGTCAGCTGTATCTTTTTACGTCTAAAGTATTTTACTTTTTTCTTTGATAATAATAGTTTTCTATGGTATCATGATGAATGTGTGGAAGAGCAGTCTTCCTGGCTGCTGACATATCTAGTTCTAGTCCTCCCACTACATCTCCAGTGACCCATGTGGCAAGTGGCCCCATTGAGATGGATAGATGGAAGGGTGCAGAGCAGCAAGATGACCACGCTGCTGCTCTGCTCCCTGCTTGAGCTCCATTTTACCTTTTACTTTTGAGTTACTGAGTGCCTAATCCTCTTAAAAATAAGATTATTTAAGCTTTTAAGGCTGTATTTTGCTTTTTGTGCACTTCGGTCTGACTCCCATTTTCGATATCGGCAGAATTTATAGTGGACTCACACAGAACTGCTTCAAGTTCCAGGGCAGCTTTGGCATTTTTGGTGCTCTGTCATGCTTTTGCAGTAATGGAGCACTTTTCAGAGCAAGAGACTTTAATCTTTGAGAAACCCTGGACTGCAGTTGTAAAACTCTGAACTACAATAGATGAAAAATTGAGTGCTGGGCTGTGAGCATTCTTTTAATGGGACTAATGCTGCTGCTGTGACTAGCTGCTGTGCTTGCTAGTATACATGCTTACATAATCCTACAAAAGTTATGCTATGGTTGCCTTTGTTGGGGATTTCAATCTTACCTCAAGGTTATGAAATTAACTACATTCATTGGAGTGTGTTTTTTATCTCTTTACAGGTGATCATGGCATTTGTGGTGTGTGCGGAGATGTAAAAAGATGACTGCAGTTAGAAGCTTCAGGAAAGACTAGGAGATTGGGAAAGACTGGAATACTCAACCACACAAAGGCTTATTAAGGGTACCTCTGGAAATGCTGTGTTCTAGATGAACAGACAATTAAGAACTCCTTGAAAAGGGAGATTCATTCCAACAGAGCTAGAGAACAATAGTCATTCCATCTGATTGAGTTAGCATCAGAGCCGTTGAAAGTTTCAGAAGAACTCTGAGGTATTCTCCCATATTCTCTCTGTAACTGGTGACAATTTGTATAACCTTTCAAACGTGCCAGTTTAGATACCATTGTCTTGGAAATACTGTGCTGCTGAGTTTATTGCGGCTTGGCCTGTTGTGTCTGAGAACTTTCTTGCACCCTGACAGTCAGATCTTTATACTACTTTCCCAATAAGGTGGATAAAGTCTTGAATTTGCCTAGCTGCAGATCTAAGAATTGATCTAGTGCAGCTTAACAATTATTTCTATGTGTGTTTTCAAAAAATAAAATAACAGCTGGACTCCTTCATATAAGGAATGATGCAGCTGACTTTGTTTGCTTGACAGCACACTTATGAACTATAGGTGCTAGTTCAAAGTTTGTGTTTTTAAGACATGGCTTTGAACTTAAAAATGGGTGTGTACTGTGTGAGTGAATCTGAGAACATCTTTACACATAAACATTATTTGCGTGATGAAGTGTGATAAAGCTCCACACAATATTACTTATCTTTATTTTATATTTCATCAATGCATTTTATGTATTTTAATAACAAGATTGCCTTAATTAAGGAGATCACTCCAATTACTTAATAATTTACTGCACGTGGGGAAACATTAGCAGAGCCCCTTGAGAAAGCACTAACCAGGAAAGCTTTACAAGAGACAACATGATATATACATTTTGAAGTGTTGGCTGTTGTACAACATCTGTCATTTACCCATTTGGATGGTAACTCTACTCGCTTTAGTTTATATTAAGGAGACTGTTCAAAGAGATGCTGCATTAAAGGTTCTGCTTTTTTATACTTCTACATTTTCGGATTCCTCACCAAGGAAACAAGCTTTTGTCTTCCAAGACTTAATTCAACTAAAGTACGATATATTTAAAGACTGTGGTTTCAAGGAGGGTTACCATAAAATTATCCTAGATCATGTGATAAAAGCACATTGCAATTTTACAGGCATTGGTGAGGAAGCCTTGATTCTATATTTTGAACCTCCCAAATTGTCTTTTAAATTTTAAAAGGCCCAATTTTTTGACCACCTTTCACAAAAACTGTAAAACTATGAAAAGTGGGATGAAAGATGATAGAATTGACCTTTTATTCTTATGTATTTTTATGTGCTTTGTGTTTTTATTTTGCCTGGTATCTCGGCATTGACAAGCTCGTTATAGTAAAGCCTAAGTGTTGTATAAACTAAGGAAAAGTGGTTAATTAGCTTTTAAATACTTTTACTATGTAGTTTAAAATCTTAGTATGCAAATATCTCACTATATTAAGTACCTCATAAAACATGCGCCAAGTGTCCTCTTAGTGATGTAAGTTGAGTCTAACAAGAAATTTCCATACATCATGACAGAATCCAAGGTGGTTAGAATACTTTATAATTTAAATGGTGGAAAGGATATATAATGGTAACCCCCCCCCAGAAAAAACACTGTCATATGTCTGAGCTACTTTGAGGCACGAGGAATAACATATGTGACACTGTTATGTATCTACTGTGATGTGGGCATTTACCTTCTATTCTTATTCCTAAAACGACGGACATATGAGCTGAGGCTTGGCCCAGATTTCAGATTAGTGGTTCTATTTGAGTAACTAAAATCCAAACTTATAAGAGGCAACTGTAGTTCAAGGACTCATTTTTTGGACACCGTCTTTGTTGGTGCAAGGGACAGGGACTGCAATATTTCAATTCTGATTTGGATTTAAAGGCAACAGGGTTGGACCCTTGCTGTTTACATGGTCTAATGTCATTGCCAATTCAAACTTTAGGGAATGGACAGCTGATGGTTGTGACTTCAGAAACTCAATTGTGATATTTGACAACGTTTATCTAGGACAAACCTAGTGGGCCTCCAGGGTGATAGCCTTAATGACTGAATGTTGTGAGGTGTAATCTATTTAAAGCTTTCCAAATACAGGTATATCAAAATGCCTTTGTCATGGCTATGAAATCAGCAATAATAGCTCTTCATAATTTAAATTTATATTAAAGTGTTATTTAAATCTAAAGGAAATTTAGCTAAACATTCTGAGGAGTGTTCATTGGGGCATCCTGGTTGTATGGATTATTAGGTTTTTGATCAATTTATAAAAAAAATGGCTTTTGTTAAAAAGACATCTACAAACAATATAATGGATTGCATATTGCTCCTTCAAATTTTTAACTAGGCATGATCAATACGGTGCAAGGTATTATTTCAAGTGATTAACTGACATTTTTATGTAGAATTTGTATATTCTTTTACCTGTTGGACAATTGCAAAATATATTTTTTTGGATTGTAATGACTTGTTGTCAAATGAATAAACTGAAACTGACTAACTACATCATCAGCACAGTGACATCACTGCAAGTGGCATCACAGGTGACTGATCTGGCAGCTACTGAGTGGTTCTTCCTGAGTAGCTGTGTTGTCACACTCAGTGGGCTCAAAATGTTAACGATATAACTGGAAGAACAGAGCTAGAAATGTCATCTCCTGTGTAGAGTTCTGTTCCACACATAACACCTACTAAAATCAGGAAAAAAAAAATCTTATCTGCCAAGGGATAAAAAAAAAAGGTGCCTCAGATATAAAAGGTAACAGATGACTGCTTTTAAAGAAATGATATTAGTTTTAGGCAGTACACTACCTCTGTAAAGTATGAAAATCACAGGTATATATTAATTTCTAAATGCTCCAAGTCCATTTGGTAGCCTTGGTTTTCCTTTATACTTTCCAGTATCTGGAAACACCAAACCACTACTATGTGCTCCAGTAGAATAACTCACGTTTTATATCATCTGAACATCTCTGTGTCATTACTACCACCACATGCTGTAATTTAAAATATCTTCTTTGTATTACATACTCTGTTATACAGTATATGCAATTAGACATGCCAGGGTGTAGAATAGTGGGTCAATAATCATATTCCTCATGTCTGTTGTAAGGCATGAAGTGCTTCAGCCGAGTGCCTTTAAACAAACAAGAGGAATGTGTGACCATGATAACACATTCCTAAAGTATGTTACTGCATGTTTAACATGGGTTCTATGTAAAAATGTTTTTTTCTGGAAAACTTACAATTTTTTAATAAAACAATATTGTTTTTTGTGTGAAATATGATAAATAAAAAACATTGCTTCAGTTTAGGTGTTTTGATATTTTTGCTGAACCTGATGCACAGGCTAATCAAGGGCTCCGCATTTAAATCAGGATTGAAATGTTATTATGTTACAGATTCTTTATGTAGGTAATTTTTGTACTTGAAGATAATCTGTTATTTGTATGTTTCTATGTTTTATTGTATTTTAGGTCCACCTTGTAAATGGGCATTTGATGCTCTTGGGTCCCTAAGCAGTTATAACATTTTAAGGAAATAAAAAAAAGTGTATGTGTGTAATTGTGGCCAGATAACTATGCTGTTCTATAGTCTTTCTAGTCTTTCCACCAATTAGGTATGTAGAATGTTCTTATTCCTGTTACAATGATTCTTAAACCCTGGTTTGTTTATTGATCTTACAGCATGTCTTGTGACAATTTCTCTGGTACTATTTCCCAAATATTATATATATATATATATATATATATATATATATATATGAGAGAGAGAGAGAGAGATTGACTGTCTGCAAAAAACTTTGTTAATGCACAGTTAGGGTTTCAGCAATAAAAGTTGGGAAATACGGTCTTAGGGTTTCCAAACTAACACCACATCCCCTCCCTGGCATTCCAACCCTAACACCCCACCCTGGCTTTCCAACCCTAACACCCCACCCCCACCCTGCATGCAGGAATAGGCATGGGGGAGCATGCCTTGGGGTTGGAAAGCCAGGGTGGGGGTGGAGTGTTAGGGTTGGAAACCCTAAGACTGAATTTCTCAACTTTCATAGCAGGAACCCTAATGGTGCATTAACAAAGTTTTTTTTGCAGATAATTTCCTTACCTTTTGAGAAAGTATAATCATAGGCTTATTTGCTTGTGGGAGCACAGAGCCCTGTACTACCATCACTCCATAATCCTCTTTGTATTTGTATGTGGGATCTCAGGGCTCTCTAGGACATGCACTGCCATGTATGTATAAGGCCTGTGTTCCCATCACTCCATAATGGAATTCATATTTGTGTCTGGGATCACACAGTGCCATCCATCCATTACATTTCAGATATTATAATTGTATCCATATTTCTGTGTGGGAGTGCAGGGCCCTCTGGGCCCTGTGCTCCCATCCATGCATAACTTTTGAGATAGTGTAATGCTACCTTTCTTTGCCTGTGGAGCCCATCCAATCCCATAGTGTGCAGACCCAAAGAAACACCTGACATTGCAATGTTTTCTTATAGAAAACTAAATGCACATTGGTGAGGCAAGACCCTCTGCACCCTGGAAATTACAGAAACATTTTTTTTTTCAAAGTAGAGTGACAAAGAAATGTATTTTATTTATTTATTTATTTTATATAGTTTTTTTGCCTGGGGAAGTGTACTAGACATATTCTGCTTATTTTCAGGCACGACCCAGGGGAAGGGATACAGATGAATGCCAACTGACCTTGAACCAGCTTAAGCTGTTGGTGGTATTTTTTAGTGAATGAGGGAAATTTGACCAGGACACCGGGGAAATTCCCCTCCTCTTTTCAATAAGTACCATGGGATCTTTAACATCCACCTGAACTACCACCAATCCAGGCAGATGGGACCTCGGTTTAACATCTCATCCGAAAGACGGCACCTCAGAAGTGTAGCTCCCATCTCATGCTGCACTACAGTGTCAGTACTGAGATATTAACCCAAGTGCCAGATGTGGGAACTGAACCCACAGCCCTCTGATCTCCCGGCCTCAGAGGTGAGTTTGCTACCTACTGAACCACTGACATTGACTCTGTACACCTCCCATTACAGTGTTATCCTATGGGAAATGAAGCAAAATTTAACCCTGCAGAACTCCAGAGCAAAGTATATATTTTTTGAACAAACCAGAAAAAGGCATATCTGTCGGGAAAGCCCTTTGTACCCTGAACATTTCACACCAAAATAACAAGTCATTTTGTAACTGTGCAGTGACAAAAGAAACAGCTGTCTTAAAAATCCTTTTTCACAAGTTATGAAAAGGAATCCATTTTTGCAGTTCCTTTTTTGCAATTCGTGGTAAAAGAAAGTCCTTTTTCAAAAATTGTGAAAAAGAATACTTTTTCACAAATTTCTTTTCACAATTTGAGGCCAAAGAAAATTATTTATCAAAAATTGCAAAAAAAGATCCTGTTTCACGGCATGTGTTTTTTGTGGTTTGTGAAAAAGGACATCTGCTGCTAAAACAAAAACACAGATTTGTGAACCAGTTATCAAAAAACTAACCCCAGAATCTGATTCTATGGGCCATGATTATGTAAACACAACTGTTGGTATTAACTAAAGCCCTCAATTTTTTAGTAATTTAATTTTGTTTACCATGCTAACTAAAAACAAGATGATGGCAGCACGTAAAAAGATTCTGCATTTGTGGAAAAGGATTCTGCATTTGTGATAAAGTATCCTTTTTAGATCAGGACATCTAACTGGTCCCATAGGAAATAATGGGAAAGTTCAAAATGTAATAACTTTAGAACAGATTAATAATGTTTCACCAAACTTTCAAAAGGCACATCTGTGTCCAAGACCTATATACCCTAAAATGTCACACCAAAATTGCACACCATTTTTGTGCAGTGGCATGACAAAGAATTTCACCGAAAGTCCTAATTTTCATATTTTTTAACTATCTATATCTCCTCACCCACACATCCGACTGGAGCGAAACTTGCCACATCGAGTAATCTTTGGCCCCTGATGGTACATGCAAAATTTTCATATAAAGCACCTGAACAGTTGCAAAGTTATTAAAGTTCAATATTTTCAGTTTAACATAGAAGTGAATACTGAACCCTAATATAGGGTGTGAACTGTGCTGCAATGATATATATATATATATATATATATATATATATATATATATATACATTCATTGCAAATCTGGACGTCTGGGCCCACACTCCCATCTACCTATAATTGTTGAGACACAGCACAGGCCTAGAGACATTCCAAGTAACCACTGCGATGCAAATGGTGCAATATCTCAGTAACCATATGAACATGAGGAGAATTCTCACCACAGTTGTAATTATGGCCTGGCAACCTGCACACATGCTGCATTTAGTAAAAAATCTGTATCCTGAAGCATTTTTGAGATATACGCACCGAAAGCACTGTGTCCACCAAAATGTTATCCTATGGGAAATTTCCAAACTTTGAAATGTTGTAACTATTGAATTAATGTAAATTTTATCACCAAACTAGAAAAAGTCACATCTGTGGGGCAAGCCCTTTCTACCCTGAAAATGTCAGCACTTAATTCTAAATTTTTTCTTTGCAGTGAAGTGGAAAAGAAACAGCAAAGTTTAAAAATCCCTTTTCACGAGCTGTCAGAATCCCTCTTCATGAGCAAATTCCTTTTCGCAAGATAGGGTCATCTGGTCATCATCTCATGAAAAGGAATTTTACCAGCTCATGAAAAGGGATTGCTCATGAAAAAGGATTTTGACAGCTCACAAAAAGGGATTATAAAAAGTAAGCCCTTTTTGCAAACTGTCAAAATCCCTTTTTGCCAGCCAATCCCCTTTCATGAGCTGTCAAAATCCCTGTTCGCAGGCCAATCCCTTTTTGCGAGATAGAGCCATCTGGTCACCATCTCACGAAAAAGGGATTGGCTCATGCAAAAAGGGATTTTGACAGCTCACAAAAAGGGATCGGAAACAAGTCATGAAAAGGGTTTTAAATTTAAAAAAGAGCATTTCTGACCAAAGTGAAGCAAACTAAAAGCATAGAAGTGTGCAGGACATCCCCATGAACAAAACCCATACTAAGATATCTACAGAAGACATCTCTGGGACAAATTATAACATTTTTTAATTTTTTAATTGCCCGTCTCCTTGGCCCTTAGGAGGGGGCCTCGTACCCCCTCCCCAGTCTATCAGCCAGGTCCTGATTACTGGGAACCCTGGCTTCATTGTGCTTGTGCAACCAAAGATTTTTACATTTTCCCCTATTTTTTCCCCATCCCCTGAGGGCGCCAGCATGAAGGAAGCATGTACAGATGAATGGTGTGCAGATCCATGCTGCTGTCAAGCATCCAACAGCATCCTCCCTCCCAACTCCACAGAGCCATGTGCCATTCTGCCCATGCTTCCACCAGTCAAAGATCTACGGGTGCATACGCTACTCGGTAATCCACCCCATCTGGAGGAGGAAAGCATCTGTTGGGCCACTCTTTCCTTCTCCTTTCTCCATCCAACCACTGATGACCCGGGTCTGTTCCCAAATCTGGGTCTCTAGTGTAGAGCAAGATGTGGCATCCAGCACCTCAACCCTCATCATCACCAGGCCAGCAATGTTTTGTTTTTGAAGGAAAAATGAAAACAAGATGGGGGCTCACAAAAAGGGAATTTTTTCTCACAAAGAGGGATGTTATAAAGCCCTCCTCATGAGCTGTCAAAGTCCCTTTTTGTGAGTACTAAATCTCTGTTTGTACTGTGCAGCTATCCAAAAGATCGAACTGAGCATACTCAGAACACAACATTTCAAAATAAAGTAAGTTTGGAATGGATTAATATATTTTCACCAAACCAATGTTGGTTTGTTCTTCAGGGCAAGCTCTCTCTCTACCCTAAAACCTACAGACTAAAAAAAGCAAACAGTGTGGCCACAGTGTGCTGAGGAGAAAACAGCACAAACTGGCAAAAAAGTGACTTTTACACTTATTTCAGTATGTGCTGCATGAAAACCACAGATCCAATTGAAAAGAAACTTCACAAATCAAGAGATCTGCCCCATAAGACAGTGTATCCCAAATTTCATGCAAATCCATGTAACAGTTGCAAAGTTATTAAAGTACAAAATTTGAGGTTTATCATTAAACTGCCTACTCAACTGTAACTATAATGGCTATATCTATCTATCTATCTATCTATCTATCTATCTATCTATCTATCTATCTATCTATACACACACACACACACACACACACACACACACACACACAGTGGTGTCCCTCAGGATGAAACGCAATTCTGCAGCATGTTGCAGCACTCTGCAGAATGCTGCAGAAGTTCTACTGAATAAAGCAATGTAATTTCAATGATAATTAGTCCCCTTTGTCATTCAGGAAAATGTGACACTGCCAGGATGAAGTGAATGCCACAGTTTCCTGCATGACAAAGGGGACTAATTGGCATTAAAGTTACAATGATTTATTCAGTAGGTCTGCTGCAGCATACATTAAAAGTGTGCCTTGGCACAATGAAGTGACAAAGAAAACAACACATGGGAAAATGTGTTTGTGCAGTGTTTTTGCAAAAACTTAAATGTGTTCACGATACTCCTATCTTTATAATGGGAATGTTGTCGCACACAGAAAAATGTTGTTGAGGTTACTTTTTTATCGTGATCATTGGGGCGACAACACAAAATGTTGTCGCGACAACAAAATGGCAGAACGGTGAAAAAACTTTGAAAAACACATTTCCAGACCATCTGCTGAAAAACGAATGCCAGGGTCATGTTCCTAAGGGCTGTTGGTGTTTACCAAAGAGCATTGTTTTCTGAGTTACAATGTTTTTTGCATCTCTCTAACTGAAAACATGATGGCAGCAGCACAAGAACAAAATTGGGGACCACGACAACAAAAAATGTGATTGCAAACCTTTTCACAATGCACATATAAATTTTATCACATGCTACAATGGGACATGAAAAATTTGCATAACTTTTGAACAGATTAAGATCTTTTCACCAAATCTTCAAAAGCCACCAGTTTAACCCAGGCCACATACAGACAAGCAAATTTGAATCCACTCAGATGCTTTCTTCAGTCCTTTAAGCTCTACTGAAAAATGTGCAAAGTTTGGTAATTTTTCACTTTTTCAATGCTCTTCAGTTCTGCAACCTTGCATCATACCAGAACAATACTTTCCAGATCCTGCGATCTATGGTTGGAGGCAGCGCATGCAATGTTTCAGGCAAATCGGACAAATGGTTTCAAAGTTATTGAAGTGCAAACGTTTGGGTTTAAAAATAAAGTGATCCTCCAACCCTAACTATACCTGCACTACTGTGCAGGTATGTATTATATATATATATATATGTGTATATATATATATATATTTATATATATATATATATATATATATACACATGTATATATATATATAGAGAGAGAGAGAGAGAGAGAGAGAGAGAGAGAGATGGAGAGAGGTGCGATAGCACCTCTATAGTTAGGGTTGAGCAACAGTTTCTATATTAAACCTGAAATTTTGCACTTTAATAACATTGCAACCAATCAATAGATTTGCACAAAAGTTAGTATGCACTGTCCTATGGGGAAGAGCTCTTGATGTGGCAAGTTTCATTATGATCAGATGTGTGAATTCTGATATATAGTTAGTGAAAAAAAGTAAAAGAAAACACCCATTTTTGCATTTTTTTCCTCACTGTCTTGCAGCCAAACACTGTGGAATTTATGCATGATATTTACAGAGTATAAAGAACTTTGGTAGAAGAACAGTGAAAATGTTGTACAATAATATTAATCAGCTGCAAAGATATTAAGCTTCTTAGTTCCGATTATATCCTATGGGACTTTGCTGAACATTCCATTTCTTGGGTAGAGGTCTCTTTTGCAAAAGAGGATTTCACCTCATGAAGAAGGATTAAGTCTTGCAAGAGTATTCCTGCTTCACAAGATTTGGAATCCCTCTTCGTGAAAAAAAAATCCTGGGTCGTGAGCCACCATCTTGTTTTTTTTTCTCCCATCAACTAAAAAGTGTATAAAATATATAAAACTGTTGTCATTTAAAAAAACAAACACCAGAACCTAGCTATTCAGGACCCATTTCACTAGATTCTGATGTTTGTTTTTTAAAATAAGTGCAGTTTAACCCCTCATTCCCTAATCACTGTCCACAATCAATTTCCTGGTACTTAGTGGCCCTCACTCTCTGATCACTCTCCCCTTCTTTCTTATTTTATTAATAATTTATTCTGACACCTGGATGCCCAGCCCCGGTGTTGGGTAACCCCTGCCCCTGTAGCATGTTGGTGCATGCTTTTGTCACTTCCAGGTTGGATTACTGTAATGCCCTGTACCTAAGGATATCTGGAGGCAATCTCTTCAGGCTGCAGGTAATGCAAAATGTGGCAGCAAGATTGCTGATGGGGGTGAAATGGTGTGAGCATATCATCCTGGTCCTCTGAAAACTGCACTGGCTGCAGGGCCAGTGGAGGACTGTCTTCAAGATAAGGCTCCAAATCTACAAGAATCTGCATGAAAGGGGTCCTATCTGCAAGATTTCCTTGTTCCCTGCCGTCCACCCCGGGCACTCCATTCTGTCGAGGGAGGCCTCCTTTGAGTTCGCAGAGTCAGGCTATGGCATTCAGGGGACGTGGCATTCTTGGTGGCAGCGACTGCCCTGTGGAACTCCTTGCCTGGTTATTTAAAGGAGGCTCCCTCAGTAGAAACATTTAAAAAGGGCCTAAAGACGTATTTGTTCCAGCAAGCTTTTATTGAATAATTTCTGAAATAGTTAATTTTAAGTGGGCTAGATAGATTCTGAATACTCCCAGTAGAATTTTACGTGTGTATTTTTTTGTACTGTTTTAAAAATTACTGTTTTTTTTTTATTGTAAAGTGCTCAGAGTCCTTGGAATTGAGTACTTTAGAAATAAAGTATCTATCTAGCTATCTATCTATCTAAGCACCATATAATGGCTGTCAATGGTGTTCTAAACTTATGTTGATATCTTGGCCATTTGTTTTTTTAATTTTTACACTAAATTTTCAATATAGCCTTTTTGGGACACCACCTCATGAACACTGTCACTGTAATCTTATAGGTATTATCATAGGCATCATAGAAATCACTAAGCTTCTTTAGACTTTCATCCATTATGCTTGCTCTACTTATGTGATTTGCCCTTTGACCTATAATAGGTATCTAAGTTGTGTTTAAATGTATTCATTGCTGGACTACCCACTACTTCTATTGGAAGTGCATTCCATACTGGTACCACTCTGGGTGTACCAAAATCTCCTATTTTGGTGATTCCATTTATTTGCCATCAGTTGCGAGCAGTGGGCTTTCATATTGTAAGTTTGTGGTTTAAAGTGTAGAAGTCATCCCATAGAGAAGGATCAGACAATGCTTTATATAGCAGACACATATCCCCTCTTTGTCTTCTGTATTCCAGGGAAAAAAGGCCCAGTGTCTTCAGTCAATCCTCATATTCTATCCCATCCATACTCTGAATTTTTCTTGGTGCTCTCTTTTGAACCCTCTCCATTCTGTTTATCGCACCCTTTTAATAAGGTGCCCAGACCTGGGAACAATACTCAAGGTGTGGTCGCACCAAGGACCCCTCATTAATCAGTCCTGCAAGGTGATTTTGCAGTCCCTGCACAAAATCACCTTTTGGGACTGATTAATGAAATGACTGTGCCAGTGTTCATGTGGTGGTGTCCCAAAAAAGCCCATGTTGAAAATTTGGTGCGAAAATACCAAAAAACACCTGAGTTATGCATGACTGTTAAAATTTTGTTATGCACATGCATAACTTTGGCAATTGTTAATATTCTCACTCCAAATTTTCAATATAGCCATTTTTTTCACACCACCTCATGAACAGGACAGCTCTCATTTCTCATATCCCGCCTGAAATATATTTACACAGCAGTGGAGTGGAATTGCACAGTTGCTGCACATAATCACCTTTCAGGACACAGTAACAAAATGACTGTGCCATTGTTCATGAGGTGGAGTCCCAAAAAGGTCGTGTTGAAAATTTGGTGCAAAAATATCTAAAAGTGCCTGAGTTATGAGAGGTCATTGGAATTTTTATATGCACGTGCATAACTTTGGTAATTTGTCATATTTTAACTCCAAATTTTCAACATTGGCATTTTTTTACACCACCTCATGAATAGTGCAGCTGTAATTCTTCAAATCCAGCCAAAAATGTTCTTCTGCAACTGTGGTGCAGAATGGCGTTACAGTTGTGCAGAATTACATTTCTACAGGGATTTGAAAGTTTACTGTAATGGGTACATTCAGTGAGGTGAAAAGAAGGTTATGTTAAACATTTGGGGTGAACATTATTTAAGATAGTACAGTTATGACTCTCTGTTGCAATTTTACTATGCCTGCTTGTAACTTGATGAGTGGATGTCAGAGGCCCCTGCATTTCCACAGCTAAACACATATGTGCATCTGTGGAAGAATGGGAGCACAAGGTCCGAAGAACCTTGAACTCTCAAAGTGAAATAAAGATACTATTATATGTAAAAAAAAGTAAGGAAATAAATTGCAAAACACTTTGTTAATGCATCAATTAGGGTTAAAGCATAACAAGTAAGGAAATGTGGCAGTAGGGTTTCCAGCCCTAAAACCCCATCCCACCCCCACCCTGCATAGACAAAGAGGGATTGGGGTGGCATTTTCATCTCCAACGCTAATGCTCCCCTCATTCTCCTTGCTGTGGCCACCCAGCTTATTTTCTAATGGAATGTGGTGAAAATTAGGGCTGAAGATGCCAATGCCACCCCCAATCCCTGTTTTTTTTATTTCCTTTTTATTAAATAATTTTTGTTACACTTATGTCAAGTACATTTCATACATTTCATTACATTGTCACATGTCTTAAGTTCTATGTGTATTATTGACAGTTTTTGTAATTCACCCTGAGGTTTAAATGTTTGATACACAGTTTTATACATCCTTTTGGTCAGAGATCATATAGAAAGTAAAGCTTCAACTCTTTTCTATTTTAGCTTACACCTTGTTTACCCCTTAAGTTTTGTTTACTCCTTCATTTCTAACATAACCAAATCAGTAATTTCCTCTTCTCGGTTAACTTCTCCTTCTTTCATTAAATTTTCTTCCCTTCAGATCTTTCATAGTTGTTCAATCACCCCCCCACCCCGTTATCTTCCCCAGCAACTCTATCAAACTTAAGGACAGAAGTGTGGATCCACTTCATTATGATAGAGAACCCACTTCTGCCATCTCATCATGTATGTTGGAGATTTACCCTGAATTTTAGCATTAATATTTTCTATTTCATATAATTCAGACATGGTGGATCTCCATTCTACTACTGTTGGAATTATATTGGTCATCCATCTATGAGTAGTGGACTTTTTGGCCACCAAAAGACTGGGAGGCAAAAGAGTTTTTTCCAATGGAAGGGGATGGTCTGAAAAGATCCCTAGCAGAACCTGTTCAGCTGTCAATTCTATCCCTTCTTCTATTAATTTGGTTAATTCTATTTGTAAGGATAGCCAAAAGGGTATCAAACAAGGACACTCTCAGAATATGTGCCCCAGTGTTACCCTTGGACATCCACACTTTCACCAGCATACTCCATACTCTTCCAGAAGGAATTTGAACAGGATTGATGGGGCACTAAAAAAGTGGGAACGACACTTACATGCAAATTCTCTCCAAAATGGAGAGGAAGTGACCTTTATCACACTCACAGCTGATCCTTTCCATTCCTCCATGGTTATTTCTAGGTGGAGATCTTTGTTCCATTCCTGTAATATGGATTAAATTGTTTACTTTTGTTCGTTTCTCAATTCCCTATATATCGTGCCTATTAAATGCTTACCCGAGTTCCCCCTTATGGCTTCCATAAATAATTTGAGTAATTCTGGAGTTGGATCTTGAATTTTGGGATGAATTATTTGATTTCTGAGTATATGGTTCCTGACCTGTAAATAACAGAATAAATCTGATCTGCTAAGGCCATATTGGGACTGTAATTTTTCAAAGGGGAGTACCCCTGAGGGGACAAAACCTGGAAAAGATGTGAAAGGCCTAATCTTCTCCATTCCCAGAATGTGGATTCCATATATATATATATATGTATATATATATATATATATATATAGGTGTAAATGAATCATCTTCTGATAACAATTTAATTTATTCTTATATAATACGTAGTGGTCCCATTTGCCTCAAGTTTCTTCAACATTTATAAGTTTGAGCTGTAATACTTGTTAGGGTAGCAGATAACAGAGACCTTTCAGCAGAAGAGAGAAGAAGTTTTTTTGATATCAATGAAATCATTAAGATGAAATTCAATATCCTTCCAAGGGGTCAAACAGGATTCCGTCATCCAGATCAGGACTATCCTAAGGAAAGACACCCTAGAGTATAATTTAAAATCTGGAAGGTTAAATCCCCCCTGAGCCAGGGACAATTTATGAACTGATAGTAATATCCTAGGACATCCTTTACCCCAAATGAACATGGAAATTAACTGGTCCCATGATTTAAAATAATAAATTGCTGGTAAACAGTGTATATTCTGAATTAGATAAAGTAATCTACGTAGTATATTCATTCACACTATTTTATCCACTGGTGGAAGGGGGTAAGAAAGGAGAACCATCTTTCCAGGTCATTTTGGATTATAGTTATGAGGGATTCATAATTTAAAATCTCCAATACTTCTGTGTTAAGAGGAATGTTAATTCCTAAGTATTTTTAATTTGGTAGTGTGCCATTTAAATGGGTATTCTTTTTTCAATCTTTGGGTGGGGATAAAGTTAAAGGCCAGGATCTCTGTTTTTGTAGTATTTAACTTAAATCCTACCAGTTTCTCATACTGTTTCAATATTTACTAAGCTGTTGAAATTGACTGAAATGGGGACAACAGGGTCAAGAGAATATCATCTGCAAACATATTTATTTTATGTTCTTGTTGTGCAATAGGAATCCCCACTACAGAGCCTACTTTCCTCAATCTTGCCGCTAGTGGTACCAAATATAATGCAAATAGGTATGGTGATAGGGGGCACCCCTGCCTTGTGCCCCTACTTAATTTGAATGGTGAAGATAGGTTTCCATTAACCCTCATGTAGGCCCTTGGGGAACTATATACCCCCAATCCCTGTTCTTCTGTGCAAGGTGGGGGTTGAGTATTAGGGCTGGAAACCCTAACACCACATTTCCCTACTTTTAAGGCTTTAACCCTAACTGATGCATTAACAAATGTTTTTTGTATATATATATATATATATATATATATATATATATATAGATATATACATATATAGTGGCACAGTAGCGCCACTATAGTTAGGGTTGATCGAGCACTTTAATGTTAAACCTCAAATGTTGCACTTTAATAACTTTGCAACTGTTCAACAGATTTGCACGAATGTTTGCATGAGTAGTCTCCTTGGGTAGATCTCTTGACCTGCCTAGTTTCATTTTGGTTGGATTTGCAGATTTTGAAATCTGGATAGTGCAAAAACCTGAAAATTTGCCACATTTTGCAGATTGTTTCTCATAGCGCTGTGCACAGATGGTGTTGAATTCTGTTCTACAATTTTTATGGTGGAAAGCACTTAGAACACAGAACAGGCCAGCATTTATATGGTGAAAAAATATTAATCCATTCCAAAGTTATAGCATTTTTAAGAAACCCTTTTTTTAAAAAAAGGTGTTTTTAATTTTTCAGGATAGCTGCATGGAACAAAAAATGATTTTTTGTCTTGAGGGGTCAATCCTTGTTCACCAGAAAAAAATCCTTTTTCGTGAATCACCATCTTGTTTTTAAGTTTTGCCTCCAAAAAACTCATAACTCTGTTCAGGGATGTCTGTTACAGACATCGAAGTATGTTTTTTGCTCATCTGGAGTTGATGAGTTGTTTTATGTGGTTTGTGGCATTTCTATGCCCCTAGAATTTTATTTTTTTAACTTTTAAATCCTTTATGTCAGTTGCTAACTTCCTTTTTTTCCATTCCATTTTTGTCATGGTAAGAAAGGAAATCAGCTGGTGAAAACTAATTTCCAATTTTGCCAATCAGATGTCCTGTCTTCACAACCAGATGGACCTGCCTATAATCCTTGTTCACCAGCCAATTTCCTTTTTAACCATGACAAATAGGGATGGCGAAAAAGAATTCTACTGACAAAAAAGGATTGCCGGCAGGGCCATGTGGTCAGGAAAAGGGACATCTGGTTGGCAAAATGTGAAATCCTTTTTCACCAGATGATTTCCTTTTCACCATGATGAATAGGGATGGCAAAAAAGGAATGTGAGTGGTGAAAAAGGATTTTCTCCCAACCATCTGGTCATCAAAAATATAGTCATCTGGTCAGGAAAAAGGATTGTTTTTCACTAGACAGAATCCTTTTCCACCACCAGAGGTGAAAAGGATTCCTCTTGGAAAAAAAAAATCCTTTTTTGTTTTGTTTTTCACTTTTTTGTGTTTCTTTTTATAATGTACGCCCTCCCACAGGAAAAATCCCTGGTGTCTAGTGGCACCCAACCCTGTACGTGTATATATATATATATATATTTATATATGTGTGTGTATATATATATATATATATATATATATATATATATATATGTATATATTTTTTTTCCTTTTATTTATTGATTTTTTTAATATATTGCATCAGACCCATTTTCTTTTGGGGAGTGGGGTCACAATGCTCCTGACTTTGTATCCCTGGTGTCTAAAGGAACCTCCCCACCTTCCAATTGGCTCTTTAGTCATTGGTAGCAGTGGTATCCCCCCTTGAGGTCCCTTTTTTAATGTTTTTTCCCTGTAAATAAGAAACTATCCCTCAATGTCTTTAGCTATTTGTTTTTATCTGTAAATGAAGTGCCCATCACCAATTAACCCTACATCCCTCACCCAATCACACACTGTGTACCCACTGCCCCATACCCACTGTGTTGTCTCCACAGACCACCACTCACCTACAGAGGTCTCAGGTTCAAGACCCTCTCCACTGATTGAAGACATGTCTTGCTGCTGGAAGCAGCAATTGCAATATGAATTAAGGTAAATGTGCCTCAATTTATTTCAATGGGTGGTTTTCAAATGTTGGCCATAACTCAGACATTTTTAATCATTTTGACCACAAATTTTCAACATGGTGTTTTGGGAAACCCACCTTATGAACACTATGATTATTGTTAGGCAACTCTTGCTGGAAAGGTGATTTCATGGTTGGTTGGTTAAAACACCTTTCCAGTGGGACTTGTGTAATGACAGTTATATTGTTCATAAGAAGGTTAAGTTGAGAATTAGGGGTCAAAATTTGAAAAAAAATACTGCGCTATGATCATGCCTTGCAATTTCACTATGCACACAAGTAACTTTAAAATCTGCAAAATTTTCACCCATATTTTCAACATAGCCTTGTTACTACCCCACCTCATTTATGTTACACCTGTCATTTTTCAAATCCTGGCAAAAATATGTTTTTGCACTTGTGGCACAGAATGGCATTGCAGTTTCACAGAATTATGAGTTGGCATGGACTTGAACATTTTCTGTGGTGGGTACATGCGGTGAGGTCATAAGAAGGATATGTTGAAAATGTGGGGTCAAAATGATTACAAATGGCAGAGTTATGACTATTTATTGCAATTTCGCTATGCCTGTTTATAACGTTGGAAATGTTAAACATTTTGAGTCCAGGTTTTCAACATAGCCATCTTATTACACCACTTCATATATGTCACAGCTGTCATTTTTGCAAATCCTGTCCAAAATGTGTTTTTACCGGCACTGTGGATTGGTGTTGCACTTGCCGGCATTAAATTTTGGCAGGAATTGAAAAAGGTTTTGCACCGGGAACATGAGGTGGGGTAATAACATGGTTATGATGACAATTTGGTGACTGTTGTGCTATAACTAGAAGTACAGCAGCTGGAGGTCCATGTGCTTCCACAGCTAGACACATATACACTTCTATGGAGGGATGGGAGGGCAGGGTCTGAAGGACCCTGCGCTCACACATTAAAATAAGGATATGATTATATTACCTCAGAAAGTAAGGAAATAAATTACAAAAACTTTGATAATGCATCAGTTAAAGTTAAAGCAGCAAAAGTAGGGAAATGTGGCATTAAGGCTTCCATTCCTAACACCCCATTCCCCACCTAACACAAATCCATAGCCGGGGGGAGGGGGCTGTCTTGGGACCATGAACGCTAATGCACACCCCATTCTCCTATGCTGTAGCCATGTCACCTAGTTTTGTAATGCAATGGGGTGAGTGTTAGGATTGATGGTCCCAAGACAGTACCCACCCTGTCTGTGGAGCTGTATAGGGTGGGGAAGGGGTGTTAAGGTTGGAAACCCTACCACCACATTTCCCTATTTATTTATTTAACTTTTATTTACTGGGTAAACATTTGAGACATTGGCCCTTTTTCATATGCGACCCGAGACCATTTTAATGAATACTCAAGAATGTAAAAGAATGTTACAAAGATTACATGCACAAAATACAAATAGCAGACTTTAAACATTATAACAAATACAATCAAAACAATTACATTGGATTAAGAGAAACATTGATATTGCTCTTGACTAAAAAGATATTGTTTTAACTTTCTTTTGGAAAGATCATGACTTATTCCTGATACAAATTCAATAGGGAGATCATTCCAATATTTAGGAGCTTGATTAGAGAAAGCTTGGTCCCCCATTTTTGTTTTAGTCCTACATATAAGTAACTTTGGGGTCACATTTGATCTTAAATCTCTAGTAATTTCCCTTGACTGTAATAATGAGTAGAGGGGAGAAATATCTTCTTGCCTCAATACTTTGTCAGTTATACAACACAAAGAATAAACTGAATACCACTTAGGTGGAAGCCAGCCTGAAATGTGTCACTTTAACCCTAACTGATGCATTAATTAAGTTTTTTGCAGTGTGTGTGTGTGTGTGTGTGTGTATAAATATATTTTTTTATGGGGGGATTGTATTGGTGAACACTAGTCTCTATAAAGCTGCTAGACCCCCTTCCCCAGGATTTTTCTGAAAACAAGCTGTTTTCAAAAATGTAAATAAATAATTTTATATGTAATTTTTTTTTTAAAGTACATCCTTTTGTGGATATAAATTGCATTACTTCATATGTTTAATCATAGAAACTATAACATTCACAGTGCATGAACAATAATTAAATGCAATTTCAAAACAGTCAGCGTAGTTAGTACCATCTATTGTATACTGCAGAATACTTGTGTAATACCTAGATAATCTGGAAAGTGCTATACATGTCCCTAAATGGGGTTTCTGTTCTCTCAAGCTGCATGGCCCTGCATGGATGCATCCTGTGCTCACAGGATGCAGAGCCAACATTCAAACTTGTAAAATCATGGCTAAATAAAATTTTACAGAAATGTTCTTAGTGATTAAAAAGGGAATTTCATTCATATATTGAGCTGCATTGATTTTCCAAGGCATCTGATACAGGATAGCATCCTTACTACAGAGTAAGCATACAGACCTGCAGTATTGCAGGATCATACACATGTAACTGGTAAATAAGGAAGGCTCAGATCTATGGTATGTAAAGAATGTGGAACTGGATGTCCAGACCCCAACAGAAACCAGCATCTGCACTGTTTGAAACTGCAGTTTAAATTATTTACAGTTATTCTTTGTTTTACATCAAAACGTTGTGCCTTGATTGGCCACAAATCTTGACTTGACACAAGCTTTTTAGATTAGTTGTTATGTTAGACTATGATATTTAGCTGAATGCAGACTCCACCCCCTGTGAATCTTAAAATCCTCAATTACAACTCCATGAGATTAGAATGAGCTCTACAAAGCTTTCTGAAAGAAGAATTTCAAAGACTGGCCACATAATGCTTGATGTCCCACTGGTTTCAGATTGTCACTGTAAGTAGCTAAGAAATTAGTATATAAAGAATAATGGTGACAGGGTAAATAAGCAACCATAACTTTGGATAAATACTCTGTTATGTTGACAAGGCTTAAATAGTTGTTCTGATGCATCCCTATCAACAGAATTAGAATATAATTTATAATTTGTGGCAAAGACAGCACATACAATGCAGATTAATTTTAGATAATGTATTTCGTATCAGAGTATTACAAAAGGCTTTACATATGCTAATACAATGAATAAATAAATGCATATTTTTGGGTGGGGGAGATCATTGCCCATCATGTTTCTATCTCCCTTCATCTAAGATGGAATACCTTATCATCTCTTTTCTTCAAAACAACTGTTGATAACAGTATAAGCTGACATGGTATGCCTTGGCCATCTGTTGCAAGTGTTTACCACTGGAACTGTGAAGTAGTTCTTTATGAAGCTGAACTTTAATCTTCGTCCTTTAAAATAGCAAATATCATATTGTAGACTAACGTAAAGAGATGTTTAGGGACCTAGGAAGTCAACTGAGAGCAAGATCAGATGCAATATCCTTTTCAGAGGCACTGTATTATCAGAGGAGTTCAAAATATTTATGTATTAAAACATTAGTAACCAGAACTGGCACACTGAGGTGTGGCTCATTTCCAGGTGCAACCAAGGAGAGAGGGGGCCATATGGTTAAAAGGGTGATGCAAGAAGAGCACTTAGACTCTCTGGTAGGATTGCAGCTGTTCATGAAGGACAAATGGCATCTTAGCCAATTAAGAACTAGTGAATTTGGTCAGAAGTTAAAAATTCTAGCTATCCAGCCTTTTAGAGTACGAAAAAGGAATGGCAGGGTTCAAGTAGGGATTCACAAAGGTCCAACATTACCAAAATAATGCAGTATCAACTCAGGATCTACAGGGTGTCCCCCTTCCCTAAACACACACACACACACACACACACACAGACACACACACACACACACACACATTAGGAAGAGAAGTACACAAACAACATAACTTGGTCATAATAAAGACATAATAACTGGTCAACAATTTTTTCCAAAGGCTGACTGAGTTTTAATTTGCCATTATAACCTATGGGTTATAATGGCAAGCATGCACTAAGTCACTCAGAAACAGCTACTCCCTGATTGGTTGTTCATCTCCTCCTGGGCAGGCTAATCACTTTCAGAAACATGGCAGCTCCTTATCAGCATAGCGAGGTGCCACCAGACTGAGAGTCCTCATCACTTTTTCTTTTTTTAAAATACTATGCATGTTCAATATATAAAACCACCAAAAAATCTATCTCCTGGATCCTGCCATTTAGAAGCCAGAGAACAACACATGCCACTGAGAACAGCTCTGAACTGGATCTCTGAGGTAAGCATGATCGAGATTGTGATCTAAATACATAACTCTGTAAAAAAGTAAAAGCAAAATGAAATAAAAAAAGAAAATTAAAAGCAACTACACAAAAGGAATCTAAATGACACAAAGAAAGACTGTCTCTGGGAAGGACAAACTGTGTGTGTGTATGTGTGTGTCTGTGCCTCTGGTCTGAGGGAGGAGGTTGCACATCTCCAGGTTGACCTGGCAAGGTTTCAAGAAACCTCCTCCCCCAGCCAGGGAGAACCAGAGCCAGTGACACTGCCTCAGAGGTTACCAAGAAAGAGGAATGATTGGACCACAGTGGGCTCATTGAGGGTGAGGGTGGTGGATCAGACGAGCATCCCTCCAGCTGTACCTCTCCACAATTCATATGCCATTCTGGTGGAGCGTGGTTCCTCTATTGAGACAGCCACAGTGGAGAACAAGGAGGATGCTGGAAACCTCCACAGTGGAGACCCAGAGGAGGGTGGCACAAGACCCTAAAGTGGAAGAAAACAACTCTTGGTGGTGGACTCAATCATTAAGAAGGTAGGACTGGGGGGGGAGGAGAGAGAGGTAAGCTGCCTGCCCGGTGAAATGGCTGGAAGGGACAGGAGGTGAATCCTCAGGATCATGCGGGCAACTCCAAGGGAGAGGGAGGTGGACATCATTGTAAACCTTGGGACAAATGACCTGGCTGGGAATGAGATCAGAGCAGTGCAGGAGAGGCTTGTGGAGTTGGGGAGGGGACTCAGACAAGTAACATGAATGGTAACTTTTTCAGAGGTACTGCCTGTCTATGGCATGGATGAGGCTAGGGTACTCCACACCATGGGATCCAATAAATGGTTGAAAAACTGCTGCGGAACTCAGAGTTTTGGCTTCATTGGGGACTGGGGGTCCACCTAGAGAGATGCAGGCCTATACTGGCACGATGGTCTGCATCTATCCAGGTGGGGAACCAGGTTCCTAGGTGATAGGTATAAATGCTTCACTGGCAAGCATTAAAACTAGCCAAGGGGGAAGGCACTGAAAATAATCAGAAAATCCCTCCCCACCCCCAAAAAACAGGGTAGTTAGTGAGGTAAACACCAAGGTAGAGAAGACGATAGGGAGCAGAATGGGGTAAATGGAGAAAAAGGCAGTAAGGACATGGGGTGAGGCTAAAAAAGGGTAAGACCATCAAATACTGGAGGGCAATGAGTATAAATGCCCATAGTCCAGGTAACAAGCTCCCTAATCTAGTGGTCTTGATGGAAGAGGGATGCATGGTTATCATGGCAGTCTCAGAAACATGGTACACAGAGAACCATGACTGGAATGTCAACATAACAGGGTACATAATCAACAGGAGGGACAAGGAGGGTAAAAGAAGAGGAGGAGGAGGAGGAGTGGCTCTGTACATGAGGGAAGGGATCAAAGCAACAGAACTAAAGTGTAAACAGGGAGGAGATAAGGCATGGTGGGTCACCCTGGAGACAGGAAATGGCACCACAATCCACATGGGGCTTGTATACAGACCCCCATCTCAGAGGAGAAAATGGACAAAGAAATGATTAAAGGCATTTCTAGAATGGCAGAAAAAGGGGAAATATTGTTAATGGGCAACCGGAATATGCCAGATATTAACTGGATCACCTTTGCTGCAACCACATCCAAGAGAAGGGTCATTCTCGACCCCCTACAGTGGGCATGCCTCAGACAGCTAGTGTTGGAACTCATTAAGGAGGGAGCAATCTTAGCCCTGGTTCTCTCAAATGGGGATGGAGAGAGGATCTCAGATTTAGAAGTGGGTAATCATCTGGGAACAAGCGACAACCAAACAGTATGATTCACGATTAACACAACTGTAGAGTTAAGCCATACAAAAGCAAGAGTACTGGACTTTAAGATGTCTGACTTTGGCAAAATGGGAGTGTGCCTCAGAAAAGCACTAGCAAATGGGCATGAAAGAAAGGTGGAAGAACAATGGGGAAACATCAGAACTGCCATCGCAGAGGCAACAAGCCTTTGTGTGAAGCAAATAAATAAATCAAAATGAAGGAAAAAACTACTGTGGTTCTCAAAAGAGGTGGAAGGGAAGGTTAGGGAGAAAAAGATAGCATTTGAGAAGTATAAGGAAACACAGAAGGAGCTGGACTGAGAATTATACCAGTTAAAGAAGAAGAAAGCTGGGAAGGCAGTCAGAATAACAAAAGCCCAAACCAAGGAAAAGATAGCTAACTCTGTTAAGAAGGAGGATAAAACCTTTAATAGGTACATTAGGGAGTGAAGAAAGACCAAAGAAGGGATAATGAGGCTTAATAAAGGGGAAGAGGGTGGGTAGAGGGTGACAGTGAAAAAGCAGGAATACTGAACAAATACTTTTGCTCAGTATTCACAAAAGAAGAGGAGGGGGTGGTACCTAAACCAATCAATAGAAGCACTCTGGATAGGGGGTTGATATCAGCCCATTCACAGAAGAAAGGGTCCTGAAAGAACTCCTAAACAGAACTTGGACAATGCAATGGGGCCTTTTGGGATTCACCCCAGAATTCTAAAAGAACTAAGGGGAGAATTACTGACACCACTGACTACCATTTTTACAAATCATGGGAGGATGGTGTGGTTCCTGAGGACTGGAGGAGGGCAGATGCAATTCCCCTTCACAAAACTTGGAGCAAGACAGAGTCAGGAAACTACAGACCTGTCAGTTTGACCTCAGTAGTAGGGGAAAATGATGGAATCACTTCTCAAAGAAATAATTTTTGAGTACCTAGATGCCAGCGGGGCACAGGACCCAAGGCAGCAAGTATTCACTGTGGGACAGTCATGTCAGACAAACTCATAGATTTCTTTGACTGGGTGACCAAAGTAATAGACCAGGGAGGGGGGCTGTGGACATGGCCTACCTAGACTTTAACAAGGCATTTGACACAGTCCCACATAAAGGATGAATAAACAAGTTAGCCAGCCTGGAAGTGGGTCCCATGGTTGTAGTCTGGGTAAAAATTGATTTGACAGCAGGACACAGTGGGTAATAGCAAAGAGTCCACTCCAAAGAAAGGGGGGTTACTAATGGGGTACCACATGGTCCAGTACTGGGACTGGTCCTCTTTAATGTTACAGGATATGATTTGTAAATAGGGTTTGTCCCTGAATTATGTTTTCCTGGATAAAAATAAAAATGTTACCTATCTTATGAAAGACATTGCAGAGGGACGGGAAGGAAAAGTATACCTCTTTGCAGACAACACAAAGATCTGCTACAGGGTTGATGCATGAGGGTGTGTGGAAAGGATGAGAAAGGACATGGCAAGGTTTGAGGAATGGTCAAAAGTATTTCAGCTTAGATTCAATGCAAAGAAGTTCAAAGTAATGCACCTGGGGGAAAAAAACAGTGGGAGACTACACAATGGGGGGGGTACTAACAACAACAAAAATTGAGAGGAACCTATGGGTAGTCATGTCAAATGACCTAAAGTTAGGCAAGCAATGTGAGAAGGTAGTAAGGAGAGCTGGGGGATACTGGGATGCATAGGGAGAGGCATCACCAGTAGAAAACAGGAGACTGTTATCCCTCTGTACAGACAATTGCTGAGACCCCATCTGGAGTACTGTATGCAGTTCTAGAGATCCCATCTCCGCAAGGTCATAGACAGGATGCAGGCAATCCAGAGGAGGGCAAAGAAAATGGTGCAGGGTCTGCACCAGAAGTCATATGAAGAACGACTAAAGAAGCTTTATATGTACACCCTCGAAGGAAGGAGGGAGAGATGAAACATGATAGACACTTTCAAATACCTCAAGGGAATCAACAAAGTCCAAGATATAGCATATTTCAGAAAAAGAGATGTGTAAGAACAAGGGGGCACAATTTGAAGATGGGGGATGGCTCAGGGGCAATGTGAGAAAGTATTTTTTTCACAGTGAGGGTGGTGGGTGCATGGAACAGCCTTTCTGAGGAGGTTGTCAGGTCAAAAACAGTGGGGGAATTCAAGAATGCATGGGACAGACATAAGGCAATTCTGGTGGGGGTAGAAGGAAGTACAGTAGGCTGTTGGTTAACTAGGATCTGCAGCTTATCCAATAGGTAGAGAAATGAGCAGATTGGGTGGGCCAAGAGGTCCTTCTCTGCCATCAAAGTTTATGTTTCTATGTACCAAATTTAGTAAGTTTGGTAATTTACCAATCATTCAACCTAGTTTCAGGTCTCTGTCTATAAAGGTGACTGAGTCATAAGTTTCCAAATATTCAGAAATTTTAAAATTATGTTTCAGTTGTAAGTCTCCAAACATTCAAACATTTTTAAATTACATTTTACCAATATACAAACTGCACAATTTTAAGCCCCTGCAACTTTAACACTAGAGAATGTAATATCACAAATTTTGTTGGCTACTTTCAGATAACATGTTATGATGGTAAATGAAATTGAGCCGCTCAGCTTTGAGTGACTCAGTTTCAGCACCTGTGATAGGAGTTACCCTAAAAAGGTAGTGAGGTGTAGTTATAACACCAAGGTACGGGACAAAAGAGTGAGGCGCTAGGAGGGTGAAGGATTGGAAGAGGAGAGTTCAGGAAGGAGAATGTATGTGGGATGTAGTTCAGGGGTGTGCTTCCGAGCTGCCATTCTGGTGTGGTGGCAAGGGTGGAGGGCTGCAGTGAAGAAGATGTTCGATTTGTGGCTGGGTAGGGAGTTTATTTTGTTTTGAACCTGTGCGGCACTTAAATATTTTTTTCCATCCGAGTTTCTCCCTGACATGCAATCCCCTGGAGTTGAGAATCACAATTTAGGAGTGTGCGGGGGACATAGCCCCCCACATAGATACATTGTTTGTCTTCCATCACTGTTGTCAGGTTCTGTGGGGAGTGTACATCACTGTTTTGATTTTGGGGGTTGTACATTCACTGTAACAGCGATCGCTGTTTTATGATCGTTGTTATGACATGGAACCCTACTTTCATCCTAAAAATGACATTGTGAGTGCATGTCAACTCTCGAGAAGATGGAAGGTTTGATTCCTTTCATTGGACCAACAAGTGTCTTGTACAAAGATGGAATTATACGCAAGTTTTTGGGGTCACATAGGTCCCTTCTTCAGGTGAATAGCAAAACTGAGCAACAAAAGCAGTATTTATATCCACTGTGGAGCACTTAAAAATCAGGAAGTGAAGTAGGAAGGTGTAGAAAGAGACTAGAGATGAAAGTCTAAGATGCAAAGTAAAAACATGCAAAGAAATGGGGAGGAGGCTAAGTATGAACAGTTCAGAAGGAGCTGAAAGGGAGCTAAAGGGAAGACAAAAGCATGCAGATAGGATCTGAGATCAGAGACTAGCTTTAAGGGTAGAATAGACAGAAGATGCCTAAAAGGTGTAAGGAAATCAAGAAATTAAGAGAAGCAAATGATCAAAGGCCTAGATAAACAAAGTGTGAGGTAGTATAAACAGAGGTGTGAAAACGAGAGGGAGTGGGTAGGACTGAGCTTGAAAGTTAGTGGGAGAGGCAGGGAGGAAGTGAGTGTGGTGAGGTTTCTCAATGTGGTGTGGCGTCTGACTCAAAATAACACCAGTTGTAACTAAACCAGATCCCTCTAACACAAAATATTTTGGAGGCTTATAGGTCAGGAAGCATGAGCAGTCCAGGAGAAGTTGTAGAAAAACAAGTGGTGATTTATTGTACACAAAACAAAAACAAATAAATGAATTGGAAACTATCAGCATCTCTCATCTAGTGTCTCCTGATGAATCTCTCAAGCAGGAAATAAGCAGCCTGTACCTCTGCTGAAAATCTCTTTATTTCTCCTCACTTGCTGCAGGTGAGTCTCCACACAGACACAAACTCAGGCACACACTGTGACAGACTCAGGCACAGACTGACTCAGGCACAGATTGACTAATTCAGTTCAGAACATCAGATTATACAGACAGCATGATGCCTCAATTAGTATGACATCACAACCAGCATTATTACAGCCACAGCTGCTGATTGCCAGGCATGTGACCCATCTTGTTGCTAGGCCAACCAATGTGATCAATTACATCAGTCTGATGTCACACTCTGTCATAGCTGCCTGTCTCAGCCATCATTTCACTATCTCTGTGTTATGTAGCAGGGAACTCAGCAAGTGAGAAACTGGAAAATCAGGGGTTAGTACAGTAGAGGTAATGACTGCGCAGTGTAATAGAAAGTTAGAAAAGACAGATAGAGATAGTAATAGGATCCTTGCTTCTGGTTTCCTTATATATAACACACATGGGACAGGGTCTAATATGAGCCCTGTCACAATGAGGTACTGGTAAAAAAACACATCAAGCAGAATCAAAGAAAAAATATATAACAAGAGAAATACAGAACCGAAGTGTGATAAATAATGACATGATTTAGTACACAATAAAAAAGAATAACAGTTTACCATAATGTGTCATGAAACCAATGTCCCGATTCAGTCCAGAAATGTTAGATTTACATTGTTTAATATGTTTCAATTCCCATGCCCTTCTGTCCTGTGTGTTTCTGAAGTTGCCTCTTAGTATCAAGACAGATAAATCAAAGAGAGAGTGATCTGTTTGTGAGAAATGGTTTCCTACTGGAGTGCTGATAATCAGGGCCACTGGAAAACTGCAGAACATTTGACCCGAAAATGCTGGGACTTTTTTGCAAAAATTGTGGGAAAATTGCAGGGGTTCACTACACATCCTCACTGCCCCCTAATAAATATTTTATCATCTGCTGCAGCATGTATTGGTCACATAAATTGTTTAGATAAGTATATTGCCTCTTGTAAATGCTTTTGATGTGAAGAAAGGTGTGGGTTTTCTAATGCACTGCAAATTAATCACTATGTAGCATATCTTGTAAAAATCAAGACATCTAAGTCATGCTGTGCTAACTAGACTTTATTCAGTAATTTACAGTTAGTATATACTGAATGCATCCTGAATCAACATACTTTGCCAGTTTCTAGATGTTAAATAATGAAGTCTGTCTAAACTACTTGCTTTGGTGCAAGAAAAAAATAAACAGATAACCAGAGTGCCTAATAAAGGTCTAGTAAGAAAAATGTTTATTTTGTTAAAATAACTACTGTTCTTAATCAGCACTGTGAGTACATTTTAAAATCACAAGATAAAAGTATTGAATCGTAGGAGTGGCTTTTCATTACATCATACAATAGTTTTCAATACTTAGTACTTTTGTTCTACTCGGTTTGCAGTGATTTTACTTGGGTTGCAATTATTTTGTCTATTTGAAGATAAATGTTTAACTATACTTAACCTGTTCAACATGTTTTCAGAAATGTTTGCATTTTGTAAGTTTTGTATGTGAGTATGTAGTTGTAGTAGACTGACGTAAGGAATCACCATCACCAACCCCCTCAGAAGCACATTCAAGTTTATAATTAGCAAGGCCATCCAAACTCCTGACACATTTGAATCAAAATCCTTTCAGATTGAAAGTATTGATACAAGGAAAATCTACCCTACCATTCAAAAACAAGCATCTTGATCAATGCTTCATATAGGTGAATGGGGCACTTTGCACCTCTTCTCACACCTGTTGTTTCAGTCTCTGTGTCAGCAAAAAGTTCTCTAACAATCTTCTTTCACACAGATTTTAAAAGTGTTCAAGTCTACATATGCATGACCAGAGGATTTTGAAACCAAAGCAGGGAAGGGAATCATATGAAAGACCCCTTCTCACCTCACACTACACTGTTTTGGTCAAATCCAAGTCTGTGTACTACATTGTTAGCATATCTGAGTAGATTTCCTTGAGAATTAAATATTTTTATACAATTTTAGTCAAAAATTCCATAAATGTAAGAAATTGCAAGAAATTGCGGATTTTGTGCGGACAAGGGTGAAAATTGCGGAAATTGCGGAAAAATTGCACCCGCAATTTTCCAGTGGCCCTGCTGCTAATCTAGTTTACTATTGTGTTACGGTTGTGATTCATCCTGGTTTTCAGTGGTTGGCTTGTTTACCCAATATAGCAACCATTTGAGCACTTCTTGCATTGAATTAGGTAAACCACATTGCTGGATTGACTGTGTAGGATCCAATAATCATTTAATACCCACATATGCACACAGGACACCATTAAGACAAGCCAGAACAACATAGCACAAATTAACAAATGTTGAATCTGTAGTTAACAGAATCAGCAATTAAACTAAATGGCCCCAAAACTGTGTGACACTGATGTATAGTCATTTACTGTGGCTTTAGCTGAATGTTTTGTAGTGGCCCTTCAACCAATCCCCACACTAGGCACTTGGGTTAATATCCCAATACTTACACTGCAGTGCAGCATGAGGGGGTTCGCTGCACTTCTGAGATGCCATCTTTTGGATGAGACGTTAAACAGAGGTCCCATCTGCCTGTTTTGGTGGTAGTTCAGGTGGATGTTAAAGATCCCATGGAACTTCTCAAAAAGAGTAGGGGACATTTTATTGTAAATCACATATACAGAAAAAACAAACACCAGTCAGAAGAAATAAATATAACATCTTGAAAATAAAGAAATTCAATTTTTGAAGCAAAAAAATTAGGAAAACAAATTCTGCAAACATTAGTGAAACACTATTGTAAGTAACATCTCTACCACCATCATTTATATATAATAAAATATGTAAAACCTTTCCAGCATTGTGACACCTGTTGTGTAGAAGAAATAGTGCAATCCTTATGATACAGTTTTCCTAGTTCATTGAAAACCAACAGACTAAGGCATTCATATGACATTCTTTGTTGTTTCAAAACCCATTGGCATTGTGCTTGCCACAAATAAAATCTTATACAACAAAAAAACCAAAAACAGTTAAGTATCTGGATGGTAATGCCCTTAAGTGCCACCATATTTTCCTAAAACTAAAATTTCACAGGTCAAATGCTGGAGCCACTTCATATTCCATTTAGTAGCCAAATACTTCCATAATGCTGTAGCATATGAACATTCCAAAAGAAAGTGTTCCATGGTCTCAGTTATTGCAATGCACTCTGCATATGGGCAATTTCTTTCCTCTAAAACTTTATGTTTGGCATTCCCTCTTACATTTAGTCTACCATAGGCTGTAAGCCATAAATGTCCCACATTTTGGGGGGAATTCTTGGATATATAAGTTGTCGAAGGAGCAAAGGATTATATACCATAGGACAGTTTTTAATACAGGATTCCATGTGATAAATTCTGGACATAGTGTTCTAATATAATTTTTTATTAACATTTGTTAATATAGCTACCCTTGTCATTCCCAATTTATAAAGTTTCTGTGCAGCTGCTTTAAAATAAGGGAGAATATGTATATGAGGATGTAATTTAGGCGCTATACTAGTCCATAAATGAAGATATTTATCTGACTGCTTCATCCAGTAAGAATGAGCTGTCTCAGTCGCAATAAGTGCAGTTTGTATAGTTTGTTTAAAAAATAAAATATGAAAAAAATACTACAGGGTCTATCATGCCTAGGCCTCCATCTTTGATATCTAGATACGTGTAACATCTCTTTATAGGATTAAGCCTATTACCCAAAAGCATTTGAAAAAACATACTATAGAGCCTAGTTTCTAAGCAGACAGGTAAAGGGTAAATCATAGCCACATAATGCAAAATTGGAAGTATACATTTTTTTAGAACTGATATTCTTTTAAATTTAGATAACTGCCACTGTTTCCATCTAGTCACCTTGAATTCTGCTTTAGTAAGCATTTTTTCCCAATTAACCTCAGAAAGATTAAGAGACCTGAAAATTATGCCCAACACCTCTATTGGTTCATGCGACAGTTCTGTTCCCGCCACTGAACATGGAGTAGAAATCCTAGGGCCCATAAAAAGACCTTTGCTTTTAGATGTATTAAGGTTGGCATTAGAAACCAACTGGTACTTATGTAGTTTCTGTAAAAACAAACCACTATGTTCTTTTTGAGAGAAATACCCACAAACATCATCTGCATACACTTGAATTTGTAAAGCCTGTAGAATACCAAAACCCTTGAAACCCTCCCATGTAGGCTGCACCAAAATGGACCTAAGTAATGGATCTAGGGAGAAAATATACAATAATTGGCTTAAAGGGCACCCTTGCCTAACCTCAATTTGAACCTCAAAACCCTTCCCAACCTGTTCTTTCAGAAAAGGTCATACATAAAAAGTAGAATGCAATAATTTAAGCTGCTGGAGACATTGGAAAGGAATTTTATATGTTTCAAGAACCAAAAATAGATAAGGATGATGGACCCTGTCAAAAGCGTGTTCCTAGTCAGCTGTAACCACACAACCAGTCATACCTAAATTACTGTAATGTTCTATTACATCTCAAAAAATCATTAAAGCATGCTGAATTATTTTATTAGGGAGCCCACAATACTGCTGAGGAGAAATCACCAGAGAAGCATATCTCTTTAAACGATTATTCAAAATATGTGCCAGAATTTTACAATCAGTATTCAAAAGCACTATAGGTCTCTAATTGGAAATATTTGTTTTATCTCCTTTCTTATAAAGAAGTAATAAAGAACAAGGTATCTTATTTGAGTTAAAAAATATGCATAAATTAATTCTAAACCAGCTTCAATCTGATCACTAAATGTTTTATAAAATAAATGGGGAATGCCATCCAGGCCAGGGGCAGTGTTACTAGGTAAAGCCTTTATAGTAAGCAATAGTTCTGCTTTGGTAATAGGCGCCTGTAAGTTTAGTAATTTCTGTCGGAAAATCAGGAATCTGGACTGGTTTTAAAAATGACAGAATGTCCTTCTCCTCAATGGGATAAAATGACCGGAGTGTTTCATAATGTTTTTTAATTAAATCTTTCATATCATCCAGGGAACTAACTCATTGTCCTTCAGGAGAAATTAAAACATCCATATTCATATGTTCTTTAATTGTTTTACAGGCTTCAAAAGGGTCCCCCATGGGAGTCTTTTGTGTGCCATTGCTCAGCATTGCCTGGAGTGTCATAGCTCTATCATATTGCTAGATTTGCATATCTCTTTTAATGGTAGTAATCTGTGAGGAATAGTCTGGTCTGGAATTATTAGCCAAAGTATACAGTTTGTGCAACTGATGTCTACATGACAGATATTTCAGGAATGTATTATTACCCTTAGATTTGCCATATTTCATAAACCAAACCTTAATGTCTTGTTTGGTGTCAGTCCACCATTCTCCTTTATCAGAGTATAAAAATTCTAAAAATAATCTAGCAGAAAATAAAATATTGATATCCCTAAGAACCATCAGATTCACCAAAACTGAAGTACTGAGTTTCCTCCACCCAAACTTAGTGGAACCACCATCTACCATGGCTAGAGATAGCGTCAATAGTAGGTGATCTGAAAATTCCACAGGAGTAATAGTAAGGTCCCCTTTAGGGAGATTCAGGGAAATAAAGATGTAATCAATTATGGACTTGTGGGTATTATGTAAATAGGTACATTTTGGACCCCTAGTATGATAACTGTGGCAGTCAATTAGCCCTGCTGTGTTAACCATGTTTGCTAAAGCATTTGAATCACAGTAAATTTTTTTACCTTCCTCCTTTTTCCTTTTTTCCTATCACAATGCTACAGTTAAAGTCCCCACAGAGCAGGATCTTATAATTTGTAATTAAATAAGGTTGGATAGATTTTACAAGGCAAACTTTTTCTGCCTTAACTTGAGAGTTATAAACCATAATGAAACGGCACACCACTCCCTTCCAAGGGCCATCCAAAATGAAAACCCTCCCAGGAATAAGGTCTGTTAGTTTACGCATAGTAAAAGAATATGAATGAAACAATATTCCCACCCCATCAGCAGTTTCCAAACCAAACGATCAGTATGAAGGGCTCCACACCCATTCTTTCTTAAATCTCCAAATATGGTCTTCAGAATACATCCAGATTTCCTGAAGTAAGGTAACACCCAAATCGGCATCATGAAGGTATCGAAAAACAGCCTGTCTTTTTACTGGATTCAACAAACTATGTACTTTTATGGATCCAACAATACCAAAATCCATTCAAAGAAAAGAAGGACTTCAAACCCACCCATTTAATTATTTTTTTTCTTTTTTCTTTTTCTTCTCCTTATACGATCCTTGTTCCAGAGAGTAAGGTCCCTATCCCAAAAAGGATTTATGCGAATCAGAGCCTCCCACCTCCATTTCAGAATCACTCCAGGGTATGAACAAGGCAGAATAAGAATTGTTGGTCTCCACTGGGGAAGGTGAGGGGGTAGGAGAGGGTTTAGGAAAAATGGGGGGGTTGTGGGGGAGGGTCTCAAGGCTCAGTCTTCATATACCTTGAAGACCTTTTGTGAGACATAGGTTCTTGGGCAAGCACAATCAGCTGCCCTTCCTTTTCACTGAGAGGATCTGAATAACACACCAGGTGAAGACCTCAGGAATGGAGGAAAACCGAGTTTCAGAGTCCTGAACATCAGTTGGTCCTGAAACTTCTTCTTTCAGTATCGTAAGGTCAATTATCTGGGGTACAGAAGAAGAGGGGAGGTCCCAAGGGGGAACCATCATAGAAGCAGCTGCTACAGTGACTGAGTCATGTGTCTGCTGTATAAGTAATTCAGGGATAATGCGGGATGCTTTATTTCATGCTGCCCATGGACAATCCCCAAAACATGCCCATACTCCTCACAGAGGTCTTAACTCATATGGTTTGTACATTGCATCGTGATGTGACCAATGTTCCACAATTATTACACCTAGGCATATCACAAGTGCTTGAGAGATGGGTCCTAGAGCCACATTTATAACACGCCTGTGGCTGTCTGGTGTAAAAACACTCACCCCTATCTCTACCAAGCATGAAGAATTTAGGTATATGTTCTATCCCAGTCTCATTTTGACATAGCTTAACTTTATATTTCCAACCCCCCATCCAAAAACGTTCACTGTCTAGAATGGCTTCTGGGTCTCCCATCACCTCATATTTCTGGGATATCCAGTATGTAATATCCTCTACATGTACTCCTTCATTCCTAAACATGACAGTGACATATTTGACCAAGGGTTTTGTTAACAGAATCACTACAAAAGCAGTCTATGTAGGGGAAAACTTTACCTGCCCATACCTCTCCTAAAAAAGATCTAAAGCATATGCTGTATGAAAGCTCACATCAAAATGATTCTCCCCAGAAATATTGATGAAAGCATAGACTTCCTTTGGTGAAAAATGTAAAGACTATCTTAAGAGAATTTTCCCTACATGGTGCCTACCAGGCCTGTGTTTTAAATACCCTTTATAGTGAATATGCATAGCATTTCTTTGAGGCACAGCTTCTTTTTAACTTTAGAAAATAAATCTGATGACAAAGGTTTAGTTTCAGGGTCTTCATGTTTGTCATCATCCTGTGATGGAGGTGCACCCACATTAAATGTGTATTTTGTTTGTAAGAGTGGAAAATGCTGAGAAAAGTCAGTAGTGTCAGGTACTCCAGAACAGTCTTCTGGGGGATCAGGAAAAGGTAACACGACTGCTGATGTCACTGTCTATGGAGTGCTGCCATGTCTAGGCAGTGTCTCATCCTTTGGTTTCCATTCAGTGTGGCCTGAGAACTAGGAAAAGGGGAATCCCAATATGAGTCATAAACCCAAATCCCCTTGGGAGATCATTGCCATCCTGCATCTAACAAGGCCAAGTGAGGAGTCCATGGGTCACAAGGGGATACAATCAGTGTTCGAACAGGAGAAGGCACTATATTCAAAGAAACATCTAGTGGATTAGTTAGTATTTTATTATCCAAACTTAAACCAGCCCTGTTGTCTTTAACTCATTGTCTCCTAGCAGACACCAGTAGTTGTCAGTAAAATACACTGGTGTGTCCTGAGGACGTCTGCAGAAGTCAGCTACTGACTCCTAGTGTGCCCTTGCAACATCTGGAGAAGTCACTTATATATTTTAATATATAGCATAACAGAATATAATATATATTTGACTGCATAGCACCATTGGAAAGGTAATTTTATGCTGGACAACTTTGTCATTGATATTTTGTGTATGTCATATATACTTTAGGAGTTATTTGCATTTGTTTATGGTATGGTGTGTATGGCTTATATTGCCTGTTTTAGTGAAAAAAAATATTTTTTTTTTGCTGTTTCAACCAGCATAAAAAAATACATATTATTATTTGCATACCACCATTGGAAAGGTAATTTTGTGCTGAACAACTTTGACACTGATATTTTGTGTATATCATGTATACTTTAGGAGTTATTCACATTTGTTTATGGAATGGTGTGTATGGCTTATGTTGCCTGTTTTAGTGAAAAAAAATATTTTTATTTGCTGTTTCAACCAACATAGAAAAAAAACAAAATTACATATTATTATTTGCATACCACCATAGGAAAGGTAATGTTGTGCTGAATAACTTTGCCACTCATACTTTATGTCTAGCACTTACGGTTCTTGAGCTATTAGGATTTGTTTGTGGCATGTTGACTTTAGCTTGATTTTGCTTAGAAAGGCCCAGGATTTACTGTTAACAGTATACAGGAGACAAGTGGTTCAACTTCACAGAGCTCCTGTGGAGGCAATGAGTTAACAGTGATCTTATTTTGTAAAGAATCAGTTCCCTGAAAAAAATGGTCCATAAGTCCTTCTTGCGAGTTTGCCCTTGTTTGATAAATCACAGTATGTTTGTTCACACCAACCTGTGGTTGTTTATAAACAAACCCTGCAGTTATCAAGAGTGTGACAGCTGGAGCTGCTGTGTCTAAGGCCGCTGTGTCAAGTGATTCTTGACTCTGACTTTCCTCGTTTTCAATAGTAACCCCTTCAATTTTAGGCATATTTTCAGAGTTCGGAACAACATTAGGCTTTTGGCACACACTGCAGTCGGTGTCAGTACAGCCAGCCTGTGTAATAATATTTGCTGAAAAACTTGAAACGGACTCACCCGGCCCAGTCGGGGCATCAGATCTTGCCGCGTCATCTGAATGCCAGACAGGCCGGGTGCCCGAGATAACAGATGCTGTTTCTGCAGTAAGCTCAGCTAAATGCACTTCAAGGAGCTCGCTCTCCACTTGATACCTTTCCTCTTCGGAACAGACCATGTTTAAAACATCTTGGTGCTCCTTTTCAATTAGGTTAACCCCATCGTCATCCTTTTTTTCCAATAAAGGATTACTGAGGTCCTCCATGGATATGTAGACATCAGCGATGTCCTCCTCAGAATCTTGATGCAAAATCTGTAAATCTTTACCATTAGTCTCTGGTTTGTCTGAGAAAGGAGAGGAGGCCTGCTCTCCCTTCTCAAGTACATCTGCTCTCTCCAGCTTTCTAGCCCTAGTTACCTTCCTACAAACAGATGGCAAGTCCCCCTACTGACAGAGTAGGGGAATTTTATTAGGCAAAAGAAACATAACATCAGGCATAGAAAGGCATCAAACAAAGCAAAATACAACAGTCATATATGCAGTATACATTAATCAAAAAAAAAGAAATATACAAAATGAAATACAGTCAGTGCATCTCAAATAGCTAACATTGGTAAACTAGTGTAAAAATTCTACATTTTTCCAAAAGGAAGTAAAGCGGTGCAGGGAAAGCTGTTTATACTCTAACTCCATAAGATTCAATAAAGCGTGTTCCATGAGTTGGATAATAGTAAGTGGATAGGTTGGAATTTGCTGCAAGACATATTGACAATGGGCCTGACACATATAGCAATTACAGATAGCAAAAATCACTCTGAAAGTACTAGGATGAAATTTTGTCCAAGAACCAGAGAAGTCACCCAAAATCAATATCTGATATGTGATTCTACTAAGAAATGGCCATTTCCACTTATTGGCTACTGTTGTCCAAATTAAAAGAGCATCCTTGCTGTCAAAAAAGAAAAGAGCCATAGTTTCTTATATTTGAACACAGGAAGGTTTAGGGCAATATTGGTCCTGAGAGGATTTGTGCTTTAGATTTCCCCGGACTGGCAACCTGCCATGGCAACACAGCCAGGTAACATCCCACATGTGCAGTGGGATTCTTTTATCTCAAAGTATATCCAGAGCAGAATCCATTCAGGATGAAGGGCAACCTGGAAACTGTAACACCTGTCTTGAAATATTCACAAAAGTAGTATAGAGTTGTTTTCTGGACAGTGTTAAAATGGATGCTTTACTAAGTTTCCAAAACTGTAGCTTACTGAAACTATCCACAGCATAAGATGGGAAACAAGAAATGCGGAAATGTGTAGGTGGGAGTGTGTCCCAATTAGTCATTATATAATGCATAGCATTGCTGACCCAGGTATCACAAACATAGGATGAGTATTGAATGCTATGAAAAAGGTGAAAAAGAAAAAAAGAAAGGAAAAAGGCAATCGGGTGAATCATACCAAGCCTGCCCTGATTTACCGGTAAGTAGGTTATGTCACGCTTAACTGGATTGAGGCGACTGCCCCAGACCTTCTGGAAAAATACACAAAAAAGTCTTGTTTCTAAGTGTCTGGGAGGGGCATATACATAGCTAAGAAATAAAAAAATAGGAAGGATAAATTTTTTAACAACTAATACTCTCTTTCTCTGTCCCAATTTCCATGATTTCCAGAGTCCGACCTTATACTCCCCAATACAAAGGCATTTTTCCCAGTTATAGGTAGCTATGTCCATGACATTAAACCATATCCCTAAGATTCGTTGGGAAGAAGTACAAATTCTAATACCACCCACTTCAGACACTACTGCAGACTGAGGATCTAAAGGAATGGTGACACTTTCCTGAAGATTAAGGGTGCCCCCTGAAATCAAAGAAAAGGACTGAAATATTCGGACCACCAGGTCTCCGGAGTCTTTATTATGGGAAAATAAGATGACGTCATCAGCATATGCAGTAATCTTCACTGGGAGTAAATCAGGGTGGGGCGCTAAACCAATAATTTGAGAGTCCCATCTAATTTGTCGAACAAGTGGGTCCAATGCAAAAGTATATAATAATGGACTGAATGGACAGCCTTGATGGATCCCAACCATCTGGAGAAGAGTATTACCCACAAAACCATTAATCACAGGAGCAAAATAGGCTAGGGAAAATACACGGGTGAGCCAGCGGAGAAAGATTGTGGGGATATCATATGTTTCCATGACCTGAAATAAATAGGAGTGTTCTACGGAATCAGATGCTTTTGCTTGGTCTAGTGAGAGGACAAAACCCGAAATAATGTTATGTTGTTTAGCCTCAAAAATCTCTCTCAGGAGAAATAGATTAGTGTGAATAGAGCATCCCGGGATAGCGCATGATTGGGCTGGGTCAATAAGATCAGGAGCAACGTGGCGTAAGCATGTGCTAAGTATTCGAGACAGGATTTTAAAGTCCTTGCTGAGAAGATGAAGGGATCTCCAATTATTTAAAGAGCAGATGCCTCCTTTTTTATAGATAAATTTTAGAAAAGACATGCCAAAATCAGGAATCGTATCCGAGGTGTTTAGAATATAATTAAAAACTTGAGTCAGTACCTCTAGTAAATTATCCCGAAATGTTTTGTAGAACTCATGTGTAAGGCCATCAGGACCCGGGGCCACCTTTAACTTAAGGTGGAAAATGGCACAAGCCACTTCTTCTTGAGTAAGTAGGGCAACCAGTTCTGGAACATGGTGCACAGAAAGCTGTGAGACCAGAGCCAAAAAAACTGAGGACAGGTCAGGTGGTTTGGATGGCAATGTACAAAATTGGTGTTGTAAATGAGAACTAACAATAGAGAGCATACCAGGAATATCATAAACAATATTACCCTGTTGATCCGAAAGACCATGCATAACAGTAGACTTAATTCTGTCTTTGTAGGCTAAAAATGGGTTCGCAGAGGGGGAAGCCAAAGTACCTACCTGCATAAAAAAATCTAAAGTATGGGCACTGTCGTATTGATGTGCAAACATGCGACGTTTGATATTGGTAATTTGAGAGGAATAATCAATAGGAGAAGAAGCAGAAAGAAACATCAATTTTTAGAGCTGATTCCTGTAAGTTAAGTACGTAAGGTACTTATCTCGGACCACCCGTTTCCCTACCATCTAGAAAAAATGACAGATAGCTAATTTTGTATCTTTCCACCATGCCTAGATAGAGTCAAAATAGCAAAGAACTGAAATCCGGGCTTGAAAGAGAGTACGAACTTGTACTTGGATAGAAGGAGGAGAGAACAAAGAGTTCAGTTTCCACTGAGCAAATGTTGAGGAAAGAGGCGTTGGGACTGTACCTAAGAGAAATACACCCGTCAGTAAATAGGGATCAGAAAGCTCTGTGGGACAAAGGGAAACCTGACAGGGGATACAATAGCGAGAGACAAAAAAATAGTCAATACGAGTGTGATACATAGATCTGTAATATGTGAATCCAGCAGCAGAATGTAGGGAGCGAAATGCATCAGTGAAACCTACATCCTTTATCAGAGTGGTCAAAGCAAGGGAATCACAATACATTTTTTCCCTGCAGCCGTCCTGCAGGTAACATCAATAGAACAGTTAAAGTCCCCTTCCCAAATAACATGTTTCCAGTTACAGAAATATGGTTTAAGAAGGTCAACTAAATGAATACAGGCAGCTTTGGTTTGTGGGACATAAATATTGATTATACGGAATGAGTGGTCATGAAAAGTACAGTCAAGGATCAGTGCCCTACCAGGACAAACATCTATAATGTGTGAAATGGAAAATGTTGGGGAAAAAAACAGGATAGCCACGCCATCAGCTAAATCTTCCCCAAAAGTCCAATAGGAGGGGCCCTTAATCCACCCTCGTTTAAGCTGCTGAACCTCAAAAAGGGTAGTTAAACGAGTTTCTTGCAATAGGATGATATCTATGGGGAGGGAAGTAGCAAGACAAAAAAAAAACATCTGTCTCTTGTAGCTTTTTAAGTTACAAACATTGAAAGAGGCTATTCTGATAGTAGCCAGAACAAACAATTACTCAACCATTCCCATCTGTGATAGCCATATTTTTACGTTTCTTGCTCCCCTTTTTTTGTTCTAGTAAGCTTTTTCCGGGAAACATCAGGAGGCCTAGAAAGAGTGAGATCCATGTCTGAAGGTAAGATAGAGGCATCTGAATCACCATCAGATTCTTCCCGTCCACCCCTTAAGCACTCAAAAGGATTGGAGAGAGGAATGTCAGGGGCTTTCAAGGTATCAGAGGTTTTTAAGGTTTTGCAAGCAGTTGCCCTGGTGACTCGTCTGCCAAGTTGAAAACCTTCAGAATCCATATGGGAGGTGTCAGTAGTTGAAAGGGGAGTAGGGTGTGGGACAGAATCTACAGTGGTCGCAGCAAGGGGAGCAGGCTCCATATCAGTAGGTGGGTCTAGGACTGACTGAGGCTCTATCAGCACTGGAGAGGGTTGGGGAGGGGAGGAGACTGTTGTGGGACTGGACACAGTGACCTGAACAGTAGAATGATTTTGGGCTTTAACCTGTGCTTTTTGAACAAGAACATCAGGATTCCACCCCTCAGCATGGTTCTTGCTTGCCCAGGGACACTGATGGTACGCATGTCCTTTTTCGTCGCATAAATTACACTGGAAAGCATTATCACAGGAGACGCTAAGGTGTCCATACCCCCCACATAAACTACATTTCAGTAAATCACAAGTGCTGCTTAAATGTGTGTGAGTACCACATTTATAGCAGGCTCTAGGCTGTCCGCCGTAGAAGCAGACACCCCTATCTTTACCTAAGAAAAAACTGTTGGGTAAGTGTACTACTTCAGAGTTAACCTGGAAAAGCTTCACTCGAAACTTCCAGCCTCCCATCCAGAGCCCCTCCTTATCTAAAATGGCTTCAGGGGGCGATAAAACCGTACACCGGTTTTGTCACCAATGGTATATGTCACTGATGCTAATGCCCTCATTCCTAAACATAATGGTGACAGTACGAACTGCTGGCTTAGTGAGTGGAATAACATAAAAGGGAGTCCATATAGGGGTATTCTTCAACGTGGCATATTTATGTCAAAATCTATCCAAACCACTATTTGTCTTGAAACTGACATCAAATGTTTCCTCCCCTGAAATATGAATCAAGGCATACATGTCCGAAGCCTGAAAATGCATGGTACCTTTCAATAGGGTCAGGGCCACATAATAATGATCAGGGAATTCGGAAAGGCCACCCTTATAGCACAGATGGACTGCATTACATCTAGGTGCCTGTTCTAATTTATTTTTAAATAAATCTGAAAGGATAGGCCCTCTGCCAGAGGCAGGAGGAGTGTCTGAGGGGGTGGGTTACAAAGCATAGGTCACGGTCGAAGTGCCTTCCCCAGGATCATCCAAGAGTGGTGGGGCTGGTGGAACAGACCTTAAAATGGGTGAGAGTGTACTAGGAGCTGTACCAGAGTTCTGTCCAGAGGAGAGAATAGGCTGAGGATGAGAGGAGGCCTCTGGAACCTGTGATAGGGTAATAAGAGGTGCATCTGCAGCTAAGGATTCCATGTTGGAGCTATGGGTAACAACACCTATAGAGCAAGCATCACGAAAATCCATAATATCCCCCCAAGTAGCCCCAGAAACAGCAGACTGAACAGGAATATCATTGTCCTTATGATTACTAATGTCTTTCAAGATAGGTACCTTGTTGGAGCTTGTGACGAGAGGTGCAGGCCTGGTAGGGGAGAATAAAACCCCATGTTTGTCGGCGTCCCAAGAGGGATCCGGAGTCCAGGATCCCGACACTGTTTTCATCCATCCCGCATGATGTAGGGCAGCTGTAGCAGTCCATGCAGGGTCTGAAATGTCCGCAGCAGTCCTCAAGCCAAAATGAGAACTAATAACTTCAGCAGCAGTAGAAGGAGACCGAGTGTCCGGAGAAGGTCTCGATGGGTGAAGCGGGTCCAAAAGAAGCAAGTCCGAGTCCTCCGAATGCGACTCTGTAGTCGCGCAGACTCTCCGTGTGGTGATACCGGAAGTAACAGGGGGAGCATCCAGCATTACACTCTGGGAAGTCAGCACATTGCATTCCACAGTAGAAACCAGCAAACCTGGTGAGGAAGCACAAAAAGGCTGCAGAGACTCAGCTGTATCCGATGCAGAAAGCTTTGCAAAACAAAATAAAGAATCCAATACATCTCCAGTAGAGGAAGACATTTCTCTGGGTGGGAGCGAAGCAGGGGCTGCCTCAGTCATCAGCAGAGCTCTAGAGGATAGATCCTCACTGTGGCAGGACTGAACATCAACTGAGCACTCCATCGTGGTGACCAGAGTTCCCCCTACCGACAAGAGTAGGGGAATTTCCCCAGTGTCTTGACAAAATTTCCCACCCTCTATTCACTAAAAATATCACCAACAGCTTAATCTGGTTCAAGGTCAGTTGGCATTCATCTGTATCCCCCCCCCCCAGGTTGTGCCTGAAAATAGGCAGAATTTGTCTAGTTCACTTACCCGGTCAACAAAAACTAACTAACTAACTAACTGACTAACTGCGGGTGCTGTTTCGAGCTTCAGTGGCACATAAGAGAACCAGCAGCAGACAGTTATTTGAGAAATGATTGGAACTTAAGGAGGAGAAGGAGATTAAAGAGAAGGAAGGGACAGAAGGGCCCACCAGTGGAGGAAATACAGGTGAAAAGACTAGTGGCTAGTGGCAACAGAATCCCTTACCATCACTGTCATTGTCTCTGTGACGTGCCACCTGGGTGCTGTCTGCCTGCATACATTTTGGACAGTATATTTTTTTGAATTTTGGAAGGTTCATTTTTTAGAAAAGTGAGCCTCTCTACATTTTTTGTGGAAAGACATGGGGCAGGATTCTCAAAAGACTTTGAAGTTGAAAAAATTGCACAAGTCTCAAAAACTTAGTGCAGGTGCAGAAATAAAGGCTAGTTGTGTTGCAGGAGAGTATCAAAATGTCCCCAGCTGTTGGAAAAAATATTTAGCAGATTGCAGAAAAAACAGCTGCAGAATTACTTGAGGAGAAAAAAAAAGTCATTGGAAAGTATGTATCATCCCCTTAATAGCTATTCCCAGCCACTGCTGCCCCTTATCTGTAGAAAGAATTGTTGTGCACATGCTGTACTAAAGAGAGTAAGGCATAACGCACATCCTGAGCAGAAGACAGTGTACTATCAACTGAGCCAATAACAGTGGCGGTTGACAAACCATGAAACACCAACCAGGGGTCTTATAGTAGTGTCAGATGTCAGCCCACTAAAAACACACAATACTATTGAAATGCAACAGACCACACCCACATGATCCACTGCAGCCAATATAGAAGCTCCACAAGCAGTAGAAGTAGAGGCAGTAACACACAGAAGTGGAGGCAACAGAAGCAGGTAAACAAAAAAACATCAGACAGAGACACAACCCACATCTATAAAATGCCACTGGGTGTATGGGCCTACTATATTTGGCGTGTAAGGCAAAGCCATCACAGTGTGACTGGGGTACACTAGTGGATGGTGTGGCTATACCTGCCTGTACTATTGCTGCCACATGTGTGCTTGTCTTCCCTGGTTGTAGTTGCCCACCATAGTATATTGCTGCACCTGCTACTGTTGTGCAAGGTCAGGCAGAGCATGCTGCTGCTGTGGTACACACTTCTTCTCATACAGGTGGTACTGCTCTTGTCCCAGTGGGGGGATGGCCACTGGCCTGAGTATTCTGATTCTGCTGCATGTTTTGAAGAACTTTCACAGTGGCTACTGCTCCAGTTAATGTGACTCCTCTCTTGTCCTTTCTGCTGAGCCATTATATTATTTCTGCAGCTGCATATCTGTACTTGTGCAAAATCAGCACATGCGGCATCACGTAACTCACCTGTTTTTGCAATTTTGCACATGTGCAGAGTTTTCAACTGAAATATCGCTCCTGTACATCTCCACAGTCTGCTGACTTTTTTTTTTTTTTTTTGGCATGTGCAATTTTCTCCTCTCCTTGAGAATCCAGCCCATTTTCTTTTGTCAGTCACTATTCTGCAGCAGCACTGAAAATTCACTCTGAATATGTGCTGGATGGTGGGCAGCTGAGGTGTTTAGTTGCAATCTCAGTAAAAACAGGCCACATTGATTTGTTCTGTTGGCAGTACAGTAAGGTTTTGTCACCCACAGTGAGATGCACAGTCTCCTCATTGTAATACTTTACCATTATTGAAGCAGGGACTTCTGGTACCACAATAGCCAACTGAGCCTTTCCAGATGTCTTTATCAGCCCTAAGTCTGACAGTATGTCCCACAGAGGTTCATTTTCATGTGGTGTAGCTGCAGTCACTCTAGGAGTAGCAGCAGGTCTGGTGGTGTTTGGTGGCCAAAACTGTCAGTAGTCCTGATACTAGCAGCAGCAACAGCAGCAGTGGCAGATTGTGTTCTGTCCCTCTCCACCAGATTTTGTGCAGATTCCCAGGTGGCCATAATGACATTGACATTTTAGTACTTTGCTTAACTATACATAATGATACTTTCTCAATTTATAGATAATGCTAATATTCCAGGTCCTTAAAGTAATGTGGTTTGAGGAATGTTTCAATTATGTTCTTAAACTCGAGATACAAAAGTGTGGCCAAAGTATAATGTTTAGCTTTATACAAATTTATAACACACTGACCACTCAGGAAGGTGGTTAACATTTTTCCCACATGTGATGCAGCACTGACATCATCATTGTCAAGAAACAGTGACTTGAGACATTCAAGCCTTAGTCTGATGGATGAAATTAAGGATAGTATCTGGCTTAGCCCAGCGTCACTGGCACTTACTACTCAGGTAACCTCCTAAAAGGACTTAAGGACATAACCAAGATACTCAATCAGACGCCACTGATTGGTGCTTATATTCATGTCTTCCTTCTGAGTGATATGTTGGATTGCCTACTGATGGATGGTTATGTGTTGTTCAAGTATTCTCTGCATCATATAATAAGTGTAATTCCACTGGGTTGGGACTTCCTGCATCATCTGGTGGAGAGGAAAGCTATTTTCAACCTGAATTTGCCACAACAACTTTCTATCTTTTACAGAATGGCTAAAGTGGGTGTGCAAGGGTGGGCAGCTGCAATCAAGGTCTAAACATTTCTGTGTCCATTGGTGCAGTATTTCATCACCAAGTTTTTAGCTTGTGCAAAGAATGGTACATGTTTAGAGTTACCAAGCCTTACTGCCTTCAGGATATTTGTCAAACAATTATAAACCCAGGTTGCAAGGATTTTGGAGTCAGTCACTTCAGCAAACTTTTCCCGAAGGCCCTCTAGAAAATGTTTTGCTTTGTGGTCTTTTTCAAATCTGTAAATACATAATGTTGCCTGCCTGTGAACAGTGAAAGTCCATTGCTTGTTGCTGCTGATGATGATAGTGCAACTAGATGATGTGAAAGGGTGGAATGAGAAGGGAGGTAAGTTTACCTGATGGCCAGTTACAGTCATATAGTCAAGTCATCTGGTCGCTGGTCCACATATCTGTGGTGACATGAACCTTTTTGCCCACTGAACCTTTCAGAGCATCAGACATGCTTTTCCATACAGCATCATATACTGTAAATATGGGATGGTAACAGGTGAGAAATAGGTTCAGCTGTGGACCTTGTACTTTGCCATTGCAATTCCCATAAGTGCCTTGAAACCTGGGTTAGCCGCAAAGGAAAATGGGAGCAAATCAGTCACTATAAGATCCCCAGTTGCCCTGTTGCCTTTGATAAGCACCTGGTCTCAGGCCCGTTAGGCTTATATTTCTGTGACCGTTCAAAAGACTCTTTCAAAGAAATTTGATGGTCGTTACACCAGTTGACATCACCAAATTCTTTGGGATGCTTCCCTTGACCTTTACCCCCAAGAAGGGTGGATGTTGTGGTCTTGGATGGTATATGACTCCTGTTAGGCTGTGGTGATGGTGAACTTAAAGGAAGGAACAAGAAATTGAATGTGTAAATTGGGTGGAAGGCATACTTTCATCATCCTCCCCTCCTCATCAATTACTTCCTCACCTTGGTTAACATCCATAGCCTCACCTTCCCCATCTGAATGCGAGTAGTGCAACGACTTGCGTGTGCTCCTTTTATGCTTTTTGATACTGATAAGTGTGAGACTGATTCAAATGTCTTATCATTGTTGATGTTCTCATCTGAGTCCTGGTTTTACTGTAGCTTTACTGTGACCTAATTTTGTTTTGCATAATTTGCAATCTAGCTGAATGCAATGTGATTTACCTTGTGTGAAAAAATCCCACACTAGGGATTTCGCAAATTTTGCTGCACTGCTGCTCATGGGGAGGGTATGCTCTTACCATCATTTCCACTACCATAGACACAAGCAGTGGCAGTATTTCTGTGGTATCCTCCCATGTCCACTTGCATGCCTTTTTGATGCACAGCCTCTCTGACTGGCTCAGCTGCTTCTTTTTCTAGTCCTCTGGAAGCCTCCTTCTGCCCCAGTATCATTTTTTTTTTTACCATTATCACCATACTTCCTAAAATACATTTTTGTTCATTATCTGGCACTGGATTCCTCCTCTTCATCCCACTCCCCAGAAGAACTACTGCTACTTGACAGACTGACTGCTACTTTTTCTACTACAAACTCAGGCTCTGTTCCATTGATTCCCTTCTAGGTCTCATCTGCCCCCTCCTCCTCATCATCCATCTCTCTGCTTACTAAGATTGACTGATGCACTATGATGTCCCTTGTGCTCATCCTCTGAGTATCATGATGACTTACTCCTGCAATGTCTGGAATTTTCTGCAGTGTTGTTACTGTTCCTTAGATTGCATGAGAAGTCTACTACTTCTACACACATTGTTGTGTAAAGGTTCCAAAACATTTGTTTCCTGTCTTTCCATATTGGAAATGATAACTGTTTCTAACTAAATGTTTCAATAGTACAAATGGTGGGTGGATTTCCAGGTGCAAATACAGGAGATTTATTCTGAAATAGGGCAGCAAAGCACTTAGTGGGAGTCTCAAGTGTGAAGAACACAATGGAATAATCTGACAACAAGGCAATTAATTAGAGCACTAGGCTGCTGCATCTGCAGAAACAGAGAAATGTATTCCCAAACAGGTCAGTGAAGCACTGCTGACTGCATTGAATTAAGTTATGAAAACAAAGGGCTGGATTCTCAGACCACGTGAAAATCCCACAGCTGTGGGATGAACTCGGCGAAAGTGGGTTGCCACTTGCGGAACCGCAGTTTCTTCCGAAGCTACAGCATTCTCAAAAGTGGAGCCAATGTACAACTGGCTCCATGATCTATGGAAGCATGTGGGTGTATGCTGCAGACATGCTACAGCTGGTGGGATCAGGCATAACATCGCCCATGCTGTTTTTGACAGAGAATACCAATCTCCACAGCTGCAGAGATTTCAGTCCACAACTGGAGTTGAGGTGTGGGGCTTAGTCCCAAATCATTTTGAAAATCTGGCCCAAATGGAGATTTTTTCTCAGATAGGTCAGTAAAGCACTACTGACTGCATCAAGTTAAGTAGAAAATACAGGGAAATTTATTCCCAAACAGGTCTGTAAAGCAGTTAGTGGATGCATGGAGTACTGAAGAAACACTGATAAATTTATTCCCAGGTCAATAAAGCACTGTATACTGGGTGTGCCACAAGTGTTAAGGACACAGGAGAATAATCAACCAACACAAGCAGGGCAGTTAACTAGAACACAGCACTGCTGCTGTGTGTGCAAAGCACTAGTGGGTTTGTCAAGTAGTTGCAAACACAGGGAAATGTATTCCCATACAGCTCAGTAAAGCTTGCTTTGAGTGCCAAATACTTGAAAGTGGAAGTACAGGGAGATTTGTTCCACAAAATAGTCAGCAAACACATGTGGGTACATCAAGTAGTTGCAAACATGGGAAATATATTCTCAAATAGGTTACTAAAACACTGCATGGTGCATGGAGTACTTGGGAATACTGGGAGATTTATTCCCAAATAGGTCAACAAAGCACTAGTGGGTGCATCGAGTAGCTGTGAACAAAGGGAAATGTATTCCATATAAGTCAGTAAAGCATTGCTGGGGGCATAGAGTATTCAGGAATATAGGGAGATGTATTCCCAAGTAGGTCAGCAAAGCACTTATTCACTTTCTCTCTCAGGCTGTGCCAGTAATCCTTGTGGCTAGAAGGGACAAGGAGGGTAATTTTTTCGAACATATGAAAATGCCAGCAGATACAGTTCAAGGGGTCCCTCGCGTCTGCTCGAATATGCAGCACACAGCTCAGAATACTGCTACTGTGGTGCTGCCCTCACACCCCGTGGCCAACCATCATTGCCTTTTCCCCCATCTGATTTCCCCAACCTGTTCTGCTTCCTCCATACTTCTTCCATGCCCCTGATCTTATCCCAATCCCTCTTAAAGCTCCCCACCAATTTCAGAGATATACCTTCTTCAGGCTGTGCATTCCATCCTGCAACCACTCGCTCTGTAAAGTAGTGTCTTCTCAATTCCTTCTAGAACCTACCCCCTCCAATCTCAGACTTTGCTCCCTAGTGATCCCCTCTCCCTTTAATTGAAACATGCCCTCAGTACTAACCTTGTTCATGCCCTCTTGTTTTCAGTCTCTGCTATGTACTGTACAGCAACAGCACAATCAGCCTCCTAAATAACTCTGGGTAACTGATGTTATCAATTTTTTTATTGCCTCCCCCTGAGACTAGTGACAACCCAAACTCTCAAATCCAGCCACCTAATTTTTTTTATGCTACTGCTGCAATGCCTTTAGATTTATCAGTCTGGATGAAAAAAAAAATAAATAACAAACAAAATTGGATCCTGAAGGTGGATGTTAAGTTTCACAATGTATTTTTAGCTTTCTTGAACTCAGTTGGTTGTTTTAATCTTTTTTTTAAATTACACTTTTCTGTATAGTGATAAGAGTCACTCAGCCATCATATATGTCACCCACCCACCCCCACCTACACAGTGCACCCACCCTTTGGACTCCTCAGTCCTTCCTGCTTCCCTCCACATGCTAAATCAACTTAATGTATTTTTAGTTTTCTTTTATCTGCTTAGTTTTTTTTACTCTTGCTGCATTCATTAAGTTTTTTCTGAAGTAAAGGCTAAGGCAAGCATTGGTACAGTGACTAAACCCAGTCTTTTGTCCTGCCCAGGCGCCAAGCCTAACCATGCATGGAAACAAAAGACTAACTCTAAGCCACAACTCTCCCTATGAGTCTTTCTTGCACACTGCCAGAAAAGAGCACCATGAGTCAATGAGGCTGCTGGCTACCCATGTGGGTGTCTCTTGAGTTGGCCCAATAGTCAGTCTCCTTGCAGGACAGTGAATGAGACAAATGACAAACTCCACCAATCACTCTCAGTTTAGTAATCCCACTCCTTCCGGGTAACTGCCAGCAGTAGCAACAAGTAGCATCACATGTGCTGCATTTAGAAGTAGTGAAGAAACAGTGGGTCAGGGTGGAGCATGCATGCAGTGGCACAGCATGGCCGTAAGTATGTTACTATTTACTGTATTTAACATGGTGCAAACTGTAAACCAAAGTTTGCAAATTTGTCAGTGCACAGACCTGCTAGCATGAATGGGTGGGGTTTGACTATTTTGCAAGAATGGTTGAATATTTGCAGCTCTACTAAACAACAGTGTTCTCAGAAATTCCAGATTGTTTGTACTGTGAGAAAAAAAAATATATATATATAATATATATTGGCATGTATTAATGGATGTGGAGATTTTTTCTTAAGACACCCAAGGGGTTTGAGACATTCAAAATATTACAAGTCTTTTTACACATTCAAGTGTACTAGTAAGATTGAACATGACCAGTTAGTTTAGTTAGTTTTTTGTTGACTGGCAATTGGGGAGGAGGAAGGAAATTCTTCCTACTTTCAGCATCATCCTGGGAGGAGGGGGCAGGATACAGATGCAAACCAACTGGTGTTGAAACAGGTTAAGTTCTTTATTATATTTTTGTAAAATATGTTTGACTTTTATCAAGTGAAAAAAGTACATATACAGTTATTGGTTCAGGGTACAGAGATCAAATGATTCAAGAATTAAAATATTGCAATAGTATGGTTCACTCATCCTGCTTTGCTAACACATTTTGAGGAACACTACATTGACCATCAGTGATGATTGTAAGAAATATTACAAAAGATATCTTCATGCAGAAGAACCATGGACTAGTTATATATATTGTCCTAATAATTCAGTACTATGTGCAAGCACCGATGATGATGCCTTTAGTGGAGTAATACATCTATGTATGTGAAATTATTTTTTTTTATTATTGAAAAGTTTATCTGGCACCTCTGTAGGCATCCCTCTTAAGAGTTTTACTGACTAGTTCTAAAATGTTAAGGCAAATTGGCTCATTTTTGCAAAGACTGTACATTGTGATTCAATATACTGTAGTAATTTTTGTAGCTAATGATACATTAAAAGCCATGATACTCTTGGTTAATGCAGATCTAGTTTAATTTACTCTCACTGTTTTTTTTTCTGAATATACAGTAGGTAAGAGAACCAGGATACATTTTTGGTGGCTTTTATTTAAAGGGCGAATCATAATAGACCAGGTCTGGCCATGCTTAGTTTCTGAGAGCTGATGGGATCAGGCTCCAAGGCACTGTGCCAAGGTTACAGGCCTTGGGACTTGGAGATATTTGATTTGTTGTCTTGCAACAGGACATGGGTACATACCTTGAAGCTCAGGGATGATACATTAAAGGAATAATGCATGACAGGGTGGGTGTTATGCTGGGATAACATCCTGCCTTGGGTGGTTGGCCTGCGGCTGCAGGCTGAGGGCATCCAGCACCTGAGAAAGGATGTTATCCCAGCATAACACCCACCCTGGAGTGCATTATTCTTATTATACAATGGCTAATCTTTAAATACAAGACAAAAAATAAAAGATGTATTTCTGAAAACACCTTTTAACTTGATTTTTCTGAATGGAAGTATATTTATATTTAAAGAAGTTCCTTTATTGTGTTTATCCTCTAGATGGAGTTGTCTGGGCAGTAGGAGAAATTTTGTTTTGCTTTATATATCCTGCTTGTCCCATAAGTGTCTTTCTTTCTTTGACTCTGGTGTTCCCACCCCTACCCTGCACTGTGTCATGGTTGTGGTTCCCTCGGTACAGTTCGATGCTGTATTTGTGCCGGGAGATTATTTTAGTGGGACTGTATTTACAGTGACCAGTGTTTGAAACTTCCGTGTCATCACTGCTGCTGCCGGCCATCTGCTGCCCACTGCTGATGCTCTCAGGATGTTCTAGAAAGAAGCTGAGGTAGGGTGGTGGAAGGAAGATTGAGATGCTGTAATTGGAAAACAAAAAAAGAAAGTGTGCAGAACTCCGAGCGAGCATTGTGACAACTGCAGGGCACTGACTCACTTTGCCACTCACTCATTCACTCCAGGATCATGGTTTTCAGTTACTATTCCTTTGTGGAAAAGCTAGCAGCATACTTAAAGGAAAACTGCACCCTCATATCTTCTAAATGTTGTTTCCATGTCAACCAACAACTGTTTTCATGTAGCTGTTAAAGATGTATGCAACTGCTTCAGTTAGTTTTCCTTTCAATTGTTTTCTTTTTTATTAACCAATAGAAAGGGAACGTTTGGGGGAATGTGTGAGGGTTCTGGTTTAAAGTACTCTGTGAAGCCGATCAGAAACATGGCTTTCACTTTGGCTGGGAGCAGGAAGTAAGCAACTTTGTGGACTGTTTTTTTTTATTTTAATGCGGTCATGATTGTGGTGGGACTAGAGCTGGGATGTTATGCTGGGTTAACATCCTGGGCCCCAAACCAAGACTGACCAATCAAAGACCAGCATTCTTTCTTGCCATTTTACAATTATGGATAATGTGAAAAGTTGTCCTTTCTCCCAGCAAGAGGTATGCTGATGGAATAGCCAAAAAGCAGAGGCAGTGGAAATAGAGGCAGGACATGTGTTAATGTTGAGCCTAGACAAATTTCTGCTTACCAAGGGAATCACAGTACATTGCTATGTGTTTGCAGATTAGACTTATTTCATCCTTGCTTATGAAGTGTGTCAGGGATAGCTTGCATCCTGGGAAAACATCAGGCTTTTATTTTATTTTTTTTAAACTCAGTATCATGGCAGAAGAGGGGGTGTAAATTCTTATATTCTGGGGCTAGCAAGAGACACTAAGAGATGCTTCTTAGATTCCTGCTGTGCAGAACACAGATCTGCATAGATACAGAGTTTGTGTAACAAAAGCTTTGAGTGTGAGTCTGCCAGGCATTATTTTTTCAAGTACACTTCTAGCAGTAGAATGCAGCAACCAGCAATATAAGGAGAAAGAATGAGATGGATCTATATGAAAGGGTAAAACTTTTGGAGATGGACTGAAGAAGCTGTAGTGTAAACTATACTCTGAAACATGCAGTCCAAAGATCCAAAAAGCTCTGAATTACAAGATGGATAAAACATGGCCAACAGAGCAAAACAAAAATGTTACAGACTTTATCAGAGTGCATATGATGTGTAGCCTTAGGCCATTCTGAAAAGAAGAAACAGCCCATCTATTAAGCCTTTTTTTATGTTCTCTCTTGCGCTTGAGGAAGGCAAACATATTTGTATGATAGTGGATTTTGAGAAGAGTGCCATTGCTGGACCAGTGCAGGATAGTCTTCAAGGAGCTTGACAGTATCAGATCAATAATCAGTCAGACTGCTCCTTACACTCTTCTGGTGATGCTGGTTGGCAATTTCATAGAGTGGCTCTCTCTTTGATGTGTATAACATTGCTCAGAAAGCAGAGCTGATCATCCTCATGATCACCCTACTGTGAACCCCCCAAAGTAAAAAATAATCCCTCCCATGCCTTCCTTCTTAATTTTACAATGGTAAGGTGCTGAATCCCTGGTGCCAGCTAACGCCACACACCCCACCTGTTTTTACTGTGTGACACTGAGGAGCACACATTGGTGCTGCTAAACATAACATCGACACTAGGGTACCCAATCCCCAATGTCAGTACCTGAAATAAAAAAAAAATCCCTCCCACCCCTTCCTTCTTAATTTTTTAACACCAGGGTGCCCAATCCCTGGTGCCAGCTAATACCCCACCACCACATCCATTTTTACTGTGTGACACTGGGAAGACTGCCCACTATGCCACTAAATATAATACCAACCCAGTGGTGCCCAGTCCCCCATAATGGAACCTAAATAAAAGAAAACCATCCCTTGAAGTGTTTTTTGATTATACACCCTGTAAAAAAAGAAAACTGTCCATCGATACCTGTTGCCACTGCCATCCCACCACTGCCATTTCCCCTCCACCACCCAACCCTCCAACTCAGCACTCCATACACCCTCACCACTTAGTTACCTATCAGGGGTCCAATGTCACAATCCTCTCTAGACTGGAGACATGTCTTCACTCTTTAGCACCGGACTGAGGACATCAGGTATGCAGTTCAATGTATTTCAGTGGGTTTTGAACTTATCCTCATAACTTTGTAATTTATTATTTTTTACCAAAAATTTTCACATAACCTTTTTTGGACTCCACTTCATGAACAAGGGCAGTGAAATTATTCGAATCCATCCTGATAGGTGATTTTGCAGTCCGTGTGGGAAATCACCCTTTCGGTAGGATTTGAAAATTTTCTCCACCCCTGTTCATGAGGTGGGGTAATACGAAGGCCATGTTGAAAATCTGGGGTAAAAATATTTAAAAATAACAGAAGTTATGAGTGTACACTTAAAGTTTTCAATGTACCCTCATAACTTTGATCATTTTCATTAATTTGATCCCAAATTTTCAGCATAGCCGTTTTTTCAAACCACCTCATGAACGTGACAGTTGTCAAGTTTCATATCTTGATCAACATGTTTTTTCACACTTATGGAACAAAATGATGTATCAGCCATTATTTTATAAATAAGCCTGTCTAATGACAGCTATCATGTTCAGAAGGAATGATCATAAAAAGACTGTTTTGAAAATTTGGGTTCAAAATGTAGAAAAAAAAAACAACCAAGTTATGAAGAAGTGCTGAAATTGTTCCAGTGTTTACTCCTAACTTTATTTTGGCAGATTTTAGCCCCTAATCTTCAACATATTCCTTTTATTACCCAACCTCCTGAAGATGACAGGTGTCATTTTTCATATCCCTTCAAAACTTGTTTTCACAGTCACGCTGTGAAAACACCTTTCTGATGGGATTTAAAAACTTCCACCTGTCCTGATCATAACGTCAGGTCATAAAAAGGCTGTTGGAAATTTGGGACCAGAATGTGGGAGCCAACTAAAAATTAGATATTGTCTTCAGCTGGCCTATCCTGGGTAAACACAATCTAAAAATGTGTAAAAGCAGCACACCACTGAGAAGGAGATACTGCATCTCATCTGGTCTATCCTGGATAATTATATAGTAAAAATATGTACAAGTAAGACCTAGTAAAACAGCAATGGAAGCGGCAACATTTGACTTTGACAAATGTTTGTTTTAAGAGTACCTGCTCAGTACCAAAAATTCAGTCTGACCACAAACTAACTAGTCAGTCCTACCATGTCAATTTTATCCGTTAATCCAAACAAGTAAAGAACTATGTATTACTGTTTCTTGAGGTGAAGTTACAATACAGACCTGACAAAAGACAGGCAAGCCTAACAAAAACAGTGACCCTCATTCATAATGAAAACTAACTGTGGTGAAGTCTTACTGGTAAAAAGAGGCTTGTGACAGGAAATGTGACCAGTTTTAGTTATTTTTTTTCTGTTGGTTTAAATATTCATCTGTTACAGGTTCTGTATGGAATAGACAGAACTAGGCTGCCAGGTCACATGCACAGGCAGCTTAAAAAAGCTGGTCACCCACAGTGAAGGTACAGACGTTCCTGTGAGAAAGTTAGCAGTGATTGCTAACATGACGAGCAAGGAGGAGACAATAAAGCCATTATCCCAGTGGGGAGTCTTTCCTGGGATATGTTCCCATGAAAGGTAATGGGCCCATGTGCATGTGGTAAAACTTCAAGAGATAGTGAGGAAGAGCAAAGGAGATGAGGTCACACACACACTCACATGGTTGAGGATACTGTGGAGGACTGTCATTCCAGGGAGAGGCAACCTCCCCATTGCCTAGAGTACATACTAGTGAAAAGAACAGGAAACTCCCTCTCTCGAACATTCAACATCTGAGGAAGGGATAGCCCAGCTGGACATTAGCTTGTTAAAGAAGAACAGCCATGGGGAAATGTCTTCTGTAGCTAGCAGCAGGTAAAGATATTTTAGGTGAGGCTAAAATTTGAGTGTTTTTCTGACAAACCATCTGTCTATTTAACTTACTTTATTATCTACTGTTAGTTAACGTGTAAACCTTTTGTCATATGTAAATATACCATATTTGTAAATACATGTAGTATTTTCTAGTAAAGAATCTATTTTTGATAGAACCAGTTATTGCCTCATTATTGAAAAGATAATTTTTATTATATCTGCTGGACCCTGTTTGCAGGGCAAGAGATCATAATGTCACGTACAAAAAATGTGCAGCAATAAATGCTGCAAGCAAAATGCCATGCTCTGGCACAATGTCAGACATAACAGCGACCCTTCAACAACAGCACATACCAATTGAAAACAATGAAAACTCTTTATTTTTGTGTGGGGCTGTGCCCCACACCCTTTACCCCCACACTGCCCAGAATAAATATAATCATCTGCAAGGGGGTGTGGACAATGGGGATGGGCAGAAACTTTGGAGAGGGGAAGGTTTTTTTTTTAAACAAAAAAGAAGCAACACCAGGAGACCTGGGAGGAACTGAACCAAGGTCCCAGGTCTCCATCCCTGCCATAAGCTGGTGCCTAAGCTACCACACCACACAGCTATTTGAGCCATACTCAGTTAAAGCACACAGCTACAGGGATAGTGGTAATTCACTACTGCTATTATACCCCTGTCACTCTAAATGTTTCAGCATTTTACACAACATGGTCATTGCCATGCTGTTTTTGTAGCACTGTATTGACCTGGTACCTGTTTGCAGTCCATCTCCGAAGTGCACTCTACCGATATTTCTTGTGTTGACCTTCCTGATCCCGAGCATGACAAAAGCAGTTTCCTGATAAAATTGGGTGGTGGCAGTGAATTTGAAGTCCCCAACAAAACTGCTCTGTAAGCTGGGATGGCCTAAGGGGCAGTTTTTGTTACAACTGGTGGCAGAGCGGTTTCAGATCAATGCACAGATTTAAAGCCTGAATTTTTGCACAGTGTGCTTTTCTGTAGAGGCTTGAACTGTGGGTGAGAGGTAACAGCTTTACATAGCACACAGGGTGACAGAGTGCCACTAGAAATATACCTTAATGGGGGCAGGAACTGATTACCTATGTGCAGCTGTTTGAAATGTCTCTGTTTTCATAAATTATATTCATTCCTCTAAAGGATCCCTATTTAACGGTGCTTGTATAAAAGCTGAAGCTGTCAGTTGTGTTTTGTACTGTTTTATTTGTATGAGGAAGATTATGTGCAGTTCCTTTTATGGAGCCAAGAATTTGGAGTTTTGACTATGGCAGAGGCTCAAAATCAGCTTGTGATCCTGAGGATGGAACTTGCATTTAAAGAGGCTAAACTGTGGAAGGCAAGGCTTAAAGCTGAAAAGGAGAGAGAAAGGTTGGAGATTGAGGAAAATGAAAAGGCTTGGCAGCATGAAATCCTGATGCAGGGGGGAAAGGGAAGAATTGCCAGTATGAAATCTGGATGCATGTGGAAAGAGATAAGGAATGGGTGGAACGAGAGAAGGAATGAGCAGAATGAGAGAAAGAATTCCAGTATGAGATCGAGATGGTGAAACTGTACCAGCAAATACTGCAGCAAACCATAAGTAATGGCATAGGGGGTCTAACGCACAAAGCCACAATTAATTCTAAAATATTCCCTCAATACCAGGAGGGGGATGATCTTGATTTGTTTTCAAAATCATTTGAGAGGGTATATGTACAGTTTAAATTGAACAGGACTTCCAGGATGACCCAACTTACACCATTGCTTACTGGTCATGCTTAGCATGAATTTGCTAGAATGGATGATCAGGACTATATGGACTATGATAAATTTAAAGGGGTGTTATTAAAATGTTTTGAACTGCCTCCTGAGGCTTATACTGTAGGCGAAAATACAGAAAATTAAGAAAGGGCCCAAGAGAAAGCTATATAGAATTACATGCCCACATGTGTACCTATCTAGAGAGCTGGGTGGATGGGGTTAAAGCTAGGACTGTAGAGAAAATGAATGATTTTTTTGTAAGGAAATAATTTCTTAAAATTGTACCTGAGAACCTGTGCTTATGGCTACTGGACTGTGCATGTAACTCTGTGAAGAAGGCAGTGGAAAGTACTCATCTGCATGTGATGCAGCATAGGAACACTGGGGGTGGGATAGCACATGATTTTAAGGGGACCCAAGAAGGCAGCATAAAGTAAACTAGCCTGCAACTGAGCCCAAAACTGAACCCACCTGTCCTAAGGGGAACATGGAGCAGGGGGCAAAGAAATACTGGATTTGCCTGAAAGTGGAGCATATCTCTTATGACTGCCCTAAAAACATGAACAATTGGCAAAAGCCTGTGGGAGAGGGTGATCAAGGCAGTACCCAGAAGATAGAAGCCTGCACACACACTGTAGTGCCACCAAACTCCGTCATGCATATTCATCCTATCTTAGTTAATTGAACAGTAACATAGGGATTGAGAGACACTGGTGACTCCATCTCCATGGTGAGGCAGGATCTGATCCAGGTAAAGCAGATTCTCCTGGGGCAATTTTCCATGATTTGGGGAGTCACAGGTTCAGTGGTCTAAGTGCCAATGGCTCGAGTCTTCCTGAGCTGGGAAGGTGGCCATGGGGTATGGGAGGTAGGAGTCATACCTGATCTCTCTGTGGATGTGATCATTGAGAATGATTTTATCACAGGGAAAATCTAGTATGTGTTACTACCCATAGTCAGACAAAAGGGCAAGCTTCTGAGAGTGAGAAGAGGGTGACACAGTCTATGATAACCCCTCCCTCAGCAACTGACGAAGTGACTAGTGAGCGTGAGGGGCTAGCAAGGAGTAGCAGACATGAGCCCCAGCTGCAAACAGAGGAGGTATTAGCCATGGGGCAGATTTCCTTCTGAAGAGGAGTGGGGAGGGTCAGGCAGGAGGTGCTGAGCAGAGCTCAGCTGGCTGATCCCACCCTCCAGAAACAGAGAGAAAGATAGCAGATAGTGTTGAGGACTCTCAAGGGAGCACAAAGCCAGTTTTCTGGGAGAATGAGCTGTTGTACAGGGAGTGTATACCATAGAGGGGGCTAGTTGGAGAAGTATACCTTTCTCTCGGGACTACTGAAAACAGTTCTCGTCCCTGGCCCGTGACATCCCTTTTTCACACCACCTCAGTATAAACCATACAAAAGGTGGCACGCTAACAACTTCTTTGGCTGAGAATGTACACAGATGTAGAAAATTACTGTCAGTCTTGTCCACAGTGCCAGAGGGTGAGAAAGGTAGGGGACAAGGCTAAGGTGGCTTTGTTGCCCCTGCCTATTATTGAAGAACCCTTTAAGAGAGTGTCCATAGCCAGCTCCATGATGCCAAATGAAGGGGTTCGCTCATCACGCTGATGACCCTGGTTCATGCCCTGAGCCCAAGTACCAGGAGTGGAGACCAGCAGGGATGGGTTCTAGAGTTTCCCTTGGGTGCTTCCCTCCTGGGGGATGGGTAGGGTCTCAACACCTGCTGGCAGATTGGCAACGGGCTTGCAGGACATGTAGCCTTGACATGCCCCCCGGATGTCCCCACCACAACTTGCTGCTCCCGCAATGCCCAATCAGGGCTTGAGTGGGCAGGCCAATGAAAACATACTGGTTGTCATGGACTATGCAACCAGGTATGCCATGGCAGTGACCATGTCCTCCACTGAGAAAACGTGGCTGATGAGCTCCTACGGATCTTTAGCTGAGTGGGATGTCTTTAGGAGATTTTGTTGGACCAGTTGACAAATTTCATGTCATCATTAATGATTAATGACTAGTTTGTGGGAGAAGTGTCAGGTGAAACAGCTCTGTGCCTCATCCTATCACCCTGAGAGAAGTGGCCTGGTCAAGCGATTCAATGGGACCCTAAAAACTGCACTCAGGATATTTACTTACCAGCACAAGATGGAGTGGGACAAATATTTGCCCCACCTCCTGTTTGCATACAGGGAAGTTCCACAGGAGTTTAGTGGGTTCTCACCCTTCATGCTCCTGTTGGTCAAAGGGTGTGGTGGCCCCTAGATTTAGTCAAGGATGAATAGGAAGGTTACCATACCTCCCAAGGGGAATTTCAGAACCGTACTTAAGGTAGCACTTAGTCACTGTGCAACAGTGGCATAAAGTTTGATATGATCATGGATCCAGATCCCAGCAGTATGAAGTTAGACAGTGAGTGATGGTACTTGTCCCAGTAAAACAAAATAAATTGCAGGCAGCATGGGAGGGTGCATCTCTATTATCATGAAGGTGAGTGATATCAAGTATGTAACAGGACTGCCTGACATAAGGTGCAGGCAAAGAGTATATCATGTTAACATGATGAAGCCCTACCATGATTTGTAGGAAATGGCCCTAGCTGGGTGCAGCATGCCAGAAGAAGAAAATGTGGCTAATCCACTGGTGGACCTCCTTGGAGTGGCAGGGGAGGAATCTTCAGAGGATAACCTCTCCATCTTAGGGCAGCTAACACTGGCCAATGTAGAGGATATGAGGGAGTACTGCAAGCATTTGGGGACCTGTTCATGGGGAAACTGGGCTACACCACAATGGCTGAACATCACATGGACACTGAGAACCAAGTGCCACTGAGGCAGTCCCTCTACAGGTTACCATAAGGAGTTAAGCATTCAATGCAGGAGGAATTCAGGGAAATGCTGGCTCTTGGAGTGATCCAGGGGTCCTGTAGCCCATGGGCCTAACCCATGGTCCTGATCCCTAAGTCATACAGTATCATATAATTTGGTGTCAACTACTGGAGGCTCAACTGCTTTACGAGGTTAGATGCCTACCCAATGCCTAGAACACATGACACCTTGGAATGGCTGGGAGGTGGGAGGGGGGGGACTCAGTTCCTGACCACAATAGACCTGACAAAGGGATACTGGCAGGTACCCCTAATCCACACAGCAGGGGAAAAGTCTGCTTTTGTCACCCCATTTGGCCTATTCAAATTCTGAGTAATACCATTTTGGATGAAGAGTGCACCCATAACCTTCCAGAGGTTTGTGGATTGCATTCTGTCTGGGGCAGGTTTATATGCACTGACGTACATGGATGACATAGCCATTTACAGCCAGACATGGGAGGATCACATCAGGCACGGGAGGGAAGTGTTCACTGACTGATGGCTGCAGGGATGACAGTTAAGGTGGAAAAATGCCAAGTAGGCATGGCTGAAGTGTCCTACTTTAGGCACCAGGTGTGCAGCGGACACATCCATCCAGAGCCAGTGAAGGTTGATGTCATCCAGGCCTGGCCCAACCCTGCTATGAAGAAACAGGTAAGGGTATTTCTGTGGATAGCCAGGTACTACAGGAGGTTTGTCCCTCACTATAGTGATGTGGCCAAGTCCCTGATGGATGTGACTAAAAGAAAACGCCAAAGACATTTCTCTGGACAGCTGACTGTGAATCTGCCTTCTTGCAGTTGAAGGAGGCATTATGTGGGTCACCCATGCTTGATAGCACCATATATGACCTCAGGTTCATTGTGCACATGAATAACTCAGACCATGTGCTGGGCCCTGTCCTGAACCAGGTTACAACAAGGGTGGAGGAGCATCCCACAGTGTATCTGAACCAGAAGCTTCTGCCCAGGGAGGAGGCATATGTTGAGAAGGAGTATCTGGGGATAGTGTGGGCCTTTCAGAAGATGCAGCCATATTTGTATGGGTGGGAGTTCACTGTGGTCACAGATCATAATCCCCTGACATAGCTCCATAGGACTAGTGGTCAAAATACAAAACTACTGCACTGGAGATTGACACTACAGTCTTATAACATGACCATCCATGTAGCAGTGTGCAGAATGCCAATGCAGAAGGACTGCCGAGGCAGGGCTAAGTACATGACATGTTCCTTTAGGTGGTCCTCAGTCCCTACATGAATGGCAGTGTCTCTTGGGGGTCACCCAAAAGAGATGCACCCTCATTTTCTGGGAGGGGGAGATGTGACAGGAAATGTGACCAGATTCAGTTATTCTTTTTCAGTTAGTTTAAATATTTGTCTGTTACAGGTTCTGTTAGGATGGGCACAGGATGGCTTCTAGGGCATGTGTACAGGCAGCTAAGGAGACATGGTTACCCACTGTGTAGGTGCTGATGTTCTCGTGGGATGGTTAGCAATAATTGCTAACAAGATGAGCATGGAGGACACAATTAAGCCATAATCCCAGAAGGGAGTCCTTCCTGGGATATGTTCTCATATCAAGGCAATGGACCCATGTGCATGCCATGAAATTGAAGAGATAGCAAAGAAGGGGTAAGGAGATGAGGTCACAGTCACACACACACACACACACACACACACACACACTCACGCTCACGCTCACATGCGTGGGAATACTGGGGAAGCCATCATTCCAGGGAGAGGTTACCTTCCCTTAGACAAAAGTACATAAAAGTGGAAGGAGCAGAAAACTCTCTCTCTCTCTTGGACATTCAACATCTTAATAAGGGAGAACCCTGCTGGAAGTTAGCTTTGTAAGGAAGCACAGCCTAGGAGGAATGTCTTCTGTAGCTGGCAGCAGGTAAAGAGACTTCAGATGAGGCTAAAGTTTGAGGTTTTTCTTACAAATCATCTGTCTGTTTGACTTACTTTATTTTCTCTTCTCAGTAAACATGTAAACCTTTTGTCATGCTGTAAATGTGTCCTGTTTGCAAATACCTGTATTATCTTCTAGTAAAGAATCTATTTTTTATAGAACCAGTTACTGCCTCATTACTGAAAAAGGTAATTTTTATTATTTCTGCTGGACCCTGTTTGCAGTCCATTTCCGAAATACACTCTACCAATAATTATTGTATTGTTCTTCCTGACTCTGAGCAGGGCAAAAGTGGTTCTCTGATAAAATCAGGTGGTGGCAGTGAATTAGAAGTCCCCAATAAAACTGCCCTATAAGCTGGAATGGCCAAAGCGGCAATGTTTGTCACAAGGTTGCATAGCGGACAAGTACAGACTGTGTAATCATTTTTAGGAGAGTGTAGATTCTTTAGAGAGCATTAAACTGCATTTCTGTCCACCACCAGGATGGTACCTACCGTATATAGTAACTGGAAGCATGAAACCAGCTTAGTATGCTGAGCAAAAAACCCTGGGCTCAATTTTCAAAGGAGAGAGAATAATGCAAGGTGCACAGGTTGTGTCAAAAATTGTGTCAGTTCCAATTTTCTAGCATTGCTTGAGTCAAAACCAGAACTGCCTTTACCAAAGTGGCTTATATCAGGTTGGGATCACAAATATGGGTGTTCCATGTCACAAAAATGATGCACCACCCCATTTTTTTATTTTTTATTTTCTATGATGGAAGCTGTCGACTTCGACAAAGATGCATGCCTCTGTTAGACCAGCCAGAGCTGGACTAACTGACACTAGAGCATATACAGAGGCCCACATGGGGGGCAGACCTGACCATGGTAAAATACATGGCATTCTGCTATAAAAGTCCTGCACTGTAGGCATCATAACACTTGCTTCCAGATGCCATCTCATCCGCCATAATTTTTGACTCAACCTGCATCATTTTTCACTCCATGCTTGCAACATTTTTCTCCATTTCACTCCATCCATCATATTTTTGCCTCAGTTTGCACCATGTTTGCTCCATCTCACTCCATCCATAGTACATTTAACTCAGCTCACACTATTTTTGTTCCATCTCACTCATGCATTGTATTTTTACTCAGCTTGCATCATTTTTATTCCATCTCATGCCATACAACATATTTTTGCCTCATCTTGTACCATTTTTGCTCCATCTCACTGCATCTATCATATTTTTGATTCAACTTGCATCATTTTAAACTTGCACCATTTTCACACCATGGCCTGGATATTCAAACTGCGCCAGGCTGTGGTGCAAGCCTGGGCACAGCGCAACTTGGCTGTGCTGGGGCGTTGACTGGGCGATATTCAAAGGAGCTGCACCATGGCACAGCATCATTGAATATCACACCCTGGTTGCCCACAGTGCACATGGTGCAGTGGCACTGCACCAGCACAAGTGACCAGAGTGGAGCAGGGGGATGCGCTAGCGGAAGTTCCGTTGCACTATGCGCAGCAACCACAATATTCAAAAGTGCACAAGCAAATGGGGCCATAATCTATGCAAGGCACAAATGGGGCCATTTGCATGTCATTATTGCCCCATTTGCATACAGGAGCGCCGATCCCCAGCGACTTGCGCCAGGCGCCCTGACAGGCAGCAGCCATCGGTGACCAATGCCCCCTGCAGCATGGCAATGTACCCCACAGCCCGATTGTGGGCTGAAGTAAAATATTAAGCAATCTAACATCCCTGGTGGCCCAGCGGACTGCTGTCAGCCCAATCGTGGGCTTCAGTAAAATAAAATCCTATCCGATATCCCTTGTGGTCCAGTGGACCGCTTTCAGACCAATCGCGGGCTTCAGTAAAATAAAATCCTATCCAATATCCCTGGTAGTCCAGTGGACCTCTGTCACCCTGATTGTGGGCTTCAGTAAAATAATAGATCTCCAATATCCCTGGTGGTCCAGTGGACCGCTGTCAATAATCGTGGGCATTTGTATAAAAACAGTACGGCCACTATCCCACCCGCTATTGATCCCCACTGCCTCCCTCCCCCTCAGTGGTGGGTGGCAGCACCCCACCCACCTGCTGCCCCACCGCCCACAGACTGACACAGTTGATAGGGCTGTATGCCCATTGGTCCACAGTGTGAGCAAATGGGCGTGCAGCCCATACTGTACTACCCATTCCAGATATGTGAATGGATCCATTCACATATCTGGAATGTGTAGTATGGTACAGGCTGCACGCCCATTGGCTCACGCTGTGGACCAATGGGTGTACAGCCTACCGACGATGTCAGTCAGTGGTCGGTGGGACGGCAGGTGGGTAGGGGTGCTGCCACCTGCTGCTGACTGGGGGAGAGCGGGGCAGTGGGAATCAGTGGGCAGGGGTGGAGGGGGGTCCTCAGGACCACCAGGGATAATGGCCATACTGTTTTTTATACAAATGCCCATGCTCGGGCTGAGAGTGGTCCATTGGACCACCAGGGATATTGGAGTTCTGTTATTTTACTGAAGCCCATGATTGGGCTGAGAGTGGTCCACTGGACCACCAGGGATATTGGAGTTCTATTATTTTACTGAAGCCCGCTATCGGGCTGACAGAAGTCCGCTGGACCACCAGGGAGTTAGGAGAGTCATTTCTGTTGGTATGCCCATGATCAGATATGGGGTGCGCAGCTGGGTGCAGCTGGAGCTCAGGAGGCCACCCACAGGTGGCAGCTGCCATGTTGCACCATGCAATACAGCAGCTCACCTGTGGGTGGCCATTCGTTGTTCCCTTTTTTTGGATCAGCTTTGTGCAGCGCAAGTAGGGGTTGCACATGCATGGACTCAGCACATCCCAGGCTGAATATTGGGATGTGCAGAGTATGCATGGTCATGCCCCCCCCCCCACCTGCACCGCATACATTACTGATGCGCTTCCGTGCATCGGGATTTCTGCCAGGCACAATTCACGATTGAACATCATGCTGGGGCACATCAGTGGGTTGTGCATGGCATGACACTGTTTGCCATGTGCAACCATTTTGAATATCTGGGCCCATGCGTCAAAATTTTGATACAGTAGTCCTCTTGTGTTATTATGGGGAACTTTGCCACAGAGAACAACTTTCTTGCAAAATGTGATGTACAGTATTTGGTGCACATGGGTTTGATGCAAGGTGGTTGTTTGATGCACCTTGTGTCAGTATAGGGGACCTTTGAAAATCCAGCCCCCTGAATCATATGACATCAATATTTCCTATCTAATAGGAGTTGGACTGTGGATTATTAATAATTATGATGATCCAAGGTTGGAGGGAAGGGGACATCCAGCACGGTATAAAAGAACTCTGAGATCTGTGTTTAAATCACTGCTTACCTTGAGGGAGGTTTATGTACCTTTCTTAACTGCTGGAATTAAAGTATTCCATTTAATCCAGTTGGCTGGCAGTATAGCCTAGAGGTTAAAGTAATGATGTGGGAATAAGCTTGGTCCAGCAGACCTGGGTTTGATTACCCCAACCTCCACTTGTATACTGTGTGACTCTGAGCAAGTCACTTCACCAACCCAAAACTCACGGCTCACCTTGGAAAACAGGCAGTTGGGCCTAGTGGGCCTTACCCAGTTAACAAAGAATAAATAAAAATAATCATAACATTAATCATGCTAACACTGAAAGTTCAAGTGCCTGACCAAGACATTGTCTTGTCATGAAACTGTAGATATGTTCACAAAACTGTAAATGTACATACATTTAATCATTCTATAGTATATGCGCTACATTTTATTAGATAAGCTATTTTATTAAATTAGACATTTATGCATATTAAACAAAATTACCTGTTTGATTCTTATTTTGTTTGGACATTCAACTTTGTGTCCCATATTTGTTGGCCAGAAATTAACCTATGCAAAAGGTAAATAAATTAGCATTGCCTCCTGTAATTCAAAACTAGATTAGAAATAGAATAACTATACAGTCCAATGTTTGAATTACCATGGTCAGTTTTTTTTTTTTATTAAAAGAAGTTCCCTGATAATGAGTAATGAGGTTAATGGGTTCTCCTCCCAAATCATCTGGCACTAAAATATATTAATAGGGCAGAGCAACAAAACAAGCATTACATAAGCAGGGCACAGACAGGATGACACTAGAGTCCCTTCCATTCTTAAATTACAATGATACTGCGTTCCTACATATATGATGATCTCATAAACCAAGCAGAGCAAAGCTTGGATGGTTTATTAGGGCATTACATACTGAGTGTGTGCAAATAAGATAAGTGAAACAAATCTAACTATGCAATATTTTTTCTAATTGCTGGTTTTAAACATTAAGGACATTCCTCCCATTTTTACAGCTACCAGCAACCCAGATTTTATTTAAAAAGGGTATGTTGTTCAGATTTCTGAAATACCATTTAGAAGTGAGGAAGAAATGTGCAAATGTAAAATGTAATACAGATTCTCCAGATTGCACAGCTAGTTACCTATAAAGACTGGTTAAAAGACACTCCAGTAAACAAAAAGAAAGATGCTCGAATGGCTATTATTAAACTGTTTAACTTGCAAGGTTTATTGTCCTGAAAAACCTTCACCAATTTACTGAAGCCTAGACTGTTTTGACAGCACAATTTAAGGTATCAGTAGACACTTACATTTAAGCTTACTTTTATATGTGATTAATGCACCTGTACACAGTGAATACATATCATAATAAAAGCTATTTAAAACAGATTTTGAATTAATTCAGTGGCATAATGGTGCTACTGAAAAAGTAGCACATATATCTATCAGTTGTTCTGCCTTTAAATAATTTCTTCTTGTAGTTAAGATCCATTAGTTAACATCGTCAAGAATTCATTAATGTGGTCCCAATGATATGGAATAACTATTTTTTGAAATCACTATTTGGGAAAAGATGTAAGAACATATATTTGTACATTGGGGCCCCAATATTAAGAGTTGCACCTGGCACTGGCACAAGTGGGTGCACAGTGCAACTGTGTTGCACTGCTAAAACACAGGGATACATTCAAAGGAGTTGAGCAATGGCACATCCCCTCTGAATATACCCGGTAATGTGCACTGCACAGTTATGATGTGCTCGCGCAGTCCCCCAGAAAGGGCTGAATACTGGGAATGGGAACTGCTCCAGCTCAACAGAGTTACACTGTGTGCAAATACCTGATATTCAGCTGGCAGTATGTAAATGTGGCCATAATGCATGCAAGGTGCAAATGGGGCCATCTGCATGCCATTACAGCACCAATTGCATGCATTGTGCAGGGCAGGCCAGTGACTTGCACCAGGCACCCTGCAGAACATGTTGCCCCCCAGAGGATGACAAGTGGTAACCCCCCCTCCCATAGTGGCAATCACCATAATATGCCCTTTGAACATTCCCTGGTAGCCTAGGGGTTCCCCCCACCATCCTCATAGTGCGATCACTAACAGTGACTGGATTGACAGCCCTGGAAGTCTAGTGGTAACCCACACCCCACCCGTATCTCCAATCACCAGTATTTGTAATGGACATACTGGTGGTCCAGTGGTACTCCCACCCCCCACCCACATAGGACCCCTGGACACCCAGCACCCCCACCAATCATTGGCAGGCAGCTGCAATCCTGCCTGCATATCACCTGGCTGCCTGCAGATTGACAGCATACAGTAGCAGTTATAAGCCCATTGGTCTACACTTTGAACCAATGGGATTGCACTGGATACTGTTAATGCCCATCACAAATATGTGAATAAAATCATTCATTCACATATTTGTGATTGACACATACAGTATGCACTGAAGCCCATTGGTCCATAGTGTGGACCAATGGGCTTACAGCTGCTACTGTAGGCTGTCTCTCGGCAGGCAGCCTGGCAGTATTTTGGTGGTATTGCAGCTGCTCACCAAAATTGGGGTGCTGGGTGGGGGTCCTCTGTGGGTGGGGGGTGCCACTGGACCATCAGAGAAATATGCCCCATTACACGTACTGGTGATTGGGGATATGGGCGGGGTGGGGGGTTACCACTAGACTACCAGGGAATTGAATACATTACTGTATGGGCAGTGCAGCTACCTGTAGGGAAGGGGGTACTACTGGACTGCCAGGGCTTATTCACCTGTCACTGCTGGCGAATGCAGCAATAGGGAGGGTGTGGGGTATTGCTAGTAGAGATGCATAAAATTTAAATTCTGCTAGCGATGTGCCCGCGAAGTGGGCATTTCATGTTGTCACCTTGCTACGCGGAATGACCCATATGAAAGGCTCACTTCACCTTGTAATTATTACTTCATGTTGTCATTCCACCTTAAAGTGAAACAAGGCAAAGTGACAACACTATTGGCAGCCTCACACAAACACAGTCATCAGAATTAATGTGCATCCCCAAAGTGCTACTGTTTTGTGTCCAGAAAACTCCCCAGTGCTGATGAAGTGAAATGAGAGTGTAACAAGAAATGCAAAGTCTCCCAGAATTAATGGTGCACTCAGTCATGTGTGCAGTGGTCACACACAGTCACCAGAATTAATGTGCATTCCCAAAATGCTAATGTCTCGTGTCCGGAAAATTTCCCAGTGCTGACAAAATGCTACTGTCTTGTGTCCAGAAAATTCCCCAGTGCTGAGCTGATGAAGTGAAATGAGGGCATAACAAAAAATGCAAAGTCTCCCAGAATTAATGGTGCACTGCAAATGCACAGACAGATTAAAGTTGCCCTGTGCACTCAAGAGATTCATACAAAAAGGCACAACAACACCTAACTAGTGCTCACAAGTCACAAATCCAAATCTGGAAAGGAATACCTTTTGCCAGTTGGGGGATTAGTGCACGGCAGTAACAATCCACCACCAGTAAAGATACCACAAAGCAGTACAAAAAATGCATGCAGGTGCAGTGGATAGTAGGTACACACTGATGCAATTACTCTGTGGCACAATAAAAAGAGTTTTAATGGCACACATCACACCACAATCACACTCACACACACACACACTACAAGTAATGCGTAGCAAATTGAAAACCTTTAGTAATATAACCAAATGTTTTAAACAAACAAATTATACACTGCTGCGCCACAACAATCTGCAAAAAAATTTCAAGAATTACTGAAAATATTACTGTGTGTAGATTAACACAGTTATGCAAGAAAAATATAATCAAAACAGAAAGTCTGCCTTTTTCTCCCAGTTAATCTACCTACACCACAAATACGCCCCTTCCCCAAAGCACACTTCACAGTACACAGACTGACTGTTCTAAATTAACATTCAAAATCCACACACAAACAATAAACACTCAATGATATGAGCACAGAAGAGTTTTCTACAATCGATGTACTAAATTTTGAGCAAAAAAATGACTCAAGGCATTTTTAACAGCTTTTAGAGGTTCTGAATCGCAGAGCTCTGAGAGCAAAGTGTCTCCAGCTACCACTACACACACACACACACACACTACCCAGGCCAGAACTGAGGCTTTGCAGAACAGTCTAGATGCCATGTGACCTGTAATCCCATGAATCACTTCAGAATTTAATTTGGAGCTCAATTACAAGGCTAAGTAAGGTGAAGTACATTGATATCAATGTACTCCGTCTTAAAATTGGTGGAGAAGTGGTTTGGGGAAGGTGGAATAATGCAAATTATGCAATGGCAAGAAAAAATCCTGGACTCTGATTGGTCAGTCTTGGGCTAGACCCGTGATATAAACCAGTACAACATCACGGGTCTAGTCTCAGCCTCACTGTGAACCTGCAGATGAGCTTTTGGATGATGAGCTGGATGAGCATATGGCAGAAGAGCTGTTTTTTTTGCATCTCCTCTTAAGAAACAAACATATTTTTCCACACTAATAAAAACATTCTTTAAAATTATTTTTTTTACTTTATATATAACAACGAGCCATTGTATAATAGCAATAATGCCCTACAGGGTGTGTGTCATTTGGGATAACATCACGCCTCAGTTGTTGGACGCACTACATTTGTGATCATGATAATGAAGAACGTATTCAGTGTTAGATAACCAACATGAAACTGTATGGGAAAGTGGATGCTTATGACTGTACTTCCCCGATGAGCTGTAGCACAAAACTCCCCATTTTAACAATGTTTGTTAATGAGTACAGTGGTGGGGTGGTGAAGCCTGGAGAGATACTACAAAATAGGATTACAATACATCCAAGTAACTAGTAAAAAAGTTAATTTTGTGATTCGTGATGTGATTGTGAATCGTGACTGCATTTGTGACTGTGATGATGAAGAACATGATTTGTATCATGAGTGACTCATGAATGATGATGGGCCTGACTTAAAAATGCATATTAATGAGTACAATGTTTATTCAGAGATATGCACCACACCTGACCAGTACTCTGAAGGAAAGTCAAAGAAACAACTGTGACTTAAGTTACAGATGGAGATTGGGTGCTAAAGAGATGCAAATGCACAGACAGATTAAGATTGTGCTGTGCACTGAAGAGATGCAGACACAAAGACTCAACACCTAACCAGTGCTCACTGTCAGAAATTCAAATCTGGAAAACAATACCTTTGTCCAGTTGGGGCGGGCTACGGGAAGGGCAGTGTACTACAGTAACAGTCACTAGTACTAGTACCAGTAAAGATACCACAAAGGAGAACAAAAATCACACAGCTGCAATGGATAGCAGGTTCACATTACTGCAATTACTATGTGCTCAATAAAAGGTGTCTGATTTGATGACATGCATCACACACACACACACTAAGTAATGCATAGCATATTGAAAACTTCAGTAATATAACCAAGTATTTTAAACAAATTAAAATTATGCACTGCTGCATCACAACAATCAGCAAAAACATTCAAGAATAATTAAAAATATTACTGTGTGTACATTAACACAGTAATACAAGAGAAATATCAAACCAGAAAGAACTGTCTTTTTCTCCAACTTAATCTACCTACACCACAGATACGCCCCTCACCCAAAACACACTTCCAGTGTCTGTCAGTACACAGACTGAATGTTGTACATTAACATTCACAATCCACACACCAACAATAAATGCTCAATGAGATGAGCACACGAGGGTATCCTACAATCAATGAACTAAAGTTTGAGCAAAAAAATATACTCAAAAAGGTTTTCTTAACAGCTTTTAGAAGGTTTGAATTGCAGAGAGCTCTCAGAGCAGACTGTCGCTACAGCTTCCTACACACACACGACCCCGAAATGAGGCTGTGCAGAACAATCTAGAGCCCCTGTGACCTGAAATCCCATGAATCACTGTAAAATTTGCCTTTGGAGCGTTAAACAAGGTAAAGTGAGGTGAAGTACATTGTTTTCAATGTGCTTCGCCTAAACATTTGTAAAGTAGTAGCTTGGGGGATGGCAGAGTAATGCAAGGTCATTGCTGTTAATGGACTTCACACTGCCCATCATGATGCAAAGTACTCCACTTTGCATTGCAGAGCACATCACAAATTCAACTTGACTATGCAAATTACTTCACAGAGAAAACTGAGGCCACTTCACCCACCACTAACCACTAGACCACCAGGGATCTTATGAGTGCTTGTGGATGGTGTTCTGGGTGGGTGGGTGGCCACCCATGGCTGGCGGCTGCTGTGTTGCACCTTGCAGTACAGCAACTCACTTGTGGGTGGCCACCATTTGAGTCATTTATTTCAGGCTCAACTGTGGGCATTGGTGTGCAGCGCATCCCAGGTTTGTGTCAGCATATCCCGGGCTGAATATCAAGATGTGCTGCATATGCATGGGCACACCCCCTGAAGATGTGCTGCATACATTATCTTTGCACCCTGGAGCATCGGGACTTGTACTGCACAAGTCTCTCTTTCTAATATTGCACCGGGGCACATTGCTGGGCAACTCAATTGCATCCAGTGCAACCTCTTTTAATATCAGGGCCTATGTGAATAAAAAGCATGATTTTCTTTTATATAGGCTTAATTTTTACTATAGAACTTATGAGCTACATTTCTGCAACATGTATGGTAGGTTTTCCTAAGACTTGAGCAAAGAAGAACCAGGATGTCTCTGCTGCATTCAAAATAATCACAACAATTGCATCCACCCCCAAAACTGTCCAGATAGCACATGGTTACTTCAGCCACATAATGCTACTACTACAACATTCACATGTGATCAAGTGGCTTTGGGGGCTTGCCAAGAATGGGGCCATAATAAACAACACATTTGGCAGGACCTGTGTGTGACTTCTTGCAGCTGGGGAAGGGGTCCCTATTCCAGGGTATCCCTGCAACAAATCCAACTCACCCATCTGGCACTATGTATAAAGGTATAACATATATTTGAATAGGACAAGATAAGCTCAATCCAAGCATTCCTCCTTGCCATGGAAGGCTGGGGTGATACTAGATGCCACCAAGGCACATATGATCTTTTCATAGTGGTACACCATCACTAAATGGAATGACAGTTCAAGGTTATGAACTGCAGTATCCCTGATTTCTTTCCTTCCATAGAGCATGGAATATACTAGGGTGTGGGTGGTGGATTCTCTCCAGAAACCTAAGGTCTGGCAACACTCTGTTATCTAGCTCACTCTGCTACTATATGCAGTAGCATGTAGGACATAGTCAGGAATGTGACTTCCTGTGCTACTGCACAATAAAGTGGTGAACAGATGCATGAGCTTGTTAAACACAAATTGTATCCATCCAGTATGTTGCATTCCTCAGGCCCTTAGACTGTACCACAATATACAATAACTCTGAGTAGCAACATTTATTAAGGATGACAAACATAGATACTGTATTATCCCAAAGGAATAAATGTGTAGCTGTATAATTACAGGTGATAATGCATTCTTTCTTAAAACACTACCTTTGAACGTATTATGCCAGCACAAAATAAAGCTGACAGCATAAATCTTTTAGGTAGTAACCAGAGAACCTGGGAATTTGTTCTATGAAACATCAGTTACTGCTGCACTTCACATGAAATGGCACTGTATTGGATTGTTTCTACAAAAAGACTCCAAGATTCTGAAATAAGAAAAGCCTGCAATCTACTGTAAGATTTTGAAATTGTAAACAGATTTTGTGGAACAATCATTTTATGTGACCTGTGTAGGGAAAAAGAAATTAAAATCATTGATCACATTGGTCAAATGTTCCTTCAGGCTGCAATTTCAGTAGCATTTTAGAAGGTTACTTGTGAAGGTTTGCACACAAATTGGCTATTGTAATGTTAAATATTTTTATTTATTTATTTAAAATTTGGTGACCAGGATAGGCACACTGAGACAGATCTCATTTTCAGGTGTAATACAGTGTTAGAGATCATCAATACTTTTGCAGATTTAAGTTGTAAAATACAGTATGTAAACAATGTTACTATATAGTTATCCTGTTTTGAGTATGTTGTTGAACCAAGCTACTTCAAGTACCTCAGTGTGTGACTAGATAGAGACCTTCATTTTTTCCATTTTTTTGATACAGTGTTCAGAAAAATCTTCCTTAAGCTTAGTGCCCTCCATAGGAACAAGTCCTGTCTGCCACTCCCAGTCCACAGTAAAATCACCATTATAATGATCTTACTGACATTTTACTATGTTGACATGGTTTATGGTACTGCACCCAAGACCATCCCAGACAGACTGGAACCCTTTCTCCTACTACTTCTGCCATATTACTACTGATTCTCCTCACTCACCACTGCTCACTTTAACAAAGCCTCTCCTTCCTGTCTCTTAATCTCGGTTCTAGGTCAATATAGTGCTACTAAAACAGTTTGGCAGTAACCACACTATGTAAAGCATAGAAACATTTAGAGTGATAGGGGTATAATAGGGGTAGGGAATTACTGCTACCCCTGTCACTGTGTGCTTAAGCTGTGTTTGGTCCTTTGGTTCTAGTTGCCGTGTGGTGTGTTGACTGGTAAAGCCACTCCTGTGGTGGAGTGGTTAAGGCACCAGCACATGGCAGGGATGGAGACCTGGGATGATGGTTGGGTTTCCCTCAATTCTCCCTATGTTGCTACTTTTAAAAAAAAAGTCCCCCCTCCTGAGTTTCTCCCCATCCCCAAAGTCCACACTACCTTGAAGATGATTATTTATAGTCCGGGGAGTGTGGGGGTGGAGTCCCCACAAAAATAAAGAAGTCCCATTATTTTCATTGGGTGTTCGCTTTTGTTGTCAGGTCAGTGTTTTGTCTGCTGTTATGTCGGACTATGGGATTTTGCTTGCAGCATTTATTGTCATGGTGTTTTTGGTGGTGCAATTATGACTCTGTGCCCTTAATTTCAGCATATCTCCCACACTGCACCCTCCTCTCAAAGTACTGGTTTGCCTCTCTCCCTCACTACCTCTCTGACCTGGTCTCAGCTCCTGTCCCTTACTTCTGTGCTCTCCATTCCTCTGATACTCACTTCCTTAGTGTTTCCCACTCTAATACTTCTACTGGCCAAACTCTCTTTTCTGAGTGCCTACCCACTATCAAGAACTGCACGCTCCCCCCCACCATTCCCCTGTTGTTACCTCTGTTTCTCTGACACTCTCATTCTTATCCTCAAATCTCTGTTGTCCACCACCAGTTCCTTCCCCTAGGCTTCAGGTTAGTCTCTTATCTCTACTGCTCCAAACCCTCTACAGTAACCTTGCATAATTTTACAACCTTTCTGTGTGGGTTACAACTCATGTGTTAGGTGGTGTTACAGTATAAGGGAATTGCAATTGACACAAGTCATGTGTCTGATTAGGTTGGGCGGTAGCACTACTGTAGACTAGTCCTCTTGAGATTTGACTTTTCATGAAGATTTCACTTTAATACTCAGTGTTGCTGGTTTCTGTTAGCTCACTTTTGAACATAGACTTTAGTTCCTTCTTATGTTTGCTTGCCAATAGCAATGCAAACATGTTGGTGACAGTGTTAGAAGAAATGGAGGCTTGGCCAAACCAGCCATTCAAGGAGCTGCATATGGGAGTGGTGTCATGCTCAGACAGTCAGAAAGAAAGGAAATGACTAGGCAGAGTTCTGATTGTAAGGTGGAAACAATGGAAAGCAACATGGGGTGACTGAGGCACTAACTAACTTCTTTACATCAGTATTCAACAAGTAAGTTAGGTATCATGGCCTGCACTTTGAAAAACTGTAGATGCTGAGTAGGCCAAGTAAGTGGTAGTGCTGATCATGACAGAATGGCAGGGTAAGTAAAGTATCTGGAATGAGTTAAGCCATATAAATCACAGGGTTGAGATGTTCCCACCTGAAGGTAACAGTGGAGATAAAAGGGGTTGTGAGTGGCTCCTTGCTGACATCTTTCAGTACTCTTTAGAGGCAGGGATAGTGCCAGAGGACTAGTCTAAAGTAGTGCTACCCCCCAACCTAGTCAGACGCACTACTGGAGTCTATTGCTGTCCCATCATACTGTAACACCACCTAACACATGGGGTTTAACCCACATACCACCCATAGAGAGTTACTATCACCCACAGCCGAAACATTCAATGCCTCCACAACACCTATTAATCGTAAAGTAGAATGTTGTCTCTCCTGCTCAGTCTCTGCATCACCTACAAAACAAACACAATAAAACCATGAAAACAAACCCTGTTGACATTCACTAAATGTAGTAAATCACTTTTGCCTTAGTTTTTTTCTCATTCTTGCAGACAGTGTCTTATATATTTTTGCATAACAGCATTGATTCACTAATGTAGCTCTGTTACTTCATACCCTGATTTCACTAATAAATTTCAGAAAAAGAAGCAGTTGCCTGTACTTGTTATACTGATTTTTAGGGCTGGTCCTCTTTGAAATCTGGTTCCTACTGTGAACAGCATGAATAAGTAAGCAGTGACCAATATACACTGACGGCAAGGTGAGGGTAGATTTGTGTGGCTCATAATGAATGGGTGCTGTGTGATTTCTTTTGTTACTTGTTATATCTTTAAGAGTGACAGAAATATCTATTGATTATAAAATGTCAAGAAACTATGGCAAACTCTGCAGAAATAACACAGTGCATATGCAAGAGCCTGATTGATTGCATTTTGTTCAAATTTCAAATTGTGGTGCCCCCCCCCCCATGCTAATGAAGAATGGAGAGCAGGAACTAGAAACATATAGACACATAGAATTTGATAGCAGATAAAGACCACTTGGCCCACCTAGTCTGTCCATTTCTCTACCTAATGGATAAGCTGTAGATCCTTGTTAACCGACAGCCACTTCTTCCTACTCTCTACCCCCCACTAGAATTGCCTTATGTCTGTCCCATTCATTCTTGAATTCTCCCACTGTTTTTGACTCCACAGCCTCCTCAAAAAGGCTGTTCCATGCATCCACAACCCTCTCCATGAAAAAGTACTTCCTCACATTACCTCAGAGCCATCCCCCCTCTATCTTCAAATTGTACCCCCTTGTTCTTGTACATCTCTTTTTTTGAAAGATGCTACCCTTTTGGACTTTGTTGATTCCCTTGAGGAACTTGAAAGTTTCTATCATGTCTCCCCTCTCCCACCTTTCCTCAAGGGTATACATATTAAGCTCCTTCAGTCTCTCTTCATATGTCTTCTGGTGCAGACCCTGCACCATTTTGATTGTCCTTCTCTGAACAGCCTCCACCCTGTCTATGTCTTTACAGAGATGGGGTCTCCAGAACTGCACACACTACTCCAGATAGGGTCTCACCAACTGTCTGTACAGAGGGATAACAACTTCCTATTTTCTACTGGTGATGCCTCTCCCTATGCATCCCTGTATCCCCCAACCCTCCTTACTGCCTTCTCACATTGCTTGGCCACCTTTAGGTCATCCAATATAACTACCTCAGGTCCCTTTCCATTTTTGTTGTTGTCAGTATCTCACCCCCCATTGTGTACTCTGGGTTTTTGTTTCCCAGGTGCATCAGTTTGTACTTCTTTGTGTTGAATCTAAGCTGCCATACATTTGACCATTCCTCCAATCTTGCCAAGTCCCATCTCATCCTTTCCACCCCATCTTCTGTATCAACCCTGCTGAAGATCTTTAAGTCATCTGCAAAGATAAATATTTTTCCTTCCAGTCCCTCTGCAATGTCACTTATAAAGACATTAAAAAGGACAGGTCCCAGTAGTGAACACTGCAGCACCCCACTAGTAACCCCTCTTTCTTCACTGTGGACTCTGTTTACTATTACCCTGGGCATCCTGTTGTCCATCCAATGTTTTACCAAGGCTACCACCCTGGGAGCCACTCCCAGGCTGGCTAATTAGTTAATTCTTCTTTTGTGAGGGACTGTGTCAAATGCCTTGCTAAAGTCTAGGTAGGGACTTACTGGTCTACTACTTTTGTCACCCAGTCAAAGAAATTGATTAGGTTCATCTGACATGACCTTCCCTCTGTGAATCCATGCCATCTTGGGTCCTGTGCCCTGCTGACCTCAAGGTACTCAACAATTCTTTCCTTCAGAAGTGATTCCATCATTTTCCCTACCACTGAGGTCAAACTGACAGGTCTGCAGTTTCCTGCCTCTGTCTTGCTCCCACTTCTGTGAAGGGAAATCACATCTTCCCTCCTCCAGTCCTCAGGTACCACACCATCCTCCCATGATTTGTTAAAAAGGGGAGTCAGTGGTGCTACTAGTTTTCCCCTAAGTTATTTAGGAATTCTGGGGTGAATCTCATCAGGACCCATTGCTTTGTCCACCTTCAGTTTTAGGAGTTCTTTCAGAACCATTTCTTCTGTGAAAGGACTGATATTGAACCCCTATCCAGAAAGCTTCTGTTGACTGGATTAGGTACCTCCCCCTCCTCTTCCTTTGTGCATACTGAGCAGAAGTATTCATTCAGTATCCATGCTTGTTCACTGTCCCTCTCTGCCCACCCACCCTCCTCTTTATTCAGCCTCAGTATCCCTCCCTTTGTCTTTCTTCACTCCCTAATGTACCTATAAAATGTTTTATCCCCCTTCTTAACAGAGTTGAGTATCATTTCCTCAGTTTGAGCCTTTGCTATTCTTATTGCCTTCCCCGCTTTCATCTGCTTTAACTGATACAGTTCTCTGTCCTGCTTCTTCTGTGTTTCCTTATACTTCCTGAATGCTATATTTTTCTCCCTAACCTTCCCCACCACCTCTTTTGACAATCATAGTGTTTTTTCTTTCATTTTGATTTGTTTATTTGCTTCACACAAAGTCTTGTTGCCTCTGTGATGGCAGTTTTGATGTTTCCCAATTGTTGCTCCACCCCTCCTTCTTGCCTATTTGCTAGTGCTTTTCTGAGGCATGCTCCCATTTTAACAGAATCAGCCCTCCTGAAGTCCAGTACCTTCACTTTTGTATGGCTTGACTCTATAGTTGAGTTTATCATGAACAACACCGTTTGGTGGTCGCTCGTTCCCAGACGGGACCTTTTATGGTAGCTGTGATTCATTTAAGCCAAGGCAAGTGTATCTTATAAATTCAAAGCTGTCTGGAATAGAAGCCCTCAGTCTATTCACAGATCCAGTAAACAGCATCCCCAAAAGTGACAGATTACCTGCAGAGAACAGCATCACAGCCACTGCTAATAAATTCAGTTTTCTTGTAACTGGCAAACAAAATGTACTACACAGTTGTAGCCAATGACATGATCACATATTTCCTGAGATTTCTCTGATATTTTCAGAGAAATTCCCTGCCACCCTGCAGTACCACTGTGTGCCATCAGAGTGAGCCTCTTTAGAAAAATTAGGCTATTTTACATGCAGTCCTGTGCCTCATTGTGAGCAGTGCAGAGCAATTACATTGTTATCTTAGCCAGTGTCTTAAGGTGAGCCACACTTGATCCAAAGTGAGCATTCACTGTTTTGCATTCCCTGGTTTCCTAGGTCCTCCATTGCATTTTCACACTTTACACTGACTGGTGCTGCCATGTAATCAGAGCACAACGCACACACCGATGCAGCCCTACAGGCAAGTCTCAACTCTGAGTCAGCCTTAAAGAGTGCAAAAATGCCAGAAGAAACACAAGAATGTTGCAAGGCTGCTGTGTGTGAAAGGAAATGGCAGTGGCACAGACAGAGTGGGGTGAGCAGTTGGAAACTGCAGTGCTACCAAGTAGGGCTCTTTGTAAAAGGGCCTACTGTGAAATCACTGGAAATATATTTCAATATCTTTGGCTGCAGCTTAAGTTATTTGCACTCAGAATATCTACAGTATATATTGGATGGACAGTTTGGGATTCTCTTTACTGTAAACCAGCCCAGCATTGATTAAAGTTGCGAGACTCTCGATAATATAGATTTTGTCCCAGTGAAAGATAAGAGATTGGTTGCACTGAAGACTGAAGCCTTCTGTTTATTTACAGACCAGGTTAAAGATGGTAGCTGAATAGGCTAAGGGCTGGGTTGTCAGGTTAGCATCTAGGATACTGGAAGTGAAGCACACTTTGTGCACTGCCAGGGCTGTGCAATACTCAGTCAGTACATTATAAGGTTTGAGCAGCAGATGGAGGTACCACAGGGGTGTAGGGGCATGTCAGGTAAAAAGTGTGCAGGTACATCAAAGTCTTCGCCACACTACAATAAAATTTATGCTTGTGAGGTGCTGACAGTGCTGTAGTCTGAAAAACTCAGGGTACTGTGCAGATTAGGCAGATACACTACTGCCTTCCCAACAATATGATGAAATTATTGCCAGTAGAAGGTAAGGTGCAGACAGTACAGTAATATGAAAATGTATGTGTATTCATGGACCAGGTACAGTGTGGGCAAATAAAGTGCGGGTACCCCTACTGTTTGATGTATTCAGTACTGTTAAAATGTGAGGGACTAAGACCACTGGAGAGTGCAGTCATTAGTTTATCTACATGGTCAGACCCAGTGTGAAGAGCAGTAATTTCAGTTTGATTCTGCATGCTAGTTGGCACGTACAGGTCAGCCAGATAACTACACAACTTGGGGACAATTTGCACTATTCTCTGTCCTTATAAATGAATGTTAAAATCAATCCCTGGTCCAAGAGATTTTGTAACATACCTTTTGAGCTTAACAAAATAAAGTGATCGGCATAGGATTTACACATAACAAAACTGATTTCTTAGTTGTGTCTAAAATAAGCAATGGATACTACATAGTAGTCATAATGATTGTTACTGTGACCTGTCTAGTAATTGCCATCATGATGAGAGCATTGCCCCCATGCCATACAATATATACACATCGTCATTACAAATCCAGCCTTGCTGGCTCAAGCTATATCTTGTTAATGGATTCATTATTTAATTGTTTTTGTATTTTGGACCCACCTCTCTAATTCCTTTCTGCTGGGTTGAAACTTACACCTGCTAATGAGCCATGACTTACAGTGCAGCCTCCAGTTACCAATTTTAAACTAAATAAAAAAAAATTACTCGGCTTCTTCTTTCTTTAGCAAGGACAGCATACATGAGGTGGCTAAACCAAAAGAGGCATGAACATTTGACATCTTAATTACAAGGGTGTTTCCATTTGATCTAAATCCTTACATGTCAATTATGGCCAACAATTGCATGATTCACAATTTACTTACCGTCTTTTAGGATTGTCTCTCGCCCCGTACCATCGATTTTCTGTCGCCCAATTAAGAAGCTGGTCGTGTCAGCAAAGTAGATGTAATTTGTTTCTGCATGGAAATCAAGAGCTCGTGGGTTGACAAGATTTTCTATTTGTATCATGAATTCGTCTGCTGCTTTGGTATTCAGATCCATCCCCCTAATGATTCCTGGGCGCCCCTTTCCATAAAACAGGAACAACTCATTCTTGGGTTCTGAAGAAGACAGATTACAAATATAAACAGACAGTTTTACCTAATCTTCTTTTCACTATGTAGCATCAGCATTTAATTAACTAGAACAATTAGTGTTTTTATACAGTACTGAAAATTAAACTCTCTTGTAATCCTAATGCATCTCATGCAAAAAGGCTAGCTAATTGCATTACCTTAATTAAAACACAAACTATTTCCAAGATTAGGTTCTAACTAATTAATCACTCTTTTGTCTGAAACTGTCCACATTGCAAAAAACATAACACATCATAGGATACTATTGTAGCCAGTGTGAAATGGACATTTATAATGTTGTAGACATTTAATTTTACATTTCATTAGCATCTGGCTAAGATGTTTGTATTGACTGCAGCATTCATTATATTTGACAGTAAAGTAATCACTGTCTAATGCAGAGCAGAGCACTGAAAAGGAGATCAGCTAATGTTATCTGAAGGTACACATAGAAGACACAGCCCAGTATCACAGTATGTGGGAAGTAGAAAAAGAAACACATGGTTGTGTTAAGGTATGCATTACAGATAGGCAACAAACATGGTACTCTTCATTTATAGTGTTTCAGGGCCAATGCACTGGCTTATCTAGCTGTTCCTGAAACTTCTGTCTAGCATGTTGCTTGTGTTTTCATCCCATAGATGACAACCCAAACCATTCTATTCCACTGCATGAGTACTAAAATACCTGACCTATTATCACAACAGTTTTACCTCAAGTTCACTTTTAGTCCATGGAGGATTATCATATAATACATACTCCACAAAATACAATAAATGGTTGAACAGTAAGTAACTTTTTGTGTTTACATTACATACCTGGCATATATAATATCTGAGTGTATGCATGACACTGACTGGCTTGTGTTTTACCCTTGGAAGTTTTATTAGTACAGAAAAATGACAGAGAAGACATAGAAGTACACTATATTGGTAGTAAGAACTGATGCTTTAACTTCCTTAGACAGGTGTTCTTTCTACCAAAAAAAACCCAGTGTGTCTCATGATTTCCGATATAGGCAATATCCCTCCTGCACCATTAATTACAAAGGTGTGTATCCTGTGTGTCAAAAGGCAATGTTTATACTTTAGCAATAGTGATGACTGAGGCTAAGGTGGTTGCACCTCCATATAAGAAGATGTCCCCAGTGTGTCAGAAGAAAACTTCAGTCTACTGGTAACATGAATGTGTGAGATTGGTAATGTGCCTTGATCTTATTAAGCAGCTGTTCTGATAGCTGTTAGAAAGGACCCCACATGAAATAGTATCAGGAATTAGTGAGAATATTGCTGCTTTTCTTAGTTTTTATTCTCCTCTGTTAATAGACTCTGTAGTGCTAGCAGGAACTTATTGAGATGTGGTTGTGGATACTTTAACCAGTTTTCTCCTGTTTCTAAATCACTTACACAATTTCAGTGAATCAGTACTCAGAACTGCAGGGTCTTTTTCATTGTATACCATTGCCGCTTTGTGTAACAGTGTTAATGTAGAACATGCCTCTTCAGAGGTAGTGAGTCCAAATCAACATGAACGTAAAAGTAAATTTATCATGAATCACTCTAGGTAATTTGAATGATTCTAACACAGTCTCCTCCTGGTTGATCAACAGACAACAGACACCTGATCCTTCATGCAACCAAAACTAAGTCTATGGTGTTTGGATCTCAGAGCTTGCTAACTCATTCAACTGATCCGCTTGTAATCATAACATCATGTGGCAATGCTATTGAGCAAGTTAATGTGTTCACATATATACTGTAACAATCTGGATTGAGGTAGTTGTATTCAATAGGCACATCAATAACATCTGAACAACTGTAGGGGCCAAGATCAGCTTTCTCTGCAGGTCTAAATTATGTCTCAGTGTTTGTGTGATGAAGCGGGGGGGGGTCTCCCTCTTTCTGCTCCCTCCCATCGACTATTGGTACTTCATATACCACTCTGCAAATGAAAGCACTCTGCTGACTCTTGATTTTTTGTACAAGTTCCACAGACGCACCCTGTAATGTGGATGGTCTACCTAGCATTGTCTGCTGTATGACCAGCTTAACTGGACAAGGGTCTCAGGCACGCATGACTATCTCTGGCTTTCTTTGTTGTACACCTGTGCACAAGGAAAAGCCCATATTTTCTCCTTGTCCATCTCAAAGAGGCAAGATAGTGCCGACTCATTCGGTTCAATGGCAGCACTTATGGTACATCTCAATTTCCTACATAAAGTGTGAATTGTGAAGATAGGTTTTGCCTTTACAACACTAGTCACTTGGACTAATGCCTTCTCCATCTCAGAAATGCTTCTAGTTTGCAGATATTCAAGTCCAGTGTTTCAAGCCAAGTTAGCCCCCCACCTGTATTTGTTTTGGTCTAGTATCTCCCTCTCCCTGATTATGGTCATGTTGCATAACAATGCTTATGCTCTTTATTTGCAGTGACCTCACATTGTTAGCTTCCTCTGATTACTGTTTAGGTGTATTTACTTTAACAGTTTGCTTTTTGCCCATGTATGTTTTAACGTGTTTGTAACTGTTCCAGCTGGACTATGTTATCCTGATGACTGCTGCTGTCCTACCTGGGACCACCATTAAAATGAGATGCCGGATCTCATGAGTCTATTTTGGTTGGGTTAATGTCAAGTAAATAAATCAGTAAAAATCAATCAATAAATAAATCTTTAATCATTTAGTCAGGCAGTACCATTTATCTTTGTCATCCTCCTGTCAAACTGAATGAGATGACATGTATAATAAGGGAAACATCTTGTAGCACTTCTAAACTGGTAGCTACAGAAAACACCCTTTATAGTGAGTACAAGGACTGACATTATTAAAGTTGCATCTCTCTTAGTTGGTGTTCTCTTGTGTATCAAAAGGTAGCCTCTCATTATTCATAGCCTCGACAGAGTTCAATGTATTGCATCTCCTTGACATAGATAAATGTTTCCAGAGTTTGAAAACAGAATGCCCCCATCTGCTTTCTTTCTCCTAACTGCTTCTAAGGTATCCTGGTGCCAAAACATTTCTATTATTTTTTCATTATTTCACTCTACCCACACACACACTTCTCTGAACTCCAAAATACTGGCAACTGACACACATGTAAATGAAAACCATCCCATATCACAGCACACCTGCACATAGCTTCTCCCAAAGTTATAATAAGTGCTGGATTTCATCCCCCAATTTTGTAACACTATTTGTAGATGGAGGAAGTGGAACATGAAAACACTTGTTAAAATGCATCAAAACATGCTATTCCATACATACTCCATGAATCGTCAGACACTGGTTGTTGTGAAATGCAGGCCGAGCTCTGGAAAATTGCTGATAAGGAGCAGGTTAAGTAATGCATGCAATCATTGCCAGAAGATGGGGGGGCACTTTTATTTTTCTATGTTGGGTGGGATTACAGGCATAGAGGATGAAGCAAAAGGATTTTTTTTACTTTTCTTAGTCTTTAAGTAAGAAGGGGGGATCCCAAAGTTGTTATAGTTGTGGAAGAGGATTGTTTTTCACTTCTGTTGGTATCGAAGAAGCGCTGATTAGGATGTAAATTCTAAGTGTTTTGTGGGTGTGGGTGAAGACGTCCCAGACCTCCCAAACAATGATTCCCTGTTTTTGGGGTGGACTTTTCTTAGTTTAACTTTTATTTGCCATGGAGGAAATCTAGCTGGGAGATATTTGCAGTCATGTGTGACTAGATCTGCTAGTTAATCTCTGTGAAATAGGTGTCTGATAAGGGGAGGTGCTGAAAGGGGCCTGAGAAACTGTGGATTTAAAACAGGAGTTGTTTGTGGACTCTGTCTGTTGTAGCTAAGTGAGAGAAAGACTAAAAGCAGCCACCAGCCTCCTTAAAGCAAGAAGGTGATTTAACAGACTACACTGAATTGAAGTATTCATTTTTGGGTCTGTTTAAGTAAGTAGGAGTCAGTGTTGTGATTCTCTGTATTTGGGGTTGACTTTTCTTAGTTTAACTTTTATTTGCCAGGGAGGAAATGTAGCTGGGAGATATTTGCAGACATTTGTGTCTAGACCTGTTACTTAAACTCTGAAATAGGTGTCAGAAAGGAAGGAATGCACTCACTGGAGTGGAGGGTCAGAGTTGTAGTTGATTGTTTCTGGAGGGCACGGGTTTACTCCCACCAACCATACCCCTCACCCCACCCACCCCAAGTGCAGCATTTCCTTTATATCAGGGGTTCTGACATCACTTCCCCAAAAACTGCTTAGGACATACACCTGTTCATATCCTTAAAGGCACAGCACACTTAATAAGGGGTAAAGACACTCACAAGCTTTCACACACTAAACCAAAAACCAAAACGAAAACATCTTAAACAGGAAGGGAGACATACATGTGGGGAGTGGAGCAATGCTTTGGCTGTGGAGCAGCATTATTATGGGAGACATTCTGGAAACTGTGTTGCTGCCCTATTTGCAGGCACCTCTCTGGTCTGAGGGAGGAGGTTGCTCATCTCCATGCTGACCTGTCAAGAATTTAGGAAACCTCCTCCCTCACCCAGGGACAACAAAGGCCACCAACACTGCTTCAAAGGTTGCCAAGAAAGAGGAGTGGTTGGACCACAGTGGACTCAGGGAGGGTGAGAGTGGTGGAACAGAGGTGCATCCTTCCAGCCGTGCCTCTCCACAATTCATTCAACAATCTGGTGAAGCATGGTTCCTCTATGGAGGCACCTGTAGTGGAGACCAAGAAGGATACTGGGAACCTCCACAATGGAGACCCACAGGAGGGCAGAAGAGGACCCCAGAGGGGCAGGAATCAACACCTGGTGGGAGACTCAATCATTAGAGGAGTAGAACTGGAGGAGGGAGGAGAAAGGGAGGTAAGGTGCCTGCCTAGTGCCATAGCTTGGAAGGACAGGAAACAAATCCTCAGGATTGTGGAAGCAGCTGCAGGAGGAGTGAGCTGGATGTCATTATCCACTGAGGGACAAATGACCTGGCTAGGAATGGGATCAGAGCAGTGCAGCAGGAGTTTGTGGAGTTGGGGAGAGGCCTTAAACAAGTAGCACACATGGTAACTTTCTTGGAAGTGCTACCTGTCTATGGCATGGATGATGCTAGGGTACTCTGCACCATGGGATTCAATGACTGGTTGAAAAGCTGGTGCAGAGCTCAGGGATTTGGCTTCATTGGGGACTGGGGGTCCACCTGGAGGGATGCAGGCCTATACTGGCATGATATTCTGCATCTGTCCAGGAGTGAGACCAGGATCCTAGATGATAGGATTAAATGCTTCATTGGTAAGCATTTAAACTAGCCAAGGGGGGAGTAACTGAAGGGAAATGGGGAAAGCCATGCCTCCCCCCCCCCATAAAATAGGGTAGTAAGTTAAGTAGACACCAAGGTAGAGAAGTCGATAGGGAGCAGGACAGGGGCAAATCCAGAAAAAAGCAGTAAGGAGAGGAACGGAGCTAAAAGGGGTAAGGCCATCAAAAAAATGGAGGGTGATGAGTACCAATGCCCATAGTCTGTGTAACAAGCTCCCTCAACTAGTGGCCTTGATGGAAGAGGAGCACCTAGATATCATGGAATTCACAGAAACATGGTAGACAGAGAACCTTGACTGGGATGTCAACATACCAGGTACACAAGCTACTGGAGGGACAGGGAGGGTAAACAAGGAGGAGGAGATGCTCCCTGTGTAAGGGAAGGGATCAAAGCAACAGAACTAAAAGGTAAACAGGGAGGAGAGAAGGCACTATGGGTCACCCTGGAGACAGGCAATGGCACTACAATCTGCACGGGGGTTATATACAGTCCCCCATCTCAGGGAGAGGCAATGGACAATGAAATGATAGAAGGATCCTTAGAATGGCAGAAAAGGGGGAAATATTGTTAATGGGAACCTGAATATGCCAGATGTTAACTGGAGCACCTTTGCTGCAGCCACATTCAAGAGCAGGGTTATTCTTGATGCCCTAAAGGGGGCATGCCTCAGACAGCTAGTGGTGGAAACCACTCAGGAGGGAGCAATCCTAGACCTGGTACTGTCAAATGAGGATGGAGAAAGGATCTCAGATTTAGAAGTGGATAGCAATCTGGGGACAAGCAACCACCAAACAGTGTGGTTCACGATAAACACAGCCATAGATTCTAGCCCTACAAAAGCAAGGGTACTGGCCTTTAGGAGGGCTGACTTTTAGAAAATGGGAGATTGACTCAGAAAAGCACTAACAAATGGACAAGAAGGAGGGGTGGAAGAACAACTGGGAAAAATCAAAACAGCCATCACAGAGGCTGCAAGCCTTTGTGAAGCAAATCAACAAAACAAAACTAAGGAAAACCCCACTATGGTTCTCAAAAGAGGTGGCAGGGAAAGTTAAGGAGAAAAATGAAGCATTCAGGAAGTATAAGGGAACACATAAGGAGCAGGACAGAGAACTGTACCAGTTAAAGCAGAAAGAAGTATGGAAGGCAGTCAAAATAGCAAAGGCCCAAAATGAGAAAAAATAGCCAAATCAGTTAAGAAGGAGGATACAACCTTTTATAGGTATATTAGGGAGTGAAGAAAGACCAAGGGAGGATAGTGAGGCTTAATAAAGGGAAGGGAGGGCTGGCAGAGGGAGACAGTGAAAAAGCAGGGTTACTGAACGAATACTGCTCAGTATTCACAAATGAAGAGGAGGGGGAGGTATCTAAATCAAAGAACAGAAGCACTCTGGATAGAGAGGTTGATACCAGTCCATTCATAGAAGAAAGGGTTCTGAAAATAACTTTTAAAACTGAAGGTGGACAAAGCAATGGGGCCTGATGGGATTCACCCAAGAATTCTGAAACAACTAAGGGGAGAACTAGTGGCACCACTGACTAACCTCTTTTTTTATCATATAATATTTTATTGAAATTTTATGATTTTCATTTTGTTCACATAATACATAGAAGCGTATTCACGATAAGCCTCAGTCACTGACAAACAGCCGCAGGATGACAAACAAGACTGCCATCTTACAGGATACATCCTAATTACCACCTAGCTCTAAACCTCTTTAACAAATCATAGGAGGATGGTGTGGTACCTGAGGAATGGAAGATAGCAGATGTGCTTCGCCTTCACAAAAGTGGGAGCAAAACAGAGGCAGGAAAGTACATACCTGTTAGTTTGACCTCAGTGGTAGCAAAAATGATGAAATCACTTCTGAAGGGAAGAATTGTTGAGTTCCTAGAGGCCAGTGGGGCACAGAACCCATGACAGCATGGATTCACAGCAGAAAGGTTGTGTCAGATAAAGCTAATAGATTTATTTGACTCGGTGACCAAAGTAATAGACCAAGGAGGGGCTGTGGACATGGCCTACCTAGACGTTAGCAAGGCATTTGACACAGTCTGACACAAAAGATTAATATAGAAGTTAGACAGCCTTGGAGTAGGACCCAAGGTGGTAGCCTGGATAAAATATTGACTGGACAACAGGATGCAGAGGGCAATAATAAACAGAGTCCACTCTGAAGAAAGAGGGGTTACTAGTGAGGTACCGCAGGGTTCAGTACTGGGACCAGTCCTCTTTAATGTCTTTATAAGTGACATTGCAGATGGACTGGAAGAAACAAAATGTCTCTTTGAAGATGACTCAAAGATCTGCAACAGGGTCATTAGAGAAGCTGTGGTGGAAAGGATGCAAAGGGATTTGGCAAGGTTGGAGGAATGGTCAAAGGTATGGCAGCTTGGATTCAATGCAAAGAAATGCAAAGTAATACACCTGGGAAACAAAACACAGGGGAAGAGTACACAATGTGTGGGGGGGGGTGAGATACTAACAACAACAAAAATGGAGAGGGACCTGAGGGTAATCATAACAGATGACCTTAAGATGGGCAAACAATGTGAGAAGGCAGTAAGGAGGGCTGGCGAGACACTGGAATGAATAGGGAGAGGCATTACTGGTAGAAAACAGGATGTTGTTATCCTTCTGTACAGGCAGTTGGTGAGACACCATCTGGAGTACTGTGTGCAGTTCTGGAGACTCCATCTCCACAAAGACATAGACAGGATGGAGGCTGTCCAGAGGAGGACAACTAAAATGGTGCAGGATCTACACCAGAAGATGTATGAAGAGAGATTAAAGGACCATAACATGTATACCTTCAAAGAGAGGAGGGACAGGGGGACAAGATAGAAACTTTCAAGTACCTTAAGGGAATAAACAAAGTCCAAGAGAGTAGCATTTTTTCAGAAAAAGAGATGTGCAAGAACAAGGGGGCACAACAGGAAGCTAGAGGGGGGCCAGCTCAGAGGTAATGTGAGGAAATATTTTTTCATGGAGAGGGTTGTGGATACATAAAACAGCCTTCTTGAGGAGGTAGTGGAGTCAAAAACAGTGGGGGAATTCAAGAATGCATAGGACAGACATAAGGCAATTCTAGTTGGAAGGTAGGGCAAAATAGGCTGTTGATTAACAAGGATCTGCAGCTTATCCATTAGGTTGGGAAATGGGCAGACTAGGTGGACCAAGCAGTCCTTATTTGCGGTAAATGTTATGTTTCTATGTTTCAAACATATAGATATTTTTGCCACATATCCCTGTGCTCAAAACACAGTCTGACCAAGCTGAAGCAATGACAACTGTATATTAGTATATGATATCATGCGACTTAAAATATAATTTGGATCTTCATTAAAGGGTATTGGACTGTTGAAATTTCACATGTTGTGAAGCCATGAGCGAGACAGCAATGAACATAAGAATGATATCATACGCCAGCCCATGTCATATCCAATGTAACCAACAGGTGTTTAGCTGGTTTTGTGATAGACATTGTAAAAAGCCAAAAAAAGGAAAAATGCACACTACAAAATGTAAACTGTGCTCCTCTCTTCAACTGCTCAGCAGAAGAATAGCTAATAAAAAGAGCAGCTAATCAAAACAGGGATTACTGTTTGTGCAATCAAAAAACAGAAAGGTCACCTCACATGTGAGAATAAATTTCTAAGCATGCTCAGTGTACTAAAATGAGCAATATAAATTGCTGAGCATGCTTAGTGACCAATTTCATTTATTTTTCTCATGTTGCCTCAAATAGCATGTTATATTGGTTCATTTATTTTCACACCTGTTGTATAAATATCTGTCTCACAGAACCATGAAAATACAAGCAAGGAAATGAGAGTATTTTACTTAATAGAAATGACCAGATGAAAGGTTCTGAAGATTTCTGAGCTTATCATGCTTATGCTCAAACCACAGATTCAAGCTTGGTTTGACCCAGCCTATTAAACTTCTAGCTTGCAAGTGTTTAAGTCCAATCTTCCAGCTACTATAGAACACCCTGTATTTGTATTGGTCCAGTATCTCCCTCTCCCCAACCATGATCATGTTGCATAAAAATGCTCACACTCTGTTTGCTGTAACCCCACATTGTTATCTTGCTTTGATTACTTTGAATGTACAGTACTGTACCATTATAGTCCTGTTTTTGCCTTGTGTATTCCACCCAGTATGTAACTATTTCTACAGGACTAGCTTAGCCTGTTGACTGCTGCTGACCACTGTGAGTACTCTCTGAAAACAATGTGTTACATCTTATGGTGTTATCCCAGTTGTAGTGATTTCAAATATTTCAATAAATAAACAAATAACCCAACAATATTACAAAGTTCATTAGAGTTCTAGGGGTGTTGATCCTTGCCACTCAGGTCTGATTTAAATGCATGTGCTACAGTTCTACTCCTAAATCTATCTGCATGTAATCCATTATGTAAACTCGGTGCTGAAAATCATCTACACAATTCTCTAGGATCTGTTACATTTTAAGAAAATGAATTCTATTAGGAGTTTGTCCAAAAAGTTTGCACAATGTTGCAGCAGCAAATTCAAAATTCATTTTCACACTGTATCTATGCTGGCACAAAGATTTGTGTATTGTATCAACATCTGGCATCAGCATTTGGTGTTGAACAAACCATTTAAAAACAACAGTACTGAGTTCTATGATTTAAAGGTCTTGCCACTGTGTATGTTAAACCTTATTTTAAGGAAATACATTATAGTGGCATGGATAGTTAGGGTTGAGTAGCCTGTTAAGGTTTTGAATTTCCCTGCTGTCTAGTGACACCCTCCCCTGACCCTCTGAACACTGTTCATGTAATGTTTGTGTATTTCCCTGGTGTCTAGTAGCACCCCACACCCTCCTCCTGATGTCCTGCTCTGAAATAAAGAAAACAGTCCCACAAAGTGTTTTTTTGTTCACCCACAAAAAATTAAATGTTTTATGACTGATCTGACCACCCAACCCCACCTCCCACTCAGCAATCACCACCCAATGCCACCTGATACACCCCTCAAACACATTCACTCACCTGGAAAAGTTACAGGATGAATATCTGCTCTCCCATCGAAAAAGTCTTGCTGCTGGAACTGCTAACTGCAATATGAAAAATTAAGGTAAATGCAATTCGATGTATTTCAATGGGATTTTCAATTTTGATGCATAATTTTGCCATTTTTGTATATGTTGAGCTCAAATTTTCAACATGGTGTTTTTGGGACCCCCACCTCATCAACAATGGCAGTGAAATTATGGAAATCCAGCCCAAAAGGTGATTTTGCTCTCATTTGGAAAAAATCACCTTTCAGGTGGGATTTGAAAACTTTCTCCACCCCTGTTGTTGAGGTGGGGTCATAAGAAGGCTATGATGAATGTTTGGGGTTAAAATATGTAAAAATTTAAAAGTTATGTGCATACATTGAAATGCTACTATGCTCGCATGTAACTTTGGAAGTTTAAAGCATTTTAATTGCATATTTTCAACATAGTCATTTTCTACAACACCTCATGAATGTGACAGCTGTCATGTTTCAGATCCTGGCCAAAATGTATTTCTGCACATGTGGCACAGAATGAAATTTTGATGCTGTGGAATGATGTTTCGGTGGGGATTTGAAAATTCTCAGTATAGGGTTCATGAGGTGTAGCAATAACAAGGCTATGCTGACAATTTGATTGCTCTTTCTTTAGAAATGAAAGCATAGGGCCCAGAGGGCCCTGCACTTCCATAGCAACATCCATGTACATATCTGCACAGGCAAATTAGGATATGATTATACTATCTCAAAAAGTAGTAAAATTATTTAAAATAAAAACTGTTAATACAAAATTTAGGGTTCAGGCTACAGTGATAAAAGTAGGAACATGTGGCTTTAGGGTTTCTAACCGTACAACCCCAATGCCACCTCTGAAGCAAATCAGAGGCAGAGTCTTCCTAAGGGTTGTCAACCGTAAAGCTCACCCTATTCTATACACTCCAGAAACATGCACACCTAATGGGGTGAGTGTTAGGGTTGACAACCATTAGGAAGAACCCTAAATGTTGCATTAACACAGAGTTTTACAAAGGAAAAAAATATTTATTTGGTGAAAAAATATTAATCCATTCAAAAGTTATTAAAGTTTCAAGTTCCCATTTGTAAGTCTATGGGAAAAGTTATATGGTTATTTTGTGAATGAGGAATGGTGTTTTGGCCATCTGATCCCTCCTCACAATCAAAGAATTTTCAGGCTCACAATCAAAGATTCTTTGATTCCGAGGGAGGGACTAGATGATAAGATTTGGATGGACAAGATAGCCCAATTTTAACAACTTTTAAAATTAAATATCTCTGAAACAGTTTTGTCTTTTAACTTGAAATTTGGAGGGTGTTGACAAGATGTCCTGTAACTGTGAATTATGGTGCTTGGGTGTCAGAAAATACATCAATTGTAGAGATATGGTGTGGCACAGTTTACATTTTGCGGACAGCATTTTGCATTGCGGTAGTGGCTTGAAATGTGTAGAGTAGCTAGCCTTACTGCCATGGACATACTTTTCAGTTGTTAGGTGTGTAAAATGTAAACAGGTGTGGAATTCTACCACTCCGATCAATACAAATCTCAAACTTTAAAATGTTATATCTCGGACATGGTTTGGTGTTTTAAATAGAAATTTCCAAGGTGTTGAGGGGATGTCATAGAGATGTGAACTATGCTATTTAGGTGTTGGGGAAATTATTTGTTGCAGAGATATTCAATGACATATTTGAAATTTTTCCCATAGGATTACATTGCAGTCTGTGCCACGACTTTCAGTGCCGTTATCTCGGAAACAAAGCAAGATATAGACTTTTCACTACAAGTGGCACAGATCACCTTCAAGAAATCTAGCCACTGGAAAAAGATTTGAAATTGTAGAGTAAGCCTGCAGTGGAATTTTGTTGGTACGTTGCACGGTTCATGAGATATTGTGAAATTACTGTCACAAGGGTTGAAAGAGTGCCTGTCCAGTGCATTTCAGTGCCCATATCTCAGAAATGATGTGAGATATGGGTTTAATCTCTATTGCGGTATGATCGTCTCACTGTCATGGTTACAATGACACTTAATTTGTTTTTCTAGCTGTTACGGTTCCCAAGACATGGACAAATTACTGTTATGAGCATTCGGTGGCCAATAGGAATGCTGCATGGCTCTGTAGCTATGCATAAGTGGCAGCACAGGCCAGAAGGCCTGCACTCCCTCAGATGCATATTGTTATGAAGAAATGGGCAAGTTGTTGGGAGCACGGGGCCCTCTCCCGACTGAGTGGCTATTATTACAGGGGCACGGTCACGCCATTATATTTAGGGTTATGAAGATACTTCTATATTAAACTCAAAATGTTGTGCTTTAATAAATTTGGACACATTCAATGGATTTGCATGAAATGTGGCATGCACAGTGTGGCATGTTAGATCTCTTGATCTCCCAAATTTCATTTCAGTCGGCCTCATGGTTTTTGCGCACCAAAATGCTGAAAAATGCACTTTTCACCAGTTATGTGGGCAGTTTTTTAGATTTTGTAAGCAGTACTGAGTGGCTGTTTTGTGGTGTGCCACTCTACAACTTGACACACTGAATGAGCTTGGGTCAAGGAACATGCCACTTTTTGTTTGGTGAAAGAATATTAATCTGTTCAAAAGTTGTTACAATTTGAAATTCCCATTATATCCTATGGGAAAATTTTTACATAGTTTTTGAATGTTAATGAGAAAGACCAGATGGCCCTAGGAAAGACCAGGTAGCCCAAATTGGGATGACCATATCTCAATCACAGTTTGGTCTTTATACTTGATATTTGCAGGGTGTTGAGGGATGTTATAGAGATGTGGACTATGCTGTTTAGGTGTTGGGGAAGTAATTTGTTGCAGAGATATTCAATGACGTAATTGCCATTTTCCCCATAGGATTACACTGCACCGATCACATGATTTTCGGTGCCATTATCTTCTAAATGAAGCAAGATATAGACTTTTCACTATAAGTGGCTTAGATCACCTTTGGGTGATCTAGCCACTGGAAAAAGATTTAATATCGTGGAGTAGGCCTGCAGTTGAATTTTGTTCAGACTTTGCACGGTTCATGAGATATTGTGAAATTACTGTCACAAGGGTTGAAAGAGTGCCTGTCCAGTGCATTTTGGTGCCAATATCTCAGACATGATGTGAGATATAGGCTTGGTCTGTGATTTTGGTATGATCGACTCACTGTCACGGTTACAATGACACTTGAATTGTGTTTCTAGCTTTTATGGTTTCTAAGATATGGACAAATTACTGTTACAAGCATTCGGTGGCCAATAGGAATACTGCATGACTCTGTAGCTATGCAAAAGAGGCAGCACAGGCCAGCAGGCCCATGCTCCCTCAGATGCATATTGTTATGCAGAAATTGGAAAGTTAGTGGCAGCACAGGCCCCTCTCCCACCAGAGTGGCTATTATTATAGGGGCATGGTTGTGCCGTTATATATAGGGTTTTGAAGCCACTTCTATATTAAACTCAAAATGTTGTGCTTTAATAACTTTGGACACATTCAGTGGATTTGCATGAAATTAGGAACGCACAGTGGGGCATGTTAGATCTCTTGATCTGCCAAATTTCGTTTCACTCAGACTTACGGTTTGTGCGCACCAAAACGTTGAATAATGCACTTTTCGCCAGTTATGTGGGCAGTTTTTCAGATTTTGTTCATGCTGCATGGCCTTCGTGTAGCATGCTGCTATGTGATTTGGCTCATCTGAAAGAGTTTGGGTCAAGGAACATGCCACTTTTCATTTGGTGAAAAAATATTAATCCATTCAAAAGTTATTAAAGTTTTAAGTTCCCATTATAAGTCAATGGGAAAACTGATATGACTATTTTGCGAAAGAAGAATGGGGTTTTGACCATCTAGTCCAGCATCATGATCAAAGAATTTGCAGGCTCACGATCAAAGAATCTTTGATCACAAGGAATTCTTTGATCAAGATGGCCACCATTTTGTTTTCAGTTCGCAGTTGGAAAAATTCAAATATCTCAGTCCAGGAGGGACTTCTGAGGTGAAACTATAGTGGGTTTTGCTCAGGGGTCTTCCCTCTATCTAGCCATGCCTGTAGTTTCTTTCAAAATGGTCAAAGAATAGACTTTTTAACATTTTTATTCTTTTATCGTGGCTCTCTAACAATCTTTGATTGAGAGCCTGCAAATTCTCTGATTGCGAGATTCTTTGATCCGAAGGGCGTGACTAGATATCCACTTGAACAAATCAATTTTCTCTGCTCAGGGTTTGCTTATTAAGCCAAAAGAGGGTGGATTTTGCCCAGGGGCTTCGTTCTATCGAGGCATGGCTGTGGTTTCATGTATTTCTGCCTAAAAATTGACTTAACATTTTTTATTGTTTGATCTTATCCTGCAAATTCTTTGATCACGAGCCTGCAAATTCTATGATCACAAGATTCTTTGACCGCGATCTTTAATCACGAGGGCGCGCCTAGATGACCACATGAAAAATTCAATTTTCTCAGCACAGGGGTCACTTCTAAAGGCAAACTAGGGTTGGATCTGCTCAGGGGCCTTCGTTCTGCTGAGTCATGGATGTGGTTTCATGTATTTTTCTCTAAAAATTGAGTTTTAACATTTTTTATTCTTTGATCATGAACCTGCAAATTCTTTGATTGTGAGCCTTCAAGTTCTTTGATTGTGAAATTCTTTGATTGCGATCTTTGATCACAAGAGAGGGACTAGATGTCCAGATTTGGAGGGACCAGATAGCACAATTTTAACAATTTTTCAAATTAAATATCTCAGAAACAGTTTGGTCTTTTAACTTGAAATTTGTAGGGTGTTGACAGCATGTCCTGTAGATGTGAATTATGGTATTTAGGTGTTGGCAATACATTTTTTGCAGACATATTGCGTGGCACAGTTTATGTTTTCTGGACAGTGTTTTCCATGGTGGTAGTGGCTTGAAATTACTAGGGTAGCTAGCCTTACTGCCATGGATGTACTTTTCTGTCATTAGGTTTGTAAAATGTTAGTAGTTGTGGAATTCTGCCAGAGCGAAGAATGAAAATCAGAAACTTTCACATTTTATATCTCAGAAACAGTTTGGTCTTTTACATTGAAATTTGGAGAGTGTTGAGGGGATGTGCTGTCCATGTGAATTATGGTGTTTAGGTGTTGGAAAATTAATTTGCTGCACCCATTGTGTGGGACTCACTTTATGTTTTGTGTATGGCATTTTACATTGTGGTACTAGCTTCACATTTATATGGTGCCTAACGTTACTGCCACAGAGGTAATTTGTAGTGGTTAGATGTATGACATGTAAACAGGTGTTGAATTGTGCCACTGATGACTGACACTTTGCTTTCATTCAAGGTGGTGGGCCCCACACTCCCACCCATATGTGCTGACAGCAATACATATGATATTCAGTACTTGTACTCTTATCTTAGGCAGGAATTTGCAATTTGGTGAGAGCGCGGGGCCCCCCACCAACTTGTTCAACTTTCTCCTTTTCTCTTCTTTCTCTAAAAGTAAGGAAATTCTATGCAAACAACTTCGTTAATGCATCATTTAAGGTTAAAACACAAAAAGTCAGGAATTGAGACCTTTAGAGTTGCCCCATCAACCTCATAGACCTGCCCATCATCCTGAGATTGACAGCTGATGGGGTGTGTCATTGTGGTTGTGATGATTAAATGTCACCCCATTCTTCTTTACTGTGGCGTGTGAATATGACTACAGATAGAATGGGGTGACATTTAGGCCTCACAACAGTAATGACACACACCATCTTGTCCCTATTTCATGATCAAAGATCATGATCAAAGAATCTCATGATCAAAGTATTTGCAGGCTCACAATCAAAGAATTTCCAGGCTCATGAACAAAGAATTAAAATTGTTATAAATCAAAAAATTGAAGTAATTGCAGTAACCCATCATGGTTTGACCCTTAGTAAAACCCACCCTCATTTGACTTCCTAGGGCACCTCTGGGCTGAGAAAATAGATTTCTTAATCTGGCCATCTCGTTCCTCACTCACGATGCATTATCACAATCAAAGAATCTCACGATCAAAGAATTTCCAGGCTCACAATCAAAGAAACTGCATGCTCCTGATCAAAGAATAAAAAATGGTGAAACATGAATTTGTCACCGATTTGAACTAAATCAATGGCATGCCTCAATAGAATGGACCCTCCTGAGCAAGACCCACCATCATTTGGGTCCCTAGACCCCCCCCAAGCTGAGATATGAGTGTTTTTAGGTCATGAGGCAAGATCGCTAATAAAGAATCTCACGTCAAAGAATTTGCAGGCTCGCAATCAAATATCATTAGTGAGCTGCAAATTAAGATTTTAAAAGCTTATAACTCTATTTTTTGACTGATTTGGATGAAATCAAAGGCATGGCTTGATAGATCTGAGCCACCTGAGTAAAACCTATCCAAGTTTTACTTCAGAAGCGACCCCTGAGCCGAGATATTTGTGTTTTTCTGATCAGAAAATAAAAATAAAAATGGCGGACCCCGTGATCAAAGAATTTTGAAAACCCTCGGGGACAAAGATTCTTGAGCCATGAGACTACAAATTCTTTAATCACCAGATGGGACCAGATGACCAGAACCCCATTCTTTGTTCACAAAATAGACATATAAATGTTCCCATTGACTTACAATGGGAACTTAAAAGTGGCATAACTTTTGAATGCCTTAATATGTTGGGTTTTGCTCAGGAGTTTTCCTTGCCTTAATATTTTCTCACCAAATGAAAAGCAGCATGTTTGGCCACCAAAGCTCTTTCTAACGAGCCATCTTGCAGAGCAGCATGCCACATGACATCTGTGCAGGGCCACGTCCAATATCCCAGAAGCTGCCTCCAAAAATGGATATTTTATATTTTTCAGTGCTTTCATACAGATAGACCATAAGTCTGACAGAAACACAATTTTGCAAATCAAGAGATCTACCATGCCCACTGTGCTTACCAAATTTCAGGCAAATCTGTTGAACAGGTCTAAAGTTATTAACACGCAAACTTTTGAGTTTAGTATGTAAGTGACAGCTGAACCCTAACTATAATGGCACCATTATCATATATATATATATATATATATATATTAATTATTTGCAAAAATTACATTAATGCATCATTTATGGCTGATATCAAACCATAAAAATTGGGAATATGATGTTAGGGTTTCCAACCCTAAGAACCCATCCACACCCTGCATGCACCAACAGATGGCAAGGGTGTGCCTTGGAGTCATCAGCAATGAGGCTCACCCCATTCCATAAGTAAAAAATGTGAGATTGGTACAGTACAGGAGAATGGTGCGAGTGTTATGGCTGATGACCCCAAGGCACACCCCTGACATCTGTTGGTGTGAGTAGTGTGGGGATGGGATGTTAGAATTGGAAACCCTAATATCATCTTTCCTTCCATTTTATGTTTTTTTTTGCTGTTAAATTTTTTATTTTCATTTTCTTTTCTTACAATAATGGTAGCACTTATTCTAAACAGGAGACTATTAAAGAGTTGCTGGTTACATATACACTTCCATGTTATGGTTTGATATCAATCCTAACTGGTGAATAATGTATTTTTTTTTTTTGCAAAGAATGTCATTACTTTTTGAGATAATGTAATTGCAACCTTATTTGCCAGTGGAAGCACATTGCCGATTGGGCCCTGTACTCCAATCCCTCTATAGATGCGTACATGTATATAAATGAGGAAGGGTCCTGCATTCCTATTTATAGGACAACAGTGACCAAATTGCCAGCATGGCTATGTTATTACCCCACCTTGTACAGAAAATGTTCAAATTGCTGCCAAAATATAATTCCATGCAACAACAAAGCCATTCTGCACCACAGGTGCAAAACCACATTTTGGCCAGGATTTGAAAAGTGACTGCTGTGATATACATGAGGTGTGGTAATAAGAAGTTTATGTTGAAAATTTGGGGTCAAAGTCTCTAAAATTACCAAAGTTATGAGCTGGCATAGTTAAAATTGCTACAAATAGTCATAACCTTGCTATTTTTACATATTTCAACCCCAAATTTTCAGCATAGCCTTCGCATGACACCTATGCATGAATAATATGACTGTCATTATGCAAATCCCACCAGAAAGGTGAATTTGCCAACTGACTGTGAAATCGCCTTTCAGGCAGGATTTGTGAAATGACATCCCATTGTTCATGAGGAGAGTTCTCAAAAGGGTATGTTGAAAACATGGTCTCAAAATATACAAAAGTAGAAAAGTTATGCACCGAAGTTGAAAAGCCAATTGAAATACATTGATTTCCCATACAAAAAAAAGATACTGTTTTGTGAATCGTCATACAAAAGAATATCTTTTTTCATATGATGCCGATATGAGAAAAGAATTCCAGTGTTAAATAAAACACCTTTTAGGGGCATTTCTCAAGCAGTAAAAAGCAGACAGCACCTAAGAGGGTCCCAATAAGCAAGCCACATGTGTTTGTCCCTCCCCAGAATATCATTTTTCGGGGGTTTCCAAACTTGAATTTCTGAGGCAAAACTGAAAACAAGATGGTGGCATATAAAAATGGAATTTTCTCATACGAAACAGGATTCCTTCTTTGTTTCATGCAGCTATCTTTTAATGCTTAATGAGTTGCTCAGAAATGATTTTTTCAATTTTTTTAAAATGCAATAACTTAAAAATGGCTTGTTATTTTTTTACCAGACTAGCAAAAGGCACATCTGTGGGCTAGTCCCTTTCTGCCCTGAACATCTCAGATCAAAATTCCAAACCATCTGGCCTGTAGGCAAGTTCAAATAAAAATCCCAGCAAATTCAAAGAGCGAAAAAAGTTTTTTTTCACCTCTCTATTACTCAGAAACTCCACATCCTACTGGAACGTAACTTGTCACGTGCACAGAATTACACTGGGTGGTGATGTATGCCAATTTGCATGCAAATCTGTTGAACGGGTGCAAAGTTATTAAAGTGAAAATTTTGAGGTTAACACTGAAGTGCCTACTTAATCCTAACTATTGAGGTGCAACCATCTATATATATATATATATATATATATATATATATATATATATATAATAATAATTGCAAAAATGTGTTAATGCATCAATTATGGTTAAATCAGAGCTCAAAACATTTTTGCTTTATAAAGCATTTGGAGAATGATTTTATTACTGTTTATTAATTACTGCTGTTTTAAAGTGTTAGTTTTAAATTCTGTACAGCTCTTTGGTTTTGAAACATGATTAAAAATAAAATTTCACTTATTTACTTACTAAAGCAATAAAAGCAGGAAAATTATGCAAATGGATTTCCACCCTAACACTCCCCACACCCAGCAATACCACCCCACCCTCACCCTCACCCTCCACAAATCAACAGGTGTTGGGGTGTGCCTTGAGGTCATCAGACCTAACAGTCACCCAATTCCATGTGTACAGAAGCTAGCATGGTACAGCATAAGAGAATGGAGTGCACTCCTATCTACCCATAAGTGAAGAGACATTGTAATTAACCCTCATCTCCCTGTGGGAGTGCAGGGCCCTCTGGGCCCTGCGCTCACATCACTACATAAAGGTATCCATATGAGGGAGTCCCATCTCTCCTTAACTGTAGAGACATTGTGAGTAATCCTCATCTCCCTATGGGGATGCAGGGCCCTCCAGACCCTGTGCTCCCACTACTGCATAATGGAGGGCCATGCACTCTCATTACTGCATAATGGTATCTGTATTTGGGGGCTCTGTGCTCCTATCTATCCATAACTGTACAGACAGAGTACAGGGCTACAGACATTCCAAGTAACCCTTGTGCTACAAATGGCACAATATCCTAGTAACCGTACGGACACTGGGAAAAATTCAGTGAGAGTTATAATAAAGGCCTAGCAACCTGTATCATTGCTTACCTAAAGGTGTACTAAGCTGCATTTAGCTAAAAATCCATATCTCAAAGTTGTTTTGAGATATAGCTGCCGAAAGGTACTATGACTGCCACAATGTTATCCTATGGGAAATTTCTTAACTTTGGAATGTTATAAGTATGGAAATGATGTAAATGTTATCACCAAACCAGCAAAAGTCACATCTGTGGGGCAACACCTTTGCACCCTGCAAATTTCAGCCCAAAAGTCCTAATCATTTCTTTGCAGTGAAGTAACAAAGAAATAGTAAACTTTAAATATCCTTTTTCGTGAGGTGTCAAAATCATTTTTCACAATACAAAAAAAGGATTTTGGCAACTTGAAAAAAAGGAATTTGTCTGGCAAAAAAAGGATTAAGGACAGGGCCTTCTGGTTCAACAACTTCTAATCCTTTTTTGCAATACACAAAAGGATTTTGACACCTCATGAAAAGGGAATTGGCTGACGGAAAGGTATTGTTACAACTCACAAAAAGGGTTTAATTTGTATAATCTCTTTTTGTGAGCTGCTAAAATCCCTTTTCATCAGCTGATTCCCTTTTCACAAGGTATCAAAATCCTTTTTCATATTGCAAATAAGGATTAGGAGTTGTGGGACCAGATGGCCCTGCTGGCCATCCCATTTTGTAAGCTGTCAAACTCTATGCATGACCCCATTCGAGATACGTATATTTGCAAAAAAACTGCATTAGTGCACCAGTTAGAGTAACTTAGCTACACAAAAGTATGAAAATGTGTTGTTAAAATTTCCAAACCTAATGCTCCCCCAACCCCCAAGAAGCAAAAGGAAAAACATTATGTTTTGGGTCCCTGGAGTCTTGATTAATCAGTGGTGGGGTCTTACTTGGGGGTTGTCAGCCATAATATTTACCCTCGCCACAAAATCTCGCCTTGCTAAATGGGACATGGCCTATAATAACATTTGCCGCTTTGCCCTTGCTGTCCTTCAACTTACCCATCACTGTGATTTATACAATCAACTACACTGGTTGTCCCCAGATAATTATTGCTCATTTGTCTTGGGCTGATTCACACACAAAATTGTCTGCAATGCTACCCCATCTGCCCTGTCCAAACTCCTTTGGCTGGCTCTAGCATCATACCGGCTAAGGTCAGCTTACTTGCAACCTCTCCTTGTTCCAAAAACTCGTACACTGTTAGGTGATCGTGCCTTTGCTATTTGTGCCACTAGGCTGTGGAATACCCAACCTGCAACCATCAGATGTACCCCCACTCATCCCATCTTTAAGAGCTCCCTCTGGTTGCACCTGAAGTCTACCTCAGCCTGTAACTGTTTTAAGTCTGCTTGATATCCCCTCACCCTGCTTGTACCCTCCACTTCCCTGGTTCCCCTACCCCCCTCTGAGCTAGTAAGGGGAATTATCTACCCTGCATGCCCTTCACATCAGTACTTACCATCCTCAAAATGGGACAAACTGCACTTGTATTAGCTCCAGAAAATGTAACTATTGTTTGCTTGTTCTTACCTTTGATGCATATGCTAATCTGTTCATCCTGTCCCTGTTTATTTGTATCACCGTACTCATTGCTTGTATTTGCTTGCATTTCACATTGTTGTAATTCCCTTGCACTGTACTGTAAACCATGCTCTTGTAATCTCTTGGGTCATACCTGCAAATAGGCATTCCTTGAAGAGTGTGCTTACCCGGTAAACAAATGCTAATAAATAAATAATGAATGCCCACCCAATTCTGTGAACAAACAATGTCACACATGATCTCCCTTCTTCACACAGGGCCAACAGGGAGGAAGGGGGGGCATTATGGTTGACAATTCCCAAAGGAGACCCCACCACTGATTTGCAGAGACTCTGAGACCCCAAGCCATAACATTTTTTCCTTTTGTTTCTGGGGAGGGGTGGGTGTTAGGGTTGTAATTCCTAATGCAACATTCCCTACTTTTGTTTAAGTTATCCTATTTGGTGCATGAATGCAGTTTTTGCTAAGAAGATATTTATATATATATATATATATATATATATATATATATATATATATATATATATATATATATATATATATATATATATAGCAGTAGTGCTACCATAGATTAATATTGAGAGCCATTTCCATGTTAAACCCAAAATTTTGCACCTTAATAACTTTTGCAACCATTTAACAGATTTGCTGAAATTTGGAATACATGATCAAGAACCATAGGCCTTGGGATCTGCCAAGCTTACGTACTGCTTTCGAATATCGGCCGCGGAGTTATTAAAAGGCGTGATCTTGCGCCGCCACGGTTTTCTGAATTCTACGGTCGCACCTACAGGTCGTACGGTTTGCGCGACCAGTTCAAAATCTTCAGGGAGCATGCAGCTGGGGTCCCTGATGTGCCTTTCAAAGATTTCATGAAAAAATATTAAACGGTTCAAAAGTTATTCAAAAAACAGTTTCCCATTATAAGTCAATGGGAAAAGTTAACAAAAAGTTCGACAGTGTCGCAAATGCACTTTTTAGTGTCGCAAATGGCCCTGTTAGTGTCGCAAATCCGCCATCTTGTTTTCAGTTGGTGATCAGAAAAATGGTTGGCATTTAAAATTGAGACCCTCTAGCAACCTAATTCTTTTTGTATTCACCTAGTCGTGCCCTGAGGATGCTAGCCATGTCTTTATTTTGGGGTAAAACACCCCAGAAATATGTTTTTCAAATTTCTGGAAAAGTAGTGTCGCAAAGTAGTGTCGAGCCAGCGAAAGTGTCACATTTTTTTTGCGAAAACTTTCGCAAATCACGACACTACTTTGCGACACCATGCCCAAAATAACAGTAATTCTTTGGCACTCCGCTGCAAAAGAACGGTTGGGAGTTTTAGACTGAAATTTGGATGGAATGCAGAAGACATCTCACAGATGTGCCTTTAAGTGTTGTTTTGAAAAAATATTACATGGCAGCAAAGTTGCGGTACTCCAAAGTTGACAGTTTTTCCCATAGGATAACATTACGGCGCCCATCGCATTGCAGAAATCCTTTGGCACCCTGATGCAAAATAACGGTTTGGTCTTTTTTCCTGAAATTTGGAGGGAAGACAGCTAACAGCCCACAGATGTGCCTTTCAGTGGTTTGGTGAAAAAACATTACAGGGAGGCAAAGTTATGGCACTCCAAACTTTTCTTTTTTCCCATAGGATAACATTATGGCATTCGCCGTGCCTTTCAGGGCCCATATCTCGAAAATGGTGTGAGATACGGACTTTTCGTTGGAAAATTTCTTAGCCCCCGTTACCAGGACAGTTATAAATAATATGACTTTAAAATGTTTTTTCTACGTCATACGGTTCCTGAGATATAATGTATTTAGTATTCCAAGATCTCATTTTCTGCGCCGATAGTCATTATTATGCATACATTATTTGTACTCACTGTCTTTCTCTATGCAGGTTTTGGGGAAGACCAGTCTGTGCGCTTACATTACTGTTACTGTTGCCCTTTCTGCTTGTGGTTCCGTACCCATTTCACTTACTGTTGACGTCTGCGCCACCATGTGCGTTATCCTTTGCGTTTTCATTTGCGCTTGCGTTTCTGTTATGTTTTGCCATTTCTGTCTACAGTACTGTTTGTCTTTCTGTTTCAGTTTGCATCACCATGGCCATTGACATTTCTGTTTGCAGGCACCATGTTACTATGTGACAACACATCATGTGTCAGACCATTATGTGGTGGGCCCCGCGCTCCTGCCGCTGCATTACATTCACTATTTCTAGTTATCATTCTCAAAAATAAGGGAAATTAGAGGCCAAAAACTCCATTTAATGCATTAGTTAGTGTTGTTCCACAGTGACAAAAGTGAGAAAATTTGCTGTTAGGGTTGAAAACCCCCCTTGCACCCCCCCAGTCACCCCCCCAACTGGCACTGGGGTGTGCATTGGGATCGTGGGTTCTAACTCTCACCCCATTCTATTATACTTCTGCTGCTTTACACATGTCATGGGGTGAGAGTTAGGGCTGATGATCCCAATGCACACCCCAATGCGCAACACGTCGTCATCCTTTGCGTTTTCATTTTCGCTTGCGTTTCTGTTACTTTTTTGCCATTTCCATGTACAGTACTGTTTATCTTTGTGTTTCACTTAACATCAGCATGCCCATTGACATTTGTGTTTGCAGGCACCATGTTACTATGTGACAACACATCACATGGCAGACCATTTCCGTCTACGACACCATGTGCGTTACCCTTTCTGTTCTCACTCGTGATTGTGTTACCATGTGCGCTACTGTTAGCATTTCTGTTTTAGTTGCTGTCCATGTTAGTATGCCACAAGACATCATGTGGCAGGAGCGTGGGGCGCAAAGGGCCCCGCTCCCGCTGCTGCATCGCATTCACTATTTCTTGTTATCATTCTCAAAAAGAAGGGAAATTAGAGCTAAAAAACTCAGTTTAATGCATTAGTTAGGGTAGTTCCACAGCGACAAAAGTGAGGACATTCGCTGTTAGGGTTGAAAACCCCACACCCCACCCACCCCCCAACCGGCATTGGGGTGTGCGTTGGGATCGTGGATCCTAACTCTTACCCCATTGTATTATACTTCTGCTGCTTTACACATGTCATGGGGTGAGAGTTAGGGCTGATCATCGCAATGCACACCCCAATGGCACCATGTGCGTCATCATTTGTGTTTTCATTTTCGCTTGCGTTTCTGTTACTTTTTTGCCATTTGTGTGTACTGTACTGTTTCTCTTTCTGTTTCACTTTGTGTCACCATGCCCATTGACATTTCCATTTACAGGCACCATGTTACTATGTGACAAGAAATCACGTGGTAGACCATTCCCGTCTACACCACCGCGTGCGTTACCCTTTCTGTTCTCATTCGAGCTTGTGTTACCATGTGTGCCACTGTTAGTATTTCTGTTTGCGTTGCTGCTCCTGTTACTATGCCACAAGACATGATGTGGCGGGAGTGAATTACATTCACTATTTAGCAATATCATTCTCAAAAAAGAAGGGAAATTAGAGGCAAAAAACTCCATTTAATGCATTTGTTAGGGTTGTTCCACAGTGACAAAAGTGAGGAAATTCACTGTTAGGGTTGAAAACCATAACTCCGAGTTCACCTCCCCCAGCACCACACACACACAGACACACACAGGGGTGTGCTGTGGCATGAGGTGTGGCTGAGTGGCACATGTCTCTATAGGGTGATTGACTGACCATTAACACAATTCTTGGGAGTGACTTATTGCTATAATAATGAAACATGTTTTTAAACAGTTTTAAATCTTGTTCAGTATATTGTCAACCTGTTCATGTATGGTAATAAAACATTAACATAAGGTTGTAAGATGTTTGCAGCCAATGAGAAACGTCATTTTGTCAGACTGTGAAGTACAGATAGTAGTGACTGAATGGTAGATGTATAGTCACAGCTGTGACCTGTTGGGTGCTGATGTGTGGCACCTTGGTATAGTAATAATGACTGCATAGGCACAGGAAAAGTAAGTACATTGCTGAGTTTTTTTACACTGTTAGGAATTCTGTCAAATGTGACATGCAATGTCCCACATCGTTGCATATGCTGTGATACTGACTGTATGTCATAGGTACCAAACAAATTGATGGAGGTATAGTTGTTGCAGTATTAGTAAGCATTGATTTGTATGCTTAAGTCATAGACACTTAGTTTTATGTCATTATGGTATTTAAAGTAAGGAGTCGACACAGGTGGTTATGGTTTTCAAAAATTTATTGCCAATTTTGTCAAATGGAGATAAGGTTCAATCAAGAGTGAAATTTAGTTAACAGAAGCAGTCTCACAATACAATCTTTGTATGTGTGCAATCATTGCTTGTCAAATATGTAAATGTATAAGAATAATAATAACTGTATAATATGGATTGGAGTAAGTGTGTGATATAATAGGAAACTAATCAGGTGTTGTGTGTTTCTAGTTATGTTTCAGTACTACTACTCTTTATGTGAGGAAGTAGTTTCTGACATTCGACCTGGAATTCTAATAGTCAGGCTGAAGCTGTGGTGCTTCATTATATATTTACTATTGAATGTGAATGGATTTTGTAAAAAATGCAACTTTTTTAAAAATGGTTGTATGTTGTAATTATGTGTACTGCAGTACTTGTGTGTTATGTTAATAAGGCAATGTAGTAGGTTGTGAAGTGTGATTACACACATGATAGACAAGTGTTTTGTTGTAATTGTGTGACTGCTAATGTGGATGTTCATGGGGTGGGCGAAAAACCATATGCTGATTGTCTAAGTTGTAAAATTTACACAAATGTAAGTTTTGTGACATTTGATTGATATTATTTAATTATATGTCACTGACTAGGCAAATGGAAAATTCCACCGACCCTCAATTGAGGCGATCATAAATATTGTCAGGAACAGGTATGCAGTTTGTTGTGATCAGCAACAGTGCCTGATTTACAATTGTCAATATTTTTTACATACGGTAGAATTACTTATGTGACAAGTTAAAAAAATATAATATTTTTACATGAACAAATGACATATTATCAATTCTTACATTGGCTTCTATGTAAATTCTTAACTTGTAAATACTAAAACTGTCATGGAATGTAATTTTTAACAAACTTATGGTTAATTAAATGTAGTTACTATAGTGCTGAATAATATCTAAAACATTCACTTGTACTTCAGTGCTACACTAGTATTTTTAGTACAGGTATCAAACTAGTTATTAACAATGTACACTTGAATAGAAATGTTGATATTATGTACAAGTAATTGCAAACACATGTAAAAGTCAGTAAATGAGATTCTGCAATTGCTTCTTATTTACAGTTGTGTAATTCAGCTTCTTGCATTATCAATAAAGGTAGTTATTTTTACTTATGTACAATACTAGTATTACGATGAAAGCATTATAGTTCTACACTGTTGCATGGTGACCGGATGATGTTCTCTATATGTCAAGAGTCAATAGACAAATTGAAGTGTTGATAGACAACTTGTGACAGAGTGGAATGTTTGCTGAATGTTATAAGGGTAGCTCAGTTATCTACGATAATAACTGAGAAGTTCTCTTTGTTTGCAAAGAGTAAGAGCTTATAAGTCATATCAATTTGTTGTTATATATGAGTTGATACATGGATTTTTAAAGAGATGTACAGAGGAGGAGAGTAGTAAGTCCTCAGTTTTCAGATGTACAATCTTTGATAGACATGTAATCATGGTTTCTCTAGTGACTGTGAATATTGTTGGCGCCGATTGAAGCCATTGCAACAATTTTCATGTAGTCACTGATCCACACAAGATATAACATGTTACAGTGTATGAAATGTCTGTATTAGAATACCATCTTGTTGAAACTGTATTGTTTATTTAGAGTCGTACATTATACAACATTGTAATGAGGCATGAATATTTTTTGGGACAAAGTAGTCATTTTAAAATGCAACATGTTTTGTCCTATTCTTCTGAAATATGAAGGTTGTCATAATTCTTCAATATTAGAAGATATGCATTTTTTCAAGTGCCGTGGCAGTCTCTGTTTAAAAGTCGTTGTTGAATCGTCACACTCTAACCATCCAGTTCTGCACCTTAGTAATGAGGTGAAATGGCCAGAATGCATGGATTGACCATGGTGATAGATTATACTGTGAGTGTCGAACACTGATTGGTTGAAGACATTCTACTAGCTGTGTAATCTGTGATAGGAGTATCAACTCTGAGCCCGTTGGGGTCAAATCTGTCCAACATAAGCAACAGATATTGAGATTAACTCCTTAGACGTATGGACTGAGTGCATCTGCCTCCCGCACCTTCCACAGGCATGACTACATTCAGCATTAGTGAATAGCTGTCAAAATTTGACACTTTTGGCTTCAGGAACAAAGAGAGTTATCCACAGCATGTCTTGTGTGGTTTCACGCTGTGAATTGCCACGTGAAACATATATATTTTGTAACATATGTTACTGTGAAGTACTGCCGCATTAGGTGCGTCTTCATCCAGGTTGTTTATGACAGCCATCATAAACTCAGTAGTGTCTTGCTGTATGTCTGCAGCAAATGTACTACATCCAGCATATGTAGATAACACCTGTCGTAGTGGTGTTAGTGAGTGTACATTGTTAGAGTGGTCAGAAGTCATGTTGATAATCTGCTTCGAAGCATTTGATAGGGGATTGTCTTGTGAAGCAGATATTGCCTGCACAAAGTGCGGCATGTGTAGAAAAACTTGCATAGCTGAGTTAGCATAGCAGTTTACTCTACTGCTGCTGTCAAAGAGTGGTACAGCAGCTACACCAACTGATTTCTGAAGAATTGCTGGTTGTGAATGTTTACTTGAAGTTGTGGCCTTTGCTGAACTCTTTTTTGTCGAATCACTTTGGGAAGCTTGCTGCTGTTTGTTGCTCCCTCTAGCTGTGACTGAATTGTGTGAGACAGACAGATATGTAGGCAGTGGTATTAAAGACATTTGTGGCTGATGTAGAGTACGTAACCTGTTGTACTCCAAGAATACATCGCTTGTCAGCTCGTATTTTCTGAGGTGCTATACTAATGATGTGCAATCCAGAAAGGCTTTGTACACGTGAAAGTGCAACGTAGCTCATGCCATCCTTGAAAATGTCTGTACCTATGTCTACCATTGCTGAATCCAAACTCAATCCCTGAGATTTGTGAATGGAGACAGCATATGCAACACATAATGGAAACTGTTTCCTGTTTACGTAGATATCCTTAAAAACCTGGAATTTTACGCAGGTTTGATCTATGTGTACAGAGTGTTCCATGTTGTCAAACTGCACTACAAGTGTCTCAATATATGTCTTCTGGACATTATAGACAAAGTCAGTGATGTTTCCCATGGCACCGTTTACCATACCTTGTTCTACATCTAGATTACATCACAGCATGATACTTGCATTCTTACAAACTGTGAGAACAACTTCTAGGCCAGCTGTTCGTGAAACATCTGACTTCAGTTCACTTAGTCGTTCAGTCATCTTTGCTACTAGCTTTTCGACTAAGAATAACGCCATCAACTGTATCAATTGCATGCAGAGTTAGAATCTCTTGGTTCTCTCTTTGTAGCATTAGATTGTTGAATTCAGTGCATTTCTTTAGTCGTGGCATAAGACACACTATGTGTCTGGCAGTAGAGTATATATCGCTGATGACATTACATGCTGTTTCTATGCATGTACTATGTACTGTGATTTTTCGATCATTTAACATACAAACGTGTTCTGGTGATAGAGAACCTGTGCGAGCTTCATCTAAAAGTGATTTGTAAGTAGATCACCACTTTGGCGCATGTTCTCAGACAACTCAACATAGGTAAATAATTCCCATATGTTATAGCCTGCAATGCAACCGAGGATATTCTTAGCTTGCTTGGCAGTCAGAGTTGTGAATACATGCTCTGCATTGACTGGTGCAAGTTGCAAAAGGTCTCCCAACACAAGAATACTTTTGCCACCAAATGGCACTCCATCGTCAGTACCTAAGATCTGCTGTAGACGTAGATGAATACAGGCAAGCATGACATTGGAGACCATGCTGATTTCGTCAACAATGAGTAACTGCATCTTTGTGAACATGGAACGGAGCTGAGATGCAACCTCGAATGACAGTTTACAATACTCTCCAGTTCTCCCATGTTCGACTGGCAACATAAAGAGACGGTGTAATGTTACTCCACCAATGTTGTATGCTGCTAGTCCTGTGGGAGCAGTCACAGCAACAGACATTGAAGAGCCTGTCACACTCGCATTTCTGCAGTGATGGCTTCAATCAGGAAACTGTTTCCTGTGCCAGCTGAACCACTAACAAACATTAGTAGTGGCTTGTACTGAGTGCAGTCACATTGTTTTGTTTCATGTAGTATACCATGTTGTAAGCAAGCTTCAACCACTTGGGAGTGAACTGTATGCTGCAGCTGATTTAGTCTTTCTCTACGTCAGCTGGGTTGACCATAAAGTGTGTGACATGTTGCATGGCTGTCTCAATTTCTGATATTAACACTTCTGGGCATTTAAGGGCAGAGGGTCACCTAGAACACCTTGTCCTTCTGGATCAAGGTTGTCTTGTGAACTAACTGGAGTGCCTTCCTGAAGTTGCTTCTCTGCCTGCTCGAGCTGTTCTTTCTCAGCTTTTAGTCTTTGTATATATGTTTGTGAGTACTCAGTTTGGAAATTCTCGTAAGTGAGATTGAACTGTTCTTCGAATGTGTCAGAGTCACCTTTTAATTCAGACTCACTCCTCCATATCTAAATAGGAATAGGAAAGCAAAGTAGTAATGTTCTGTGCTCTCTGATGTGCCTAGATGCAGTTTGCAGATCTATAAGTCATGGCTTGTTCCTCTTCACAAGACAGCCATCTAGTCCATTGACCTTGTAAATGTGTCGTGTGGAGTCAGGTGCTGCACCTGTCTTGTTGTCATACCACTTAGCTACTTCAAACAGACACATATCATTCATCTCGCTGTGTCTACATGGGTAGTATGTCTCATCAAGTTATTCTTCAAGATATGTTTTGAAGAAGGTGTATTGACAGCGAGCTCCTCAATTTCGACATGAGGAATCAGCACAGTTCATTTCTTTTGTAGTTTACACTGAGGAAACGCAGCGCCAGACTTCCGTATAGATGTACCCATTAACCGTCACTGGCTTCGTAAGCTCCACATTCTCTGTGGAAAAGAGTCTTCAAACCCAATGACCACAGCTGAGATGTCAGGGCTTGCTTGAAGCGGCAATATCTTCCCAAAGATCTTGCAAGCTAGTCTGTTCATGTCTGGTTATGTATCATGGACGTGCATTCGAACCAGGGCCAGTGAGTTGTCAGCCACAAACTGAACATCTATGTTTGCTTGCCACATTAGGAGAAGAGTTGGGTTGTAGTCCATTGATGTACACTCTTTTCATGCCTGGGTAACTCGTGATACCTCCTTGGTTGATTTTGCCTTCAAGTGGTGTCGCATTGCTGAGAAAAGGTCATTCATGGCACCGTTCTGACAAACTCGTCTAGGAAATCCAAAGCGACATCATGTGTACCAATTAGATTTGTTCTTCACTGCTTGCCGGCAATATTTTGTGCAAATATGTCGCTGGAACTTTTGAACCAATTTCCATAGTGTAGGACTGTCATACTTGTCTGGAATGTGACAAGTGATATATTTTTTGATGAATGATATCACTTCTGCTGCTTCATGTTCACCAATGCGTGGCGCATTCTTGATCCACAATAACATATGGATATGAGGGGCACCTCGTGCTTGATATTCTGTCCTCCAAAAGTAGTGTTCTACAATACCTAGAGGAGGATTGTCCTTTGACAAGATGAAAGTGAGAATATCATGGAACCGCTTGTGAAAATGTCTTGTGACAGACACAGGATCAAGTGAACACATTTCTCCGACAGTCATTGATGAGATGCCTTCAACATCGGAATTTGCCCACTTCAACAGTTCAATGAGTTCGTCCCAGGCATATTCAGCACAACTAAGTGTGACAAACCATGTGGCTGCGCCATACTCTCGTAGCATTGTCATCACTTCCGAGTGTCTGCTATACCAATATTCTTTGGTGCCACTTAGACTTGAAAGTATGGAAGACAGATTCACTTGCACATTTTCATCTTTCTGCTTTAATTTCTCTAGAAATTGAGCAGCTGTAATTCCATCTAGTGGACTTGTTAGACGAATGGTATGTGCTATAGATGCAGACAGAATGCTAAGCTCACTTTCCCAGAGCAGATGGAACAGGTACTGTATGTTACGTCTGAATTTGCCATCTTTGCTCAGGACACGGCTAGTGCGGTACTCAGCACCCTGTACCCGTACTTCTCTTTCATCTAGGCGTCCGCCTGACCCTTTTGGAAATAGATCTGGGAAGCAGCGTGCTTCTAGTGTTGCCTCCCAAATGCTGACAGGCTCACCTTCCACCTGCTTCATTTGATAGAGATCAATGTTGTCTCCTAATGGATTCTCGCCATGTAGTGGGTGAATTGTGTACTGTTCATACACATTGTCACTTGTCTGTGTACTGACCTTCTCATTGATTGATTGCTTACTTTTTCTAATAGATCATGTTGTACAGAGAGACTGGCCATCTGATCTATGTCAAGGTCTATATAAAAGGATTGTTCCTTCTTAAATAAGCAGAGCATTTTACCTTTGCACATTGACAACATCTTGCCAGATGACCTTGGCCTTTGTAGGCACACCATTCTATCAAGAATGACCAAGTTTATTTTCTGTTGAGATTGTTGAACATTTTCCTGTAGAGGAAGTGGTAGATACATCACAGAACCCTTTAGATACCTAACAAGCTCTTTTCTGTGAATCTTCCGTGTCTTTGTGTTCAGACATAGAATCGCTTGGAATGGTTTCATTGTCTGAATTAGAATACGTTCAAACATATTCAATGTTGAAATCTCACTTGTGTAACATCTGTTTCCATGTTGTTTAGCACTGACGCTTGCTGGCAAGTGTTGCACTTCAGTTTTGAAAACAGTGTTTACATAGCACAATGGTGTCTTGTGGATGAAAGTCAGATTTCAGCAGCAAGAATGCTGCTAGGTGGAACTACATGTCATTGTATGGTGACCAGGTTTCTAGGTTGACTCTGACAGTTTGTTTCAGTAGCACAAACGGTTGCATGACACATACAGAATCAAACTTGAGACTTTGCAACATCAAACTTGGCAATTTCTTCCCGCATTGTTTCAGAATGTAACTTTCAACACTGAAACAGATTTTTCTGTTGAAGTGTAACACTGGAAATTAGTTGTTTCTGGTCCAGAAGGAATGTGTTGCAGTTTTTAGGAAAGTGATGGCACTCTCATGTCACCTGACGCAATAAGTCATTTAAACAAGTGTACTGATGTACAGCTCGCTGTACTTCATATACTCTGTAGACAAAGTTTGCATGCTTGTTTGATGCACTGCAAGCATCCACATGTTGTGAAAAAAAACTATCACAAACACCAGTATCGAGACATGCAAGTGAGTGACCCATGAGTCCAGTATGTGGCCGGATTTCACAATGGTCAATTTCTGTAAATAGTTTATGTATCTCTTTGCTATCTGTTATTATTAATAGGTTAACAAAGTGTTCTACTTTTTGAAATGATGATTGCCTACGGTTGCAGGTAGCATCACATGACCATGTAAGGCAGTGCCGTTTATTGAAGAGTGTGGTTGGACCACAGTCATCATCATTATTATCCAATTGATTGTCATCAGAAATACTGAGGACATTTTTTAGTTTGCCGGACTCATCAATACTGAACGTCTGTTCTTTCGTAAAGTCATGATAAGACTCTTCCCAGAAATATGCTTCTGAGTGCTGTGTGCGCAGCCACTGTCCTGAAGACATGGCGAAGTTAACAGTCAAACAAGGATACTGTTGAAGCCTTTTTAATGGCATACAAGTTTCCTGAATTGTTCAAGCACATGACACATCTTCACGCCACAATCGTTGTAGTACAAACAGTGCTCTGTTGACAAAAGTCCTTACTTTCAGACGAATCATCAGAGAAAGGTGACTCTGCTCTTTATGGGTGTGTTGTGCATAGCAGCGATAAGTCTTCGATCTTAGCTTTATTGCTAGGATCGAAATACTTTTCTTTCTGAGTTGTGTCACAATTGTTTATATTACGGTGCTGTTTTGAGCGTCTCGTTGATGGTTACACTCAAAATAGTTGTGTTTCGTCTCAGAGATCGCATACATTTCTGATGCTATACATTTTGCTTTTTCTTATGGATTTTGTTTCTCTTTGTGCAGTGACTTGATGTGGGGTCACTGTTGCAGTAAAGGTCTGTTGATGTTCATTTTTTGGTGCCTTTCAGTTTTGTTTGTTGCCCTATACAACAGTGTAGTACTATCATACCGCTCTCTTTGAGACACATCTACGTCTGTATTTAGTTGGCATTTTTAGGTATTATGGTTGACAGTGACAGTAAGCAATCTACAAGTATCAGAGCACCTGTATAAAGAGTAAAAAGTTTTAGGAATAGGCTGCAGTAAATTTCTTATAACACTGTTATTAATAGAATAGTACGCTAAGAATGTTAACAATGGTAAAACATAACAAATGATAGTTGTTATGAATGTGCATCAAGCAAGCTACAAGTAATATCAGAAATTTGTTCATTCTCAATATTTTAATGCACATTTAAAAGATTTTTTCTTCACATGTGTTCTTATGATTACGATAGCTGTGATTTTTTACCTGTGTACGAACAAATGTTTTCTACCATGTAGCGTGTCATGGGATAGTCAGTATGATGATTTACCTTATAGGGTAGAGCAAAAACTTGAGAGTGATACTGTGCATTACCAAATCTGTAACGATTAGTATGTTTACAATTAGGGGGAAGACATGCCACTATTACTGTTGTGTGAGTGTGTGTACCACAGTTGGTAGGTATGCTTGCATGTTAGGTAAATTTCAATATCGGTGCTGCATTTACCAACATTGTGTTTTTTGTACTGTATGTATCGCCATTGAGCTGTAATTTTTCACAACATGGGAAAAAATGTTTTCCTGTACATGTACTGTGCAATGATGCAATTGACTAAATAACTTAATGTAGTCACAAAATTACAGTGGCTGTGTTTGTGAACAGATAACTTAAACTGAATATGTTGAAAATTTGTGTGAGAATTCTGAAATATTTCTGATTTACAAACTATGCAGTGCAGTTCATATGTACACTAATAAGTTTGTGTTTTGTCATACTTTTCAGTTGAGAATTTACTATTTTGCTTTCAACCCACAAAGTTGTGAATAGTGCAGATTTCATTTGTCACATCTTAACAATAGTGTGCTTTCGCTTATGTGCTGCGTTTGGATGAGTTGATGTGAGAAATGACTATATGGTAGAAATGTTAAACAAAGAGTGCAACTGTTATGAGCAGAGGTCTAAAATGGATATATGAGGACATTTGAGTGTGAAAATTACAACAAATTAGTGTTTTGCTAAAGTCAGTGATGACACAGTTGTTATGCACGCTTGGAACATTGTACATCTAAAATATCTGCACTCACTGAGTTTGAAGCAGCTATGCAGCAGATTATGTGTTTAAAATTGAAAATGTAGCTATTTTCCATAGAATCTGAAATTGCGTCAATGTATAGACAGTCTTGAAAATTATTTTGAGCACGTAAGTATCGAAAAATACTCTCTTGCATTTGAAAGGTTGAAATTTTACTTTCAGGTATCTCGACATTGTGGTCAAAAGTACTGCGCTAACTGACACTTTCACAAATTTTACTTTCGTGCTATCGAAAGTGTCACAAATATGCTTTAAGTGCAGACCGACAGTAAAGTAAATGTAACACTTGGAAGTGGCTGAAACATTCATTATCGAATCATTAAACAAGTCTGTTTGAGTGACAGCTAGCTCTACCAATGAAATTAAAATTTGTCAGGCCACTTCTGAGAGCAGATCAGAGATGGACAACACTGAAGAAAAGTAAACAGGATCCATTTGAATATCTGAGAAAGCAGTTTAAAACTGTAAGTACAGTCTATCTTCACATGATATTTTCTAGTATTAAAAATACTTATTAGAACAATGTACACATATCAATACAAAATTTTTTCTCTTTAACTCATAATGTTAATTGTTATTGTGTAGCATGCTATATTCTTAAGAAAACAATAGAAAAGTGAAAGCATTTTAGTACTAACCTGTACAGATACAGCTGCAAATGGGTGAGATAGGAAGATACTACGTGGAGTTGTATGACAAAATGGAACCAATCAGACTTGTTTCTCATGTTGTAATTGTTTAATTCTACATGAAAAGGATGCATTTTTGCAGTTCTCGAGTGGTTTCAAATTTTGCAGGAACATAGTCTGAGTAATACTGAATGCATGAGTTACATTGAGTTGATGTAGCCAGAGCAGGAGGGATTTTTTTTGTGTGTTTTTGTCTGAATGCACTGAAACTAGCTTGAAATGAGGAAAATATCAGTCTGATTTTCAGTGCTGTCTGGTCACTATAGGCTGAACAGTCCATTTCTTAGTAGCTCTGTACAGTTCTGAGTTTAAAACTTAGAATGGCAGAAAATAGCAAAAGGATTTTGTGGATAGTTGGAAGCAGTTACATTAGGCGAGCAGCTGAGATCAGCAGTTCGAAGTGATTTTGGGAGGGACCTGCGGCTCAGGTGCTATGTAAGATGGTTTGGCCCGTGGTGGCATGAGGATGAGACATCTTATGCCAACCATACATAGACTTTGAGAACTCACTCCTCCTGACATACTGCTAATCACATCTTGGAGGCAATGATTTGGGCTCAAAACACTGGGTAGATTTAGTTACAGAGGCAAAATTGGACCTTGGCTTCAATTATGTCTATATTGCCTGCCTGTATTATCATCTTTTCAGATATTACAGGCGTAAGAGTCACTGGCAAGCAGACTATCATATCTGATTGACAGAGCTCGCAGAAAGTAAATGCTTGCAGATTACTGCTTTTCTACACATGCATGGAATGCACATATAAATCACACACTTAATAAAATACTGTAATGATTGGCTATTCCTACCAGATGGTGTACATTTCTCACATGCTGGCGTTGCCATTTCCTGGGAGACCTGAGATGCAATCCTCAAAGTCCTCTAAGAATGTCAGACTGTTTAATAAAATATCAAAGTGCTATCAAAGGTTCTTTTCAGAACCAAAATATCTTGGTCAAAAAATAGAGCTGCTGCATAGATCAGTCAGACACATGTATGTAACACTGTATTGTGTGATTGAACACCAATTGTGTAGTGCTCCCCCCAAGATATCTTTGTGATAATGAATTTTAAAACTAGCTGTTTTAGAAAACAAAATACTGCTGTTAGTACAGTGCAGTCTTCCCTTTCATTTTATAATGGTTTAACTTTTTAAAATTTATCACTTGTGAGTGTGCTCACTGTACTTGGTTGTCTGATTGGCTCGCGGTTCAGTTGAAGTACATCACAAGTCTTTTTAATACATCAAACTCAGAATTATGTAAAGTCAGTTGTGGTGCCATGGTGTGCCACATGCCTATATTTTAAAGGTAAATCATGGTTGGTGAGAGAGGTGATGACGAGATATAGTACTGGTGTGGCTTTTGGTGGAGAGCCACACTTGGTTAGTACCATGTTGATCTGTATAATAATACTTCTCCACTGTGTTTTTTCTTTGCAGGTGGCCCTCAATAGTGTGTGATACAATAATGGGTTTTGTTTGTAGATATTTGGCATGATGTCATAAGTATTAGGATGTGTAAAGTGTGCATAGATGTGATACTATGCAAAAAATATAATCTCTGTTTTAAAAAAATGTCATTCAATGTAAAGTGGTACAGCATGAGTTACTGATGATTGCATATGTGATATACTGACAGTGTATTTGTGTATGCCTGTAAATATTTATAATAACTGCAAAATTTATAAGATACAGTGTTCTGTATTTTGTGTGTGAAATTTAATAGAAGAAAAAGTTTTACATGTCATGCAACATGGCAGTAATTTAGTATTTTTTTTTTTGCAGAGAAATGAGACTGTGGAATTTGAGAGAGGTGGTGGCGCTGCTCGAGGCAGTTCAGGTGCGTGGAAGTGCATGCATACTAATGCGTAGCACTAACAGAAAGTTGGACAGTATGTGGAGGTGCATACATACCTATCTATATGTCATACTCAAAGTTAGGAATAAGAGTGCACTGCAGTGCAAACGAAAGTCGAAGCTGTTACGACAGCGGTTTTATCAGCTGAAGCAGAGGGTGGAGATACCGACTCAAGACATAAGCTGGTACTACCTCGGCTATGGCGTTGAGGAAGCGGAAAAGCCAAGCTGAGATCGTCTTCCACATAAAGTAGTAAAGAGTGATGATATTTCCATAACAATAATATTTAGATATTTAGTACTGTGCATGCAAATTGAGACATCATGCATTCATGGTACTAATGGGTGATCTCTGCTCATTTATGGTAGCATGTCAATTTGTTCTGACAATTGCAAGTGAAGTGCAGCTGGTGGTGTATAAAGTGTCCATGGTACAGATTCATGTATACTGTTGTTTTTGTATGAAGGCATCTGTACATCACATTGGGCACAGTCTAACATTGAATGTTGCCATGGAACACTACCTTATGTGTCCTGCACTGCTGTTGAATGGCAGATTTCTTCAACATAGTCACATAGTTAAGTAATTTTCCCGGTGTTTTGGTGATCCGGAATCCCCCCAAGCATTATCTCAAACTGTCAGTAGTTGTATAATTACAGTAATATGTGGTGTTGTACTGTTCTCACCCTGCTAGAAATGTGGAGACTATGTTTCTGTTCACATACTAGGTACATTGCTGGTAACAAGGTCAGCTGTCTTCTCCCAACCACAGGTGGCTTATTAGTCAAATTAACCAGCCTGGGAGTGGGTCCCAGGGTGGTAGCCTGGGTAAAACATGCTGGACAACAGGACACAGAAGGTAATTGTAAATGGAACCACTCTGAAGAAAGGCGGTTACTAGTGGGGTGCTGCAGGGTTCAGTATTGAGCCCAGTCCTTTTTAATGTCTTCATCAGAGTGGCATTGCAGAGGGACTGGAAGAGAAGGTATGCCTTTTGCAGATGACACAAAGATCTGCAACAGGGTTGATTCACAAGGGAGGCGTGGAAAAGGATGAAAAGGGACTTGGCAGGTTGGAGGAATGGTCAGATGTAGCTAGGATTCAATGCAAAAAGTGCAAAATAATGCAGCTGGGAAGAACCGAACCGGAAGAATACACAATGCGTGGGGAGGTAGTAGCAACAACAAAACAGGAAAAGGAGGACCTGGGGTAATCATATCAGATGACCTTAAGGTTAGCAAGCAATGTGAGAAGGCAGTAGGGAGGGTCGAGGGTATAGTGGGATGTATAGGGAGGCATCAGCAGCAGAAAACAGGAAGTTGTTATCCCTCTGTACAGACAGTTGGTGAGACCCATCTGGAATACTGTGTCCAGTTCTGAAGACCCCATCCTGGACATAGACAGGATAGAGGAAGTCCAGAGGGGCAACTAAATGGTGCAGGGTCTGCAAGAGAAGCCGTGTGAGGAGAGACCATGAGCAATATGTATACCCTTGAGGAAAGAAGGGAGGGGGGACATGATAGAAACTTTCAAGTATTTAAAGGGAATCAACAAAGGTCCAAGAGGGTAGCATCTTTCAGAAAAAAGAGACTTGCAAGAACAAAAGGGTACACAATTTAAACATAGAGGTGGGCGGTTCAGGGGACAATGTGAGGAAGTATTATTTCCCCACAGAGAGGTAGTTGATGCATGGAACAGCACTACTGAGGAAGTTGTGGAGTCTAAAACTTTGTGGGAGAATTCAAGAATAAAAGTAGACGGACATAAGGCAATTCTTGTGGGAGGCAGAGTAGATATAGGCTGTTGGTTAAATAGGATCTGAGGCCTATCCTGTAGGTAGGAAATGGGCAACTAGATGGGCCTAGTGGTCATTATCTGCCGTCCAAAGTCTATGTTTCTATGTAGGTGGAAGGAACAGAATGATTTTAGTTTTTCTTTACTCACTAATATTTTTAAGGTTACAAATATTAAACAAAACAAAGAACCATTTTATAAGTGCACTGAGACACTCAGGTGTTTATGTTGAAGAGCTATTACTGCACTTACAGGGCATGAAGCCACTCGGCATGGTGTCATACTTTACTATGCCCGGGCGTGCAGTAATATCTATTCAACACACACCCTGTCATGTATTATTGATTACTTGTCCTCATAGTTTTAAGTGTTGTTACCTATGTTGTTGTTCATGTTACATTGCAGTTATGTTACTTTACTGATCTAGAGTCTATCAATCTCCATGTCTAATTCAGATTTTTAGTCTGGTTCTATTTTGGAATTTTGTCATTTAGTCTGTGTATCGTAACTGCACAATGCTTGATCAAGGGGCATGTTCAGTAACAGATATATGTCAATAATTAATAAAAAACTTGATTAAACAACTGATTATTTGAATGAGAGAATAACAAATTCTCCTTTTCATTTTAATTACACAGGTCATCAGAGATGCCCCCCAGTAGTTGCTGAGATAGTCCCAGCACAGACAGAAGCTGTGGAGGCTGTGGACTCTGACTCAGACAGTGTTATCTTTGTGGAGTCAGACGGTAAGAAGACACTTGTATTGAAAATTTTCAATACTTCATATGAGTATTTGTTGTGTATGATATTAGCAAAAACTCTTTTAACTAGAAGAGAAAGTGAACAGTTTTCTCTTGGTCTATAATGACCACTGTTGATCTGAAAAGTGCTGCTGTGTACTGTTGTGTATGGTACACAACAGAACAGGCAATAAAGTAGCGCATATAGTGCTGTGTTAGAACAGCAGTGAGTATGGTCAGTAGAAGACTTGTAATGACAGTAGAAAACACAGTGCAAACTTAGTTATGCAGCTCTTCACCGACAGTGCAGACCTCTGTAATGTTGTTTTGTGTCAGACATCTGGTGTAGCTGTGTAATGGTATGGTCACAGTGACATATACATGTGCAACTTTTCTGTGCAACATGTGTAACATACTGATGCATTGCAGTGTGATATTCAAAAAGGTACTATGCAGTACACAACATCTGTTAAGCTGCAGATGAGCTTTTGGATGATGACCTTGATGACTATATGGGAGTTGAGCATTTTTTTTGCATGTCCTATTAAGAAACCAAAACATTTTTCCCCAGTAATAAATATATTCTTTACAATTATTTTTTAACTTTATATATAACAACGAGCCATTGTATGATAGCAATAATGCCCTTCAGGGTGTGTGTCATTTTTCATAATGTCACCAGTCAGTTGTTGGACACAGTCGGCCTGTGGCGGCGTACCCAACCACCTGAGGCATCACGTTATTTCAGTATGACACACACCCTGTGAGTCATTGCTGTTTAATTGTTACATATAGTTGGATGTTAGTATAACTGAATATGACTTGTATGTAATACAATAAAAATTGCGTTAGATATTGAAATATTTTACTTATGATATCTAAATAAGGTTGTGATATTTTTTCTAGTGACTACAGCAGTTGTAAGCAGACCAGTGGTGCAGGTGAAGCAGGAGGATACTGGTGGTGAAGAATGTAAGTATTACATCACTAGTAGAACAGTCCAATGTTATGATAAGCACATATTTTAGAACAAGTTAATTCTAATGTAGAATGGGAATAGAACTGTAGTATAAATACTGTAATCTCATTTGCTATAGGTACACCTGTCCCTCTAAAGCTGAATCACAGCATAGGAAGTGAAACAGACAGCTGTTTGTATTAAATTTATCCGTGCATTGACTCTGCAAAATGTCAATTACATATTGAACCCTGCTAAGGTGCTGTGTAGTGCAGTTAAATACAAAATAGAAACAAACTTCAGTTACAAAGTCTTAACACTTCACAAAGTAAGCTGCCAGACAGCGTTTTGAGCTAACAATTTCTGTAAATCACTATCAAACCATCTTAGTCAATATGTCTTTATATGTTTGTTAGTTGCATATCATCCGCATTACAAAATTTATTATTAGTGTAAACAAAAAAATAGAATAACACATTTGCATTGACAGATAAAAAACATTACAAGAGCACACTTGAACAAATGCAGCACAACAGAACACAATTATGGTTGGAATGTGCTCTTATCACTTTCGACACATGTGAAGTGGCTGTTCCTCTCACAACCAGGAATGCAAAAAAATGCACTGTCATTGACAATTATGAAGTTAGAATAGTGATCCTCGGTAGCAGGGTGGTCTATTAATTTGAGGAGTATTTTATTCCAGTGGAACAGTAACCACACTAATATTTAATAAAAGAAGTGTAAGAAATGTGTTGTTTATTACTTAGCATGTGTGCAAAAAAGAGGTCATTGTAGAATTGCTATATGTCACTTCAGGATGTTGCTGATGACAGAAGAACATCTGAGTATGTGGGTAAATGTTGGCATCAGCAATACCCTTTCATGGTATATGGTGTGAGTATACAGTAAGTGAATGAAGAATGATTATAAGTTTCACTATGTTCTTTATGATTAGTATTATGTCAGGGTTAGAGATCAGTATGCAGTCTATGATGAATACCTACAAAGTGGTAAATACATATTACATTGCACTGTTTGATAGTGACTGATTGATTTGTTATAGTAAAACAAGGTAAGATTTTTAGAGATAGCCTATGGCCCACATATTCAAACTATGGTATTCTCTTGCAGAAGCCACTGTGTCCCCAGAATAGTTGTGCAGGTGTGTTGCCAGGGCAATATTAAACAGAGTTACGGTATCTCACAGCTTCTTTCAAAATCGACCTAGTCACACCACAGTGCATGGTGCAGTGGAACTGCACCAGTGTAAATGTTCAAGTGGAAAGTGAGATGTGGTGCTGCAACTTCCATTCTGCCATGTGGAGCACCTACAATATTGAAAGGTTGACAGGCATATGAGGACATAATTAACGCAATGTACATGGGGCTATCTGCATCTAATTACGATTGTCATATGGATGCGATAAGCATGGAGCTGTGCTGATTGCAGCAGCTTGCATGTGGTGCCATGCAAGGCAGCAGGCATTGGACACCGATCTGCCCTGCAGACTGATTGTGCCATTATAGTATTATCCCTCCTGGACCCTGATCGTGGCCAGCACAGTATTTTGGCCCCACCCAGCAGACCAATTCTGGACATAATGTAAAAGTTACCACCACCCGCCCCCACCAGTAGGATGATCACGGCCAGAATGTAAAGGTACCCCCACCACTCGAGTAGTCCGATCGAGGGCATATTGTAAGGTCTCCCCACAAAAAGTAGTCAATCATGGGTATAATATAAACGTTCTGCCAGCCCCCAAGTAGCAGCGTGATTGTGGGCACCATCCTCCCCTCACCTATCTCAGAAATCCTGTTGATCTAGTGCCCCCCACGCTGTTGGCTATGGAACTGTACAACCGCGCTCCCCTCCATTAGCTGGTGTATGGCAGCAGCACATGAGTGGCACCCTGCTGCCCACTGACTGAGAGCTCAGTAGGGCAGCATGCCCATTGTTCAGACCCTCAGCTAATGGGCATGCATCTCATACTGTATAAGGTAATGCAGACATGTGACTGAATGAATTTATATATTTATTCACATATCTGTACTGCATTGTACAGTATGGACTCCATGCCCATGGGCTCATGCTGTGAATGAATGGACATGAAGCCCTACTGAGGTTTCAGTCACTGAGTGGCATAGCAGCAGGTAGGTGTGGTCCTGCTGCCTGGTGTCTGATGGGGTGGGGCAAGGTGATGGTGCTGCATGGGTGGTAAGGGTGGTAGCCCACTATGTGACCAGGTATTGTGCACATGGGGGGGAGCATGCTGCCCACAGTTGGACTACTCAAGAGGTGGAGGATGTTTGCAATATGCCTGGAAGTGGGCTAGTTGGGTGGTGGGGGGCACCTTTAATATTATGACTACTATAAGGTAATTTGGAGGGGTGGGGGTAATTTTATATTATGTATGCGATTGGGTACTGGAGGGGACACTTAAGCCTTTGATTGGGGAATGGGGGGTGTCACAAGGTGTAGCAAGAACAAGTGGAGGACCACCCACAGCTGGAAGCTGCTGTATTGCACCTTGAGATGTGATGCCTGACCTGTGGGTCACCTTGACTTATTGCCTTTATTTTGTGTTACTTTCTGCAGGTAAAGTAGGGGTTGCACGTGCGTTACTTTGCACAGTTTCGCTGAATTCGGGCTGTACAGTTTATGCATACACATGACGCCCCTTGTGTGGGTGCATAACTTAATGATGCTTCCCAGTGCATTGCGATTTGTGCAGGTGCAGTTTCCCATTTTTAATATTGATGCTCGGTGCATCAACTCTGTTGCGCCATACACAACTGTTTTCAATTGCTGACCCTCTGTATATAATTCTAAGTAGTAGTTAGAACATTTAGTGTTGCTTTTTATTGTAATATGTAATCTTATGAAGAAAAACAAACGTTTAATTGTATTGATTGTTTGCAAATTGTTTTACTTAATATGTATACAGATCATGTCTTATTGAAAGACTTGGCGACACAAGTAATAAGTCTGATTTTTTTTATCGTAAACATTACTTGTAAGATATCATGTTTACGATCAGTAGAAGACAGTTTTTTTATGTTTGTTGTAGATAGATACAGCACGAAAGTTATTGTAACTTGTTGCTATGTGACAGAAATTATTGTACAGAAGATTTACTAATAGGTGCTGACTGACATTACAGTGGCAGTGTATACAACACACAACTAATATTAAGAACGTGTGTTATAAACAGTGGGCCAGTCATTCAAAGGGTTGTGCCATCGCAACACGTTTCGCGCAGCGCAAGTCCATACTGCGCCATTCTGCGATATTCAGCGGAGGCAGTTGTGTAACAGAAAACTGGCTGAGCAACAGCGCAATGCAAATGAATGCATCCGCACCGGAGGGAGGAACCATGCATAAACTTCGCCAGCACGATATTCAGCCAGGCTGCGCCAGAGTTGTGCAGGTGCAACCCCAACCTGTGCCTGCACAACTTTGAGCCAAAAATACTTGTAAATTGAGGGCCACCCACAGGTGAGCTGCTGTATTACGGTATAACACAGCAGGTGCCACCTGTGGGTGGTCCCCAGCTCAGTCCCTGGGATGGGGGGGATACTTACTGCCCGCGATCGGGCATGGGATTGGGGGGGACACTATGCCCACGATCGGGCTGCGGGGGGGACACTATGCCCGCGATTGGGCTGCAGGGTGCGTCAGTCCCCGAGGGCTGCTGCCTGGCAGGGCGCTAGGCTCAAGTCCTCTGGGATTGGCGCACCAACATGGTAATAGCATGCAAATCGGGCTATAATGACATGCAAATGGCCCCCCTGGCGCATGCATGTATTATGGCCCCATTTGCATGCCAGCTTTTGAATATCGTGAATTTGCGCATGGTGCAATGGTACTTGCGCCACCGCAAGCTGACTGCTCCACTCTGTCACCTTGCGCTTGCGCAAGTTCCACTGCGCCATGGACAGTGGCTATGGCTGGGGAGCAATATTCAAAGGAGTTGCTCAATACCACAACTCCTTTGAATATTGCACAGGACACACCCCTGCGCATCTATTTTGCACAGCGCAAGGAGCTGCGCCTTTGAATGGTGCAGTTTGAATATCCAGCCCAGTATGTCTACTTAAAAATATGCAGGCAAAGAACATATCATTATTACATGAAACTCTAGAGAAAGCTAAATATTTTCAACTGCATATTAATGGATTTTCTTTTGTGTCTTTACAGAACAAGAGCATCAAGATACATGCACTGTGCACTGCTGCTGTGTCAGCGAGCTTGAAAACAAAATAGACACCATCAAGCAGAAACTGCTGCGCTGCAGGAGGGGACAAGAAAAATTGTTGTCCCTCTTACTTGATGCGCAACAACAATAAGTTACTTTTTGGAGCCTGTGGAGACAGCAGCAGGCATAGCAGTGTAACAACTACCACACCTTCACCTGCACCACCCACACCAACTGTTACTGAGACAGAGTGATAGCCTCCACAGCTTCAGAGGTATCTCCCCCTCGCTGATGCCGCAACAGCTTCCACTTTCGTTGCGCCTCCACATACTGTCCAACTTTCACCCTGGACTGCCTCGAGCAGCACTACACCTCTCTCCAGATTGGACACTGTGTTTTGTAAATAGTTTTACAGAGTGTAAATAATTATTAAGTTTTATTTCATTTATTCAGAATACTGAATATTTTTTTTTTCGTTTGTTGTTACAACACTTTGAAGACTCCGACATTTTTTGTATTTTTATTTTTCTGGTACAACTATTTATTTTTCTATGAAAGACAGATTTATATTTTTTTACAAATGTTTAATATTTGACATCATTTGTTTAATTTGAAAAAATACAATATTTTCTTAACAAAAAAAATTGCCTCAGTTTCATTTTTGCTTTATGGGTAGTATCTATGGAACAGGTATGACAAACTATTGTTTTAAGAGATGTTAAAAGAAAGGTGTTGAAGCTCAGATTGTATAGTTCAGTGAAAACTTACTTACAGCTTTATACCAATCTTTAAGTTCACATAGCTGTACAATTAAGCAATATGCTGGTCAATATTTATCATGTTTTTAAACATGTTAAGATTATTATAAAAACACATGACCACGACACATTATGTTAATGGTGAATTAGTAACGTAAGTAGATTAACACTTGGCAAACATTGTGGCATAATAGAATGTTAGAAGGCCATAATGTCAGTGTCAACAAATTGTTGACCAATCATTGTCACATTTAAAAATAGTTACATTTCTTGTGCAGTGCAAGCTGAGGCACACATCAGAGTTGAACAAGTCTTTATTGTGAAATATAGACTATTTATTATCACTTGTTTTCAGAAAGGTTTTGTGACATGTAGATAGTTGTTTGAGCAGTATCTTAAAACTTAAGCAAGTGAGGTTCAAGATGAAAAAATATGGAGATCTTGAACTGTGCATCAGGAAAACATGGCAACAGATTCTATGTGTTATTACAGTAGCAGCAGTTACTGCTAAATAGCAGAATGTTAAAGAGGAGGCAAACATAGTTTTTCATGTGTCATTGCAACCCTAAACACATGTAATCACAAGCAGTAATAGTAATGCATAAGTAGATAGATACCCAACACAAAAAATATTATGTGGTCATTTGACAATCACAGTATTGATTTGTGTTACATTTCATTACTGTGGGTGTAAATGTGAGTTCTGTTTTTGTAAGACTTACCATTGATGTGTTATACATGAAATCAAATTGTGTATTGAGAGCATGGCAAGCCTGTGCAGTACCACTACTGTACACATAATGGTAATAAATTCCTGCTGGTGTGATCGTGACAGTATGTGCTCTTAGAACAGTGCAATGATACACCTAATGATGTGATATAAGTGGAAGGCCAGAAGGGTATGCAGTAGTAGCAGTGCATACATGCAGGTAATGATCTGTTGATAGTGTAGATCTTGAAGATCCTGTGCCCCGCAGCACTACATCTATATGACAAATTACATGATGGTACTGTATGGACTGATGTACATATACTGCCAGCATAGTATACATGCACCAAATTACATGATGAGATCATGGCAGGCAAAGGGTGAGTAGTACCACCATTGTATTGATACAGTAAATGATGTGATAGGATTGCACGGTTGTAGTGATTAGTTTCTATTTAGTAGTTTGACTTCTCATTCTCAAAAAGAAGGGAAATACTAAGTGTGGTACGTTATGTGAAGCTGCAATCAGGGATGTGTATGTTTGGTGTACATGGCCTCAGTTTTGCTGTTGATCTCCACTGAGCATGCAGTACCTGGTCAGGTGGGTGGGGATGTCTCGTAGTACATTTAGACAATTGTTTGTTATTTCTGTCACCTGCTACTGGATGTCTGTCATTGGTTGTGTTGACTTGGTCCTCCCCCCATACTTGAATGTGTGTGTGTGTCTGTGTGTGTGTGGTGCTGGGGGGGGTCGGAGTTAGGGTTTTCAACCCTAACAGCGAATTCCTCACTTTTTGCTGTGGAACAACCTTAACTGATGCATTAAATGTAGTTTTTGCTATGAATATATATATATATATATATATATATATATATATATATATATATATATATATATATATATATATATAAGTGGCATGGTAGTGCCACTATAGTTAGAGGTTGAGTACCCCATTTAAGGTTAAACTCTGAAATTTGGCAACTTAATAACTTTGCCACCTTATGACAGACTTCTCTGAAAGTTGGCAAGCATGGAACAGTACCATAGATCTCTGGATTTGCCAAGCTTTGTAATGGTCGTGTATATGGTTGCAGAGCTACATAGCACCATAGAACGTGGTAATTAGGATTTTTGTGCATTCGTTGCTTGCACCTACAGGTCACACAGTCTGTGTGACCAGTCTGAAACCTTTAGGGAACATGCAGCCTGGGTCCCTGATGTGCCTTTCGAAGATTTCATGAAAAAATATTAAAAGGTTCAAAAGTTATTCAAAAAACAAGTTTCCCATTATAGTCAATGGGAAAAGTTAAAAAGTTCGACAGGGTCGCAAATGCAGTTTTTAGTGTCACAAATGACCCCTGTAGTGTCACAAATCCACCATCTCGTTTTCAGTTTGTGGTTACAGAAATGCTTGGCATTTAAATTTGGGACCCTGTAGGGATGCAATTCTTTTTGTGTTCACCTAGTTAAGTCCTGAGGATGCTAGCCATTTCTTGTTTGGGGAGTTAAACACCCCAGAAATATGTTTTTAAAATTTTTGGAAACAGTAGTGTCACAAAGTAGTGTCACACTTGCAACACTTTCGTGTCGCAAATCACAACACTACTTTGTGACACTGTGCCAAAAGCAATAGGAAATCTTTGCCACCCTGTTGCAAAAGAACGGTTTGGTCTTTTGGGCTGAAATTTGGAGGGAAGAAAGGCAAGATGCCATAGATGTGCATTTTAGTGGTTTGGTGAGATATTAGGGGGCTGAAAAGTTATGGCACTCTGAAGTTGACAATTTTTCCCGTAGGCTAACATTGCGGTGTCCACCGCACCTTTCAGGGTCTGTATCTCGAAAAGGCTTCGAGATATGGACTTTTCATTGGAAAAATGCTTAGGCCCCCCACTAGGGGGCTAAGTGCAAAACTAGCCAAGAAAGTCATAAATAATATGAGATTTTTATTTTTTTTCTATGTCTTACAGTTCCTGAGATATAAGCAATTTAGTATTCCAAGTGTTCATTTTCTGCTCCAAGGGCCATTATTATGCATATAGTCTTTGTATTCACTATGCTTTAGAATGTACTTTTTGGGGACAAAAAGTGTATACATTTGTGTTACTGTTACAGTTAGCATTTCTGCTTGCGTTTCCATGACTGTTTGAGTTAGCTTTTCCGTTTATGTCGCCCTGTGCATTACCCTTTGCGTTTGCACTTGCATTTGCGTTACTGTTACTATTTGAGTTTTCTTTACTGGTTTTGTTTGCATTTGTGTTTCCTTTTGCGTCACCATGTGCACTGCTGTTTGCATTTGTGTATGCACTTCCATTTGTGTTTCTGTTTCCTTTGGCATCATCGTTACTGTTACCGTAGGCGTTTGCATTTCCAATTGCGATACCATGACTCTGTACGTAATGATCTGCATCTGCTTACGCCCTTGTGTTTCAACTTCCATTTCTGTTACTATTCCCTTTGGCATTCTCCTTGCTGTTACTGTAACCGTTTCTGTTTCCAATTGTGTTACCGTTACTGAAGGGCCCCCACACTCACACCACCACATTCCATTCACTATTTATACTGCACATTCTCAAAAAGAAGGGAAATTCATGGCAAAAAACTCTGTTTGATGAATCAGTTAGGGTTGTTCCACAGCAACAAAAGCAAGGAAATTCGATGTTAGGGTTGCCACCCCTAGCACTCCATGCCCACCTCGCCCCCACCAACAGGCATCGAGGTGTGCGTTGGGGTCATCAGTCCTAACTCTCAACCCATTCTCCTATACTGCACCACTTCAGCTTGTTTACACATGGAATGGTGTGAGAGTTAGGACTAATGACCCCAATGCACCCTGATGCCTGTTGGTGAGGCGGGGGTGGGAGGTGGTGCACGGGTGGCAACCCTAACATCTAATTTCCTTGCTTTTGTCACTGTGGAACAACCCTAACTGATGCATTAAACAGAGTTTTTTTGCCATGAACACACACACACATATATATATATATATATATATATACACACACACACACACACACACACACACACACACACACACATATACATGATTGGCAGGAGTGTGACATGCAAAATATTCTCACTCCTGCAGAGTGAGCTCTGGATATTCTTGAGTGCCAAAGGTATGAGTGAAAATATCCAGAGCTCACTCTGCAGGAGTGAGAATATTTTCCATATCACATGATCTGCACAACATGTGTGCTATTCATACAATGGGGGTGGGAGCTATCTTGGTGAGACATATATATTTGGGGATTTGAGTTTCATTCAAGTTACATTCATGCTGTTTCTGTGTGCTGCTAGTGGATGTGTGTGACTGTGTATGAATGCACTGATAGAGTGTGATGCTATTCACTATGAAACAGGAATCCCTTAATTTTGAATATTAAAAATTCCTTAATTTTACCATACACGTCTTCGTTGACAATTAAGTGAATAAGTAAGAGTTTTTCATCCTTAAAATTTGCTTAATTCATCCTTAATCAGAGTTCCCAAATTAAGGGGTTATTTCTGCTTATTTTTTTGATGTTTTCAACATAATTTTATGCTTATTTTTTTACCCCTTAATTCCTCAGATTAAGCCTGAATTTCTAATTGATTTTACACTTAAACTGTACCTCTTAATTATTTCAATGAAGTATTTGTAAATGCTTAATTTTATACTTAATTATAATCACTTAATATAGAAATTAATAATATTTTTCCCTTAATTTAGCGACAAAAATTAAATATATTTAATCCCTTAATTTAACACTTAATTGTAATCCTTTAACTAAAACTATACCTAATTTACTGAAACAAAATCTTGAAATTCTACTTAATTCTGAATCTTAAATATACTTTAATTGTATCCTTAATTGATTATTGCATTATAAGTAAACTGTTTAAACCTTACAATGCCCTTTATTATTTACTTTGGTCTGCACAATGTGGATCTCACCCCTTAATCTTAACCCCCAAAGTAAAATACATTTTAGTGCTTCTTTTGATTTGATTTAAATGTATTTCCTTAATGTCCACTTAAAAATAGTGGTTAATTGAAATTCTACTGGAAATCACATTTGCAATTAAAAATCTGATTCATGTGCCATATAACTTCTTTCTTTTTTTATTGCTTAAATTTATTTTCTTCTTTGTCAGGCAATCACAGCTCAGCATTTAATAATAATACATTATTTTGCAGTACCCTTGAATCAACTGATAATGAGTTTAACAGAGCTCTCATGACATATACCTCACTTAAATAACTTAAATGCCATTGGATGAAAATATGAGTAATTTAAAACGTTATTTAATGCTAAAAATACTGTACAGAGTGAAAAAGACAGATATATACATAGTCTTTCAATTTTCAAATGTATCTGCTCTCAGTATTGGTGGCTGCTATAACAAAAGCAATGGAAATAACTGGTTGCATCACCACAGACAAGAAACTGGCAGGATGGAGATCTATAAATCCATTCCATTAATGGAGTGGATGGCAGGCAAGGTGCAACACATTAATGAGGAGATGCTTCCTGTACTTTTCATTTCACATACAACTAGCTGTACCATGACTTACATTGTCAGTATACTTAAAAGAAGATGGCTCAGTGGTTCTCAATTGTCTTTTCTTTCTTAAAATTTGTCAAGGATCTGTGGAGGATCTCCCAATGAGGTAAGGGAGCTACCTGTGTTGGGTGTTGTTTTTTTTGTTTGTTTGTTTTTTTTACAAATAAATAAAACAAAATAAGAAAGGTTATCCTTAAGTAAAATAGTGCAGGGATAGAGGAACTCTATGACTTTTTGTTCATCCAAATATCTACAGTAATGAATTGTGCATTCAAAATTTACAGGAAATGCATGAATACAAGGTAAATTGTGTTTATTAGTATTTTATTAATGCATACAGGCAACAGGAACTTTTTATGTTGCATAATCATTTGCCCATTCCGTCAATGTACCATTGCTTAAATCTCAAGCCATAAGATCAGTTCAAAAGTTATACTTTTTATTTTGCTGGCATCTTTTACCACTTGCAGGCTTGAATGCTTTTGATGGACTATAGTCTACGGACTCAATTTTTCATTCCTTCCCCCTATTCCTGGTGTCAGGTATCACATGTCCAGCATCTTGCTTATCCACACTGTTTGGTGAATGTTTCTTTGTATTTCATCTTCACGCTGTTTCTCAATAACTGACTCATGTTCTTCAGCCATTATAATGAAATTTGAATCAACTGATTTCTCATCCTGAACCGAGATTTCCATGTGCTCTATGTTTTTTTCATAAATAAAATTGTTTGCACATTGTCAGTTTTCTTTTTGGTGTTCCTCCAAATTTACACTTCACCATACAATTATCTCATCAATCTGAAATAGAAACAAAAAATCAACACAAACTAGGAAACATACTGTCAGTACCAACTAAGTTAGAAATCTGACAGCAGAAAAGGACCCCTTTAGCCCATCAAGTCTGCCATCCAATCATCACCTATGCCAGTGGCCCTCTCCTTCCTCCCATTTTCCAAATCTTTAGGTCAGTCCCATGCCCTCTTGAATCCCTCCACTATTTCAGCCCCCAACACTTCCTCTGGTAGTTTATTTCAGGCCTCCACCACCCTCTCTGTGAAGTAACACCCCCTTCATGTTGCATCTAAATCTTTCTTATTCTAATCTTAGACTATGCCCTCTAGTTTTAGCCCCTCCTTCCTTTTAAATAAGCTCCCCTCCCTCACCTTATTGATTCCCTTCACATATTTAAATGTTTCTATCATGTCCTCCATCTTCCTTCTGGTCTTCAATGGGTACTTGGTTACTTGGTTAGAGGGACAAAAGAAGGCCAAAGCCCATAAGGATTGTCCTCCACATATGTGGATCATTAAGTGTGAATCCTATCTAGTTAACCATTCATCATGTTTGAGTTTAAAAGTCATAATGGAGGGTGCGTCTACAATATCTTGGGGGAGTGTATTCCATAGTCATGGGGTTTTTATGGAAAAGAAGTTTTGTCTTTTGTTGGTATTACATTTGGCTATATCCAGTTGTTTGTTATTTAGCCTGGGTCCAATTGTTCTGGTTGCAAACGAAATGCCACATTGCCTCATCAAAATAGGGTTTTTAGTAATCTTAAAAAGTTGGAGTAAGTCCCCTCTTGTTCTTCTCATTTTAAGTGAGTGTAACCCTGTTTTATGTAGTCTAGATTCATAATCCACATTTGCCAAATGGGGAATAATTTTAGTGACTCTTCTATGAATCCTCTTAACCCTATCTATGTCCCTGCAGAGGTATGGACTCCAAAACGGGGAACCATAGTCAAGATATGGTCTAATGTGCGATCTGTACAGTGCAATGATACACTGCTTGGTTTTAGAAACAAAAGTACAGTTGATCTTTCAAAGAAGTGCGTTTGCTTGGTTAGCAATTTTAATACAATGTGAAACAGGGGTCAATTTGTTATTAACTAGAATCCCTAGATCTTTTTCTAAACACGAAACCTTAATGATGGTGTTATTCAGTGTGTATACTTGTTTGGGATTGTTTTTCCCCATGCGCAGAACAGCACATTTAGATATGTTGAACTCCATTTTGTTAATGAGGGCCCAGTGTTTGATTGATGAAAGATCTTTAAGTAGAGTTTGTCTATTTGCAGCATTGTTAACAGCACCACCCAGCTTGGTATCATCGGCAAACTTTGTAAGGATATTTGAAGAGTGAATTTTCATGTCACTAATAAAGATATTGAACAGAGTGGGTCCCAGGATGGAGCCCTGGGGAACATCGCTCATCACTCTGCCTATGTCTGACAGAGTGCCATTAACCCGTACCCTCTGGGATCTATCTGTCAGATCCAATTCCCTCCACCTCTGTTCATATGGCTTTTCCATGCATTCCATGCACCATCTTAGTTGCCCTTCTCTGAACCCTCTCAATCCCATCTATGTCCTCGCATAGGTGTGGTCTCCAGAACTGGATCCTCTACTCCAGGTGCAGCCACACCATGTTTTTTCTTTTAAAGAGGCATCAGTACCACCTCCTTCTGTTAGTTATGCCCCTTTTAATGCATGCCAATATTCCATTTGCCTTTCCCACTGCTTTGCTGCATTGATTCTTACCTTAAGGTTGCTTGATATTATAATCTCCAGATCTCTCTCCTACTTGGCTGTCTTAATTACTTCCCCCCTCCTTCCTTGCAGCTAGAAGGTCTTTATGACCCATGTGCATCACAGCACACATTTTGGCATTGAGTTTCAACTACACACATTCTGACTACCATTCCAGAATCTTCAGGTCCTGTCACATGGCCTCCACCCCCTTTGGGGTGCCCACTTTATTGCAGATCTTTGTATCATCTGCAAATAGTCACACCCTCCCCTCCAGCCAGTCCACTAGATCACTGATATAGATATTAAAAAGGGGAGGTCCCATTACTGACCCCCTGGGGCACCCAACTCTTCACCCCCTCTCCCTGGAGTGTGCCTCATTTATCACCACCCTCTGGCTTCTGTCCTTCAACCAGTTCTCTTCCCACCTAGTTATTTTCCATCCCACCCCTAAGCTTTCTAGCTTATTTACCAGCCTTCTGTGAGGGGTGGTGCTGAAGGCCTTACTGAAGTCCAAATAGGCCATGTTGACTTCCCCTTCCTGATTAACCACTCTCATCACCCCATCAAGAACTCTGTTTGGTTCATCTGGTATGGCCTCCCATTGGTGAAGCCATGCTGCCTATCATCCTGCAGGCCACTGTCCACCAGGTACTTTACTACCCTTTCCTTTATTAGTATCTCCATCACCTTATCCACCACTGAGGTGAGGCTGACCAGGTGATAATTCTCTGCCACTTCCTTGCTATCCCTCTTATGAAGTGGCACCACATCTACCTTCTTCTAGTCACTTGGCATACACACTGTATCCAGGGACAAGTTAAACCAGCCTTATCAGCGGTGCTGCCAGCTCTTCCCTCAGTTCCCAGAGTACTCTCAGGTACAAACTGTCTGGCCTCATTGCCTTGTCCACCTTTAACCTGCCTAGTTCCTCCCTTACCCTGTCTTGGATGAACAGGCTAGAATCCACCCTTTCATCTTCCCTACCCCTCCATCTCAACTCAAGTCCCACTCCCTCCACTGTAAAAACTGATCAGAAGTAGCTATTTATCACCTCTACTTTCTCAAAGTCCCAGATTATGACATAAAAGAGATAGGAAATGTTGGCTATGGTTTGGTGATGTTATTATTTTAAATAAATAATAGATAGAAACAATGGCCTCTATGTGTCTTTGTTTTTTGATTGTATGTATGTTTTAAATGCATATTTGTGTGCTTCATCTAATGTTGAACTAGATTGGCTTGAATCCCAATTTATAATAAATAAAAAAAATGTCCATAGGTGTCAAGATTTGAAATGATCACATCACTGACTCCCGAGTTAATGTGCAGCCTGCACTATCTGTACTGCCTGGAGATTCAGGTCCAGATTAGGAAAAGACAGTGCTGGGAAGGAAGCTGATATGATCAGTAATAGTAGATGTAACACCCAGTAGGGGTCAAACAAACAAAACCACAAAAAAATAAACAGTAACTTTCTCCTAAATCTTGGACCACTGACACAACCCTCTCTCTGCCACAGATTGTTGCCCTGTTATGTCTTCCACACTGTTCTTTTTGTTTTAAACACATCACTACTTTGTTTGTTCCATTCCCTATTGTCCAGTGGCTCTTCCTACATGCTTTAGTTGTACATTTCATCAGCCCAAAAGCAATATTGAGCCACACAGTCTGATGACTGGCACAGCCCACTGCTTCTCTCCTCAGCTAGCTATTGACTAACAAATGCAAATGGCAAAGATGTGCTTTTCAGTTTGCAATTGTTAGTTGGTGGCAGGCCAAGGAGGACAGAGGAGGGCTGTGTCATCACTGCACCATGTGACTTAATAACACTTTTGGGACAACAAAATATGCAACCAAATGGTCCACAGGGGAACAACTGGGCACCAAGGAATAGAGAAAACAGAGCAAGCAACAATATATTTTTTCAAAACAAAAACGACAGTGTGAAAGACAAGGCAGGGCAGCTAGCCAAGGAGAGTGGAGTACTGTGCTGTCGACATACTGTATGGTTCAATATTACTTTTGAGACAAGGAAATATATAATTAGAGGGTGTAGGGAGGATTACTGTACATCAAAGAGTAGAGCAAACAAAGTAAGTGGTATGCTGTTTTACAAAAAATCAAGACTGGGCATGGACATTACCTCAGTTTTTTGCATACTCAAAGGTATCAAAAAGACAGCACAAACAGAAATTCAGGGTTTCAGATACTAAACAAAAAGCTCAAAATGTAGCTCACATATTTTTGCTGCACTTGTGCCCAACCCAGAGGTTGCATGTTAAGTCAGATAGTGCACTGCCACTATCTGACTGAATATCAGACTGTGCTGCACAGCAGTTAAGTAAAATTGCACTGCTCCAACATGGACCTGGACTGCAGCCAGCCCATGGGGAATTGTGCCCCAGACCAAATAGTACTGGGAACTGTGGCATGATATTCAGCTGTAAAATGCAAATGAACCCACTGGGCATGCATGGTAGAAAGTTATCATTAGCATGCCCATTATGGGCCCATTTGAACTGGAAGTGGCAGCCTGTTTATGCCCATCCTGACATCATCCTTAGTGGCTAGTGGCACACCAGTCCTATGATCCCCACCCTGGGTAGTGTGACCAATTCTCTGGTGTCTAGTGGCATTTCCCACCCGCCAAGCCCCCATCCTGTAGATAACACCCATCACTGGTGGCAAGCAGTGCCTCCCCAAATGACAGTTCCAATGCTGAGAAATTATTTCACAAGTGCCTCCCTCTACATTCTTCCCAAGGATGGTAGGATGTAATCCAGTAATTATGAGCAATACCGCAAACACTTACCCCATAGACTGCTATATGGTCCTTGGTGTCCCATGGCACACTCCACCCTTGCTTATCCTTCTGAGTGAGTAACCCCACTGATCTGGTGTATACTGACACATCCCACCACCTGAGCTACTGTCCCATGTCCGCTATACAATCCTTTTTGCCCAGTGGTACTCCCGCCCCCACCCACTGCATGCTGAATGACAGACACACCGGCACTCAGTAGTGGTCCCAGGCCCCCTCATAGGCCTTGCCCACATCCAGTATAGTACTCACCTCAACCCACACTTTCACTGTGCAGGATGAGAGCACGCGGTGAAGCCCTCAATGGCAACCTGTGCAGTCATCTTCTCACATCCTCCGCTGACTGTCATATGAGATGCAGTGAACACTCAGACTGTGTGTGTGTGTGTGTGTGTGTGTGTGTGTGTGTGTGTCACTTGTCAACACTGACTATCTTCTCAGCAAAGGGACAATTCAGTGTTGGGGTGCTGCTAACCACAAGGGCAGATAGTCACAGTACCAGGACTGGAGATCACAGAGTGGTGGGTGCAACTAAATCCAGTGTTACAGTAATGCTCACCCTGACTGGTGATCAGGAGGTGAGGGGAGCTACCAGACACCAGGTTAAGGGTGATACTCACCCAGACAGGTGAATGGGGGGCACTAGATGACATGGCTTACATTGCATTTCCCAGGACAGGTGGCCAGGGAAGGGGCACCAGTGGACACTAGTGTATATTATACACTACATGATCCAGGAAAGGGGACCAGAGGGTGGGGATGCCAATAGACACCAGGGCATCTTTTTCCTTTTCACTGGAACAGGGGCTTAGAGGTTGGGAGGCAGTTGGCTACAGTACAGCCCCATCATCACAGGCATTTGTGTCCAGTTAAGCAAACAGAACCCTTTTAAGTGCCATTAACCACTGACACAAACCTCAAATATATAAGAAAGCTTTACATGCTTTGTAACAATAGGATTCACTCAGAAAAGTGGAAATAAACATATTTTTTTGTATTTAGTTTACATCATGTTCGGATATGGCATTTTAAACAATTTTTTGAAGAAGCTCATAGTACTGTATTTAGAGTGAAATTGAAGGTAAATCTCCTTAGCATGATTAATAGAATGTTGAAAGCTCACAATGTGGTGGCAGGGGTACCTAACTGCATTGGTGAATAGGAGGTAGCCATTTGACACATGGCACATTTTATGGCTAAATATACTTTCAGATTGATGCTTATAATGCAAGGTTAGAATTTTATGAATCACTATAATTATAACAGTGTTAAATAAACAATTCACTGCTTGATTTGTTAAAAAGTAGTATAAATATGTATGATACATTATGTATATTAAAATAGAAAATATTGTTTGAACAATAACTCTGATATGAACTTATAATATTTTTTACAGTCCCCCAGAAGAAGCCACTATCTCGCAAAACATTGGGGCAACTATTAAATTAATAAAATATACAAGAATTTGAAAATTGGTTTGTATTTGGTTTTTACCAAGAACAGTTGAATGAAAATTGTTTGGACTTCAAAGAAGCAGTCTAGCCAGCTGGGGCCAAGATCAGTGAGTGGAATATATTGCTAATAACAGCCTGAAAATAAGTTTAAAGGGAAAACTGTTTGTGTTTTGTTTGAGACTGTGCATTCAGAAACTGCTGGCCCACAAACTGTTTAAGTTTTGTTTGACACTGAGCATTCAGAAACTGCTGGCCCACATAGGTGGCTCAAAGACTTCTTTTGTCAAATCAGCCTGAAAGAAGATATTTTGTGTTAGCCTTTATGTTCTCTGACCAGGCTGGAAAATTTGAACTGTTTGTTTACAATTTTCCAGAGAATAAATTACATTTGGAGCAATAATATTACATTTTCCTCTATGAACTTTAAACCCAGCGTGTTAGAAGGGGGATCTTCCCCCTGCTGGAGTGAGCAGGACTAGTTACATTCTAGAAAAATAGGGATGGAGAAATTGCTGAAGTTCCTCATGGAACAACAACAACAGGCTTTCATGCAGCTGGTGCAGCAGCAGCAGGAGGTGCAACAAGCACATCAGGCTCAGCAACAACAGGTTCTCACCCGGCTGACTCAGCAGCAGCAGGAGGTGCAATAACAGATGCAACAAACATAACAAGTGCAGTAGGAGGAACAACAGCAGTTTCTTATACAGCTGGGGCAACAACAACAGTAGCTCCTTTCAGCTCCTGGCACAACAGTTGCAACAAGACCCTACTGGTGAGCCTGGTCCAGCTATTGTGGGGCCAGAGAATCCTAGGATAAATGCATGCTGACCAAAATGACATCTGAGGATGATCCAGAGGCCTTTCTGGTAATGTTCGAGTGAGTGGTGGAAGCTGCATGATGGCCCAAACACCAGTAAGCTGTTCGCCTTGCCCCCGTCTGAGCTAGGAAGCCTAAGTAGCCTATCGAGCTGTGGACAGTACCACAGCTGGGGAGTACAGAGAGGTGAAAGTGGTATGCCTGGACCACCTAGGCATCAACACAGAAAGTTACTGATGGAGGTTTTGGAGCTTCAAATTTGTAGCAGGTGCAGGACTCAGAGCAGTGGAACAACAACTGCGGGACATGTGTTGGCACTGGCTAAAACCTAAAGGATGTAGTGGCCCTGAGGTGGCTGAGTTAATTGTATTGGAATAATTTCTGAACATTCTGCCCCCGGGAATTCAGAGCTGGATCCGCCAACAGAAGATCACCATGCTAGCAGAGGCCATGAGGATCTCAGAACAAGTGTTGGATGCCGAACTCTCCTCTCCTCTCCTCTCACCCAGTAAACCAGCTTACAAGGCTACCTGGCAAGATTGGCAAATGTCCTTGGAGCCAGACTGATTGAGTGTTGTCTGGCACTTGAAGGGACCTTGGGCATTCAAGGAGGGGGGTTATGGGCCAAGTAAGGGTCAGACTCTGAGAAGAATGGCAACCCAGCAGCCAAGGGAGACATTTCCTGAGGGCCCACTGCCCAAACCTGGAGGCTCACCCTATAGCTGAGACACAGGGGCATGTTTCTCATGTGGACAGAATGGTCACTTTGCAAAGAACAGCCCCCAAATGGACTGTACCTTCATAGACTGCATGTTTACAGATGTGTATTCACTTTGCAATTGGGGGTGGGGGCTCTGATTTTGTTATCCCTGTTGAGGTAGAAGGGATAGAGACCAGAGGATCTGGTGGTCTCAGGAAGCCACCAGACCCTAGTCAGAGCAGCCCTTGAAAGACCCTGATATTGGCAGGACCAGAACCCCGTCCCTATCCGATGTGTGCATGGGGATGTAAAAGCCTACCCTAAGCTACTCTTACCCTGGGGAGCCAAAACAGATACTATAAAGGTGGGGGTCACCCTGGGGTTACCTTATCCAGTGTTACTGGGGAGAGATTGGAAATGGTTTGATGACTTATGGAAAGCAGGCTTATCTTTGATAATTACCCAGTCTAAGGGTAGTGAAGAGGGGAGGTCAGTTCTATGAAGCTAGGGGAAATCTTTCCCTTTCCAGACCCAGGGATTTTTAACACCCATATGAGAACCTGCACATCCAAGTGGGAACATAGGGCAGCCAAGGAAAGGCAACTAGCTTCACCTCAGCTCTTTCCTTCTAGCTTGCTTGAAAGGACAGAACTAAGAACCTTACCAGAGTAAGGGAAAGGGTTAAGACTTTTGCCAGGCAGATTTACTGTATGTTGTTGTTTTTATTTTGTACTCACAGGGATTGTTACTGTTTGTTGCTAACATTTTATTGCTTTATTTTTCTCGGATTCAAATTGCTGTTGCTGGGTATACCTTCTGCTGCATTATTACAAGGTCTGCCTACAGGTGTGTGCTAAAAGATTACTGCTGTAATCTTCTGATTCAAATTGTCTTTTGCAAGGTATATCTTCTGTTACTGCTTTATTTTTCTCTGTAGCAAAGTGTTTCTTACATGGTATGTCTTCTGTGAAATTATTACAGGTGGTGCTTAAATGTTTGTGACTTTTTATCATTAGGCTAAGCAAAATTACTGTTTGCCCCTATTTTATCTATTTATTTTTTGCTGAAAATGTTTCTTTGTCTCTGAGGTGTTGCAGTCTCCTTCTCACATTGAAGACAGGGAGAGTGAGAAACCAGCTACAGCTTACTTGAATCAAGGAGGTTATTTTCTAGACTACACTGAACTGAATTTTTACTTTTGGACCTGGTTAAGTAACTAGTATTGATTTCGTTTTTGGGGTGGACTTTTCTTAGTTTTAACTTTAATTTGCCTGGGAGGAACTGTAGCTGGGAGATATTTGCAGTCAGTTGTGACTAGACCTGTTACTTAGCCTTTGTGAAATAGGTGTCTTAAAGGAAGGAAGGAAGGTACTCCCCGGGGCGGAGGGTAAGAGTTGTAGATGATTGTTTCTGGACAGCATAGGTTTACTCCCACGCACCCATCCCATCACCCCACCTGCCTCAAGCACATAACTTCTTTTATAGCAGGGTCTCTGACATCACTTCCTCAAAACTGCTAACAACATACACCTGTTCATATCCTTAAAGGCACAGCACACTGAATGGGGGTAGAGACAGTCACAAGCTTGCACACACTAAAACAAGAACAAAAAAACCAAAAAGCATCTGTAACAAGAAGGGACACAGAAATGTGGGGAGTGGTGCAATCCACTGGCTGTGGAGCAGCAGTCTTCTGGGAGACATTCTGGAAACTGCATTGCTGGCATATTTGCAGGCACCTCTCTGGTCTGAGGGAGGAGGTTGTTCATCTCCATGCTAACCTGGCAAGGATTTGGGAAACCTGCTCCCCCGCCCAGGGACCACCCAGGCCATCGCCACTACCTCAGAGGTTGCCAAGAAAGAGGAGTGATTGGACCACAGTGGGCTCAGGGAGAGTGAGGGTCATGGAACAGAGGTGCATCCCTCCAGTTGTGCCTCTCCATAATTCATTCGCCACTCTGGTGAAGCATGGTTCCTCTATGGAGGCACCTGCAGTGGAGACAAAGGAGGATGCTGGGAACCTCCACAATGGAGACCCAAAGGAGGGTGGCCCAGGACCCCGCAGGGGAAGGAAACAACTCCTGTTGGGAGACTCAGTTGTTAAGGGGTAAAACTGGGGGAGGGAGGGGAAAGGGAGGTAAGGTGCCTGCCTAGTGCCAAGGCTTGGAGGGACAGGAAACAAATCCTCAGGATCGTGGGAGGAGCAGATAGGGGGAGGGAGCTGGATGTCATTATCAACCTAGAGACAAATGACCTGGCTGAGAATGGGATCAGAGAAGTGCAACAGGAGTTTGTGGAGTTGGGGAGGGGCCTTAGACAAGTAGCACAGATGGTAACTTTCTCAGAAGTGCTACTTGTCTATGGCATTGATGAGGCTAGGGCACTCTGCACCATGGGATTCAATAACTGGTTGAAAAGCTGGTGCAGAGCTCAGGAATTTGGCTTCATTGGGGACTGGGGCTCTGCGTGGAGGGATGCAGGCCTATACAGGCATGATGGTCTGAATCTATCCTGGGGGGGAACCAGGATCCTAGGTGATAGGTTTAAATGCTTCAGTGGCAAGAATTTAAACTAGCCAAGGGGGGAGGCACTGAAGAGGAGAAGGGAAATCCTAGCCCCCCTACAAAATCAGGATAATTAGTGAGGTAAACACCAAAATAGAGCAGTCAATAAGGAGAAGGGTAGGGGTAAATTGAGAAAAAAACAAAGGAAGTAGAGACAGGGATGGGGCAAAAAGAAATAAAGCCATATAAAATTGGAGGGTAATGAGTACCAATGCCCTTAGTCTAGGTAAAAAGCTCCCTGAAATGGTGACCTTGATAGAAGAGGGATGCCTGGATATTGTAGCAGTCACAGAAACATGGTACACAGATAACCATGACTGTGATGTCAACATACACAATTTACAAGAGGGACGGGGAGAGAAGAAGAGGAGGCGGAGTAGCTCTCTATGTAAGGGAAGAGATAAAAACAGCAGAACTAAAGTGTACACAGGGAGGAAAGGAGGCACTGTGGGTCACCCTGGAGACTGGAAATGGCTCCACAATCTTCACAGGGGTTGTATACAGACCCCCATCTCAGGGGGAGGAAATGGACAAGGACATGATATAAGGCATCATTGGGATGGCAGAGAAAGGGGAGATATTGCTGATGGGGGACCTGAATATGCCAGATGTTGACTAGAGCACCTTTGCTGCAGCCACATCAAAGAGCAGGGCCATTCTCAATGCCCTACAGGGGGCATGCCTCAGACAGCTAGTTTTGGAACCCACTCGGGAGAGAGCAATCTTTGACCTGGTACTCTCAAATGGGGATGGAGAGAGGATCTCTGATCTTGAAGTGGGTAGCCATCTGGGAACAAGCAACCACCAAACAGTATGGTTCATGATAAACTTAGCTGTAGAGTCAAGCCACACTAAAGTGAACATACTTGACTTCAGGAGGGCTGATTTTGTCAAAATGGGAGAGTGCCTCAGAACAGCACTAGCAAACAGGCAAGAAGGTGGGGTGGAGCAACAATGGGGAAACATCAAAACTGCCACCACAGAGGCAACAAGTCTTTGTGTGAAGCAAATAAACAAATCAAAATGAGAGAAAAAAACACTATGGTTCTCAAAAGAAGTAGCGGGGAAGGTAAGTGGAAAAAAGATAGCATTCAGGAAGTATAAGGAACCACAGAAGAAGCAGGACAGAGAACTGTATCAGTTAAAGCAGAAGGAAGAGGGTAAGGCAGTCAGAATAGCAAAGGCCCAAACTGAGGAAAAGATAGCCAACTCGGTTAAGAAGGGGGATAAATCCATTCATAGGTACATTAGGGAGCAAAGAAAGATTAAGGCAGGGATACTGAGGCTGAACAAAGAGGAAGGTGGTTGGGCAGATAGCGACAGTGAAAAAGCAGGGATACTGAATGAATACTTCTGATCAGTATTCACAATGGAAAAGCAGGGGAAAATACCTAATCCAGTCAATAGAAGCACTCTGGGTGGGGGGTCGATATTAGTCCTTTCACAGAAGAAAGGGTTCTGAAAGAACTCTTAAAACTGAAGGTGGATAAATTAATGGGACCTGATGGGATTCACCTCAGAATTTTAAAAGAACTAAGGGAAGAACTAGTAACACCACTGACTACCCTTTTTTAATAAATCATGGGAGGATGGGGTGGTACCTGAGGACTTCAGGAAGGCAGATGTGATTCCCCTTCACAAAAGTGGGAGCAAGACAGAGGCAGGAAACTACAGACCTGTCAGTTTGACCTCAGTTGGAAGGAAAATGATGGAATCACTTCTGAAGGAAAGAATTGTTGAGTACCTAGAGGCCAGTTGGGCACAGGACCCAAGGCAGCATGGATTCACAGTGGGAAGGTCATGTCAGACAAATCTAATTGATTTCTTTGACTGTCTGACTAAAGCAGTAGACCAGGGAGGGGCTGTGGACATGTCCTACCTAGACTTTAGCAAGGTCTTTGACACAGTCCCACACAAAAGATTAATAAACAAATTAGCCAGCCTGAGAGTGGGTCCTAGGGTGGTAGCCTGGGTTAAACACTGGTTGGACAACAGGACACAATGGGTAATAGTAAATGGAGTCCACAGTGAAGAAAGGAGTGTTACTAGTGGGGTACAGCAGGGTTCAGTACTGGGGCCGGTCCTTTTTAATGTCTTTATAAGTGACATTGCAGAGGGACTGGAAGGGAAAGTATGTCTCTTTGCAGATGACAAAATGATCTGCAACAGGGTTGATACACAAGGTGGGGTGTAAAAGATGAAAAGGGACTTGTCAAGGTTGGAGGAATGGTCAAATGTATGGCAGCTTAGGTTCAATGCAAAAAAGTGCAAAGTAATGCACCTGGGAAACAAAAACCCAGGGGAAGAGTACACAATGGGGGATGAGATACTGACAACAACAAAAATGGAAAGGGACCTGGGGGTAGTCATATCAGATGACCTAAAGGTGGGCCAGCAATGTAAGAACCAGTATGAAGGCTGGGGGATACTGGGATGCATATGGAGAGCATCACCAGTAGAAAACAGGATGTTGTTGGCTCTCTGTACAGACAGTTGGTAAGACCACATCTGGAGTACTGTGTACAGTTCTGGAGACCCCATCTCTGCAAAGACATAGACAGGGTGGAGGCTGTCCTGAGGAGGGCAAACAAAATGATGCAGGGTCTGCATCAGAAGACATATGAAGAAAGACTAAAGGAACTAAAAATGTATAGCCTCGAGGAAAGGAGGGAGAGAGGGGACATGATAGAAACATTCAAATACCTCAAGGGAATCAATAAAGTCCAAAAGGGTAGCATCTTTCAGAAAAAGAGATGCTCAAAAACAAGGAAGCGTAATTTGAAGATAGAGGTGGGACGGCTCAGAGGTAATGTGAGGAAGTATTTCTTCATAGAGGGTTGTGGATACATGGAACAGCCTTCCTGAGGAGGTCATAGAGTCAAAAATAGTGGGGGAATTCAAGAATGCATGGGACAGACATAAGGTAATTGTAGTGGGGGGTAGGAGGAAGTAGGCTGTTGGTTAACTAGGATCTGCAGCTTATCCATTAGGTAAGGAAATGGGCAGACTAGGTGGGCCAAGTGATCCTTATCTGCCATCAAATTCTATGTTTCTATGTTTCTAAAGAGGATCCAAAGGGGTAGATGTGCAGGAGAGAGGTGAAGCTAAAGCAACAGTGGGTCCAGACCCACAACATGGCCCTAACCCTGACCCGCCTAACCAAAGTCCCAGAGGGCGATCCTTATTAGAACAAGAAGTGTTAAAGCACTGCCCGTACAGTGCCAAAGAACAATGGGCCAATGGTATACTCAGCCGGGTGTATACGTCCAGTTGGCTATTCGGGAAGGGGATGTGACAGATGAGGATCGGGCTGTATGCTATCCTCATTCTAAGTTGCAGGGGGGTATCTTGTATCCAGTTAGCAAGGAGCCCCAGATGGGGGAAATCTGGCATCAGTTGATAATCCCTCAAATCTTTCAGAGGGAATTACTATGCCTTGTTCACTCCATTCCTGTGGCAGGACACTGTGGGGTAGAGAATACACTAGCCTGACTGACACCCCGATTTTTTTGGCCGGGCATCTATCGACATGTTAAAGATTATTTTGCATCCTGCCCAGAGTGCCAGCTAGTAGCCCCAAAGAACAGACAAAAGGCCTCTTTAGTGCTCCTACCCATTATGGAGGCACTATTTGGCCGGATTGGGGGAGATATAGTGAGACCACTTGAAAAGAGTATGGGGGGGTACCAATACATTGTGGTGATTGTAGACTATGCTATGCAGTACCCTGAGGCCATCCCGCTATAAACTATTTCAGCCAAAATTGTAGCCAGAGAACTATTAAAGGCCTTTAGTCATATGGGAATACAGAGGGGAATGTAGACTGACCAGGGAACTAACTTCATGTCCCACATGACTCAGGAGGTTTGTACTTTAGTTGGAATTAGCTCCATAAGGACCTCGATCTACCATTCCCAGATGGATGGCCTAGTGTAGCGATTCAACAAAACCCTTAAAACAATGCATTGAAAGTTCATAACCACTGAGGTCAGGGACTGGGACAAGATACTTCTCTTACTGATGTTTGCAAGGTGGGAGGTCCCTCAAGCTTCTACAAGGTTTGCTCTTTTTGAACTCCTCTACGGGCACCGCTCAAAAGGTGTTCTTGATGTAGCAAAGGAAATGTGGGAGAAACCTGACCCCAAGACAGAAAATGTGGTTCAATATGTCCTGCAATTGAGGGAGAGATTAGATTGGGTGGGAAAATTTGCACGAGAGCATCTTTTGAAAGCTCAACAAAGACAAGAGTACTATTATAATTAGGGAGCCCGGCTGAGGGAATATAAACCAGGGATCAGGTACTAGTTTTGTTGCTGAGCTGCCAGAATAAACTTCTAGCCAAATGGAAGGGGTCTTACGAGGTTACCCAGAGGGTGGGCACAGTTGACTATCAAGTTTGCCAGCAAGAGAGGTGAAAAGAGACCCAGATCTACTATGTCAATTTGCTGAAATTCTGGAACCAGAGGGATAACCTACTGATTTCCCCTGAACCAGACATAGTGGATCTGGGACCCCAAGTGCTGAATGAGAATCCTGGCATACAAGTCCCAATGCAAGAACAGCTGTCTCACACACAAAAACAGCAACTATGAGAGTTGGTAAGCCAGTTTCCCCTCCTGGGGAAAACCAATATGACAGCTCATCATATAGAAAAAGAGTCAGGGGAGAAGGTGAGCAGCAACCTTATCGCTTGCTAGAAGCCGTATGAGACACTGTTAAGAAGGAATTACAGGACATGCTAGAGTTGGGGGTGATTGAGGAATCCAGCAGTGATTGGTGTAGCCCCATAGTGTTAGAACCAAAAGAAGGTGGGACTACCCACTTCTGTATTGATTTTTCAGGGTCAATGCCATCTTGAAGTTCGATGCCTACCCCGTGCCTGGGTAGACAAACTGTTGGATAGACTAGGGGAAGCCAAGTACATCACAACTTTGGACCTAACGGAAGGGTACTGGCAAATCCTTTTGACCCCAGAGTCTTGGGAAAAGACAGCTTTTGCTACCCCTTTGGGCTATACAAGTTCCATTCCATGTCTTTTGGCTTATATGTGGTACCTGCAACATTTCAAAGGCTCATGAATCATTTGCTGTGACCCCATGGCCACTATGCAGCTGCTTACCTAGATGACATGGTGATCTACAGTGCTGACTGGGAGTCCCACATATCCAAGGTGGCAGCGGTACTGCAATCCTTATGAGAAGCAGGGCTGATGGCCAATCCTGTGAAGTGTGCTTTGGCCAAAGCTGAAACAAAGTACTTAGGGTACTGTATAGGCAACAAACAGGTGAGACCCTTGGTCAGTAAGGTGCAAGCCATAGCTGAGTGCCCGATACTCACCACAAAAATGCAGGTGAGGGCCTTCTTAGGACTGGCAGGGTATTACCACAGGTTCATACCGCACTTCTGCACCCTTGCCAGCCCCCTTACAGATCTCACCCAGAAATCTGCCCCCAATAAGGTCCAATAGTCAGAGGAGTATGACCAGGCCTTCACACAGCTCAAAGCGACACTGTGCAGAGAGTCAGTGTTATGCAGTCATGATTTCAACAGGACCTTTATCTTGCAGACAAATGCCTCTGAAGTTGGTCTAGGAGCCGTACTCTCCCAGGAGTTTGAGGGGGAGGAACATCCTATCCTCTACCTGAGTCAGAATCTCTTCCCTGGGAGAAAAACTATGTGGTAATAGAGAAAGAGTATTTTGCAGTCAAGTGGGCTGTGGATGCCCTCTGCTACTATCTGCATGGCTGGCAGTTTATCCTGGTCACAGATCATGCCCCTCTGAGGTGGCTACAGGTGATGAAAGATGACAACCCCCACATCACCAGGTGGTACTTGGCACTGCATTCTCCTTTACAGTGCTCCACTGGGCCAGGACCCAGAATGGAAACATGGACTTCCTGTCCTGGGAGGATAATGGTCAGGGGCCGACCAACTGTGCCTTCACACAAAGAGAGGAGGTATGCTACAGTGTAAACCCTACACTGGAAAGCAAGGGGTTAACATCCTGGCTGAGGCTGAGGAAATGCAGGGAATGCAACATGAACAGGCAAGGGGGAGGTCCCTCCCCAGGTGTTGCTGAGGGATTGCTGAAATGCAGACAGAATTCAGCAAGGAGTTAATTTTAAGCTGGAAACTGCTACAGGGGGAGGAGATACTCCTAGGCAGAGAACCCTATACGATGGAGGGTGGAATGAAGGAAAGGAACCAGAGCAGAAGGCCAAGGAGAAGGGTTAATTGCTGGAGAGAGCATTTGGGGAAAAAGCTGAAACCTGCTGCTGAGAAAGAGACCATTTCTAGAGCAGAGAATCCTGAGGTAAAGAAGCAGCCTAGCCAGCTGCGGCCAAGAACAGTGAGTGGAATGTACTGCTAATAATAGCCTGCAAATAAAGCTAAAGGAAAACTGTTTATGTTTTGTTTGAGACTGTGCATTCAGAAACTGCTGGCCCACATAGGTAGTTCAAATACTCCTTTTGTCAAATCAGCCTGAAAGAATCCTTTTTGTGTTAACCTTTAAGTTCTCTGATCAGGCAGGAAAAGTTGAACTGCCTGTTTATGATTTTCTGGAGCAATAAATTACATTTGGAGCAATAAAATTACATTTTCTTCTGTGAACTTTAAACCTAGCATGTTGCCTCTCCATCTACCATAGGCCAGCTTGTCACAGTACCACATCTGGTTTAGGTGCCAATCATGCCACAGAGTGGCCCAAGTTTCAGTGACTGCTGCCACATCCACATCCCCTTTAGCTAGTATCACCTGAAGCTCAAGCATCTTGTTTCCCAGGGTCCTGGCATTAATCAGGACTGCCCTCCATCCCTGCCCCTTGCTCTTGCCCATCCCTCAATCTGAGATCCCCCAGTTAACTGCAAGCTCCCTCTATCTCGTGCACTGTTGGGTGCCCCTGTTAAGCACCCCTTCCCCCCTGCTGGGGGAAGAAGGCCAGGTCCTTCCTTGGTGTGCCTGCCAGCAGCAGCCTCATGCCTCAGCCCTCCCCCCTTCACAAGTTTAAACCCCAATTAGCTTCAGTGAATTCAATCAACACACAGACTTGTCCACACACAGAGGTCCCCCATTGCTCAGTCTGTTAGTCGCATCATCAGAGGGTTGGCAGAGGGAGACACTATGATATGTAGTAGGTAAATACGGCAGACAGAGGGTTGCAGGATCAGCCAGTTAAAAAAAATTCATTACAATGTACAGCAGTAAGTGCATTAAAAAATGCCCTTTCACTGAGTTTTTCTTAATTGGTACCTAAAGGTCCTGTTGCATTACTTTTAAGGATTCCCCTTTAAAGTTGATTTGCTATATTGCAAGGCCCTACATGAGTTGGGTTACATTTTAGATGTCCTGCACCTTTATGTGCTGTCACCCTCTCTTCACATCACAGAGTAAGGCTGGAGGAAAAAATTCCCGCATTTCAGTTGACCCCACTTTAGAAAAAGCAGTAATTACCTGCTTCTGGATGAACATAGGGAAAGATTTAGAAACCATACTGTAGACAAGGCACCTGTAAAATAAGAATAAAGAAAGTGGTCAAAAAGAATCCAAAGTTCTTGAGAAAAATAAAGGCAGGACAAATGAAAAGGTACAGTAAATAATACTCATCTGATGGGTTTTTGGAGGCTCTGTAGACCTGTTTATAAATGAGAGACAGAAAGAGAGAAATAGGTTAGTATGAGTGAAAGGTTTCAGACAGCAGGGAAACTGGATATGCAATGATATCCTAGCTACCACCAGGGGCCAGGGCAGTGGAAAAATGATCCCAGTCATGAAGATAACACCAGCTATATTTGAGCCCCATATGACCACCTATACCCCACCACCTGCAAGTTCTCCTGGGAGACTTGCCTACTTCAGCTGTAGCTTAGGCCAAGTATTTTTAATGTATGACTAGTATATATTTTATAGGGTTATGTTTTATATTGTAATTTATTTTCCCAGTCTAGATCTAATTTCTAATGTGATCCTGCTTCTAAACACTAATTTCTGCAGCTGGGTGGACAACAGATTAAGTGATTGGCTTAAGATCGCACAGTATAAAAATAGTTGAAAGAAACTGTATAAAATTTGCCCCGTAAAAGTTGCCCTCAGCAAGGTCTGCCGCCTTGCCCTGGGCTGCCCAAAAAACACCCACACCTGCTCCCTCTACAGTCAAACCAACTGGCTCAAATTTGACGGCAGGATTCAATACCAAACATGCCTCTTAGCCAGAAAGATATCCTTTGGTCCTATGGCCCCTAGCCTCACTCCCTTCCTGCTACCAGCTCACTCCACCAGGGTCACCCCGAGCTCACCCAAACCTACCCTTCTTGTGCCACCATAAAAAACCTCCCTTGACCAATGCTTTTTCTCCTATAGAGCTCCCACATGGCTCAACTCCCTTCCCCCTCACATAACCCTTGAAACTAAGCTCAGACGGTTTAAATCTCTGCTCCACTCGTATTTCCTATCCTTTCACACCTGCAACTGCCCCTAACCCCCTTCCACCCGACAATGGACTTCGTCCTGCCTGCACTGTATTCACATACTTCTTTTCTTATATCCCCCCAAGCCCTTCTCCTACTCTCACAACTAACCCATCCTGCCAAACTCCTACCTCTTGTTCCCCCTATATCCCAGTCCCCCATGACCCCGCTTATGCAATAGCAACTATGTGGTGCTTTAACCACTTTCTTTTACTACCACTTCTGCACCTTGTACTTCTTCCTGAACGTATATAAATTGTATATATCCACAATGTACCCTTTCCAATACTTTGCCTTGCTGCTTTGCTTTGCTACCTTGCTTGTACATGATGTCATATCCACCTATGTATTATTACTCTACCTATGTACTATTCTCAAAATGTATATACTCAAGTTGTTATCCAGTTCCCCTTTCTCTTTACTAGCTGGTATGCTTCTCATACATATTTTTTCTATATATGCTATATCAATTTGTTTTATGCATGACGTGGAGCCTTTGAAAAGGAGTCTCTGACTCATAGGATTGTAATTCTGATACCTTTCAATAAATAAATAAATTAAAAATTAATGGTATATGTAAAAAACATAAACTCCATGTCAGACATTAGTGATGTAAACTAGTTCTCTTTCACAAAATGCTGTTCACACACAGCCACAAATTCCTCAGCTTATGTTAATATTTTGTTAAGAACTGCTCTTGATTTTGGCTGTTTATACCAGATTGTTTTTTAGCCCACAAGGTTGAGAAAGTTATCTAGTAACATAGACGCCTGACTTGCAACATACTCTATTCACACAGCAGCATTAGAAGGTCATTTGAATCCAAAGGCCTTCAGGACATGAAGCCTCAGGCTCCCCCCTCCCACACTCTCTCTATATAAATGCAATCTGACCCAGCACAGCACTTTTACAACTAGATGCAAACACGGTGTATTTAAACTGGATGCAAATGACTAAGAGAATCTCTAGAAATATTCCTACATTAATAAACAATTTCTGAGTTAAGCTTTGTACAAAACTTTAGAAAGAAATACCTGAAATTATCTGTAGAATCTTTTCTTTAGACATGTCAAAAAAGCAGCTTCCAGGATTCACAAAACAGCTCCAACTGGCCAAAGCTGGTTGCCACTGAACTAGGAAGTGCATCTCTTTTGTAGTATCATATTCTGCCATGAAGCAAAGGGGTTATGGGAAATTAAGTTTTTTTCTGAGTAGATTGTAAGGCAACAAACACGTGCAATCTGTCAGTTTTTCAAGAGGTCCAAAATTATTTATACAAAAAGGGGATCATACGGATGATTACACAAGGGTGTATCTTAGAGGACTGGCCTTATTTAACCATTTGTTTGCCTAGGATTGTCAACCAAAGATGAAGGATCTCATTTTCATGGAAGTCCATCTTTTTCTGCTCAATTTTTGAGACATTGAATAAAGCATAGGAAGAGCAAATATGGTCACAGATGAGCAAGAAGCTACTTTAGCAGGCCTGAAATATTTATGCAATAAGGAATGACCAGGGATTGCATTAACTGTATGTAAATCACACACTTGGGGTGTAATGTGGCACACGGTGAACCTGTGTGCCACATGCCCCTAGGGTATGAGTAGCATATGGATAATTTTACCCCTGGGAGTACCTTATTGCTTTTTTAGCAATGTGAAAGAAAAATATTCAAACTAGCTTTACATTTTTTTTATTAATTATACCTGATTTTATATTCAAATAGTCCTGCTGCAGAGCTATTAGAGCACATCAATAATGGCTGCACAGTTGGCAAAAATGCATGTTAGTTTGTGATATCATGCTGATCTCAATATTGGTTAGCCAGTGAGTTTGTCCAACAAAGAAAATAAAAAAACAAAATCTCAGCTTAGTATTGCTGTGTGGTTAAGATTCATGGTTTAAATGCCAATATTGATCTATAAAGCACAGAGGTTCCATTGGAACACTGACTGAGTAAACATGCCATCACCAAGAGGAAAGTTGCATTAAGGGCATAGGACAGGGACAATGGTGATAACATTGCTTCTATGATGGTTGTCATGGCAACAGCCAATTGGTATTACTGACATTTTTTTTTCTACTCTGCATGCTCTATCCCACCACGACACAGCCCTCCACATCTTAGCCAACTACCATCCCTGCTGCTAGACCAGCCTCCTTAACATCCTTGATGTAGCTGAACAACCACCCTACACACTGACCACAATCAAAAACTCCCTGCAACTGGACCATCCCCAAGACCAGCATCCCCCCCAGCTAACCCCTTTCTCTGTAGCTAGAATGCCTGATCTCTGCCCTGCTGCACTGCTGCCACCTGGTAACCATGGGTAGCAGCATAACATAGATAAGTAGTTTAGCATCTGAATGATGGTTGGTTCAGGACCAGCCTATGGGCACAGCAGCAGTGCATGGGGGAGGGTGGGTTGCTGTGTTCACTGCACTGGTGCCACCTAGGAAACCATGGGTGGCAGCACTACGGAGATAAGCAGGTTAGGGTCTAGATGATGACTGGTACAGGGCCAGCCCAATGGCATAGCAGTAGTGCTCAGGATTGGGTGGGTCACTGCCCCTGTGGCACTGCTGCCACCTAGGTGACCATGGGTGGCAGCACAATGGAGATAAGCAGGTTAGGTCCTTGGTGATGACTGGCTCAGGGCCAGCCCCTTGACACAGCAGTAGTGCTCAGGGGAGGACATGTTTCTCCATCCATTAAACTGATGCCACATAGGTAACCATAGGTGGCAGCACAAGATAAATAATCAGGATAGGGTCTGGATGATATATGGCTCTGAGCCAGCCAATTGGCACAGCTGTAGTGCTCAGGGGGATGGTGACTTGCTGATACTGCTGCACTGCTGCCACCCAGGTAACCTAGGGAGGCAGCACAAAAAAATAAGCAGGTTAGGGTCTGGATGATGGCTGGCTCAGGGCCAGCCCATTGACAAAGCAGTAGTGCTTGGGGTAGGATGGGCCACTGCCCCCATGGCACTGATGACTCTTAGGTGACCATGGGGGGCAGCACAATGGAGATAAGCAGGTTAGGGTCTGGATGATGGCTGGCACAGGACCAGCCCATTGACACAGCAGTAGTGCTTGGGGAGAGTGGGTCACTGCCTCCACTGCACTACTGCCAAATAGATAACCATGGAAGGCAGCACAAAAAAATAAGCAGGTTAGGGTCTGGATGATGGCTGGCTCAGGGTGGGCCCATTGGCATAGCAGGAATGCTCAGGAGAGGGTAGGATCCTGCCTCTGCTGCACTTCCTACACCCAGGTAACCATGGGTGGCAGCACAATAGATATAAGCATGTTAGGGTCTGGATGATGGCTGTTAAAGGGCCAGCCAAATGAAACTGCAATAGTGATCAGGGGAGGGTGGGTCACTGACCCCATGGCACTGTTGCAACCTAGGTGACTGTGGGTGGCAGCACAATGGAGATCAGCAGGTTAGAATTTGGATGATGACTGGCTCAGGGCTAGCCCATTCACACTGCAGTCATGCTTGGGGGAGGATTCTTCTCTGCCTCCACTGAACTGCTGCCACATGGGTGTCAGCAAGAGAGAAATAAGCAGGTTAAGGTCTGGGTGATGGTTGGCTCAGGGCTAGCTCACTGGCAAAGCAATAATTCTCAGGGGAGGATGGGTCACTGCCCCCATGGCACTGCTGCCACCTAGGTGACCATCAGTAGCAGCACAACAGAGATAAGCAAGTTAGGGTCTGGATGATGGCTGTCACATGGCCAGCCCACTAGTAAAGCAGTAGTGCTTGTAGGAGGTTGCGTCCCTGCTTCAGCAGTACTGCTGCCACCTGGTAACCATAGGTGGCAGCACATGAGAGATACGCAAGTTATGGACTGGATGATGGCTGACTCTGGGCCAGCCCATTGGCATAGCAGTAGTGCTCAGGAGATGGTAGGTCACTGCATCCACTGCACTGCTGCCACCTAGGTAATCATGGATGACAGCACAAGAGAGATAAACAGGTTAGGATTTTGGTGTGGCTGGCACAGGGCCAGCTCATTGGTAGTGTGATGGGCACTTGTTTTGTGGTTTTATATTGGTTGCTGCTGACTGGCATGTGATGTGATTGGTTGGCGTCCTTTTCTGGGCGGGACTATGTGCGAACAACAGTCATGCGGATACTGTGTTCATGCAAGTTTGCTTGAAGAGGATTTATGAGAAGAATTTTATTTATTTTTAGGGAGTTTCGTAGAGATATTTTTTGGGGGGGGCATCATTTATTTCAGGGGATTTTATGGTATATGCTGCTTGTGTTAACTTTTGTCCAGTTTCTTTCACTGGACTTTCTGTTTTTTACCTTTTTTCCACCATATCTTGTGGTTCTTGTGGGATATTTTCATCGAGAAGTTCTTCTTCTTTGCAGCATTCCAGGATATAGAATTCAGTTTGGTAAGTGGTGGTCAGGTCGAAGTTGTTTCAGTGTATAGAGTTGTTCAATGATATTATCAGTTAACTCATCTGCAGCCTGAGGGCGATTAGCTTTGCCTTTCTCCTTTAGGTGTTTTTGCTTCGAGAGCAACACTTGTCTTGTTTTTAAAAATTTCTGGGATGTACTGATTGATTCTGGGTAATTGTAGTCCTTAATATATTGCTCAATGCTCTGTAACCTAGATTTCAATGTGATCAGTTCATTGTCAGTCCCATCTAGGTATAACAACTTATAAAATAGTGACACAATATTGGGTTTAACTTTTCAGGAGGAATATGCTGAACTGGAATTTTGATGCCCATAGTTTCTTTCACGTATTTCTGTAAGTTGTTAATGTCAGCCATTATTTTCCAGGTTGTATTTTCATTTCTAGCACTTTAATGAAGTTATCTATTACTTCAGTTTCTATCTCTATGTTGTGACTTGTGCCTTCTCCTGGGTCTTGTGTTTCAGAAAAACTGCATGTCCGATAAGCCAGATCTAACAGCAGCTCCCAGTCTTGCTTGAATTGAGTGCAACTGACTATTACTTCTTCTGCAATATTCACAGGCTTTTTAGTCAATTTAAGAGACAGTTTATTATAAGTGTGATGTTGTCTGACTTTCGGTAATGGTTCATTTGAGTTCTGGAGAGACATTTTAGACAACATTAATGCAGTGTTTCTTTTTAGGCAGGATGTGACTGAGACGCGATGTGACTACTTGGATGTGCAAGATGCTAGTCTGCAAGAGAAACTGGAAATGCAGGTGAGTGGTTCATGCTTTTTTACAGGTGTGCATGATTGCTAATTTAGGCTCTTACAAGCAGCATTCTTGGGACTACAAATGGTGCATGAACATGAATGATGTGTGGAAAGTGAATATATCTACCCTGTGACATATGGAGTGTATGTATAAATGTAGCAGAATGCCACTGTACATACGTCAGCACTTGTTTATCCAATGGGGTGAAAATATACAGTTTTATTCCACGATTGTATCCACCACACCTATTGTATAAATATATATACTGTGTGTGTATATATATATATATATATATATATATACACACACATATGTATACAGTGTGCGTGTGTGTGTGTGGATTTATTTACTGCTTATCAATTTAATTAAAATGTGTTTCTGGGAAAGTGGACTTGGTGACTATCCACTTTTCCAGACATGTTAAGAGGCAAGCAGCAATAGAAAGTTTCCATCATAATTTACAACATTCATTCATATTATTTGCAAATGTTTATGGCAATGTACAGTAATTGTTTAATTGCACTTTAAAAGATCCACAATAAACTCTTATTTCAAGTACACAAGTAAAGGATTCCAAAGGAGCAGCAGATTTTTATCATCATTAAAGTGTATATTTTTAGGTCTTGCCAGATAGTTTGATACCTTTGAGATATTCAAAAGTTTCTATTATGCCATACCTTTCTCTTCTGACCTCAAGTGAGGACATTTATGCTGTACAGCTGCTGCTCATGTGACTTTAACAGCACCCCCCACACCTTTTTGGTGGTCCCTTTCTATACTGTGTCCAAGGCATTATGATCTTTTTTGAGATTGGAGTTTAAAAACTGTGCACAGAACTGCAGATGCAGCCACAGAAGGGACCTAATACAGGGATAGGAGCCCCTCAAGCTGGTGAAGTATATGCTGATACAGCACAGCATCCAGTTGACCTTCACATACACCTTGTGCTGGGCTGATGATTTGAGGCTGTCACAAATGATTATCCTAAGTCCCTTTTCACTAAAGTCTGGTTAACACTAACACCTCCTATTCAATACTCTGTTTTTAGGGTTTATTTCAAATATATATGACATTGCACTTCCTCACATTGAATTTGTGCTGCCAGACCCTGGATTATTTTTCCAATCTCACTAGGTCTCTCCTTAGTTCCTTTATTTCTTCTTCTGTGCCCATCCTGCTGCAGATTTGTCTATCATCTCTGAACAAGATAATTTCACCCTGTATGCCCTTCTGTATTTTGCAGATTAGAGATGTGTTTGTGAAGTTGGCCAACTTTTTGAAGCTGAAAGTGCAGACTTCACAATGTTGTTTGCGAAGTGAAGTAGCATTTTTCTGCTAAGTGATTAAACTTGACATGCAAAGTTGCCACTTCATGGAAAAAAGTGCCACTTCACCTGAAAAAAAACATTGCAAAGTTGGCAAAGTCAGAGTTGAGGGTGCCAATTAGAACTCTGTGAAGCTGTGCAATGTCAAAGTTTTGAAACTTTGTGTCAACTTTACCAACAGAGTTTAACTTTGCTGCATCTGTATTACAGATGAACACTCTAAAGAGTTTCAGACCAAGGAATGAATCATGAAATACCCCACTAGTCACATGCCTGACTTCTGAATGACTAACTTTTGCCAAAACCCTCAGGTTACTACAGTATCTATGAGCCGGTTTCTTATTCAGTTGTCTAATCTATCCCCCACTCACATTGCACTCACTTTTTCACCAGGCTTATATGTGGCACTGAGTCAAAGGCCTTCCAAATTCCCAGTACAAGATATCCACAGCCTAAACCTGATTCACTGTGTTGTGAACATCAGTGTCATTAGTTTGGCATGACCTCCCAAAATATGAGCCGGTGTTGGCTCATACCCTCCATTCTTTGCTTCTCATGGAATACCATCAATTCACTCCTTGATGACTGTCTTGAGCAGATTGCCAACTGTAGAAGTCAGACTCTCTGGCCTGTAGTTCTCTGGTCCCTCTTGCCTCCTTCCTTGTGAAATGGAATCACATTGGCCTTTATCCTATCTCCCAAGACCATTCCTGTTTTTGGAGCAGTTAAACAGATCTGCTGGAAGAGGAAGATCTACCTGGGCTATTCCCCCTCCCTAAACCCCCCTCGCTAATACTCAAATTTAGATTAAATAACCTACTGAACTTAACTTTTCTATTGACAATTCTAGTCCACTGTGCCATAAAAATATGTTTTTTAAATGAACTCTCCAAAAAACAGACAGCCATATCCATTTTGTTTTCAATTTTATAGTCCCTTTGCATAGCCAAAAATAGTCCTTTTGCTACTATAAAGACAGAGTAGTGATCATGGCCAAAACCATATCCTATATTCTAATAGCCTATGAAAAACTCTGTGGATGCCAACAACAGCAAAGCTGTTCATTAGCAAATGTATAGATCTTGTTTGCATCTCTACCATTGCTGCTGCTTAGGAGGGCTGGCTTTGGTAAAATGGGAGAGTGCCTCAGAAAAGCACTAGCAAATGGGCAAGAAGGAGGGGTGGAGGAACAATGGGGAAAAATCAAAACTGCCATCACAGAGGCAACAAACCTTTGTGTAAAGCAAATAATCAAAACAAAATGAAGGAAGAAAACACTATGGTTCTCAAAAAAGGTGGCAGGGAAGGTTAGGGAGAAAGATAGCATTCAGGAAGTATAAGGAAGCTAGATGAAGCTGGACAGAGAACTGTACCAGTTAAAGAAGAAAGAAGCAGGGAAGGCAGTCAGAATAGCAAAGGCTCAAACCAAGGAAAGGATAGCCAACTTGCTTAAGAAGGGGGATAACACATTTTATAGGTATATTAGGGAGTGAAGAAAGACCAAAAGAGGGATAGTGAGGCTTAATAAAGGCTAGGGGGGGTGGGCACAGGGTGACAGTGAAAAACAGGGATTCTGAACGAATACTTCTGCTCAGTATTCACGAAGGAGGAGAGGTACCTAAACCAAACAACAGAAGCACTCTGGGTGGGGGTTGGAGGGTCGATGCCAGTCCATTCACAGAAGAAAGGGTCCTTAAAGAACTCCTAAAACTGAAGGTGGACAAAGTAATGGGGCCTGATGAGATTCACCACAGAATTCTAAAAAAAAAACCAGGGGGAGAACTAGCGACACCACTAACTACCCTTTGTAACAAATCATGGGAGGACGGTGTGGTACGTGAGGACTGGGGGAAGGCAGATGCAGTTTCCCTTCACAGAAGTAGAAGCAAGGAAGAGCCAGGAAACTACAGACCTGTTAGTTTGACCTCAGTGGTAGGGAAAATGATAGAATCACTTCTGAAAGAAAGAATTGTTGAGTACTTAGAGGCCAGCGGGGCATAGGACCCAAGGCAGCATGGATTCACAGTGGGAAGGTCATGTCACACAGACCTAATAGATTTCTTTTACAGGTTGATCAAAGTAGTAGACCAGAGTGGGGCTGTGGACATGGCCAACCTAGACTTTAGCAAAGCAATTGACACAGTCCCACACAAAAGATTAATAAATAAGTTAACCAGCCTGAGCGTGGGTCTCAACGTGGTAGCCTGGGTAAAACATTGCCTGGCAAAGAGGATGCAGAGGGTAATAATAAGCAGAGTCCACTCACAAGAAAGGGGGGTTACTAGCCAGGTACAGCAGGGTTCAGTACTGGGACCAGTCCTCTTTAATGACATTGCAGAGGGACTGGAAGTAAAAATATGCCTAATTGCAGATGACACAAAAATCTGCAACAGGGCTGATACACAAGAGGGGTGAAAAGGATGAGAAGGGACTTAGCAAGGTTGGAGGAATGGTCAAAACTATGGCAGCTTAGATTCACTGCAAAGGAGTGCAAAGTAATGCACCCGGGAAACAAAAACTCAGGGGAAGAGTACTCAATGGGATAGAAGGTACTAACAACAACAAAAATGGTAAGGAACCTAGGGGTAGTCATATCAGACAACCTAAAGGTAGGCAAGCAATGTTAGAAGGCAGTAAGGATGGCTACGGGGATACTGGAATGCATAGGGAGAGGCTTCACCAGTAGAAAACAGGAAGTTGTTATCCCCCTATACAGACAGTTGGTGAGACAACATCTGGAGTACTGTGGAGACCAAATCTCTGCAAGGACATAGACAGGATGGAGGCAGTTCATAGGATGGCAACAAAAATGGTGCAGGGTCTGCACCAGAAGCCATACAAAGAGAGACTAAAGGAGCTTAGTATTTATACCCTCAAGGAAAGGAGGGGGAGGGGGGGCATGATAGACACTTTCAAGTACCGCAAAGGAATCAACAACGTCCAAGCGGGTAGCATCTTTCAGAAAAAGAGATGTGCAAGAACAAGGGGGCACAATTTGAAGATAGAGGGGGACTGCTCAGGGGAAATATGAAGAAGTTTTTTTTTCACAGTGAGGGTGGTGGACACATGCAATGGTCTTCCTGAGGAGGTCATGGGATCAAAAGCAGTGGAGGAATTCAAGAATGCATGGGAAAGTCATAAGGCAATTCTAGTGAGGGGTAGAAAAAAGTAGGCTGTTGGTAACTAGGATCTGCAGCTTATCCAATAGGTAAGGAAACAGGCAGACTGGGTGGGCCAAGCGGTCCTTATCTGCCATAAACTTCCATGTTTCTATGTTTCTACACAAAATGGTCACATCCCCTTACCTCTGGTTGCAAGAAGGCTTCTTTAGTTTCTGGCCTCAATCAGGCTTCCTATTAGCTGCATAATTGCACCATCCCTGAACCAACAACCTACTACTGCAACATGATGCACCCGCCTCCTGAAACATCCCCTGGTCCTGAAACAATACTATCCTGCTGCAGCAAATCCTTCTCACATTTTGATCAGTTCCTTTAGTGCTGAAACAATACTCTCTTGCAGAAACAAGTTCTACCTGCATCCCAAACAATTGCCCTGGCACAGAAACTACATTCTTTATCTGCAGCGAGTCCTTCCTCTTCCATTGGCCTGGAACCATGAATAAAAACCCTCCTACTGCCCAAGAGTTCTGTGCAGTCTGGAAGCATTGAGCTTTTAAGTCCAATCCACCAGTTTTCAACAGCTTTTGGATGCTTTTAAACTGCTATTCTGCTGGTTTTCTTCCTTCAGATATCAGATATTTATGGACATGGCTAGACCTTGCACCAACAGCATATTGTCTTCTATCTGGGCAACAAACTATCAAAATGGAGCAGATGAAGGAACATCTCAGACAGATGAACACCAGGAATGGGTAGGTTTGGATGTTGTACTTGGGTAAAGCCCTAACTGGGTTGCAGTACAAGAATGATAAGACTGTGTTGACACTCACAAAGTCAAGGATCTGAGCTTGAGAGTGTGCCTAAAGTGCTAGAAGGCTAACGAGGAGAAGGGCTGAGAATTTCAGAGGATTGGAGGTAGACTGCTCCCCACCACATGAGTTCCATCTGAGGAAGCCCAGATGGTATGAGAAAATCAGGGATGGCAATGAGAGGGAAAATGCAAGGGTTTTGTATCATGCACACCTATAGCTGGAATTTTGGTTACTGGGTACAGATAATTTTTGCTTAAGGACATTCTGCTTAATATGCACCAGTTTCCATAGGTGCAGCTTTAATCCTCATCTGCCTCTCAAAAGCCCTACCATGTGCTTACAAATGGGGTGGATATACTGGTCTCTCTGGGGTATAGAACAGTGATGGGACTGGGTGGTTGTCAAGCAAATGGCAATGATTGTTGGAAGATTATAACTAGAAAAAGGACCACCAGCTCCAATTTTATAAATTGGTAAGCAACAGAAGCACCCTCAATCAATCAACCAATCAAAATTTGTATTTATTCAGGTGATCATCATTGAGCAAGGCTCATTTGCAAGATGGACCTAGTTGGTAAAGGTCAAATACAATGCAAACTACATATATACACTCTTGATAAATGAATACAATTGTCAATATCAAAAAAAATCATGATAAAAGGATACCATTTTCAAAATCAGGAGATTATATATATATATATATATATATATATATATATATATATATATAGTCATAACATAGATAAATATATAGCAGCAGTGAATATCTAACAGTATGAGCAATTTATAATTTGATCCTGCATGTAACACATAAAGAAGCACCTCATACGAATAAATCAGGGCAACAGGTAGGGAGACTTGATAGAGGTTACCAATAGGTCTAGGGGAGGTGATAGGGTGGGGGGTGAAGGGGAATTTAAGGGAGCAAGAGGACACAAGGTGTATTAGAACTGGATACCCATACAAAGTTAAAAAGAAAAGGGGGGACCAATGGGGATGATGGGTACAGGCCTCTGAAGGATCGTGGAAACTATGGCTGACTAGGAATGAGGGAAGCAGTTGCACAGTTCCTTAATGTGGTGGGAATATAGAGTCTTGAAAGAAGACAAGCTAACAGGGCTACTGAGTTGCAGGCTTTTTTGTAGTTTATTCCAGAGAGAGGGCAGTAGGCAGCTTATGGCTGCTCTATCAAAGTGCGATTTAACTTAGGGTATTTTCAAGGTAATAAAGGAGTAGCTTCTCAGAGCATAGTTACCTGAAGTGCTTAGAGGGAGAGAGTCATTAATGAATTGTGGGAGATTATTGGAAATAGCTCTCAAGGTCTGTAGAGTAGCATTTATGTCCCGTCTGAATTGAGCAGAGGTCCACACCACAGCCTCATACAAGGAGCAATGGTGTGTGTTAAAGGGGAGACCTGTTATGAACCTCAGAGCTCTGTGGTAAAGCATTTCTAGTTTTCCAAGCAAAAAAGCTGGGCCCTGACTATAAAGGTAATCTGCGTAGTCCAGCAGTGAAAGAAGTGTTGATTGGACCAGCTGCTGTTTAGCATCAGTCGTGAGAAAGTGGTTAATCCTAAAGAAAAGTCATAACCTTTGCTTTAGTTTTTTAACAAATCCTCAATATGCTCAAGGTAGGAGAGTCTATTGTCGAGCCAAACTCCCAGGTATTTAAATTTCATGACAAATTCCAGTTTTTCACCCAACAATGCAGAAATCTGTGGTATTGCTTCCATAGATGCTGGGTTTGATGCATGTAAAAATGATGAAAACATCATCGCCTTTGTTTTTATTTGCATTAAGGAGGAGCTTTTTGCTTAGGAGCTGGCTCTGTAACAGGTTAAATTCAGCTTGAAGGTCTCTACATGCAGCTTCAGGCGTGGGGTGGCTTAGGTAGAGTACAGTGTCATTGGTGAATAAATGGATGTTGGCTTTATGGATGGAATCATCAATGCTGTTGATATAGATTGCACACAACAGAGGACCTAAAATAGATCCCTGAGGTACACCTCTCAGAAGAGGTTTCAGAGGTGATAGCTCACCTTCTGCTTTGACCTGCTGGAGGCAATCTGAAAGATAGTTAGCAAACCGTTTCAGAGATAGTGTGTCCAAGCCCAAAGTACACAGTAATGAAAGGAGAAGACTGTGGTAGACAGTATCGAATGTCTTGTTTAGATCTAGGAATACCACACAGTGTGGAATGGTGCCTGGTATTTGTGTTCATATGCTCACTGTTTTCTAAAAAGTCTACTGCAGTAGCATATCTGTCTTTTCTCTGTTTTTTCTCTTTCTATATTGCCCCATTTTCAGGTTGGTCACCTGAGCGCAAAATGGGTGCTTCTTTACTGTATTCTTCAATTTCTAGCGGTCTAGCGCTTTTATTTTTTTCCTTTCTGCTCTGCATAGGAACAAATACCAGCCTCCCATTGTCTCATTCATTGAGGTATAGTGTGTTTCAAAATCATAGCTTAAGCACAGGAACTTGGGCTGGAGCTACTCGAACCTGTGCATTAGACCGTGGATGTAGCTGCTGGCCTTAATGTGTTTTGTGTTTGTTTAGAAAGCCCTGCTCCCAGACTATTAAATAAAGCACACAGGGATAAGGTCTGGGAACAGGTAATTAAGTGTAAGAACCATTAAAAAGTATAGTAGTTTGAGTGTTTGAAGTATAGATACACCGCAGCTAATCCTGTCTGCCATTGTTTCAGCGTGCAGTGCTGTACAGAGCACCTTGGACACATTGACTCAGTCCTGGCTGCACATTCCCATTGTAAATAGTTCAAATGCAAATGTTATAAAGGGGTTTTAAAGCCACTGTGTTGAAAATTTCAGTTGTGGTTATAAAAAGATATGAGCACACTTTTTAGAGTTTAGAGCATGATGTTTACAGCATGAAGCACCTTACTGGGCAGTTAGAATTCAGAAGTTGTGTGCTCCATGCTGTGAGACTGCTAAATATTGCACACTCTAAGACATTGTGTGAGGCAGTCTGCAATATTATCCCCAAAGCTCATGCTGTCTGTGGTTTTGGCTAGTTAGCATAAGATAGTTTAGCCCTTTTTATTTTGGGGTTGCTCCCAGTGTAAACAAACAGCCTTTTACACTATTAGAACCTGAAGTTCACTCCTACCTGAAAACACAGGGACTGGGCGTGGTGCTCACACTGAGGCTGTTGTTTCTGCTGTCTCCTTAGGAGGCAGCCGGCCCTTTCCTTCACTTAGTTATAGTTGGGGAAAGGGGAGGAGCCATCTGTTCCTGAGGCAAAGCTGTTTTTCTGTTATATTGTTTTGTTTTATGAACTTTAACATTAGCAAACATGTATAAAGGTAATTCATTCAGTTGAGCTCATGGTATTAAAATAATAAAATGATTGTGGGCTTCTTGCTGTAATAGTTGGTTTGAGGGAGGAGTCAGCAATAATCACATGTTTATGCTTTATTATAAATGAGGTATCCTTTCTAGGAGACCTCAGATTCATCTTGGGATCAGCCGGTCACTGACCCCTCTGTTTAGGTCTGCTCCTTTTCAGATCTGTAGCCAACTCTATGTGCTGGTGAGGTGATTATTACTGAGTGTACCTCAATAAAGCAGGAGTTGAATACTATTTTATGTTTTTTTTTGTTCATTTTGTATTTTATTTGCCGAAATGCATTGATTTTGATGGCTTTTTAAGTTCTTTTTTGTCTGCAATAAATTTCTGGTCTGGCAATTGCCTTTCCAACACCTTACATCTATGTGTCAGTGTCCGTCAGTACACCCACAAACCATGACACACAGACAACATTTCTGTTATCTGAGTCTCTCTGCCAGTCTTTGGTCACTTTTGCAAGGGCCGTGATGGTCCTATGATTAGCTTTAGGTTTAACATCTTAGTATTTTCTAGGTATAATCTCAACTGGGTACTTAAAATTGTTTCCAATAGTTTAGCTAGAACAGGAAGACATGATATTGGCCTGTAATTATTGAGATCACAGGGGTCTCCTGACTTAAACAGGGCTATAACAAGTGCCATTTTTCATACGGGAGGAGGGTCCCCTGAGATAGCGATAGGTTGAATACATGTGTAATAGTCACAGCTAGTACATGATATGCAATCTTCAGAAAATGTGGGTCGAGGGAGTCAGCACCGGCATTTTTCTTAATATCCAGATGTGTCAGGAGGTTTTCAACCTATTTCAGTGAAGTAGGTTGCAAGGAGAATACTGATGTAGTATGCACTGATTCAGCAAGGTGAGTGCCAAGCTGTGTGTGTAGGGAATTAGCAGGAGAGTTGTCAAATGCTAACCCTGCAGTAGCAAAGTGGTTGTTAAAGGATTCCAAAATCTCCATCCTGTCACTGATAGTCTTATTACCAGAGATAATTTTAGCCCGAAGCTGGATTCTAGGTGTGTGGCCAGACAGATCTTTGATAGTTCTCCAGAATTTCGATGGACTGTTAGTGGCGGAGTCAGTTTTAGAATGATAGAATGCTGACTTTGCATCTCTAACCAAACTGGCACCAATCAGTAGGAGTTTTTGTTTTACATGCTTTTTTCCAGAGTTTATCTCTCTCTCTACTAGAGCGGTTTTTAGATCAGAGGAAAACCACTGAAAGGTTTTGTTCCTCACACATACTTTTACTTAAGGGGCATACTTATCTAGAGACCCAGTAACAATTTCATAGAATTATCATAGGCCGGATTTATTGTTTTTACCAGATAAAAATTCTGCCATTTAAAGTTTTTCATTTTGTAACATAATTTGGAATTTACTGTTACGCATCTTTCATGAAATTGCTACCGGCTGAATAAAAAAAAAGTAAATAATAATTTAATCCACAACTTCAAGAAGATGTGCAATAGTAAATTCTAAATTATGTTACAAAATGAAAAACTTTAAATGTGTTTTGCACAGGATTTGTATGTGTGATGCATAATCTAGAAGTTTATCTCCTGGGGATTCAAGATATAGAGTCTTGTGAAGGTAGTATCCTGCATTTACAGTCACAATGATATACAGTACTTTTGCATCTCTTTACAAAGAAGATATTTGTTGTTTAAAATTCCTGATATACAGTACTATACCTCATAAGTGACAAGAATGCATATTTCAATGTACAAAGAGTACCCATAGGTCTCACAGTGTGCAAGGCCACAGCCCTCCCTCCATCTTGGCCAGCCACTGTCTCATGAATGAAAATACTCACACTCCTTATAGCGATCAACTGATCAGCTTTTGATCAGTTGTACTATAGAGAATGCATGTGGTTTCATTCATTCAATGGATAGCAGCATGCTGACATGAGAGGTGAGGGGAGCGCTGTGTCAGCCACCAACCATGGGACATAATCAAGAGGAGAAATGTAATGCACTCACCCTCACAAATATTTGCTGTCTACACTGAGCACATGTTCAAAAGACTCTTTATTTAAGTACTCAGATCATATTAGCAGTGGTGATACTTGAAAACCCTTTCTTCACTTGATTGTGCATGATTCTATGCAGAGGCAGCAGTTTTTCAGAGTAGCTCCTTTACTTGACATTGTGAACTATGGGACATATTACTATTTTGGGGGCTACTGGGGAAGAAGTAGAGTGGAACTGATGTGGGGGGGAGGGATGTGAGGTGTTAATCTGTTACTGTTTTGGTCTGTTGGAACTAAAGTGGAGTACAAACTGCTATAAGGCTGGGGAAAGGGAGTTATTCATTGTAATTAATCCATGTGCCTACACTTTTTAACTACTGGGACTGGGCTAGGGAGGAATAAGTGGTACAAGAGTGGGGGGATTGGGGTTTATTTTACATGGCAGAGGATGGGGAAAAAGGAAGGGAAAGAGTGACTAGATAATCATGGATAGATTTTCTTTTCTTTTTTGCAAGAAAAAAATATGTAGTAGTACTTCATCAGAAAGTGCCACTGTTGCTGAGTGAATTACTACATGAAGTCGAACTTCACAATAGAAGAAACACTAGGTCAAGTATTTGCCCGGCAAAGTGGACAATTCCCAGGTGAAGAAATGTGTGAAGTGCAACTTTGAGGTATGCATAGTTAGAAAACTTTATGTAGTTGTCCAAAAAGCAAAGTTTTCTGACTTTGCCATCCACTAGTTACTTGTAACATTGCAACGGTGCAGGGAAAGTAGTGTTGGTCAGCATGCAAATGGTTCTAAGGGCCACACATAAAGCATAATGACCCTCACACAGTCAGTTGCACAGTTTCGCCACAATCCCCTGCTTACAAAAATACTACATGTTGATCGTATGGAGTATCCCAATGCTGAAACCATCTAGACTCAAGCAAGCACTTGGATCAGATCATCAAGGGGCTGTTCAGTAAAACACTGTCACCAGAGAGTGAGATTACATGGGGGGGGGGTCCACTGGATGCTAGGGAGTGTTAAAGGCTCAGGGAGTGGGTGGAGGGCCATTACAAAACTAGGGAAATATAATTTTACGGCTCAGATGTGGTCCTACAAGTGAGAACAGAACAGGGGGAAGATTATGGTGGTAGTGTCAGGAGATCTGAGAATTGCATGGCATCAGGAGGCTGGCACTATTCCATGTCTAGTCCTTTATGGCACTCACAAGGAAGTATTTTAGTGTGAGCAGCAGGTGCAGTCATACACAGTACATAGCATATGCACTCATATTTGAGAAGGCTAAGAAAAAACAGGAGGCCTATTTAATATTATGAACAATAACACTTTAAGAGAACAACTGGATTTATGGAGAGTAGAATCTCACATCCTGTGAAACGAGAAGAACTGGATCTATAGTACCTCTCTACTGAGCCATACAGCCATTAGAGTATGTCAGTTAATGATGCATGCAGCCATGACAAAATGGAGATTGATCAACAGTGGTGGAATTAGTCTAAAATAAAAACATAGAAACTTAGAACTATAAATGTTGTTGGTAGAAAAAGGTCCTGCAGTCTGGCCAGCTCTGCCAATCTAATATTGATTTTGTGTCTAGTACACCAGTAGCTATGTGGTAGAGTTCATTGAAGTTTACACCCTAGCCCATAGCCCAAATTATTTTTATATTTATGTATTTGAAACTTTTCCAACTGGGATAACACTATGAGATGCAGTATCTTATTTTCTTGGGGGGCCTGGGAAGAAAACAGCAAGCAGATGTATAACTTTGCAGAGCACAACATCAGTTTCATTCCTATACACTGTACACATATGAGGTGGAAATACAATGTGAAAGCAAATAAGATACACAACATAACTGCAGGAGTTTATACAGTATAAGGAACAATAACAGTAAGGAAATGTGGGCCTTAAATTATGATTTACTATGAAGGTTTGTGTATATTGGACCAACACTTGTACAAGGGGTTTCATTTTATCTACAGTTCCATTTTATATGAAAGGGGGCTCCTGTGTTTTCTATTTCAGAAACTAAAACCCACTTATAAGCAAGAAATCTATACAATAGCATAAAAGCTTATGTTGTTATACACTGTACAGTATGTGTTTTCAGTGAGTCTGAGAGTAACTAGCTCTAGTGGAAAGTAATGCCCCAATCCTGACTGATATTCATCAATGAGAGTGTTCTTCAGACATTAAAGGAAGAGCAGATGATAAAGAATTTGTGCACCACTTTTTCATATTACTGGGAAAATTGAAACGGTGGAGTATTTATTAAGATAAGTTTAGAACCATTTCTGTCTAAGGACACAGTACTGAGCCATCCTCTATAAAATCCACGTCTACAGATGTGACTATTAAAATATGTTTTTCTTTTCAGTTCATTCTGGACTACAGTACTATTTCTTTGAACATGAAATTAGGCTACTGCTATTTGTTATCCTGTCACATGAGTATGAGTTTATCAACTTGTATATATAAGTAACCCACTAGCAGATATCAAATAAACAACTGAAAAAACTGACCAAAGACTTGGAGTATGTGTAGATGCACTGTTGGAAACTGAAAAAAATGAACCTTTAGCTTCTAATCAGTATTTTGATGAAATCACAAAATTAAATGTCAGGCACCTAGCTCACCACTGAAATAACTACAGAGAAGCTAAAACTGTACTGAGGAGATTTTATTCAGATAGCAGTGTTGCTGCTAGTTATTTGCTACAAAGCCATTTGGTTGTTTGTAATCATTTGACTGACTGACTTATTTACTATTTGCCAGCAGAAACAGCCCACATGGTCTATCAAGTCTGCTCGAGTGTGCAGCTAGCATCCCACTTGCAGCTGCCCCCCTTGACCCCCCACACAGATGAGTGCCAATTGATTTTGAACCAGATTAAGGTGTTGGTGATATTTCCAGCGAATGGAGAAAATTTGGCCAAGACACCAGGGAAATTCCCCTACTGGGGGGAAAACCTATTTAGTAATATAAAGTATGAAAATCTGATCTACGGTTTCTTTTCTCAAGAATGGGCAAAAAGGAATTTAAGCACACTGCACTGTTTCATAGCTATTTTCAAATTGAATATTTTCATTATGAGGTATGGGTATACTCTACTACAGAAAGAGGGCAGTCATGTGGAATTGCACAATAAAATAATCAAATATATAAGGCAACTGTGTCAGATGGAAAAAAATAAGTTGACAAATGATAGATTGTTGGAATTATGGAAAAGTCTTTCTTGTGTTACAGACTCAGATGTACCTATTACTTGAAGAAGATGAAAGGGGAGGATGTTTGTATTATTTTTGTTAGACTTGATATAATGTATTCCCTGTGTTTCTCTTTTATTTCTTTCTGTTTTTTGTTGTAAGACATATGTGGTTTCTTTTGTATGTTTTTTTTTCTTGGTGTCTCAATAAAAAATTCCCCTACTCTTTTTGATAATTGCCATGGGATCTTTAACGTCCACCTGAACTACCACCAGAACAGGCAGATGGGACCTCAGTTTAACGTCTCATCCAAAAGACGGCACCTCAGAAGTGCAGCACCCCCTTCATGCTGCACCACAGTGTCAGTATTAGGATACTAACCCAATTGCTAAGTGTGGGAATGGAACCCATAGCCCTCTGACACCCCTCTGCCAGGTGTGGGAATTGAACCCACAGTCCTCTAGCAGCCCTCTGATCTCCCAGCATCAGAGGCAAGTGTGCTACCTGCCAAGCCACTGGAACACTATCAACTTCCTTTGCACTCAAACTGTCTCTGATTAAAAAAAAATAAAACACATTTGATTATTGCTTAGATTCTATAGAATTTGCTGATGTAGCTGGCAAGGCTGTTTGTGATTCATTTTTACATTCGCTTGCGCACATGCGCAAGGAACATCTTGGGAGAATAGGACACTTTGGAGGTGTGCCCCTACCCTGCAGTCCCCTGCTCCATTGATCAGGCATGGCAGTCCTGCACCAATCGGACGTGGTGCTGTATATGACAGTGGTGATCTTCTCTTAAAAGAAAACCACCGCTGTCATACACAGAACCGCATCACGCCGCCCCCCCCAAATCTTTGCTGCTGCAGCACAAGGCCCACCCCACTCGTGGCCAACATCCCGCGTCATCTGCTGAGGGGGATGCCCAATCCCCCGTTGGCTCCATGCCCCCCCAGCCATCCTTCTGCCACTCTGGGAGCCCACACCAGCATTGCAAATGTCCCATGTCGTCTGTTTTTTTTTTTTTAAAACCTGCAAATTGAAAACGGTCCCACGGCGCTTCTCCCAGGCCCCCCTTCCACAACCCGCACCCACCCACTGTGCACCCGCCTCCCCACCCCTCACCCCATACTTACCTCCGGGCTCGTGCGATGATCTTGATGGACGGGAACACGTCTGCACTCTTCAAAGCCGACGCGAACTGAGAAATGCCGGTAAGCTGTATAATGGGCTAGATAGGGGTTTTTCAACTTATTGCATATCTCGGGCATTTTGGAATTTTTGCGCAAATTTTCAACATAGGGTTTTGGGACCCCTTCTCATGAATGATGTCAATGTCATGGCGTTATTCCGGGCCGAAGGTGATTTCGCAGTCACCGCGCAGTCACTGCATGAAATCACCTTTGGGCCTGAATAATGCCATGACAGTGACATCATTCATGAGAAGGGGTCCCAAAACCCCATGTTGAAAATTTGCGCAAAATTCCAAAAATGACTGTTTTATGAGTGTGCGCTATGCAAGTTCCTACGCACTCGTAGGTTTGCAAATTTTCAATATTTCACTCCAGATTTTCAACATTGCCATTTTACCACACCTTCTTATGAGTAGTATAGCTGTCATTTTTCACATCTCACCCAAAACATGCTTCCGCCCATGTAGCGCACAATGGTGCAGTCGGTGTGTGAAATCAATGTATGGGACACATTAAGAAAATCACAGTGACACTGTTCATGATCAGAGGTCTTAAAATGGCTATGTTGAAAATTTGGTGAAAAAATTCCTAAAAATGACTGTTTTACAAGCGTGCGTTGCGCAGTTCCTACTCATGCTCGTACATTTGCGAATTTTCAATATTTTCACTCCAGATTTTCAACATTGCCATTTTACCACACCTCCTTATGAGCAGTACAGCTGTCATTTTTCACATCCTGCCCAAAATGTGTTTCCGCCCATGTAGCGCACAATGGTGCATTCGGTGCGCGAAATCAATGTATGGGACACATTAAGAAAATCACAGTGACACTGTTCATTAGCAGAGGGTCTTAAAATGGCTATGTTGAAAGTTGGTGAAAAAATTCTAAAATGACTGTTTTACTTAGCGGCATTGCGCAGTTCCTACGCACGCCTGTAAGTTCGCGAATTTTCAATATTTTCACTACAGATTTTAACATTGCCACTTTACCACACCTCCATGAGCAGTACAGCTGTCATTTTTCACATCCTGCCCAAAACGTGTTTCCGCCCATGTAGCACACAACATGCAGTCGGTAAAAGTGTAAAATCAATGTATGGGACACATTAAGAAAATCACAGTGACACTGTTCATGAGCAGAGGTCTTAAAATGGCTATGTTGAAAATTTGGTGAAAAAATTCCTAAAAATGACTGTTTTACAAGCGTGCGTTACGCAGTTCCTACGCACGCTCGTAAGTTCGCGAATTTTCAATATTTGCACTCCAATGACATCCAAATACCTAAACAGCACATAGAAGCAAGCAACATTCAGCACTGGCAAATGCTTGTACTTCTTTGTCACTGATTTTTTTAAGCCATGTCCAAGTGCCAAATACCACTGCAAATACCTGCAAGCGAACGTTCGGCATTGACAAATGCTTGTTTTAAGTGAAACACAGACTGCCCATCATACTGTTGTTACTTCACAAAAACTTGTTTGCTTATAGCTTTTTTTTTTATCAAATCCCACTTCATTTGTCCTGGACTTGGGTCACCTCCATCATAGTCTAGCCAGTCATGATGTAGTGGGATGAGAGGAAGCTGTTGCATCATGAGTGGCTGCATTGTTTGGGGGTGCTCCTAATGTTAAGGAATCATGGAATGAGAATAGATCAAGGAATTGAAACAAAACAAGGTTGGGTATAATTACACCATTAGCATGCATTTCAGTTCTACTAAGAAAGCAGACAGATAATACAACCAGCAACATCAATGAGTTTTAGAGAAGTTAAGCAATTATAAAATGAATGTTTTCAGCTAGAAATAATATGGTGCAAAAAGGGTTGACAGTGTTCCTTGAATTAGTCACTATTGGCTAGTTCTTTTTAAGTCATATTAGCAGAAGTTCATTTAAAAAATGTCAGAAGTAGCTAACTAATAAATAGATGGTGGCTAAAAATAGCTACTTGTTTTTGGCATCTAGAACCAACACTGACTGCTAATAGCATATGAGTTATAATTTGCCTCTATGACAGAATCACAATTTCCAAATTTTGGTTTTCTTTCCCTTTATATCATAATTCATGATCTCTAGATTGCAGTTAGCAACATTTTTGAGGCAGAACAGCAATGGCTATAGGCTATCCTGTTGCCTGGCAAGCAATCTAATAAAACAATATAATATAGAATGGCTATGGGTTTCTCTCTATCACATTTGGACTGACAATTTTAATTATCATCAACAAGAAAAGCAGCCATTTTGGCTACTGGAGTAGGGGGCTCATAAACTCACACTAAGGGGAGATAATATCAAATCCAATCCCAGATGACAGGGTTGGAATTTGAATGTTCACCCTTTGAGTATAGATGATAAGTACACAGTTTTTTTTTTACATAAAGTTTTTTTCCTCCTCCAGCCATCCCAGATGGCTCACCAGCCCCATCCCTTGACATAGCTGACCATCCTCCTCCTCCCTCCACTCTGGCAGTGATGTAACCATGCAAATCCCCCCCCCATTGGGGGTCTGGGAGAGGAGGGCGACCCCCCCACAGAGCACATAATCCAGAAAAGGTTACCAGCTGGAGTGAAAGAGGTGGGTCAAGGTGTCCAGGTTGAGCTACATGGTCTGCTCCATTTTTCTGTAGCTGTTTCTTCTTCTGTCCCCTATCCCTCATGCCCTCTGAAAGCCATGTAATGCACAGATGCTGCATGTACATAGAGGCACACATACACTTAGGGACTGCAGTTCATTCCTCCTTCCCTAATGACCATTTGCCTGTCGGGTGTTAGCACTGCACCCAGGCCTCCACCTGAGGGCAGCCAAGAATTGGAAAGGCACATCTTCCCAACTCAAGAGAGGAAATCTGATAGTCAGCTACTTGATCTTCTCTTGGCTCCCCCCCCCCCGGCCACCCCATGGCAGCCTGAAACTGGGTCACCCGCATGACATGAGGAAAGGCATCACCAGTGCATCAGCCCTCAGTGGCACACTAGACCGGCTTAGTACACATGCTTTTTAGTGCAATTAGTCACTAAAATGACTGTGGCCCCAATGCAATGTTCACTTATTTTATACAAAAAGATCAGCTTAGAAAATTAACTCAAGCACAATAAATGATACTTCACAAATATTACTGCATGCTATAAAATGTCAAATCATATATATTAAAATCTGACGTACCTTATGAGTAAAAGTATTGTTGAAGGAAATTCAGTCAAGAGGAAGTCTACTGAAAATGTAATTTTCTTTCTGTTTTTTTTTTTTTTTGTTAATTAACACCCTGAATTTCAGGTCTGCTGTTTTTGCCATTAGCAAAGTGTTAAATTAAAACAACATACTTTTGCATGACCTGCCATCACTTCCCAAGCTGAAACCAGTCCTGCAGCGACAGATCCGAGTTTTGTAACTACTGCTGAGCAGGCAGATGTGTGAACATCCCCCTGGCGTTCCATATACATCTGCTTCACATGCATGCTTTCTAACTGCAAAAAAGAAAGAAAGAAATTCAATAGCATGATTTATTTTAAGGAAACCAGTACTACATAATGAGAAACAAGCAGATTAATAAAATAAGCAATAAGACATGACAGAGTGTACATTATGGTGACAAAATTGCAAACTTCAGGTGCACTGTAAGGCATAACGTGTGGCCATGTGCTGTTTAATCCACTTAAGAAATATGATTATATCACCACTGTTTCACACCCTGTACTGTCTTATTGTGTTTATAAATGGCTTTGAAAATATAACTTAAAAGTAATACAAATAAGACAAAATTATTTTAACAATTTAGCAGTTAAGACCATTCACTGAAATAGCTTTCCATTTTAACTTTGAAACCAACACATAGTCCATGTTCTGGTAATTGTTGTTGGACAGGTAAAAATAATAAAAGACAAGGAAAAAACATATTTATTTTATTAACATACATTTGCTACCTAATTTGCATTTCAAAATAATACAGGTAATTTTTAATGGAAACTGTTGAACCTGCTGGGTGGTTGGGGGTGATTTCTCCTGAATGCACTCATCCTTGTTTCAAATACATGTGCTCAGAAATTTCTTTAAGCAGTTTGGGTCTGCCTCTGCTCATGTAACTGCTCCCCCTTTTTATGTTGCCTTGCACTTGTGCAGCCAACATATTGCAGTAGTAGCACATTTGGAGATGCGGTCACTGTGGGTGATTGCAGAGCATGCACCAGTAGGTGTGTCCCTCATTCCCCAAAAAAGCAACTGCAAGCATTGATACCAGCAATACATAAACTGGCCACCAGATCAAAGAAAAGGTCCACTGCAATGAGAGCCAAGCTTCTCATGCAGAGGTGTGCCTTTTCTGGTGATTTGTTTACAATACAAACTTTGCAGCATGCTGCCGCAGATTGCCCCTACCCACTTCCTTTGCTGATGGGGGAGCCCACTCCCCATTGGCATAATGCAACCCTCCTCCCATTTACAGTCTGTGATGAGGGGGTGCCCAATCCCCCTCAGCATCATGCCACCTCTTCCTAGTTTAATTTGCTGACAGGGAAGCCCACTCCCCGTCAGCATAATGTCCCCCCCATTTGTTGTGTGCTGATGGGGGTGCCTAATCTCCCATCGGCTACAGAACCCCCCAAAAAAAAACACTCAGGTGGCATGCTGGCAGCCCACCTTAGTGTGCCAAATAAATGTCCTTGTAAAAGAAAAACTGTCCTGCGATGTTTTTTTTTGTTTTACACCTGCAAAGCAGAAAAAGGTCCTTCATCGACTCCGGTGGCCTTCCTGCAACCCGTGCCCACCCTCTGTGCACCCTGCCTCCCCACACCTCCCCTCACCCCATACTTACCTCCAGAGCCCGGCGCAACAATCTCCGGTGGGCTGGAAACACATCTACACTCTTCAAAGCCAACCACAAACTGAAGAAATGCCGGTAAGCTGTATAATGGCATAAATAGTTTTTTTTCAACTTTATTGCATATCTCTGCCATTTTGGAGAATTTTGACTCCAAATGTTCAACATGGGGTTATTGGGACCCCTCCACATGAATTCAGTCAATGCCATGGTGTTATTCAGTCCAGAAAGGTGATTTCACGGTTACTGTGCTGAATCACCTTTCGGGACCGATCAATGAAATGACAGTGCCACTGTTCATGAAAAGGGCTCTCAAAAAGCCTATGTTGGAAATTTGTGAACAAATTCCAAAAAAATGGCTGTTTCACAAGCATGCCTTGAGCAGTTTCCATGCATGCTCGTAACTTCGTGAATTTGTAATATTTTCACTCAAGATTTTCAAAATTGCCATTTTCCACACCACCTTATGAACAGTACAGCTGTCATTTTACATATCCTGGACAAAATATGTTTTCGCATGTCTGGCGCAGAATAGCAAGGTCGCTGTGCGAAATCAGTTTTCGGGACAGTGTGAGAAAATGACAGTGATACTGTTCCTCAGCAGAGGTCCTAAAATGCCTATGTTGAAAATTTGGTGATAAAGGTCCATAAAATGTCTGTGTTACAAGCGTACATTGCGTAGTTTCCGCAAACCCTTGTAACTTCACAAATTTGCAATATTTTCATGCCAGATTTTCAACACTGGCATTTTTTCACATATCCTTATGAACAGCACAGCTGCCGTTTTTCACATCATGCCCAAAATGTGTTTTTGCACCTGTGGTGCAGAATGGCGTGGTCACTGTGGGAAATCAACTTTTGGGACAGATTAACAAAATCACAGTGCCACTGTTCATAATGAGAGGTCCCAAAATGCCTATGTTGAAAATGTGTTTCTTCAGGGTGGGGGTGAGACTGGCATCAGTTCAATACTTCACTGCCATTCCTATTATGCTTCTCTAGCTCCTGCACTTCCAATGCCAAAGCCAGCGAGACAACATTCAGCATTGATAAATGCTTGTCTCTCTTTTCTTATAGTATAGCCTCTTCTCCACAACTCATTTCTTTTTTGTCTGTTGCCCCCACATTCAACACTTGGGATGCTTTATTTATTTATTTGAAAAAGTTTCACAAGGAAAAGCATACTCAGCTAAAATACCTCATTTTCAGATGTGTTCTGGGGGGAGTACAATTTGCATACAAAATTCAAGATAAATAAGATTACATACAATGAAACAAATTTGAGACAAATAAGTATAGCATGAACCAAGTTAAATAAACATATACTATGATATAGATCTGAAGCAAAAAAGGCTATGACAAGCTTATTATGTAAAAATGTTTCAGCAGTAGAAATAAAATATTGCAGATTCAATATATGAGGTTAGAGGGTAAGCCATTTGCAGAGACAGACTAGGTGGGGGAAAGAAGGAGAACACTGCCAGGCTGACTGAAGAATGGGGGAGAAGGAGAAAGGAATAGAGTAAGGGGGGACAGACCTTCAACGCACCAGGATGTATACCCCACATGGGTCAGTCTTGGATGGAAGCAACCCAAAGCCAGAGGGACTGGGTACCCAGGTCTAAAAGAAGAGAGATAGTGCAGGAGGGAGGAAGGCAGGTCCTTTTTCTCCCTCTGGAGTGGAAATTCCACAAGGGTCCAACACTGCCTGATGCTTGCACAGTCAGTGTTGTGGTGTACCTGCTTCTCCAGGGAAAGGTAGATGTGGTGATCACCCTTCTAACCTCACAAGAGAGTGAGGGTAGAAGGGAGAGATGCAAGAAACAATTCTCTGAAATGGAACTCCACAAGGGTTTGAACACTGCTCGATGTAAACCCAACCAATGTCACCTGATATTAGCCTACCTGGAGAGAGGCAGAGAGAGAAGAGAAAAGGGAGGAGAAGATTAGGCACAGCATTGCGAGGGGGGGGTTGCAGGTCTATTGAGAAGGAGGTCAGGCTCAGTGGCAGGATGGAGAGAATGTTTATCATAGAATAGAGGACTAAGAATTTTTTACAGTTCCACTTGCAGAATGTTCCTCTTCCAGCACACATGCACACACACACACACACACACACACACACACACACACACACACACACACACACACACACATATGCACTGCAACACAACACAACACAAAGACCTCATGTGGAGCCAGAGCTTAAATGTTATCTGTGGCCAGATAAGCAGCAGAGATTTCCCTGGTAAACAGGTAAAGATAGGAAGAGGGCTTTTCATGGTCAGCAAACGTGCACTAAAAATGGAAGGACAAAATTAACACTTTTATTTTTCTAATTTGTTTGTGTAAGGAGAATGTGATGATCAGGGAAACAACATGTTATTTGTTTAGATTTTTATTTAAGGTAGTTTTATTTTTTGGAATTAGCTACAGATTTTTACTGAGTAATGGAAGCAACTATGTTTTTGACAGCAGGTCAGTTCTGGGTGCAGGAGGGTTAACTATGTGATGTTGTAGCTAACAAATCCAGTCTGGTTTAGGAAAGGTTGACCATGCATTATGCTGCATTACTGCATGGTCACTTGACTGGTTTTCCCAATTAAGTTTCTTTGTGTTTTAGACCCATTTTATAATAAAGGAATACTGAGGTGTGATTTCACCTTAAACCAAGATGGCAGCTTGAACCTGAGTAGCTGATCCCCTACAATCTTTATCTGGCACTATTCTAAACCTGAGGCAATTAACATTTTAGCAGGTAATACACAAGGATTATGCTAATCATCAGCTACAGAGCTATCCCTGAACTAAGCAGGTCCTAATTTTATCCAAATAGATCTGGCCAATAGCTGACAGATGAGCCTGGCTGGGGAAGCCTTGTGAAGAGATAGCATGGCAGTGGCCACCAAGCAGCGCTACGATTCGGCAGCGATAAAAGGGATGTTTGCTAGGCTGATGCTGCAGATGGCAGAAGTTACAGCAACATTGAACCAAACAATTCAGGCCATACAGAAAATGGAGGCCCAACTTTTCCAGATGGAGTGGCAGGTCACAGCACTGGGACTGGTGATGGCATATATGCAGAACACAATGCGTACACATGAGCACTCCATACAGGCCCTACAGCAGAAGGTAGATGACCTGGAGAATCACAACTGGAGGAACAATCTCTGGCTGCTTGGCTTTTCAGAGGGGGCCAGAACTCCACAACATGGCTGCCTTCCTCCAGCATGTGCTTCCATCCATTCCAAAATTAAACAGAGGCCGGAGGCTGGATATCAAAAGGGCCTATTGGACACTAGCACCAATGACACACAGAGAAAAGCCCCAACCTATATTGGGGAAGTTCTTAAGTTACAATACGAGGCAACATATACTAACAAGATCCCAGGAGTTGGGCCATTTACAATGGCAAGGGCAGGCAATTCAGATTAATCAAGATTTCTCTGAAGAGTTGTTGGCCCACCACAGAGACTATACAGAAGCCAGGTATTTTATGCAAAAACTGGGCCTGCAGTACTCCCTGAGATACACCATCACAATGAGGGTCACACATAATGGAGTACCACTTTTATTTACCTCGCCCGAGGCACTGTAGGATTTTTTGAGCAAAACTGGCCCAAGGACATGAGAAAGCACAGACTCTCACTGGGAAGAAGAGACATTTTTCCAGACATGGCACCTGGAGAGGACTACCAGCATGCCCTCAATGGCAAAATGAAGATTGGGGACAGCACTACAGCAGAAAGTAACTGGGCCCTACCATGCTGCAACAGAAAGTGCCTGCTAAGAAGCCAGCATGATAGAAGGGATCACCCTCAACCCAGCTACAGCCTAAAGAGTCACAGTGGGTTGGGGGAGCAATGGAATGACTCTAACTCCCTGGAGAAGTTTGCCACGACAAACAAGTTTGACGCTCTCAGGTCCCAATCCCTGGACATTCTTGACAAACTGTTCGGGACTAATAAACTACAGTCTGAAGCAACTAAGGCCTCCAAACCTACATCACCAGCAGCAACCTTGGCATCAGGAGTGGTGACTACTCCAGCAGCTTCCAACCGACCAGAGGAGAAGGAGTCTCAAGAGATGGACAATGCTCAGAAAGTAGAATAGATCCCAGGGACAGATAACTCAACTACCTCTACAACTCTGGGTTGATCAGATAAGTTACTGGCCTCTTATTCTTCTTGGGGCAAAGATGGGATTTGGGAAGGGAGGGACAAGATAGAGATCCTGGGTATGCTGAGTTTATTCACCTCATTAGGTACGGACAGGGTAATCAATGCTAAGGCAGTCCTCCCTCCCCCCCAGTAAGTAGCAGGGATTAGAACAGTAGCCTTGCAGTGCCCCTCCCCCCCCATCTTTTCCCAATCAGGGATGCAAAGCACAGTTAACCTTCAGGGCAATATAAAAAAGAAAAACAAAGAAGAATAAACAGGTTTTGTGGAACTGTTTACAAAAAGACTGCATCTTTTCTTCTATTTCAAGACATTCTAGAGGGATCCAAAATATTTGCCTGTTTGGATTTATATGTCGCACCTCAAGGACCCCACCATAAAGCAGCTGAAGATACCCATTTCGCATGGAATTTTTAATACAGTTAACCTTCTCACCTGGGTTTCTCGTTTGAATTACTATTGGACTTGGGGATAACAATAACGAGGGCTGTAAATATGAATAAAATGTACAAGTGAAACAGAAACTTAACTACTGATGTAAGGGCCCCTCTTAATTGGGGCTATGCACTAATGGGTGGGTAGTACACGCCAGACGTGCGTACCCCACCTACATAGCTCCACACTTGCAGACAGGTGCGCATAGGCTGCTATTCATGAATGGCCACCACTTGTACGTGGCCCTGCCCCCTGGCATGCAGGACTGTGCAGGGCGGCCAAGGCAGAGTAGCAGACCCGGGTGGCCATCCAATCCATCCTGGGTCCCATAATGGATCACTTGCATGGCAAGGTGCAGGTCCAGGTGTGTGAATATGGATTGCAGGAACCCAGACCCTTGCTGCTATGCCCTGCACTCCAGTGGACCACCCTGCCTATGTACAGGCCCTGCTGCTGCTGCACACATCACACTGAGGTCTCCTCCCATAGCACCCCCCCACACTGCATTGGTCATACAGGGCACCCCCACCCCCAGCATATGTCCGCCCAGTCCCCTGATGGCACAGACCATACCCCACAATACACAGTGCAGTTCTGATTTTCCAGATCCATTTGGGCATATATGGAATGTCATAGCTCAATCAGCAAACTATCAAGTACCCAACTGGATGACCCACTTGATGACATTTAATACAGTGCGTGGGTTTTTTGCCTGTAGGTAGCTACTACAGTGATTCACACCCTTCTGTTGGTGGCACTGAGTTCAATCCTGGCACTACAGATGATGGTTGTAAGGGATCGACTCATGGCAACATTACCGTGCAATGCTGAAGCTCATGTCCATATAACAAATAACAAGTGGTGGGAGGACATGGGTGTATCCCCCATAACATACATTGTGACTACCGGTCAGTATCCTGTACATCATCCCTCTACCCCTGGAGTTCTGTCTCTGTTTATGCCTCCACTTATGCCCCTGCCCACTGACAAGTTGAAGCCCAATCCCTGGCTGCTGGACACATACTACCCTCCCCTCACCATGTGGCAGCATGGTTCCCATGATGGCATGACAACCCCCACCCTCAAAACACAGAGGTGCCATGATCAGCCTGCCCTGACCCTGATCCTGGTACCCCTGCCCCCATTGATGGTCAGTGGCCCCCCCATGGCACCAACAGCATAGCCACACATCCTCTGTAATTGCCCGTAGGTGCCACAGCTAGGAACAGCCAGCAGCACAGCACAGCCCTCCTCATGCTGCCTCAGCTGCCAGCCATCCAACTGATGCTGGGAGGAAGCCCCTATAAAGAGCCTGCAGGCTCCCAGCATTCTGTTGGACAGCCAGTAGCCATGAAGTTGTGGGGAGGGTTGTGTTACTAGCCATTCCTAGCCACTGAACTGACAGGCAGGTATGGAGTATAGGAGGGTGTTGGTGCCATGGGGGGTGTGGGGGACCACTGTTCACCAATGACAGGGAGGTAATTTGGTATCAGGGCTCGGAGGTGGTCGGGTGTTGCAGGTTCCGCCCAGGTCCCACATGTGGATGCTCTGACTGGGGGTGGGGAAATGGTATTGTCACTTTTCTGGGGATATGGCACTGTTGCATTCTGTGGGGTGGGCAGGATCATGATTCTGGGTTGGATGCTCAGGAGGGACAACACATATGGGACTGGGGCCACCATGTATGTGGGGGGATGCAGTCCACACATCAGGGAGAGGGCAGCCGTGTGTGAGACGGGCTGCCTTACTGCTGCTGGGGCTGCTGCATGGGCAGGGCTGGGCATGTAGTGCAGTTATGGCAGGGTCCCCCCCCGGCGTAATACGCACCCTCCTAAGCCCCCCTGTGCACTGCACTATGTGCTTTAGTGACTGGCTTGTAGTGCTGGCACACCCCCAGAAGTCCCCTGGTGTGTTGCTGTCTGTGTGGCTAAGGGGTCCAGTGTGTTACTCTAATGCACCCCGCTCATGAATGCCGCAGGTCCCCCACTCTGTGATATTCATGCATAGCGATGCCTACATGCCCAGTTTCCATGGCGCACAGGCATGATGCATAGGGCCCAATAACAGTATGCTGTGTGCAGGCCAGCAAGGTCGCAAACAATTTCCCATAAGTAGCTGTACTGGGAAGGGACCCCAGGTTAACATTCATTGGAGGGGTAAGTGGTGCTTTCTGCCAATTGGAGGGCCTTCTAATAATACACCGTGGCATATGCAGCTGCCCTGACTATCAGTCAGATGGACGGCTTCCCCCGCTCCAGGTCTGTGTAGTAGTATGCATGGCACCTCAGGCCTACCACACCCACACAGAAATGTACAATTTAACCCTATTCTCTAACCATCCCTTCTATGACTGTGCTTCTAACATTATAACAGGAAAAAGCAGGGGTAAGAGTTTACAGTATCCACGGTATCACCATACCAATGCATGGGTGGTAACTTGCTGCTCAAACTGATGGTAGGGAACACAACTAGCCCTATAATGGAGGCCAGCACCTTCCACTATCTAGGTCATGACTGCCTTGAACAACTGCACAGCTGAGCACCTCCACAAGGCACTATGTTGTCTGCCACGAGCTGATCACCCGTACATTCCCCCTTCCCCCAACTATAAGGCTAGCTGTGTCTCACAGCGGCAGAACTGGCAAGAATTATACTGCACGCATTGCCTTAAACTCCTGAGACAGGGAATGGTGTGACAGGTTTAAGTTCTGCTGTGGCCTAGATGGTCTTCTCAGAACAGGTCTCAACCCCCACCAGCCTGCCAGGGGCAGACTGAGCCTCCGGAGTGATGAGAGAGGGTCCTGCTAGGCTCACATGAGCTGCTGACCTTTCTAACTTTTGCCCTCCCAAGATACACCTCTGAGTGGTTTGTATATAGTTGGTTTTTAGTTCTGAAACTAAGTTTAGGTAATAATCATAGGTCTTATAAGAGTCTGATTGTTGTGACTGTTACAAGAAGGCATACAGTAAGCAAAGGATATACGGGTGGATACCCCTTGTACCATAGGGGTAAACAAATTCACGCCCTCCACACTTTAGGGTTATACTGTGTTTACCATCAACAAACAGTCTTTCCTCCATGCTCATTTTTCATTCAAGAACTACAGGTGCACTCTCTTTGGGGGGATGGGGCAATGCACATAAAGGATTTCACTTTCTAGTTTAGGCTTTACTCACAGAGATTCTCCCCCTTCTGGGCGATACCCCTCTGTCCGCATAAGGTTCACTGGCTCCCTATTCAAATGATCAAAATCCTATATTCATGGTCTCACCTTGTATTAGATTATGGATGATCACTTATGTGTTATGTGGAACATCAGGGGACAGAATACGCCCGTAAAATGAAACAAGCATGTGTCAATGCTGAATGTTTGCTTGCTGGTATTAGCACTGGAAACGCAGGAGTTAGACAGATGCAGAATAGGAATGGCAGTGAAGTATTGAACTTCATTCCAAACCCACCTCCATCCTGTAGAGACAGACAGGCATTGGGGTAAGTGTTTGGGTTGTCTCCCATGACAGTCATGCCATGTCACCTCACCCTATTCTGCAGACACTGACATGTGTTGAGGTGTGCCTTAGGGTGTTTGGCTTTACAGTCACCCCATTCCATAAGGACATGCACTGAAATGGGTGTACCATAGCAGAATGGAGTGAAGTCTGGGGCCAAAGAGACCAAGGTACACATCGATGCCTGTCAGTGGCTGGAGGGTGGAATGGCATGAGCAGTACAGTAGGCAATCCAAAGGCACACCCTGATGCCTGTCAGTCTGTATAGGGTGGGACATTATGGTTAGAAACTCTAATGCCCCAGGCATTTGTTGGAATTTGCACTACAGATTTTCAACATGCCCTTTTTCTGACCCCACCTCATGAAAGCATTTGGGACCACTTCTCATGAAGAGTGGCAGTGTGATTTTGTCAATGTGTTTCGAACTTTGAGTTCCAACAGTGACCATGCCATTCTGAGCCACATGTATGAAAACACAGATCAGGCAGGATGTGAAGAATGACAGCTGTACCATCCATAGGGAGGGGTGAAGAGATGACAATGTTGAAAATCTGTAGAGGCAATATTAAAAATGCTCGTACTTCTGAGCATACATGGAAACTGCGAAACACATGCACGTAACATAGGCATTTTATGGACCTTCATCACCAAATTTTCAACATAAGCATTTTAGGACCTCTGCTCGTGAATAGTGTCACTGTGATTTTCTTATTCTCTCCAGAACAATGATTTCCCACAGCGACCACACTATTCTGTGCCAGAAGTGCAAAAACACATTTTGGCCAGTATGTGAAAAATGACAGCTGTACTGCTCATAAGGGGGCATAGGAAAATGGCAATGTTGAAAATCTGGAGTGAAAATATTACAAATTTGCGAAGTTATGAGCGTGCGTGGAAACTGCTCAATGCATGCTGGTAACACAGTCATTTTATGGACTTTCGTCACAAAATTTTCAACATACTGTAGGCATTTTAGGACCTCTGCTCATGAACAGTGTCACTGTGATTTTTTTAATGTGTCCCAAACACTGATTTCCCACAGCAACCGTGTTATTCTGCACCGGAAGTGTGAAAACACATTTTGGCCAGGATGTTAAAAATGACAGCTGTACTGTTCATAAGGAGGTGTGGGAAAATGGCAATTTGGAAAATCTGGAGTGAAAATATTACAAATTTGCGAAGTTATGAGTGTGCATGGAAACTGCACAACGCACGCTCGTAACACAGTCATTTATGGACATTCATCACATTTTCAACATAGGTATTTTAGGACAGTGCCACTGTGATTTTCTTAATGTGTCCTGAACACTAATTTCCCACAGCGACCGTGCTATTCTGTGCCGGAACTGCAAAAACACATTTCGGCCAGGATGTGAAAAATGACAGCTGTACTGTTCATAAGGAGGCATGGCAAAATGGCAATGTTGAAAATATGGATTGAAAATATTGCAAATTCATGAAGTTTCGGGCGTGCATAACAACTGCCCTATGCATGCTCATAAAACAGTCATTTCTTGGATTTTTTCCACCAAATTTGCAACGTAGACTTTTTGAGAGCCCACCTCATGAACAGTGGCACTGTTGTTCTGATAATTTGTCCCAAAAGGTGATTCTGCGCAGTGATGAAAAAATCACCTTTCCGGACCCAATAATGTCATGACGGTCCCTGAATTCTTGAGGTGGGGTCCCAATAACCCCATGTTGAAAATTTGGTGGCAAAATTCCCAAAAATGCCTGAGATGTACACCAAGGTTGAAAAAACCCTATATATGCCATTATGCCATTATACTGCTTACCAGCATTTCTTCAGTTCACGGTCAGCTTTGAAGAGTGCAGATGTGTTTCTGGTCTATCGAAGATCACCGCGCCTTGCTGCGGAAGGTAAGTATGTAGTGAGAGGGGTGTGGGGAGGCAGGGTGTGCAGAGGGTGAGCATGGTTTGGAGGCGGGGCCACCAGACTCGACGAGGAACAATTTTCTGGTTTGCAGGTTAAAAAAATAAAATTGCGGAATGGTTTTTTGTTTTAACAGGGGCATTTGGCATGTCGGGGTGGGCTCCTAGTTTGCCACCCAACTGTTTTTTTTGAGGAGACTGTAGCCAACGAGGGATTGGACACACGTGTTGGCACATACAGGGGGGTGCAAGAGCCAAGGGGAATTGGGCAACGCCCCTGGTTGAAAGCAACTGTTTTGTTTTTTTGTGGTGAGGACATTACACCAATGGGAAGTGGGCTTTCCTATCAGCATATTAAACTGAGCAGTGAGGGGACTAAAGCTGATGGGGATTGGGGCCCCTGTCAGCAAACAAAGACAGTTTTGGGGAGCGCATGATGCTGAGGGGGATTCAGCACCCCTCGGCATTGGGGTCTGTGTAATATTGTTCGTGAACATGGCAGCGGCTTGCCACCGTGTTCACAAACAATATTACACTAGGCTATGTTCCGCCCAGCAATGACGGGTCTCTTCCTCTTTGCAACTGAATGGCTGATGCTGCAATGACAAGGCAGCCCCTGATAGCTGCGGTGAAAATGTTACAAGTTGGTGGCACTTTTGGAAGCCAGTGTCATCAGCACACTGTGTCTCCATTGGTCCACCAGTGCCAAGCCCCCAAATGCTGTGCCTCCATTGGCTGCCACAGTGCCGTGCCTCCACAACTTGCTTCTCTCCTAAGCTGCCTCATATTCTTTCTTGCGCATGCGCATAAGCAAACGAAAAAGTGCTGACCATTTTAAAGAAACATAAATCTCAATTAGCATTTTTACAAGAAACCAAACTTAACAGTAGAGACCATGCTCTTCTACATAGAAACATAGAAGCTGATGGCTGATAAGAACCGCAAGGCCCATCCAGTCTGCCCGTTTCTTTTTCTACACTATGAATGTACCATCGACATTTGCTCTGTCAATGGCCTATCTATTCATACTTATCTGTATTGCTCCATTATGCCTATCCCATGCCTGTTTGAAGCCCTGCACTGTATTTATATCCACCACTTCCTGAGGTAGGCCATTCCATGCATCTATCACCCTTTCTGTGAAAAAGAACTTCCTCACATTACCCTTTAATTGGTCTCCCTCTAATCTCATGCTGTGTCCTCTTGTTCTGCTATTTTTCTTATATTGAAACGTGTTAGACCCTTTCACCTTGTTAATGTCTTTAAGGTGTTTGAATGTTTCAATCATATCACCTCTCTCCCCCCTTTGCTCTAGGGTATATATATTGAGCTCCATTAATCTGACCTCATATTTTTTCTGATGCAGTCCCTGCACCATTTTGGTTTCACTTCTCTGGACTGCCTCAATTTGGTTAATGTCCTTGTGAAGGTGTGGCCTCCAGTACTGCACACAGTACTGCAGATGGGGCCTAACCACTGTCTTGTAAAGAGGGATTATTACCTCCCTCTTATGACTTGTGATGCCCCTACTAATACACCCCAAAATCCCCTTAGCCTTACCTACTGCTTTAGTGGTCTGTTTGGATGATTTCAGGGCATCTATGATGATGATGCCCAAGTCTCTTTCTTCCCTTGTGACTGCCAGCAACTCCCCTCCCAGTCTATAGGTGGCTTCAGGGTTTCTCTTCCCTATGTGCATGATCTTGCACTTCTTTGCATTAAACCCCAGTTGCCACTCTTCTGACCATTTTGCTAGTTTATCCAGATCTCTTTTCATTCTGCCCACCCCATCTGGATCATCTACTCTGTTGCAGATCTTGGTGTCATCTGCTAACAGACACACCTTACCCTCCTGCCCATCTACAATGTCACTGATGAAGATATTGAAGAAGGCTGGCCCCAGGACTGATCCCTGAGGTACTCCACGTGCGACTTGCATCTCTTCTGAGTGTATACCATTTACCACCACTCTCTGTTTTCTGTCCAACAGCTAGTTTGCCACCCAGTTGACCAACTTCTGACCCAACCGAACCTACCCAGCTTATTAATTAATCTTCTACGTGCAACAGTATCAAAAGCTTTGCTGAAGTCAAGGTAGGCAATATCAACTGCTCCTTAGTCCACCACTATGGCTATCCAGGCAAAGAAATCTATGAGATTAGTTTGACAGAACCTTCCTGTTGTAAACCCATGCTGTCTTGGATCCTGTGCTCCTATGGATTCCGGGTGTTGTACTATCCTTTCCTTAAGGAGTGCCTCCATAATCTTGTCCACTACTGAGGTAAGAATGACTGGTCTGTATTTCCCTGCCTCCTCCCTGCTACCACTCTTGTGGAGCTGGATCACATGAGCTCTTCTCTAGTCTTCTGTTACCTCTTCTGTGCTCAGAGACTCAGTAAACTGTTCTGATCATTGCTCTTCTAGTTCCACCCATAGCTCCTTTAGTACCCTGGGATGTATGCCATGAAGTCCCATTGCCTTGTCCACCCTGAGCTTATTGAGTTCTTGTAGGACCCTTTCTTTTGTGGAGGGACTAGTGCACACCTCCCTCTGCCCTGTGTCCATGGTGCTGAGCTGTGGGCCCTGCCCTACCATCTCTTCAGTAAATACTGAGCAGAAGTATCTATTTAGGATAGGTGCTTTTACATGGTCCTCCTCCTCATCGGCCCACTGATCCCCTTTGATCTTAGCAATACCCCCTTGGGACGTACTCCTTTCACTAATGTATCTATAGAAAGTCTTGTCACCTTCTTTTACTGATCATGCTAGTGTTTTCTCAGTTTGGTCCTTTGCCTGCCTTACTGCCTTCCTTGCTTCCCTTAGGGAAGTTTGATATGCCTCCCTATCTTCATCCTGCTGCGTTCCCTTATATTTCCTTAAGGCCAGCCATTTGGTTCTGACCTTTTCTGCTACTGTTTTTGAGAACCAAAGTGGTTTCCTTCTTCTTTTGGACTTCCTTTTCTCTCTAACATAATAGGATGTTGCTTCAAGTTTTGCATCCTTAGTGCTTGCCCACTTTGCTGTACCCCCTCAACTGTATTTATTTTTGCCTGGGCTAGCTTAACTCTGTTGGCCATCTTATCAAAGTCAACAACTCTTGGATAATTTAGTTCTAGTGGACAAATTGAACCATATCATGTGATGGTCACTGGCTCCCAGGTGACCTTCTTCCTGGAGATTTTGTGATCCTTTTCTGTGCAAAGAATGGGTAGGGCAGGTGTTCTCTGCCTCTGCACCTTCAAGAAAGAGAGGGGTGACAATTTTGGTACATAAACAATTAAAATGGACACACATTAGCACCAAGTAAGACCCTTTGGGATGATGGGTTTATATCCTATTTAAAATGTGAAAAAGATGTCTGCTGCTGGCCAATATATATGTGCCCAATGAGGAGGATCCTGACTTTTTTTATGAAGCAGCCCAGATGCTAAGTACCATGTCACAAGGGGATGTTTCAACTATTTCGGGGGTGACTTTAACCTGATATTAGAGCCATCTATTGACAAAAACTCCCAAACAACCGATACCCATTCCAAGGAATGCCTAGCACTCCAGCAACTTATTTTGAACTTAGGGCTTATGGACATTTGGAGAACTTCTCACCCTAGCTCTAGGGATTACTCCTATTTCTCGACTGTCTGTGGGTCACACAGTAGGTAGATTGCTGGTTGACCTCCACGGGTATTTGCCAAGCCTTTGTGGATTCCTCTATTTTACACATGGTCCTATATGACTACGCCCTGGTGCAATTAGTCATAACTTGTTGACCACCTAGCTACTCCTCCTCCACCTGAAGATTGGATTCAATGCTTGCCAAGGACTCACAATTCCTTGATTAGGCCCAGCAAGAAGCCAACACCTTTTTTACGGAAAATCCCATCCAAGATACCTCAGCAGGGAGCACATGGGAGGCCTTCAAAGTCCATATGAGAGGCGCAATTATAGGCTCCCCAGTGGTCAAGAGATGCCAGAATGAGCAAACACTGCAACAGATAGAGCAAGAGCTGGGGACAGCAGAATGCTCCTTTAAAGCCCAAAGCCACCCCTCCCCTCACCTCACTCCCCCCAGGCCGGAAAATGTTGGAACTGAGACTGGTGATCAATTCCATACTGTCCCGCAAGGCCAAAATATCCATCCTCAGACTCAGGCATAAATATTGGGAAGGGGGAGAGATGTGAGGGAAAGTCCTGGCATACAGATGATGGAAGCAAGAAATGGAGCAACACATAATGGGTCTTAAAGATCCCAACGGTGGCATACAAACCTCACCTGATCAAATTAATAAAATTATGGGTTCATATTATACATGGCTGTATGCCACATCTAAAGAGTCTGGCCCCCCACGATATTCAAAAATTCTTAAATTTCCTCCACCTACCAACCATTTCTCAACAACAGGCTGCTAATTAGATTCCCCCCTAACTGTAGAAGAAATAAAATAAGCCCTCATGTCCCTCAGCCCAGTGAAAGCTTGAGAAGTTAACAGCTTCTCAGTGGAATTATGACAAGCTCTAGCCTCAACGATTAACCCGGTCTTGCTACAGGTATACAACAAAGCGAAGAAAGCACATAAGCCCCCCCTTTCCGTGAGGCCGTCATTGTGGTCCTCCCAAAGAAGGGGAAAGACTCTACCCACCCAGCCAGCTACCAGGCAATATCAGTGATCAATGTCAATAGCAAGATTTATACAAAAGCTTTGGCCCACCGGCTCAACCACCTTCTCCCACAGCTCATACACCTGTCATATGTAGGGTCTGTCTCCAGTAGATACAGTGCCAACCATATTAGAACACTGACTAACTAAATCTACATAGCAAAACCCCTTCTAACTCCATTGGCAGTGGTAGCAATTGACTTTGAGAAGGCGTTTGATTCATTAGAGTGGGACAATCTTCATCTAGTCTTAGGCCATACATGAGTTAGTCCTAGATTTAGGTCCTGGATTCACTCCTTGTATGCCCTTCCCACAGCACAGATATTGACAAACACACTATCAAAGCCATTTAACTTGAAACTTGGCACCAGACAGGGCTTGACCACTCTTCCCCCTCCTCTTTGTTCTCTCGGTCGAACCCCTGGCTGCAGCCCTCAAACAAAACATGGTGGTAAAAGGGATTTTGGTGGGGGATGTATAATACACAGCCGCCATGTATGCAGATGACTTACTGATCCCTCTCTCCAAATTCAGTGGGGCTATAAATCCATTGATTCACCTATTACAACAATTATCAGAGTACTCGGGCTTACACGTCAATCAAAACAAAACAGAGGTATTGCACTCAACTTCCAGTGTAAGCCCAGTATGTTAAAAGAATAAGGCCTCAGATGGGTGGGGATGGCATTACATACCTGGATATAAAAATTATGACAGCTCTGTCAAGTGCTGAGACACCAACCTAAAACCTCTATTTGCCAACCTCACCACTGAAATGGATAGGTAGAAGAAGCTCCATTTAACACTAGCTGGGAAGATAGCCACTGTTAAAATGTTAGCTGTGCCCAAGATTATTTATCTACTTTCACATATCCCACTGACACTCACTGCTGCATGGTATTCCAAGCTGGACAAAGCTATAGATAAGTCCCTCTTGGAGGGTAAACCCCCAAACTTCAGCATGAATAAACTTTGGTACCATTGGAAGCTGGGGGATGGAACCTACCATGGTTTGAGGGTTATAGTTGGGCTTTCTAATGGCACAAACCCTTCACTGGTTCCACCCCCAAGGTAGTAATACACCACAATGGGTAGCCATTGAGCACACTGTTAGTCAGGTACATATCCTGCCATTGCTAATTCATAATCGCCCCCCCTTCCGGCACTCCAAAATCACCCTAACGACCATAAGCATAGGTTGGAAAAGGTGCAATGTAGACTAGGAGCTACACTCACCCTTCAAAACTTGCTCCTATATGGGGTAATAAAAAGCTTCTAATAGGGGGCCAACCCATATACTGGCCCACGTGTGCAAGTAAAGGCATAAAAACACTCCAGGACTTCCTTACCATGGGATCCAGTCACAATGACTCTTTCCAGAATCTGCGGACTTGCTGGGAGTTACCACCTATGAACTTCTGGAAATATCTGCAGGTCAGGAGAGCCCTGCAGACCTATGTTAAGAATATCCCTTGCCAGGGCATACCTACCCCACTTCCATCCAGGCTTGCATGCTCCAAGAGTCTATTTATTTTTTATTTATTTCAATCTAGGATTACAATATCAATGGGCCGAGGCTCTTTTACAAAGGTTCCATGTCAGCGTGTGCTACAGTCATCATTTTTAGTTACAAACATATAGTCATTGACTTACAGACATGTAATAACCAGTACAAAGACTTGAGCTATGAGCAAGACAAGGGAAGGGGGTGGGTGGTGGGGGAAGTGAGGGTAGGAGATCAGGGGGAAGGAGGTGCAGGGGGTAAGGGGGAGTACAGGAGGTGGTTGGGGTGGGGGCAGGAGTGGAGATATGAGGGGAGGTGGGTGAGGGTGGGAGAGAGTGCAGCCAGGGGGTCTTGTTGAGGGAATATGACAGGTAAGTTGCTAGGGGTGCAAAGACTGATTGTAAGTGCTGGGTGCTGGGGCATTTGCAGCTGAAACAGTGGAAATGTTAAGATGGGCAATCGTAGGATACAAGCAGTGAGAGGCACATCTTGGACTTGAAAAGGCTGAATGTTGGAGCGGTCGCTATGTCACTACCAAGATAGTTGAGCCAGTTGGATGCCCGATAGGTGAATGATCTTTGTCCTTGGGTCATGCAACATTGTGGGATATGTAGTAGATGGGAATTGGATCTCCTTGTAATGACATTCCTATGTCTAGGCTTAAGGAGGGCGCAGACACCAGGTGGGGCCAGACCCATTATAATTTTCTTGGTGCGGGTTTGGTATTTTATGCATGTGTCCAGTTGAAGCCATCCAGATTGGGAATAAAGGTCACATGTGTGGGTATGGCAATGCAAGCCAGTGATGAGACAACAGGCCTTATTCAGGGAGGTTGCGATACGTTTGAGAGCAGAAGTAGTTGCAGACCCATATATGATAAGACCATAGTCTATGATGCTGACGATGGAGCTTTGGACTGTCACTGCCAGTGCTTCTGGGGTTAGGTGTTTCCTGTGCCAGAATAATATGCCTAACATCGCATTGGCAGACTTTGCAATACTGCTGATATGGACAGTGTATGAGAGGTGGGGATCAAGGGTGATGCTGAGGTACTTGAACGATTGTGTTTGCTCTAGCATGGCTCCTTGTTTGGTTGCAATGGAGAGGTGGAGTAGTTTGTTTTTGTTGTGGGGGCTGCAGAAGACCATAGACTTGTTTTTTTTTCTGATTGAAAGGCAGTTTATGATTTAGAAACCAGGATTCGATGGAGGAGAAGGCCTGTTGAAGTTTATTTTGTAATTGGATTGGATCAGGGTCCGAGGTGAGGATCACAGCATCGTCGGCGTAGAGAATTATTTGTTCTGGGCAACTGTCCAGTTGTGAGTTTAAGAATTTACTGAAGAGGAGGGGTCCCAGAATGGAGCCCTGAGGGACTCCTGAGTGGACCAGTCTAGGGTCTGAGAGTGTATGAGCGATTCTTACTGTTTGGTACCGTTCTTCAAGGTAGCTCTTAAACCAGCCAGTGGAGTCAGTTGACAGCCCAGTGTTCTGAAGCTGGACAAGCAGGAGTCTAGTTAGCCATATTTACTCTTCTCTTAGAGAACTTATCCATAGCCAATTAAACACATCTAAACTGAAATGGGAAAAAAGATCTTAACCAGCATATTATGGAGGTCCAACTGAAGGAATGCTGGTGATTTGGCTACAATGCATTTAAAGATGTCAGAAGTGCATTGATACAAAATAAAATATTACACTCCTGGCACAGGACACTGGCAATAATCCACGCTGCAGGTGTAATTCCCATGAGCACTTGCTCGAGATGTCACTGGCAACCTGCTGAGCCATATCACATTTTGTGGGCATACCAGAGAGTACAGCCAATCTGGAGTCAGGTCAGTGCATTGGGATCCCAAGTGTTATGCAAGCAAATCCCTCGTTCTGCTGCTAATTCTAGGTCTGAAATCTACAGCCCCTTACCTAACCAAACCTGAGCATAGACAGCTGCAACTTCTTGCCATGCAGGCAAAAAGACTTATTCTTTGCAAGTGCTAGACACCAGAAGTTTCCTCCATGCAAGAATTACTATCCTCACTAGTACAAATAGCCTACCTAGAGCGTCTCTCTCATGGCTAATCACACTATGTCTGAATATAAAATTTGTTGGACTCCATTTCTCAAATATGCTTTTCCAAAAACAGGGGATAGGCTAAGTTATTATAGAAAGAGAACATATTACACCTACCAGCATCCTGGTATAGATCAGGATATAATTGACAACATTATTTACCCTACAGAGACCTGCATGTATACAGCTTAGTTCCCCCTTTTCTCTTCCTCTGTTGTTTCGTGTTTCTTTGTGTGTACTTATTTTATTACAGCGTGCAAAATGCCTTGTTGCTCACCCAGACTAATAGAAGGCACCTGCATAATGGACTCAGAGGTGAGTCCTCACTTAAAGATTTATCCTGCAATGTTGTTAAAGACACAGTGCATTTTGCTACTGTATTACACCCTGTGATAAGTTAAGCTGAATGTATTATGCCTTTTGGAAAAGTCAATAAACAGTTTCACTGCAAAAATAATAAAGGAATACTATACACGACGGTGTGGGGTATGGTGGGATATCACCACACATTGGCTGCAAAATAAGGTAAAAGTTCACAGGCTGATTACCTGTCACACCTGAGAAGTGGTGATGTCCCACACCTATGATACATTACATTGCTTGCTTATGAATAAAAAAATTGAAAAAATGATATTTTTGTTTTGTAATTTTTTCTATAATCAACTGTGTGCTTAAGAACAAAAAAAGATGCAGATATTACTACAGTATATTGGCCAGTATATGGTGTTGTGGTGTGTATACTTCTAATTTTGGTGACTGGCTAATGATCTGCCACCCTCCTCCTCCTCCATACACACATACACACACACATGGAGAATACCAATTAAAGGAAGTTAAGTTAAATGTACAACTGTATTATATAAATACTGTTCCTTTCCCACCACCACAGTGCTCCCAAGGATAGTGAGGTAAGTACCTTTTCCTAGGGATGGCACAAGGCAGGGCAGTGATGGTAAAAAAAGTGTGTGCAGTATAGGCAGTATAGGCAAAGTGAGGGTTCTTTAAGCTACATGGCAGTGTTCATTTGGTGTGTGTGGTGGGGGTTGAGAGTGAGGATTAGATTTTGGTTGTCAGGCTATCCTTCAACCTGTGTGATGGGGTGAGGTGTGAATGAGTATCAGGGACTTCTGCTGCATAATGATTTAAATTTAAGAAGGAGGTAGGTGGATGCAATAGAGGCTCAGTGCATTGCTTTGCTGTGAGGACTGGTGTGGCAGGCTGCAATGCTAGGCTAAAAAAACACACCAGCAGAGATTTCCAGAATGTTATTGGATGTAAAGAGGCTTTGGCTGGAGGCACTCTATTTTTCCAGTGAGTTATGATGTGATAAAACTACTGGTAAAAAATATTGTAGCTAATCAAGTTTCTTTTTTTTTCTCATCATTGCATAGTTAATTTTATTATTTAGTTTAAAACTGAATGTTAAAGCTTGCTAGTGGACTAGGGGTGTGTGGAACTGGTAATTATTCAGATTTGGATATTCCAATGTGCAAAGTATTTCTCTTCTCCAAGTGCTTACACTCTTGTTGCATCAGGAAAGGGAGACAAAAAATTAACTGGAGATACTAAAGTCTTACTTTTTTATTTAAAAAATTGGTAACCAGCAAAAGCACACTGAGATGAGACTGTTTTCCACGTGATTTGGGGGAGTGGATGTGGCAGGGTGAAGAGGAGTAGGCAAAACAAAATTTGCAAGGAGCACAAGGGCTGCAAAATTAAAGATATTGACAAATCGTACACAAACATAATGTACCATACATGAAAAGCAAAAGAGCAAAGCAATTTTACAAATGTGTGAAATTATTTGGAAATGCTCCAAAAACACATAATAACAGGACTGAGAAATATAAAATGAAGCTGTCCTACAAAGTATAGGATTCACAGAGGCTGTAATCTTGGAATATAAGCATGGACAGAATGACAGTTATTACAGCTTTAAAGAAAATATAATGGAAAAATGGTCATTAGATCTTCAACTATCTCCGTGTTCAGTTTATGAAAATGAATCTTGTACAAGAAAGAAATACTTTAGTTAGGAAGTGGTCTACCTTTTTCATCATTGGCAAAATCAGCATAGAACATATGAATATAAACACCATTTTAATAGCAATGTAAAAAACACATTTTGTAGCCTAGTGGATCTGTAACAGTTCTAAATAGCAGCTTGACAACCTCAAGATTTACAACCTAAGAAAAGTGTTTCTTTTCTATTTTCTATTGTTTTAAAACATGATTTACAAATGTTTAATCATCAAGCAGTCTTTGACATTCATGAGTACAAATTATACTATTTGAAATAGTTGCTTTATTTCATTCCATAAAATTCAGATTTGATATTATCAGATATAATATTTTATGTTATAAAAAGGGTCTGAGATATGGAGAGCTGTGATTGGCCGATAACATTCTGGTAGCCCTACAATAACCTTTAATTAATATATTTGTAAAGCCTGATCACATGTGTACTTGTTTTGAATAAGATGTTTCTAGTTGAAGAGAATTCTCTTTCTAGAACTTTTGTCCAGCATTACCATTACTGAAGGTAGTGACCTAATAAATCTCCATAGCTCAAATGGTTGAGAGCAGCAACTAATTTTAGAAAAAAAAAACAGATGCCTGAGCCCCCACCAAAACCATAGCCTGACTTCTGTTTTACATTAGAAGCAGGCAGCATTTTTATGTTTGCTTGCACGCATGTGCAAGAAACATAGTGCCACCATACGAGTTTTCATAGGTGTGGCACCCCCGCTTCCAATGCCCTGAGCATTTTTGTAGGCATGGCCTCACCGCACCAATGAATGTCCCATCTGTCTATGACAGCAGTTCAGATGCAGTGGCGTACTGTTGAAAGCAAATGACTGCTACAATCAGCGGTGGTAAAATGTAGGCAATTTGCAGACTGTCGTGCCGTGAGCAGTATGCAAATTGCCTACACATCACCACCGCTCACTATAGAGGTAGTTGTATGCACCCCGATTTGTTGTGTGTCAAGGGGGTGCCCAATCCTTCTTGGCTCATGCACACTCCTTCCAAAGCATACTGGATGTCTGATGGGGGTGCCCAATCACCATCAGCTCCAGTGCCCCCCCCAAAAATGTCCAGTTGCCACACTGGGAGCCCACTCCAGCATGGCAAAAGTCCAGCATTCTCATGCACCCCCCCACACACTGTATGGCCAACAGGGGTGCCCAATCCTCCATTGGCTCCACTGCCCCCCAAAACAAACTTCCAGGTGCCATGCTGGGAGCCCTCCCCAGCGTGGCAAAAGTCCCATGTCGTCTTTGTAAAATAAAAAATAACCTGTAACAAAAGAAAATGGTCCCTCATTGACTCTCTTGCCCCCTCCCCAACCCGCACACACCCTCTGCATACCCCACCTCCCCACACACACCCCTCACCCCATACTTTCCTCCAGAGGCCAGTGCGAAAATCTTCGGTGGCCTGGAGACTGTCTGCATTCTTCAAAGCTGACCTCGAACTGAAGAAATGCCGGTAAGCTGAATAATGGCATAAATAGGGTTTTTTTCAACTTTGGTGCATATCTCAGGCATTTTTTAGAATTGTAGCACCAAATTTTCAACATGGGGTTCTTGGGACCCCACCTCATGAATTCAGTGACTGTCATTTGGTTATTCAGTCCTGAAAGGTGATTTTGCGGTCACTGCTTGGAATCATCTTTCAGGACTGATTAACAAAACAACAGTGTCACTATTCCTGAGGTGGGCTCTAAAAAAGCCTATGTTGCAAATTTGGTGAAAAAATTCCCCAAAATGACTATGTTATGAGCGTGCATTGAGCAGTTTCCATGCACACTCGCAAATTCATGAATCTGTAAAATTTTCACTCCAGATTTACAACATTGGCAATTTTTCACACCTCCTTATGAACGGTACAGCTGTCATTTTTCACATCCTGGCCAAAATGTGTTTTCGCACTTCTGGTACAGAATAGCGCAATCACTGTGGGAAATCAATGTTCAGGACAGATTAAGAAAATCACAGTGACACTGTTCATGAGCAGAGGTCCTAAAATGCCTGTGTTGAAAATTTGGTCACAAAAGTCCATAAAATGACTGTGTTATGAGTGTGCATTGTGCAGTTTCTACACACCTTCGTAACTTCACAAATTTGTAATATTTTCAATCCAGATTTTCAGCATTGCCATTTTTCACACATCCTTATGAACAGTACAGCTGTCATTTTTCACATCCTGGCCAAAATGTGTATTCACACTTCAGGCACAGAATAACACAGTCACTATCAGAAATCAGTGTTCGGAACAGATTAAGAAAATCACATTAACACTGTTCATGAGCGGAGGTCCCAAAATGCCTACATTGAAAATCTGGTGCAAAAAATTCCCCAAATAATTGCATTATGAGTGTGCATTGTGCAGTTTCTATGCACGCTCGTGTTTTCACCAGTTTTTGTTTATATTTTCACTCCAGATTTTCAACATTACTATTTTTTTTTACACCTCCTCATGAACAGTACAGCTGTAATTTTTCACATCATGTTTGAAATGTGTTTTTGCACCTGTGGCACCAAATGGCACAGTCACTGTGCAAAATCACCTTTCGGCTAGCAAATTGATAGAGTCACTGTTCATGAGGTGGGGTCACAAAAAGCCCATGTTGAAAACTTAGAGTAAAAATACCAAGAAACTCCCAGGGCCTTAGGGTTTCCGACCATAATGCCCTACACTGTAGGGTCTGACAGGCATCTGCCCTACCTGTAGGGACTGACAGGCGTCAAGGGTGTGACTTGGGATTGTCAACAGTAATGCTTATGCCATTCCTCCCACACCCCACCCTGCAGCCAGTGACAGGCATCAAGGTGCACCTTGGACTCTTTGGCCCCAGAGTTCACACCATTCTCCTATACTGCACCCATTTCAGCGTATTTCCTTATCGAATGAGTGAGTGAAAAGCCCGAACACCACAAGTCACACCTCGACACTTGCCAGTGTCTGCGGGGTGGGGTGAGGTGAAATGTTGTGACCATTATGGGTGATGACCCAAAGGCACACCCCAATGACTGTCCATCTCTGCAGGGTGAGGATGGAGTTGGCATCAGTTCAATACATCACTGCCATTCCTATACTGCATCTGTCTAACTCCTGCACTTCCACTGCTAATGCCAGCAAGCAAACATTCGGCATTGGCAAATGCTTGTTCAAAAAGAAACCATGGCTATGTTCTCTTTAATGGCCTCCTGCAAGAGCCCTATAACATTTTTCAACATTTTAATCAGACGTTTTGGGGATTAACAGAATTTTGTTTTATCTTTCTGTCTCTCCAAGGCCCTGCAGAAGCCCAGTAGTGATTTAATGGATGACCAACAGCTGTGCAGTCCTTCTTGTGGACACTGATAGGAGCCAGCAGGTGGGTGGGAGCTAGTCAGTGGGTGCGTGCAAGCAGAGGAAGATATGCAGGTAAGTGACTGAGCAGTTGGACAGGCAAGCAGGTGGGCAGGCAAAACAGTGTGTGTGTGCAGGCAAGGGGCAGAGCAGTGAAACTCTGGAATATTAATACAAATCATGTATTGATGTCAAATTGGTTTACTGGCACAGGCATTGCCATTACTTCTAGTTTAGCTTCTCCACTGCACTATCGTCCCACCAGCGCTCTTCCACCTGGAGTCCTCCAATGTTTCTTTTGTTAGTCTCAATCACCTTGTCTGAGTGTGGGTTATTTCAAATTGCATTGATGGCCACCATTAGTCTCAGTCTCCAAGCTGCCAGGAGAAAAATAAAAATGGCTTCCATCTGCAGCCACCAGACTTGATCTCTGCAAGCTGCTTAGGGGGAAATGGCAAACATGCAGTGTCTCACAGCTAAAAGAGAACATTCAGCACCATGGATTCTTAAACACAGGGGGCTCAATTTTCAATGGGTCAGTTAGACCAATGCAAGCTGTGGCAAACTGCAGCTTGCACTGAAGCCCAGTGTGCCAGAGATCCTGCACTGGATTTTTGTACAACTCTTGTCACAGAGGAAAAGATCTCCGTGCTGCTGCATGTGGATCCATGTGTCATGCACATGGCACTCAAGAAAGGATTGATAGAGGCTGCAAGCATCCACCGGCAGTGTCACATGTCAAAAATACACCATATCTGAGATAGGTGTCCGGGGAGCATACGTCTGTTATGCAGGTGCCAATTTACTGCGACGTGATATCGGGCAGTTGGACAATATGGACTGCAAGCTGACAACAGTTGCTTCTGTTATTGGCAAAACTGCAACACATTAAAATACAGACGCTTACCCTGTAGAACAGCCAGTCACCAATACAGACCTACTGTATATTCTACAGGCTACCTCCTGTTGTGTGTACAGAGAATCAAAACTCATGTCTCGCCATGTCAGAACATGTCTCCTACAGTGAGTCCCAGACAACAGTTGCCCTGGTGAATGATGGTGTGACAGTGCCACCTTGTGCATGATACACTGTGCAACAAATACATACTGTAGATATCAACAGTGTACCATCTCCTATGATGCCTGTGACACAATGGCAATGATGGTACTCCCCTGTGATGTGTCATGGGTATCTTCCTACCTACTGTGTCCAGGTCAGCACAGAGGGAAGACAAAGGTCAGCTGCAGTTGGCAGAGAGCTGCACAGTAGGGGAGCATGTACTGTCCACATCTGGTTTGCTAACTTTACTGATGGTGTAACAGTGAAATATGCTGGGGACTCCAGTATTCCTATCTGTCTTGCAGTGCCACGTCAGTGAAGTCACCCCTGGTTGGTCTGCACAATGGTTGGATGCATATCCTGTACATGACAATGGCTGCCAAGCATCTGACTGGTTTGATTCCCACCACTGCCACTGAAGCAGCCACTGCCGCAGTGGCCATTAGATCAGCCCTGGCTAGTCTAAGCAGGAATGTATGTAACTATGTATGTATCTATGAATGGTACCAACTTGCTTTGAAAATCCTGTGTAAGGGGATGACACAGCAGGGTAATGGTGCACTGCCTCTGTCTGCCATGGTGCAGCAGGGTGGACGGTACAAGCATGGCACAAGCTGCTCAGGTGCATGTGGCCCCTGGTATGCGACAAGCTCCCTTCAAACATCAGGAATGATGCAAGGTTCAACACAAAGTACCCCATTTGTCAGTTCTGTTTGATGCACTCACATTCCATCCTTCCCAGATGTTTGAAAATCATTTCTGGGTTTTTGAACTAGAAAATGTTGAGGAGGGACTATTTAAATATAAAGTAGTGAAAGAGTAACAAAAAAGACATGTAAAACAGATAATTACATAATTTTTTAGATTACCAATTTTTAAAATAGCAATAAGGTATTCCAAGGGGTCAGATAAATGTTCTTGTTAATCACCTCCTGTGGATATGTGGCACTCAGCTGCACCTCATATCGCATCACACTCCTAGGACATGATTAACAAGAACATTAAAATAACCCCTGCTCGTACCTTATTGCTTAATTTTATTTATTTTCTTTAAAACAAATTTTACCAGAAAAGCACAGAGAGCCTAGGGTTCATTTACAGTTGTGACCGGGCGGGGTGGATGGTGGGTGGGGGGTGATTGGGAGAGTAAGATAATATTACAGAGTACATGCATTACACATTTTAAAATACAAATGGTCAAGTATCAGGGTGGTAAGATCCAGGAGATGCCCTGGGGCTAAATGGAACCCAGAACATGGTCTTCCATGTCTGGTTTCCATACCCAAGGGCACTACCTATTGGGGTGGGCAGGTGGTTCGGGTGGCCCGAGAGGTTCATCCAACTCGGGCGGTGTTACGGAATGCCAGGTCCATTAAAAACAAGACTGCAATTATTGCAGATCTTGTTGAAATGGTGGACCTGGCATGCATCACCGAGACCTGGCTGGATGAGAACTCTGGCCCCATTTTGGAGGCTCTAACTCCAGCCGGGTACTCGGTGATACACCGCCCAAGATTGGACTATGGGGGGGCTTGCAGTCTGTTTCAAGACTGCACTTAACCTCATGAGAATACTAGTTAAGGAGGCTGAGTCATTCGAGTGTGCCATAGTAGCAGGTGTAGGTTATCGGGTCACCCTCATCTACTGTCCACCTGGTGATGAGAAGCGATTCCTTCAGGAAGTGGCGGGACTTCGTCATCGACATGGCATTTGAGTCGCCCAGACTGATGGTTCTGGGTGACTTCAAAGCCTGGGTCAATGACAAACTTTCACAATTTGGTCAGCATTTCCTCCAGTTGATGACATCTCTGGGCCTCACACAGATAGTTACCACTGCTACTCATAAACATAGACACTCCCTTAACTTAGTCTTCCTCCTAGGGATCAAAACATCTGACTTGGAGTGGAACCAATTGGGTGGTCCAATCACTACACCGTGGGGTTAAGTTTTAGCACCCCCTTCATAGGCCTACCCCTGTGGAGATGGTTAGGCACCATCCTTTACGAGATATAAGTTCTCATAGCCTAGTGGCAGTGCTTGACCTTTCATCCCTCTCGGTGGCAAGCAATGACCCAGAAACCCTCGTGATGGCCTATAATTCATCCACTTTGGCAGCTCTGCATTCCATTGCTCCAGTCCTTGTTCATTCTCTCTCCCTTCACCCTCAATCCCCCATTGTTTGATGGGACTTTGAGGGAGATGAGGAGACTAGGACAAAGGGTAGAGCATTGCTGGCAGAAGTCTGCCCTTGATACCAACTGTCTTAGATTGATAGACCATTATCAAACCTATCAATCTGCAATGACCCATAAGAAGGCAGAATTCTTGTCCGGGGAGATTGCGGCAGCTCATAATTGACAAGCTCAGCTTTTCTGAACTGTGGACAGACTGTGCAACCCAGCCTGTCTACAAGTCCGGAAAGCCTTTTCATAATTATAATGCTTTGAACTTGTTCAATTCTTTGCTATTAAGGTGGCTGACATCAGGGCAGTATTCCAACCAGTACACTCTATGGGCATTGCCTTTGATCAGTACTAGGTCACTGCTCCTCGGCCTTCCTGGGGTACCTTCAGCCAAAAAAAGAGTTCATGGATGTCATGCGGATCATCCAGGGTGTGCACCCTACGTGCTGTAGTTTGGACCCTGGACCAATTTCCCTGATTTTGGGTTGCATTGATGTCATTGGTCTGGTCCTAGCATGGATAGTCTGCTGCTCCTTGGAATTTGGTGAGTTTCCTAGCTCCCTGAAAGAGGCGGTGGTGACACCACTCTTGAAGAAAGCTACTTTGGACCCAGACTGTCATGCAAACTACAGACCAATCTCTAACTTTCCCTTTTTAGGGAAGGTGATTGAGAAAGTAATGGCAACACAACTGGAGGACCATTTGACCATCCATGACATCTATGAACCACTCCAGTCTAGTTTTCGAAAGAAACATAGTACCGAGACATTGCTGATTCAGGTGCTCAATGATCTTCTGATGGCTAGAGATCAGAAGAGCAACTCCATCTTGGTTCTTCTGGATCTCTAATCAGCATTTGACACCGTGGACCATGGGGTGCTGCTTAGTCACCTGAGGCACATCTGTGGACTGTCGGGAACAGTCCTCAGGTGTTTTACATCATTCCACATGGGAAGAACACAGACAGTGGTGTCTGGAGTCTTTTCCTCATGCCCTATTTCTCTGTTGTGTGGGGCTCCTCAGGGCTCAGTGCTGTCACCCATGTTGTTCGCAGTGTACATGCTACTCCTTGGAGACATTGTAAGCAGCTATGGGCTAAGGTTTTACTACTATGCTGATGAAACCCAGCTCTACCTTTCTTTTGCACCCGACCAGGATGGAGCACTCTCAGTCTTTAATAACTGTCTGAAAGAAATCCAGGAGTGGATGGATTCCAGCTGGCTGAAGTTGAACTCAGAAAAAGAGATGATGGTTGTGGACACAGGTTGCCAGATGGGGGGGTTGGGGGTTGGTTCACCATCTGGACTTTTTCTTGGTGGTGTTTCACTCCTGACCTCTGAACGGGTGTGTAACCTGGGGGTAATTTTTGATGAAGGGCTGACCCTGCATTTGCAGGTGTTGGTTGTCATCAAATCCTCTTTTTATCATTTTAGGAATATTGCCAGGATTAAGCATCTGGTTCTGTCTGGCGAACTTCCTACTTTGGTCCACGCTTATGTGTCCTCACACTTAGATTATTGCAACTCCCTCTACATAAGGCTTCCTGGGGTGGAACTCCGCCACTTGCAGCTGGTGAAGAACGTGGCAGCCTGGCTTTTGACTGGATCTGCTCAGTCCTGTCATATTTCGCCGGTGCTGCACAAACTGCACTGGCTACCAGTACAGTGGCAGATCACCTTCAAAGTCAGTTTGCTGACTTTTAAAGCCCTACACAGACTGGGCCCAGATTACCTGAATGAGCTCCTGGTTTCTTACTGCCCTGGACGATCACACCGCTCAGTTGACAAGGGGTTGCTAGAGATTCCAAGGGTGTGCTTGAAATCATCAGGGGCGAGAGCATTTATGTATGCAGCCCCTACCCTTTGGAATTCTCTACCCTGTTGGTTATGGGAGTGAACAACTGTGGAGGGATTCAAGCAAGCTTTAAGAACTTTTTTGTGGCACCAGGCATTCAGTGACTGATTTTCTTTTTGATGAATGGTATGCTGCTATTTTAATGTTAGTGTATTGATATCTGATTTGATGTTAAAATTGTTAGGCTCCTTGGTTTTTGAAAAGGCGCCATATAAATAAAGCTTACTATTATTTTTATTATTATTATTACGTAGATACATGTAAGGTGGTATTCTTACAAACTCGGAATAGCATGTATGAACTGCTTAAATATTTATCATTAAATATGTGTTTATTACTAGAATGGAAGTTGTAAGTTTGAATGTACTAGCAGTTGTTGCAGTGGACAATCATTATGCATTGGCTTAGCTCATTCACGCATGTTCAGCCATGAAAACTCTGAATTGTAGGTCTAGGGTAGTGTCAACCCAGGGTTTTGTGGCAGGAAACTCAAGTTCAAGAATGTTTCGGGGGAGAGCTAAATGATCTATGCAACCACTTAGTTCAACTGGTGACATGACTTTGCAACTTGTCAGGAACAGGGGCAGGGGCTGTCATGCAATGACACAGACACGCTAAATAGAGATCTGGGTGGCATCGACTGGTCCTCCTTCTATACTCTGTATGATGTTGACACAGCACTGGAATTCCTCACTGCTGCCTTAATCTCAGTACAAAATAAACACTGCCCTGTCAATACATGGCATGTAAGGGGAGGAAACACTAAATGGGTCACTAGACAACTGGTTGCACTTATGAAAAGAAGGGACAAGGCCTGGGTAATCCACAAGGCTGCACCCCAGTTAACTGGGTGGAGTATAGGCATCTCAGAAACATCTGCAAGACAGAAACTGAATCCTTAAAATCTTCATTCTGCAAGGGCCAACAAACCAGGAATCTTACGGATCCCCATAGCTTCTGGTCGGCAGTGAACTCTGTACTAAAACCTGCTAAACAACATAGTGCTATCTCACTAGCAAGTGATGTAGGTCTACAAACAGATCCCGAGATGGTGGTGAATCTCTTGAACAACACATTTTCTAACCTAGATTTGTACCTAACCCAACTTCCTGCTGAGTTTCAGGGTAAGGTCAAGAAAGGCACAGAAACAGTCCCTACCCCTTTTTATTTCAAAGTCAAATCTCGGTTAGAGATTTATCAGCTCCTAAGGTCTCTGCTCAACTCGAGTAGCATTGGAAGCATTTCCTCAAGCTAGCAGCAGCAACTGTGGCAAAACCCCTTTCGCACATAGTAAACCTACCCCTGGTCACTGCCAGGGTGCCTGCATTCTGGAAAGAAGATAGAATAGTCCCTAAATTTAAGGCAGGAGATCCTCAGCTCCCTGAAAACTATAGACCTGTATCTATCCTGTCCCACATGGGAAAAATCCTTGAAAGAGTGGTCCACCATCAGCTAGTGGAGTACATCAAAAAAATGGGCTACTATCAAAAGAGCAACATGGGTTCCACAGGGGTTTTAGCATGACTGCAGCACTCACCACAGGGCTCCATACTAGGTCCCCTTCTATACATCCTTTTCGTCAATCCCTTGCTCTCAGTACCCTCAAATAGTCACACATTAATGTATGAGGATGGCCTCATCCTCTTCAAAAGTGGGAAAAACCTTCCTGGGTTAAACCTTGACCTAAATGCAAACTTTACTGCTACGATACATTAAAGGAATAATGCCACGACAGAAGTGTGTGTGGGTGCTGGGATAACGCCACACACCTGGGGGGGTTGGGCATGAGGCTGCAGGCAGTGTGTCCAATCTCCAGGCATGGCATTATACCAAATGACACACACCCTGGAGTGCATTATTCCTATTATACAATGGCTTGTTGTTGTATATAAAATAAAAAAATAATTTTAAAGAATGTTTTTATTAAAGTGGAAAAATATTTTTGTTTCTTAAGAGGAGATGCAAAAAAGGGCTCATCCATAGTGGCAATCATTATGACAGTAGATCTGTGGCATTGTGCTGTGATAACACCATGGGTTCAGCCCCAAACTGACCAATCACAGTCCAAGATTCTTTTTTGCCATTGTATAATGGTACACAGAGCACAGGCTTCTTGTAAACTCTGAGAAAACCAAATGTATGCTATCTGGCTCCAAACAGAAGCTCACAAAGTGTGCCATCAACAACACCAACGCTCTAAACATTTCACCTGCAGACAGTGGTACCATTGAGGAGGTTAGAGACTTTAAATACCTGGGATGTAAGTTTGACCCAACCCTCACCTTTGAGTTTCATATAGGCTCAGCAATAAAGAAAGCAAAACAGTGAATTGTCATGTGCTATAGACTTAGGCACCTCCCGTCTTCTGAGACAAGACTAGGGATTGGGACGGCTCTCCTCCTCCCCATACTTGATTACTGCTCCCCAGTAATATCCCTCTCACCCTCCTCACCAAAAAATTGCATGAATACCACCTACAACATATGTAGATTTATCACCCTAGCCCCAACTGTATCAATCACTGCCATCTCCATAAATCACTAGGTTGGCTGTCCCCCTCTGACTAGAGAGACCTCAGGCATGGAACATTCATATCAAAATCTTTGCAGGATGGAACAGAGTCAGCTCTGTTCAGGCTGCTACATATCAAAAGAAAAAGACGTGAAATCAGGTCCTCTACCTGCAGGCATCTTGAATGTCCCAGATGCAGTACTGAGATGGGTAGGGTGGCCTTCTCCTATGCAGCCCCTAAACTTTGGAGCTCCCTCCCTAGCAAGCTACAAGAACCACTTTCTCCTCACATGTTCAAACTGAAGTTCCTGGAAGCTATGCTAGGTAGATCCTTATGTGAATGTTACTCCAAGTAATTTAGTACGCGAATGCAGGATGTTCCATACCTATCAAACAACTAACTAGGTCATTTAAAGGTACTTACTTGCTGTTGTTTGATATTAGAGCAGATAATATCTATGAAATAAGTGACAGCTTATCTTATCTATGTCTGCCAATTTGCTACTGGATTCCCTTCCCCAATTTGTATTGTAAACTTGTGATCATTGTATTTTACTTTTCTCTCTCTACTGTGATTCCGACGAACCTGTACCTTGTTGTCAGATGTGCCATCTCAATGGCACTTTTTGTGCCTGAAAATGGTCCTGGGATCAGTGCACCCACCTGGTAAACAAATGAATAAATGAAAAAAAAATAAAATAAAGGGCCATTCTGCATGGCATAGCAGCCCTCACATATCTCCTGACGTATACTGTCACTGCAGCGACTCCCCGACTGTGAAGACCATCACAGCACCAGAAATAGGGAAAAACACACCTGTCACTGTGGTGGTCAGTGCAGGATCGGGACTGCTTCACTAGGTGTTTGCCTCCACAAGGGGGGGTGGGGGGGTGCAGCCCCCTGATTGTGTGTGCCGACATCCCATGGCTACAATGCCGACAGTCAGAATTGTAGCAGTCGCAGTAGGGGATGTCGGCGCTGGCACTGTCGAAGCACTACAGGTAAACCATCCCATGTACCTCCTTTGGGTTACTCCAGCTTTTCATTGGTGAACAGTGCTATAACTGGTTGCAGACAGAGGAAGAGTACAGAGGAAAATGGGACAAGGGAGAGGAGTGTGACTGCACTGTTGGGGATGCACAATAACTGGGTGAATGGGAGGTACCCTGTTACCTGTTCACACGAACACTGCTGTCATTATGCAGGTTGAGGAACCCATTTGCTTCATATAATTGCTGGATTGCCAGTTTGCATTGCATCACTGGCACTGGTAATCTACACTTTTGTTTGTGTGTAAAGCAGTACTTATCAGCATAGGAACAGAATTCCAAAGTCCTGGAGTAAATATGCAAATTCATTGTCTCCTGTAACTTTTAGCCTTCTGAATTACCAAGCATAGAACTATGTTGCCACTAGAGTCTTCTTGGCATGTTGCAAGTTGATTTCATACATGCATATAAATATTAGGTCCTCACACAGGTAGTTCTTGCACACAGCCACACTCTAGACCACATCTTCTCTCTGAAACTGAATATCAGGGATGTCAGGGTGTTTCCAATGGGTTGTTTACATCACCACACTGTACAGTTTCTTGCAGATGCCACTTGGAAAATTCCCCCATTGTTGACATAGTCCAGTACCACCCGTAATGAGATCTGGAGCCTGAGAAGTTCAAGACAGGCACAGTGTCAGTATGCAAGGGAGGTAAGGTTGTGGCCATCGATAAGACTCCAATGTATCCATTCATATCCATCCAAGGGTCTCCCATCATAGCTCATCCATGATGTAATGATGAGTGGAGATGGCAAAAGGCAACTGGGTGGAAGTTGGAGAAGTTATGGAAGAAGCCTGGCTCATGAGTCAGTGGACAAGAGGAGGGTTCTGTGGTCACAATATAAAGACTATCAGAGGACAATAATGCTGAAAAAAAGCAACAATTCTGTTGTAGGTCATTGCCTCAGGTAACAAAAGACCAGCTCAGCTCTTTGAACTGTAGGGAGGCTAATTCATCCTTCCTGTCTGTAATCCAGAGGAACCTTGCCCAAAGACAGGTGTGACAAGTTTGGCAAATTTCTCATGATGGAATGTCCACTAATAAGGATGGGAATTCTTCTGGTGTTCTGTTATGCATCATAAATGATGGAGCAGTGGCAGTGGGCACTGGAGTAAATTTCAACCAGTTTCTTTGATGAGGTGTTTAAGGTGATCACAAGGTTGAAGCCCACCTGCTGTAAGTCAAATCCTGGGCATACACAGTTGTTGGTGTACTGCCAGGAGGCACTGGGCCCAGTTTTTGCCAACATAATCCAGTGTTCCCTTGAGGAGAGATGTTTCCCCACAATTCTTAAAGAAGCTGTGCTGAGACCCCTTCTTAAGAAGCCAGCTTTGTATCAAGAGTTGCTAGTGACCTACAGACCTGTCTCACATCTCCCTTTTTGGGTAAGGTAATCCAGAATATGGTGGCAATGCAGCTTGAGGCACATCTTCAAGAATTTAACATGAGCCATTCCAGCTGGGTTTCTGTCTCACTACAGTGAGGTGACCACACTGCTCAAAGTGTTTAATTATCTCATCATGGTGAGGGACAAAAGTGAGTAGTTAGTTCTTTTTCTCCTTGATCTCTTTTCAGCATTTGACACATTGTTTAATGAGGTGTTGATGGAATGCCTTGAAGAATATGGAGGACTTACCAGAACTTTGTCTTGTTCAGCAGATCACAATGGGTTAAGATGGGATCTTTCTCACTGCAGCCAGTTAAGGTCAGCTGAAGAGTTTCAAAGTGATCAGTTCCGTCCACATGCAGTTAGGAGTGAATATGATGCCCCGGGGTGGGTCATTAGATGGCACAGTGTGACTTTTCACTGCTACGCAGATTATATTCAGCTAGCTGTATGTGTCTTTTAGACAAAAGGGTGGGAGGCAGTATCTGTGCTGGAGCAATGACTTCAAGAAATTGCAGACAGAGACAGAGTGGCCTTTGACTGGCTGATCCTAAATACAGCCAGTATGAAGTAGTTGCTGAGGAAATCAGTACCTCATGCATTAGTTGTTAAGAATGATGCCATAATTTTGCCATCATTAAACGGAACCCCTCTGGCAGCTATTAACTGGCTTAGTAGACTCCTGGTTACTCGCACCACTCCACTGAGGAGTTACTGTTGGCCATCCTGAGATCTACCCTGAAACAGTCAGGTGACAGAGTATTCTCAGTGGCAGCATGCTCCATATGGAATGCATTGCCTTTTGATCTCAGCATTTCACTCTTGGTGAAGACAATTAAGAGGAAGTTAGAACTTTATTTCTTTACACACGCCTACAGCACTGATTTACCATCTATAATGTACTGCTGTGAGACTTTATTCATTTACTGTAGATACTGATGTCTGATTATATTGTAAAGTTTTTTTTATTGTATATTTCCTTTTTTGTTAAGTGCCTGAGCCCCTGGGTTATGGAGCTATATCTATAAAATTACCGTGCCTTGCCTATTATACTGGTTAAAAATGTGTTTAAACCTGGAAGTCTGTAATTCCTTTTGACAGTGTCTCAAGCACTGGATCACACTTTTATCACTTTTTCTCTTCTGGCTTTTTATGAGAATTCAGTGGGTGTTTCTGATTTAGTGGTAAGGAATAGTTTAAACTTGCATGATGTAGTTCATGTCCTTGTTAAGCTCTCACATTGTTGTTATAATGCATCTATGTTCTCTATTATATAACTATGTGGTTGAAAAGGGCATAGTCTATATCAAACAGGCTTAAAAAGGTGCTAACCAACAGTGTTCAAATGTGACTGAAAGGGACATAATGTACATCAGACACAATTAAAAGGGTACTAACCACCAGTGTTCAAAGTAATTCAGAAAAAAAAAACTGTGTTTACAAAAAATGCTAGTAAAATCTTTATAAGAACCTCCACTGACTCTCTCCCCCAAAGCAGGCTGTCTTTATTCACTTGGCATTATTACTGACAGCATTTCTAGCTCTGGAATGCCTACTCTAGCTCAGCTGCTGGTTACTCCTAGCCCCCACTATAACCTTTGATCTGGAGATCAGCCCATTTCCAAATCTCAAAATGTAAAACAGTAATGGGAGCACAGGCCTTCTTATACCTTGCCCCCCAATACTGGAACTCACTACCAGTGCCCATCTGCCTCTCTCCTACACACTCTAGCTTTAAGCTCCAGCAAAGGAGACACCTCCTATCAATCTATATATGTGCCTGATTTCATCCCCCTTGAACTCTCCAGTGGAACACCTCACTCCTTACTGGCCCTACTCTCAGCCTCAGCTTATCCCTTCTTGCACTTACTGCCAGCTTACCCAACTCTGCTTCTCCCTAACTTGCTCTTATTCTAACTCCCTTTGTTATATCTGTATATTCAATCCCTGTCATGATGTTTACCAGTTATGCACTCATGTATTGTGATGTTCTCGTATTATGACTTGCTGCTTTCACATCTCTAATGGCGTTGAATGCACTGTTAGTTAACTGTTAATTTCTAACCACTGTACATTTATCTAATTGTTCAATTACTGCTGTACCATGTTATTGTTTCACTGCTGTACTATGCTGTTGTTTTGCCTCAGTCTTACTGCTTATTGCTTATGTTTACTGATCTTGTTACTTGTTACATATCTTGTTCTATGTGTAATGTACTTTATTCAATTTTTGACTGTGCTATGTATTGTGCCTTGTACTCTCCCAGGTCATGCCTAAAAATAGGCATTTCTTATGTCTAGTTCACTTACCCGGTTACGAAAAATAAATAAATAAATACAAACTCAACAACATTTGAGAGTAAACCAACATTTTATAAAACAACTTCAGTGAGAGAGAATGATTAAGAAATTAAGTGCAGTGTTCCTCTTTATAGGGACACTGTCAGCTGTTCAATGTAATGTTTGGTCATCTGTGACCAGTTTGCCCCTAGGCAAAGACTTAGCAAATTAAATCTGTTGAGTGCATCAACATGTAAAATACTTCATTTCTTCACCTTTTAAGCTATTATTTTTCTTTTCATGGTTGGACCATGTGGTCCAAGCAAATTCTGCTGCCAGAAGCATATGTCCTCCACAAACACGCATCTCTAATGGTGTCACACTGACCCACTAAAGTGATGGGTGAAGCTTTCAATTTTTTTCAATGTGTATCACATGATCTGATAGGAAATGTGATGATGAATAAAAGGATGTTGTTCTGCAAGCAAAGTGAGTATTGACAGTGCTAATGCATATGACTGAAAAGTGGAATGAGATGCTGTGCATGCACATCTGCCCTGAGCACTGATGCGCATGCACAGGAACATGACTACATTTTTCTCTCCTGTCATTTTCCACTCATCCCCTCATGACGTTGAGCTGTACTCATGCTAAATTATTCTCCATAGTCCATCTTCTTTATTCCCTTCAGGAACTTGAAGGTATCCATCATATCCCTCCTCTCAATTCTGTTGTCTAAGGAGTAGACAATCAGTTCTTTGAGAAGCTCCTTGTAAGACCTGTCCCGGTGGCCCTGAATCATCTTTGTCACCTTTGCTACATTGTCTTCAACCACTTCTTATCTTTCCTGAGGTGAGGACTCCAGAACTGGGCACAGTACTGCAGGTTAGGCCTCATCAAAGATTTATGAAGGAGTACAATTACTTCTTTTCTTCTGCTGTCAATACTCCTCCTAATACACCACAGCATCACAGCATCGGTACTATTCAATATCTTCATCAGTGACATTGCACAGGACCTAGAAGGCAGAATTTCACTGTTCGCTGATGACACAAAGCTCTGTAACAGAGTAGACACACCAGAGGGTGTAGACAGAATGAGAAGGGACCTGCAGAAACTTGAAGAATGGTCAGGGGTTTGGCAGTTGAAATTCAATGCAAGGAAGTGCAAGATAATGCATATGGGGCACAAAACCCTGGCACAATATATCAGTTGGGGGTGAGGATATAGCATGCACCAAGCAGGAAGGGATCTTGGAGTTATCATCTCTGATGACCTCAAGGCAGAAACAGTGTGACAAGGCAGCAGGTAAAGCAAATAGGATGCTGGGATGCATAGGCAGGGGCATCACCAGCAGGAAAAGGGAGGTCATAATTCCACTATACAAGACACTAGTGAGGCCGCACCTGGAGTACACTGTGCATTTCTGGAGACCTTACCTACGTAAGGACATACACAGGGTAGAGAAGGTTCAGAGGAGGGCAACAAAGATGGTGCATGGATTGCATCACAAGTCCTATGAGGACAGGTTGAAGGCACTGAACATGTACTCCCTGGAGGAGAGGAGGGAGAGAGGGGATATGATAGAGACATACAAGTATCTTACAGGGAGGAACAGGGTGCAGGAATGCACTATTTTTAAGCGAAAAAGATGTTCCAGGACTAGAGGGCATGGGATGAAGTTGGAGGGAGGACGATTCAGAGGAAACGTGAGGAAGAATTTCTTCACAGAACGGGTGGTGGACAAGTGGAACACCCTGCCAGAGGAAGTGGTGAGGGCTGAAACAATCACGGGATTTAAGAATGCATGGGATAGACATAAAGGAATTCTGGAGGTCAGGGGTAAGGGGCAACAGACTTCCTGGAAAACATAAACTGAACTTACAAACTTAAATGGGCAGACTGGGTGGGCCATAGGCCCTTATCTGCCGACACTGTCTATGTATCTATGTATGTATCTATGTTTGCCTTACTATAGGCTTTGTTGCACTGGCTTGATTGTTTGAGGAAGTCATTAAGGATAACTCCTAGATCCCATTCTTCAGCTGTAGTTCTGAGTCTTAACCCAACCATGTGGTAATCAGTCCTGGATTTTTTTTTACCTAGGTACATCAGCTTGCACTTCTTAGTATTAAATTTTAGCTGTCAAATCTTAGTCTACATTTCTAGCCTTTACAGGTCAGTCTATATTTTCCTGATTCCTTCATCACTATCCACCCTCCCACAGAACTTTGTATCATCTGGAAGAAATGTATCCTGCTGCAAATTCCCTCTCCAATGTCACTACTAAGGAACATATTGAAGAGAATCGATTCCAGGACAGATCTATGCTGTACCCCATTCATGACCTCACTCTCTTCTTATGTGACCAATTTACTGCAACCTTCTGCTGCCTTTCCTTTAGCCAGTTACCTACCCATTTTACTACGTACCTAGCCATGCCCAAATCCTTCATTTTCTTCAGCAATCATCTTGGAGGCACTGTGTCGAAAAACCTTGGTAAAGTTCAAGTAGAGTAAATCACAGGTGTGGCCCCTATCCAATGCCTTTGTCATAAAAATAGCTTTTTTGTTAATGTGTTAATACATTTTTTTTATTTAGTAAGTTGCAGATTGTTTAAGCCCTATGTGGAGTTTTTTTGTGGTGTGTTATTAAGGTGACATGAACTTTCCATATCAGAACAACTTTAGCTTTTATATAGCCTGTAATTTATAACTGCATGAACGTATTCAAAGCACAGTCACCTATTTTGTGTTTTGTGGCTCATTCTTTACATCACAGGAGGTGTAATTCACACAGTGTCCCTCAGTGGTGCCACAGCTGCATCTTCAGTTAGCATGCAATAGACCAGTCTTTCAAATCCAGGTAAGAAAGCAACACTTTTGCATTTTCAGCAAGAAACCATACTGTTGTTAATATCTTAATAAGCATTTTTTTTTCAAAATGCCTATTTTTCACATGCAGTTTCACATGAGTGGAGATTCATGGTGGCACTGCATTGGAACAGTAAATGAGATTAAAGCCAAATGTTGCTAAGAAGAAAGAAACTGTGCAGGTAGAAAGTTTTCCTGATCTTTCTGACAGAAAAAATCATGTCATGTTTATAAAGCTTGCTTTTTTGGTGACAACAAAAATTACTGCCATTTGACAATTTTTAATTGGTAAAAGTTCTGTGAGATAGTTACCCTCAACAGCTCTTAACAACTATCTTCTTTACCATTAATTATTGTAGAATGTACCCATGGGAAGATATCCAAGTTAACCAATAATTTGGGATGATACTGAGCAGAGATGTTAGGCCTTTTTTACTGATTCTAAATTAAAACTGAATTCCTCCAAGACTAAATTTATGTTATTTGGCCTAGCCTCTAAACTTAAAAACTCTAAAGAAATGTTGATAAAAGATCAAAATGGAACTCCTTTGGAATGTGTTGATTTATATAAATACCTAGGTTTCTGAATGGAACTGACATGATCAGGCAATACCCACATAGACAAATTAACTGCCCAGGTGGGCAAAAGGGCTGGCTTGCTGTATAAAAAACAGCATTGTTTGGACTCAGTAACTCTAAAAAAAATAGCCCAGGTCCATATTTTCCCACTATTTGATTATGAAGATGTTCTCTATGATTATGCTTCAAGTGATATGTTACATATTGTAAGTTAGAGGTACTGTACGGCCATCTTACTAGACTAATCCTCAGGTGCCCTGGGGACAACCACCACAGTGAGCTTTATTCTAGATTATGCTGGATTTCCCTGCCTAACAGATGGAGACTACATAAGAAAATACAAAATCACACATGCCCACACAATGCAAAGTATCTTGGGCTGCATATGCAAATCACCACAGAATGTTATGCTGGTTCAACTGTAAGCAGAACTGCATGGTGCCGAAAGGCCTCTCACACAGCTTGCAAACGGTGCTAACAGATGACATAGACACGTGTTTCATCCTACCAGGACTCATCAGTATGCCTCATCTGTTTGACACCCCAGTGGAATGAACCAGCTACCCTAAGACAGTGTGTCTTGGTTATGTTGTGGTGAACCCATTAAAATAAAAATCTATTTAAAAGACAAAGAGGTTCTTTGTCTTTTAAATAGTTTTTTTATTTTAATGGGTTCACCACAACATAACCAGGACACACTGTCTTAGGGTAGCTGGTTCATTCCACTGGGGTGTCAAACAGACGAGGCATACTGATGAGTCCTGGTAGGACGAAACAGGTGTCTAAGTCATCTGTTACCACCCTTTGCAAACTGTGGGAGAGGCCTTTCGGCACCATGCAATTCTGCTTACAGTTGAACCAGCATAACATTCTGTGGTGATTTGCATATGCAGCCCATGATGCTTTGCATTGTGTGGGCATGTGTGATTTTGTATTTTCTTGAAACTTGGCTTCCCAGCCAAATGCCCTTTGGGGTAACCCTTGCCTCAGTGTTTGCACACAGAGGTTCTTTGTCTTTTAACTACATAAGTCCCTGCTAGTCTCTAAAACTATCCTGGGCTTAGTTCCAGATTATTTATGTAGAATGTTGTCCCAGAGGAAAATTGATCCTTTACTGATGAACTCCTGTTTTCAGAAAATGGTGATACAAAGAACAAAAACTAAATGATTCATGCATTTTTTAACCAACTTGTGCCTACTTTATATGGAGACAACTTCTGTCTGAATTCAGACCAGTGGATGCAAAACCTCCTTCAGTTGCAACTTTGAAACACTAGTTTGTGCACTATATATCTGTGCAGGACATTTGTTTCTGCTGAATGTAATCTGGTTGATTTTTTGTTAAATTATTTGTATAACATAAATTTCATTCATATTTTGCAGTACATTGTCTGTATCATGTATTTTTGCTTTACTTGGGTCACCATTGCAAATGAGCTATGCCCAATGATTATAACATTAAACAAATGAAAAAAAAAGACTCCCTGCCATTTTATATTATTCTTTTCCCACATAAAATCCACTTCTACTTTGTCAGAAATATGTTATAAACCATACAAAGGACACAAGAAGTATTAGTAATGCATTACTTTGTTAATTATAATATACAATAACTGCAAGTACTGCACATTCTTAAGTGTATGACTGCTTATAAAACAGATTTGATTCTTCATAAAAAGGGGCTCAGCATTGCAGCATTGACTACCACTAAGAATACTGGTGGTTTCTTACCACCACAATATATGTTATAATTTGTTTAGAAGTGTCCTAACTTGAATTTTACCTAAGTCCAATAAAAGGCATTCAAAGATGACAGAATCAGCTTTAACACAAGATTTTTTTTATGAGGCTGGTAGTTACTATAGCCATAAAAGCGATGTCATATTCTGTCACCAGGGGGCAGGTGCCTAGAGAGTAACTGAGAAAGAAGAGTACTGCAACCATCTGGGAGTGCCAGCCCTTCATACTGCCTTTACGAGGGTGTGGAGAAGAAAAAAAAGCTCTTTGCAAAAAGAAATTTCTACACTAGCCATGCTTGAGGTAATGGGCCCAATTTTAAAAATTTAGAGTGATGCAAGTTGAGTCACTCCAGGGCTATGACATACTCTGGGTGCGCCAGGGACTCTGTGTCCAATTTTATAAAAAGCAGGGTCCCAGTACCAAACTCCCCAGTTTTGTCTGAATTTGATTGCTGCATCAGACAGCTGGTACACCTGCAGGAATTGCCACAAGGATCTAGCCCACCACCTGGTACAACAATAAAGAGGCCAGAATGGCGGGGGGTAAAGCTTCTATAAAGGAGGGGGAATGGGATAGCCAAGGGGATAGCTGGGCATCACCTGACCAGACGTGACACTAGGTGGGGTGCATTTACATTGTACTGTATTGTAGAACAGTATTCTTATTTTCCCTGGTGGTCTAGCAGTCCCACCCACATCCGATCATCTGCCTGATGTATAATAAATATTTCCTGGATGTCCAGTGGTGCCTCCCCCCACCCAAGCACCCACCTGACAATGACATCATAGTTCCTGGTGTCCAGTGCAACTTCCCTGTATCCCCTGTATAGTACATGCAAACCATTCCCTGGTGGTCTAGTGGACCCCCCACAACAGCAGGTAGTGTCCCTCCACCCAATTCTCCCCACCCTGAAACTGAGTCAGCAACCAGCACAGGCCTCCTGTCTCCACCATGGCTGGCCACTGACTGAGCTATCAGTGAGCACGTACTGTATATAGTACATGCTCAGTGACATTGATTAACAGCTCAGAGTGAGCTGTCATCCAATGAGCATTGATAGCTCAGTCAGCAGCCAGCTGTGGTGGAGATAGTAGGGCTGTTCTGGTCACCAGCTCTGTTTCAGGATGGGATAGTGGAGTGGAGGGGCATTACTTACTGGGGTGGAGGGTGGGGACCACTAGATCACTAAAGAATGGATTTAATATACTATACAGGTAATCAGAGATATGGAGGGGGTTCACTAGGTACAAGAGAAATGTTTATATTTACTGTTCTGGGAATCAAGATGGGATGTTACACTGGACACCAGGGACTGTGATGTCAACATTGGGTGGGTGCTCAGTTGGGGTGAGTGATCACAGGACACCAGGGAAATATTTATTATACATCGGGTGAATGAACAAGGAGGGGGAGGGACTGCTAGCCACCAAGGAAATATTTTTAATATATCGGACAGATGATTGGGTGGGAGGAGGAACCGCTAGCCACCAGGGAAATATTTTCAATACATAAATTGGGCGGATTATTGGGTGGTGAAAATGACTGCTACATCACCAGAGAAGATAAGTATACTGCACTACAACACAGTACAATGCAAATGCACCCCAACGGCTGCCACCTAACTCCCAGTGATGCCCAACTATCCCCCAAATCCCCCTATGCCACCTCCTATGCACCTGTCATCCCACTGTCAGATCCACTCCCACTCATGCAAGCCACTTAGACTACCTCATGGCTGGTCAAAGGGGTGATCATTGCTGTGTCCATGGCACGGCTTGTAAAATCCCCAAAAAGGGAATGTTGCAGCCCTGCTGTGGTGCAAGTCCCCTTGTAACCTAGAACACCTGTCTGTTTGTTACAACTTTGGTGCAAGTAGGCAATAGCACAGCAGCATCAAGATTTGATGCAGTCTGCTTTAGAAAATTTTATTTTATGCAAGGTGTGATGAAAGTCACCCCTTGGGTCAAACTCTTTGACAGAAGTCCCTTGTGTTGATCTAAAATGTTTGAAAATTGGGCCCAGTGCTTCCTAACATAACAGTTGCTTCAATGTGCATTCTCATAATAACATGACAAATGCTTTATATTTTTCTCAGAGTTATTGTGAAACAAAGAGTACACAAGATTCATCTTGATTGTAGATTACTACACCAAGAAAAAACAAGATATAAAGGATCCTTTATAATGCAGTTGCAAATATAAAGCAGCATTTCTGATTATGGCAAAATGTCTTAATCTATAAAATGTTTTCCATTTTAGAGTGCCCTTTTATCTTGTCTTATAAAATTCCATTTTCCCATGTTGAGTCTTCTTTAGCATTTTAACTTTTTTGTTTATTAAAGGGTAAGCTGTGACCTGGAATTCACTCTTATGTCCCTGGGGTTCCATGAGGTCATGGGACAGTATTTTGTGCATGCTAGTTTCTCTTAGTCAAAAGAAGAGGGATGCTAAAGAATGGGTATTCAAATGCAGCTGAGAATACTGACAAAAAAGGGTCAGCTATAGCTGAAGGAGCTCTCCTTCAATTGTTTTTAATAAAAAAAACAACTAAAGAAATTTGACAACATGGAAAACTCTTACAAGACTGGAAAAATGGATCTTTAAAATACATTACAGTACATTGTATAAGTACAATTTGTATGTAATAAAATTATCTTTCTTTAAACAAAGAAAGAGAGAATGGTAGATTATGTATTAACATTATATACTGTAGGAGGCAGTGTGGTCTAGTGTTTAGAGGGCCAGCCTAGGATTCAGAAGATCACAGGTTGAAACCCAGTTAGAGCTAAAGACTGACTGTGTTACCTTGGGCAAATCACTTATTCTCCTAGTGATTAAGTCCACTCAGATGTGAAAATTGGTAGAAGACAAGCAGGACCCTACTTGAAATAAGATGTGAATCTCATCTGGGCTATCCTGAATAAATAGATTGTAAAAGAAATAAAAAGAAAAGAAACATGAAGAGAAATAAGAAAGGCTATATTACCTGTAGGTCTTGTTCTCTTATGGTAGACTTGTACAGCTCTTGCATTTTCTAGTAGGGTTAATGCATATGTATCTGTACCATTGAATCTGTTTATTTTTTTGATGCTGACCTTATCCAGTGGTGTGACATTATCTAAGCTGGTTGCATATAGATAGCTTTCAAATATTGCTAAACCATAAATATGACTGACCTAGAAGGCAAAAACATAAGAAACAAGTAATTTAAACCATGCATTGTGTGAGGAACAGTAACAGTTAGTTTAATATGTTTTTTTTCATTTATTGTTTATCAAAAAAACAAAGAAGGTAAAATCAGACTAAATTTTGACAGACTGTTAGCAAATCCCATTAGACATAATTGAAAGGTTTAACCCTTAGACTGGTGCCAGAACTAGAATGTATTAGAATTCTGGATGGAATATTAAGTGTGGGTTCTTCATTTGATACTTGCATATCCTTAGCCATCAGTGAATATTGTACTGAATATTTTGTGTTAATTTTATTTGTATAGCCATAAATAAGATGAATTGATAATATAATTTTCATCTCAACGAATGTCTCAGTATGGCATAAATTGATAAAACCACAGTATGTTCCCATTACTGACTAGACACTTTCAGAAAGGACTATAATTTCAACACTCATCATGGTTCATAACTCACAGATGCTTTAAAATACATTCAGAACATGGTGTCATTTTCTAACCTGCTAAGCATTTTTTCATCTAAAGTCATGATGAGGATGTTACATTTGATTAAAGCCAAGATATGCATACATTGTTTAATGGAAGCCAAAACATTTTTCTTCATACAGTAAGTAAATATGTGCAAATAAGCTTTTTTTCTAAATAAATAGAATTGAGCGAAATGGAAAACTGCCGTATTAAGACAGCAATACCATATTGCCTTTATATACTGGAAATACTTGTACTACCTGTCATAAGTCTTCAACTATTAATTCTTACCGACTTTATTACTGTTCATCAAAACAGCCACATATGCTACTTTTGAATACTTACATGTTGACCATGAATCACGGTATGCCTATTTCCTCCTTCATAATTAACCACGTCAATTCTGTCCAAAAACACATCAGCCCAATAGACCAGCTTGTTGATCAAATCTAGTGTGATGGCACTTGGTTGTTCTATATTATTCACTACAAGTCTTGTCCTGTTCATCCCATCCATGTCACATCTCTCAATTTTGGCAACATTTCCATAATCAGTAAAAAACAGTTTTCTGTTAAAAAAAAAGGTTAGCTCATTAAGGTGGGAATGTATCTTACTGATAATTTAATACCATTTTAATGCTTCAGTTACTATACCTGGCTGAAAGGTCCAGCCTTTCATTTTATAATGTATTTGTTGCATTCACAAGATCTGATTAAATCAAGTACGTATGCAACAGCATGTCATTCACTTTTTGACATTAGTGTGTCATTAAACAGGAATGTATGAAACTAGAAAATGTCAAGAAGAAAGCTCTGAAAACAAGTTTTGGGTACTGAGAAGAAACTGCAAGGAAATGATGATAAAAAGGGTTTGTGCCACTGAAGTACAGTCACACAAATATATGCAGTCAATTACCTGGTAAAATCCAGAGTCAAATTCATAAACTGGTTAATCATTAGTCTCAGGAATTGTAATGTACAAGGGAATAAAAAAAAATGTGCTAATAGATTATTACAGTATGAAGGTGGAGACATAATCCAAGAGTTTTATCCCATCGCTAATAATAACTTTACTTGGTAATGCTAAACACTGTACATGGCTGTAACTGATATTTTATTGTGCATTTAAGAAATTTATATTAATGCAGTTCTCCTTAATTTAGTGAGCAGTCAGTTATTGCTTAATAAGAATCCAGAATTGTGTTAATAGATATGCACATTCCATTTAAAATGTATTAATGTCTTGATGGTACCTCTTTTTAGCACTACCCTTTGCTGCTACCTGTGAGACCGCTGCACCCAGTGTTATAGACTTTTACACAGATTACATAAAATTTAGTTGACAGGTGGTCATTGACTACTAAATATATACTATTTTTTAAATGTATTTTATTTTGTACAACTAAAACAAATGCCTGTTTCAATGTATGTATCCATATAGTAATCTTTGATAAGCAACAACAAATATTTAATAGATATAAATTTGAAATTGAAAACGGTGTGATATCCTGATGGTATACCAATAATACCCGATGCTACTACATGGGAGATTACAGTCTGCACCAAAATATTTGGAGTTTTACCAAGGTAATAAGAAATCCACAATAGGTACAAATTAAGGCCACTCATATTTAGTTAGTTGAAATTACTACAACTGGGATAACAATGTTAGATGTGGCATATCATTTTTTGGGGGGACCTGCAGCAATAGTTTCATACAGGATAAAATATATGACAAACAAAACCTGTAAAGGTAAGTACAGTACATCTGAAAAGTAAGTCAGTAAGTAAAATATTATTTGTTGGGCACCCATTCCCTGGGGCTCAGGGCAGTGTACGTAGTTCAGGAACATAAATAAAAAGGGCATTTCTATACCTATATAATACTTAAATAAAACATTTGGAAAAATAAATGACATTTAATTAAATAACTACATTAATTAAAATCAGTCAACCAGTGTTTGTCAGGGGGTGGTTCCTACTGGATACCCAAAGCTTCCTTGAAAAGGTAAGACTAAAGGCCCCTCTTAAAGGCCTCCAATGAGGAGGCTTCTCTCAAAAAGTTCATTAAAGTGAATTCCTATGGGCTGAACTTGCTACTTCAAAACTTTTGTCACCAGATGATTAAAGCCTTATCCTGAGAGCCACTATGAGTCCCACTTTGAAGAAACAGAGAGTGCAAGTGAAGCAAAACTCCTCCACTAACCCCAAGGTACAGAATGTTATAGTAATCGGTCCTGGAAAACAAAAAAAATGAGAACTAGTGAGAATAGGTGAACAGGCAGAATAAAGGCTTTAATCTGGGTGATATTCCTGAGATTGTAAAATCACTTGGGACAATAGAACCTGAGGGCACTAGGTCAGGAAAGTGAATGCAACAACAGCACTCACCAATACAGTGCTGCAACAACAGCACTTGCAGTATTCACACATGGTAGCAGTCCCAACACTCATGCAGGACCACTACCATACAAAATATTAAAGTTTTCTTTTTGCGGGGGGGGGGTCCACACTCACAGCACCCAATGCCGGTGGGCATTGCCCCACTGTACAGCATGTAACTAAAATAATAAACTCCAAGTTGGAGTTGGATTGCAGGGGAATTTTAAAACTTGAGGCGGCATCTATGAGACAAGACTCAAAAAATAATGTACACCTGTCTCACAGACAAAAATCTCAGCAACCAGGAAAAGAACCCTGGTCTCCCAATCCACTCTGGCTGAGCAACACTATGCCCCGACCCTGCCTACCAAGGGAGCAACTCAGCCAGACACTGCTTCTTTTACACCCTTCTTCCTTCCCTTCAGTCCCTCCCACTGAGGTAGCAGCTACAGGGGGTGAGGTAATTGCTGCACATGATTCTACCCCTAAAACCACCCATATTTTACTGTTTCTATAGCGTTGTTCCTACTGTCACTATTCATGTTGTGCTTTTCTAACCAGGTACCCACCTGAGCCTCAAGTATCAATCTGTCAACCAAAATGACCCCCAGATCCTTCACCTTAGCAGAAGCTATAAGCTGAGAGGAACCAAACACTGTGCCTGTTCCCTCCCCTTCCAACCTTGCACCCGCTGACAACCAGGCTCAACAAACAGAACCTCCATATTGTCTTGATTGAGCTTCAGTCAGCTAGAGGACATCGAGCCCTGGATCTTGGCCAGGCACAAATTTATTTATTTATTTAGTTTTTGTTGACCGGGTAAGTGCACTAGACAAATTCTGCCTATTTTCAGGCACTACTTGAGGGGGATACAGATGAATGCCAACTGACCTTGTACCAGATTAAGCTGTTGGTGGTATTTTTAGTGAATGTTTTTGGTGCACTTTTTAGTACTTCAAACACATCAGACATCTCGGTGCAAACAACAAATACAACTGAGTTTCATCTGCAGAGCAATGAATACCCAGACTGTAGTGTCTAATAATGTCCCCATAGGGCAGCATTTACACTGTGAACAACATGGGCAAAAAGATTGATCCCAGAGGAACTCCACAGGACAGCGGTTTTAGGAGTGAAGAGAAATTCCCCATCACCACCCTGTACTTCCTGTTTATGAAAAAAGACTCAAACCAGCTGATTATAGGATAAGTGATCAATGTAGTAAAGTGGCTGGCAAAGCTAATAGAATGATGGCGTGCATAGGAAGGGGCGTAACTAGTAGGAAGAGGGAGGTGCTGATGCCATTATATAAGACGATGGTAAGACCACACCTGGAGTACAGGGTACAGTTTTGAAGGCCTCATTAAAGAAAGGACATGGATTTAATAGAAAAGGTTCAGAAAAGAGTAACAAAGATGGTGTAGAGTATGCAAGGGAAACCATAAGAGACAAGATTGAGAGAATTAGATCTGTATTCACTAGAGTTTAGAAGAGAAAGAGGGGACATGATAGAGACATTCAAGTACATGAAGGGGATAAATAAAGTGAGGGATGGAAGTCTATTTAAATAGAAAGTCTGAGTTAAAACATGAGGTCATACTTTAAGATTGGAAGCATGAAGATTTAAAGGTAATGTAAGACAGTGTTATTTCACTGTCAGGGTTGGTTGAACCCAGGAACAGAGTACCTAAGGAGGTGGTGGGTGTCAAGATGGTGGAGGGATCCAAGGGAGCATGGGACAGGCATATGGAGTTGGTTAGAGGACAGAGGATAGACTCCTTGTGCACCAGTGACAAGTAGGGGAGGGGGGAGATGGACAGACTGGATGGGCCAAGATGGTCCTTTTCTGCTAACACATTACTATGATACTATGATGATAGTGCCAGCGAGTCCACAGAGCTCTCTTGGTTGAATAAGAAAAACAGCATGGTCCACAGTATCAAACACTGAAGAGACAGAGAATAGTGGAGAGAGAAGTAGAGTGGACTGAAACAAAGACAGGGGAGTTACAATGGCTGGAAACACTGGACTGGAACTCTTGCAAGCTAGAAGCATTCCTCAGCTAGAGAGGGATATTTTTTCAGGTGCTACTGAAAGACAAGAGGGAGAAGGAAGTAGTAGATCACTTTCTTCCTCATGTAAGCACTGGGGCAGTGTTAATATATGCAGTGAATGCTGATCTTGGGCCCTAAGTAGCTAAAATGTGATCAATATATCTACTGTATGTTTGTGATACATCAGGTCAGCTTCACAGATATTTGCATGTGTTGACTTGCTTAATAGTACTAGCATCTGATGACATGATTACAAATAGAGGAGCTAAGTGAATTAGCAAACATATGATCCAACAACCATATATTCTAGTGAGTGGTGAACCATATACTGTGTGAGTGGTCTACACAGATTCAAAAATCCCTTCCCTTAACCATTAACTGCAGGGTCCTACACAAGCACCTCATCAGGGACATCAAGGAGCACCTCACCAGAACTGACTGGACCCCTCTGGACAATTTTACAGAAGTTAATCAGGCCCTTGACTACTTCACAAAACACCTTACTGCAGCATTCATCAAAGTTGTCCCTTACAAGAGGCATAAAGTCAAATGCTCTTCCTCAGACTGGATCACACCTCCACTTCTTACCCTTAAGCAGACTCAGGACAATCTGTGGCATAGAGCCAAAGCCACTGGTGCTTCCGCCGATCAGAGCAAATACAAAGAAGTCCAGAATAAATGTACCAGGGCTTTAAGAGCAGCAAAAGTAGACTACTACAATGATCTGCTCAGAGACAGCTATGGTAATAGCCATAAATTCTGGACAACTCTAAAAGAGTTAATGGGAAAGAGCAATGAGGCCACTCCACCCATGCTTTCAACCCCTGGAGGTGTAGTCACCTCCCCAGTAGATATAGCTGATGTCTTTAATGTTGCTTTCACCATTCTAAGTTCAGTACTCCTAGCCAATCTGACACTTTCACTAATTGCCGCGGAGGACAATAGACACACTATCCCAACCATCCCTAAATTCTACTTCAGGTGAGTCAGTATCAAGGAAATCATCAAATGTGTTAAGTGTGTTCTGCCAAGACTTGGACCAGGAATGATGAGGTTGACATGAAGATGCTACCAATTGCCATGAATGAATTGGCTCCTACCCTTAGTAAGATCTTCAGGCTGTCGGCGAGGCTCTCCCAATTCCCCCAGGTTTTGAAGAATGCTATATTAATACCTGTCTTTAAGAGCTGGGATAGTTCAAGCATCACAAATGATAGGCCTGTTTCAATGCTACCCCGTCTAAAGCACCAGAAAGGATGGTGTCAGATCAACTTGTGGACTATTTAAAGAAATATAACAATGTGTGCACAACAGCATGGATTTAGAAAGCAGAACAGCAAAATCATGGCTATAACTAAATATACCAGTTCACTCCACAAGGCCCTGGATAAAGGGCAAGTAGTCAGTGCTATCTATGTAGACCTAACAAAAGCATTTGACCTTGTGGATCACCAATTGCTTAACTCTAAGCTACACTCACTTGGACTCTCTGAGGAAACTGCATTGTGGTTCAAGTGCCACCTGTCTGATCTCTTGTAGAAAGTGAAGATAAATTGGGTCCTCTCAAGTGCAAGGAGTGTCTCTGTAGGGGGCACATAGGGGTCAATCTTGGGACCTCTCCTATTCAATCTCTTTGTCAGTGGCCTGACTGAAATGTGCCCAAGGTCAAAGATGCTGCTATATGCAGATGATGCTGTGATCTACAGCAGCTGTACTCTGCATAACGACCTTACTTATTAACTCCAACACAGCTTTGAGGCCCTAGAAACATGGTTTATGCTTAGTAAACTGGTTCTAAACCATAAAAAAAAACAAAACCAATACTCTTCTCTGGAGTACACCTTAAGAATAAGTTACCTACCCTCAATATACACAATGCACTGAGCACCACCCTGGAGCAAGCAAATATCCTTTAGATACCTGGGTGTTATACTAGACAACACCCTATGCTTCACTGAATATGTTGATGCCATCATATGGATTGGACATAGGAAACTGGATGCACTCTATAGACAAAGGCTGAATCTAACCTTTGATGCTAAATGCCTGGCCGTTTCCAATTATGTACTCTCACTAATCGACTATGGATTTCCAATTTATGGGTCAGCCACTGATATGGTTTTAAATAGAGTCAGGATGTTGCTCAACAAAGCCTGCTAATTTGTATCTGGTTTGCACAAATACATACAAACCTGCAACTGATATGCCCTTACAAACAGGCTCCCCTTACCTGCCCAGCTAAGATATCAAACAATCTTATTGGCCAAGAAATCAGTCCAAGGCCTTACACCACCCACCATTAGCTTCCTCCTCAGGCCCATCCACAACCTATATTCCATGTGGAGCATGACCTGACAGGCACTAGTTATCCCACTGTGAAGAACTAGCCTGGGACAGTGTTCCTTCACTAACTGAGCAGTCATGTGGTTCAGTGAACTCCCTGCCAGTGTTGTTAACCTCTACAAGATCACTCAATTGAAATGGGCTCTCAGATCTAATATTGCCCTGAACTCAAGCTATCGCTGCTTTGACCAGAACTGAACAACAATTACTCCTAAACCTCTTCTTTGCTCCCATGCTAACCCCTCTCCTGCCCCCACTGTAGTACCCTATTACTGCAGTCACTCATGACAGAGTGCTTGTCCTAAGGTTGCTCAAGCAAACTTAACTTCTGCCTGCTGCAAACCAACCATGACCACGCTGGATCTCTATATAAATGTGTCTATCCGATTGTATTTTACTTTACTGAATTTATTGCTTCCTATCCATAAGACTAGTTGTTTGTGCAATATACAAATTGCTCTGTACTATGTACAGTAATGACCTGAACCTTATATACTATCATGTTTACCCCCATGTAATTTGTAAACCTATAGTACCTGTGACTAGGCTCCACTCAAGCTGACTAAAACTGTATTATCTTCTGTATTGTCTTCAATATGACGTGGAACATTTGCAATTGAGCAATTTGTGCTCAAAGGTGTTACCAAATTTACAATACATAAATAAATAAAATACATACAGATGTGTATAGCTAAGATGAAGTGCATAAATGCTGCAGAATATCACAGAATACTGCAATTTACTGGAGGGGTCATTGTAAGTCAGTAGTAATTAAGCCCTTTTGTCATGCAGGATTTTGTGACATGTCATTACTGCAAGTTACTGCACTTTATCGTGGCTGACACATCTATGTGTGTGTGTGTGTGTATATATGTATATATATATATATATATATATATATATATATATATATATATAGTATTTTTTGCATTAAGGAGCAGGTGGTTGTTAAAAAGCAAGAAGAGATTTTGTTTCACTCAGACTGGAGTACTGAATTAACCTTGCATTGTACCATTACACTGCAATAGAGAATGGGACCATCTGCACAGATATGTAGATGATGCCACCAGGTGTGTTTTATAAAATCATTAACAAAAGTGGAGAAAAGCAGAAGGCAGATGATTAAGCCTTGAGGAACCCCAATATTTAAGGCCACAAGATCTGTACTAGTATGTTGGATGGACATTGCTGGGATTGGTTACTTAGGTAATTTTTGAACCATTTAATGATCAAATACTATGGTAGTTAAGGGTAGTAAAGGTTCACCATCAGAAATTCATTAAATTTTAAATGGCAAAGGCACATCTATTAAAATATTCTTGGATGTATAGCAAACATAGATTATCTGTTTAATAATGTTAGAATAACCTCCTTGGTGTACATTACTGAAATGCATAATTAAAGATTAATTATCTCCAAGATAAAATATATTAATGAAGGTTAAGACACACAATTTCATATTAAGTGGTAATATCTTATTACATATTTATTAAATACTGTTTAGGCCATTAAGTGGTACAATAATTTTAAATGACCTATACAGCAATATGCAATAATGTCCATCTTACCATGTTGTTTTATTGATGTGCTGTACTTATTTGTACTCATTGTATTTGTACGGTGTTTTATTGTTATACTGCAGACATTGTATTTGTATTGTGCAAGTTGTGCCTGAAAATAAGCATTAAATTGTCTAGTGTGCCTACCCAGTCAACAAAAACTAAATAAATAAATATGCTCTGTAGTCTGTAATACAGTGCAACTATTTACTTCTCCTCTACTTTTCCAAAATCACTAAGACTCGGTTCTCAAATGAAGATGCTATTCCTAATTTTATTTTGCAACATAATTGCACAGGATACTCACGTTTTGGTGCAAAATTGGATTTTTAATTAGGTTCTGTATTTTGTCTATTTCCTTAACTGTGTTGACAAGAACACATGGAGGTTAAATAAGTTGCTCAAGATCAAACTGTGAGAATGTTGTCCCTAGTGGAACTGTTAATCTTGTACACAAGCTGTTGCTGTAGCTACTAGACCACACAGCCTCATATTATCTTAAATTTGAGGGTTACAAAATAATGCAACTGACAGCTAAGTTTTATAAATATGGCTCATTGTTAGATGTAATAGAGATTTCAAGCACTCATTTTCTTGTATTTCCATATTTGCACAACTCAGCTAATGGTATGAATAGAAATGATTGATCTTTTATGCAAAAACAAACAAACAAAACAACATGCATAACAAAACTTGCAGGATTTTCAGTTTAACAAGTTTGTGGAAACCGGGTTTTAAACTATGTTATGGTCATATTTTCCAAAGCATAAAAGACCACAAGATCTGAACTAATATGTTGCACGGACATAGCTGGGATTCTGTGGTGATTTGCATATGCAGCCCATGATGCTTTGCATTGTGGGGGCATGTGTGATTTTGTATTTTCTTGATAGCTGGGATTGGTTACTTAGGTAATTTTTGAACCATTTAATTATCAAATACTGTAGTAGTTAAGGGCAGTAAGGTACACCATTAGGAATTCATTAAGTTTTAAATGGTAATGCCACATATATTAAAATATTCTTGGATGTGTAGCAAACATAGATTATCTGTTTAATAAAGTTAGAATAACTTCCTTGATGTACATTACTGAAATGCATAATTAACAACCAATTATCTCCATGACAAAAGTATATTAATGCAGGTTAAGACATACAATTTCTTATTAAGTGGTAATATCTGGTTTATTATATGTTTATTAAATACTGTCCAGGGGGCTGTTGGACCCAAGGCGACATGGATTCACTGCAGTGAGGTCATGCCAGGTCAACTAGATTGATTTGAGTTGGTGACAAAGGAAATAGACCAGGGAATAGTGGTATATGTGGCCTATCTGGACTTCAGGAAGGCCTTCGACATAGCCCCACACAGGATACTAATCCACAAGCTGGCAAATCTGGGGGTGGGAACAGAGGTAGTCATGTGGGTTAGAAACTGGTCGAGTAACAGAACACAAAGTCTAGCAGTAAATGGGGTTAGCTCACAGGAGGGATTGGTAACAAGTGGTGTACCCCAGGTATCAGTGCTGGGACCAGTGCTCTTAAATGTCTTCATAAGTGATATTGCATAGAGTCTAGAAGGGAGGGATAACCTGTTCATTGATGATACAAAGCTATTTAACAGGGTAGATACCCAAGAAGGTATAGAGAAAATGTGGAGGGATCTAAAGAGCCTAGAAAACTGGTCCAAGGAATGGCAGTTGGGTTTCAATGCAAAAAAGTGCAAGATTATGCACCTAGGGAGAGGGAATCCTAGGGCTGAGTATGAACTAGATGGGGTAACACTGGAAACCAGCACAGAGGAAAGAGATCTTGGGATAGTCATAGAAGACAACTTCAAAGTGGCTAAACAGTGGAACAAAGCAGTTGGAAAAGCTAACAGAATGTTAGGGTGTATAAGGAGGCATATAACAAGTAGAAGGAGGGAAGTGGTGGTACCGTTGTACAACTCCCTAGTAAGGCCTCAACTGGTGTACTGTGTTCAATTCTGGTGGACCCATCTCCAAAAAGACATAGGACGGAGATGGTACAGAGGGGGGTGACAAAAATAGTGTCAGGGATGAAGCATAAGTCATATGAGGAGAGACTCAGAGCTCTAAATATGTACTCCCAGGAGGAAAGGAGAGAGGGGGGACATGATAGAGATCTTCAAATATCTAAAGGGGATCAACAGAGTACCAGAGGGGAGCATCTTTCACATGAAGGGAAATAGCAGAACAAGGGGGCACAGTATGAAACTAAAAGGTAGAAAACTTAGAGAGAACTTGAGGAAATTCTACTTCACTGAAAGGGTGGTGGAGAGATGGAACAGTCTCCCCCAGGAAGTGGTGGGGGTGACCATGGTTCAGGGATTCAAGATTGCGTGGGATAGACACTTGGAAATTATCAAGCTAGGGGTGCGGGAGATGTGCTTGTAGCATCTATGGTTCTTTAAGCATTGGAAAGAGGGATAGGGCAGACTGGATGGGCCGCAAGGCCCTTATCTGCCGACAACCTCTATGTAATACATAGATACATCTATGTATCTATGTATTACATTTGAGACAAAAGGGCTTACTTTTAGTAAAATAATACTTAAGATCATCTTTTTAACTGTCAGTTGGACACAGTGCATGTCTACTACTTTGGGTCAACACCTTAGTAAGAATCCAATACAGTTTTAAAAGCTAGAATAATAAATATATTTTATTCAAATAAAAGATATTACCAACAACTTTTTTGATTAAGTCTATTCTCTAGCATGCAAACACTGAAACACTGAATTTATTGTCAGAAAAAGACTGTTTGCCCAGTCAAGTCTGCACAGGTGGTCCCTGCCTAGTCTGTCTCCATAGACCCTAACTGGTCTCCAGTGACCCTCCCTCATCCTTGCCTATTTACTAATGGTTTCCTATATATATCCCACCCATGCTAGAAGCCCCCAACAGTTTTCTCCCCCTTCCTTCTGCTAGCAATATATTCCTGGTGTCTACCATTCTTTCAGTGAAGTTAAAGTTCCTCATATCCCTCTTAAATTCCCACCCCCATCCCCATCCCCAGCTTCACTGCATGTCTTCTGGTCTTGGTGCTCTTCCTCATTAAAAAGAGACACCCCTTCTGCATCCTGTTCATGCCATGAGATACTTGCAGGTTTCTATAATTTCCCCTTATGCTCTTCTGTCCTCCAGGGTGGAGATGTTGTGACCCCTCAGTATCTCCTGATAGGGCTTTTGGTGCAACCCCTGTACCATTTTAGTTGCCTACTCTGGACTACCTCCATCCTGTCTATGTCACTTTCTGAGGTGCAGCATCCAGAACTGGGCACAATACACCCAGTAGGGTCTCACCAGTGAGCAATATAGTGTCAATACCACCTCCCTTCTCCTGCTGGAGGTACCTCTCACAGTGCATCCCAGCATCACATTGGCTGTACCCACTGTTTTGTCACACTTCCCTGCCACTTTGAGCTCATCAGATATGATAAACCCATGGTCCCTTTCCTGCTTAGTGACTGACATACCTTCCCCCATCCTATACTCAAGTTCCTGGGTTCCTATGCCCTATGTGCATGATTTTGCACTTTTTGGCATTGAACCCTAACTGCCATGTTCTTGATCACCTCTAGATTTCCCAATATCCCTATGCATTGTTTCCATCCCTATCTGATTGCCCACCCTTTTATAGATTTTGGTATCATCTGCAAAAGTCATACTTTCCATACCAAATCATCTGCAATGTCAAATAGGAAGACACAGAAGAAGACCAGTCCCAATACTGAGTCCTGCAGCAGCCACTGGTCATTTTTACATATTAGAGTGAGTGCTACTTACCACCATCATCTGACACCTTTCCCTTACCCAGTTTCTAACTCAATTCACCACTTTGATCCCACTCCAAGGTTGCTCAGTTTCTTAATCAGCCTCCTGCGTAGCACAGTGTTGAAGACCTTGATAAAGTCCAGATAGACCATGTCTACTGCCCTCCCTTGAGTTACTTCCCTAGTCACCCTAATAAATCAACCAGATTGGTCTGGGATAACAAGCCCCCCCCCCCGAGTATATCTACACGCTGCCATTGGTCTTGCAGCCCACTGGATTCAAGATACTCTACCAACATCTCCATTATCAGTGTTTCCATTAATTTCCCTACCAATGAAGTGAGGTTCTCCAGCCTATAGTTGCAAGCCTCTACCCTGCTGCCATTCTGATGTCGAGGGATGACATCTGCTATCCTCCAGTCCTCCAGAACCATGCCAAATTCCAGTGAGTTATTGAATAAGGTCATCAACACTGGGACAGCAAGTCCCTCTCGGAGTTCTTTTAGTACCCTTGGGTGTTTCCAGTCTGGTCCATAGCCTTGTACACTTTCAGGGCTGCAAGTTCCTTCAGGATTCTTTCCTATTAAAATGGGGTTGTGTCCACCTCCTCCTCCCTCCCTTTGTTCCTGCTACTACCTGCTGGTCCATGTACCTCCTCCATCTACTGTGAAGACTGAGCAGAAGCACCCATCCAGGATATCATTTTTTCTTGGTCAGCTTCTGTTCAGTTTCCCTTTGCAGCCCTTCTTAGCCTCATGGTCCCTCCCCTTGCTTTCCTCTTCTCACTCACTTAACTGAACAAAGTCTTGTCCTCATTTGCTACATCTTTGGCTGTTCCATCCTGTGTCTGAACCTTTGCCCCCTCCCTACCTAACCTGATTACCTCTGTTTATCTGGTACACCTCCATGTCTTCCTCCTTCTGTGTTTCCTTCTACCTCTTGAATGTCACATTTTGTTTCCTTAAGCCCAGTGGCTGCTTCCTAGACCACTGTAACTGTCTCCTTTTTCTTCTGCTTTAACTCTCTTCCTTCACATAGAGGCTAGTTACCTTAATTATGCCATCCTTTATTTGTCCCCACTGTTTTTTTAATGCTCTCTGGCACCCCGGCATTTCTGACGTAGTCTAAATTTCTTTAAAATCCACCCTTCCAAAGTCCAGGACTCTCAGCATCTTGTGGTTTCCCTCTGCTCCTGTCTTAATGTTAAACCACAGTGAATGGCTACCCTTACAAACAGAAATGTACCATTCCAGGTAGCTTAACTAAACCTTGATAGAGAGGGCAGATATTTAATTCTGAACGGCACAGTAGTCAAATTGAACATTGCACTAGTATCAGTGCATGGCCCAGCAAAAATGATCCCAAGGTGTTTTTCCAAACCTTGGCAGATGTGGCAACATATACCAATGCCCTAGTCATCATGATGGGTGACTGGAGTACTGTCCCAATTGTGGATCAGCATAGATCCACTTATTGTAGGATGGGTCTCTCACTAAACCAGAGAGCATGTAAATATCTCTAGGACTCCATAGGACTTCTAGATGTCTGATGGATACAATACTCTGAGGATAAGGATTTCATTTGGTCAGCAAGCCATAACTCATTTTCCAGGTTAGCTTATTTTCTAGTTAGCAAAGCAATAATGAGGTCCACCTTACATTGTGATATTTTACCCAGGGTCGTATCTGACCATTCCCCAGTGCACCTGTCATTCCTTCTGGTGGGGTCCACAGACAAAGACAGTCTGGAGAATCAAAAATAACCTCCTTAAAGTCCACCCCCCAAACTCTGGGAAAATAAAGATTGTGCTAACCCTTTTTTCCAAGAAAACACCTCCACCATAGACAATTTTGCTCATTTATAGGGGAGCCTTTAAATGCACTGTGAGCAGGTAACTTATTTGTTTAGTGACCACAGGGGATAGCAAGAGGGAGGTGAAAAGCATGCAACTATTCTCAGAGATCAGGACTACTGAAAAAGCTATATACAGTTCCTCCCCCAGGGCAAATGGATCAGCCTTAATGTGCTATGGACAAAATATGGGGATCTGCTGAGAGAACAGGCAAATTCACTATTTTCTAGGCCAAGACCAAATGTTTGGATAAGAGTGAGAAAGCTGGGATTTTCTAAGCCCTAAGGCAATGGCAGCAAGAAATGTCCAGAGTCATCAAAGCAATATGGCCATGGCCTCAAGACATCCAGATCACACATCCTAGGAAAATGGCTGCAATTCAGGGCATTTTATGAAGACCTACATACAAAAGAACCACAGGCCCCAGAAGAGCTTATTCAGCAGTTCCTTGCTAAAGCAGTTACTTAAGCTACCAGCACACCAATTATAATCCCTGTCTGCAGCTGTTACCATGGTCAAGGCAACACAATCATAAAAGAACTCACCACAGACAAGTCCCCTATGCCTGATGTCTTTTTTCCAAACATATACAATGCCCTTTGCTGGCCTCCTAACCTCCCTGTTCAATGCTGCGGGGGTGGGGGGCATGGACTCTGCCTGCAGAAGGTCCACATTATGCACTGCCAAAGTCAGATAAAGACCCTGAACAACTCAGCAGCCTCAGACCTATCTTTCTCTTATATGTTGAGAAAAATATATTGGTGAAAATAATGGCTACTTGGGTGGGCAAAGTATGGGCTAACCTAATTGGTCTGGAACAGGAGGACATCACAAAGAGCAGACTCTCACTGGATTTCCTGCATAAACTACAAATATAATTTCTGTCTCCAGGGACTCCAGGATCCCCACAATTCTGGTGTCCCTGGATATGGAAAAAGCTTTTGACAGGGTCTCCTGGTCTTTTTTGTACCACACCTTGGAGGCATTCGGTTTCTCCGCTTCCTTTATTTAATGGGTTAAACTGCTTTATTCCCTTCCCATGACCAAAATAACTTGTAATGGTGTCCTCTCTCTAGCATTCACATTACAAAATAGAACCAGACATGGCTACCTTCTCTCAACCTACTTATTCAACTTATATCTGGAACCCTTCATTAGAGTGTTTCTGGCAGATAACAGAATCAAAGGCATACAGTTGGGGGACCACACATATAAAATATCCAGTGATGTACATAATGTGCTCCTACACATAGAGGACCCAGAACGATCAATCCCAACAGCCTTGGAGCTGCTTTACAGATTCAGTCAATTGGCAGGGCATGCACTTAACATCAACAACACTTGTACCATGCCACTAAATTATATCACTACAAAAGAACACGTGATGAAGTGGGGGGGGGGCTGGAACCCAGATGCTCCTAAATACCAGGGTATTACAGCTGCTAGAAGCAAGAAGGAAATGGTCTCCAAAAACCTTGGTATGCTGCTTAGTGTGCAGAATTTAACCTAGTTGGCAGCTTTTCCTCTTACCCACTGTGCTCACATTAACATTATTAAGATGAATGTACTGGTCACTTTACTCTACTCAGTAAGTATGATAGGGCAGATCCTACTCAATAAGTGGCTCACCCATCTCCAGTCCACTCTCACCTCATTTTTGTGGGACCATACGTTACCCTGTAGGGCCTACAACAGGCTATCTCCACCAAAACAGCCAGGCAGGGCTCCAGCTTCCTTATATGGATATGTATTGCTCTGAATTACATGCACATTACTTCCTCTGCTGGAGAAAAGATCTCCCCAAGCAGTGGTCAGGCATTACACCCCTCAGTGGCAACAAATGGGACTAGACTTGTGCAGGAGAGCTGGGATTAACCCCCAAACCCTTCTATATATACCATAGAGCAAGTTACCTTGCAGCTAAAAGCCACCCCCAAAAGCACCTCCCTTCTAGCAAGCAAACAACTGCACTTGTTAGTGGGAACACAGCCAGTATGTGATCCTGACCATCCCAATTTTAAAATTCAGAACTGAATGATTCCCATGAATTTCTTGAGCTATGGCAACACTGATGAAGTTAGCAGCATGTTGAACAATGACAACCACTTTTCAATTGATAACTTTAAAAGTACCTTTTCTATGGACATTATCCCCATTTTCCCCTTTTCTCCAACTGCAACACATGTTGGCTTCCTTCCTGGGTCACAAGCCCTGGTCCTTTAGGAAAATGCCAGTGTGTTATAAACCGATACCATTGGGAAGAAAAAAAAAATCAAAACAAATATGTTGCAGGTCAGGTCAATAAAAACAGAGCTAAATAGCATGACAGATTTAGAGGTTAGATGTGGATTCCAACCTCTATATCTGTCATGCTATTCAGCTCTGTTTTCATTGACATGACCTGAAGAAGAGAGTATTATTTCTTAAAAGCTAGTCTCAGAAATAATTTTGATAGTCGAACAATTAAAGGTATCACCTGCAAGGTATTTGTTTATTCTTTTTCTCTACATTGTTGACTGGACTAACACGGCTCCCACATTTCTTTTTTCAAACATGGCTGGTACCTTTGGCAAAGTAAAGACATTCTACTTCCTTTTTATATTACAAAACTGCTACAGTTCTGTATATATGCTGACTTGGACACCTGCAGATACTGGCAGTCAGAATTCCCAGAACTGGTAGACCCAAATACTAGAATACAAATGTAGTACAAAGTATACAAGTACATCAAAACTGATGGGATTCATCTCATGCAATATAAAGTAGCTCATGAATTAAATTCCATACCGGTAAAACTGCATAAAATGAACAAACTGGATTCTGACACCTGTTCCAGGTGCTCTTCAGACAAAGGCATCCTTAAACTCATCCTGTGGGATTGTGTCAAGGCTAGGACCCTCTTGGAAAGCATCCAAAGACACATGGACCCAATTGCTGTGCCTACTGGAGGTGTTCATGCCTCAGATTTGGATATTATGTCTAAATATGAACCAATTAATGGTTCAAAATAAATACCACATGATGCTAATTTTTACCATAGCTAAAAAAATGATTCTTAAGCACTGCTTGAACAATCGTGTTCCTACATACAGAGAATGTCATGGTAATATCCTAGAGACATTGAAAATTGAAGAAAAAAAAGATCAGCAGTTCAAATAATTCCCCTCAGAGTCTAAACCTGGTGGAGCTCACTACTGGCCTTACTTACAGTTAACACCTACCGTACGTGTTTATGAAGTGTGAGATGAAGCTAAAATCTATTTGCTAAGTTCATACATATATGTGTTACACCTATACTGAATTCCTCTTAACATGTATCACCTGCTTTTGTTTCGGCTTTGCTAGTGCTGCATCCCTACTGTTCCCTGAATGTTGATGGTACAATCAGGTCCTCGCCTTAAATACCTACTGTTACTTCTGCTGTTCTGTTTTTTTCTTTTTGTGTGTGTGTTTTGTGTTTTAAAAACTTCAATAAAGTTTACTAATTAAAAAAAAAACACTGAATGGTTATTGCTAATAGCTAAGGGACTGCAAATGTGATGTCTGCAATGCTGTTTGTAAACACCAGGTCCAGCACTGCCCCATCTGTAGTGGGTTTATTGACTAGTTTCAAAGGAAAGCCCCTCATAGTAAATCAAGGATTGCCCTGCTCCTTTGGAAACTGCAGATGAAAGGCCCAATTCACATCTGGCAATTTGTAGCACCCAACTAGAAACACCTCCTGTTTTTTGTCATCCTGATGATGTCTTCATCAAGTGTCTTATCCAACTCCTCTCCCTGTGCTGGAGGTCTATATACCATCCCTGTATGGATAGCAGCTCCAGCTCACATCTCCAGGATGTCCCACAGGACCTCCAGTCCTTCCTTTTCCTCTCGGTGCCCTATATGTCTGTAGCCTTTATTCCCTGTCTCACATATACTACAACCCTTTCTCCCCTCCTTGCATCCCAGTCTCTCCTGAACAGAAAGTAGTTTTGGTGTGGCCATATCTCAGTCTTGCCTATCAGTATACCATGGCCACCAAATCCAGGTTAACTTCCTCAGTGGTGGTCTCCAGGTCAGGAATTTTATTACCCATACTCTGTTCTTTGCTACACAAGGCTTTCCATACCTTATATATTCCCTACCTGCCTCCACACCTCCCTGCATTCACCACTCTTCCTGCCTGTGTTGTTCTGTGAAGCTCTACACCTCCTCTTTCCTTATTACACTATTTGTTAGTGGTCTACTTTGCTCCTCTCTTATTGCATTCTTGATTTGTACCCCCTCTTGTTTTCTGCCTCGTCCAACCACTGTGTACAAGTGCACCTGCCGTAGGGGAGCTGCTTCCACTCTGGCTTTGCCTCCTTGTTGCTTCATCATCTAGGAGAGAAATGTTTGCCTTCCTTGTTATTACAGCCTCACCCCTGGCTAGTTTAAATGCTCTTCCAAGTAGCATTTAAACCTGCCACTAAGGACTGTGAATCCCCCACCTGGCAGGATGCAGGCCATCACCCCTATAGTAACCCATATCTGTCCAGACCGGCCACCAGTTCCAACTGTAGCCAAATCCCTCCTACATCCACCATGCCTTCAACCAATTGTAAAAAGCACCTGTGAGGAGTGCTCTTTCCCTTCCCCTGCTGCACACAGGAAACATGCCGGCAAACACCACCATGTGTGCTACCTGGTTAAGACCTCAATCTAGATCTATGAAATTATTCTGCACTATCCCTTCCCTAGCCATTGCCAGATCATTCCTCTCCAGGTGTACAATGAAATCTTGCTTCTTCCCATCTCCTGCCACCTTAGCAATCCACTGGATTTGTTCGCTATCCCACCAAGCCAAAGTACCAGTGAAGCATTTCACCACCATCTCCCTTCCACTCTCTGCTTCCGAGTCTGTCCCCGTAATCATAGAGTCCCCTACATGCAGGTGATTCCTCCTCAGTGGGGGGTCTTTTCCTCCCACGTTCCCACTGCTGTGGGTGCCTTCTTCCAGCTGTCCTCTCCTCTCCTCTTCTCTCCTCTCCTCTCCAGAAAGGCAAATGAATTGTGGAGTGGTACAGGCTAAAGAGTGTATACCCTTACCACTACCCCACACTCTCAAAGCCCACCAAGGTTTAACCATCTGCTACTGCATAAGCATCCTCTGGGGAAGTTGCAGTAGAAGTGGTGGCCCCTGGTGGCAAACAAGGTTCTCTGCACCCTTGCTAGTTTGACCAGGAGTCCAGCAACCTCTGCCCTCAAACCTGAGAGGTGAGTGCAAATGTGGCAGCACCTCAATCTCCTGACTCAGTCTCCATAATGTGTCGGTAAGACTGAAGCTCCACATATGTTACACTGCACTTAACTCTTTCCTTCCTTTACTTTTTTGTCTGTTGAACCTTTCCTGCACCTTCCCACATCCTTTCTATGTTTGTTGACTTTCTCCATGTTTGTTTACATATCTGAAATGTATTTATTACCCTATCCTAGATATGGTGTCCCTTAATTTTCTTTCCTGCTACCAGTAGCTAACTTTTCCTGATTTCTACTATCTCTTACCTTTAGCTTTTATCTCACTACCTGTAGCTACAGTACTTGACCTTAAGCTGTCTATTTCAGCATAGCTGTATACAGTACTGAGTAAAATGGTAATACAAGTCCTCATTGAACTCCTGAGTCCAATGTTTTTAATCTAATTCCAATATTAGGGCTCTTGGCTAACAGAAGGCAAATACTTGGATACATGCAATGCTGAATTAGTGTTGCTGAGCTGGCTGGAGTACATCACAGAAACATGAGAGCTGAAACACTGAATAAATAGATTCTGAAAATCAAATGATGAAAAAGAAAGGTGCCCCATGACAATGTAGAAACATGCCAGGAAACACTGGTGACAGCAAGGTGTCCTGATTAGAGTAATGATAATATATTTACATTTTGTCAGTTGGTTTCTAGAGTTAGTTAATTTTCAATGCTCCAGCTGTTGTATTAATTCGACTTATAGGGAAGCAGAATGTCTAGTGATTGCACATGTAACAGTGAAATATATGATACCGTTCCACTAGTCAAAAATGTAGTGATTACTGGAAGGATCCTTGCCAAGATTCCATGTCTTAATAAAACAGGTTCAAATGCCATGACTGTGTGCTGGATATTTTAATTACATAACACTTTGTTTTGTTGTATATAAAGTGACTGCTTTTTCAGAGTCTATATCTTAAATCTAAAAAGCACCTTCCAATACATAATGTACAAAAGGTTATTATACGAATCACAAATTTTGTTTGGTTCATTCCAAAGTAAACGTTTTATACTTTCCATTTAGTAACAGTATTACAGCTTATAGTATGTGTACTCATTTTTACTTAACCTTCATTAATCTGGAAAATTATGTAAGTCACTGTTGGTTTGAATAGGATAAGCATAGCCCTTTCAATTCATGGTGAAAGAAACAGAAGAGATCAAATCTTATTTACCACTAAGGATTTTAAACATACCACTAAAGCTACTTAGCATTATATTAGATTAGAATTGCTCACGTTTTGTAAACACAAATCAATTTCAATTTAACCTGACAATATAATGAGATTAATTTCTCATGAGACTAAATTGCAGACCGTCTTGCCATTAGTCTAACACTAAACTAAGAATAATCCAATTGTAAGTGACTGAACTGAAACAATACATTGAAAATCAGGAATTATCCATTCTAATATTAAAATAGGTTTTCATTTTTTAAAATCTTACTCAGTTTATATTACTGCATATTTGTTTCCATCACAAAGATATAGCAGTAAAATGATTATTTTTTTTCTCAGCACTATTTATTCTATGATATGTAGTACAGAACAGGGCAATGGATGGAAATAGGAAAACTTAGTAGTAAATGACATTAACACTAATAAGGAAAATTAAGCAATAATGCATGACAGGTGTGAGTCATGCTGGGACAGCATCACACCTGTGGTGGTTGGGCTTGATGATGCAGTACAGGTACATCCAATACCCAAGAAGTTATGTTATCCCAACATGACACACACCCTGGAGTGGTATGTAATCTTGCTCTTACTTTTGTCCCAATTTAATGTCTTGTTTTTGTAATGTTGTTTTATTAACTGTATGGTGATGTCTATGTACTCTTGACTTCAGGTTGTACCTGAAAATTGAATATTTTATTCTAGTGTACCTACCTGCAATTTAAATAAATGTAATAAAATGATACAATGGCTCATTTATAATAGAAAAAAAAGGATTAAAAAAGCATTTTGTAGCTGATTTTCATGTCATTTATCAATGTGGAGGTATATGTAGGAAAAAAATAGTTCCCTTTTGACCAGTAGATGGTGCTGCTGGTAAATGAGTGGTTCTGTCTCTTCATTTGACTGCCCCCTTACACACAGTTTTCTCTTTATGTTGCATGCCCCCCCATCCTCTCCAACATTTCTTTTCTTTTGTTGACGGTAGTTTGTTTCCCCCTCGTATTTGATCATATCCATGGACATTAATTAATCCACACCCACTGCCTGCTGTGCAATCTGGTGTCATGTATGAAACAAAACTGCAAATCTGAAACAAGTGAAGAGAGGAACGAGATTTCTGGTTCTCTGAAACAGGTTGCTAAGTGCCCGATACCATGTGAGGGGGACATGCTGTTTTATTTGCCCTGAAGGAGAAAGAAAAAAAAAAGCTAGTGGAAGCAGAGTTCTGGATTTCAAGCCAAGATACTGCATGCACTGTTTACTGTATGAAGTCAGTCACAGTGAAGTTTAAAAAATTATGATTTGGATGTGGGACACTGTTCTGCTATTTTCAGCTGTGAAGGAGGATTGTAGGGAGGTGTTGTGACTTACTTTTATTTTAAAGAGTGAGCTTTGGAGAGTGGTGCAATCGTGGGGTGGGGGGGCTGAAGTGCTAGACAATAGCAGCTCCGCTGATGGCTACTTGTGGAGTGATGCATGATTCCTGTCTCTGTCATGCAGTCATGTGTGCCTGTACTTGATACAGTGATGTTACTGTATGCTGGAATAACACCACTGTTTCAGGCACACACTGATGAATCAGAGCCCAGGATTCTTTCATTGCCACTCTGTAATTACTATTAAATACAGTACAGGAAGAATGCATGATGCACCACACTCTGTCAATTGACAAGAACATCTCTTGGACACCTACAACATCAGCGGATACATTGTCATCCAATGGTTTAAAATAGGGGTAGTGAGCAGAAATAGTTACATTTATTTAATGTTTTTAGCAATATTAGATGTGGAATTAAATATTCAAAAATATCATAGTCAAAGTTGTTAGTAAGTTTTCCTTCACAAATGAACATGTGGTAATATTACAAACATTGCCCTTCCCAAGGACTTTGTAAAGTGATCCCACCTCACCAAATGTGTGTGGTAGTGCATTCAACAAGTTATTGTATGCAATGTCTTTCACCAGCAAAGTCAATTCTGTTTCACAAAGGATGACTTGCTGGATAGGTCACATACTAACATACATATGAACATATGAAGGTGCCAGCAGAACAGACCTACAGGTCTGTCAAAGACTGCTCGATTGTGCAGCAAGCTCCCTAGCAGGCAGCTGCCCATCCCCCAATCCCTTTAACCTCCCATTGTTGTCCTTCTCACCCACCCTTACCCACCTCTGTATCCTGTTCCAAGTGTTCTTAAAGCCAATCACATTTTCTGCACAGGGAAAGTGTAGCAGGTGAAACATTTAAAAACAAAAATAATGCACATCCATAGCACATTACGATTTGGTTCATCTGTACTGATAGTTGTGCTGCTTGCCACATCCATATCCACCCTGTACAGGCTGAGGCGTATCATAACCTTGGTTTGCCAGAGAGTCGTAGCTGGAATGAGAGGAGTACCCTTGATATGTTGATCCTGATCCACCACCACCACCACTCTATGTGTTGGAGTAGGAGGATCCTCCAGAGCCATAAGTGTTTCCTCCATATTTATCATACTTGTAGTCTGTTCCCTTGGTCTCCCCTTCATAAGAGCTGTAGTTGCTGGAATAGGATGAGTAGTCACCATTACCACTCCCACCACAAGAAGCAGCACCACCTTGATTGTAGTCCTTCTGCTTCGTTTGGGACTGCTACCCATAGCTGCCACCATTGTACTGGCTCTGATCATATGAAGACTGGTTTTGTTGTGATTGGTATGCTGTGCTGTAGGACTGTGTCTGATCACCACCTCACTTATTCTCTGGAAACTTGTTAGGTGCTGCTGGTGGAGGTGCACTGTAATTTTCATTTTGGTAGTAGAATGTATTTTAGCCTGCAGAAGAGCTGGCACCTGTACCAGCACTACTGCCACAGCCACAACCACAGTATGCACCAGCTGAGCCAGCAGCAGTGCCATGACCACCACCTTATCTACCATTAGAGCCAGCAGCAGCCCCATGACTGCCACTGCCATATCCACCAGTAGATCCAGCGGCAGCATCACCACCATTGCCACCACCATGTCCACCAGTAAAGCCATCAGCAACACCACCACTGCTGCCACCATATCCACCAGCAGAGCCAGCAGCACTGCCATGATTGCCACTGCCATATCCACCAGCAGAACCTGCAGCACCACCATAGCCAACATAGCCCCCAGCAGAACAAGCAGCACTCCAAATATTGCTGTAGTCCCCAGTAGAACCAGAAGCACTCCTACGTCCACCGTAGCCATCGGTAGAGCCAGAAGCACCAAGTCCACCACCACAGCCACCAGAAGAGCCAGCACCACCACATCCACTGCAGCTGTAGCCACCAGTAGGGTGATCACTGCCATATCCACTGCCGTATGCACCAGTAGAGCCATCACCACCATCACTACCACTGCCAAAACCAGCAGAAGAATCACCACAACTCCTAGAATCTCCACCACTGTAGTAGTTACTGTATCCAGATGTTGATGAAGCTTCATAACCATAACTTCCATATCCTCTACTACTTGCGTTCATGTATCCGGCATTGTTGCCTGCACTTAGAATCCTCTTCCCCTACCATGACTTCTTCCACCTAGCCCCTTACCTCGGGGGTGGGCATTTCATTGTGGATAGGTGTCCCATTCCAAAACCTGGCTTGGGCATGATAAAGGCTAATTGCATAGCTACATTGTGGTAGGAAGGACAAGGCTGTAAGCATGTGGAAATGTGAAGTCCTAGCCTGGCAGGAGAAGAAGTAAAATGTTTCTCCAAGTTGCTGTGAAGAACATTAGTCAGTAACAAAATGCTGCTTGATTCAGTGCACCTATTTTTGTAACACATTCCTCTGCCCACTCGGTGGAGTTGGACATTACTAACTCCGTAGGGAAACATATGTAGTGAATGGAGCAGAGTGGAAATCAATGTATAAAATTGTTAGAGCATCTTGGAAGGAGGAGTTCAAGTGCATAAATAATATGGACTAGACATTTTAGTTAGAATGGGGTAGCAGAGGTGTTGTCTGGCTTCTTAAGGTCCAGTGAGAGAGGGTCCTCAGGGACCCAGGAGAGACCAGACTAAGCCTTATCCCTTGATAGAAGGCTTAAATGGTGGCAGAAGCATGAAGCAGAAGGATGACTTAAAGAGGTAAGGACTAAGAACAGCATGAAGCAAGATACTCCATGTCAATAAGACAGGATCTCCCCCCATCCGGAATTTGGCTGTGACTGGCTAGAGAGGATTTGTCAGGCTTCAGGTGGTGGCAGGGTCCTGATTATGGGTGTGGCACTTGTCCTCAACTGGCCATGTCTGTGGATCACAAAACCTAGAGTTGGTTTGTGAAATAAGAACAGAATCAGGTAGTAGATGTGAAGTGGGAAGGAAAATGAAATATGACAAAGCTAAAAAAAAAAAACACTTTAGTACTAACTCTGGAGGCTTTATGAACCTGAAGAATCATGTGAATGTTAAACAATTTGCTGTATATGCAGTACCACAGTGTACAAGTTGCAGACTCAAAGACAGTAAAGAAGTATTGCTTTACCCAGTTATCAGAGTCCATCAAATTATTTGAGTCTGAGCCAAGAGTTGCTACAAGGCAACAACTTTACTCACAGCACATCCCTTAGCTTGGGCATAGGGGAGCTGAGATAGTGAAAGCTGAAGTGGAGAAAGAGATACTGAAATAGTATGGAAGAGGCAAATCATAAGAAGAAAGACATGGCAAAAATGCATCCTTTGGTAAGTACCCCCTCTTTCAGACCTGTGCAGGTAGAGTGAAGTGCTATATATTTTGATGCTCTCCTACCCTGGAAAGAGTTCCATTAAACCCCAAGACACAGGCTTAATGGGTTGTGTTACATTTGTTTTCTTAATTGGTAAGTCAAGATTCAGCAATGACTCCCTCGATCTCAAAATCCTGTCTCTCACACTTGATGAAGTGCTTAGTCCTCTGACCAGAATTTTCAACCTCTCCCTCAGCCTTAGCCAGTTCTCAGAAAGATGGAAATCTGCCACTGTAACCCCAATCCATAAAACTGGTGATAAAACTGCCCACGAAAACTACAGACCTATCTCCCCACTACCCCCACTCTCCAAGGCACTAGAATGCATCATTTTGGACCAGCTCACAGAATACCTGGATATGTACAACATCCTGTGCAAGCAACAACACGGGTTCTGCAAAGGTCACAGCACCTCCACAGCCCTACTTGAATTCACCAGTACAAGTCACAATGCACTTGACTCCAGTGAAATACTAGGCTTAATCTACATTGACTTAACTAAAGCCTTCAACACCGTCAGTCACCGCCTCTTGCTTGTCCAACTTCAGAACACTGGGCTGTCTACCGACTCCATTGGCTGGTTTAAGAGCTACCTTGAAGAATGGTCCCAAACAGTAAGAATCACTGATACTCTCCTGAACCCTAGACCAATCCACTCTGGAGTCCCCCAGTGCTCCATTCTGGGACCCCTCCTCTTCAGTCTATTCTTAAACTCACTACTGGACAGCTGCCCAGAACAAATAATTCTCTACGCCGATGATGCTGTGATCCTCACCTTGGACCCTGATCTAATCCAATTACAAAATAAACTTCAGCGGGCCTTCTCCTCCATCAAATCCTGATTCCTAAATCATAAGCTGCTTCTCAATCAGAAAAAAAAAGTCTATGGTCTTCAGCAGCCCCCACAACAAAAACAAACAGCTCCACCTCTCCATTGAAACCAAACAAGGAGCCATCCTAGAGCAAACGCAATCGTTCAAGTACCTCGGCATCACCCTTGATCCCCAACTCTCATACACTGTCCATATCAGCAATGTTGCAAAGTCTGCCAATGAGAGGTTAGGCATATTATTCTGGCACAGGAAACACCTAACCCCAGAAACACTGTCAGTGGCCGTCCAAAGCTCCAACGTCAGCATCACAGACTATGGTCTTATCATATATGGGTCTGCAGCTACCACTGCTCTCAAATGTATCATGACCTCCCTGAATAAGGCCTGTCATCTCATCACTGGCTCACATCGCTGTACCCACACATGTGACCTTTATTACCAATCTGAATGACTTCAACTGGACAAATGAATAAAATACCAAACCTGCGTCACGGCCAAGAAAATTATAATGGGGCTTGCCCCACCTGGTGTCTGTGCCCTCCTTAAACCTAGGCATAGGAACGTCACTACAAGGAGATCCAATTTCCATCTACTACATATTCCACGATGTTGCATGACCCAAGGACAAAGATCATTCACCTATTGGGCATCTAACTGGCTCAACTCTCTTGGCAGCGACATAGCGACTGCTCCAACATTCAGCCTCTTCAAGTCCAAGCTGCGCCTCTCACTGCTTGTATCCTGAGATTGCCCATCTTAACATTTCCACAGTTCCAGCTGCACTTGCCCCAGCACCCAGCACTTACAATCAGACATTGCACCCCTAGCACCTTACCTGTCTATTCCCTCGACAAGACCCCCTGGCTGTGCTGTCTCCAGTCCTCACCCACCTCCTCCCTGTATCTCCACTCCTGCCCCCGCCCCAACCACCTCCCATACTCCCCATACCCCCTGAACCTCCTCCCCCCTCAATCTCCTACCCTCACTCCCTCCCGTCTTCCCTTGTCTTGCTCATAGCTCAAGTCTTTATACTGGTTATTACATGTCTGTAAGTCAATAACTATATGTTTGTAACTAAAAATGATGACTGTTGCACATGCTTACATGGATCCTTTGTAAAAAAGCCTTGACTCAAAGGTATTGTAATCTTCGATTGAAATAAATAACATAAATAAATAAATTGTATTTAGACTGCGCCAAGGTGTTACTAGAAAAAAGAATGAAATATAATCAAGCTATAATGCACGACAAGGTTTGTCATGCTGGGATAACATCACACTTGGGGTGGTTGGGCATGATGTCACAGGCTGATAGCGTGCAACACCCCAGAAGTTAACGTTATGAGAGAACGACACACACACACCCTGGAGTGCATTATTGCTATTATACAATGGCTTGATTCTAATAAAATGAAAAAAAAAATAGAAATCATTGTTTCAATTAAGTTTTTCCACTATTTTTGTTCTGTGGAGAAAGATGTTTTGAAAAAAGTCTTGCTGTTTGTGTTTTGTCCACTGGATGATGTTGCCAGTACCTATTGTGTTCTGCTCATCTTGCCACAGCATTTTTTCTTCTGTCCTCTGGGGGAGCACTGTGTCTGTGCCTGCAAGCTGGGTCATATACACCATTGTATTTTTTTTTAAAACTGTGTACTAAATTGAGGCTTTTGTTTTGTTTACTGAGGTGTGGGGCCACGGAGCTGATGGCAAGGATCACAGCAGCTGAGGTGGTTGTTAAGAGGAGTTAACACAGTTCTGTTCCTGGGAGCAAAGAGATCCCAGATATTGCTAAAGTTTCTGTTGAGCAGGGCAAGGACTGAGGATGTGTGGCAGTTTAAACAGATAAATTACATTTCATTTTCATGTTACCTTTTCTCTTCCGAACCTCGAGACAAGTATTTACAGTGTCTGTGGTTCACTGAACCATTTGGGTTAAGGTGGGGAACAAAATGGATGTTGAAATTCTTTTTTTTTCTGTAATGTCTGCTTCTTGAATATACCGCTGTAAATGACCATAGAAGACTGTTGCACAGTTACTTGCCAGCTTGGATGATGGGAGTGGAGCAGGAAGTGGTCACTCAATGTAAGTGAGCACAGGAAAGCAAGACACGGAAGTGCTTTGAAGTGAAAGGAGGCTGTACATACGAACAGTCAGAGTGGTCCATTACTACCAGGTGTTTTTTTTTTTTAAAGTTATCTTTCATATTCTTTCACAAGATCTGGAAAAAATAGATGATCGGATAACTTTTATTGGACCAACAGAGATGTTACAAAAGAAAATTGGTGCTTGAACTTTCAGAATACACAGAACACATACTAAAACTAGTACACGCTAACCTTTGCATTGTTCACAAAATATAATTCACATTTCTGCGATGGGTGCTACTGGTTTGTGGCATGTAACAGACAAACAAACAGTATCCAGTGCACAACCCCACTCCCCCCTCAAAAAAACATGGCAAACCTGAGAAATTAAAACTATAAACAGACTGAGCTGGCTTTTCTTACTCTAAACTCCATGAACAAAGGGGTCGTCTCAGTTATCAGATTAGAATTCCAATGTGAGCAAGCCAAATTTCCAATCATCATGGTGGGACCCCTCGACAGGTCTCTACTTCCCCAACTCTGAAATGCCTGCAGTGGCTACTCTTAAATAGAGTGCATTGGACTGACATATCTGAGATCAGACTTCTCTTAGTCTGATCACTCCATCTCAGATATGTCTCTTCTGGGTTTGAAAGGTCATTTAAAAAATGCACAACAGAGACCGGCTTTCGAGATCAATCTCATATTACGTCTCAATATGGTGGGAGACGGTATGAACACTGATTTAGGTTTTCTGACACATTGCACTACTTAAACTTTCACCTACTTCAGGAACAATGAATGGACATCTAATGGTAGTATATTTTGTTTTTGTTGTATGTTTTAATATTTAATCAATATAAAATGTCTTTTAATTTGTTATCATTGTTGATTGCACCCCCCCAAAAAAAAAAAATTAGAGCAGAGGTTGGGTTGGTGGTGTGGGGTAAAGCTTATATACAGATACATGTTCATACATGGACATTTTAGGTACAGTATCTCATTATTAGGTAGTCAGTGTTTGTGCCTGTTTCTTTTATGTGCACAAAGTCTTGGCATCTAGTACATGACATAGTGGGGTTAAGTTGAGTGATGACTATTTGTTCACATACAAAATAGATATACGTTTCCATCTGACCAGTTATCAATACATTGGTGTTCCCGGGGGGGTTGGGGGTTGAGTCTCTTAGGTTTTGCTTCTGATTTCTAGAACTGTTACTGTATATACAGCAGATTGATTATATACTGACACATCATAAAACAATGAACATATTAGGATACAGGATCTCAATTACTAGAGAGTCTTTGTTAACTTTAATTTTTAATGATTCCTTAATACTTGGAGGGGGTGTTGGGCATGGTGGTGGAGTGTTGATTCCATCAATTTTTGATTTGGATTGACAGAACTGTTATTTACTAGTAGAGAATATTAGGTATATATGGACACAAGTTAATACATGAACATATAAGGATAACAGCATGTCAATTACAAGGGGGTCTGTGTTAGGTTTAGGTGTTGAATGTGCAGAAACACTAGTCACTTGTTAGAGAGTAGCAGATAGATTTAAACAGAATACATTTGAATATTATTGAATAATATTGACTTATTGTACACTGGTTTTAAGACATACATATCTGAACAGTACTTACAGTATATTAATGTGGGAAACAGCTGGTTAATGTTGAATTTACACTAGGACAGGTTGTCTTTAAATCCACATTTTTGCCTAACACAAATATATTTTCTTATTTAGAAGACTTTTGACATTATTTGCTATGTATAGAAACATAGAAACATAGAATTTGATGGCAGATAGGGACAGCTTGACCCACCCAGTCTGCCCATTTCCCTACATAATGGATAAGCTGCAGATCCTAGTTAACCAGCAGCCTACTTCTTCCTACTCCCACCCCCTAGAATTGCCTTATGACTGTCCAATGCATTCTTGAATTCCACCACTGTTTTTGACTGCACAACCTCCTCAAGAAGGCCATTCCATGCATCCACAGCCCTCTCTGTGAAACAAATACTTCCTTATATTACCTCTGAGCTGCCCCCCATCTTCAAATTGTGCCCTCTTGTTCTTGCACACTTCTTTTTCTGAAAGATGCTAACCTCTTGGACTTTGTTGATTCCCTTGAGGTACTTGAAAGTTTCTATCATGTCCCCCCTCTCCCTCCTTTCCTCGAGGCTGTACATATTAAGCTCCTTAAATCTCTCTTCTTATGTCTTCTGGTGCAGACTCTGCACCATTTTAGTTACCCTCCTCTGGACTGCCTCCATCCTGTTTATGTCTTTGAGGAGACTGGGTCTCCAGAACTGCGCGCAGTACTCCAGAAGAGGTCTCACCAGCTGTCTGTACAGACGGATAAAAACTTCCTGTTTTCTACTGGTGATGCCTCTCCCTTTGCATCCCAATATCCCCCAGCCCTCCTTACTGCCCTTTCACATTGTTTGCCCACCTTTAGGTCATCTGATATGACTACCCCCAGGTCCCTTTCCATTTTTGTTGTTGTTAGTATCTCACCCCCAATTGTGTACTTTTCCCCTGAATTTTTGTTTCCCAGGTACATTACCTTGCACTTCTTAGCATTAAATCTAAGCTGCCATACATTTGATTATTCCTCCAACCTTGTCAAGTCCCTTCTCATCCTTTCCACCCCACTTTGTGTATCAACTCTGTTGTAGATTTTTGTGTCGTCTGCAAAGAGACATACTTTTCCTTCCAGTCCCTCTGCAATGTCGCTTATAAATACATTGAAGAGGACCAGTCCTAGTACTGAACCTTGTGGTACCCCACTAGTAACCCCCCTTTCTTCAGAGTTGACTTTGTTTACTATTACCCTCTGTGTCCTGTTCTCCAGCCAATTCTTTACCCAGGCTACCATATTGGGATCCACTCCCAGGCTGGCTAACTTGTGTATTAATTTTTGTGTGGAACTGTGTCAACTGCTTTGCTAAAGTCTAGGTAGGCCATGTCCACAGCCCCTTCCTCATCTACTTATTTCACTTATTTCTTCTGTATGTTTCATGGCTGTTCTCAGGGAAGAAGCATCTCTAGTCTGTGACTTTTGACCTTAGCATACCTTTCTTGAGTTGTAACTCTTGTATTTATATGGTTCCATGTTGATTTTTAAAAAGCTGTTTAAACCAATGGGATTTTTAACCATTTTTTTATCTGTTTTTTTATATTACCTGGACTTTAAGAAAGTGTATTCTTCTAAACCAAATGTTATTTATCTGATGAAGAATTCTATGTAATCCAAAAGCTCAGTTACCTAGTTTCTTTTGTAACATCTGTGTTGGTCCAATAAAAGTTATTAAAACATTTCTTTTTTTCTAGATCTTTTGTCACAAGGACCAATACAGCAACATAACTAATGTTCTTTCACAGGCGTTTAATGCTGTGTACCCTTTTTGTCATTAGTGAACTCGGGGGGTTCAACAGCATGATGACTTTCAGAAGTGGTGCATTGATTTGTTTTATTTGGTGAGGTTGTTTGCTGCTGGACCTTCATACATTGATGTTATACTAAGATAACATCACTGGTGAAAGTGGGCTTTGATTAATCAGAGCCCAGGAAATTTTATGCCATTTTATAATGGGCTTTAATAAAACACTTTATAGCAAATATGTTTATGCAGTTATACTATACTTATTTTCAGTGCTCCAAGTTGTGTTTGGAAATTAATTTTGCTTTAAAACATTTTTAACACAAATATCTGTACAAACACTGACTGTTTGCTTTCAGTGCTGGTAGCTGTGATTGAAAGTGAATTGAAAGTAAGCTGATGTGGGGGGCTTCTAATTTTGGTATTATAATGATTTAGATAGATGTAGCAGCCCTCATGCATTGTCCACCACTGTCTACTATACATAATGGGCCCAATTCACAAAGGTCAATGTAAGCTGCTGCAAACGCAGCTTGCTCTGACCGCCAGTGCACTAGGGACCCTGCACCCAATTCACTATCAGGTAGAGTTCCAGCGGGAAAGTTTCATGGCTAGTGCCAACCCAGGCACTGTGCCAAATAGATGGTGCATCCTGAATGTGTCCCACAAGCCATGGGGCAGCCATGCGGTAATAGCACTATAGACAGCAGTCCCTGGTGGTTATCCCCCCCAGCCCTGATCCTCTGTTATGAGTTTTATTAATATTTATAATACCATCTTCTTATCCCTGGTAGTCTAGCTCCCCCGAGCCCTGATCTATCATTATGATTTGTATTAATATTTATAATGCCATCTTCTTATCCCTGGTAGTCTAGCGCTCACCCACCCCGATCCCCCATTATGATGCTTAGTACAATACATAATATAATAATTAAATATCCCAAGGTGGTCCCACTCCAATCCACCATTAAATGATAGTCTAAAAGTCCTGGTGGTCTAATTGACCCCCCACCTCACAGCGTTCTACCACGCTGCTCACCCCCAATCCATAACCGAGCTGGCAACTAGCATAGCCCACCACTTACCACCACTACTGAGGTCTGAATAAATGCATACTGTCTAGTATGTGCTCAGTGATTGACAGCAGATGTCAGTCACTGAACACCTACTATACAGCAAGTGCTCATTGAGAGCTCAGTTGGAGGCTGGCCATGGTGGTGTGCAGGTGGGCTGTGCTAGTCGCAGGCTCAGTTACAATTTGAGGGGAATGGGGTAGTAGGGCACTGTGGGCTGGGGGATCCACTAGACGACCAGGACTTTCAGACTCTCATTAAACAGCAGATCAGGGCATGACTACCAGGGAATATAATTATTATTTAATGTATTGTACTAAAGATCATCAGAGGGGATCCAGTTGGGGGGCAGCTAGACTACCAGAGATAAAAAGTTGGTATTATAAATATTAAAAATCATAACAGTGGATTGGGCTGGGGGTGCTAGACTACCAGAGAGATGCAGATGGTATTATAAATATTAATAAAACTCATAATAGGGAATCAGGGCTGGGTGGGGCACAGCACATTACCGAAAATGTCACAACCATCCCAGAGGACACGTCTAAGTACTCATAGACCAACCCTGGCTGGTCTAAGAGTACTTAGAATGTTACCCTCTGGGAGGACTTTGTGAATACCAAAACAGGGTAAATGGCAGCCTGCATCTGCCAAAAGGCCCCTAGCGCCATGCCCCAGCCCATTTTGTGGCACAAGGCTGGGGCAAGCTCCCTTTGGCCATACAGCCAGTGTTTGCTGCAGGCTGCCTTTCTGAATAGCTCATGAGGCATCTTTTGGCACAGAGTGCCATTTGCATCATTTATGTTTGACACAGGCACCAAGTGTCATTCTAACGGCTTTGTGAACTGGGACTGTATGACATTTTTATTGTTGCTGACACAATAGCAGGATCAGTAGCCCACAAGGCAGGACTTCAGTGTTTCAAAAAACTATGCCTGCCTGACACAGTTACTGTTTCCTGCAGAAATAATAGCACAACAGCACACATGGCGGGCTGCCTATTCATTTAAAAAAAAAATGATACCTATCTGCCATATAAGGAAGAGGAAAAGGAGAAACAGGAGACTTGCAGTGACTGAAGCTAGGCCCACTGGAATAGGCCTCTGAGCATTATAGGCTTGCCTTGCAATGATCTTTAATGTTTTTTTTTTTTTAAGATAGCCGGCCAATGGGCTCACTCATTAATGACAACTGAATCCAGTCGGTTAGCTTTGTTATCATCCTCATATGAGAATCCCATCTTTATTTATTTTTTATTTTATTTATTTATTCAGAAATCCACCTTTCGGCACAAATGGTCTTTCACCAAGGTTCAATGTCACTGAGTAGTTACAGAGATTTCAATAATACAATATCAGAGAATGCATATCCATCAGGTCATTGTCAGAAGCGGTTCACATAGGAGCATTGTCAAGAGCCATACATGCAGAGTAAGTATATTCGAGTAGTAACAGTAGAAATGAGCAAGAACAGTTCTAGAGGAGCATTGTCAAGGACAGAGCAAACAGAAAAGCATTCTATTATATAGCAAATGGTTACAAACTGTCAAAAAATCAGTTATAGCAGTTACATTTGGTTCCAGCTGAGAGAACCTTTCTTTGTTCCCTTTTGAATTGGGCTATTTTAGGGAGACCCATAGGGGATTCAGGTAGTGATTCAATCACTGTGGAGCTCTGATGCTGAAGGAGCACACAACCTGACTTGATTTACAGAAGGGTACTGACAAAGAATTCATGGTCATATACTTGGTAGAATATTGGTTGAGGACAGGGAGTACAGTAGCAGGTTTTGAACTGCATGTGGGTTGAGGCCCAGCACAGCTTTTTTCCCAAGCAGGCATGTCTGGTACTTTATTCTATCCTGGAGGGGAAGCCAATTATTTTTGTAATATAGGAAGTAGGTATGGGTGAGTCTGTCAGCCCATATTATGAAACAACATGTCTTGTTTAATACCAGCATGACTCTGTTGAGAACAGAGTCAGTGGCCTCACCGTATACTGGCAGGCCGTAATCTAGTATTGGGTGGATTGTGCTGGATACAGAAATATGTTTGGCTTCAGGGGAGAGGTTGTGTTGTTTGTACAGGTTTCCTAGCTTTTTATTGACAGTACTAATAATGTTGTCTACATTGGGTGCATAGGAGAGTGTGTCATCAATGATGACTCCCAGGAATTTAAATTAGCCTGCCTGTTCCAAAGCAGTCACCTTCTCATTTATAATGGTAAAGGGAGAGACCTTTTTTCCACAAGAGAATCAGCAAAGAACATGGTTTTGGTTTTCTTGTCATTTAGTATTAGTTTATTTACTTTTAACCATTTTTTTCATGACCCAGAGCTACATTGTAGTTCACTAGTAAGAGTCTGCCAGCATTGACTACTGGAATAGATAACAGCATCATCCACATATAGAAGCACCTTAGAGGTGGGGCATGCACCAGGGAAAATATTTATAAGGAGTACAAAAAGGAGAAGACCCAGTATTGAGCCTTTTGACACCCCTATCATGATACTTTTGACATCAGATAATGCTCAGTTGATCTTTACCCATTGTGAGCGGTCGGTGAATTAGCTGTGGAGCCAGGTCACTATGTGAGGAGAGTCCTAGGATGTGGTGCTTGGCTAGTAGTAGAGAGTGATTAAGCAAATCAAATGCTTTGGTTAAGTCAATGTAAATGGAGCCCACCAGGTTGCCACTATCAAGGGCCTCATGCAGGAAGTTAGTGTACTCAATAAGAGCAGTGTTGGTGCTATATAACTTCCTGAAGCCATGCTGTTGCTGTCACTGGATATTATATTTACAGAGGTAGGTGTCTAGTTGGTCTGATACAATTCTTTCTATAGTCTTGGACAATGGGAAGAGGAGTGATATTGGCCTGTAGGTGGTGACAAGTGAATGGCCCCCTCTTGTGTGTACATGAGTGACTCAAGAGGTTTTCCAGATACCTGGAAATTGGGAATACAGCAGGGAGAAGTTAAGTATTTTGGTCTGGGGAAAGCAAGTTCATCCAGGGACAGGGACACCAATTTCATGTCTAAAGTGTCACTTCTTACTCTAATTTTACCCAGTATCCATTTTACATACTTGATTGTGTCCACTACAGTGATGGATTTAAAGTAGAACTTTGGGTTGTTAGGGTTTTGGGCAAAGGCAGTGGTTTGATTGTCACTCTGTTTAACAGTGGGATCAGGCTCAATATTAGGTTGAAGGATACTGATGAGATCTGTGAAAGCATTATTGAAAGAATTTGCTATCTCCTCCTGGTCCAGGGTGACTGTCCCATTTGCACTGAGCATAACGGGCTGTGATCTGTCCTTCTTACCCAGGAGTTCCTGTATGTTTTCCCATAATTTTTTCCCATTACCCAAGTTGTTTGTCTGTTGTTCTTTATAATAGGTCACCTCAACCTGCCTTATTTCTCCTGTACATTTATTTCAAGCAGCCTTATAATTTTGCAAGTCCCCATGTGAGGCAGAGGCTTTTGCTTGCAGCAACAAATTATCCCTGTCTTGCATCTGGGCTAGGAGAGAAGGGGTAACCCACTCAGCAGTAGTACCTCTAATCTTATGTTTCTTGTGTGGGAAATATTTGTCACAGGCAGCACTGAATTGGTTTATGAAGTAATCCAGAGCCGAGTCGATATCAGGAATAGAGTCAAGATAGCTCCAGTCTACTTGGGCCAGGTATGCTTTGAATTTACCGATATGGCCTTTTCCACATACCCTACTATTGACATGTTGGGGGGGGGGGACTTGGACAGTTTAGCAATCCAGACAGATAGTACCACCTAGTGGTTGCTGATGGATACTGACAACACTGTGACCTCTGCTAGCCTTTCTGGGTGGGTTTCCAGTATCCAGTTAATGAGGTGCTGGTTCGGGTTTTGTAGATGGTCCTGGTGCAGTCTTTTACTCCCTGTGAGAGGTAAAGGCTGGACACCAGATCCTTAACAGTAATACTAGTTTTGGCAATCCAGTTTATATTGAAGTTGATTATTGTTTCACAGTTAAGGCTTGCTTGTTTATAATGTCTAGTAAATGTTTCAAACCCTGATTGTTGTTTGCAGGGTGGTATGTATACTGTCATAATGACCAGAGATTTATGCCCCTTACCTACTCCTTGTCTCCATCTTCAATATCTAAATTTGAAGCACAGAGGAATTCAATTAGGAGTTATATGCTAGACTCTTTCTATTCTGCTGGAGTGCTATGTGGAATTAGGTGGCTATTTATTTTTATGAATGTGAATCTCATGACATGTTTGGGTGACAAATGTGTGAATTATTCAGTAAAAATGGCCCCTGATGAACTAAACAATCTTTTACTCTAACAAATGTATTTTTCTACTAATAAACTTGTCTTTTTATACCTGTCTACTGATGCCACCAAGAGGCCTCCTTGGCATTTCCACCCTCAGCCAAAGGTAGTGAGCATATGCTGACTGAGGGGACAATGTTGGGTTGCTCGGCTGGACAGCTGGATGCCCAAAGCATGGTGCAGAGCCAGCCACTGTCAGGAATGAAAAAGTGCCTCAATGAGGGGGAGGCACTGTTTCCCCTGAATAGATACCACTGCCACCACCCAGAGAAATAGACTAGAAATGGGCACCAAGACCTGCTAAAAATTGCCATACACAGAATGAAGTAAAAGAGATCATTCACTATTAGAAAATAAACAGCAAAGCTATACAAAATCTTCATTACTAGTAAGATTATCACTAAAATTAACAGTAGAAAAAGTGTTATCTCTGTACAAAGCTTATCACTAACTTTAACAAAATCATTGTAAATGGCTTAGCATTGTAACTTTATGAATAAAATCACTGTAACATTGGCCACAACAAAACTTTACCACTACATCACTCCAGGACTCCTCCCCGGGTGACCCCGCCAGGACTCCTACAAAATTGCAAAAGAATATAGGCCTTTGAAGCTGGGTCCTCTGCTAGTCACCTTGCTAGCCAAGTGTCCCAAGGTGCTGCGCTGCTGGCCGCCCTGTTATTGAATGTCCAAAAGGTGCTCTGCCACTAGCCACTCTGCTAGCAGAGTCTCCCAAGGTGCTCTGCCGCTAGCCTCCCTGTTAGCCAAGTCTCACAAGGTGCTCCACTGCTAGCCACCCTACTAGCCGAGTCTCCAAAAGGTGCTCCACCACTAGCCACCCTGCTAGCCCAGTCTCCTGAGGGTGCTCTTCTGCTAGACAATGTGCTAGCTGAGTCTCCCATGATGCTGTGCCGCTAGCTGACCTGCTAGTTGAGTATCCCAAGATGCTGCACTGCAAGCTAACTTGACAGCTGAGTCTCTCAAGATGCTGTGCTGTTAGCCAACCTGGTAGCCGAGCATCCCAAGATTCTGCACCTTTTGCTGACCTGCTAGCCAAGTGTCTCAAAGTTACCTGCAGGGTTTTGGGGCAGGCTGTCTGGCTCCACCAGCATCCCCTGCTGCTGGATGTCAGAGTCAACTGCCAAGCCTGAGTGATAAAGCTCTTTTAAGACCTCTTTTTAAAGTAATACTACCAGGCTGGCAGGGCTCTTCAACCTGCTCCTGTAGGTCTCACAAGACCTTCCTGGGGTTCTTCTTCTTCAGGGTCCCTCCTGAACCTTTCACTTCTCCTTCTGTCCTCTTTTGCCAGCAAGCTCTTTCTCCAGAAACTCTTCTCCAGTGAGTTCCTTCTCCAGGAGCCCTTCTCCATCAAGCTCCTTCTTCAGAAGCCCTTCTCCAGTGAGCTTCTTCTTCTTCAGGAACCCGTCACCAGTGACCTCCTTCTCCAGGAGCGCTTCTCTATCTAGATCCTTCCCCAGGAGACCTTCTCCATCGAGCTTCTTCTCCAGGAGCTCTTCTCCAAAGGCACCCCTCATGGGGCTCCTCCTCCTGGGGTGTCTCCTCTAGACTCTCCTTCTAGACTCCCCCTCCTGACTGTTTTAAGCCCCCTGGCAGTCTCCTTTTATGCTTTTATGCCAAGGTATTTGTAATCCTAGATACCAATAACATAAAAAATAAAAATAAAAAATTAGGGGCTGTGGCTACCCTGGGGGATCCCCTGACTGGATGGCTAGGGAGGCAGTGCTAATTAGTTATGCAGATTTGCATAACCGATCAGCAGTGATATCTGCTACCCAGCCCTTGCACTGCCACCCTAGCATGTGCTATCCTAATGGCTGTAACTGTATTTTACTTTTAAACCCAGGAACAGCTATGCCTTTGATGTGCTGCCACAGGAGCTGCTAGATTGGGACTCCCTGAGGGTGGCAGTTTCACTTTTAGTTAATGCAGATTTCCCCAGAATCAGCAGGTCAGGAAAGGGATAGCAGTTCTTTCCAACCCCCAATAACCCACATACTCACATATTTATTTTTAACAAATCAAAAAAAAAACATTGAATGCAGAGGCCAGAGCTGCTGACAGAATGCCTGTTTACTTCCAGCAGAGAGCCCAATGCATCTGAAATTTCAGCTGGTACACCACATATGACAATGCCGGTCACTACTGTACCTTTATTACCCAGAGTAAAAGTGTCTCTTCATCAGTTTTCAGGTTCTTTAAGCTGGTCATGAACACCTTCACAGTGTTTTGTAGACTTACAGCTGATGTTTTTCTTTTCATCCTCCTCTGTATACCCTATAACAATAACTGTTCATTGATGGTTGGAAGTCCATTATTAGTAGCTATAAAGTCACCTTTTTAAGATGTGTTGTGTAGTCAAGTGTCAATGTCCTCCTGTAGCTGGACCAAAATGTTAGCCACAGTTCATTACTGTGGCATGAATGTCATGGATAAAGCTGCTTGCCGATGTATTTCAGGGGTGGGAAGGAGGATTGATGTGGGAAAATGCAATTCCCAGATATGTTGCGTGAGGCCACAGGCAGACCCAGCAGTTATGTCCTACTATCCAGGATGCACATAAAAGATGGCAGTAGAGAAACCACTGCTCTACATAACAACAGTTAATTGTATTGTTTTAAATGATTAGCATGACAAAGCATGAGGCATGCACTGAGCAGAAGAAATTCCTCAGCCCAGACACAGCCCAGTTAGAGAAATATGCATGCAAAGAAACATTTCATTTGAGACAAGGCTTTGCTATTAACTTCCTGAAGCTTAAATTCTCCATGAAGGAGTAAAGAATGAGATCAACTGTGAGTTTTTCTAACAGTTCATTACGTTCCCTTGACACTGTGTGATTATGGGCAAATTTATGAAACTAGTCAATGACTGCACTATTTTTGGATGAAAAAAAGGCATGTTCTTACCAGCACTGTTTTTTATTCACCACTTTGCCATCAAATGTGTGTGGATGAGAACAGCAACCAACAGTCAAAGGAAGCTTCGGTTGTAAAGGCAAAAAATAAGTGATTTTATTCCCTTAATTTCACTGAAGTGCTAGTAGCACTAGTGGTGTGGTGCCTTCCTTAGCAAGTTATATGTCCTTATCTTCCTTTGCTCTTTCTCTCTGATTGTGATGAGAAATAAGTTGCTACCAGTGCTTCATCAGCCATGCTCTGGTGTTTTCCAAAATTGACAGAAGACTGTTTAGAAATTCCCTGCCTGCTTCAGTTACTGCTGGAGGGCTAACAGAGAGAATATCTTAAGAAATATCTGGAAATATCTGACCATGTGTCTTTCTGCTAGGGCTGTGCATGGACCAAATAGTATTTCCTGAATACCATAAGCAGTAGGGCTCCCAGTTACCTGACAAGAAAGACTCAAACCATGTCATGGCTGTCTCAGTGAATCTCACATATTTCTCAAGGTGCTCCATCACAACCCCATAATCCATTGTATTAAATGCCACTAAGAGACTGAGAGCAACAATAGATCATTTCCCTCCCACTCTTGCCAGGAAAAAATAATTAAAAACCTTGATGATCACTGTCTTACTGCTGTAACAAGGCCAAAAACCTGACTAGAATGGTTTGCAAATGTTATATTTCTCAGCGTGAACCTCTAACTGCATCACCACCAACTTCTTGTAAACCTTCCACAGAGAGGAAATGTTCAGGACAGGCCTGCAATTCACCAGAATGCCTGGATCCAAAGATGGTTTCTTCAGGGGAGGTCTTACTGAGGCATTCTGAAGCACCCCAGGAAAACAACCCTCAATCAGGAGACACCTGACAATGTCAGCAAACACTGGAAAAGGGATTCACAACAGTTCACCAGCTGTGGTATCAGTCTAGGGTCTAGGCTTCAGGTCACAGCAGGCTGGATGCAAATCAAAGATGACTTTAAGCCCCTCCTTCAATGCTTCTGTATAAAATTCCCACCACAATTTCAGGTAGCTCTGGATGAGAGGCAAAACAGCATAGGTGGTATTTTATGAGTATGAGTATACTACATCTCCCACCACAATTCTGTATTGCCCCAGCACCTTTCAACTTGACTACAGCTGAATCTTGAAAGGCCACCTGTAAAGGTCTCAGCATTAATGGAGGACACTTTGTCCGCAAAGAAGTGGCCAAACTCATCATGGCTATCTTGTGACAAAACACCCTTGGACTGTAGACTGGACAAATGTTTTAACCTGTCCACAGTGTAGAAGAGTTGGACAGGTCTATTCTTATCTGAGAGAAAAGTAGGAAGATTCGCTTCCTTGATAAATCACTGGTCCAGAGGAAAAAAAGTATCAGTTGGTATTTTATGGTTACGGTTATGCTGTAGCTTTTGCTGTGATCTGGTTTTGAATTAAAATCTTTCTGTGTGATGCCTCCCTTTTTTGCATGTAAATGAAAGTATTTAAACTCCACATTTGGATCCATCATGAATTCTAATTTATGAGGCTAGCAACACTGGGGTATTGTATGAGTGTGGTATGAACATACGAAATTTGCCAGCAGATAAAGGCCTAGAGGTCTATCAAGTCTGCTCGAATGTGCAGCTAGCACCCCTTATTCTGCAGTTGCCCCTCCCTTCCACCCTTACCTTCATTAACCCTCCCCCTTGCCCTGTCCCATCCTCATTTGAAGCAGTCCACTGTTCTACTGCATACCACTTCTGCAGGTAATGCATTCCACCCAGCCACCACCCTCTCTGTAAAAAAAGTGTCTCCTCATCTCCCTCCTGAACCTTCCTCACTCCAGTCTCATATCATAGAATCTGGTGGCCCTTCCCTCCCTTACTTTGAACAGCCCCTCTGTACCCGTCTTGTTTATTCCTTTCATGTATTTAAAGGTTTCAATCATGTCACCCCTGTCTCTCCTCTCCTCCAGTGAGTACATGTTCAAAACTCCTTCAACCTCCTCTCGTATGATAAGTCCCCCAGCCCCTTGATCATCTTTGTCGCCCTGCGCTGCACCGCCTCCAGTAACTTAATGTTCCCCTTCAGATACGGATGCCAGTACTGCACGCAGTACTCCAGGTGTGGTCTAACTAATGACCTATACAGTGGCAGAATCACCTCCTTCCTCCTCGAGGATATACCCCTTGCAATACAACCCAGAATTTTGTTGGCCTTAGCAGCTGCCTTCCTACATTGTGCCGAGTTGTTCATTGACCCTGTAATGAGCACACCCAGATCCTTCTCCTCCTCCTCTGTCTGGGCTAGCTGCACTCCCCCTAGCTGGTAATTCCTCCTTGGGTTCTTCATCCCAAAATGCAGCACCTTGCACTTTTTGGCATTAAACCCCAGTTTCCAGGTGTCTGACCAGGTTTCAAGCTTTTCCAGATCATCCTGCAACCCCTGCCATCCCCCGAGGTCATCCACCACCGCGCCTACCTTGGTATCATCAGCAAACAGACAGATCTTGCTCTTGATGTCCCATGACATGTCTGCAATTTCTTTTTTTTATTTTACACTTTTTGCGCCCCCTCCTCTGCGCCAAGTTGTCTGCCCGGTCATGGATCCCCCTGCTGCGGCATCCCCCGTTATTGCCGTACTCCGGTACCTCGACTTACCCCCAGGGTGGGAACTTGACACCCCGGGCTCTTAAGGTGCCACAAACGATGGGATAGGGTGGGAGCCGTGCTTTTTTAAGGAACCTACGGCAGCCCGAGGGAGGGGCATCATAGAGGCGTCAGGAGGTAGGCTAGGTTTTTTCCCCCTTTAAGGGGGTGAGAGCGTGCAATGATGCCTGCATCCATCCCGCCCCCTTCATAATGCTGTTGGCTCGAATGTGTGAGGTTCTCCTGGTCTCCACCAGGAGTCCCCCGTGCATCGGCGGCTCCCCACGCCTTCCCCCTGGAGAAGGAGAGCAGTAGTGAGATGTTCGGTCCTGCTCCCCCTGGCCGGCCCTCCAGCGACCTGAGTCCATTCCCGAACCCAGGTCGCCGGCGTCACAAGTGTAAATCCAACCGCTGCACCGGTGGGCCAGCTATGTTTGCAATTTCAATATGGTGCATTTATTAGCCTTTCTCAGAGCCATCCTATCACCCAAAGAGCCTGACAGCTTCCATGAGTACTTCAACTTACTCCTTTTTTCCTTCCACTACGATTGCTCATTATTAAACCATGGGTAGGTTCAGTGATAGGTCAGTGGGTGGACACAGATTTGTGTAATAGAGCTCACTGCCATTAATATAGCTGAATTATAGCTCTCATTGGCTACCACTGAACCTCTCTTGCATACCCCATCCATGCTCGGGGTGTCCAGTACACCCAAGAGCTTTTCTGGCTACAGATTTTGCAATGAGCAATTCTGGTCCATCAAAATGGGGTGGGGGTATTTTTCAGAGTACCCTGCCAGGAACTGAACAGTGTTATAAACCAGCCACCCTGGCATCCCAAATGTCCAGCCCCAGTGAGAAAATTAGGTCCAAGTGTGGCCTAGTTCATTGGCAGCAGTGGAAACAAGCAGTGTGAGGCCCACTAAATCCATCTACTGGATGAACTGCTGAGCAAACTGTGATGTTTCTTCACTGACCCCATGTTGAAATCCTCCAGCTCAATCAGACTTGGGGCATTTAATAAATGATTGACAATGGAATCTACAAATTCCTGAGGGAATACTTGCTTCCTACCTGTAGTCAATAAACCAGGAGAATCTGACACTTAACACCAGAATTAACCTTCACTGCCACATATTCAAATTACAATGTCTCCTTCAGTTGGTATGCCAACAGTTTTGGCAAAATCTAAAACAGATGACCACCCTGCCTCCCTTATTCTCCTGCCTCAGGTATTTTGCAATAGAGAACCCTGCAAGAATAGTTGTTTCCAGGACAGGCCTAGAATAATCTGTCAGCCACCATATATAATCCCTACAGGAATTTGTGATCTAATCCAGTTTTATAGGCATTTTGTTCCTCAGTGATCTGATATTGCACAACATGCCACAAAGGGGTGGATGAGGATTAGCTTGTCCTTTGGCTACATGCCCCTACTCCTAGAAGACTCCTTGGGAATTAGGATGGTGCAGGGAGGACTAAACTCACCATCCCTCTTACACTCAGGGTGCTGAATAGGCCTGATGGTCTTAACACAACTCACCTCGACACCCACCAATTTACAAGTCATATCACTGCCCCATGTCACCCCTCAGACTCTCCAATGCTCTTCAGCAGTTCGAAACTGACATAGAAAGGGCTGGGATCTGAAAAGAATGGAGCTGTATGAGTAGTCCTAGGGAGTTGGTGCTTGTAGGGCCATGGACCCATGGCACATTCCTCAGCTAAAGACCCAACCCAGCTCTAATATAGAAAGAATCCCCCTTTCCCACTAATCATCCCATCCCAATTATACTCTACTAAAAAAAATTCTAATCAGTGCCCGCAAAACAGTACTTTAAAACTACCATAACTTTTACAAACCCAAACAAATATTACTCCTCCTATACATTGCAAATCTAAACACTCCTACAGGTACATCTTCATGCACACTTATTAAACTAAAATACCAGGACAAGTGCTAAAGGTGCAGAGCTGATTAATTAAAAACAGAAAATATTAAAAATATACGTCAAGTAGGGAAAATCCCCAAAATGCTGCCACCAGATTATGGGTTGTCCCAAAACTACAAATGTTTTCCTGGTACAAAACATAGAACTGACAAGGATGGTCTAAGCAGAGCTGACCACATGTGTGTGGGGGGGGGTACAACACTCTTTCACAATCCTCTCTCCTGGGATGGGAAGCAACTGACTCCATGTATACACAGCACCACTGTTAGAGGTGGAAGACTAGGTTTGCTGGCCATGGCACCTAGCTTCACCTGAACTCTTTTCATCAAGGTTGCTTGAAAGGACAGAGCAAATAACCTTACCAGAGCAAGGAAAAGGATTAAGGCTTCCATTGGCTAGGCAGATTTATTGTGTATTGTTATTTTTATTTTGTACTCACATGGATTGTTACTATTTGTTGCTAACATTTTATTGCTTTATTTTTCTCTGATTCAAATTGTTGTTGCTGAGTATACCCTCTGTTGCATTATTACAGGGTGTGCTTACATGTGTGTGCTTACAGATTACGGCTGTAATCATTTGATTCAAATTGTCTTTTACAAGGTGTATCTTCTGTTATTGCTTTACGTTTCTCTGTAGTAAAGTGTTTCTTACAGGGTATATCTTCCGTGAAATTATTACAGGTGGAGCTTTACAGGTTTTTCAGTTTAATCTATCTTTAGGATAAGCTTTCAGGGCTACTGCATTTGTTGCTGGCTGATTGTTTCTGCTATTACCGCCTTGTTTCTTTCGTCCATGGTTCTTCTTTTTTGGCAGGGGAAGGAACCAGCCAGCCTCCCCCATCCCCAACCACCCGACTCTACATTCCTTTTATAGGGTAGCACAGTCGTGAGATTTCCTGTAGCAAAGCAGGAAGGGGCAGATCAGAGGGGTATGCACACAGTGACCTTATTTACAGGGGCACTAGTAATTTAACTTGTTATAACAAGTTAAACAAAAACAAACAAACAAAACACAAAATCAAACTTTTGTTTTCATTTTCTTCCTTCTAATTACCCAGACCAGGTTATAAACCCAGCAACTTATCTGGAATGGCTATCATTAACTGCAGGTACTGCAGAACACTTTTCAGAAGGGCAGTTTTAAATGATTTAGGAAACTCTTCTACATGCTTGGCCACTGGAGATCTAAGGGTTCAGCTCCAGGCAGCATGGGCAGAGAATGCGCACCTCAAATTACATATTCAAGAGGAAATGTATTATAAGAACCTCCCACCATTTCCCCCAACATCCAACAGAAGCACCTCGACTGCAGAAGGTAGTTGGTCCAGGAGGTTGGCAGGTGGTTAGGAGGGACAAATTGGGTGCCCCATCACTCGGTGCTCTCCAACACATCACCACCACAAACCATATAAAAACTACAAACAGGTATCTGCCTCTATCTCAAAAATCAATCAAAGGGGCAGAGAACACTGCAGAGCAGGATACTGCAGCACAGGAGCTAGCACAACACAACTTGCTCAAAACAGGAACCAAAACAAAAAAAAAGCAAAAATCAAAAAGGAAAAAGGAAATAAAAAAACTTCTGATCAAAGGAGACCTCATAATTGGGGGAATTGATACTTATCTCCAGCCAGTGGTAATGGTCAGATGTCTCCCAGGTACATCAGCATGGAGAGACACTGACCACATTGCTAAAATTGTTCAGGAAGCAGGAGAAAACATTGATGTCCTGGTACACATAGGTACTAACAATATCGCCAGACAGTCAGTTGTGGAGACTGAGGAACACCTGACCAGGCTGGGTGACAAACTATCATCCATTTGGTCTGGCATCTCCTTCTCTGAGATCCTGCCAGAGGGGGGCAGATGGATGGAAGGTCCGAGAAGGGGAGACAGGGGAGCTCAACATGTTGCTCAAGGGCTGGTGCCAGGAAAAAAGGACACACATTTGTAGGGAACTAGCAACAGTTTTGGGAGCGAAAATTCTTTAAATGTGATGGACTGCATCTGACTGTGGAGGGAGTCAGTGCACTGGGACAGAAGTTTGACATCTTTACAGAATATTTAAACTAGCAAATGGGGAGATGGGTGCAGCACCCCATACATTGAATGGGAAGAATACGCCTCCCCCCTCAGCTAGTAGTCAAACAGAAGTTCAGCATGTTTGTAGTTCATTTGCATCATCAGGTAAGGAAAAATGTCTAGCTACCCATACATTGCACAGGGGGAAACACCAGACGTTGCCCAACAACTAATACACTGAAATTTGGCCAATGGAAAATCATATACAAAAATGCCCACAGTCTGGGAAGCAAGATCCCAGACCTGTGGGCAATAATGACAGAGGCTAAACTGGACATAGTAGCCATTAGTGAAACATGGTTTACCAGTAACCACACTTGGGAAACTTCAGTACCTGGCTATGTGCTGTTCAGAAGAGACAGAGGTACAAAAAGGGGGTGGAGTGGCCCTTTATGTCAATGAAAATATCAAAGCTACAGAAATTCAGAATACACATAAGGAACCAGAAGAACTGTGGGTCATCCTGGAAACAGGAAATGGGACAGCCATACTAACTGGGGTTGTGTACAGGCCTCCAGACCAGAGGAAGAACATAGACACATTACTGTTAGAAGATATAAAAAACATGACAGCTAAAGGGGAGGTTCTGACAATGGGAGACTTCAACATGCCAGGTACAGATTGGTCAATACCAGCAGGAACATCTGCCAGAACTAGACACTTAGTGGATTCCCTGCAGGGGGAAGGACTCAAAAAACTGGTACAATGACCCACTAGATCTAGTACTGACTAACAGGGAAAGGATCACAGATCTCCAGGTAGAAGGTCACCTGGGGGCCATAACATGGTATGGTTCAATTTGGCCACTAGAACTAAATCATCCCATATCCAAGGCAAACATATGGGACTTCAGAGGAGCTGACTTTGATAAGATGGCAAACAGAGATGAGCTAGCCTTGGCAAAAAGACAGATGAGAGGGTACAGGCAAAGTAGGAAAGCATGAAAGATGCAATCCTTGAAGCAACATCACACTGTGTTAGAGAGAAAAGGAAGTGCAAAAGAAGAAGGAAACCACTTTGGTTCTCAAAAACAGTAGCAGAGAAAGTGAGAGGGTTCTCAAAAACAGTAGCAGAAAAAGTCAGATCCAAAAGGCTGGCCTTAAGGAAATATAAGGGAATGCAGCAGGATGAAGATAGGGAGGCATAACAAACTTCCCTAAGGGAAGCAGGGAAGGCAGTAAGGCAGGCAAAGGTCCAAACCGAGGAAACACTAGCATGAATAGCAAAAGAAGGTGACAAGACTTTCTACATGTACATTAGTGAAAGGAGAAAGTCCAGAGGGGGTATTGCTAATATCAAAGGGGATAAGGGGGCATGTGAGGAAGAGGACCATGTGAAAGCATCTATCCTAAATAGATACTTCTGCTCAGTATTCACTGAAGAGATGGTAGAGCAGGGCCCACAGCTCAGCACCATGGACACAGGGGGAGGTAGATGTGCACTAGTCTCTTCACAAAAGAATGGGTCCTAGAAGAGCTTGATAAACTCAGGGTGGACAAGGCAATGGGACCTGATGGCATACATCCCAGGGTACTAAAGGAGCTAAGGCTGGAACTAGTAGAGCCATTAGCAGAACCGTTTAGTGAGTCTCTGAGCACAGGAGAGGTCCCAGAAGACTGGAGAAGAGCTCATGTGATTCCGCTCCATAAGAGTGGTAGCAGGGAGGAGGCAGGGAACTACAGACCAGTTGGTTTTACCTCAGTAGTGGGCAAGATTATGGAGGGACTCCTTAAGGAAAGGATAGTGCAACACCTGGAAGCCGTAGGAGCACAGGATCCAAGACACAATGGGTTTACAAAAGGAAGGTCCTGTCAAACTAATCTCATAGATTTCTTTGACTGGGTAACCAGAGTGGTGGACAAAGTGGGTGCAGTTGATGTCGCCTACCTTGACTTCAGCAAAGCTTTCAATACTGTTCCACATAGAAGATTGATTAATAAGCTGGGTAGGCTCAGGGTGGGTCAGATGTTCAAAGGGTGGCAAACTGGTTGATGGGTAGAAAACAGAGAGTGGTGGTAAATGTTATACAGTCAGAAGAGATGCAAGTCACAAGTGGGGTACCTCAGGGATCTGCCCTTGGGTCAGTCCTCTTCAATATCTTCATCAGTGACATTGCCGAAGGGCTGGAGGGTTGGGTTTGTCTGTTTGCAGATGACACCAAGATCTGTAACAGAGTAGATGATCCAGATGGGGTGGGCAGAATGAGAAGAGATCTGGATAAACTAGCAAAATGGCCAAAAGAGTGGCAACTTGGGTTTAATGCAAAGAAGTGCAAGATCATGCACATGGGGAAGAGAAACCCTGAAGCCACCTATAGGCTGGGAGGGGAGTTGCTTGCAGTCAAAAGGGAAGAAAGAGATGTGGACGTTGTCATTACAGATGACCTGAAATCATCCAAGCAGACCACTAAAGCAGTAGGTAAGGCTAGAGGGATGTTGGGGTGTATTAGTAGGGGTATCACAAGTCAGAAGAGGGAGGTAATAATCCCGCTTTTCAAGACACTTATTAGACCCTTTCTGGAGTACTGCATGCAGTACTGGAGGCCACACCTTCTCAAGGACATTAATCATATTGAAGCAGTCCAGAGAAGGGCAACTAAAATGGTGCAGGGACTGCATCAGAAAACACATAAGGACAGATTAATGGAGCTCAATATGTATACCCTAGAGCAAAGGAGGAAGAGAGGTGATATGATGGAAACATTCAAACACCTTAAGGGCATTAACAAGATGAAAGAGTCTAACATGTTTCATTATAAGAAAAATAGCAGGACAAGAGGACAAAGCATGAGATTAGAGGGAGGCCGATTAAGGGGTAATGTGATGAAGTTCTTTTTCGAGGAAAGGGTGGCAGATGCATGGAGCAGCCTACCTCAGGAAGTGGTGGATATGAATACAGTGCAGGGTTTCAAACAAGCATGGGATAGGCATAAGGGAGCAATACAAATGAGTATGAATATATAGGCCATTTACAGAGCAAAGGCCGATGGCACATTCATAAGGCGAAAAAGAAAAGGGTAGACTGGATGGGTCTTGTGGTCCCTATCTGCCGTCAACTTCTATGTTTCTATGTTAGTTCTTGGGTGTTACTGCTGGAACACTTAGCAGTGCTGAACTGAGGGAAGCACCTCTGTAATTCCAGCACTGAGGTTATTAACCTTAATTATCCATGGAGCAAACTCTACTGGACTCCTAATCCATCCAGTTGTTGCTGTGTAATATTATCCAGCAAATCCTCTCCTCAGGATCATTTTCATCCCATCAGTTGGGTAGTATTAAATGGAAGTAGATTTACGAAAATTTGAAAAATAATTTCTGAGGTAATTTCAGGTGTCACTACTATACATTTTGTAGAAGTTAACAGTTCAATGTCCAATACACCATGACTGTTTGTTTTGTTTCAGATTTGTAAATATCTAAAAAGTGAACTACTGTATATGCACTTTGGAAGATAGTTCACTTCAATATGCTACACATAGCATTGAAATGGCAGTCCGAATGCGTCAGATTATTCCAGTAAATCATTTTATGTGTCCTAGATGTACAATTATAAAAAATACATATTTTGTAGGATTTGGAGCTGGAGGAAAGCACTTCCACTTTTTAGAACGCGAGATCTGTAGAGATAGCAGACCCTTTGAGACTGAATGGTACAACAGCTGAACTAGAGATATGACTCTGAATTATTTCAGGAAGATACTTAAAGAAATAAAAGTGCAGAAAATATTGTATTCTTAGCATGGTTGGCATACAAGAAATGTATAACTCTAACCTGAAAAGGATAAAGAAAATCATTAATTTTAGCTATGGATAATGGAAGTAGGAACAATTTTACCCATGGAAAAGGTGACTTATAGCCAAAGGCAAAAGGTAACTGTTTTTTTGAGTTATTGTCCCCTACGTTTCCTAGGCTTGGACTAGGGTGGAAAAAAAAAACATATATTCAATGCCCACTACATATGAATTCATAACAGATAGCATGATAATATATATATATATATATATATATATATATATATATTTAATATCATTTCTTTTTTATCAAAATGTTTACTAATGTCTCAATATAAATCATAAATATACACCCCATCTAAGATTTCTTGATAAGCGAGCATCTATTGAGGAATTTATTAAAGTATGATGATGATAAAATTATTCAAGTAATAGAACTGTGTAAACACTTCTTACACTTGGGTTCATTATTTCTATGACTTCACCTTTGACAAATTCCTCATTCTTTTTATGAACTCACCATGTCTTTATTATTTTAACTCCTTGCTTTCTAATCTCAAGAAGTACATGTTTGCTAAACTGAATGTTATAAATCAAGTTGTTTTTTTGGTTTTTTTTTACGTTTACTGACCTACATCAAAAAATAAAGATCATTAACACACTACCAGGATTCCAGTTACCATCAAAATTGGATTATGATTAAACTCCTCTCCTTCAAAATCCATCATGGTCTAGTCTGAGATTCCTCTCCAAGATTGCCCCCCCCACAACAATTCTCCATCTATCCCTCCAATTTCATGATAGGACCATAGCATTTTCCCCTGATCCCCCTCCCAGAAATAAATCCTTTACACCTGTTAACTGTTGGATGCTCAGTGGCAATGTTAATTAAGGGCATGCAAATTATATTTACATCCCACACTTCATATTTCAACAGCATACAGTACAGTACAGTACCAACACAATAATTCATTCTGCTTCTTCTTTCTGGGAACCTTCTTCCAACTTATCCTCTTCACCTTGCTTGCAGTACTTCAGGGCCGGACACAGCTGATCCTGCACCCCCATCCTCACCAGAAACAAGGTACCACCACCAGGTACCCCTCCTGGTACCACCACCAGGTATCACCACCATTTGGTACCACTAGCAGGTACCCCCCCTCTTACCTGGGACCAACCCGCACAGGGTCAGTTCCCAGTCCATACCCCCCAGGTCCGGACACGTGGTCCGGCCACTAGTTCTATCCCCTCCCTCCTTTACTTCCACGCCTGGTTCCTTGGTCCCCAGTCCATGCTGCCTACCCCCTCCTCCATCTCCTGCCCCCTTTTCCCTTTCAATCACCCTTTCCTTGCCTCTTTTTTTTTCTTTATTTTCTTCTTCGGGCAACTTGGTGCCTCCAGGATGGCTCCTTCCAGCCCCCAGAACCATATACAGCCTTACAGCAGCTTCCTTGACCTCTTACAGGGGCCCCTGCTTCCTATCCTCAACTTCCTGTGCAGTGCCAGCTAGCGGCAAAACCTAGCTCCTTAGTATAGGGTGGGTGGGTGGGGAATCATTTTTCACAGCAAAAAGAGGGCGACCAGAAAGCAGCAGGCCCTTACATAGCCCAAAATGCCCCCCTGTCCCCCTCCTTAACCCCTCCCCTTAACCAATTGGGAAGCTCTCCCTCCCCCTAGTCATGTGACCCTTTCTGATATCACATTCTCTCCCCTTTCCTATCCCCCTCCCCCACTTCCCCTTAGCTTTTCTGGCAGGGGGGCATTAGACAAAATGGCCTGCCTTTTATTGGCAAGCCCTATTGTCCCCTGATCCCCTTCCCAGAAATAAATCTCTTCACACCTGCTAACTGTTGGATGCTCACTGGCAATCTTTATTAAAGGCATGCAAATTATAGTTACATCCCATACTTCATATTTCAACAGCATACAGTACAGCACAATACCAACACAATAATTCATTCTGCTTCTTCTTTCTGGGAATCTTATTCCAACTTTATCCTCTTCACCTTTCTTGCAGTACTTCGGGGTCTGGACACAGCTGATCCAGCACCTCCCATCCTCACTAGAAACAAGGTACAACCACCATGTATCCCCACCTGGTACCACCACCGGGTACCCCCGCTTACCTGGGACCAACCCGCACAGGGTCAGTTCCCAGTCCATACCCCCCTAGGTCCGGACACATGATATGGCCCCTAGTTCTATCCCCTTCCTCCTTTACTTCCATGCCTGGGTTCCTGGGTCCCCAGCACATGCTGCATACCCCCCTCCTCCCTCTCCTTACCCCCTTTTCCCTTTCATTCCCCCTTTTCCACTGACCCATCTCCAGCTTGAAAAGATTGATGGGGCTCCCCCATTGCGGGCTAGGAACATGGTTCTCTCCCCTGCCTTATCACCCATCACCTATATATCCAGCCGGGGTGTCTGCCCCCCCACCAGGCCTGCCCCCTCTACTTGTAGGCATCGTCCCACCATAACAAATTGTCCCAGGGATGGGCTTGGACTTCTACACCCTTTCGGCCACATGCAACGCTGCCCTGACTGTTGTGGCCTGTCAGCCCACACCCTGGGCCACACCACCCTCTTTGTACCCCCACAGGGACTGCCTGTATGCTGGTCCATCACCCCTTCCCTTCCTTATGTCTACCTGGATGGGGTCAGGTTCCCCTATGCCTCTGGTGCCATGTCCCTGCACTGCTGTGGCCGAGGCCTCTGCCCAGGATAGATGCCCCTCTCCCTGAAGAGGGAAGTTCATGCACCCGTATCACCTGCTGTCTTCCCTAAGACCTGCATCCCCCTCATGGCCCATTAACCTGCCCCCCCAGGGCCCTCATAGCCCAGGCCACCCACTGCCCCCCTTGCTCTGCATTCCTCCTACCCTGGCTTCCTTTTGTGCCTCATGCTGGCCCCTCGCAGTGCAGCTGCACCCCTGCTGCTGATGCCCGTCCTCCTTACCTGGTCTGGGCAGGGCTCCCCTGCCCTTTTTTCATCTACACTCCTTCTCTTGTCACTGGATCCCTGCTGCCAGGTCCTCCTTTCTGGGCCAGGACAGGGTTCCACCTGTCCTTTTCCACCCACCCTCCTTCTCTTAATTCCTGTGGCTGGGCTGGCCAGGCCCCCAGATTGCCCCATTGTGCTGCCTCCAATCCTTAACCTCCTCCGACCGCTATGCCCCTATGTGGCCCTACCCCCGCTCTCCTTTCAGGGACATGCTGCCTTCCCTTGGCCACCCCTTAGCCCTTGTATGTCTCCCCCGCTTGGGCCCCAGTGAGGCCAGGGCCCCCTGCATTGTCCACTCAATCGCCATCCTGATCCTTGGTCTGGCTTCATCCTTTCCCATGCTAATGCTCATTGTTCCCATCCATCCAGTCACCAGGCTCAGGAAACCTCCAGTACTATGTCGTGTCCCTTCCCTGACCCATGTACCAAGGGTTGTCCATTTTCTTTCTGCCACATAGGGTCCACTGCGCCCATATGCCCTTCATCTCCAGTCCTCCACCATGCCCCCCAGTATAAACTGCCAATAGTTTTGCCCCTCCGTGGCTTCCATACTGGCACCTGCCCTCCTAGACTGGAAGACTCATGCTGTCAGGCCACCCAATATACCCACACACTACTCACCTTGCCCTTGAGGCCTCCCACATTTGACCCCCGTACCCTCATTTGACATACTTTGCTCTGCACCAGCTTCCTCACTTGCTACTGGTCCCCTGTTCAGCAAACCTCCTGTTAGCTGGCATACAATCCCTGGTGTACACCCTGTTTGGTCACAGCAACTCAAACAGTGTGGGGCTAAGGAAGTGGTACCTTCCCTGCAAGTCTGGTTGACTGTGATGTCCTCCTTCCACTTTGAGAGATAACCTGATATGTGGGGCGGGGGTGCACCTCCCTGCACTGCTGTGGCCGGCTGGATTTCTCTGTACAATGACCTTCAGCACCCCAATAACTGGTGCCTGTTGGCCCACTTCCCACAGTTCCCTAGTTCTGCCAGCTGCCTCTCTGCTGGCATCCCCCCCACCTCTCTGTTCTCGTCCCATCAGGGCTCTCACTTTCTCCTCCCACCTAGCTGATCTGCCCCCTTCCTCTCCCTCCCAAGTCTTGTCCCCCACTGTTATCAGCCTGCCTTTAGGAGGTTCTCCCGCTCTGAACCTCAGTGGTATTGTCCAGTTCCAGGGTTCAATTACCTCTCCTCCAAGCTAGTACCCAGCCCCAGCTCCTCCCTCATCTGCCCATGCTCCATTCCAGGCCCCTTTCCCAGGGGCCATTAGCACCTTGCCCATGCCAGTACCACCCCCGGACCAAGGCTGACCCAAGTTAACCCCTCCATCTATGGCACTAGTGTTCCCACGGATGGTTTGCCCAGCACATCCCCCTGCCCCGTATGTGTTATTTGCATACTATAACCTTACTAGCCCATGGCCAGGCATTGGCCATTGGTGCCATCCCTTCTCACCACCCTGTGCATGCCACAGGCCATACACACTTTGGTGTTCAGGAGGGTCTGGCTGTCAGCATGTCTACCTCCCCAATGTTCTTGCCTGGTGCTTAATGGCAAACTCCATCCATATTGGGTTGGGGGAAAACTCCCCTTACTGCTGCTAGCTGAAAAACCCTTGCTTTAACTTTAAAAACGTCCAGAGCTGCACTCTCAATCGCCACTTCATTCCATCTCTGGTTGGGTTGCATCTCTGGTTGATCCTCAACAGGGTTCATTTTTTTTTTTTGATTTTTGATTTAAAGGCATGCCCATCACATTTGCTGCAGGCACCCTCTAGAACAACTCACCTCCATATTTGCACTGGGACCAACCCCTCCACCTAATATTCCCTTGTTCCTCCTTTTTTTTTTACCTTACCCAGTGAAGTACAGGAACCTCAGAGCGGTTTTCCCCAATGCACCACTTTAAATCACCATCAGGTGCAAGCACTATCCCATAATGCGCCTGTCTGTCCCTTCCCCATCTCAGTAACCGGAACCCCCCCCCCGCAAGAAGACTCCTATGCATCATCAGGTAATGAAACAATGTGCTATCCACCCACCGTCCAGTTCCCTAGGCCCAAGGATCCCAGGTTGCTGTGCACAGAGCCCAGCCTGTGGCCCACATGGCACTAGCAGCCTCCCAAAATCGCCCCTCTGGCCCCTGCTCACCAAACTGCACCGGCACATCAGACGGCTACCACTCAGTCTCATGGGCCCTCACTACCCTAACCCAAACACCCCCTTGTGCTCCCTTAGCTGCCCAGGCCAACTGCGATCCCCATGCTCCTTCTGGGTTGCTCCTCCCTTACTACTGCTCCTGCCCTTCCCGAACTGCTCACCGCTATCTTCTGTGGTCTCGTTGCCTCTGCACCAGCTTAGACCACCACCGTTACCTTCTTAAACTTCCCCTTGTAATGCTACCAATGCTGCAAAATGGAATCCCCTTTTTAATTGTTTGTTATTTTGCATCTTCACTCCTCCTGTTTTTTTTTTGTTTTTTTTGGCATTGTAGCTACCGGTTTCATAATCCAATTTGTGTTATGTGCCACCCGGTTATGCCCCCCACTTTCTGGGCTGGGTTGGCGCACCCCTCTGCACACAGTTACGCTGTCTATAAGCCCCAACATCTGCTAGGCCCCTTACCCACCCACCACAAGTCCCACCTCCTTCTCTCTGTTGTTGTTAATCAAAACTGTTCACCCAATAGCCTCCTCCCAACTGGCCACCACCTGAGGCTTCCTAATGCATGGCCTAAATCGGGCCTGTGCCACCCTTGACACCCTTTGCTCGGCGACCAACCTAGCCAGCTGTGGAGGCACACCTGGTGATGTAAAATGTCCATCTGTAAGGCAACCCCCGATTACCATCCAGTATCCAGCTACCACAATCAGGCCGCACTATTAGCAGGCTTGCCCATGTGAAGGTATCTGAGGTTTTGACTGCCTCAGGACTGGCTTGGCTGCTGACCATGAAAATGTCGATCGCCCACATGGCTCCCCCGTCCCCCTGATCACTGCCCTAGCCCACACAAGAACACTGGACCAATGGACACGGCAGTGCTTCCTGTCACAGGGGCCAGAATGCCACTAAATTCTACAATGTTCTATGCATACTAGACCAGGAACAACACACTCAGAATATAGTGAGCACCCAATGTAATTTATTTGAACATGCATCACAAGGTGAGCATTTAATACCAGCTTTCTCTCTAGTGAATGCAGACAAGCAAACTGAGCCTGACCCGGGCTATTTCTCTGTTGTTAGCCTATGACCTCAGACCTGAGCATACCGATGGGCAAAATCTGAGAGACTGGAACCTTTCCTTGATAGACACCAACTCCCCTTTCCCCGCCCATGTACTCAACAAATTGTGCTTAACACTTTGATGCCCTCATCTCAATCCACCCAGCCCCAGGCCTTAGTCTTCTCTGTGATGGGATCCCTGCCTCAAGACCAGTGCACCTGTCTCCCCAGTCATTAACCTGTGCTACGTAGACTAGAACGGAACAGAAACATAGATATATGAGCACCCAATGCAATTTATTTAGACATACATCACCAGGTAAAAACCTTTGCCACAGGCCTCCCCTGCCATTTTGGGCAACCTAGCCTTGTCTATTGACCACCAAACCTCCTCCAAGCAATGCTGCCCGCTTCCATTGAGGCTGCTGTGTTGAGTCTGCAGCTGCCAAGCGGCACTACTAGCTGATATTTTTACCACAGAGCTCGCTTTGGCCTCGCTCATTATCTTGCTATGTCCCTTTTTTTTTTAACCTCCCCCCTGTCTCCCACTGACCAGCGAACCAGGAGGGCCCATCAACAACCCACTTGCCAGGCTGCCACAAGACAACATACTACCCCCATCCCCCCATCAGTTCTCCCATAGAAGGCCCTTCCCTCGCCACATGGTGCACACCTTCAACATTCGCCCCAGCAACTTCTCAATGCTGGGGCACTGACCGGACCAAAAACAAAAAAAACTTCTACAGCACCAGCGCACAAACCAATGCGCATTCTGTAGAGGGCACCTCAAGTGCCTGACCCCCTCAAATCATCGCGGGCTCCATGCCAGACTTCTACATCCCCTGAATTCACACAAACCAGGGGTGGGGGCACTTCCAGAACCAAACCAGACTATGCTGTACTGATGATGTGCTGTACAATGCAAACATCTAACCTTGCAGCTCAATCACCTATATTATAACTCCACTGCAAAAGGTGCTTTTCCTGGCAAAATCAACATGTACTCCGTCCCTTCTCACAGCACTTCTCCACATTACTGAGCTAGCAAAACTCAAAATGCTACTGCTATCTTCAATAACGAAACAAATACTCGCTCATAGTTCAATTCTGATTGAGAGCACCCTATTTAAAAGTCCTCCCTCCAAACCTTGCTACCGTCGGCTATCGCCTATCGTGGCTGCAAATGTTAGGGTTGGAGCCGTTAGCCTGCACCATCGGCCCACAACAGCTTCAGCCCCCTCACTGTTTCCTCTACTTTTACTGTCTTCTTTTTTTTTTTTTTTAGAACCTCTCCATCTGCTCTCCTGAACTAGCAGCACTAGGACAGCCCAGCAATGACTCGCGCACCACGCTACCGCCATACAAAAGCCCCATAACCACCAATGTGCCCCTCTGCAGAGGGCACCTCTCTTGTCACGTGGCCCATGCCTACAATGATCACTCTAGTGGCCACGGCTTAACAGTGCCTTCATCACCAATATCCAACCCCTGGACAAAAAAGCAAAACACCAGCATGACCTCTTGCAAAAGACACTGCTAGAGCCAGACACCCATGCAGCTGATTCATTTTTCATTATGCCGCTTTCTCAAGTCTCTCCCCTACCCCTGATAATGCCCCTAGCTCAACAACTGCAAGCCACTTTCATACACAATTCTCAATCCTATACTGAGCTAGAAAAAGAAACCCACAAGTTCTTGATCATTCACATTACAACAAAGAGAGCAAGATAAGCATTCCGTTACAGTTTCTGTGCTAGAGCACCTTCATTCCTAAATAATTTATTAATATTAGCCTTTTGCTCCAAAACCCCCAACCCCAATTACACCAGGTCGGCCCCACCAGGCCTAAGGCTTAGTGTCCCTTACCTATGAAAACTGCCAGCGAAGTGCTGAGAATCATTTTTCCCAGCAAAAAGAGGGTGACCAGAAAGCAGCAGGCCCTTACATAGCCCAAAATGCTCCCCCCAACCTGTCCCCTTAACCAATTGGGAAGCTCTCCCTCCCCCTAGTCATTGACTCTTTCTGACATCACATTCCCTTCCCTTTCCTATTCCCCTCTCCTCCCTTCCCCATTGCTTTTCTGGCAGGGGGACATTAGACAAGATGGCCTGCCTTTTATTGGCAAGCCCTATTTTCCTTTGCAGCACCTTTGCCTGAAACAGCCCTTCTATATTTACACACACACACACACACTTGATTCACTCCCATTATTAGAAAATAAATTAACCTTAACATGCACATTTTTCTATTTTAGTGTATTAGGTGTAATTAGTTCATGTGATATTTTAATTGATATATAATGTGTGCTACAATACATGTTAACTCCTCACCAGGACCATTGTAAAATAAAAATATGAATTTTACCCTTAGTCAAAATCACCCATGTTTTTGAATACAGTTTGTATAAAACACCGCCAAAAATAAAGGTTGCATGTAAATTCATATTTTAATAGCTGTATCTAGACAGCAGAGTGAGAGACTTTAGTATGGGCAAGATATTCAAAGCTCAAGCAATGTCCCCTATAAGGTCCCCTGTCTGTAAACAAAGAATGGCAACATTCTAGGGGTGATGCACAGTACACAGACATGATCAGAGCAATCTTTGCTACAACAACGGATGTAGTAATATTCCCCCCTGTGAAAGCAGCACTATGAAGGCACTTATTGCAGTGCTATCACAGAGCTAAGCACCCTGCTGACCATTTAAGATGATTCAACAACAAAAGGGATAATGAACAGGCATTCCACATTCCCAGATGCAAAGTATCTAGCTGGGTCATGCACATAGCTTCATTCCTCATATAAGGTGTGAATGCTGCTTTAATACACACAAAGAATTTGAGGTGCTAATCACAAACTAGCTGCTCACATAAGGCAAACCCAAAACAGCATGAAAATAAGTGAGCACAACAGAAGGGAAAGACATGCCTGGATAAACAAAACTTAGACACTTCCTAAGAAAGAGGTTTATTGTCTTAAAGCACCAATGCTTGCTGTTAATTGCTAGCCATTTGTTTAACTTTTATGACTACAATACATTGGTTTATAAAATAACATAGTTCCTGTTTGTAATGCTGACTTCTTTTCTGATTTTCACAAATTCCACTTTATCTTAGCAGCCCCAACCAGAATCATGGCCTCAGCTCTGCATTTGCTGATGAACAGCATCCAAGTCACATCAGCAGTGTGACATGCACAGCCTGGAAGTCTCAGCATAAGTCTGGTTGGTCATCGCCTTAAATTGATCCATTCCCTCCCCCCAAAGGAACCTTCTGGGCAGATTACACACTCCCAATGGGTATAGCCTCTGGAGGATCTCTAGCATCTGAAGCATGAGGATGACTTCTGTCTATGCTGCATTTTAGCAAGACAGATGGGGATTCTGTGGAAGGCCAAGTATATTCAAATGAGTCTATAGTGATGTTAAACTACCTTTTGGGAGGGTGGGGCTGTGAGTAGTGTCACTGTGGCTTCTTACACCCCTGGCGGAGCTCTTCAACAGGTCACTTGAGACAGGGAGGGTACCTAGGGATTGGCGGAGGCATGTGTGGTGCCAATCCATAAAGGGGGGTCGAGGGAAGTACCAGGTAACTATAGACCCATCAGTTTGACCTAAGTGGTGGGAAAATTAATGGAGAGTATACTAAAGGAACGATTGGGGGTGTACATGGAGGAGGTGGGAGGTCTGGATAGTCGGCAACATGGATTTGTGACAGGTAGATCATGTCAAACCAATCTTGTGGAGTTCTACGAATGGGTAACATCAGAACTGGACAGGGGAAAGCCTGTGGATGTATTATTCTTGGACTTCAGCAAGGTGTTTGACTCTGTCCCTCACAATGGTCTGGTGGAGAAACTGATGGGGGTTAGGAGTAGGCCCTTTGATGGTCAGATGGATTGACAACTGGCTAGCTGGATGCACCCAGAGAGTAGTGGTCTGTGGGGAGCTCTCAAACCCTAGAGAGGTTGGTAGTGGGGTACCGCAGGGCTCTGTCCTGGGTCCGATACTGTTTAATGCATACATATCGGACATCAGGGGAGGGTATAGGGTATGAAATGAGTCTCTTCGTGGATGACTCCAAGATGGGAGCAGTAGTTGAGGGAGAAGAGGGGAGGTTGGCCCTACAAGGGGGACCTGGACACACTGGAAAGCTGGGCTCACACATGGAAATTAAATTTCAATATCACCAAGTACATGGTGCTGCATCTTGGTCGGGGAAACCCTAAACACAGGTACACCCTGGGAGGGGAGGCGCTGGAGGCCTCAGTAGGGGAAAAAGACCTAGTGGTCATGGTGGATGCATGTATGAATAACTCTGAGCAGTGCAGGAGAGCAGCTAGCAAGGCAAACAGGATGTTGGGATGCATCATAAGGTGGATCACCTCTAGGAGCAAGGAAGTGATTCTGCTGCTGTACAATGGACTGGTTAGACCACACCTTGAGTACTGTGTACAGTACTGGAGACCACACTTGAAGATGGATATACAGCTCCTGGAGAGGGTACAGAGGAGGGCAACTAAGATGATACAAGGGCTAGGGGGATTTGACATATGAGGACAGACTTGAGGAGCTCTGCCTGTTTTCATTGGAGGAGAGGAGAGACAGGGGGGACATGATTGAGGTCTTCAAGTACCTCAAGGGACTAAATAGGGTAAACATGGAGGGGATCTTTAGACTAAAGCAGGGAGGTATCACCAGAGGGCATGGTTTGAAGTTGGAAGGTGGAAGGGTGAGGGGGGAAAAGAGGAGGAGGTAATTCACTGAGAGGGTGGTGGACCCTTGAATGCACTGCCTGGCGAGCTGGTACAGAGATCCACAGTGGAGGGCTTCAAGAGAGGGTGGGACAGACACAGAAAGTGGATGTATCAGATGATGGCCTGTCCCAGGGGTGGTGGATATGGATGATAGGGGTTTCTGGAACACAAGGGAGGGAGGGCCTCGGCACCCAACTAAGGATCTGAGGTTCGAGCAGACTCGATAGACCGTAAGGCCTAATCTGCTGGCAAATAGTATGTTAGTATATGTGGGAAAGGAAACTTAAGATGTAAGTGATGATTAGGCAGCCTAGTCAGTCAGTAGTGGTGGATGCAGCACTGAACAGGGAAACAAAAATATAGCAGGCCTGTGAAGGCTTTTACTTATAGGAGATTTTAATTTCTCAAACATTGTCTGGGAAATTCCAGAGTCTAAAAGTCTTAAAAATGTTTGTGGAGGCTACAAAGGTCTGCTTTCTTAACCAATGGGTAAGGAAGGCAACAAGAGGTGACAACACCATGAATCAGTGACATCAGGGTTAAACATCCTTTAGGAAAGAGTGACCATGATACTGTTGAATTCAACATTTCACTGGAAGCCTGGCAGATTAACTCCAACACTATGGTCCCTAACTTTATAAACACAACACTTGCTAGAATGGGATAATTAATCATCAATAGCTAAAAGGGCACATAGTTGACAGACAAAAAAATAGGCAGTCATAAAAGGGGGACTGATATTAGAGGCATACTGGAGTGTGTTAGGTACATTAGCAAGTCTAACAAGATGGGAATCCACTTTGGTTAATTGAACAGGTGATGTAGGCAATTAGGGAAATAAAGAGGACTTCTAAGGCCTATAAATGGGATCAATCAGAGCCAAGTATCTCTAGCTGAGCAAGGAAAAATTGACACAAGCAAGCAGTTCATAAGTAGGTCAAACACTGTGCTAACTGAAGGATAGTGGATGGGGTTAAGGAAAATAATGACTCTCTTTAAGTATATCAGGGTTAAAAACATGCAATGGACACCACAAGAAAGGATGATGAATGTGCTAAATGTGGAGGATGATATGGGGAAAGCAAATGTCTGAAATAGGATGAGATATAAAGAGGTGGCAAATTACATAAATGGCTGGAATCATGGTGTATGAGTAGATCAAAAATGATAATGGAGCAAGGTCATACCTTTGGGTCTGCTACATCAACTAGAGTAGCACCTTAAGGCTCAGTCTTGATCCACTTACAGTTTTGATTTATATAAATTCAATTACAAATGCAATTTAAGTATAGTAACATTACATCATGCTAATGACACAGACAGCCTCACTTTATTGTCATCTTTCTTGTACATGCATGTTAAATTACAACAAGGCTCTAATAGGTTACACAATTGATTTAGTATGTCTAAGTTACTTATGACTGGAAAAAGACAAGGAGTGAGAGTTTTGGATTTGTAAAATGTTGAGATGACCCAAACATAGGGGGTCCAGATATACTGAGACCAAACCAAGAATAAATATTAACAGCATAGTTTTGATCAGATTTTTTTAAATAACAACCAGGCTACCTATTTCATAAAAAAATCACCCAACTCCCCTATACTTACCAAAAAAAGTTTAAATAAAAAGCCAAAGTGATTACTATACTGTCAGCTAGCACTCCACAATACCCAGAGAGAGCACATAAAATGAAAGTAAAGAGATAAATCCCTTAGCCATGCAGGGTCTAATTCAGCTCTGTGCACAGCATCTGATGTATGTTGCTCTTCCCACTCTACCTTCCATATCAGGTTAGTCAGCAGCATCATTAAAAAAGCATTTGAGTTTTGAACTCAGTGTCCTAAATTTGTCATCATACTGAAAGGTTTGACTATGTGCTGCATGTCAACAGATTCATCTGGTGCTTATGTATCTGTGGAACTGAGACTTGGAAAATTTCTCTCCTCTCCCTGCTAGCCCCTTCCTAATGGCTTTTACACATCCAGTCATCCACAGTCTCTTGGACGTAGCCCTTGCTTCCCCATGACTTGCCACTCATGGCAGGTTTGGGGGGAGCTTTCCTCTGCCCACTGAAGCAGGATCTGGTGCAGGTGCCCAGTCGTTGGTGCTAGGCCTGTGGGAGGGCTGTTTTCATCCTACATCTAGGAGTGCTTTTTCCTCTAGTTTTGTCCCATGGAGGACATTGCTGTGCAGTCATGCTCTGCACCTTGCTGTTGTTCTCCTGCCATTCTGGACCTCCCAACTGTCCTGACACCAGCCTCCACTGGGTGTCTGGTGCACTGTGGGAGGTGTAACCCACCCATCCCAGGATATGAGAGCAGTCCTCTGGTGCCTCAGTCCTCTCCCCTCAACCAAATTCCAGTGAACCACAATCACTAATGAACCCAGGTCACTTGTGTGGCAGGCAGAAATTCCAGTGCAGTGCCACCAGGCCAGAGAGACAATTTATTTAAAATAGGTCTAAAACCAAATGGGCAGACTAAATGGGCCTAGAGGTCTCCGTCTGCCATCAACTTCTATGTTTCTATGCTTATGTTTAATTGTGTGGCACAGAGTTGTATCTACTGACTCACATTTACAACAGAAAAGCATATTTTTTTACATATACTGTATAACACATCTGGAGTGACTCTTTTGGAGAAAAAAGGCAGGATATTAGATCCCGGTCACAAACTGGATATGGGAGGCAGAGTGGGAAAAGTAAAATGCTTCAGAGTGTGCACAGAGGTGAGAAAGATGTCAGAAAGGTACAACCCTGACCTCTTCACTTTTGTTCTCTGTGCTTTCTCTGGGTATTGTGTAGTTCCAGCCAATGGTTTTCATAGTAGCTTAGTGTCATCTGTGAAGAGACACATCATTCCCTGTACTTCTTCTCCTATGTCAATGATGAACATATTGAAAAGGACTGGCCCTAGGAATGACCCTTGTGACACCACACTTATGACCTCCCTCTACACAAAACTGACTCTGTTTACCACCACTCTCTGCTCTCTCCTGCCAGCCAACTTCCCACCCATCTAAGTTCTTTGCTATCCCCAGAATCTCTAACATCTTCACAAACATCTGTGAATGCATTGCTAAAGTCAAAGTAGAGAAAATCCACTCAATTTCTCTTATCTGCTACTCTAGTTATCCGGCTGGTCTGACAATATTTCTCTGCCATGAACCCTTGTTGCTTATTATCCTGTAGCACATTTCTCATCATGAGTCCACTAGGTCCTCTTTAACTAGTGTCTCCGTTAGATTATAGTGGAGCTAAGACTGATGGGCCTGACGTTAACTGGTTGCTCCTTGTCCCCTCCACTGTGAACTAAAACCACATCTGCTGCTGTACCTGGCAGGGGGTTCAACTTGTTCTTATACCAATTCCTTGAGCACCCTTTTGTGCATTCCATCTGGCCTTCAGGCCATATCTATTTGCAGAGCTGCAAGTCCTTTTATAACCCTTTATCATGTAATTACCACCTGGGATCTGCCTTGCAGCAGCCTTTTTGCTGCTTTCTGGCAGGTGCCCATTCTCCTTCACTGTAAAAAGTTAGAAAAAGTAGATGTTAAAAACTGTTACCTTTTGTTCATCCTTTTCTATTACCCTGCCTGACTTTGTTAGCCTTACAGTTCCCCTTCCTCATCTTTCTTTTTTCCTGACAGCCCTATGGCACTGCCAGTCTGCAGGTGTAACCCCCTTGTTACCCGGGGTTACTAGAATCCCAGTAAGACCTAGTGGTAGGCAGGGAAGGCAGCTTGTGAAACTCCAGTTAAATGGATTTCACACTGTCTCACTCTGTTCTCAGTCTCAGCTGAGGCTGAGGGATGACATCACCATAGAACTATCGCAGCTGCATGAGCCACAATGGAATCTGCAGCAGGGAGTTGGAGTAGAATGTTGGGAGGTTTGAACAGTAGTCTGTAGGTCAGTTGGAGTTTGGAGCTTGCTGAGAGAGGAGCACAGCAGCTCCATGTAGGCTTGTGGAGCCTCAGCCCTGACATAGGGCTACATTTAGGAAATAGGTGTGTGTTTCCACCTAAAAAGAGACACAGAAGATAGTTTTAAAGTGGTGGAGACAGCTGATTCAGGTCTCAGTGCCCCATCCCTCAGGGGATGGGGCAGGAAGGGTTTTCTGCATATTCCAGGGGCAACCCCCTGGTTTTCTGCTAGTGGAGAAGCTGCTTTATTTGGTCCAAGAGTTTTGGGAAACAAGAAGAGTTCATGATTCACCTGTGGGGCACCTGCAACTGGAGGGTGAGTTTCTGCTCTTTCTAAAGGGCCCATGTTTTCACCCAGGGACTTGTGTGATAGTGGGGATTGGACTACTGAAGTAGTGGGAGGCCTACAGTAATAGGCTTAGCCAAAAGTGAAAGTATGTTCAAGCCCAGCACATATGGGAAGTCAAGACATGTAGAGGAGATGTGACATATGACTACCCAGTAATCTACATTGCCATGCTTTCAGAAAAGAGTTGTTTAGTTTCCAGAGAAATGGCCGGGTATGGATTGTGGGAGCTGAAGGTGGGAGACCCCCTATCTTTAGTAACCAGGTCCACCTCTACAGATTTGCTATGTGGATTTCTACTTTGCCTCATGCACTTGGCCAGTGATGAGGGAAGTACCCAGATGTGGGATTGGAAGGAAAATTCCCTCTAGGAGTCAAAGGCTCTAAGGTGGTTCATAGATTCATAGATTCATAGAAAGGTATGATCTCAGGAGGCACAAAATGCCCTTAGTGAGCTCGCCACCAACCAGGTGGAGTAATTCTATTATGGATGTGATATTTTTTTTGTTACTCATATATATATATATATATATATATGTATATATATAACTGTTTTTTTTAAAGATTCAATATAAGTACTCTCCACTACTTCCCTTGGTAGGTTATTCCATTGTCCTACAACCCTTTGTGAAAACCATTTAATCCTTTTTTGAGTTATACAGTTTGCCCCTCTAAGTTTATAACTGTGAGATCTTGTCAGTTTATCAGAATTATTCTTTATTAAACCTAAGGTTTCAAACAAATATTGATCATTAACTGCTTTGTATATTGTGCATAAATCTCCACATGTTTGTCTATATCCTAGTGAAAAAAGTCCCATATGTTGCGACCTTGATTTATAATGAAGGTGTCCTAGGCCTCTAATTTTTTTAGTAAATTTCCTCTGTACCTCTTCCACTAGTTTTTTCCCTTTTATAGTAGTTGGACCACAAAAAGTAGAACAATATTCAAGATTGGTCCTGATCATACTTGAATACAGCAGTAATAATACCTTTTGTTCTCTGCTTTTAATATGTTTAAGAATATATCCCATAATTTTATGACATTTTTTAACTTTAGCCCTGGTGTGGTTGTCAAATGTAAGGGTGTTATCCACCAAGACCCCTAAATCTTTTTCAGTTGTAACTGTAACAAGTGGAACATTATTGATTTTGTAACTGAAGTTTTGATTATTGTATCCGAAGTGAATAACCTTACATTTTTGTTTGTTAAAACACATCTTATTTTCTAGTGCCCAGCTGCAGATGTCATTTAGTTCTTCCTGAAAAAGAACTGCATCTTGTGCATTTTTCATAATACAAGCAAGTTTGCAGTCATCAGCATACTTTGTCATCCATATCTTATTGGATGGTTGCATTGTTGATATTAGTAAGTTAAAAAGTATTGGGCCTAAAACAGATCCCTGTGGTACCCCACTACCAACCTTTACCCATGGTGATAAGTGTCCTCTTACTGCGACTCTTTGATACCTATTTTGTAGCGAAGTTATTACACAGCTAATGATGTTGGGATGAAAACCAGACCTACACATATAATTTATTATTATTTGATGGAAGACTTTATCAAAGGCCTTAGAAAAGTTGAGAAGTACAACATCCACTGGAAACCCTAAATCAAGAGATGCACTTACATTTTCATAAAAGTTTAGCAAGTTTGTCATGCATGATCTACCTTCAGTAAATCCACGCTGAGTAAAATCCTATAAGTTGTTTTTGATAATATGTGCTTCAATTCTTGTTAATAATGTTCTGTCAAATAGTTTACCAATTACCGATGTAAGACTAATTGGTCTGTAGTTGGATACTAGTTGTTTGTTTCCAGCTTTGTGTATAGGTGTGTCTATAGCTTCATTCCATGATTGAATTGTCTTCCCTTGATTTAATGATGCATTAAACAACACTGACAGAGGTCCGCATATAACATTTGCTGTTTCTTTTAAAAATCTAGGATGTATGTTATCAGGTCCAGGTGAAGAATGAATTTTAAGTTGTTGTATTAATGTTTTGACCTCAGTCTCATTAATAGGTGGAATATAGTCTTTATTATTTTGGTCCAGAACTATCGGTAAAATGTCATCTGAAATAAATATACTGGCAAAGTAATTATTGAATTCAGTTGCCATATTTGATTCACTAGTAATAGGACCTTTGTTGTTAACAAGTGTTCCCATTGTTGAACTATTTTTTTTAGAGAACTAACATAGTTATAGAATAATTTATAATTGTCCTTAGTTTTAGTAGCTAAGTTTAATTCAAAATTACTTTTTGCTTTCCTAATAAGATATTTAACTTTTTTTTGGTTTTTTGTTATATGATCTCCAAGTTATAGGGAATGGATTTTTTTATATTTCTTATAGTAGGTCTTTTTTTTGTTAATTGCCGTCTTTATGTTCTTATTCCACCATAGAGAAATTATGTTTCCCTTATTGTATTTTAGTCTATCTGGAACCCAAGTTTTCATGCAATAACTAATTTTATTCCATATTTTTTTCCCATATTTGACATAAATATAAATTTTTTATATCATTTTCCCAATTCCAAGATCTCAAAAAACTCAGTATTTTTTTATAATCTGCCTTATTATAATCTTTTATTACTTCACACCGTTAGTGATGCTATTACATAAGTTTATGTTTACTGATACCATATTATGGTCACTATCTCCTAGAGGTGTTTTGATGGTTGGTATAGTCATTTTGTCTTCTATATTTGCTAATATGATGTCAAGAATATTATTCTGTCTAGTTGCTTTAGTCACAATTAGAGTAAAGTTTTGTTGAATGGTAAACTCGATAAAAGCAGTGTCAAGAGGTCCATGCCTTTCTAAGACTGTCCAGTTTATTTTGGGGAAATTAAAATCACCCATTAGTTTGTAATTATGTGTGGTTTCCATATTATTTAAAATTGACAAAAGTTCTAAGTTTTCAGTTTGAGATAAACTGGGAGGTCTGTAACAAAGTGCAACCACCAGTGTTTCATTTGTAAGTTAATTTGAGCCCAAATTACTTCTATTTTACTTTCTAGTACCTCATTTGGGGTTATGCTGTGTGCCTTGTATTTATTTGAGATGTATAGTGCTACACCTCCACCTCTGGAGTTACATCTATTTTTGGAAAACTTGTTAAAGCCCTGAATTTCAGTATTCCATTCTTGGTCAGAGAACCATGTTTCTGTAACTCCACATATAGCTATATTTTCCTTTACTAAAATGTGTTCCAATTCCTCAATTTTTTTTGTCAGGCTATGTACGTTAACTAATAGTATAGTGATAGCTCCTAGATCTTTATTCTTTAGTTTTGTTTGATACTTTGATTTCTTAGAGTTTTTGTTATTACATTCTGTGCCACTATCTAATTTTTACGGTAGTATATCAGTTTCAGGAGGACACAAAGAAAAATGCCCTCCCCCCAGAGAATTTATTTTAAAGTACTGTCAATAAACTCTGTTATCTGTTTTGCCAACAAGTGATTTCCCTCCTACTCAGATGTGGTCCATCCCAGGAAAAAAGTTCTACATGATCGATGAATTCCTCCCAATGTGTAATGCATGCTGTATCCTGTCTCAGTGACCATCTTCTCATCCAGTTATTTATATTTCTGATCTTTATTGTATGTAGATGAGATGATTTGGGAATAGGTAAGATCTCAGAAAGTACAGGAACACAGCCTATCTCAATAAGTTTATTAATGAGTACTACAAAATCCTTTTTTATGCTATTTGCTGTGTCTTTAAATATATTATTTGCTCCTAGATGTATAATAATGATTGGATTTGGGCCAGCACTACTTAATATTTTTTTCTAACATAGTGACTATGTCCATTATTTTTGCTCCACTGAAGCTTGATCACACTCTTGTGGCTTTATCAGGATTGCACACTGCTCTATCGAGATACTTAATTAGAGAGTCTCCTAAGACAAAAATGTCTTGTTTCACAGTTTCAGCCTTTTCAGGTATTGTAGGTTGAATATTCACTTCCATGTCTATAGGGATATTAGATGTAATGTGGTTATTTTCAACAAAGTCAGGGGTGTCAACAGATAGAACATCATAGCTATTGTATAAGGGTAGATTAAAAGTTTCTGCTTTTCTACCTTTTTTTGATACTTGAGAATTTTGTACTGTAAACCATTCCTCATTTAAGAGAGGTCCACTCTCCTCTCTATTTCTTTTTTTCTTTTTTTTTTTACAGACTGGATTGTTAGATTTTTAACATTTTCTGGATGTGCTTGTGTCTGGTTACCCTCTAATTGTAAATTGGTGCCTGATGTTTTGAGTATCTGACAGGAGTCAGTGTTTATTAAAGCTTGTCCTTCCATAAACCTAGATGCCATTTAGTTTTGACTCACTTCTACATGGTCTAATCTTTCGTTAAACAAACTAATTTCTTTAAGCAGTTCTATATTCTGTAAACATTTACAACATGTGAGCAGTTCTTTTGGAACTGAGTCCATAATGAGAAACATGTTACATTCAGAGCATTTGACTCCAAGGTCAACTTCTAAAGTCATAATGGTGTCCATGGTTATTTATGCGAAAGTATTATTTGTATTTAGGTAATTCCCAAAAGATTTTAATTTCTGTGTACTCACTTTGCATTTTCAAGTATTCCCACAGTGTTAGAAACTTGTTACTAAAGGTCCTGTTACACTTAGTACACGCAAACACTCGCTGACTCGTGTGCCTTTGCGCGTGGATGCACGGCGCCCCGCTCGCAGAGAGGCTGTATTTATAGTGATTGAGAACCTGGAAATCAGCTGGAGGGACAAACCTCTTAACAAAATTGTTTGTTTAAAAGTTAAAATTTGCTAGACATTTAGTTAGTAACCACTCATGTGTGGTATTGTATCAGAAAGACATAAAATTCCCTTCTCAGAGAAAGTACAAATAAAAAGCTCAGGTTTATCACTAGTTGCAGTTTTAAACACTATAAGCTACTCTTCCTGCATACTATCGTATGACAGGGCTCCAGTTTATAATTTTCACAAGTGCCAGATGAGAGCTAGTAAAGATGTCTGTCCACTGTGAAACAGCAACACAGATTGCAGTTTACTCTAAAGAAACACCCCGATCACAGAGGGGCTGTATTTATAGTGATTGAGAACCCGGAAGTCAGCTGGAAGGACAAACCTCGTAACAAAATTGTTTGTTTAAAAGTTAAAATTTGCTAGATATATAGTTAGTAACCACTCATGCATGGTGTTGTATCAGAAAAACATAAAATACCCTTCTCAGAGAAAGTACAAATAAAAGCACAGGTTTATCACTAGTTGCAGTTTTAAACACTACAAGCTACTCTTCCTGCATACTATTGCATGACAAGGCTCCAGTTTATAATTTTCACAAGTGCCAGATGAGAGCTAGTAAAGACGTCTGTCCACTGTGAAACAGCAATACAGATTGCAGTTTAGTCTAAAGAAACGCCCCGCTCACAGAGGGGCTGTATTTATAGTGATGGTTTCGAGAGCCACAACAGGAAAACTGGTTCATTTCCAAAAATGGACCATAGATCAAGTGGCCGGTGGGGAAGCCAGGCCAGTGGGGAAAACCCAAGTAGTGTGCAAGTCGGGCTGTGTACCCAAAGCTGCATGCAAGTCCGGGCTGTGTGCCTGGTGGGTTCAGAGCCTGAGGGCTGGAAATAGCAAGAAGTGTTCTGTTGTCTCTAATCTGCATTACCAGGAATGTAGCCCCATGGGGGTCCATCTACGCTTTGTTTGTTCAGCTTGGATGTGAAAAAAAAGCCACACTGGAGAATCCCATTCCTGGTTCTGGACATTACAGTTATTGCTTCCTGTGTTCGGATTTACTTGGGTGCCCCTGTGCAGAGTTGACAAACCTAGGTCCCCTGTGCTGAGTAACCTCATCCTCCCCGAACCCAGTCCCCACAAGGTACTGCTGTCAGCTTCAGCAGCATGCTACCTGTCGTTTTTGCAAAAAGGCAGGGGTGAGGGGTTACACAGGTATGTCAGATTCCCAGGATAAGTGCCAAAGGGCATCTTGGGGGTGCATTTTGTCAAGGAGAGCCTGGGAGATCCATGGAGTATGTTGACCTTTAATGATGTTCTTAGTTATGGGGGCAAACTTGTCACAGGCCATGTCAGAGGTGGAAATAAAAAAGTTAAGGGCAGCATCGATGTTAGGGGCATGGACAACAGGAGACCAGTAACAGGTCACTAAGAATATTTTGAATTGACACAGCATTCTGGGTTTGATACAGCACTGAAACACTGTTTTATGAGTGGGTTTTTAGCCTTAGAGGACCAAGTGCAAAGCACAGGTGAATGGTCACTCAGGGCATCCGGTAGCCCAGATACACCTGTGATTTTCTATGGCAGTTGTTTAGGATGATGTCTATTAGGGTGGAGGAGCCAGTTTGGGGATCTAGACATGTAAGGGAGACAATGATTTAGAAGAGGTCCATTGAAGCAATTGCATCCTTAAGTGGGGCAGTTGTTTTTGGTAACCAGTTGATGTTCTTGTCCCCTAATGCATTGAGCTCAGATTTATGAGGCAGGGTAGAGAAGTAGTTCAAGACCATATTAAAGGCAGGCTTTGGGTGCTGAGGGGAATATAAACAGAACTAATAAGGAGGGGGGGCACTGGCAGGGCCATTAGACATTTTCAAAGTTAGGACCTGAGCTCCATGCTCCAACTAGGTGGACGAGAGCTTGAGACCCTGGATAGAGTCCTGGAGATAAATGGCATAACCTCCACCATGTTTGCCAATTCTCTCTTCACAGAAGATGGAATAATCGACAATAGACACTGACGTGTCAGGTGTATCTTTAGGGAGCCAAGTTTCAACTATCGAGAGAATGTCCAGTTGGTACAGAACCATCCAGCCCTGGAGGGTGGTGAATTTCTTTTGCAAATTGCAAATATTAATGGAAGCAACTTCTGGTGATCTTAGCTACTGGAATATCCCAGTCTATGGCCGGTAGGATAAAATCCCTCACCACTGCTATTGTACCTTTCTTTTCATGGCCGACTTCTCAGTTTCTAACCATAGTTCCCTATCGTCCTTGTCCTCCTGTCCTGGTGGTCTATAGACCACCTCCTTGTGCAACTTCTTATGAAATGCTGCTTTGAGCTATACCCACAGTGATTCTGTCTCGCCATTCCCTCCATGAGGAATCCATCATCTACTGCCTCTGTATGTTCCTTGACATAGATGTCTACTCCACCTCCCTATCCTAAAATCTCATGTCACCTGAATGTGGCATATCTGGGTACTGCCAAATCTCAGTCATTATTTCTTGTAGCTCATGTTTCTGTAATGCCTACACAACCTAACCCTGCATGCAACACCATTCCCTGGAGCTCACTAATTGTGTTTCTTTGGCTCCTGACATTTTTTCAGACTATCTTCTAGCTTGTGCCTATATCCTTACCCTGTCCTCTCCTCTCCTTTTCTCCTCCCTTCCCCCCATGTAATTTCATGATTTCCCTGTTCCTTACTTTGTAACACCCCCAATTACTCTTTTTTAACATATTGTCAACTCCTTCCATGTTCATTCCATCCTTTCTGCCCCTAGACCACATTTCTATGGATGTCATAGCTAGGTTCCCCTTTTGCTTTCCATCCACTGTGGTTCTCCCATCCTCAATCCAACCCCTCAGTTTAAATGTCCACCAATGTAGACATCAAACATCTGCCAAAGCACACTGGTCCCCCTCCCTCTCTTGTTACGTGAAGGCCATCACCATTGAAGAGTATGTTTTCCCAGAAGCCCCCACTATGTCCCACAAAATTATACTCCTCCTCCTAACACCATCCCTTCAACCCCCTGTAAAACTTTTCCCTCACTTTACCCTTCCCCTTCCCACTATTTCACACTTTGAGGACCCTGGGAAAGGCTAGAGAAGCTGAATGTGCCTTCAATTTGCCCACCAGCCTTCAGAATATGTGTATCACTATTTCAGTAGGCTAGTTCACTAGATTTATTTTATTTTATTTTTTATTGATTGATTGATTTAACAACTGGGAGATAGTGCTGGATCAAGGGTCCTTTTTCAGGCTCAGCCTGGGCAGAGTCTGCAATAACAATACAAATAAATACAAACATATTACAAGACAAAAAAAGCAAAAATGCAGTTAAAGACAATTACAATAACAACTACTTTGACTATACAGATACTGCAAAAAATGAGTCCTGAAATAATACGAAGAAGCAGATTGCAATGAATCTGGTAGATTGTTCCAAAACTGAGGAGCTGCAGCAGAAAAAGAAAATGAACCAACCTTTTACTTACTGTACATAACCGTTCAACCAAAACAACCCTTTTTGCTGTCCTCAAGCATGGAAGCACTAACTTATGAGTTACTAAACCTGAAAGAGCTCCAGGCACCAAAGAAAAAGCACTTAAAGAACAAACAACCAGAAATTACTAAATTCATAAAGTAGGGGAATGCCAGTAAAGTTGAGAATACAGAGTGCAATGATGAGTACACAATGGAGCCAACACAACAAAATGAAAACAAATTATAATATATTACAGAAAGAGTTTGCCATTCCTTGACCCTCAACCCAAAGAAAAGACTGGCAACATAGTCAAAATGTGGTGAGAGAGATCAAATGGCTATAGTTTTCAGTGTTTCAATGAAAAGCAATTCCTCAATGCATATATAATACCAATTGTTTTGTTTATTGTCTGACCCACCATTTCTACATGATCGCAAAAAGATAATCTGGGGTTCAACAATACTCCCAGATACTGAAATTGTGACATTTGTCAAACTGGATTGCCAAAACTATTCCTTAGATACAAGGGTGGAGCATCATTAATCAACTCTTAGGAACCAAAAAGCATAGACTTTGTTTTCTTTGAGTTGAGGATCAACCAATTTTCCATACATGGAAGGCATCTGGCCATCCCTTTCTTTTTCCTCCTCCTCTGTCATCCTTTCTCTCCCACCCCCATCATAATGTCCCCTAAAACAAGAATAACATCTACTGCCTTACATTCCATATTAGAACATAAGAACAAATAGCTGCAATGTCCAGTTTTTTAAACCTAGGCATAGTTAAGTTCACTTTTTAAAATGTTAACTTAGTTATGTCCACTTTGCAAAGTGCAGATATACGGTTGTTGTGCCAAGACACAATTGTCAGATCAAGTATAACTTTGTCTATCATTTACCTTTATGTCTAGCCATTTTTGTTCAACATTGTATATAATTTGATGAAGGCTTGAACATCTACAGATAGTCCAGACTTTGAAAATGTCTTGAATAAGATAGAATGTGGTCTAGACATACCAGGGCAGTTCCTGGCATTTGTGTGACTTGGAGTTGTGTTGATGTTATGACTTTTGAACATCCCACAAGGGATGCTGTGTATGAATGTCTGCCTCCTATGAGTTGCTGGTCTTACAGCCTATAGCTTCCTGTATATGAGCACCTCACAGATGTAAGAGGTAAAGTATTATTTGAATGAAACACTTATGCACTCTGAATACATTATTTGGAAAGTTCTTAAGTGAAATTACATATGCTTGCCAACACCAGGGTTCACTAACCATAGGGACACTATATCTTGATACTTTGAAGAGAATGACGGAATACAAAGTAAATTTACATTTAAAAGAAATATTTTGTATACCGTATCAAACTAATCTATATCTTTGTGTTTAAGTTTTCAAGGCTAGAAGGTTTTAGATGCAGCATTGAAATGAGACCTTGTTTGTTTCCAGTTTTACAGCTGACATGGTTTGAAGTGCAGGGAGATAAAAATGACATGCTAAAGGTTATCATTGTTGGCATTAGCTGTGGTATAGGCAAGCTAACAAGGGAGGCTTGGGTATGAGGAGGTTGGGGTAAAGGTTTTATCAGCAGATGTGTGGTGGGGAAGTGTGCACTGGGACAAGAAGAGGATGGAATATTGGCAAGATGGTGGGATGTTCATAATGGGGCAAAGTGTAAGGCAGCAGATGGGAAATGTGGTAATGTGCATACTGTGGTAGGGTGGGGAGGAAGCTGGGATTTCGGATAAAGGATGTGTTTAGTGGGATAGGGAGGCTGTATTCAGATGAGAACTGGGGATATGCATTCTAGGGCTGGGAGGAGAGCTAGATATGTGATTATTTAGTGATAATTGAAAGGCACATGCCCATGGTTATGTGGGGGAAAAGCTCCTCCCCAACATCCTATTTCAGCCAAGCACCAAACTACCACTCTGCTTAGAGCTAGTTGCACTCGCTGTGTGCAGTTGCTGATGCTCGGCTGCTCTCTTCCTCCCTTTTTGTTGCCACCCCCGCCTTTCCTCCATTTTTCTGCTTGTTTGCTGTGTTGTTTTCTCCGCTTCCCTCGCCTGCCCTCCCCTTGTTTCTGTGTTTTTCCTGTACCTGGTTCTTGCGCTGCTGTGCCCTGTTTTGTGCCTGCTTGCTGTCCTCTGCTATTGCTCCTTACTGTGTTGCTTCCCGCTCCTTGCTCACTCTTCCTTTTCCTCTGCCCCCCTTTTCTCAAGCAGCCACTGCTCCATGCTGTAGCTGCATCCCTGTGCATTTGCTCTGCAGTCTTCATACTCATTTTTGGCACTCTGGATGACTCCTGTGCAGCTGCACCACTGCCCCTCAGCTCCTCTGGTCCTCCTGTGGTCAGATGCCGCCACCTCCATGCTTGGCTTCTGTTGTGTTCACTCCTGCTCTCGATCTCCTGACCTGTTTCCTGCTGCACCGTACCTGCTGTAATCTAGCTTTTCACCTCCATGGATGCCTTTCCCTGACTATCTCTCTCTCTCTTGGATTTGCCTCTGTGTGCCTACCTGATTCAGCCTTCTCTCGCCCAGCTGTTTCTTGCTGGACTGCTCTGCTGCACCCCTACCTCTCATTGAGCACCCATTTCAAACCTGCTTCCACCGGGATTTTCAGCCATGTTTTAGGCACTGCTGGGATTTGTCTAGTGACTGCTGCCTGCTCCATGGCTGTCCCATGCCAGTTTGTTTTTGGTGGGATGATGCAGGTCTATGCTTCCACGATTTCTTTCACAGGCCTAATCCAGTCATTTATTACACCCATACTCTAGCCTAGCTGATATCTGCTTTAGCCCTGGCCTCCTGCTACATATTTCAGCTTTCACTACACTTCGATAGAGGACTGAGTCTGCATACGTGGGACATTATTGTGCTTCCTTACATTCAGTGTTGAATTCCTGAACCACCATGTAAGGGGATCAGACTACTCCTCTGTTATTTACATCCCCTATGTACCTTATGCAATTCCACAAGTACTACTCCTCATTACTACATGTATGCTCAAGCATCCATCGGCTGCATCTACTATTACTGCTGATGACCCACGTGCTTTTTCCTGGCTTCCACCTTGTTACCTATTGCTCACACCATGCCGTTCCTCATCTGCTAGAACTACTCAACCTGTATAACTCAATCTCACTGTTTCTCTTACTAGTCACCCCGGCTATGCTTTATACTGTCATTTCATTCATGCTGATCAGCTAACCTATGTGGGGACCAACTGCGCACACTAGCCTTCGAGGGCTAGCTGCCACTCTACCAACTTACCAGCAGACTATAAGGGTCTGGCTGCGCTTCCATGGTTCCATGGAGCTAGTTGCCACTCTACCTACTATACCAGCTCATCTCCAAAGGTCTAGTGTACATCCTAGGTTGCCACTCTATTTACTTACCAGCAGACCTATGAAGGTCTGGCTGCACTTTCATTTTACCTGGAGCTAGCCACCTCTCTACTTACCTCACCAGCTGATGGATTAGCTGTGCATCTCACCGAGGGACTAGCTGCCACATTCTGTTACTACAAGCAGACTTCTGTAGGTCTGGCTGAGCTTTCATGTTTCCTGGAGCTAGCCACCTCTCTACTTACCTCACCAGCTGAAGGATAAGCTGCACTTCTCACCCAAAGAACTAGCTGCCATATTCTATTCCATATCACCTGACTAACTTTGTGCATTACTTGCTACTACCTCATCTCCTAAGTTATGCAGTCCACTCATGCTTACTTACTTATTGAACTCGCCCAGTTATACTTCATGACTGCTTCCTAACCTCACACCAGTGCTTCAGATTTACTTCCCTTACAGCTTGCCAAGATTCCAGCTCAGCTCTACAGCCATTGCCTTCTATATCATCACCAAAGAATATACTCTACTCCTCTAATATTTTGCCGGACCTGGATTAGTCAGTCAGTAGTCTTGCTGCAAGCCTTCTACCATTCCACGTATTATTACAAGTCATCCTCACTTACTGGAATGCTTCATCACCTGCAGTTTGTCGTTTCAAATTCATGTCAACTATGGATTCCACTCTACTTCATTCTGGCCTGCTCATAGATTCTCAAACTTGGAGCTTACTACTTGGATGCCTGCTCCATTCACCTGACATGTCATGATTAGATACATCTCCAGTTTTCAGTTTCTCTGGATTGGGTTCTACAACTTTGGGGTTCGGATTAGCTAATTAAAATATTTAGGATTACTCTCCTTTAGTATGACCAGAAGGATGGGCAGGTCAGCAGCTATGGGTCCTCAGAGGTTCCCCACCCAAGGGGGTTTTTCATCTCCTGCATGCTACTGGTCACACTCTCCAGAGTTGGAGGAGGTGATCACACTGCTGCTCATATTCTTGGGGGGGGTCTTCCTACTCGACTCCTTCATCAGATGGATACAGAACAATCGTTGATATCATAATTCTTTTTGGGGGGTCTCACATACTGGACTGAGCTTCCTCTCTACAGGTGGGATACAGAGAAAGGCCAAAAAACTATCAAATCATAACAAGTGACTCATCAGTTCAAGCATCTAAGCACCTTGCATATACTATTTGGTTCACAAGTGTTATAAATCACTGACTCGATCATGTCTATGCTGAAGTACCTAAGCACAAATCATTCCTTACTACTAGTACCTGGCAACATTGTCTTACTTACCAGCTGGCCTCTGTATCCAACTACCATCTACATCATCCAGATACAGTATGTAACATAAGCACTAAGCTATGAACCACACATAACATACTACCATGTACAGGATATGGGAAAGTAACAAAAGTGAGTTAACTATACCCAAGAAAAATGGGAGATGGAGCAGAAGAATGCATGTGATAGAATCAGAAACATAGTCTGTTATAGTCACGTCAGAAAACATTTTTTATTGTTTAGTGCATTTTGTGATTGTTTTGGACTTTACTATTGATTTAAGTATGTTTTTTGTTTGAATCAGAACCACTCAGAACTAATAAGGACACTGAAATACTGTAGATTCTGGTCCTTGCAATAAAAGCCTACACCATGTTCATCTGTCCATTCCTAGTCATGATGTCTAAGGGTCAGTAGCTCAGTAGATAACATGTTCACCTCTTGAACCAGAAAATTGGAATGCTTTGGGTTCTAGCACTATGACACTGGAGTGCAAAACAAAGGGTGTGTTGCCCTTTTGAGGTGTCATGCTTTAGATAAGATGTGAAATTGAGGTCCCTTCTGCCTGTCTCAGGTCACTGTCCAAGTGGGAGTAAAATATCCTATGGCACTTACTGTATAAAAAAAGGGTTGCTTTTATTGATAAAAAAATATGTACATCAGCAAACAAGAAAAAAGAAATGACTGTTATCTATACAGTGGTATCATGTGAGGATAGCAACTGAAAATGGGCGACCATCAAAATGGTGACTCATATTCAGTGCTATCCCCATGGGCTATCCTGTAAGGGTAGCAACCCAACGTGAAAGTCAGCATAGAGAAGGGTTACCAGAAAGGAGGATAGTGAGGGGAAGGGGAGGGATAGAGAAGATGTTTGTAGGGGAGTAGTGAGCCTGCTGCAGCTGAGTTAGCCATGTGGTGTGGTGGTGAGGGTAAATAGCTCTAGAGCAGCAGGTACTGGGTTTGGGGCTGGGGAGTGCAGTATAGTGAGCAGAAAATATATAAATTGGACACAAACTATTATTGCCCTTATTTGACTTATTTGACTCCACACAAACAATTCCCATGTAAATCACCTAGCATGCCATATGCACCACTTCAAGCAAGCCATAATTAAACACAAAGTACTGTATTCCCAAAAAGCCAACACCTTTGAGAATGAACAGCATATCAAATTCTGGTAAGAAATTTTGGCTAGGCTTGCAGGACAGGGGAGAACCATATGGACCCCAATGAGACCCAAGGCTGAATATCCTCTTAATGGGGGTTATGTGGTTCCCCCAAAGAATATGAAAAAAACATGTGCCATGCAGGTGTGAGAAAAAAGAAGCCAACGCCAAACCATAACTTTTGTTCAGGTTCACATTAGCCCCAGGGACATAAGATAAATCCTGTAAAATTAAGGAAACAGAGTGGGCTGATCCCAGATTGCAAATCAGAAGGCAGATATCATCCACATATGACACAACTGGGGGAGTGCTAACATTTTCCAGTGTAGATAATTCCTAGATATTCTGGGAGTCTTTTATTGTCCATATCAAGGGGTGAATGCCAAAGACATGTAACAACAGACTCAAGCTATACCCTTGTCTAATCCCTTGCAAATGGTAACTGCCTTCCCATCCCAACCATGTAAAGAAGTCTCATATAGTCTCAGGCTGTGGAGGCGGCTCCAATCCTTATTGCGTTGAGCCAAGTAAATTATTTTGCTAATTCTCAATAAATGGAACATTTAGTCTAACTTAGGCTAACAGTTACAAGCATTGATAATTGCTGAATAAAATATGCAAAAATATAGCAGCATACTGTGTTGCTTACATGCACCTCTATGGATCTTGTGTTGCATGGAACAAATAAGATGCAGATTTATTAAAAGAGTAGAAACTAACTCAGAATTTAGGAAAGAGATATTGCTGAGATTACAGTTTGGGGAGCATGCTTTAACTGTACTGTGCACACTTCCTAGGGGTTCTCACCTATCTGGAGGTTGTCATCTAGATGTACATCTACTCTGAGTCAAGTATAGAAATACAGAAACATAGAATTTGATGGCAGAAAAGAACCAGTAGGGCCATTTAGTCTGTCCTATTTTGCCAGTTTATTTCAACACACTGGGCCCTATTTGTTCACACTTATCCACCCTCCTCCTTTTCCTCAACCTATTTTGTCCATTTATTTATTTATTTATTTATTTATTAAGCATCAGTTTCCAACCTTTGAGCCAGAGTCTTGTTTACAAAGGTACCTCGTCACAGAGAAGACAATACAGTGATAACAACTTAGTACAGAGAAACAGTGTACAGTTTGTTTTTTTTGAGAATACCATGTGCCTATCCTACCCATGCTGGAAGCTCCCCACTGTCTTTTCCCCCACCACCTCTCATGGCAGGTGTTTCATCAAGATAATACTAACTATCAGGGTTTTTTTATCTGGTATCATGGTTTTATCTGTCTTAGTCATATGAGTTTACTACAATGCTTAATAACAAGTTTTATTTGGGGGTAAAGTACCAGCAAGGCATGTGATGTCAAACAATGATGATACCACAGACTAGGGCAGGCAGTCAGGTATGAGTAGTACCATTGCAGTACAAGTATGTTATTTTCTATATAGCTCTGTGCTTGGATGAAGCAACATAGAAATAAGGATATGGGGAAAAAAGAGTATATTTGACACGTTTATGGTAGTTCTCAGAGATCTTCAAAAATAAAATACACCCATCTTTCAGTTGTTCAGAAATCAGTTAATTATAATTGGAAAATTGGCAATTAGTCAGACAGGCATGTGCCATGGTATATAATGGTGGTGCACACAGTACACGCCATATGACAGAACTGGGAAATGGAAAGAATTGCAAGCATCAGTGTTGCAGGTGTCTGATGCTAAATAGTGGTTTACATTCACAATGTACAAACTACACAGAAATAATGGTTGACAAGAGAAAAGTAGGTACAGTCCATTAATGCAACAAAGTTGAGGGATGGTGAATTTATGGTGATTGTTCACTCCTACACATAGATAGAATTTGTATAATAAATGCTACAAATTCTCTGCAAAAATAACTGTTCTCTGTTCTACGTTCTTAACTCTTCAGCATACTGTAGTCACAGTTTTTTCTCTCTTAATAGGTAGGAAGACATGATATATAGTGGCAGGACACATAAAATGTGCAGAAGACATGAGTGATGGTCTTGATGTGCAAGTGAAAAAGACAACTACTCTACTGAAAAATGCTATAGTTGGAGATACAGACCTAGGCAATGTGGTCATGTGAATGACATTTAAAATTATTAAACAGATTATCAGGTGACTGAAGGAATGTAGAGATGGAACTGGAGGAGGTACTGACCCAAACAGCATTTAAATCATCACCTTTTGTTATGACATAAATTATATGCAAAACCAGGTGTTCATGTTGAGATAGTAATGAAAGGAGGATGTTTCCATTTAGCCAATACTCTCACATCTTATCATATCCCCACACAGGATAAGTTTAATTTACACTATTTGTTTCAAAATCCAGTTTTTTAACCAAATTTGGCCCAGCTCTGTAAAGTTTGTTTCTCTCTGTCCCCAAGTCCAACTGTCGTTTTCTGTCACACTGTGATACAAAATTGTAATCAATAACCCTAAGGAATGGTCAATCCCAGCTCTTTGTATGATGCACATAAACTCCAGGGGCTGAATTCAGAGAAACCAACGCAGGATGCAAGGCAACTTGTGTTGGAAAATGTGGTGCTAGTCGCACTTGCGTCCTGCGTTGCATCCCGGCGGGATTCACATAGACAGCCTGCGACATGCGGCAGGATGCCTTTGGCCAACAGCACCTATGCATCTGAAACCCCTTTGCGCCATGGCATAAGGGAGTTTCTGGCAGCAGCTGCACCCTATTCAGGTAGGGTGGCCACTATGTCCACAAATGGGATTCAGAGACAACTACCAGTGAACATCCAGCAAAGACCAGTTACACCAACAAAAAGGTGGTCTAACTGGTCTTTGCTGTTCACTGGAGGTTGCCACTGTGCTCTAGCCCCACAACCCCTGTGGGTTATGGACCGCCATGGGCTCTGGATCCCAGGCATGGGACGGACCATGCCGGGCTGGGTGTGTGGCACACTCCCAATGCCCAGACCCCCACAGACACACATTGCAAGCCCCCATGCCCTGGGGCATGATTCACCCCACCATCCCCATAACTTCCTGGAAGTCTAGTGGCCCCCACCCCACAATGTGAGCCCCCTACACTCACAATACCCCACCGGCTACTGGAGCAGCCCTCCCTCACCTCCAGGGCCAGTTGCCAATGCATCCACTGGGTGTATGTGTGTCTTGGGGTGGGGGACCACTGGGCCACCAGGGCTGGTGGGGGTCCATGATCTGGGGGAGTCCATGGCAAGGGGGCTTGGGGATGGTTCCCACACCATACAGAGCCTCGGCAGTGGGCATGGGGGTGCCATGGTGGTCCTTGACTGATGCAACTGCTGTCCTGTGACCTGCAGCATTCCAGATGCAGTGCCCTACCTTGCACAGCTACTGCAAGTCACAGGACTCAGACTGCTGCAGCTGCTCCAATTCTGAATTGGGTGCACAGGCCAGGTCACAGAGCAGGTCGCTGCAAGCTGCCATTGCTGCAGCTTGTGGCAGACTTTTCTGAATCCAGCCCCAGAGCTCCAGTGCTTCAGACTAATTATTTCAGGATAAAACTGGTCCTGAAAAATACTTTGAGGAGAATCTGATCTTGTGCTGCCTTTGTCTGAGTTTCCCACTGAAATATCTGGGTATCCATAAACCGCAACAAAGCTGCCAAGCATCCCTAGTTAAGATGTGGAGAAGGATGATTTAAGGTGGGAGAGAAGAGATGAACTGACACCTCAAAAATGATATCATTTATGAGTTTTTGTTTAACTGAATTCCAACCCTAACTTTACCACTTAATGGTTTCTGTTTCTTCGTAAGATTGAGTTTCCACACATAGAGACATAGAACCATAGAATTTGATGGCATATAAGTACTGCTTGGCAAATCTGGTTTGCCCACTCCTCCACTCCTACACTATTATTGCAAACTCTGCCCAATCTACAGCTCTTTTTCCTTCCCCCTTACTTTCCACTATAATTCACTAGTGCATATCCCTTGTATTCTTGAATCTCACCCCTATTTTCACCCCAATCACCTCTGCTGGAAAGCTGTTCCAGGAGTCCAACACACTTTCAATGAAGACATTCTTCCTCACATCCCTCTTAAATCTACCCCCAACAGCTCTCTCCTGAATCTACTGCCTCACACATTCAAACAGAGGTAAGAAAAAAGTAAGTGCCTCACCTCTGCTTTCATGCATTCCATAAATATGCACACCATACTCCTGTGTGATTGCCTGACACATTGCACACTGACATTTTAAAGCAAAAGTTCATGTCAATCAGTGTTCAATCATCAACAACTGTTATCAACAGGAACAAGAAAGAAAGAGTTTAGTATCAGCTTGAGTTGTGATCTCCTTAACAAGAAAGCAAAGAGTTTAATATTAGCCAGAGTTGTGATCTCCATTTTATAATATAATGCTTCCAATTTACCCTCGTACTGGGGGTTACAATTTATTTTTTTTAAATGACAGTCCCTCGAAAACTCACTTGGTCTTTTTGCTACACATACAGTAGATCATGAGCAATTTCTTTTTTAGTGGTTTTGCAATGCAGCTGGATGGAATGCAACTGCACCTGTGTTAGCAATGCCATGCAGTAATGTTTATTTATTTATTTAAAAGTTGATAACTGTAAAATGCATCATGAGCCGAAGCTTGTTTCCAGATGTAATGCAAGTCAGTACAGGCTAGAGGATAGAGTAATGAGCTATGAATGAGACTGGTACCGCTAGTAAACCTGGGTTTAATTCATACAAACATCACTTGCTGCTGTGTGACTCTAAACAAGTTACTTAACCTCCCCAGTGTTGCCAGATCACCCTTGAAAACAGGCATTGTGCCTAGTGGGCCTTACCAGGTTTGTAACACATTGTGCTGGATTCAGCATCACTTATGTAATGAATTTAGTAATGTGAAAGTAACTTCGATGCCATCATTTAATGTGAACTTTGCTATTTATTTCATAGTTGGATGACAAAAGGTTGTGAGGTATGGTTACGAGGGTCCCAGTTAATCCTGCTCACACTCAACAGTTTTGCTGACTAGAATCTAAAAGATGGCCAGTGAAAGGGGAATATAATGATAATACCATAGACATCTGTATTAATCATCCTGGTCTGGTTATTACTGAGGAAACCTCGACCACTATTGGCACTGTCACTATTACACTGGAAAAAAAAACTGCCAAATCCTTCCACTACAGCACATCTGTGAGAAGCAAGAAAGCAGGAACTGTTTCTCACAGATGTGCTGTAGCCTGCTTAGACATTTCTGATTGGCTGCTGCATGTTAAGGTTGGAGGATATACTGGGCTTGCTCGCCAAATGGCTAAGTAAGCACACACCAGTCAATCAAAATGCAGAGCCACTATCTCACTATTGTTCTCATCCAATCAGTATGCAGAACCACTGTCCCATTATTTAATCTACTGTCTGCCTATCACAGAATAACCAGACAGTAACCCTGCATTTTGTTCGGTAATAGCTGACTTTTCTAGTATACTATAACTGCCAAAGTACAATATGGTAGCTATTAGTGAATTAAGAACAAGGCACAGGGACTACAAACAAAGTACAAAAAGATACAAAATAGTCTTACATTCTCAAATATCACCTTTACAGTGATGCAACACTAAAGCCTGTGTGAAAATGTATTCACAGTACAATATAAATGATATTGCCATGGGTGCCTTTCCACAGTAACTAAAATCTTATATTTATTAATAAAAGCCACCGACACATTCATTGGATGGAGCATTACATAGACATCCTAATTCCTAACATGGCTGGTACATTAGCACAATGCATTACAGTTAACACCCTGAAAAAAAAAACAGCTGTTGTTGGATGTCGGTCGTGAAACAAGTCTTTTTATCAGTGCATTAAAAAACAGGATGACAGCAAGTTGGCCTGGTGCCTGCAGTGCCCACTGTTGTCTGTAATTAATTTACCAGTGGCTAGAAATTATAATACAGCAGACATGTGAATGGCTTCTGGGATGACATAGATTGAAGCTATGGAATCCTTTAGCTTAGCATACAGTTCAGCTCAGTGTGCATTCATTGCTCCAAAAGATATATGCTATCCATTGGGGACATGCTCTGTAGTCCCAGTGAGAACAGAGTGTGTTATATACTCTCTTAGATGAGAATGTGTACACCAGAAGCACTCCTAAGCTCTGCTGCTGGTAATGGTTGAGCTCGACCTCTGATGTTAATGGTATAGCTTCTGACTCAGTAACTTGACAGACTTTTTACCACATGTCCAACTATATCTACAGTCCAATAAGTATGGAGGTCAGCAGAAAACAAAGAGTGAGAAAAATATGTTTTCTGATCATGAAGCTGCTGTAACCAATGGAGTACCCTAGAGTTTGTTGATCGTCTATACAGTATGTATGGATGGCTAAATAGATAGCTGGATTGATGGATATACTACATATATATATATATATATATATATATATATAGATCTATATATATATATCTATATATCTATATATATATATATATACACACATATATAGAGAGAGAGATAGAGAGAGAGAGGAGGGGGATGATGAAGGGGGGAGAGAGAGAGAGATCAAGCAGCTTCAGGAAGGAACTGAATGCTGTATTATAAAGTTTGCAGATAACACACAATTAGGAGTACCAAGAACAGAAGATGGGATGAATAATATACAGAGGGACATGCAAATTGTATCTGAGTGGGCAAATACTGTAGGTGGAACCTGACGTTTTATAAAGATGTATGTAGAATAACAATTGAAAATGAAAAATAAAATGGCAAATTAGTTCTTAAATGGGACTGAATTAAAGAAGGATGTAGAAAGACATTTAGGGATTACAGCTGAATTAGATTTGAAACAGGGATAGAAATGTGAATTGGCCTCAGAAAAGCAGGCCTGATACTGGATTGTATAAATCAAACATTTATAAGCAAATTAAGAGAAGTGCCACAATAGCCCCTGTATGTAAGGCCTACTGTATGTGAGACCTCAGGTGGAATACTGTTGCCAGTTAAGGACTCCATATCTCAAGAATGATGTGGACAGATTGAAGAGAAATAAAAGAAGTGCAACAAGAATAATGATAGGATAAAACAACAAGAAAAATTAGTGAGAAATTAATGGGACACGGTTAATCTTTTCGTACCATATTATTTTTATGTAAAACCCCACACTTTATGATTGCTTATTTCCTCTAAAATTCATTGATGTTGCTGATTTTTTTATCTGCCTTCTTGCTTATTGGAACTGGAATGCATGCTATTGTATAGCTATGCCCAGCTTTGTTTTGGTTCATATCACTGAACCACTCTTAGTGCATACTTCCTGAACATTAGAAACCCTCAAACAGTGCAGCCACTCATGATATAATAGTCTCCTCTACTCTCACTGCGTAATCAGTGGCTAGATTGTGTTGGGGGGTGTCCTTGAGTTCAGAAAAGATGCAGTAGGAGTTGATTAAGGTATGTAAACAAATATATTTTGGTGTGGTAACACCAGTATGGTGGGCATTCAGTTTTCCACTTTTTAAAAGAAAAAAGAGATTGCTTATTTCCACTAAAATTGTGATTGCTTATTTCCTCAGAAATTCATTGATGTCACTGATTGTTTTATCTGCCTTCTTGCTTATTGGAACTGGGATGCATGCTAATGTATAGCTATTCCCAGCTTTGTTTTGCTTCATATCACTGAACTACTATTAGTGCATACTTCCTGAATATTAGAAACACCCTCAAACAATGCAGCCACTCATGATATAATAGTCTCCTCTACTCTCACTGCATAATCAGTGGCTAGATTGTGTTTGGGGTGTCCTTGAGTTCAGGGAAGATGCAGTAGGAGTTGATTAAGGTATGTAAATAAATATATTTAGGTGTGGTAAAACCAGTATGGTGGGCATTCAGTTTTCCCCTTTTTAAAAGAAAAAAGAGATCTAATTCAAACTACCAGCTACATCAACGGTCTCTACAGAATGCGAACAATCATATAATGTGTTTTTTAAAATAGGGAATTTTTGAGGCCAAAGGGGATTGACAGAGTCCCGTTAAGTACATTAGATATGATTAGCCCAGAAAAGATGAGCATATGATGAAATCTAATTGTTCTTTTTTTTATTTTAGAAACAAAACAAATCTGTATCAAGAGTCAGGACTATATCAGGAAAAAAACAAATCCACAACTAAGGGTCTTCACAAACAGTGACTGGACAAAGTACTGTTCCTCGCAGAGAGTGGTGGGAATTCGGAGCTCATTTCAAAGCAATGTAGTGAACATGAAAAGAATGGAAACATTTAATAAGTTGTAGATATGTACAGTACGTATGAGTAGCAATTGTTAAAAGGTATAACCACTGAAAAGTGGTGGGGGCAACAAGCCTTCTTCTGTCTTATTTTTCATATATTCATATCTCAGTAAATAACAGCCTTGGGGTGATCATGTAACAGATATTAATTTCTGAAAACCATGACTAGTAGGATATTCAGTACTCATAGGATTCATAGGAAAATACAGAGCTAGATTAGACTTGTGTCCATTATGCTCGCCAAATAATGTCAAAATAATCTCCCTTTAAGTTTGTAATAATTGTCTACATTTTTTTTTAAATATTGTCATTGAGGGGCTAGCAACAACCTCTTGGGGTAGGGAGTTCCAAATAGGAACTACCCTCTGTGTATACCAATTTTGTCTTTTTACTGAATTAGATCTACTAATTTTCAACTGTAGCCCATGTGATCTCAATTCATAATGCTGAGCTTTTAATTCTAAGGCTATGCTTCTCCACAATGAATCATCTGTAAATGCTCTATAAAGTAGAAAAAGATCTCCTCTACACCTGCAGTACTCCAGGGAAAACAAGTTTAGTTCAAACAATCTATCTTCATAAGTCACGCTAGACATTCCTGTTATAGATTTAGTTGCTCTTCTCTGAGTAACCATTTTTCCAGGGGCATTTGGAAAAATACTTTGACCCAGTAAAATAAGAGATAGAAAACTCACAAAAATATTTTTAACCTTCCCCATGTTGCCAGAGGCTAGTCCCTTGGGCACTCACAACCAACCCTAGTGTTCCCCCATCTTTCAAGTCCTTTTACTAATATTCCAAAGTGATTGTTTTCTATAAACAAAGGTCCTGGCTCTTGGAGCTGACTTCAGCTTTTGCCACCCCCTTCTCCCCCTTGTCAGACCCCAACCATTCTCCAAATAGTACTAATTGGCCCTCCTCTTCTGACCCAATCCATGATTTCCTTTGTGGGGCACATACATACCTATTATTGCTAACCTAGTTTTTCCCTTCCTGTGGAACACCTCAAGTATTCCATCAACCAGCAATGACTGAAAGTGCAATCAAGCATTCTACCAAATGCAGGGAAGGTGCACTGTGCATCACTGATAACAAAAGACAAAGGCAGATGGCCACGTTAGCTATTTATTTATTTGAAACTGCTTTACAAGTTAAATGATTGAGATATCAGTAGTCTCATTTACAGATGTGACCTGGAGGAGGGGTAGGGAGGGAAGGAGAGAGTGTGAGGTTCAGGAATAGCAATATAAAAAATAAATCTGCCAACAGCACACATTCACACTATTAGTTTCCATGGTATACAGTATATATATGCATCATCATCCAGGATGCAATGCAGTAATGCCCCAGTATATCACAAAATGTTGTAGTATACTGCAGGGAACAATGTAATTCCATTGCAATTAAGCTCTTCTGTCATGCAATATTTAATAACGTGTCATGTACCGATAGTTACTGTGTTGAATCATGGCTGGCTCTGCTGTAGATGTGCAAGTCTTTGATATACCATATAATACAAGGTAATCTTCAATTTCATATATAGAGATACATGTAAGTCAGGAAGGGCACTCACAAGGGGGCACAAAATAATGTTTTAATTATAATTTGGTAGCAAAGTCTGATGGGAAGTAAGTAACATCAGAGGACAATGTATTCCATAATTTGAGCAAGCAGAAGCTAATTGTTCTTTGGCCAGCTTTCTTTTTCATGGGAGGTGAGATATGCAGCCTTTTTATCTATCTCAGAATACAACTGGTAAACAAGGTTTGTGGCTGGAGACATAGGCCACCAAAGTAGGCAGGAAGCTAGCAATCCTAAAATTTGTCCCTTGGAGCTGACAGCATCTTTTTGTGTTCCTCCTCCTCCCTAGCTGACCCCTAGCATTCTCCAAATAGCCATAATTGGCCTTCTCTCCTGACCTCAATAATGTACTTCTGTTAATTTACAGTTTTTGACTGCTTATGTGGTACGTCAGTCAATTTTTAAACAAGACATTTGAAGGCTGATAAACACTTACGAACTTCAGGGTCTAAGCCCCTGGCAAATTTGGTAGCATTGTGCTACCTTGTTTTAAAACTGCAAGGTCTAATACTCTTGTTGTTTGCTTACAGTACTTGCAAATTTCATACACTTTTAAGAAGGTTATGAGAGGCTACTTTCAGACTTTGAGACCTGTTTACTGGCATTCATAAACATTGTTGTATGAAAAAGAGTCCTCCTAATGTTGTGACATTTCATAGTTGTTCTGAAGTTACAGGGACTCCCAATGGCATAATTTACTTATTTACAAACCTTTGTGAACGTTGTTTAATTACTTAGTAGCATCTAACTTAAGAGAGACAAACTGCAAGTGGTTTAGGAGAAGCTGGAGAAGGAGATGCAGTTGGGGAAGGTGAGTGCACCCTACCCTTTCCCATCCTTGACGGAACTCAAAGTATCACCTATTGGCTTAGTTCCCAAGAAGGCACCAGGGGAATTCCACATGATAACCACCTGTCCCATCTAGACAGTGACTCAGTCAATGACCATATTGATCCCCACTTCAAGTTGGTGCAGTATACACCCTTCGACACAGTGGTCAAAGCAGTGTGGTTGGCAGGCCTGTGGGCTTTAATGGCCAAGGCAGACATGGAGTCAGCTTTCTGACCCCTGTCAGTTCACACAGATGGCCATGATGTTCCTGTGATGAAGTGTGAAGGTTGCTAGTACATCGATAATTTCATTCCCATGGGGCATTCTGTTGCCTGTGCAGTGTTTGAAAGTTTCAGTACCTTTTTACACTGGGTGACTGCCAAAGAGTCAGTCAGGGAATAGTCCACAACCTGGATGATGTTTTGTGGGTCCAGGCACTCTCTGGTCTGTGAACAGACATTGGACACCTTTGTAAGATTGTGCAAACTCTTTGGCATGCCCCTGACCTACTGGAAAGTCAAGTCTCCAAATCGGATGATGACATTCTTGAGTGTGAAGATCAATACAGCAAAGCAGGATTGCCACTTGCCTCGCAAAAATATTTTGGAGTCCCTTAAGCGTCTCTTGACCAGTGCCATAGCAGCAAGGAAGGTGACTTTGCTGGAACTGCAGTAGATAATGGTGCAACTTAACTTTGCCTGCTGGGTCATCCCAATGGGGAGGACCTTTTTGTGATGGATGGCAAAACTGGGGTATAGAAAGTGGAAACCACACCACTGAATCTGGCTGACCAACAGTTTCTGGGAGGATTTGCAGGTGTGGTTGACATTCACAACATATTTTAACAGTGTGTCAATGTGGACAGAGATGGTAGACAGACAAGGGCAGGTTCTGTCCACCAATGCATCTGAGGGCACTAGGATTTGAGGCATACTTCAATGGTGAATGATGTGTCTTGGAATGGCCAGATTCATGGACACAGCAGCGCTCATGAAACAGATCATACTAGTAGAATCATTCCTAGTTGTGGTGGCATTGTGCATATGGGGTCTCCATTTATGGAACACAAAAGACATATTAAGGTCTGATAAAATGGGGTGGTACACACCATACATGGACAGTCATGAGTCAAATGCCGATTTAGTGACTTAATGATAACATTTGTGCTGAAACACATGTTACTGAATGTCCATTTTAAAGCTCTACATGTTCTTTGCATTAAGAATGGTAATTCTGATTCATTTACTTGGTCACAAAGACAGAAATCGGGAGAGTTGGCTTCAGCGACAGAACAGAATCCGCAGCTTGTTGCACCCTTTCAGTGAAAGGTGGTGAGAGTGAATCTTGTCAGTGTATTGGTAATGCCACTACTCCGTTCTGCGGTACGGAAAATTACCATGCTGTTTGAGCAAAGGCTGGATGGCCAAACAGCTGGCACATTCCTGCAGATCAACTGTGCAGCTATCTCATGGAAGCCAAATGGCAGGGTGACTCCTGGGATTGTAGGGCAACACCTGAGGGGCCCGTCTTGGTTTTTCAGGGTTTGGGGTTTCACAGGCAACACTTACTCTTTAAAGGTCTGGAAGGTCCTGGAAGGGTGGAGTAAGATGGGTGGAGCAAAGGGCAACCCAAGTGGGCAGATCACAGGCATTTTATAATACCAACCATTTTGGAAAAATTATAGGAAACCCTTCCAGCTGTTAGATGGTCTGCTATAAGGCCTCAGTTTTCATGACAGCCTTTACCATGGTGTTCTGTGAGGCATACCAGGTATCCAAACTGATGCAGACAGCACAAACTGGTACCATGGTGAGCCTGGGGGATTCAGGCATTGTGGTGATTCCAGAAGGGGTCCTCATGTGGCTGCATCAGAGTAAGACAGACCAATAAGGCAATGGCTGCTGGTGTGCAGAGAAAGCCCCAATAATGACATAATGGGACATAATATCATTCATTGCCAATTATGTGACCCCCCAACTCGGGCCTGGTCAAGGGCATCCTATGGCATGCAGATGGCAAGCTGTTAACAGCCTACCAGTTCAGACATATATTGAGTTTGGCAGTCTGAAGGGTAATCTTGAAGGCTAACATACTGTATATAACACCCGTTCCTTCAGGATTATATCAGCATCAAGTGCCAGGAACCAGTGGCTCTCGGAGATATCCAAGCAATGGAATAGTGAGATCCTGAGCATTTTTACACTATGTCTGCCCTAACTTGCTTTAACATTGTTTTGCTGTTTTCTAAGTTCCCCTGCAGCAGAGTATGTGGGACATCAGCCCATATAGAAAAACCTACTGATTCCAAGGAGGAAGGTGGAGAGTCACTGCTTAGGCAAGAGAGGCGTGCACTGGGAGGAACTTCTTCACCAGCTTGTGGTGGAGGCCCATCAGGGACATTCACCAGACATCCTGCTGATCCATCTTGGTGAGAATGACCAGGTACACTGGAAGACCATGGACCTTCTTTTGAGGATAAGGGATTTGTGATCCATTTGATCCTGGTAGCCCAATACCAAGCTTATTTGGCCCCATGTTATCTAGAGGCTCCACTAGGGGCATGCAATTGACTCTAAAGCTATGGACAAACTATGCTTATGCATTAATTGGAAGATGCAGCCATTTATGAACTCCATTGGAGTAACTGTGGTCAGGCACGAAGACACTGACACCTGCTGCCAAGCACTTTACACCACAGACAGTATGTATTTACAGGACATTGGCTGGAACTTGTTAAACTCTTTGTCAGGTGTTGGAGCACAATTTAGAGTGAACTGCTTTGGAGGTCAGACTGCATCCATCCTGTGGCCACTTGGGAGTTTGTCAGATCTATGGCACAAAAAGAAAAAAGGGTAAAGAGTCGAATTCTTCCAAAGGGTTCATCACCTGTGTTTGGCATGGGGTCTGTGTGACTGCAAAACCTGGACCCTGTTTGGTGGAGGTTGTGGTTCAACTTCATTAGGCCTGCCACTGGGGTGGCTACACCAGATGCAGGTGGTCACTTGCTTCTGGCTACATGACCTCCATACTCTTGGGCTTGGGTACCAACCCAGGAGGTGTAATTCCCTCAGCCTGCAAAAGTGGGACGCTGTCCACTGGAAGGGAGTGGGTTCGAGTTAGTGTACAACATCTACCACTTACACATGCCACTCCAGCTGTGTAATATTATTTTAATAAATATATGCCTACACTATTTCTCCAATACCTCTGTGTGCGAGTTTTTTCATGGGAAGGTACAGTGATATGTGGAATATTAAGCCAAAGCTAAACACTGAATACATGTTTGCAGTTCACAAAAATACAGAAAAATGATGCATAAAGCTGCTATAATTACTGGTTCACGTTTTTTTCCCATAATAAAAGCCGGTTATAATTTGCTGTTATAACCAGCTGGGCTGGTTATAACGGCAAACACAAGCAGCTTTTACTATGGTAAAAGCACAAGCAACAGCAGCTCCACTTCTTCGGAACTTTTCTTTTTCGGCACTGTCTGGGGCTGTAAATGAATTTACTTCTCTCTTTTTTTTTTTTTTAGTTAAAACAGGTCGACGAGAGACAGATTGCTTGTACTTTTATGCTGGCATAGTAAAGGGCAGCTGGGTTCATTCAGGAACCTTTCTGTTGTGCCTAACGCTCTTGTCTGTTTTTATTCACCTCCGCCACTCCACTACTGTCTGTACCTCCTCCTTGGCTCCATCTCCCTCATGCTCAAGCTCTTTGACAGGCTACTGCTGAAAACTGACCAATTTTAACTTAAAAAATGAGATGTTCAGCACACTCACTGCCGGATTGCCATCGTCATGGAACCGCCTTACAGGTACTGCTTCTCCCTTTCTTGTCACTGCCTCTCACCATATTTTATATAATTGCTCAGGCGAAAAAACGGGACCCCAGCAATTATAAAAAATAAAATATGGGGTGATGTGTGTAAAACTCGATTTTTACACATACCCTCATTGTGGGATGCATTTCATAAACCCTTCGGGCTTCTCCCTTAGGGTTTATGTAGCATCCCACAACTCGGGTGTGTGTAAAATCTCATTACACACATCACCCCATATATTATTCTCTATGTAATTGCTGGTGACCCCCTTTAAGACACAGACTAGATCCATATTTCAAATGCCATTTTAACCAGGTTACCCACTTATTATCGTGTTTTGAGACCACTTTCTTTTCAACTGTGTCATCAAGCAGGAGTGCCTGTCTCACAACTCTAACACTCACTCACTCACTCACTCACTCACTCACTCACTCACCCACTCACTCACTCATTCACTCACTCAATCACTCACTCTTAGTGGCTTGCCACACTTACAGTTTACATATCTGCCTATGTGGAAAGCATCTAAGTCACAGAAACCACCCAAAACAGTTTTCTTAGTAACAAAAAAAAAAAAAACTGAAGCAAAAGCCAATCACTATGGGACTGCTCAGGAACACACTTGCTCTGAACAAACACAGCACATAGGTTTTCTCACTTTCACTCACACTGTCAGATTTGACCTAGTAGTCTCATACACAGCATCTCGCATTTTAAGTATATTTGAGAATTTCTTATTTTCATTTTTTCATTAAATCCTTGAGTCAAATGTGTGTGCCTTATTAAAAGAAATATGAAATGCAACTTTGAAATTCAGTGTTCAGTGACCTTCTCTGTCATAGACTACTTGCACCAGTAAATGTAACATATAAAACATAGACGATTCTATGTTTATGAATTTTTTTTTGTGAAAACCCTTGGTGTGAGATCACCTCACAAACCTCTCAAGCTTCACTCTTGAGGTTTATGGGTCATCACACACTTTGGGTTTGTAATAAAACTTCATAACACACAGTCACCTCTGCATTATTCTCTATATATTAGTATAAAATTAATATCAAAACTAGTATACCATTTAAGGAAGAATTGTTTTTGAAATACCTTACAGCATCAACTGTAGTCTGTTTGCTTTGAAACTGCACTGCACTGCAAGCTGCAATCAGATCAAGTAATTCACATGCCTGCATCAGGATGGAAGGATCAAAACTGTACTAGTGTCAACCAATCCATTTTATTTCATAATGTGAAACTAGTGCAAATATCTTGGAACATTTTATGCACCAGAGAAGTAATAACATTCAGTACATATCAACACTTTTGAGCAGTGAACACACTTTAAAAACTGAGAAATACAATCCACAATTTATGATGCTAGTATACAGGGCAGAATGGCATCAGCATTCAGCATGATATAGTATATGCCAGTCTAAACAAGTAAGTCTTAAGATGGACCTTACAACCTGACAAAGCAGATGAGTTCCAAATTTATTGAAGCACAGTTCCATCCACAGTACATGAACTATAGATGAAAAATGTATGGTCACCTCAAGTCTTTAGTTTGGACAGTCAATTAAGTACTGGACTCAGAATATTTCAATTCATAGATATGGAGAAGTCACTGGAGACAAAAGGTCAGCAATATAGCTTGGAACCAAGCTTAAATTTGATTTAGCAGACATACAGTATAGCAGTTTATAGTCATGCCTTTTATAGTTCATGCTCCAAGCACACCCCAATAAATTCACTTCCTCTTATTTTCACTGGTGGAACACTAGTACTGCTGTATATAGTGGTCTACCTAATATCCGCTGTCTTTTTTTATTTTCACTCTAATATGAAACCAGCAAATATAGTGAAAATAACAAGAGAGTGAATATTTCCCGTTATACAGTAATTTGAGTGCAAATGATTATGGTGCAGTGACATCACTTTGGCCTCAGTCAACAAACTTGCTAATGATACTTGCAGTTTGCACACATTCCCACCACGCTGCTTCACTCCCCAATGCTTGACCACACTGAACAGCATCCACAGTCCCGGAATGCAACAGACCATAAGTGTGGAGTTTTTTGGGGGATGTAGAAGACATTGGGAATGGAACTATGCTAGATAGCTATAACTAGTCTGATACTCAGGTAGGCATACTGCGAATCCCCTGTTCTTCATGGAGTAGAGGGCCATGGGATATGGGAGTTCTCAAAGGTCCAACATATCCTCATTAGGGTTACCACCTTTTAAGAAGCCTAAAGTGGGACATTTCTTAGTGAAACATGATTTTTCACAGGACAATATGCAACCTTGACCAATGCAACAGACTTGTTTTCTCTAAAGAATTAGAAGTAAGACTAAGTGGTGAGATGTGCAGTTATTTCAAGTGTTTCTTATAATTTAAGGTATTTTTGTTACGGTATTAATAGTTTTTTGCAATATTTTGAGGAAAGTCATAAAATCTATTTTTCTACTATAAGGTTAGGACATGTATTTTTTTATGTTTTTTTAAGACACAGTTGCCCAGATCGGGACTGTACAGCAAAAATGTGGACAGGTGGTAACCCTCATCCTCATAGATGACACTCGTGTCATGTTGTAAATCCCGGCCTGTGCTGGGATGGCTGTCATCCCACCATCCCAGCTCAGAGATCTCGGGGTTAGTGGGGGGGGGGCTGTTTGGGTGCCAGAGTAGAGGTGGGTAAAAGTTTTGATTTTCTCCTTATTGGAGCTTCCGTGAAATATCACAACTTTTGAATGTGGTGAACTGGAAATCTTCCAACTTTGTTTGGGTGAATTTTCACCCAATCCCAGTTATGAAATACTTTCCCATGTTCCCTGTGGTGTCTAGTGACTCCCCCGCCCATCGCTGATTGCAGCTGATGTAAAATAAATTAATTCCCTAGTGCCTATCTGTCCTTCCCCCCACCCAATCACCAGCCACATACCTAAAAAAAATATGGTGTCTAGTGCAACCCCACCGGTCGACGATTGCCACCCAGTTTAAAATAAATTACTTCCATGGTGGATAGCAGCCCATGCCCGACCTGATCTCCTGCCCCATATGTTAAAAAAAACCCTAGTGGCTAGTGGTTCCTCCCCCCAGCTGATCACCCACCCAACCAGAACATCATGCCCTGGTGTTCAGTGTAACCCCCCCATCCCTAGCCCCCTTATAGTAAAAAAAATAACACTTCTCACTGATGGTCTAGTGATCCCCTCTCCCTGTCCCCAATCCCCAGTCCATGAATTAGAATGACATTCCTTGGTGGTCTAGTGTACCCCTCACTCCACCACCCAGGCAGGCAGTGCACCAGCACACTGCTGCCACCCATTCCAAACACAAGTGGGTGACCAGCACAACCCTCCTCTCTCCTCTGTGGCTGACCACCCAAGGAGCTGTCAATGAATGAGTGTGTGCTTCATTATTTATTTAGCTTTTGTTTACCAGATAAGCACGCTAGACAGTCAAGTGCCTATTTTCAGGTGTGACCCAGGAGAATTACAAAGTACAGGCAATAACAATACAGAGTCAAGGTACAGCAATCAACAAAATACAGTCAGGTACAGGCAGTAACAAACACAGTGGCAAGTACAGAGTCAATGCATGGCAACAACAGGAGGCAGTCAAGAAAGCAAACATATATCAGTAAGGCAGATACAGGGGATTCACTGGACACATGCAACAAACGAGCATAGTCATTGGGACACAGGCCCACCATACAGGGTGTGGCTACTAAGAGCAAGGGCAGGAGGAAGCTTGTTTTAAGTAGCCACAGAGCTAAGAGCAAGGGCAGGAGGATGCTTGTTTTTAGTGGCCCCAGAGGGAGGACCTGAAGCAGAAGTGGGAGGGGGCAACCCCTACATGAGCAAGAAGTAGGTTCCATGCTCTGAGAGCGAGGGCCGAGAAGGCACAATCTCCTGTGAGAGAATGAGTTTTGGGGACCTTGAGGGCATGGGAGTCACTGGACCTGAGCCAGTAGATGTGGGGGTAGGCTTGAACAGTTCGTCAAGTGCCAGTGGGGTGGACATTCTGATGATGTCTATAAAGTTGCCCATGACAAAGGATCAGTGGTTGTTGGGGGAGAGCCACCCTATCCTGGAGTACAGTTGACAACATTCACTGACAGCTCAGTGGGCAGCTGGCCACAGAGGAGAGAGGTGGGCTGTTATTGTTGCTCACTTGATTTTGGGATGTGGGAGTGGATTGGTGGGACACAGCCTGCCAGGGTAGGGGGGGTACCCTAGCCCATCAGGGAATAAAATTTTAATTCATGGACTGAGGCTCAGGGATATGAAGAAGGGGATCACTATACCAGCAGGAATAACTGCTTTTTTTTTTTTTTCACTATTTGGGGGATTGGGATGGAGGGTTTACAGTTGACACCAGGGCATGATGTCCTGGTTATGCGGAGTGATTGGGTGGGGGAGGGACCACTAGCCACCAGGATTTTTAAATATGTGGAGGGGTGATTGGGTGTGGGGAGGGACTGCTAGCCACCAAGGAATTAATTTATTATACATCACTACATCAGGTGGTGATTGGAGACATCAGGGGGTGGGGGTGGGGATTTACTGTAGGGTGCTGGGCACGCAGAATTTCCAAGAAAGTTCAGAAATTAATTTCCAAACTTTTGTAGAAGCAAAAGTCTGACTTTAGCTTCAATTCTGCCAGTGAAAGTGTTTTTTTTTTTGTACTCCTCTATGCCAGAGACATCTTGTGGCCAGGTGCATGGCTGATATGGTGGAGTCCTGACCCACATAGTCTGTACTTCCTCTGTTGGTCCTCCACATGATGGAAGTCTTAAATAGAATCAGGTGCTTGCATGCCCCCATCCCTCTTTCTACTCCTGGCTTTGTCACACACATAAGTGTACCAGTGGCATAGGATCTGCTGCAATGGAAGCTCATTGCCAGTGCTGTGGATGTGTGGAGGTCACTGAATATGCAGAGTGGAACATTTACACACTCCCAACCAATGCAGACACCATTATGTGCTTAACATCTGTTTGTGGATCAGGCCAAAAGTTAGAGCTGGATAAAATCTTCTATATTCAGTCAAGAGATTAATTTGTTATAGCTGAACTACCTTTAAACGTAGAGATCTAGAAGTTGGCATGCATGCCATTTATAGCAGGCTGATGAAACCTGTGAAAGCAATATGACATGACAGGGTGTGGGTTGTTGATTGATAAAAGCACACCCCCAGGTGCATTGTTAGGCATGAGACACTGGCACCGAGTGACTACAGCAGCTAGGTAGTGCTCTTATCAATCAGCAACCCACACCCTGAAGTGTCTTATCACTCTTATAAAATTGGTAACAACTATTTCTATAACAATTAGACAAAACTCTGGACACATTGTTAAAGATTTAATAATAAGTTATTTTATTAAAATATGGTAAAAAATAGTCCCCAGACTGGAGTAGAGGAGTGATAAAATTGATTGAATAGAAACTCACTGAAAAATGCTAAATCACTAAGTTGGAGGGACAGCATAGTATTATTTGAGCAGCTTGAGCCTGCCTCTACATATGTAATTATGTTTTCCCACCTTTTCTCTTTGTTTATAAAGTATTACTGTATTGTTTACTTACTTCATCCTGTTTTTTGTGTTTGCTTGCACGCATGTGCAAGAAACATAGTGCGGTGATCCAAAATGCAGTGTCGTACAGTTGAAAGAGAGAGCGCACCGCTTCAGTGAGCAGTACTCCCCCTCCCAACACATACGCACGCACTCATATTTATTTTATTTTATTTAGTTTTTGTTGACCTGGTAAGTGCACTAGACAAATCCTGCCTATTTTCAGGCACGACGTGGGGGAGGGGGATACAGATGAATGCCAACTGACCTTGAACCAGATTAAGCTGTTGGTGGTATTTTTAGTGAATGAGGGAAATTTGGCCAGGACATCGGGGAAATTCCCCTACTCTTTTCGATAAGTGCCATGGGATCTTTAACATCCATCTGAACTACCACAAATCCAGGCAGATGGGACCTCGGTTTAACGTCTCATCCGAAAGACGGCACCTGAGAAGTACAGCACCCTCTCATGCTGCACTACAGTGTCAGTACTGGGATATTAACCCAAGTGCCAGATGTGGGAACTGAACCCACAGCCTCTGATCTCCGGCCTCAGAAGGCAGTGTGCTACCTACTGAGCCACTGATGCTGCTAATACTGCTATATTGCATGCTATGCGCTCCATACGCACAGAACTGTATAGCCGTCCAGGTGCCCAATCCCAATGCCGGCTTCACTACCCCTCCAAAAAAGTGCTGCAGGTGCCACGCTGGGAAACCACCCCAGAGGGCAAAGATTAATAGAGGCCAATGGGGTGCCCAATCACCCGTCGGCCCACGCCTCCCCCTCCCCCAAAAAGCTTTCAAGGTGCCATGCTGGGAGCCCACCCCAGCATGGCAAAGCTTGCTGTGGCCAATGGGGGTGCCCAGCTTTTCCAGCTGCCATGCTGGGAGCCCACCCCAGCATGGCTAATGTCCCACATCGTCTTAATAATAAAAAAAACCCTGTAAATAAAAAAAAAGTCCCTCACAGTGTCCCTGCTCCCATCTGCACCCACCTACTGGGTACCCTACCTTCCCACACACACCCCCACCCCATACTTACCTCCGGAGTCCAGCGCGACGATCTTCGGTGGACCAGGAACATGTCTGCACTCTTCAAAGCCGACCGCGAACTGAAGAAATGCCGGTAAGCTGCATAATGTAATAAATAGGGGGTTTTAAAATTTTCTGCATATCTCAGGCATTTTTTGAAATTTTGGCACCAAATTTTCAACATGGGGTTTCTGGGACCCCTCCTCATGAATTCTGTCACTGTCATGGCGTTAATCGGGCCCGAAGGGTGATTTCACAGTCACTGCGCAAAATCACCTTTCACAACTGATTAATGAAACGACAGTGCCAGTGTTCATAAGGTGGGCTCTCAAAAAGCCTATGTTGCAAATTTGGTGAAAACATTCCTAAAAATGACTGATTCACAAGCTTGCGTTGCGCAGTTTCTACGCATGCTCATAAGTTCGCAAATTTCTAATATTTGCACTCCAGATTTTCAACATTGCCATTTTACCCCACCTTCTTATGAGCAGTACAGCTGTCATTTTTCACATCTCGCCGAAAATGTGTTTTCTTGCATGTAGCGCACAATGGCACAGTCAGTGTGTGCAATCAATGTTTGGGACAGATTAAGAAAATCACAGTGATGCTCTTCATGAGCAGAGGTCTTAAAATGGCTATGTTGAAAATTTGGTGAAAAAATTCCAAAAAATGACTGTTTTAGGAGTGCACGTTGCGCAGTTCCTACGCATGCTCGCAAGTTTGTGAATTGTTAATATTTGCACCAGATTTTCAACATTGCCATTTTACCACACTTCCTTATGAGCAGTACAGATGCCATTTTTCACATCTCACCCAAAATGTGTTTCCACACATGTAGCGCACAATGGTGCACTCAGTGTGCAAAAGCAATGTTTGGGACAGATTAAGAAAATCACAGTGACACCGGTCATGAGCAGAGGTCTTAAAATGGCTATGTTGAAAATTTGGTGACAAAAGCTGATAAAATGACTGTGTTATGAGTGAGCATTTCACAGTTTCCATGCACCCTTGTAAGTTCATGAATTTGTAATATTTTCAGTCCAAATTTTCACCAGTGGCATTTTTCTACACTTCCTTTTGAACAGTACAGCTGTCATTTTTCACAACATGGACTAAATGTGTTTTCACACTTTCAGCACAGAAATGCATGGTCACTGTGAGAAGTCATTATTCAGGACAGTTAAAGAAAATCACAGTGACACTGTTCATGATCGGAGGTTCCAAAATGCCTGTGTTGACAATCTGCTGTAAAAAATCCCCAACTAATTACATTATGGATGTGCGTTGCACAGTTTCTATGCACGCTCGTGACTTCACCAGTTTTTTTAATATTTTCACTGCAGATTTTCAACATTGACATTTTTTACACCTCCCCATGAGCAGTACAGCTGTCATTTTTTACATCCTGTTTGGCATGTGTTTTTGCACCTGTGGTGACAAATGCCGTAGTCACTGTGCAAAAGCAGCTTTCTTCTAACAAACTGATATTGCCACTGTTCATGAGGTGGGGGTCACAAAAAAACCATGTTGAAAATTTGGAGTGAAAATACCAATGAATGCCTGAGGAGTTAGGTTTTCCGACCATAATGCCCCACCCTTTAGAGAATGACAGGCATCAGGGCTGCGACTTGGGATTGTCGCCTGCAATGCTCATACCATTCCACCCCCACCCACACCCTGCAGCCACTGAGAGGCTTTGAGGTGTGCCTTGGACTCTTTGGCCCCAAAGTTCACCCCATTCTCCTATACTGCACCCATCTCACTGTATTTCCAGATGGAATGGTGTGCATAAGGGCCAAAGACCCCAAGGCACACCGTGACACTTGTCGGTGTCTGCAGGGTAGGGTGTGGTGCAATGGCGTGGCCATTATGCCCGATGACCCAAAGGCATACCCCAATGCCTGTCAGTCTCTGCAGGGTGATGGTGGGGTTGGCTTCAGTTCGATACTTCACTGACATTCCTATTATGCAGCTCTGTAACTCTTACACTACCGATGCCAATGCCAGACAAATGCTTGTTTATTTTCTGTTTTTCCCCTCTTTCAAGACATAGAATGTTTATCATGGAATGTTTACCATGGAATACAGGGATTACAAATTCCACTGGTGGAATGTTACTCTCCTAACATACTGTACACACAGACAACAAAGGCCTGTTTTAGAGCCAGTGACTCAATTATTTCACTGTCAGGGAAAGCAGAAGAGATTTCCATGATGAGCAGGTAAAGACAGAATGGGAATTTTTCACTGTTAGTAAAGAAACAGTTGTAATGAAAACTGTAAACAATACTTAATGTTTCTAATTTGTTTATGGGTGTAAGGAGATTATGATGATCAGGGAAATGACATTTAATTAATTAATTTGTTTTATTTTTTATTTAAGGTAGTTTTATTTTTAGGGCCCAGTTGAAGGTTTTTACAGTGTAAAGGCAGCAGCCAGGTTTGTGATGGAAGATCAGTTCTGGTTGCAGAGGGAATGATGGAAGATAGTTCTGGTTGTAGGAGGGCTGATTTGCTCATTGTGTAATGTGATTTAGGACCAAGACGACTGTGTGTAAACAGAGATTTAATCTACAGTCAGATGATGTCTCTTGGCCAATGAGATTTCTAGATTTTTCCTTGCCATTTTATAAAAAACTTTATAGAACTAATTTCAGTAGTTTTAAATATAGAGAATGATCAATATAGAATAACTGACAGATATTAGGAAGATTATTTTGCTCTCCAACTGAGGAAAACTACTAAATACTATAATTGAAACCTAAAATGTTCAGGTTCATTAGACCATGTCCCAAATGTGTGTGATTTTTTTTATTTGTTAAATTTTGGGAATGAACAGTTTAAAAATGAATAAAGTTCTAAGCAAAATACAATGGTGTCAGACACATTTTTTCAGTTGTTTTTAAAAGGGTGTTTTCATGTACTTGTAATCATAATTTATCTCTCCTTCTTATCTCTAAAATGTGGAACCAGGAGCCATCCCCATGCAACCTGTGGAAAGAATTTTTTTTTTGAAACATAACAAAAAAACAGTAAAAGCGCATCCCAGCTGTTAGCAAACAATGGTATAAATTCCATTATAATTGCAGCTCTGGGAGACTGCCTCCCATGTCAGAGTCAAACCCCTACCCCAAAATCAAGTGTGTCCACTGCATGCCTATCCACAGTAGCAATCTGGAGCACCCCCACCTCAACCACCATTGACTCAAATACCTTAATCCCATCCATGAAGTCAGTTAATATAAAAATATATGGCATCCTCTAATGTCTCCTTTCTTTTATCATCTAATTGCAGCACCACAACCTTCTCCCTGGTGGTCCTCTAACAAGACAGATGGGTATATCACCCACCCATATGTCAGAGACAAAAATGGTAAAGTGGACAGGCTTCAGTACTGAGCACTGCAATACTGTTCCCCCCCCCAGGTCATTACGTCCCTAACATCAGAGAACACCCCAGTGACCACCATCCTCTGTGTCCATACTCTTAGTGAATATTCCACCCATGTTCATGAGAGACAACACTTTGTACATGTTTGTGTTTTACAAAAACATAGGGAAAATATGTAATGTGCTTCTATATTAGTATTAATGCAAGAAAATCAAGTTGTGCTTAGCAAATGATGAACACTTCAAACAAATTGCACATGCATTATTTTATTCTTGCTGCAAAGGTTTGAAAATAGCAATCCAATATTTTGGCACTTTCATTTTAATGCAGGTGCAGCCAAATGTCAGAAGTTGCATGAAACAGCAAAAATGGAGATTGTACCCATGGTACCAAGACCAAGTGCACCTAAAGGGGTTGCTATCCTCAAACAACAAACACAGCAGACGGTGTAGGTGCCCTTTTTTAAGAGTCCTTTAAAACCCTTAGAAGACTGTGGACGTATATATACGTTCAGAATCTATATACGTTCACACATATTCAGTTCTCAAAGGGTTATTAAATTAAAGTTTTCAGTGGTCTTATGTTTGAAGCAAACAGTTCAAAGTTGTGACACAAAAGTTTTCAAATTCATCTGATAGGCCTTGTGTGTATTTTGTAGACTGCTTACAGAATCCTAGACATCAGCGACAGTTTGGATTGTGGCAGAGTGAGGGAAGGGTGTGACTAGAAGCCAGTGACTTCTTGTATTGCTCCATGATTAGGGAGGTGGTGGAATTGGACACCAGGGACTACTTGACTTTGGCTGGGGGCACCGCATGCCAGGGACTTCTTCATGGAGGACAAGCACTGTCAATACACTTTAGTGTGCATTTGTAATTTTATATATATTTTATATATATATATATATATATATATATATATATATATATATATATATACTAAAGGAAGAACATTTATTAAAAGAAATACATGTTTGCCTTGGCATTTTCATAACTTTGGCACCCTCTCTGAAAGCATATGTGTGTGAGTGTGTCCATGCCTTTAAGTACAGCTACAAAGACAGAGTAATGACAATGCAGATTGAAGTTATTATTCAAACCCAGAGTTTAAAGATGGCACATGTATTAAACAAAGGTCTGCATTTGTCAGAAAAGTGGTTCATGCTTCCCAAATGTGGAAAATGTGTCATTTTGTTGAATCAATCTCCAGGATTTGTGTCTTGACTGTTAGACCATTGGATAGATGCTAGAGCAGGTAGAAGTCAGCTTTGAAACTGCAACAAATAAATCTGATTTGAAAATCCTGGCTAAGTACTATACCTTCTGCCATCCCAATACTATGTGACTGTGCACCTGTACATTTCTGTATTTGTTTGCAAAGCAGTTCTTCATCCAGCCTATATAACAGCACAGTTTGGGCTAGAACAAAGGATTATGATAATTTTGTTAATACATTAAGTAAGCTGTATAATTATTTTTACCCCCAGTGAATATACTTTGGGAGAGGTGTTGTTTAATAATGAGACTTTTTTTTTTGCTTTGAAAGGTTGGTGCAGTATAAAAGCATTTAAATTGCATTGATATGCAGTTGTTGTGAAGATGTATATGCTAATGTAATTTCAACTCATTCAGGATTTTCAGTATTAACACATTGAAGTAATTACATTGCATCAATGCATTTAATTTATATCAGCAGACCCTTTTAAACTAAGTACATACTCTACATCGATATAATTTCACTGTATCAAAGTAAAGATACACTACTTTGCAAGCTTAAAATAAAAGTTCAGAATAAATTGATGCAATTAAAACACATTTAGTCATTTAAATTGCATAAAAAGAAGTACTTGATCTAAAAATGTATTTTTATGTGTCATTGTACAGAAATCCAAAGTATGAGGAGAGGCTTGTGGCCCTAAACATGTTCATGTCAGAGAACAGGAGGTTAATAGGTAGCATGACATTAGTGTTCTGTATTTTGTATGGTATTGATAAGATTGAATGGACTGAGATGTTTAATCATTATTCCCTCTAGTAGGATACAAGAAGAGGACCCAAAACCTCAGACATGGTGAATTTAGAAGTGGCATTTGGAAGCCTGGCTTCTTCCAGAGAGTTGAAAAATAAGGAAGAGCCCACCAGTGAAGACAGTGAAAAAAGCTAAATAGAACTCCACAATGAAGTGGAAGCCAGGCTGTCAAACCATAGCTACTTGGATATATTAGTATTTTGTAGCCATTAAATACAATACTCACATAATATTACATTTCATTAAATGAAAACAAAAAGATATCCAAATTATAACAGCTTCAAAAATAAGACCATTCATAGAAATCTCATACTCATTTAAAGAAATAGCAATCTCATTTAAATGTGTAGAGGAGAGGAAAATTAACCTGGGATTATCAAGCCAAAGTAGTTCATACAAAAAGAGAAATAATGATGTAATTTAGAAACAACATGAAAAACAATGTTGGGGGGGGGGGATTTATTAGCAAAGGTAAAAGGTAGAACTGGGTGCCAGTCTGGAACATGGTCTGGTTCAAGCCAAGTCACCTGTAGCTTTCAAGGTTTGATGCTTATGAGGGGGAGGTTGGAGGGAAAAGAAAAAGCATTTTAATCACCTACAATTATCCTAAGTTAAGGAAGGTGTGTGTGGTCTATATTAGAGCAACAACACTGCAGGACTCAATTTCTCAGAAACTAGAACTCAGGTCCGAGTACAAAGCGACAGTAGTGGTGGGGGGAAATGACTGAAAAACATGTTTTATATGCTTTAGTAAGAACTTGGTGAAATACTGGGAGATGAGTGGCACCAATGTATAACTCTTTCAATAGAAGGAGCCAAGGTGAAAACATTTTTTATAAAAAGTGGGGGAAGAAGGAGGGAAGAATGGGATGGGAATTACAGTGACATCATTTTAAATGAGCCATTGATTGCATGCAACCTATTTGAAATGCTATTGGTCAATACTTATAACAATTTTAGTCTATATAAGAACCCCCAAAATGATAAAAATCTATTTAAATAAAAATGTAGACAATTTTTCAGTTGTTTTTCTTCCTCACCCACCATTATCTGTAGACCCGATATTTAATTGTTTTGAAACTGAGCCCTGCAGTGCTGACACTTTAATGTACACCACACAGAACTTCCTTAACTTTGGATAGTCATAAGTATTTAGCAAACTTTTTTCCCCCTCCTGCCCCCACTTGAGCATCAAACCTTGGACACGCGTGGCCTAGACCTTGTTCCAGAGTGGCATTGAGTTCCACCTTTTACACTTACTAATACCCCCCCCACCCAAACTTTGTTTTTTAAATTTTTTTAAAGGCATGGTTATTTTTCCTTTTGGATGAATTATTTTGGCTTGAAGATCCCAAGTTCAATATCCTCTCCTGTACCTATTTAAATGCACATTTTATTTCTTTAGATGTGATTTCTATGATTGGTCCTATTTTTGAAGCTGTTATAATTTGGATATTAAAAAAAAAATGTTTCTCACTTGATTAAATGTAATATTATATGATTACTCTCTTCAGTCGATACAAAATAATAATATTCATAGTTTATAATATATCCCAGCAGCTCTGGTTTGACTACCAGGCTTCCAATTTATTGTGGGAGTTCTGTTCTTGTCCTTTCACTTTTGTCACTTTTCAAGTTTGAATGTTGTTTTGTAATGATTGCTATAGCTTTAAATTTGACAGTATTTAAGGTTGTGTGGTTTCTCTACTGGTCAAGCCCCATGACAAAGGTCCCATGCAGTTGAAGCAACAGAGCACTCTTTTCCAGCCTCTAATCTTGCCACTCATAATAAAATACAGATTTGCTATTTCATTTAATTTGGGCCCAGTAACTTAATTTCTCAGAATCTCCTTTCATTGAGTGTTTCCTTTTTGCATTTTGTTGCATGTGCTTCTAGGCTGATGAAAGCTGATAAGGTCCTCAGTGTTGTATGTTCATATCAGTAGTGTCAGCATCAAGATCCACTGACTTATTGCTTCTGAGTGCATCACTGATCAGAGCATTAATATTTTATTTATTTTTATTTGTAATTGATGAGCGGGAAAGACACACTGAGCTGAAACAGCTCATTTCCAGGTGTATTTTGGGAATGGGTTGCACGGACCTATCTTATTGACAGGGAGGAATGTTGACTAGGACACCAGTGGAATACCCTACTGTTCCACAGGGGTTTCTATTCACTTCCTGTTTGGAGGATGGAGGAGTCCAGAATTCAGGAGAAAGACATGGTGGCCCAGGTGAAGGACAATGCTCCCCTCCCCACCCAGAGAACTGAGGAAGGTCAGGGTGTAGAGCTGATGGATATGAAGTAGCCAGCTGCCCTGCTTATTCAGAATGAAGGGGACTCACACATGAATGATGATTTTGGATGAAGCTATAAACAACATTTTGATAAAAGAGAAATCAGCATCATCTCCAGCTGTAGGTAGTTCAGGGTCTGAGACAGCAGCTGGATTTAAACCTTTTGAGCAGCCTACTTCTGACTTGAGGTCTCTGGAGGAAATTTTTCTGGATGAAGAATTAAACAAAAAATAACTTTTGGCTTTACTTGCAGATGAGTATGATTGGATCTGACTCCAGAAACTGGCATGAAAGCTGACTACCACAGTAAGTACTTTACAGTGCTATCTGAAAGGACTGTGCTTCCTGTAATCCAAACACCTAGTACCATTGACTGGGTTCCAGCTACTGTGAATGAACGACAATGTTGAGTCTGCACAGTTGGCCTCCTTTACCCTTATAGAATTTTCTGTTAGAGCTGGGGCATGCAAAAATTAGCAAAAAAGTAAGACTATGTTAATAGGGCCACACCAGTAACCTGGCCCAAACAAAATTTCAGAAATCACCATTATAGAGGGTCCAATCACTGTTGTTGGGATTCAATTTGGAGCCATGGATATGGTCAGTATCAACTGGTCTACTAAACTAGACTTAGCAGAAGGCAATGTGACAGACTGGGAGCATTAGCCTACCACCAAGAAAAAAAAAGTGTTTTGCTAAAATCTTACTTATCCCAAATTTTATGGGTAAGATATGTTTTCCTCCCTTACAAGGCACTGCAATCTCTCTTATATAGTGTTTTCTTTAAGAAGTTGTTGGGCAGCAAGTGTGTTTCTGTTAAAAGGAAATTGAGTTACTTGTGAATGACAAATACTGTTTATTTTTTTATTGTAATTGTTTAATTAATTTTGCTCAATCACTTTTCTTTCTGAATGAAAACTTTGGGTTTTGTTAGGGAGATCCTGGTGTGACCCTTTTCTACAACAATGGGAAGTTGGCAGCAGTGAGCAATTAAGAAGAATGATAAGATCTCTTCTACACACTCTTTAGTCTTCTTTTCAGAAAATCAGACAATGGAAACTTATTTTTTTTACAAGTTACTATCCTGTCTATGGTAAAACTCTATGGGCACAATTCTCAAAAGGGATTGAATGCTGCAGGCCACGGGTACACCAAATACACAGAGCAAAGAGCTTGCAGCATTCCCTGGCCAGCAATCAGGATTCTCGATCCTGTGCACCATATGCCCCAAGTTAGATCAGCTTTTGCTGGTCTAACTTCAGGGAACTTTTTATGGGGTTTGTGCAAAATATTTTCCACAAGCCACCATCAAAAGGGTACACTGTCGCAATTTCACATGACATATGAGAATTGGGCACACGATGCTGCACTGTGTTCAGGGCAGGATAGGATTTGAGGCAGGGCCTGTGAAAAAGCACTGCATCATCCTGTGACAATTGAGCCCTATGACTTAATCATATCCTCTTTCTTTATAGATCCCATTTATGATTTTATGCATAATATACAACACCTTTGGGCACCGTCACCACTCAGTAGCATGATTTAAGGATTCCAAACAAAATGAGGGACCTGACATGGCTATGCACCAACAGGAAACTGCAAGTCAAAGGTAACCACCAACAGAGAAGTGTTTCAGACTGTATCCTCCTCTACACCTCTTGTGATCAGGAGGAGCAAAGCATGAGCCATTTATTCTTCACATGCACCTACTGTACATAGTTGACTTTTGTCATTTATTTGGGAGACGGAAGGGATCACAGATCTCCAGGTAGAAGGTCACCTGGGGGGCCAGTGACTATCACATTGTATGGTTTAATTTGCCACTACATCTAAATCATCCCATTCCAAGGCAAAAATATGGGACTTCAGAGGAGCTGACTTTGATAAGATGGCCAACAGAGTTAATCTTGCTCTGGCAAAAAGAAAAAACAGGTGAGGGGGTACAGGCAAAGTGGTCAGGCATTAAGGATGCAATACCTGAAGCAACATCCCATTGTGTTAGACAGGAAAGGAAGTGCAAAAGAAGAAGGAAACCACTTTGGTTCTCAAATGCAGTAGCAGAAAAGGTCAAAGCCAAAAGGCTGGCCTTCAGGAAATATAAGATAGGGAGGCATACCAAACTGCCCTATGGGAAGCAGAGAAAGCAGTAAGGCAGGCAAAGTCCCAAACTGAGGAAACACTAGCACGAACAGTAAAAGAAGGTGACAAGACTTTCTATAGATACATTAGTGAAAGCAGAAAGTCCAGAGGGGGCATTGCTAAGCTCAAAGGAGAAAAGGGGGTATGTGAGGAGGAGGACCCTATAAAAGCTTCTATCCTAAATAGATAATTTTTGCTCAGTATTTACTGAAGAGAAGGTAGGACAGAGCCCACAGCTCAGCACCATGGACACGGGGGTGGTGGAGGTGAGCACTACTCCCTTCACAAAAGAAAGGGTCCTACAAGAGCTCACTATGCTCAGGGTGGACAAGGCAATGGGACCCGATGGCATACATCCCAGGGTACTGAAGGAGCTAAGGGTGGAACTAGCAGACCCATTTGAAGAACAGTTTAGTGAGTCTCTGAGCACAGGAGAGGTCCCAGAAGACTGGAGAAGGGCTCATGTGATCCCGCTCCACAAGAGTGGTAGCAGGGAGGAAGCAGAGAATTACAGACCAGTCGGTCTTACCTCAGTAGTGGGCAAGACCATGGAGGCAATCGTTAAGGAAAGGACAGTGCAACACCTGGAATCCATAGGGGCAGAGGATCCAAGACAGCATGGGTTTACAAAAGGAAGGTCCTGTCAAACTAATCTCATAGATTTCTTTGACTGGGTAACCAGAGTGGTGGACCAAGGGGGAGCAGTTGATGTCACCTACCTTGACTTCAGCAAAGTTTTCGACAGTGTTCCACATAGAAAATTGATAAATAAGCTGGGTAGGCTCAGGGTGGGTAAGAAGTTGGTCAAATGGGTGGCAAACTGGTTGATGGGAAGAAAACAGAGAGTGGTTGTAAATGGTATATAGTCAGCAGACATGCAAGTCACAAGTGGGGTACCTCAGGGATCAGTCCCAGGGCCAGTCCTCTTCAATATCTTCATTAGTGACATTGCAGATGGACTAGAGGGTAAGGCTTGTCTGTTTGCAGATGATACCAAGATCTGCAACAGAGTAGATGATCCAGATGGGGTGGGCAGAATGAGAAGAGATCTGGATAAACTAGCAAAGTGGTCAGAAGAGTGGCAACTGGGATTTAATGCAAAGAAGTGCAAGATTATTCACATAGGAAAGAGAAACCCTGAAGCCACCTATAGACTGGGAGGGGAGTTGCTGGCAGTCACAAAGGAAGAAAGAAGCTTGGGCATCATCATCACCGATTACCTGAAATCATCCACGCAGACCTCTAAAGCAGTAGGTAAGGCTAGGGGGATGTTAGGGTGTATTAGTAGGGGTATCACAAGTCGTAAGAGGGAGGTAATAATCCCTCTTTAGAAGACACTGGTTAGGCCCCATCTGGAGTACTGTGTGCAGTACTGGAGGCCACACCTTCATAAGGACATTAACCAAACTGAGGCAGAGAAGGGCAACCAAAATGGTGCAGGGACTGCATCAGAAGACATATGAGGACAGATTAATGGAGCTCAATATGTATACCCTTGAGCAAAGGAAGGAGAGAGGTGATATGATAGAAACATTCAATCACCTGAAGGGCATTAACAAGGTGAAAGAGTCTAACATGTTTAAATATAAGAAAAATAGCAGGACAAGAGGACACAGCATGAGATTAGAGGGAACATACGAACATACAAAATTTGCCAGCAGATAAAGGCCTAGAGGTCTATCAAGTCTGCTTGAATGTGCAGCTAGCACCCCTTATTCTGCAGCTGCCCCTCCCTTCCACCCCTTCCCTTCATTAACCCTCCCGCTTGTCCTGTCCCATCCCCTTTTGAAGCAGTCCACTGTTCTACTGGATACCACTTCTGCAGGTAACGCATTCCACCCAGCCACCACCCTCTCTGTAAAAAAGTGTCTCCTCATCTTCCTCCTGAACCTGTCTCCCTCCAGGCTCATATAATGGCCCCTGGTGATCCTCCCCTCCCTTACTTTGAACAACCCCTCTGTTCCAGTCTTGTTTATTCCTTTCATGTATTTAAAGGTTTCAATCATGTCACCCCTGTCCCTCCTCTCCTCCAGTGAGTACATGTTCAACTTCTTCAACCTCCTCTCATATGATAAGTCCCCCAGCCCTTTATCATCTTTGTCACCCTGCGCTGCACCCCCTCCAGTAACTTAATGTCCCTCTTCAGATACGGGTGCCAGTACTGCACGCAGTACTCCAGGTGTGGTCTAACTAATGACCTGTACAGTGGCAGAATCACCTCCTCCCTCCTCGAGGATATACCTCTTGCAATACAACCCAGCATTTTGTTGGCCTTTGCAGCTGCCTTCCTACATTGTGCTGAGTTGTTCATTGACCCTGTAATGAGCACACCCAGATCCTTCTCCTCCTCTGTCTGGGCTAGCTGCACTCCCCCCAGCTGGTAACTCCTCCTTGGATTCTTCATCCCAAAATGCAGCACCTTGCACTTTTTGGCATTAAACCCCAGTTGCCAGGTATCTGACCAGGTTTCAAGCTTTGCCAGATCATCCTGCAACCCCTGCCATCCCCCTAGGTCATCCACCACCGCGCCTACCTTGGTATCATCAGCAAACAGACTGATCTTGCTCTTGATGTCCCACGATATGTCTGCAATGAATATCCCAAACAACACTGGTCCCAACACAGAGCCCTGTGGAACACCACTCGTCACTGCCCTTGGGTGTGAGAGCTCCCCACCCACCACCACCCTTTGTTGCCTTCCCTGAAGCCAGTTTCCTACCCATCTCACCAGCTTTGCACCCAACCCTGTGCCTACTAACTTCCTTCCCAGCCTTCCATGTGGCACAGAGTTGAATGCCTTACTGAAGTCCAGATACAAGACATCCACTGCATGACCCCTGTCCAGTTGCCTAGTTACCCAGTCGTAGAACTCCACCAGGTTGGTTTGGCAGGATCTGCCATGTATGAAGCCATGCTGTCTGCTGTCCTGTAGTCCTTTGGCCTCTAGGAGGGCCACCAGCCTCTCCTTCAGGATAGTCTCCATTAGCTTAGCCCCGATGGATGTGAGAGTCACTGGTCTGTAGTTTCCCAGTTCATCCTTGGGGCCACTCTTGTGGAGGGGCACCACATGAGCCATCCTCCAGTCCTGAGGTACATATCCCGAATGTAGTGAGGCATTAAATAGGTCTGCCAAAGGTCCTGCAAGGACCTCTGCCAGCTCCTTCAGTACCCTGGGGTGGATGCCATCTGGGCCTGGTGCCTTGCCCAACCTCAGTGCCTTGAAACCCTCTCGAACTCTGCCCTCCATGATTTCCCCATCTGTCACCCCTTCCCCTCATCTCTGCCATTTCTCCCACCTTGGGTGTCACCCCCCTCTTCTCTTTAGTAAATACTGAGCAGAAGTACTCATTTAGTGCTTCTGCCTTATCGCATCCTGCTTCCACCCAATCCCCCTCCTTCCTAATCCTTACTATGTGGTCCTACAGCTCCTTTTCTCCCTGATGTACTAAGAAGTCCTTCTCCCCTTCTTAATGCCTTGTGCCAGCCTGAGTTCCATAGATGCTTTGGCTCCCCCTTGTCACCTCCTTGATTCTGTCAAGTACTCCTCCCTGTCCTCCCCATCCCTGTTTTCTTGTACTTCCTAAAGCAGCTCTTTTCTTCCTTACCTTTTCCATGACCTCCTTGCTCAACCAGCTCAGTTTCTTAGCCTAGCCTTCTTGCTCTGGGCTTTGCAGCATGTTTGGTTGCTCCACTATCCCCAGCTTTATGAGCTCCACCTCTGGTTAGTGTCCATACTAGATTGAATTCTGGTCAGGTACCCTTTACCACTTCTCCCATCCTCCCAAAGTCGGCCCTACTGAAGTCCAGCACTCTTGTACCAGATTCCACTCCTCCCTTACCCATATCCAATGTGAGCAATACTGAGTGGTGGTCACTCCCTGACAGCGCTTCCTCCACTGTAAGTTCTCTCACAAAGTCCCCATTAGCCAGCACAAGGTCAAGGGTATTCTCTAACCTGGTTGGTTCACTGACCATTTGCAGCAGGAAGCTGTCCTGGAAGGCATCCAGCAGTACCTGCTCCCATCTGTTCCTGGTTGTTGGGGTACTCCAGTCCACTCCTGGCATGCTGAAATTCCCCACAATCACCACACTACCCTTCTCGCATGACCTCCTGATCTGTCCTGCTAGTTCCCTGTCTAACTCCTCCATCTGAGATGGTGGCCTGTACACCACTCCCATTCTAAGAATCCTATTCTTGGAATCCTGGATTTGCATCCAAAGTGACTCCGTACTACCATTCTCCCCTTCCTCCCTTACACACTTCAGTCCTGCCTTCACATATAGTGCCACCCCCCCTCCTTTCCCAATCACCCTGTCCCTACGAAATAACCTGTACCCTGGTACAGACAGGTCCCAGTCATTGTATTGGGTGGCCCATGTTTCTGTGATGGCTGCAATGTCTACCTCTCCCTCTGCCATGAGAACCTGTAACTCTGCAGTTTTTCTCCCAAGGCTTCTAGCATTAATGGTAACCACCTTCCACCCTTTTCCCCCCTCCCATCCTGCCCCCCTTTCCTAGCATCACCAATAGGCCGATTAAGGGGGAATGTGAAGAAATTATTTTTCACAGAAAGGGTGGTGGATGCATGGAACAGCCTACCTCAGGAAGTGGTGGCTATGAATATAGTGAAGAGTTTCAAACAGGTATGGGATAGGCATAAGGGATCAATACAGATGAGTATGAATATATATGCTACTGACAGAGCAAAGGCTGATGGCACATTTATAAGGTAGAAAAAGAAATGGGCAGACTGGATGGGCCTTGCGGTCCTTATTTGCCGTCAGCTTCTACAGTATGTTTCAATGTTTCTATGAAGAGTCTGGAATAAACCCTTGCTTCTCTGCAATTTTTATGACAATTTGGTTTATTGTAATTTTTTCGGACTCTTAGGAAGAGCAGGATCATAACACCCTTCATTTTTGATTGTCTACATCAAGTGATAGCCCAGGATGCACTTCTAAAATTGTTGGGTGAGAATTACAACACCGTTATAGTCAGAACATTGTTTATTCTCTGCAAACAAAGTTTTCTACACTTTGGAAAAATCTTGTATGCTTATAAATGGGATTTGTACTTTTGCCCGACTCTTAAAATCCCAACACATGTTAGCCCGACTTTGAATTCCTGACAGTATCATAATACCAATGTTCGTATTCCTGATTATTGAAATCCCATTGATGAAATTACTGACAGTGTTGGGATATTTAGAGTTGAGCAAACATTACCCTCTTACACACTGCAAAATATTTCTTGCACTAATCCCTTCAAATCATTCCAGTATTCTCCATCTAAAAGGGCTTTTGAACTAACTGCACAACTAAAAGTGCCTGCTCCTGTCTTATTGTCATGATGTGGATCTCCCTATAATATTACTATTTAACAAACTGAAAGGTTATGGGGCTACATCAGTTTTGCATACTGAAATATATTTCCCCGAACCTGAACAGTAATATAATACTGAGTGACACCTCCCCCAGTATGAAGTTGAAAATTATCCATGCTTCCAATAGAGATCCTAAAAAAGAGAAAAGAAAAAGGGAAAAGAAATCTATGCATATTTCTGATGTAAAGTAACCTCCCCCAATGCCCAATGTGTGCCCTCAGTGTAAATAGCTTGACTGTACTCTTGCCTCCTGCTATTTGCTTTGTATATTGTTATGTTTCCTACCACTGCTTTGATCACATGTACTATACTTGGTTAAAGTGTTTCTGTTGTATTTTCTCCCTGTAATAATTTGTCTGTCATGTGCCATTTGACCTGGGTCGTGCCTGCAAATGGTCCCTTGGACCAGTGCACTCACCTGGTTATCAAAGACATAAATAAATAAAAAAATAAATAAACAAACAAACAAATAAAACAAAAATAGTTGAAGGGTCCCTGTATAAAAATACTCATACCGAATATCAAAGGAGAACAAAATTATAATGAAACTAACAGTCTCCATTCGGTCTCACTATAGTCTGTAGCCATATCAGAGTAGATCAAAACTTCTCAGATCATCAGTGTACAATCCAAGTTTGAAGCTGGAAATTAAGTTGAAGTTGGCTGAACCACCGCAGTACCAAGGTGATCAGACAGCTCAGGAGCAGTCAAAGGTTAGGACAGTGTCTCTCTACCATCCAACCGAAACCATTACATTTTACTAAGTGAGTGTAAAAATCAATAAATAAAGAAACAGAAGTCCCCCATCTGTTGAAGGGTCCAGTACATTGTAGATCAGATGAGGATGCAACAACAAAATCAAATTTGCAACTTTCTGCCTACTATATAATATAATACCTCCCTGCAATCAAGTGGAGAAGATAACTAAATTTGTACCACATGTAACCGAGTCCTTTCAGTGATATTTAATGAAATGAGATTGATAGATGGGCACAATAATGAGATTCCAGTGGAAAGTTGGAACAAGTCAGGAATGTTTGGCCAACTGTAAATATCTCAACACTTTCAGTAATTTGAGCAACGGGATTTCAATAGTCAGGAATATGAGAATCAATATTATGATACTGTCGGGAATCCAGAATCGGGCTAATCTTTGTCAGAATTTTAAGAGTTGGGCAAATGTACCAGACCCTTATGAATTTAACCTGTTACCTTGCCATGTATGTGAGGTATCAAGATGATTTACCAGAATTTTTTCATTTTTTTCATTGTAGTTTTAAAATATCTCCAATGAATTTGGTTATTTGAATGTTTCTGTCCTTTAAAAATTAGTAATAATGTTCATTTGTGATTTTGTTTGTTTATATCGATTATCATTTGTAATAAAAATTCCCCTACTGTTACCTTGGGGGTGCCAGTGATCTCTGTTCTGGCCTGGGATGGACAGAGATTTAGGAGGAGGAAATGGGACCATGAGCTTTGCTGCTCTTCCTTTCATGATCTTTGTTGAAGATCAGGTAGATTTGGAGGCTGCATTCATGATTTTTATTTTTCAGGAGAAACCGATATGTCTCTGGGAGGATATGGAGAACAGAGCGCAACACCTCCTGACTTTTATGGAAAAAGAAGAGGCACAATTTCTATGTGACTGTACTGGGTGTGATAACTAATGTCAGAGGCTCAATGAACCTAGAATAATTTCTACCACTGCTGCCTGTGGCTGAACAGGTGGTAAATGCATCACAGAGTATTTAGGAGAGTCAAGGAGGGAGGCACATAGGCCTGGGTCCTCATTACCTAGTGGCTCTTGAGGTGGCTTTTTAATGGAGAGAAAATGTTCTGGATTCTGGTGAGTTGGCTTACTGCATTATTTCATTATAAGCAGACAGGAAAAGAAAGCTTCTCTAGCTAATTTTGGTGATTATTTACTTATTTGTTTTATTTTTGAAATCAGCAATCCATTTCAGAAGCACTTCCATGTAAGACTGCCCTATAGCCAATAGGTAGGTTTATGTCCACATTAACTTATTACTAGTGTTACTATCCTTTATGCAAAAATAAAAAAATAAAATTTAACTCTACAATTGAGCAAAATGCCAAAACAAAATAAAATGAGTGCATAGGGAAGGGGCCTCATTAAGCACATCAGTTTTATAGGTCTAAAAGTAATTGACCTATTCTAGAACAAGTAATAGGAATAATCACCATTGTTGGTAAGATATATGTAAGTGTATTGTCATCTACACTAAGGGTTTTTAACACAACACTGTTTTATTGCAGTAAGGTGTATGTAACTTTAATTATTGTCAGTATATCAGTGGTGAATAAAATTGTTTGGATTTATATAAGCTATAAGGGAACATTACAGATCCATGCATGAGACATGGTTTAAAAATGGCAAAAGATGTGGGATGTTTTGAGATGTTTTCTCAGGAATTTAAAGGAAATAAATATTTTTAATGAACTTACAGATAAAAGCATTACGTGTATAAGAGTGACTAATTTTGAAACATGGCACCAGCTTTTGATTGAAAAGTAATTAAGCTACTAATTTCACTATGTCTACTTTCTGTGTTATGTAGCTGCTTGCTGGTACCTGCTGCGTATTTTATTGACCTTATGTTGTATGTAACTTACTTGACTTGGACACCTTTGAAAAGGGGCTCTTGATCTCAAAGGTCTTCCAAACATAATAAATAAATAAGTAAGTAAATAAATACATACATAAATAAAAGGAAAGTTTGCAGTTGTATGTAACTTGCAATCCATAATGTTAATTGAAAAACACTGACTTACTTAGTTTGTTAATGGTTTATTATAATTTGGTAATTATTATATATGTGTGTTTCTAAAGGATCCACCATTCCCTGATGAAGCAAGTACAGGGAAACATCGGACAACTAGATGGTGGACTTGGCTAGTGGGGAAAAAAGGAAATATACTGGAATAAGCTTGATTTTGGCATAATTGCTGATTCTATTTTTGAATTTAAGTTTGTGCCTAATCAATGCCCACCTAAACATTGATTGCTATAATTCACTGAGCATACCTAGCAGATCACTGGTGAACATAAGTGTGGAAAATCCTATCTTTTTTAATTTTTTACAGCACATTTATAACTGGTAAGTTTTTGCCCCACATTATCTCAGAGGAAGTGTTTGTCGGTGCTATTGGTTTGGCCTTGGATGGAAATATGGCCCATTTGTGGGAAAAGGAGAGTGAAATTAAAGTGGTGTTGTTGTGATGGGACCTTCACATGCTTACATGTCTTCAGCATTTCAACTGATTCCACATAGACTTCTGGATTTTCAAGTTTTTAAGCAAGGCCATAGGAAGGTTATTCATACACAGTTTTTAGATACTGCATTGCACTTCTGTATTGATTTACTTGAGTGCAAGAAATAGCACCTAAGCAGGTTTCTGGAATTACTGTCTGGACCTTGGTTGCCATACATGTCTGGGATAATGCATTGTAATGTAACCATGAATGAATAGGGGTGAAAAGTAATCAGAAAAAGGCAGTACTACTGGGTGACCAACTGTTGATACATAGCTCTCTGGCATCTAGGCACCCACTGAGCAAACTGTCACCAATTAGAATTTTTTTTTTCAATCAGTTTTTCTACCTGGGCACACTGCAGGTGGTTGCTTCCTCCTGCCTCAGCCTCCCTTGCCTAGCAACCAACCTCCTGACATGCCACGCCCTCATATCCCCCATGAATTTCTCCCCATGTCAGGGTCAGTAAGGAGAAGGCTATCCTTCCCACCACCCAGAGAACCAGAATCTATATTTGGGGGGCTAGGGAGCTGGCGATAGTACAGAGCAAGGATGAGCAGGCAGGACTTCATGGTGCCTGTGACTTCCACTGTTCCATTTTCTCCCCTGGTTCTCCTGTCATGGCACATGTAAGTGCATGTACAGGGAAGCTCACACACACCATGTAGCTGTGGCCCCTTCATTTCAAGCCACTGTGACTGCCAGCGCTGCCTTTGGGCATCCATTAGGTGGCTGCCAATGGCTAAGCCAACAACCAATTTCTCACCTGGAGATGAGTGCTATCCTCCAGATGCTCAATCCTCTCCCACCCAACCACCAGTGACTCAAGCTTGCTCCTAACCCCGGTTTGCTGGTGTGGTAAGAGGTAAGGTGCTAGGTGCCTCAGCCCTCTACACGACTGGGCCAGAGCTGATTAGAAGTTTTGATCTCCCCTCAGTGTTGAGTTCATTATAGTCATGCACCACACCAACCCACACCCTGAAGCTTTAATGTGGCTCAGATATCAGGTCATGACTCTGATCGCTATATGTAAATCACTGCATTAAGTCCCCTTCTTCTTCCTCTTATGCCTAATTGTACTCCTAGAACATTTCCACCAAGCATGTATGGATCTGGCTGTCTGGAATTGGGAACACCACTCCTTATAATATCTTTACCAACTCATGTCTGGAGCTGTACTAAAATCCTTAGCTGAAGCCCAAATAGAGTTTGACCTCAGACAAGCAGATTTCTACAAATTCACACAGCTAAGGCAGTACTATACCTCCTCCCACTGGGAGTGTGCAATCCTGAGGCACACCCAACAATAATCAACTCTTCAATCTCCCTTGTGAATTAGGGATAACCGAACATATGGGTTTCCATGTTTATAAGGCCTTAGTCACATCCACTGTAGACTTCATACAGGTTGTACTTCAGCACTGGCACGAGGAGCTGGGCACACCACTGCCCTCAGAGGACTGGCACAGGGTTTGCCAAATGGCCTCCAAAGTTATAAGCTCATATTAATGGAGAGAATACTCTTGGAAATAGTAAATCTGATTCTTTTGTACTCCAGCCATCATGGCCCACCACCTAGCATCCAGAGGCAATTCCTGCTGGAGACTCTTGAAGAGAAACACAGGCACACCACACCCTTATTATGTGGGCATGCATTGCTCTCCACCCATTCTTCCAGTCACTGCAAGAGGAGGTGGAGGAGTTGTTAGGAAGGTCAATCATCCTGGCAGCAGAGCTGTTCCTACTTCTTTAGCTCTTGTAAAACATTTGGTACCCACATTTGTAGTATCTCATGGGCACTCTGATCATGGCAGCAGAAAAAATAAATAAATTATTAAAATTACAAGAGCCTGGCTAACACATCATATCCCAGCTATCACTGCCTGGTGCTCCACAGTCAGCCAGATTTACAGAACGGAGAAAGTTATGCAGTCTCTAAATAATATGGTCAAGCAGTGCTCCTTTCACTCAAATGGGTGGATCCTGCAAGCAATGACAAAAGACCAGGATGTTCTCCAAGAAGTTATTTTAAATATGCACCTAACCACTCACTCCCCCTAATAGTTGAGCCCAATACTTACTCACACCCTGAGCTGGTCCCAAGCTATCCAAACACTCCATTACAAGGTTTTAGCCTACTCTCTACATCCCTTCCCAACTCAGGCAATCCATGGGCCCCTCATCTCTCCTCTGCTTCAAGAAAGAGTCATAAATGATTATGTTGTACCTACACACTATTCTGGGTTAAAAATGTGTTGCTATACCCTTTTGTGTCTCCACCTCACCCTTACACAGTGTGCCTAAGGGGCTGGAAGATGCATGATCTACCACCACACATTACCCATTGGATAAATGTAATTGTAAGAATGACTAAGAGACCACACACACTGTACCATATTGTAAAAATGTTCTTTAAAAATGTTTTTGATGTGATCAGGATCACCTAACTCCCAGAGCATTTTGGGAACTATAGGGTAACAAGCTAGTTTTGTGTTAAAACCTGGATGATTCTTTTCTTGTACACTGATGTTGATACATGGTTACATGGAACAGATTTTAATCTTCTTGTATTATTTGCACATTTTGTTTTGGCCCTCTGTTTCCTTTGCAACATGATGCAATATAGTTTGTAAATTTGTACTTTTGAACTGTCATATTATTTGTAATAAATTGGGATTTGTTGAGGGATTTGTTTTGAAAACATTCTATATATCTAAAGATACTTATTGAAATTCATATGTAAGTGAAGTATGAAGGAACCCACCATAAGGTCTCCCTGAATACCTAATGATACGAATGTGACAGACTGCTACAGTACTTTTTTAAGTACTGGTCAGGAGAAGCTCTAAATCATGGGAAAAATGGGGGTTGTGGAGGGCAGAAACTCCCACAAAACAAAAACCTACTGTAAATATTATGTGATTATATCCAGAAATGGGGGCTTCACCCCACACAATTTAAATTTAAAAGGTAGCATGTTAGTTTATTCAATATCTCTACTGCTAGTTCAGTGTAGTACAGCACGGCACTTGTAAGTAACTACCCATAAATGTGGATAGGTTGCCTAGCCTTATGCTTAAAAACCAAGGGGGTTCTTAGTCCTCCACATACAATAAATTTTATTTAAAGAAAAATTGCCTACTCTTCCTATAAAGACATGCAGTCAGCAGAGAGTGAAAAAATGTTCTTTAAAGTAATGTCTCCTCTAATGGATGACACCTCATATGCGGAGCATCCCACACACTGTGCCACATAACTGTGTTAGTATTATATATAAGTCAGAGTTCCTGTATGGGACTATAACCCCAAACTTTCTGATGTTCCTCTTCCAGAGCTGAGTGTGCAACTTTGCAACCTACCAAGTCCCTGACGCTGCAAATAATACAGCACAGTGGTGGGTGGGAGGAGGTGGGAAATTCATACAGAGCTGATTTTAAAGACCATGGAGATATACTATAAAAGAAAACTAGAAATACAATAAACAGAAAACTGAGGTAAGTGTAATCCACATTACATTTGGTGCCTACCTCAAGGTATAGATTCCCAGCCTGCTGTATATAAGCCTCCCCAGGAAAGGAGAGCTCAGAGTTTAGTTCCAGCATGGAGATGTGAGAAGAAATGGAGCTATAATGCTAATAGAGACTGGAGTGGTGTGATCTTCTCCAGTCTGTGACTGGCCAATCTCTCACATTTGGTCATGGGTCTCTGGGGCCAGCACAGATTTCTGGGGGAGGAAGAACAGCAGGCTTCTAAGCATTTTTCTTCATTTGTCACATCAGCCCATCAGACATTATGACATGGTCTCCACGGACCATGAAAAACTACATGTCTACAACAGACAGGCAACTGTCTTATAGATGGGGATCACTAGGTTGAAATGCATAAATGCAGTACGGGTGGTGCTGACAAGAAAACAACAAACAACAAATGAACCCCTTGATGACCACAAAGTGCTATAGGTGTGACTTCAGCTTTGTGTCTCTCTGCCTCTTTTTGTGGATGTATGTACTGTAAATATTAGCATACATTTGTATTGTATGCCTTTTTACATATCAGAGACATGTATAATGTATCAAGTTTTAAACAAAATAAGTGAAGCATTACTTTGACTACAGTCCATGTCCCTCTGTGAATAAGAACCTTTTTTATCTGGTTTTATGTGTTGGCTCCTTGTAGGGATTGCCTCTTAGATCATACAATCTACAGTATGCTGAGTCTATAAGCATGGAGTTTGTCAATTACATTGACCACAATTCTGGGATGCAGGTCCAGAGGTATTATTAAGTAAATCACTGGTATGAAATTGTTTAATATAATTCTTATCCTGACTTCAGACTTTAGCAAGCATTACCATCAACTTCACAAAAGTGTTTCTACACTAAATGTTAATTCTTTATCCAATCTGTTTCAGTAGACACCTATTTTAGGACATTGCATGTGGCAAACTTGAATATAGCATCTCTCTCTCTCTCAGTCACTTTGATTGAAGCTATGGAACAATTGGGACCAGCATGAGCCATTTAGAAATGTGAAGGTTCATGGAAACCACCTACCCTGGGTCTCCACAGAGCTCATTGCATGTTAACATGCAAGGGACCAAGCCTGGGCAGGATTCAAAGCTTCTGGTACCCTACAAGAAACATCAATGCTATCGCACAAACTGCAACGCATGCACCAGAGCCATCCATCTCACCAAGGTGGAGTACTTTCAAGTTTTCTTAAATGAAAACATCAGCAATCCATCCAAATTCTGAAAGGTAATCCACACCCTATTTTCCCACTTGCACACTCCTCCTCTCCCATTCTAAAAGTTGGTGTCTTCACATTAGATGACCCCTTATCAGTGGCAGCAGAGCTTTACTACTATTTTATTCCTCTGCCTCTTCCCTCCTTGCCTCTCTTCCCCCCATTGCTACTGGTGATCCAACAAGTCCCAGCTATGCCACCCCACACTCCCATTCTCCCCCTGCCCTGCACTTCTCTTTCAAGCCCGTACTCCCTGAGGACACCCTGTGCGAATTGCTAGCCCTAAATCCTTGCAAGGGTAAAAGCCCTGAAGGTCTCAACCCTAAACTAATCCACCTTTCTGCTTACTCCATTGCTCTTCCCTTGACTTACCTATTGAACCTCTCCTTCATGCACACAACTGTACATGATGCTTGGAATTCTACTACCATAATCCCTCTTCCTACAGGTGGGAACCTCTCCAACCCTGGCAACTTCCACCCCAGCTCTTTACTCCCCACACTGGCCAAGCTCCAAGAGCACCTGGCTCTGGAGCAACTTTTCTCCTTCCTTGACTCATTCTCCCTTTTCACTCCTTTCCTTTCTGGATTCCATAAAGACCACTCCACCACCACCTCCATCCTTTGGCTCACTGACTCCATTCTCACAGGCATGGATCAGGGATGCATCACCTCTGCCATCTTTGTTGACCTGGCGAAAACATTCAACACTGTCTCTCACTCCCTTTTCCTGTGTAAGCTATCTACAGCTGGGCTCTCTGAATCCGTTATCAATTGGTTCCAGTCCTACCTCGTAGGAAGGTCCCAGTCTATCAGGATTGTTAACTCCATACACCCCCATCAACACAGGTGTCCCCCAAAGTTCAGTACTTGGACCAATACTATTCTCCATTTTCTTGAATGACCTCCCTTCTGCCTGCTCTTCCTCCTGCATCCACATGTATGCAGATGAAGCTGTGTTATTCTCATCTGGGCATTCCCCCTCTCAGGTGGTGACCAGCCTTCAGCAGGACTTTACAGTAACAATGTCCAGCACTGGTTTAATGAAAACCAACTCTCAATGTACATCAAACAAATGGTCTCTGTAACCTTTGGCTCCAGATAAAAACTGTCTAGACTTGTCTCCAACCCTATTTTTAATAACCTCACTGTTACAACACTGGATAATGTCCCCTCCTTTAAGTATGTTGGACTATGGCTAGACAAGCATCTAGACTTTGGGGTCCACATTGACGTTATCCACAAAAAGTTACTCCCTAAACAAGGTACTTTGTACAGATACAAGAGCTGCCTGCCACTGCACGCCAGGAGAGAAATCATTCATAAAATTATTCTCCCTGTCCTCGACTTCGGGGATGTAGTCTATAATTCTGCCCCAAAAAACACCCTTTCCAGACTGGACACTCTCATCAATCCCTTCTGTCACTTTGCACTTGGCTGCCCTCTGCTTACTCACTACTGTGATCTCTATACCTCTCTCTCTCCTTTTCTGACCTCAAAGCCAGACACCTATCATGCAGCACTAATTTAATTGGAAAGTTCTGGCTCACATCTCTATCTCTGTACCTTCTCTCTGTCTTATCACGTCCCCCCCTTCCACTGCTATACCCTACATGCATCCACATTTAGAACTCTTCCTCTTTCCCCATGGCACATTTCATCTGATCATGCTGCTTTCTTGTGCAAGTTTCCTAGCATCTGGAATTCCCCCTTTCTAGATGTTTGCTATACTAAATCACATCACTCACTATCGTTCCTCCTTTGGAAGCACACTGTTCACTGTTGCAACTGCACCTAACTTCCCTGCCTTCCAATTTCCCTTTCCCCAGTTCCCCCTTCTGCACTCTTCCAAAATCTCAAGGTTACCTTTAATTGTTGTCTCCCTTTACCTCCTCCACTCTATCCCCTCATCTGGCCACCCCCTTCCATTTTACTCCCTCTTAAACCTCTACTGTCTTCTGCTGGATCCTCGTCCCCCTGCATGGTTCTCAGCATCCTGTTGGGTGTAGTTCTCGGCATGTCTCTCACACTTGACTCCCCCATTTACTCCTTCCCCCTCCCCCCTACACTATGTTTGCTGGGTCCTTGTCCCCTTGCAGGGTTCTCAGCATCCTGGAAGGGTGTAGTTCCTGGCATGTCTCTGCCTTTTGACCCTTCTAATTTACTCCCTCTCCTCTCCTTCATCTTTGCTAGGTTCTTCCCATGCTGGGTTCTCTACATCCTGAAGGGGCATAGTTCTTGGCACCTCTCTATTTTTCATCTTCTCCTCCCTCCACTATCTTTACTGGGTCCTTGTCCCTTTGCAGGTTCTCAACTTCCTGAAGGGGTGTAGCACTCTGCATGTCTCCCCTCCCTCCAGAATTGAGATGTTGCAAAACTAAATTTCACTCGTGAAATTGCCACAAAATCGGCAAGTTTGCCACATGAAACATTTTGCAAAATTCCGCCATTCCATGAAGTTTTGTGCCGGGTGAAAAATTTCACTCATGGAATGTGAAATTTCACTGCAAAATGTGCAATTTCACCCATAATGGAAACAATTCACTTGAATTTCTCCATTTCACAGGCAAAGTTTTGCATTTCACAATGAAATTTTCCATTTTGTGGGTGAAATTTCACATTTTGCTTGTGGAATTTTGCAATTTGCACCTGCAAAGAAAATTGTGAAATGCACGAATTTTGCTAAATATTTCATGTAATGAAATTTCCTAATTTTGCACTTCTCTACTCCCCAATCTCTGTCCTCTCCTTTCCCCCAACCACTTCCACTATTTTTCTGCCATTCTAATGGGCAATCTAGGTACTTGTAAATCCCTGCACTCAGCTTGCCTCTCCTAACACTTTTAAGGTGTAGTCCTTCTGTTGGACTATACCCTGTGCTCATGGTGCTGATACCCTGTATGGTATGTCTATACATTACTGTCAGTGTGAGCAATTGTCTAGGATTGTAATGAATTGTAATGTTTGTGCACTTTATGTATATTAGCCTGTATAATAGCCTGTATATTAGCCTGGTTGTGTATTGCCTGATTATGTTTTTTCTTGTTTTCCCCAGTTTTGTAAACCCTCCCCCGGATGTTTCTGGAAACAAGCTGCTCACAGCTCATATTGTCTTTCCTGTTGAAACCTTTTCAAATAAATAATACATAAATATTGTCTACCATTCAGGAGAACTACCTTTTTGCTTATTTTGGTGTAATTAGCTTATTTTGCTATCCAGCTCCTCATGTCCTCCTTCTCATGATCACATATGATTATGCTGAATAAAGCTAAGACCAGTTCTGAATCATTTAGGGTCATACTGAAAACCAGCTGATGCAACTTAGTGTCACTATCTTGAGGTGAGTGGACCCCAAAACTGAATGGTCATCTGAGGGAATCAGACTTGGCTAACCTTTCGCTGTACTGTAATGCAGTAATACTCTCTTTGGACCATCCAGTGACCTCAGGCAGTTATTGAAATCTGATGGGTTAGTCTCATATTAAGGTTCATACTATGGTAGTGTTAGGAAAAGTAGGCAGAAGCCCATTTGGTACTCCTATTTCAAGACCCATAATACTGAAGATTGGTGCCACTGCCAGACAATATCAATTTATCTAATTTTTTCTTAAATGGAAGTTTACTATCACTGATAATGATATTATATAACAGTGAGTTCCAGCAGTTAGCTATTCTTTATGAGAAATATAATTTTCTCTTTGAACTTTTAAAGTTTCCATAAGATCTGTAAAGAATGGCCTCTTGAATTAATAGTACCTTTCTTAAATTCAAAATCCATTTTATGCATTAGAAAGGGATCTTTTTTTTTCTCCCCCCCTTTCTCCTCTGGCACTCCCCTTCTTTGGAAGACACCTGTGGCCTGTTACATCCCCACTCACTCACCTAATGACTGGAGTGATCCAACCCCCATGGAGCCATGGTTATACCCCCCAGGTGGATATGGGGTGAGGGCCCTTTCACCCCGACTTGTCTGTCTTTCATTGGGTTGTTGTCTCCAGTGCTGGTGGGGGCACTGGGGATCAGGCCCATGGTGCTCCATCTACTGGGTGTGCCAAGGGGAGTTTTCCAGTGTTCCTGAAGGTGTGCTGTGTGCCCTGACATCAAGATGCCTAAGGTGCTGACATCCATCAAGTCTCCCCTGATTTTGGTAATCGGGCTTGGTGAACCTTGGATCTCCACCCAGGGTTGCTCAAGCACTGATTGTGAGTGCCTCCCACCCCTCCCGGAGTAGGTGAGCTGTCCATGGGATGCTCAAGTCTCTTTCCCCCGGCTGGTCCTCCAGCTCCCAGGCTCATTCCCGAACCCAGGTCACTGGTGTAGCAAGTGGAAATCCAACCACTGTGCTGATGGACTGGCACAGATAGGGATCTTGAACAATATCCTGAAAGAGTAACAAATCCCCCCTTAACCATCTCATCTCGAGTGACATTTGATTTAATTGTTTCAGTCTATTTTGATAATGCAAATCCTGTAGCCCAATCATGTATTTTGTTAATATTTTTTGAATCCTTTCCAACTGGATTACATCCTTCCCTTTATATGGACACCAGAACTGAGAGCCATAATCTAAGGGAGGATGAACATAGGCTCAATAAAGCAGAGCAAGTACTGATGAATCTCTATACTTCCTCCTAATAAACCATATAAGACCATTTTCTTTTTTAATTGCATCAGTGATGTGCTTTGTCATGCTTAAGTCATTATTAATCATGATCCCCAAGTGCCTTTTGCTGTCAGTTGCAGAGAATTGCCTACCACACAGGAACTATGGAAGTCTGCATTCTTTATTCTCAAGTGTATAACTTTACATTTGTTAATATTAAAATTAATTTCCCAGAGATAAGCCCAAAATGAAATTCGATCATGATCTTCTTAAATCGTGTCTGCTTCCTCAATAGGATCACATGTACCACCTATCTGAATCATCAGCAGATTTAGTTGTCCAACTACTCATATCCTTAGTTAACTCAGAAATAAAAATATAGAATATAAGTGATCTCAACACAGACCCCTGTGGTACTCCACTGGACATCGTGCCTTCAGTGGATAAGTAGCCATTTATTTAAACCTTCCTAGTGTGCCCTTCTAGCAATTTTGAAATTCACATCATATACAGTAGTTGCACTGAATTACTCAAGGGATTTTTAAGGATTTTTAAAAATCCCTATTGAGAATTGTGAAACATTTTGTTAGGAATTTTGTTGTGATTGTTAGTGTGTTCACTGCAACCCGGAGAGGGTGCTCTCATCTGATAGTGTAGTTGAAAATCTACTAGATGGCATTTAACTACTGTAATAGGACCTTGCCTCTTTCTGTAGGTATAACAAAAAGAATTTTAGAGGATTTTTTTCCCTAAATTTTGTGAAGGATAAATAGGGAATTTCACAAAATTGCTTGACAAATTTGGTGCTAGTACTGTATATTGTATCAGTATCCAGTAATTGAAATTTTTTAATGACTGCCCATTGCAGCATGAAATCAAAAGCCTTGCTAAGGTCTAAACAAATTATGTCACAAGGTATTTTGTTATCTAGAATATGTCACAAGGTACTTTGTTATCTAGATAATGACTCACTTTTTCATAAAAATCATAATAAATTTGTAGTACATGATTTCCTTTTTATAAATTCATGCTGTTCCGGATCATTGTTACCCAGTGAGGAAGATATTCTATCCTTCATGATGCCTTCAAACATTTTGCCTTTAATTAAAGAAAGGCTAATGGGTCTGTTATTTGTTAACCTGTTGCTTTTCACCTTGTTTAAATAGAAGAGTTATAATAGTTTTTTTTCCAGTCACTTGGTATTTGACAATTGTTAATTCTATATTCGAATAGCTTTTTCAGAGGGTGGATTAAATGTTTGGACATAATTTTAATCATGCTCCGATAATCATATCTGGACACAGAGTGGTGTGAGTTGTAAGATTATTTTTTTGTTCTTAATTTCATCTTCTGAAATCTTCACATATATTGTATACTCTGGTGACTGCTGACACTAACCATGTAATGCTGTTCTCATTTATTAGATAACTGAGAATTGAAAATGATGCCTATATATTCTTGGTTAAGCTTTTTTTTTTGGACTTTTGCAGGTATCATGGTGAGTATTCAAGCTCAGAGAAGGGTTTTATCATTCTTCTGCTTGCATTCCATTAGATTGTGCTAACAATTTCCCTTTTACTGTGACTGAACCTTTATTATTATTGTTTGCATTCAAGTATGCCACATTATCTGTATCCACTCTAATTTCCATATATTATTATCTGTTCTCTTCTACTGGAAAGCAACATGATTATCTATTTATGTACATTAGCTGTATCCCCTTTCCTTATAACCCTTACAGTAATCTCTTATGAGGTCCCATATTAAAGCTTTTACTACAGGCTACTAAAAGATACATTGCATAAAATAACCAATTTATTCCTACACATGTTAGTATTATTAGTTCCAATGTAAAGTGTGTCTACCACAACTCAAGTTTCACATTTTGTAAATTGTGTTTATTATTGTGTTTTTTTAGTCTGAGCATCAAAACTCAAATGTTTTCTGAATGACAATACTGCTGATATTAGTTATGCTTTGGATGCAAAACATATTGCTTTAATTTGGTATTAAAATATGAAAAAGTTACTCCTTAATCATTTAAGAATTTAAATAAATACAGTTTATATAATGAATTTCATCTGATACTACACAACAGCAGTGTAAGTCAATGATTTTTATTTAAAAAAAATATATATATATTGAAAATGACACATGGTTATAGGAATGAGCAGCAAAAACAAAATAACTGGTTCACTGCCATGTGCTTCCATTACAATGTTGCCAATTATTACCTCTGGGATTTCTGTGTTTCTGATATTTCATTTCTTTTCAGCACAGTACTTGAACTTTTGAAATACAAATATGTTTTAGCTTTCCTGATTCATTATTTAAACTGAACTGCTTCTCAACCTTTTGGCTAAGATGATATGCAGGGTTAAATCTAGTGTACAGAAACTTTTCTTCCTGTTTTATTTTTAGAGCAGCAGCATGAACTGCATTTTTAACAAAACATTGAGTGAGCCAGTAGGGAATTGGTATTAGCAGTGACTGGTATGAGGCAAACAGAAGTTGGTTAAATGGGAGTTTGGCTGAAGGATTAGGGGTATATTAACTGTTTTGTCAAACTAGGTAATGTGAGAATTTTAGAGTTTGGGAAGACTGAAGAGCAACTGTTGTGTGCTGGGATAATGAAATATAATTTCATGGCAAATACCATGGACTGGTTGTTGTGTGAGCTCTGCAAGCTGAATGCCATATTCAAGTCCAGAGTCACCATGCTCAACAGGCATATAGTAGCATGCTAGGATATTGGGTGGGAGTGAGATGGGCTGGGTCTTACTGGATTGAGACTAATAATAGAGAATCAGGTACTAGAGATTAATTCTCTATTAGAGTAAAGCAGAAGGGAACATGGATAACATCTTTTGGTGAGGCAAAGGATGCCATCAGTAGCCATCCATAACCAGGACAAGCTGCAGTGCTGCTACAACAACAAAAAGCTGCAAAATTCCCCTTATTACAGATGTACTGGACTCTAGCTAGATACAAATTTAAAACAGGACCACCATTTAAAACTCTAGAAAAAAAGATGAATTCTAGGATAAGCTTTATGTACAGGAGCAATACTTCATTTCTTTCAAGATGCAAAACTGAAAATTGCATACACTTCTGATTTTGCTCTTATTTGATTAAGGGATTATTTTTTATGTTGGCTTATCAACAGTTCACACTTTGGAGTTAGATTCATTATGCTACACACTAGCTTGTTTTAATTTGCTAGCACCTACACAGTCACACCACTGTGATCTCTTTAGATCCATTGCTTTACTTTCTTTGTAACAAGTAAGATACTTACACATATACATACTGTCTTAACACTCATGTGGAAGTGTGCCAGACACTATTCTCAGCCTTGTCTCTTATTTCCCGTTAACTCCTGGGTTAAGGACAGCCAATGGGTTTGATTGTAATATTGCTAGATTTAATAGTCTTTCTGGCCAAATGGTACTCTCATTCAATAGCACACACCTTTGGATAGGCCTGTAAATATTTTGGTTTTGGGGGAAGCTCTCAATTCCAATCATCCAATGAATAGCACAAATGTGAAGGATAGAAGTATAGAATCTGTCAGCAGAAAATGACATCCTGGCCCACCTAGTCTGCTTTGAAGTCCTACTGTGCCATCATAGACCCTAAGTGATCTATGGCCTTACTTTTGTCTCCAACTCTGCTACTAATGTCCACCTGTGAATATCCCATGCACGTTTGAAACCCACTACTATTTCAATACCCACCACCTCTTCTGGGTGTCTGTTCCAGGTGTCAACCACCCTTTCCATAAAGACATATTTTTTTACATTCCCTTTAAGTCTCCTGCCTCCCAGCTTCATATCATATCCACTTGTTCTTGAACATCTCCTTCTGTGTAGTATGCCATCATCTTGTACCTTATTGATACGTTTGATGTATTTGAATGTTTCTATCATATCTTCCCTTCTCTCCTCTCCTGCAACAAGTACATATTTAATTCCCTGATTCTATCCTCATATGGCACCCGATGCAGGCCATGTACCATCTCGGTTACTCTTCTCTGCACTACGTCCACCCACTCTGTCTCCTTCTTGAGATGGGGTCCCCAGAACTGGACACAGTACTCCAGGTGGGGGTTCACCATAAATCTATACAGTGGTACCTCTCTTTGTCTGCTAGTGATATCCATTCCCTGTGGAACAAATAGGTGGAAAGATGGGGGCTCAAGCCATTCATGGTGCTTTTCAGCAATTCTTTATCTTACTACTTGGAAATCTGAAAATGGCATTTTTTTTGGCCAAATGACACTTTACCCCAGCCCACAGTTGTCACCTAGACCTATGAATTATATAAAAGAAATGCTATCAATTTAATCAGTATTTTGAACAGTGGAAATAGTGCCCTTATCTTACTGTGCAAATAATACTTCATTTGTGCTAATGCATATTTCCTTGTAGAGTACAAACTTTATCTCACTTCAAAACAGATAAGTAGCACAGAATAACCCTATGTATCAACATGGGATACACATGCACAGTCTATTAAAAATCTCTTGCCATTTATAGCTCACTGTCTACTGGCATACAGCAGAAATCATTGACGGTTTGCTTACCATAGGATTCTGTAGCAGATTCTGCTTGTGCATCTTGTACTTAAAAGGAATTTTAATATTGTGATATTATCAGATGATTATTATTGTTTTATACTCTCTATTTGTTTATATTTTATTTATTGAGTTTCACCAGGAAATGCCTGCTGAGTCATAATAACTCATTTCAAATGGTATCCTGGGGAAGGGGGTATATAGGAAAGCAATACAGCAGCTGTAATACAGAACTGGTAACAATGTACATCAATACAAAAAGGAATAGGCAGGTATAATGCAAAGGTATTTGAACAGAATTCAATTAAAATTTACATTTTTATATTTACTAGATGACTATCCCAAGCAGATGCAAGCTGTGAGAGTTGAGCAGGCAGCAATAATGTAGCAGAAGTGATACAGACATATGAGAACCAAATGTAGCAGAGAAATTAAGCAGCTGTACAATTTGTGACCAATGAGAATCATCATGGCTGCTTGTAGACAAGATGAGATGTAGAATGAGATGAACCAAGGCATATAATTAAGTACAGTGGCAGACATGCATGGTGAGGGTATAGAGAAGGGACTTCAAGGAGGGTGAAGAGGTGGCAACAGGCATATGGGGGGTAGAAGAGGGACCATCTAGGGGAAGGCAGATTGAAGAGCAGAGAATGTTGCACATAAAATGGGAAAGGAGCAGGACTCTACTCAATGAAAGGAATAAGAGGTTGGGTGAGAGCAAGAAATTATGGAAGGAAGATAATAGGGGAGTGAACCAAACTGGAATATAGCAATTAGGGAGATGCAGTGAGAGAGGCAGCAGCACTCTAGAAATGAAGAGGAGAGGAGAGAGAGGAGTACAGGGAGCTATGGGTGGACAGTCAGAAGGAAGTGAAAAAAAGGAGTGGAAAAGGGATCCAGTCTGGCAAGGGTGGATGTGGGGATATTTCTGTAAAGCACATCACTGAAATAGAATGCCATGAGGATAATTTAAGATATAATCTTATGCAAGATGGAGAGGGGGTAAGCTTTATTCTAACAGAAAGCACCAATTTTGTGCAAGAATTTAGAATGGGTATCATTGGTGTTGCTGAGAAATCATGGTGACTGTCAAGTCACACACCCGGGAATTTAAAGGAGTGGACTACATCATGGGTCAGAAAGACAGATAGGCATTTGATATTGGCTGGGTTCTGTAAGGTGCTGAAAGTCAAGGGGAGAGTATTTTTAGAATTTAGAGTAAACTGGTTATTTATGACTCAATACAGGGAATTAAAGAAGTCAAGCTTCATTGTTGTGACAGTTTCATACAAATCAAAGTGTATCTACTCATCTGTTGCAAGACTTGGAATCCTCAGTAAGAATAATCTCTTGCCTGCCTTTTTATTATCATATGAGAGACAGAGAGAGAGAGATAGAGAGAGAGAGAGAGAGAGAGAGAGAGAGAGAGAGAGAGAGAGAGAGATGGTTTAGCACATGGAGGCTAATTACCTTTTGCAGGGTGACCAGTGTTGTTGTCAGGGATAAACCTTTGCCATAGGAAAGGAAACTAGAACCTAATACAGCTGGGTGAATTGTATTGTTCAAGGTGGGATAAAACAGTAAGCAGTTTCAAGCAGGGATGGTACAGGCATATGGGCTCAGTCAGAAGTGTGAAGGTTCAGAATTTAAAGAATGGGCTGTTCACTTGGACCAGTACAAAATAATTACAATAGGTAAGGTGGTCAGACTGGATAGGCCATTTGCCCTTTTTCTGCTGTATGTGATTGTAGTGGGATACAAACCTGTCTTTAGTTTCACAGCTCTGCACGCTAACCATGAGGGTACCGTATCGATTACATAACTAGATTACAAAATAGGGAACATCTGTTAAGGTATATAGATTGGGGTGAGTAAGAATAGACTTAAAGCTATAGTTCATGTGATAGAAAATGTTAACAACCTTTTTAGCAATTAGGAAATAAAATAGGATATTGGAAATATGCAAAAGGCTGACTTAGATAGAACTGGTCATTATAGAAGTTGAGCTTCACTGTCAGGACAGTTTACTACATATACTACATATCTAACTGTATCTACCCATCTGTTGTAGGATTTTGAATCTTCAGTAAGAATTAACTCTGATATTTTTTGTAGAGAGAGAGAGAGTTGGTGTAGCACATAGAGGTTAACTATTGTAGCTTTTTCCAAGGTGAGCAACACTGTTGCCTGAGATTAACTTTTGCATTAGGAAAGGAAAGTAGACCCTGGCACACTTGAGTTGATTGCATTGTTCAAGGTAGGACAAGACATTAAGCAGTTTCAAGCAGGGATGGGACAGTCATATGTGCATATTCAGAAGAGAGGGGATCAGAATTTAAGAGTGGGATAACCACAAGGGCCAGTGAAGAAAAGTTAGCTAAGGTGGGCAGACTGGATTGGCCATTAAATCTTGATGCTAGTGTCTAACTATCAATATATAAGGTCACAAAGTACCGCATGTGACAGTGTTGGGATTCAAACCTGTGTCTGTAGGTTCATAGCTCTGCAATTTTAGCCGTGAGGCTACAGTATTGGCTACACAACTAGCTTACAAAAAAGTGAACATGGGTTAAAGCTTAGCGATTGGGGTGGGTAAGACGAGACTTAAAGTTCATTATATTGAAAATGACCCAAAAAACTATTCAGTAGTTGGGGGGAGGGGCAAAAATTTTAGGATGCTGCAGATATGCTGACTCAGATATGCTATGCAAAAAGGCTGACTCAAAATACGCAGTTTATTACATCTTCAAATTTGAGGTGACAGGAACTTATCACACAAATAACAGAGTCAGAAGTTAGTTATTAATGTCCTAAAACCACACAGGAGATGATAAACTCTGTATTTTGAGTCAGACCATTACATAGTTTATGCAATATCACTGTACTTGTTATTGCTTTGTAGTCTTCTATTTTAATAAGTATTTCACTGATTCTCTTTGAGTTGAACTGCAGAGCTCAGTGCTGAACATATCTGCTGTGATACTATATCAACAGTATTGTAAAAGCAGCTGTCTGATTGGTCCAGTATTCCATTGTGATGTACACAACTTTGCTAGATAGCGATTGCGACCTACCCCTAATGCACTGTAAGATATTGTGATATCTTGTAAAGTTGGTCCACAAACATTAATTTTGATTTGTGGCATTTCTCTCTACAGCTGATGTAAAAATCGATTTAGTCAATGACTTTATTTCATTCTCAATGAAGACCCTTTTCCTTTTGAGGCCAACCTTGATAAGGCTGAGTTGGTTGGGGCTGCACCATGCTGTCAGTCATCATAAACATGTGTTTACTCCACCTAGACATGCAGTCTGTGCAATCTGAATACAGCTTTCACAGCAGAAGTGAGACATAGAGGCAAAAGATTTTAAAAACTGTTGTGAATCCACTGAATTTCAAAACTAAAAATAAAATACAAGTAAAAGTAATGGAATGGACAGTAACCGGATGCAGTTGGCCTGAGCTTTGCTGCTTATGACTTGCCCTGAGTGCGGCTGCATTCTAATTTTCAACTCAATATTTTGTCTGCAAAATTGTACCTATATTTCAATTGTCAGGCAGTAGCCTGATTTTTGTCTAGCCTGCATGCTGTGGAGAACTTGTTACAGCTAACTCTACCTTAGCTAGGTCTGTGAGACGATGATGCTTACTACTTCCTAGCAAGATGTGGGCAGTAAATGTAATATGTAATTCAATTTGAGGTTTTAGCAAGTTGTACTACTGGATATGCCCTACTAATTAAATTAAATGTGACTGTTTTTATATAGAAGCTGTAGAAATTGTGCAGTGCTTAGAGGAAATTTGTTGGTGACTTCTGCTGTACAGTGTAATTGCAACTCCTGTGCCAGATCTCTCGCTCGCTCTCTCTATGTTTGTTATCTATGCATTTACATTATTTAGACCTAACTGTGCTCTCTGCTCAGTCTCCCCTGTCTGCCCACAATTCTCAACACCCCCTTCCCCTCCTGCTCTTTATACTGCAGCTCCCTTTGCATGTAAATTGCCAGCCCTGACTTTTACCTTCTTAATCACCTAATTCCTATCTACCCACCCCACCCCTTTTCTTCTTATCAAACTACCCTCTGATTTCCAAATAAATTTCACTGGTGCCAGTCTACCCCCGCCCCCTGTGGCAGATTGCAGTGTCTTCTTTGTCTTCTTTTGCCCCACCCCAATTTACCTCCTCTTCTATCCCCTTTTTACGTTCCTAACACTAACTGTCCTGGCTTCTTATCCCCCTCCAGGTAAGCCCCTGTCCTGGGAGTGCCACTGAGATCTCCATGGAGGTGGTGGTGGCAGGAACGCCAGCCCAACTGCTCCTACTCGATTTGCCCAGAGATTCTGCTCCTAAAATCAGGTACTTTCTTCAAGTTTACCAGAACTCCTGAGCTGGATGCCGATTGTCCCCCTCTCCCTGCTCTTCCCAGTATTGGTTACCATACCGTACGGCCTCGCAAGCAACTGGACAGTAACTGGATGCAGATGGCCTGAGCACTGATGCTTACTGCTTGCCCTGAGCATGGCTACATTTTAATTTAAAACTCAATATTTTGTCCTGCCTGCCCTCACCAACCATGTCTTCTATTAAATACACCTGATGCCGCTCCCTCTTCACCCTTCCTTACCATTCATTGGTTCAGCTTCACACCTCTAAAGTTTAAAAGTGTACTCAAACAGACAATCCCCTTCTTGCTTCCTACAATTCCTCCTCCATATGTTGCTAAGTGGCCTATCCACAAGTTCTTTTAGGCTGACAAAGCTTGCAGATACAATTGGCAGTGTGTCACTTTTGCCTTCATTTCTCCTACCAGCTTCCCTGATTTTGTTCCCTCCCTGCTTCCTTGCCTGCCCTGACTGTAAGTGTCCCCATTCATTTACAGTCATGCCCATCCCTCTTTCCCTGCTTCCCACCTTTTTAATTCTCTTTTTTATCATCTTAACCCCAGCCCCTCAAGCCCCCCAATCCAATAGTCCTGCCTTTCCCTTCCTCCCCATCTGCTCCCCTAGCCCCTACCTTCATTCTTGTTATAACTCCCCCTCCCCCACAGTAGTACACTGGACTCATTCCCCTCAAACCCCTTGCCTCATTAATCTCAGTATCTAGCCACCTTATTTTTCTTTGCCTCCTGATTAATCACTCACCTTGGCCCCACTCCACCTAAACTCCTCCAAAATACTCAGCAGGCCACAAATGTTCCAAACTTCACTTCTTCATACTCACACTCCTTTTACTTGCCTCAGGTAATGCTCATCCTAATCCTATCCCCTCCCCCCCAGTAGCTATCCAACCATTAATGCACATTCATGCTGCACCTCCTCTGCCTTCCCTAAAGGTCTAAAGATCCTTCACTTACATATCTGTAGTCTCATCTTACAAATAGACCTTCTGCAACCAATGGTAACTTCCTTTGTGCCTGAAATCTTAATTTTAACTGAAACATGGTTAAATGCCAGAATACCAGATCCCTCCATCAATATCCCATTCTACTCCATACTCAGGCAGGACAGAGCCAGTAGGGGTGGCAGCATAGACTTCTATATCTTATCCTCACTGCAATTTAGTACCATCCTCTCATCCTCCTTACCATCCAGCTATGAAGCCCTAGTTGTAAATATAACATTGCCATTCTTCTCCCCCATCTTTATTGTTGGTATCTATTGCCTCCCTGGTATCAAACCCTCTGCTACTCTGGACCTAATTACCTCTATAACATCCCTCTCACACAAAGGCAAATTATACTTATTAGGTGATGTAAACCTAAACTGGTTATCACCAACTACCTCCAAGATGCGAAACAACATGTCTGCCCTCAATCTTTCCCAACTTATCCAAGAACCCACCCATCTAAATCACACACTGCTAAGCTGGGCCATCCTCTCCCACCCTCACTGAATCATTAAGTCAGGCATCCTCCTGGATGCCCTCAGTGATCACCATTCTATATTCATGGTCAAGAAGGTCCATAGACCAAAACTGCCACACAAAACCCTGCAGCTCCTAATCTTTAGCTTCCTAAACTTTACCCCCCTCCTCACTGAATTAACCCACACTGACTGGTCCCCAATAGTCTCTGCCTCATCTGCCAACCAATCCCTCTATTACTTCAAGGTTAAATTTCTAGCCACCTGGAACTCCTATGCCCCTCTCAAATGAACAAGAATTTGTGGCAACCATCATCCCTGGATCATTTCCGAGTTAATGACCTGCCTCAGGATGTGTGATAAAGCTCAGAGAAAACACAAGACCTCCCAACTCCCATCAGACTATATACCAGAGGATAAGAAATGCATGTACAAAAACTTCCAGATTAGCCAAGTCCAGATATTTTCATTTCTCCTTCCTAAATAATATTAACACCCCCTCAAAATTATGGAAAGTGGTCCATTCTCTATTCCTCCCTTCACACCCGCCACCCCCAATGCTTAATATTAACAACACTTTAGTGTCTGAACCATATCTATTGGCTCAGGAGTCTAACTCCTACGATACCTCCTGTACCTCACCCTTTCTAGAAACATAAAAACATAGACTTTGACAGCAGATAAGGACTGCTTTGCAACTTAGTCTGCCCATTTCCCTACCTATTAGATAAGGTGCAGATCCTAGTTAACCAACAGCCTACTTCTTCCTACCCCCCACCAGAATTGCCTTATGTTTGTCCCATTAATTCTTGAATTCACACACTGTTTTTGACCCCACAACCTCCTCAGAAAGGCTGTTCCATGTGTCCACCACCCTCTGTGTGAAAAAATACTTCCTCATAATTCTCCTGAGCCGTCCCCCCTCTATCTTCAGTTTGTGTCCCATTGTTCTTGCACATCTCTTTTTCTGAAAGATGCTGCTCTCTTGGACTTTGTTGATTCCTTTCAGGTACTTGAATGTTTCTATCATGTCTCCCCTCTCCCTCCTTTCCTCAAGGGTATACATATTAGGCTCCTTTAGTCTTGATTTGTATGGCTTCTGTTGCAAACCCTGCACCTGCACATAAAGTCCCTAAATTCCCTGAGTCTCCCCTCAGTCCCCCTTCCCTGCACTCTCCCTCTCTCCCCATCCCACCTCCTTCCTGTGCCCGGCCTTCCTTCTCTGTCTCTCCTGTAGAGACACAAACTGCCCTCCTCTTTCAACCCTTCCAAAGGCTTCTCACCAGATGACCTTGACCCAAAACACTTTACCTCTCTGCATCTGCTATTGCCTAACCTCTCTCCCTAATTCTAAATCTCTCTTTTAAGACTTCCTCCATCCCATCATCTTGGAAACATGTGGTGGTCCTCCCCCTCCTGAAGGGTGGGGAACCTTCCCCCCCCTGCAAATTATCACCCAGTCTCCTGCCTCCCTACTCTTGCCAAGCTCCAAGAACACTTGGCCTTCTCTCAACTTAACTCCTTTCTAGCTGACTTTTCCTTTTTCACTCTGTTCCAGTCTGGTTTTCAGAAGAACCACTCCACCACCACCTCCCTTCTTAGGCTCAGTGACTCCATCCTCACCGAGATGGACAACGGCCTCATCACCTCTGCTATCTTTGTCGACCTCACCAAGGGTTTCAACACTGTCTCCCATGACCTTCTTCTTGACTCCCTTATGGTTGCTGGTCTGTCTGCTCCTGCTCATAACTGGTTTAGAGCCTACCTCACAGGGAGAATGCAATTTGTCATGAGCCATGATAAAATCCATCCCCAATCTCAACAGGAGTTCCCCAGGGCTCAGTACTTGGCCCCATCCTCTTCTCCATCTTCCTAAATGATCTCCCCACAGCCTGTTCCCCCTCATCTTATATACATATGTACGCTGATGACACAGTCCTGTATACCTCTGGTAAATGCCCCATCGATGTAACAGCCATCCTTCAGCATGACTTCCACCAGGTTCAGCTATGGTTTGCCTCACATCAGCTATTCCTAAATGCCAAAAAGACAGTCTCCATGATCTTTGGAACATGGCAGAGACTCTCTAGGCTTCATCTCCTACCCTCTTTCCATACCATTAATGAGACAATCCTTGAGGACACCTCCTCTTTCAGATACCTTGGGGTCTGGCTGAATCAACACTTCAGCTTCTCTTGACATATCAACACCATTCTGAAAAAAACTGTGCCTCAACTTGGTGCCCTATTTAGAAACCATAATTATATCCCTTCTACAGCATGGCACAAACTAGTCCAGAAGATGATCCCCCCAATTTTTGACTACTGTGATGTAGTCTATGGTGCCACTCCCAAATCTTCCCTGACCAGATTGGACTCTTTCTTTAACTTCTTCTGTCACTTTTCCCTAGATGCTCCTACTCATCACTGTGACCTATACTATGCCTTGTCCTTGCCCCCTCTGGCTAACAGATGCCACGCTCACTGTGCCAAACTCACCTCTAAATTTTTGTTAGGGGACCTTCCCCCTTCCTTTCATGCTCCCACTCCACTCCGCATCCTCCCTCCCACTCCCTCAGATCTGCTGACACTCATACTCTGCTGATCCTCATTATAGCACCCTTATCGATCAATCAGGATTTTCCCATTGCTTCCCAAAAATCTGGAACCCCCCAAATATGACATTCCTCCTCCCTCATTCCCAAGCCTCTGCCATATCTAACTTTCTTTCTGTCAACTGCTCCTGCTTTAATCCTCCCTAATTAAATTCCCCAAACTAAATACCCCTTCTTGCCTGCTCCGATATTCCCTCAACATGTTTCCCCTTTCTTTCTACTGCTACCCTCCCCCTGCCCCCCATCTTTCTACCCCTAAGCCTACCGAGCTTCAGCCCCTAGCAGGGTTCCCTACATCCTTGAGGGGCAAGCCGTAGGCCATTCCCCCCAATTCCCTACTCCTCATCTGACTTCTTGCTTCTCAGCACTTAAATACATGTCAGTCTACTTACACCTAAACAACTTGCACTTCCAGTCCTGCCTGGGCAGTGCATCTCACTTCATGCATAAATTCTCAGTCATGTAAAAAATTTTAATTCTGTAATCCTCTTCAAATCTATAAAATATTTGTCATTTTCAGCGGTAGTGTTTATACGTTTACACATTGCTGTCAAATGCTATCGTATGTCAACATTTTCGCATCCTGTTGTACCCCCACCCCCATGTAGCAATGGGAGATGAGCAACCTGTTGTCCATTGTGCCTTCCTGGTGAAATATTTAAATAAATAAATACATGAATAAAAATGTTACAGTAGATAATCTGTGGATATCAGGAACACACTAAACAAGCATTTGTCAATGCTGAACATTCGCTGCTGGTATTGCTGCTGTACTGGGTCTTGCTTGTACACATTTTTGCTATATAGTTACCCAGGATAGAGCAGATAAAATGAAATATCTCACTTTCAGTGGTGTCCTGCTTTGACATATTGCTACATTGTAATTACCCTGGATAGGGCAACTGACAGGCAATATCCCAGTTTAAGTGGGCTCTTCCCAAATTTTTACCCCAAATGTTCAACAGTCTTTTTACGACCTGACGTTATGATCAAGACAGATTGAATTTGCAAAAAAACATTTTAGCCAGGATTTGAAAATTGTCAGTTATCACATTCATGAGATGCTATGAAGAAATGGATATGTTGAAAATTTGGGATTAAAATATGGAAAATTACCAAAGTTATGAGCCTGCATTCACAAATGTCAATATAGGCTCATAACTTTGTTGTAATTTAATATTTTTATCCCACATTTTCAACATAACCTTGTTATGACCCCGCCACATGAACAAGGGTGGAGAAAATGTTCATCTCCTGCCTGAAAGGTGATTTTGCGCAGTGACCAAAAATTCACTTTTTGGGACAGATTTGCCTAATTTCACTGCCATTGTTCATTAGGCATGGTCCCAAAAAAGGAATGTTGAAAATTTGGGGCCAAAATATTCAAAAATGGGCAAGTTATGACAACAAGTTTAACCCTTGCATGGCTGTAGACTGATACATCAGTCCAAAATTCCTATATGTTCTAATTCTGTTGGCAGCCTAAGGGTTAAAACCCCACTGAAATACATTGAACCACATACCTGATTGCCTTATTTCCCAGTCTGACATTGAATTATGAAGATGTATCTGCAGTCCAGAGATGATTACAGTGTTGAACCCCCAGTTAGTTAGTTCTGGCGTAAGGGTGTGGGGTGTGGGGTGGTGGGTGAGAGTGGGAGGGTCAGATGGATGGTTTTCTCTTTTACAGGGTTTATTATTAAAAAAATACAAGGGACTGTTTTCTTTATTTCGGGTTGCAACATTCTCCCCACACCCACAATTCCCAGCTTTACAGTATTGTCCATATTCTATACTTACATTGCCTTTGCACATGTGTAAATGTATTTAATCTAATGAACCTTATTGTTTTGTATTACTCTGTACCTGGTATTTGACTTGTACATAAGTGTTAACTCAATGTACTTATTTCACTTCGTTATATTGTACTGTTTGCCCCACCTCCTCCTTCCAGAACACATCAGGAAATGAGCTGTTACCAGCTTAGTATGACTTTCATGGTAAAACTTTTGCAATAAATAACTAGAAAATAACATGTTTATTCTCAGCCAGAACAACCACTAGTATTTATCAAACATTTCCAAAAATAATCGTGTGATATTTTTGCTTGTAATATTTGAACTGTTAATCATAGAAACATATGTTTTTTTCTGTTCATTTGTTTGTTAATGAAAGCCTGGAGTCCAGTCAACATGTATTAGTCCTAATGATACATGTATACTGTGTCTAGCAAGCCAGACCAGTGGCATTCAGGGCTGAGGTACTGCAAAGTGCCTTACCTTCTGTCACGCTGGCGACCTGGGTTCAGGAATGGACTTGTATCATCAGGGATCAGCCAAAGATGGAGAAAATTGATTATCTGAGAGACTGCTCTCCTCTCCTGGTGAAGGGGTGACTTGTCATAATGGTTTCAGGTGCCCCCAGGTGGAGGCCTGGAGGTAAAGCACATTAAGGAGGCAAAGTATAGAAGGGCTCTGCGGGGATATGCAGGATAGGCACACCTCCACATGTGAGTCCTACACTCCACAGTAGTGCTGGGATACAAGAAAAAAACAGAAAAAAATGGAAATTGGGGCTTCATGAAGCCTGGCCCAGCCATCTCTACACCTGCACCACCACCCGGTGAGCAACTAGGTCCGCCTCTGATCTAATGTACTGAAATGGGAGCACAGCCCTTCACCTAGGACCTGCCATAAGAGGGGAACTCATGGTGAGAAAACAAGACTGAACACACACTGGGAGAGGAGGAGAGCTGACCTAGAGAGGCTGAAAATTAGGCTGAGTAGCCCAGCCTCCCCCAGACGGAGAAGGATAAACACTTACATAAAAAAAAAACAGCGCCTAGCCATCTAGTTTGGGGGAGGAGTGCTAAATGTCTGGTCTGGGGCCTCAGCTAGTGAATAATTATTGCTCCACAGCCAATAGTACTTCACTAGGAAAGGAACAGGTTCTGCAAAAAGTAGCCACTACCAACCTGTCCCACAAATTTCGAGTCCGGAAAGTGAGTGGAAAAGTGAATGAGTGGAACAGGTGACTGGCACAGTATGCTAGAAAGGGTGGAAAGTCACAGGTAGGCTAAAACTGGGAACAGGAGCAACACCCATCTAGGGCAGGAGTACAAAAAATTTTTTTAACAAGACACAGGGGAACACAAGCAGACACAAACAAAAAAGGGAAAAACTAGAAAACCCATATCAGGGGAAAGGGTGCAAAAGTATTTCCAGGTAACACAGTGAGAACAAAAGTTGAGAATGCTGGGAGTGGTACAAAGCAGTGACTAGGGGTTGCGGGGTTTCAGAGAAACCTTCTGGATGCTGTGGTGTTGACCCACCTACACACACCTCTCTGTGTTGAGGGAAGAGGTCATTAGGCTCCATACCAAGCTAGCAAAACTCATGGGACCACTTCATCATTGAGGTGCCATCAAGTCTGCCACTGTTACATCGGAGGATTTCAGGGAGGAGGAATGGCTGGACTATGGTGGACTCTGGAAGATTGAGGGTAGTGGGACAGAAGCACATCCCTTGGCCAGTACAACTACATAAATCCTACACCACTCTAGTGGGGTGGGACTGCTGAGAAGAGGCACTCAAAGTAATAACCAGGGAGGATGTCAGTGCTGGCCACTGTGGAGACCACAAGCAGGGTATTAGAGGACCCCAGAAGGGGAGGAAACAATTTCTGGAGGGGGGCTCAATTGTGAGGCGGAAAGGTGGGCGGGCAGATTAGGTGCCTACCCGGTGTCACAGCCCAGAGGAATGGGAAGCAGATCCTGAGGATCGCTACTGCTGCAGGGAAGAAGAGAGATAGATGTTATTGTCCAGCTGGGGACAAATGACTTGTCAAGGGATGGGGCTTGGATAGTGCAGGGGGAGTTTAGGGAGCTGGGGAAGGGTCTTAGACAGGTAGCTCACTCACTGGATTTTGCTGAGGTGCTTCCTGTCTATGATAGGGGACAGAAGAGGGATATCCACACCAGGCGCTTCAACTCATGGCTGATGAAATGATACAGCGAGGCAGAGTTCAGCTACATTTGGGACTGGGGACCCATCTGGGAGGATAAAGACCTATAGAGGGGTGATGGATTGCATCCATCTGGGAGGGGAACTGCAGTCCTCAGTGCATGGTTTTAATGTTAATTCCATGAACAATTAAACTACCCAAGGTGGTGGTACAAGAAAACAGGGAGCCAGAACCTGTCTGCACCACAGGCTGAGTAGACATTATGGAGAAGCCAAGTGGAGAGGAATCCCCAGGGTGCAAATTAATACACGAAGAAGGGTGATAGAGATAAAGGGGGACAGGAATGGGAGCATTAAAAAGAGAGGCAGAAGGAAGGAGGGCAAAAAGAGAAAAGGGGCAGCAAGCAGAGTGGAAACAAAATCTGGAAGGCAATATGTGCAAATGCTAGAAGTCTGGGAAATAAGACCAGACCTAGAGGCCATCATGGCAGAGGCCAACCTGGATATTGTAGTCTTTACCGAGTCATACTGCACTGAAAATCATAACTTGGACATAGCCATACCAGGCTATACTCTGTTTAGGAAGGACCAGGTGGGAAGGAAAGGAAGGGGTGTGGCGCTTTATGTGAGGGAAAACATAAAATCAGTGGTGATACTGGGAATACAGGGGGATGCCGAGGTACTGTGGATCACCCTGAAGATAGTGAATGGAGCCGCTGTTTGCACTGGAGTGGTTTATAGACCTCCAGCACAGGGGAAGGAATTAGATAAGGTACTGGTAGAGGCCATTGGCAAGATGGCAGAAAAGGTGGCGGTGCTGCTGGTGGGGGGATTATAACCTGCCAGATGTAGATTGGAGCATCCCAGCAGCTGCTTCTTCTAGAAGAAGGTAAATCTTGGTTTCCCTACAGGAGGCATTCCACAGATAACTAGTCAGGAAATCTCAACCTGATGGGGCAATACTGGACCATGTACTCCCTAACAGGAACAGTCTTTCAGACATCAAAGTGGGAGGCCACTTGGGGACCAGTGATCACCATAGTGTGTGTTACAATTTCAGGATGGCTGCAGAACTGAGTCACACAAAGGGATGGGTCCTGGACTTCAGGAGGTAAGATTTTATAAAGATGTTTGAATGCCTTAGGGATGACCTGTCAGGAGGGATAGCTTAGGTGGAGTTGAGGAATAGTAGCTGAAGATTAAAGGGAGCATAGTAAAGGCAACAAACCTCTGCATCAAACAAGTGAGCAAAAGCAAGAGGGAAAAGAGACCATTATGATTCGTGAAAGAGGTGTCTGAAAAGGTAAAGGCTAATAGGATAACATTCTGAGAGTATAAGGAGCTGCAGAGTGAAGAGGATAGGGAGGTGCATCAGGGGAAACAGAGGGAAGCAGGGAAAGCATTACAGAGTACAAAGGAGCAAACTGAAGAGAGAATAGCCCAAGATGTAACAAGAGGGGACAATACATTTTTTAGGTATGTACTGTAAGTGAAAAGAGGAAGTCCAGTGGTGGGATTGTAAGTTAAAAAAAAGGTGGTACTGTGCAGAAGGGGACTAGGAAAATGCAGACGTCCAGAACAAATACTTCTGTTCAGTGTTCACAGAGGAAGGAGAAGGGAAGGGGCCACCAAACATAACCAAAGCTTTGGAGGGAGGAAGTGGGCACTAGTCTTTTTTTGGAGACAAGAGTCCTGAAACACAGAAACATAGAAACATAGAATTTGACAGCAGATAAGGACTGCTTGGTCCATCCAGTCTGCCCATTTCCCCTACCTAATGGATAAGCTGCAGATCCTAGTTACCCAGCAGCCTACTTCTTCCTACCCCCAACCCCTAGAATTGCCTTATGACTGTCCCATGCATGCTTGAATTCCACCACTGTTCTTGACTTCACAACCTCCTCCAGAAGGCTGTTCCATGCATCCACAGCCCTCTCTGTGAAAAAATACTTTCTTAAATTACCTCTGAGCTGCCTCCCTCTATCTTCAAATTGTCCCCTTGTTCTTGCACCTCTTTTTTGAAAGATGCTACCCTCTTGGACTTTGTTGATTCCTTGAGGTACTTGAAAGTTTCTATCATGTCCTCCTCTCCCTCCTTTCCTCGAGGCTATACATATTAAGCTCCTTAAGTCTCTCTTCATATGTCTTCCCGTGCAGACCCTGCACCATTTTAGTTGCCCTCCTCTGGACAGCTTCCATTCTGTTTATGTCTTTGCGGAGATTGGGTCTCCAGAACTGCATGCAGTACTCCAGATGGGGTCTCACCAGCTGTCTGTACAGAGTGACAATAACTTCCTGTTTTCTACTGGTGATGCCTCTCCCTATGCATCCCAGTATCCCCCCAGCCCTCCTTGCTGCCCTCTCACATTGCTTGCCCACCTTTAGGTAATCTGATATGACTACCCCCAGGACCCATTCCATTTTTGTTGTTGTTAGTATCTCACCCCCCATTGTGTACTCTTCCCCTGGGTTTTTGTTTCCCAAATGCATTACCTTTCACTTCTTAGCATTGAATCTAAGCTGCCATACATTGACCATTCACTCTAACCTTGTAAGTCCTTCTCATCCTTTTCCACCCCACCTTGTGCATCAACTCTGTTGCAGATCTTTGTGTCTTCTGCAAAGAGACATACTTTTCCTTCCAGTCCCTCTGCAATGTCGCTTATAAAGACATTGAAGAGGACCGGCCCTAATACTGAACCCTGCGGTACCCCACTAGTAACACCCCTTTCTTCAGAGTGGACTCCATTTACTATTACTCTCTGTGTCCTATTCACCAGCCAATTCTTTAGCTAGGCTGTCATCTTGGGACCCACTCCCAGGCTGGCTAACTTGTATATTAATCTTTTGTGTGGGACTGTGTCAAATGCCTTGCTAAAGTCTAAGTAGGCCATGTCCACAGCCCCTCCCTGATCTACTACTTTGGTCACCCAGTCAAAGAAATCTATCAGATTTGTCTGGCATGACCTTCTCGCTGTGAATCCATGCTGCCTTGGGTCCTGCGCCCCTCTGGCCTCTAGATACTTGACAATTCTTTCCTTCAGAAGTGATTCCATCATTTTCCCTACCACTGAGGTTAAACTAACAGGTCTGTAGTTTTCTGCTTCCTCCTTGCTCCCACTTTTGTGAAACAGCTTACTATTAAGGTGGACAAAGCAATAGGTCCAGATAGGGTGCATCCAAGGGTACTGAGGTAGCTCAGGCAAATACTGGCTGTGCCTCTAACACTTCTGTTTAACAGCTCACTGGAAACAGGAGTGGTTCCATAAGACTGGAGGAAGGTGGATGTAGTCCCTCTACACAGAAGTGGTAGCAAGGAGGAGGCTGGGAATTATAGGCCAGTCAGCCTGACAGATGTGGTGGGAAAGTTAAAGGAATCATCTCTGAAAGAAGGAATTGTAAAATATCTTGAATTCAGTTGGTTGCAAGACCCGAGGCAGCATGGATTCACAAGAGGGAGGTCATGTCAAATTAATCTGATAGATCTCACTGACTGGATGACAATGAATTTCGATCAGGGTGGAGTGGTAGATGTGGACTACCTAGATTCAGTAAGGCTTTCAACACCATTCCACATAAGAGGCTGGTAAGCAAGCTAGGTAGCTTAGGAGTTGTTCCAAAGGTGGATAAGACATTAGTTGGGGGATAGGCGGCAGAGGGTAGTGGTTAATTGAGTTCACACCAGGGATGGGAGGGTGACCAGTGGAGTGCCTCTGGGATCAAGGCTGGAACCTGCCCTCTTTAATGTCTTCATATCGGATACTGCAGAGGAACTGGAAGGGAAAGTCTTCTTTTTTGTGAATGACACCAAATGTGTAATTGGTAAGACATTGCGGGGGGAGGAGGTGTAAAGGAGGAGCAGACACCTAAGAAAACTAGAGAAGTGGTCAAGGGTATGGCAACTGGATTTTATTGTAAACATTTGCAAAATAATGCATTTAGGGCACAGAAACCCAGAGGAAAAATGCGAAACAGGTGGAGTGGTATTGATGACCACCAAGAAAAAAAAGATACCGTGGAGCGATTATATCAGATAACCTAAAGGATGCCAAGCAGTGCGCAAGGCAGTAGGGAGAGTGAGTGAGATGCTGGGGTGCATAGGGAGGGGTATTATCAGCAGAAAGAGAGAGGTGGTGTTTCCTCTGTATAAACTGATTTTATGACCCCACCTAGAGTACTATGCCTAGTTCTGGAGACCACATGCCTGATTTTCAAACAGAAACTATGATGCAAGGTGCCTGTGCCAAACAGGCATGATGCAAGTGGCACCTTGCATCATAGTTTGTGGTGATTTTCAAATGCCAGCTGCAGTAACATTGGGATGCCATGCACCCAACCCACCCTGCACCACCCTTGTGGCAAAAGTGCTCCTGTGCCATGTCACAATGGGGCTTTCACCATAGTAGGACTGGTCCATCCACTTTTTTGAAAGTTTGCAAGCCCTGCCATGGACGCAGCAAGGGGCTCCACTTAGACCAGCCAGGAGGTAGTCTAAGTGGACTTGCACCAGTGCCACACACTACGGTGATTTGGAGGGTTGTGAAAGTGGTGGTCTGGGGGAAGAAGGGGCATGGGGTGCCCTAGAACTTTGGCTGGTAAAAGTTTTGGAAGCTGGTGTTTGGGTTTACTATGTGAATGGATATACAGAATAGCAAACAGTGCTGAGTACAGTAACTATGGCTACCATATATGTGGCAATTAAGTGGCGGGAAAATCATTACATTTTAAAAGCTGATATTATTTGCACTCGATATTGGTAGCCTACAATCAGCACACCTGATGACAACTATACCTAGGAGGTGTCATGGCGACAGCAGGCATGATGGGGAGTGCTGTGGCACCTGACAGATGCCGCAGTCACCATAACACCTCCCAGGTATAGTTGCCATCAGGTTTTCTGATAGTAGGCTATGACTATTGAGTGCAGATAATATCAACTTTTAAAATGTAATGATTTTCCAGCCACTCGATAACCACATATGTGGTCACCATAGTTACTGTACATGCCACTGTTTGTGACTCTACATATCCACACACATAGCAAACCTAATCACCAGCTTCCAAGACTTTTACAAGCCACAGTCCTAAGGCACCCCTGTGCCCTGCTTTATCAATGACAATATAATGATTTGATGGGGAACCCTACAGTAATTGGATGCTTTCATAATATACTTACATGAGTCCAACCCTAATTTGCACTTTACATATAGTGTCAGTCAATCAGAGACCTTCTTTATGGATTTACATATATAGAAGGATTTGGAGGGCAACATCACTTCAGACATTTATAGAAAGAAGTGTGATATAAATTCCTTATTGCTGTCATCCAGTTGTCACCCTCATCATGTGATTAACAACATTCCCAATGGGCAATTTTTTCCATATTAGATGCAACTGTAGTACTATGGAAACATATCATAGAGCTGCCCAAGATTTGCAGGGAAGGTTTGTAGAAAAGGGCTATCGGGCTACTGCTGTGCATGACACAAATATGATGGCGAGGGGTTTGGACAGAAATTATGTTTTATACAAAAAAATCTGACATTGAACAAGGCACTGCCAGACTGAATTTTGTGACCACATATTCTGTTCATGCACCAAAAGAGGGTGACATTATTCACAAAAATTAGAATATCTTGAGAGGAGATTATTTCCTTAAGGAATATCACAAATGTATACCCCATTTGTCTTATAGGAGGGCTGAGACTCTGAAGGACAAACTTATTTATTTTTTATTAATTTATTTATTAGTTCTTGGGTTACAATACCTTTGAGCACAACATAGCTCATTTACAAAGGTTCTACATCAAGAGAGGGTGACAAAACATACAAAAGTAGTTGTTACATAACATTGTGGCAAACAGTACAAAATGGTTTAAACAAGGCAATAAAATAAACAATGAAATAAACAACGGTTGGTATTACGTAAAGAGACAATAGGTGGTAGATTAAAAAGACCTAGGCAATACAGTAAGTTTTAGCAGTGGCTATATAGAATTAAAAAAACACATCTTGAGAAAAAAAAATAAGAAGCCCAAGGACTTTGTCAAAGAGGAGAGTTAGGTAAGTAACTTGTCCACAGTAAGTTGACTAGGCTAACAAAACAGACCTGGCTGGATAACAAATACATGGGCTGTTTTCCTGGCCACGAGTGGATGTATTGCCCTGTGGTGACAACATGCAAGGAGTTTAACAGTCCTCGGGGGGAAGTTTTTCAGATTCAGCAGATCATGACTTGTGATACCCCTGGGGTCATATATATGGCTAAGTGTAGTTGCAATGCCTTTTATATAGCCAAAACTGAAATATCTTTTACATCTTGGGTGGGGGAGCACTACAGAGATACTAGAAATGAGGATCTGGCATACGCCACTGCCCTACATGTCAAAAGAGCTGTGAACAAGGACACTCACAAATTCACATTTACTGCAATTGAAAAAGTGTTTCCCAAGCCCAAAGGTGGAGATTTTAGTGACCTAATTCTACAAAGGGTGGGATCCTAAATATATACCCTGGTTGAATGATAGGCTTAATATTACTCCTTACATTAAGAACAGATATTAGGAAGGATATATGTGATATTTGCAACCATGTCACAGACACTACACACCCCAAAGTGGAGGTTGGAGACATTTGTGCTTTGAATGCTGTGGAGTAGCATTCAGAGTAGGACTGCTAAGTGCATTTTATTTGAAATAAAAGATAAGTCATCATTGTCTGCCATGCAGTCTTACCAGTTTATCTTAAGTTAAATCCTCTTGTGGTATGGTTTGCTCCCTATGTCCCCTCTGTTTTGCCAGGGAAGAAAGTCATCAGCAGTGGAGTCTGACAGGACCATCAGAGCAAGGGGCGACCCTCGGAAAGCCCTGGAGGAGACTGGACATAGGAGCAGTCCTCTGCCAAGTGGTAACCAGGTCCTAGCAGTAAGTGAGCTGGGGAGCCAGTAAGCCTGTGAATGGAGTGGAGCAGAGTGTGGAGCAGAGCAGAGCGAAAACAACAACAGTGGAGAAAAACAGAGAAATGGGAATGGAAACAAAATAAAAGTGGAAGTAGACAGTTTATTGATTTTAATGAAGTGACTAAATATCCACTACTTGTGTACTTGTGTTCTCCTGCATGTGCTATTGGATGTTACTTGAAATGGGAGTCTCTGGGGGGGGGTTGCTGATTTTACTGATCTAATGCTTTATTGTTTTCAGAGTTTTACTTTTTCACTATTTTATAAACTCTTCAGTTTATTAATCAGTTGTTCCCAGTGATTGCCAAGCGTCGTGTTCTGCAGGACATATATACTGCACAAAAGTTTATACTTTTTATGCTTTTTAAAAAATGTTTTAAATCTAACTTAGATTAGAATTTTGATTTATAACCTTTTATTTTGTTAACTGTTCTTTCTGTTTTTCGCTCCATTAGTGATCAAGTAGTATCTGCCTGCCTGGTTACAAAGATGCATGTGCAACATAGGCATTAGCCAGATTGAATCAGATACCACTTGACCAGTGTGTGTGTGTGAGCCATTCTCCTGCCTGCCTGCTTTTTCTTTTTGTTGGTGTTTTCAGCTACAGACATATATACAGTGTCTTTTTGTGTTTTTTTCGGCTGCTACCAATTTCCCTCCTGTTTTGGGTGTGTGGTGTCGAGTGTGTTAAACTGCTAAAGCTGGTGTCAGACTTTAAAACTCCTATCTGGTACTTAACACTGAAGCAGAAGCTGCAGTCAACAGTATTGGAGTAGCGGAGGTTGATAGAGGTGGCTAAAGGTACATAAAGGTGAATTGAGTTCTAAGTGTATGTTCACCACCGTGCTCTCCTTGGGTATTGCTATTGCTGCTATTGCTGCACTACCACATGCTACTTTTGCCATTGTTGCTGACTTACTATCAGCACAGCCTTTATTGCTACTATTACAACTTCATGTATGCTGCATTTTGCTTCTTTGAAAGTAAGTAGGCAGCGTGTGGATATTTTGTATGCATTCAGTATGCATCCTGTAGGTTGTATCTAATTTTAGTTTGTTTTTTTTAAAGAAAAAAACATTTTATAGTTAACCAGACATAACTAGATTGGGGTATAATTTATTTATATAAATTATACTTGAAACAAGTCACATTTTTTCTGTAGTGTCAAAGTTTTTAAGATACTTTATGATACTGGCTGAACACTGCTGATATGTATCTTCTAAAGTTAATAGATTGTACTCAAAGCCCCTTCTTGTTTTTTTTTATTTTATTTATTTTTTTGCTGGCTTATCAGTGTCTTTGTCTAAATCATTGGTGGAGCCCTCTAGTCCTGCTAACCAACACAGTAAGAACTGGATACTGAAGACAGCCTATTTAAGCCTGAACATCGAAACTGGAAATTCTCGTGAAGAATACAATTTGAGTTTTATCCCTCCCCCTTTAAGAAGAACTCTTAGTGCACAATATTGATCATTTGATGGACCTGCTTGTAGTGAGTGCTAATCATCTACAACAAGATGACTTTAATCAGGCTTATGTAAACCCACATATTACTGGATGTAAACTGGTTATAATAACTGGTTATAACAACTGTACAGTATCTTTATCTGTTTAAAGTGATTGTATAGCCCTCATTTTTTCTCTTCGGGAAGATTAATAGGTAGATAAGAGAGTGTACTTGTGCCCCACAGTTGTCTTCTGTTTTAATTATATTTTATAATTATTATTGGTGGCTACTCAATTCTTTCAGCACAAACAATAATGCAAATGTCTAACAAAGTGATAAAAAAGGTGAAAACATACAGTTGAAAAAATAATAAAATACAGGACAAGCCAGATAAATTGGCAAAGCCTGATTTAAAAAGTGCTGCACAACATGGAATTTCTAAAATAACACAGTTTCTGCACCCTATTGAGAGCCATACAGAAGTAAGAGGTAACAAAAAATGTATTAGAGGATTTTACCTGAATTTAACCTAATCACCTGTTCCTAAGAATGGTACTAAGGGTAACCAGCTATCCCGTCATACATTATTGGTTGAAATTAGGAATCTTGAAGAATATGAGATAGTACCAGGCAATGAAATTCTAGATAAATCAATTGATATAATGGGTCCAGAACTACATATATCAGATCTAGATGTGTTGAAGAGCACAAATGGTGTAAACAAGGTTGCTGGAAAGAATGATAAAAATGGAAGCGTAACAACCGGTTGTGATAAGGGGGTTGTTAAAAGAAATAAAAATGTAATACAAAATAATGGAAATGTGATAAATACTCCTAATGAGCCTAATAAAGGAAAGGCTGCTGCAAACAGAATTGTAGTAGTTCTGCCTGGTCTAGTAACAGAAACTGTGGATAAAAATCAAAGTGGTAATTTAGATCTCCCACAAGAAGCTAGCAAAAATTCTAGTACAAATGACTTGTATCTAAGAGACTTTAATTATTTTCTTACTCCTTATACGGATAATTGTAACCTTGATCCACCATCTAAACCTTATGGTCTAATGATGAACATTCTCAGCTGGGTGAAGATAATATAAACCAGATTACTAATCAAGGAGAGCAAGATTCTCAACTGGGAAATAATTATCTCATTATGTTTTGTTTATTTTATTTATTTATGCAATCAGAATTGTAACCCTTTGAGTAAGAGACTCTTTTGCAAAGGCTCTACATCAGGAACAGTGTATGAATATAAACATTGACAAGGCTCATAAGTACATACCACTTAGGGACAGAGATCCCGTGTCAGAAGAACCACAATACAGACTTATAGAATAAAACCAAATAAGGAAGAAATGCATAATTTAGACATCATAGGTAGGTTTAGGGGGACTAAAATGTAAAGGAAGAGCACATCACCAGCAAGAAGTGATAGGTTTGGCAGGAAAAGAATTTGGTTGGGGAGGAAGGCAAAACCTCAGGAGATGGGGGGCTAGGAATAGTCAGAGGAGGAGGAGGAGTTCAGGAGAAAGGGCTTTAGACCAGTTTTAAAGCAGCTAAGCCTGGGTTCTAAGGAGATGGAGGGTGGAAGGCTGTTTATCCAGAGGGGGGCACGAAAGTGAAAAGACTGTCAGCCAAGGGAGGTCCTACAATGGGGTATTCGGAGGGAGATTTTGGCAGAGCATCTGGAGCCCTTCTAAAGGGGGTATTTTGAATGAGGGTCTGGAGGCCAGAGGGGGGCTTGTTTCTGTAGTATCTTCTTGGCATAAAGACAGGTGTGGTATTTCAGTCTACCTTCAGATTTGAGCCAGTTAGTAAGCTTGTATAATTCACAGGTGTGTGTTAATCTATCACACCCAGAGACCAGGTGACAGGCTTTACTGAGGCTATGTTTACATGGTGTAGAGCAGTTTGGTCAGCAGTCCAATAGATCATGATGCCATAGTTCATCAGGGATAAGATGGAGGAGGATACTGCAGGGTGGAGGGCCTCAAGGTGTTGGCATTGTTTATGTTAGTATAGCAGTCCCAGCCTAGTGCTGATAGAGGAGTAGAGGTGATGGATATGGGTATGGTAGGTGAGGGAGGTGTCTAGCGAGACTCTCAGGTATTTGAAAGAAGTGACATGCTCCAGGGGAGCACCTAGGAAGTTAGTGATGGTTAACAGATATCTTCTGTGTGGGCTCTGGTAATGGGCAAAGATAATGGACTTAGTTTTTTTTGTAGTTCAGTATTAGGCGGTGGTCAGAAAACTAGGTTTCAGCTTCCCCAAAGAAACACTGAAGGGCTTGTTGAAGGGACTTAGGATGAGGGTATTTCCAGAAAAATACAGCATCATCTGCATAGAGTAGTAAATTCCCACTGCAGGATTTTGGGAAGGAGTTCAGAAAGAGGGTGAAGAGCAAGGGGTCAAGTATGGACCCTTGTGGCACTGCGATTAGAAAGGTTTACTTGGGAAGATTGTGGATTTTATTTTGAACTTGTTGAGTTCTGCCGGAGAGATAGTTTTTGAACCATGAGGTGGCCTCTGGGAAAAGCCCAGGGATGGGAGGAAGTAGAGGAGCAGTGTATGACTGATGGTGTAGAATGCTTTTGTCAAGTCGATGTAGATATCCCCAGCCAGGTGGCCCTGTTCAAGGGCCTCATGTATAAATTATGTAAACTCAAGAAGGGCAGTGGTGGTGCTGTGACCCCTCCAGATGCCATGCTGTTCTGGTCAGAGCAGGTAATGCTTGGACAGATTGTCTGTGAGCTGGTTGGAGACACTTTTTTGAGAGCCTTTGAGATGGGGGGTAGGATCGAGATGGGCCAATAATTGCTGGTGCATGTGCAGTCACCACTTTTCAGAACGGGAGTTATTAAGCTTAATGAACTTAAAAAAAGAAATATGCTTCAGTAATACACAGCCTGAGGAATTAGCTGTTTTGTTTCAGTGATTTATAAACTTCTTTATGAAACAACCTGAAATAGATGGAAACAATTGTACAAGTACTACTGAGGAAGCTAGATTGAATTGCACCGAAAGAAAGAGAAAAGGAATGGACAATCCATAAAAGGGAAAACAGAAAGTCATCATCAAGCCACAGACAGTTGGTGAGACCCCATCTGGAGTACTGCATCCAGTTCAGGAGACCCCTTCTCCACAAGGACATAGACAGGATGGAAGCAGTTCAGAGGAGGGCAACTAAAATGGTGCGGGGATCTGCAAGAGAAGCCATACAAGGAGAGACTAAAGGAGCTTAATATGTATACCCTAGAGGAAAGGAGGGAGAGGGGGGACGTGATAGAAATGTTTAAGTACCTCAGTGGAATCAACAAAGTCCAAGAGGGTAGCATCTTTCAGAAAAAGAGATGCACAAGAACAAGGGGTCAAAATTTGAAGATAGAGGGGATGGCTCAGGGGCAATGTAAAGAAGTATTTTTCACAGAGAGCGTGGATGCATGGAACAGCCTCCTGAGGAGGTTGTGGGGTCTAAAACTGTGGGAGAATTCAAGAATGCATGGGATAGACATAAGGTAATTTTTGTGGGGGGTAGGAAGAAATAGGAGTTTGGTTAAATAGGGTCTGCAGCTTATCCTCTAGGTAGGGAAATGGGCAGACTAGGTGGGCGAAGTGGTCCTTATCTGCCATCAAAGTCTATGTTTCTATATTTCTAAGCCAAAAAGGTTATCCCAACTGAGGTACAGAATGGACCAAAATCAATAAAAACAATAACTGACGCGGTAGCTAGTGAAGAGATTAAGGAAATAGACCATTTAATAAAAGAACTAAGTAAAGAAACATCAGATAAAGAGGGATAGTAAAGTTGTTAGCGTACAAAATACAATTCAGAAAGAATGCTCTGATGGAAATAGCATTGATAAACCAATTATCAAAAAGGCAATATATTAAAGGGAGGGATTATGAGGGTAAGACAACTAGCAAAAATGTAACTTTTAATAAGAATACTAAAAAGGGTGAAAATGGTGTAGAAAAGAAAAAAAGAATCAAATGAAGAAAAGTAAGATCGCTTGATAGAGTCAGGTGATATGCTATATAAGGGCACTCCTAATGGGGAAAATGAACATCCGTGTATTCTGAAATTGACAACCTATAATCTAAAAAAGGGTGTAATGGGCCATAAAATTGGATGGCAGGATATTGTACCTGCATATAGGTACAAGGCTAACCCTATAAAGAGTTAGGTATGCCTTGTACTAAAGCAATCTGTAAAATGATTATGCTTAATGGCAGAAAGGAATGAATTTCTTGCAATGGGGATTATTCTGGATTCTACAATAAGAGAAGAGGTAGCACCTCCACTCCACCAAAAAAAAGCAGCAGTTGGGGAAAGAACTGAAGGACTTAGAGAAGGAGAAAAAGGAAGGCACTGCGGTTAAACAGTCTTGAATCGCCACTTACATGAAACCAGCAGAAAAAGAAATCAGCTTGGAAAGAGAAGATTCGAAACTAGAGTACAAAAGAGGTAGAAAGAAGTTAGGTAATAGAATAAATACTAGTGATGTGCTGGTATAGATGATTCTTCTGATATTTGCACCCTTTCAAGTGAGAACACCACAACGACAACCAGTGAGTCTCTGGATAGCACTATAAACATTGAAGATGAGTCTAACTGCCTGAAGCCTATTGTAAAAAATAGTTTTATATCCTTGTTAAGCTGTAACGTAGCAGGATTAAAATCTAAGCTAGAAGATAAAGGGTGCCTTGAGTGGCTGTCAAAATTTCCAATTTTGATTTTTTCCAGAAACATGGATGGGTAGATTGGAGGAGTGCTCAAAAGAGGGATATAATGTCTGGAGCATCCCTGCATATAGTCAAAGTTAATTCAGGAGATACAAAGGGGGATGGGCTATGTTTATTGATATAACCCTTGGCCTAAAAAGTATAGAAAAAAGTGTATATAATGACTTTTTAATGTACATAAAATTAGCTTTTAAGTGTAAACTTGTGGCACTCTTTAATATTCATATTCTGCCTCAGTTAAAGTAAAAAGATGTCAGGGATGTGCTAAAATGTTAGATGAAGAGCTGGATTCCATTAAATCATTTACCCAGGTACATTCCTGTTCATTGTAGGTGACCTTAATTTCTACATTGGTGACATGATTGAAGAGCAAAGAAATGAATGGGGAATGGATGATACGCTAAATATACCAATTAGACACTCAAAATATAAAACTGCTACTGCCAAAGCAAATGTTTGATACAGTTTTTGGGTAAAAATGATCTTAGAATCTTAAATGGCCATATAAGAGGAGACTGGATAGGTAAAATAATATTTTCTACAGTCAAAGGGGGAAGCATGTTGGATTATTGTATGGTAAATCTCTCTGACATTATAATGGGTATCAGGGGTGAGATGAGCCTTTTTGACAATGACTCAAAGTTGGGAGTGGTAGTGAAAGGGAAGTAATGGGGGAATGGCCCCCAAGAGCGATCTAGATATTCTGAAGGTGTGGTTGTGCACCTGGAAGTTGAAATCCAATATTGGGAAATGCATGGTCCTGTGCCTGGGGACCAGAAATCCATCTCATGTACATACCTTGGGTGGTGAGATACTGCAGGTCTTGAGGGGGGGAGAAGGACCTCAGAGTGGAGGTGGATACCAAAATGAACAACTCAGAGCAGTGTAGGAGGGCTGTGGCCCAGGCAAATAAAATGCTTGGGTGCATAGCCAGGGGGATTACCTCAAGGAGCTGGGAGGTACTCTTTACACTGTACAACTGCCTGGTTAGACTGCACCTTGAGTACAGTGTACAGTTTTGGTGTTCTTGCTTAAAGAGGGATATTGCTTTCCTAGAGATGGTCCAGAGGTGGGCAACCAGATTATACATGGCCTAGAGGACATGCTCTATTGAGAGAGACTTGGTGAGTTTGACCTGTACTCTCTTCAGGAGAGGGGGGGCAGAGGGGACATGATCAAGGTCTTTAAATATTCCAAAGGGATAAATAGAATGTGCCAGGAAGGGGTGCTTCAGCTCAGGGAAGAGGGCACCACCAGGGGACACTTAATGAGGCTGGATGGGAGGAGACTAAAGGGGGGTGACAAGGATATGTTATTTTGCTGGGAGGGTGGTAGATCCTTGGAATGTGCTGCCTATGGATCTGATGGTGGTTGAAACTGTAGAGGGGTTCAAGAAAGGGTGGGATAGGATAGGGGGAGGCTTCATCTCAGTAACCCCCAAATGGGAGTGAGGGACCCCGTGGTTTGGGACATGGGACCGTGGCAGTGCCCTCTATGGGCACTGATCACCGAGCAGACTTGATAGACCAGAGGACCTATTCTGCTGGCTACTTAGTATGTTAGTATATTAGATGCCTCTTATTATCCTAATGTAGAATACTGAAGAATACATAACATTTGGGATAGTGATCATTTCCCACTAGAATGTAAATGCAGGTTAGAATGTATGATATCTGTTAAATACAGAAATGTAGAAGAAGAAGTAAATCAAACAATGTGTATTAAGTATGGTAAAAAGATAAAGTGGCATGAACATACTAAAGCGACAGAGGATAGGATAATAAGTTATAACACCATTATGACTATAATGCCTTCTACATCGCGAGCAGATAGGGCTATTTCTGTTAAGGTATTAAGTGATTTTAATAACTTTATGGACAATTGTCAAATTCAGCTATGCATGGAAAAAGACCAAGGTCATCAACAGATGTTGGTACCACCAAACACTGGTTTGATAAAGAATGTAGGGAATTAAGGGTGGAAATTAGGAAAGTCGGAAAGTTAAGATCTAAACTAACTATACTGCCTGTATTACATGCCCTTAAGAACTTAAAAGCTGAGTACAGGAACCTGTTAAAACTTAAGAAAAAATGGTATAAAAATTAGCATTGGTACCAGCTACAAAAAGCTATTTGGGAAAAGGACTCTCCTACATTTTGAACATTAGTCACTTATGGATGTGATGAGAATAATGTCAGATATAATTTGCATGGAATGATCACTGAAGAAAAATGGGTTGTATATTTTAGTAATACACATATCGCAAAAGTGCGTGAAGAGATGGTACCCTTATTTGACCATTCTGTAAACAATGAATCTGCTGATCAATTAAAATTCTCTGTGGCTGAAGTAAGAGGGGATATCCTATCCCCCCAAAAAAAACAAGGCAGCAGGACAACATAGACTGTAAGCAGAAGTATTTCTCCATAACCCGTTTTTTTGGTCTCATTTATTGGCACCACTATTAACTTTGATAAGTCATCATTTAATTTTACTATGTGATTAGAATCAAGGTGTTATTGTTCCATTATTCCAAAAAGTTGACAAGCAGGAACCTAAAAATTATATATCCTGTAGCACAAAAAATATACACTAGATTGATTGTAAATAGATTAAATACTTGTGTAGAAAAGAATGAGCTGATCTCAAAATTTCAATATGGAATTAAGAAGCAATGTAGCACTATAGATTTAATCTTTACACTAAATTATATTACTGATGTGTATGTAGAAGGGAAAAGAGGGCCTATATACATATATTTTATTGATATAAAATCATCCTTCGACTCGAACAACAGGGTAATACTATGAGAGATCCTTGAAAATTTGCAGATAGATAAACAACTTTTGGCCATTTTGAAAATGTTGCAAACTAGTACCACTGCTAAGGTCAGATATACTAAAGATGGGGCACTTTAAAAAAAAGAATTACTACAGGAGTTAAGCAGGGTTGTTTGCTAGCACCCCTTCTGTTCAATTTATATATTGAAATAGTAGCAAAACGGATTGCAAGTATAGATACTTTTGCCCCACCATAAATAATAAAGAAATAAACATGTTATTATATGCAGACAATGCAATTATATTATCACAAACCCCACTTGGTTTGAAGAGAGGAATCTCCAATATTATGTCATCCTTAAAGGAATTAGATCAGGATTTAAATGTGAACAAATCGAAAATCATGATAATTGGTAAAACTAATGTTAAAAAAGATCATTGGGTTATTAGTGGGATAAAGTTAGAAGTTGTTAAAGAATACAAATATCTTGGTTTAACTATAGATAGAAATCAGTCTTGGAAACCACACTTAATAGAATTAAAACAAATAAATACTATAAAACAACAGGGGCTATAAGGTCATTTGCTAATAAATTTGCAGGAACAGTTTTAAGGCACTAAAAACTACATTCACAGCTAAAACTGTTAGCCAATCAATGTATGGAAGTGACATCTGGGATGTTTATATTAATCACACAATTTATATTAAGGCAATGCAAAACACATTTATCAAGCACACTTTGAATATTACTAGGAACTGTCCTTCATCATTTTTAAAGGTGGAAACAGGTATGTTACCATTAATTACTAAAATTCAAATAAGGGTAATTAATTACTGGGGTTAGCTTAAAGGATAATGAAAGACTTCTAAAATTACGCTGGTGGAACTTTATTACGAAGTCTCAACATAAAACAACCAGGGATAGCTGGTTTGTAAGATTAAATATGATATTTAAAAAAGTAGGACTGTAGGAGTTGTGGTCAGATAAGGTAGTCCAAAATTCAGCTAAATTTGTGGATGATGACACCATAAGATTAAAAGATATAGCTATCTCCAAGGATTTAGAAAAAATCCATGATATAGATAGATATGGTCACTATACTGGTGCTAAACAGCCCAGGGGTATGGAGAAATACTTAATGATCTATGAAAACAGTTGCCATAGAAATAGCCTTTGCAAACTTAGGTTAGACACATTATGAGTGGATATGTCACATTTAAAGCAGGGTTATGGTAAAATTAATGTGCATAACTGTAAATATGTTAATATGGTATATCCAAAAATGTTACACGCCATCTTTAAGTGTGACTGCTGGAGAGAAGAAAGGAATAAAGGGTGACACCTCTATGCTCTTCAGTAAGATATCAGGCAACTATTGCTAATCATGCGAATTTATTAAAATGAGATAAATCGGTAGGCTTCATGAAGGGACGCTCTTCAGCGGATCATCTGCGTACGTTATCCCATGTCTTCTCAGCTTCCAGTGATGCTGACTTCCCTGCAGGTTTGGTCTCCTTGGACGCCGAGAAGGTGTTTGATGGGGTGAATTGGAGTTTTCTCTTCAAGGTATTGAGTGCCTTTAACTTTCCTCCGGTATTCATCTCTTGGGTTGTTGCATTATATAAATCCCCTATAGCAAGAATCACAGCTAACGGGGCCTTCTCAAACAACTTCTCACTCCATTCAGGTACTAGGCAGGGTTGCCCCCTATCGCCTCTCTTGTTTAACCTATATCTGGAACCCCTCATCCAAGACATTCTCCAAAATATCGCTATACAAGGTATCAGAGTTGGGTGTCATGAGATTAAACTCACTGTGTATGCAGATGATCTGCTGATATATCTCTCCCATCCGGTTTCTTCAATACCACCCTTACTGAATGAAATAGCTAGGTTCAGTGTGCTATCCAACTACAAGTTGAATGCTAGTAAATCCTTATTTTTCCCATTAAACCCCAAGGTATTTAAAGATGACATTAGCTCCCTAGGTATAGGTTGGACTCCTAGAGTAATTAAATATCTGGGCATAAAGCTATCCCTCAACCCCTTAAGGTGGGTCAAAGATAATCTGGACTCTCTGTCACAGGTTATCATGCATGACCTGGACAGATGGTCTAAACTTCCCATATCATTATGGGGCAGGATTAACATTATTAAGGTAAATGTATTTCCTAGAATTTATTACCCCTTATCCCTTCTCAACTCCTTTATCCCCATGCGCTGGTTTAAGAAACTGCACAGTATATTTACCAGATTTATCTGGGCAGATAAACATCCTCGTTTGGCCTATCATAAACTAGCTGCCCCAAAATCTGAAGGTGGGCTGAGGATTCCCCATATGGCACTATACTACCGGGCCAGTCATCTAGCATATTGTTTGAGATGGATCTCCCCAGGCCCTGAAATGGTACAACCAGTGTGGCTTAAGATTGAATTAGATGCAATTAAATCTAATCGCCTGGATCCCTCAAACTTATTTTACCTTAAGTTGTCTCATGTAAAGATGACCAACTGCACCACAATAAGTACCTCTTTAAAAGTTTGTACACAGTTATGTTTATTTCTTCATTATTCCCTCAGACTGACTTAGCTCAGTCTATCTGGAATTCCCCATCTTTCACTCTTAATGGAAGGTGGATTCCTTCTCACTGGTTGCCTCAACTAGGCGATGGAGAACTGCTTTCCCTGGTAGATGGGGAAGGGCACTGGTTGTCCTCACATGGAATTATTGACAAGTTTCGTATTCCAGGCTCATCTCATTTCAAAGTTATGCAGTTAAGACTCCTTCTCACTGTAGCCCTGGGGAGTTCTCCCCCCTCTCAGAAGGTATCAGCTTTGATTCCTGAAATCTCCCTATTGTCCTGATCTTCAGGCATAGTATCCAAGCTATACAGGGTGCTGTACTATAAAAAATACGGGGACACCTTTGGACCTACTAGTCTCTGGAACTCACTCCTCCCTCAATACCAGTTGGACTGGCAATCCATATGGAGATCCTGTCATAAGTATGTTTCCCAAGATAGGCTGCGTCTCATGCAATACCACATTCTACATAATATGCATTGTACCCCCATCAAATTAAAAAAATGGGGCTTCTTGAACTCTAATGCATGTACTAAGTGCCTGCAAGAAGAGGGTACTCTCTTGCACATGTTCTGGAACTGTCCCAAAGTTTCTTCCTAATGGAATTCAATTAAGATGTCCGTTGATCCCCTACTGGGGCTACGGGAGTATTTCACTCCAGAGGTGTGTCTTTTAGGGGACATGTCCCTGGTCAGTGCCAGAACTAGGAAATACCATATTTCTATGGTTGCACTCTCAGTGAAGAAACTTATACTAAGTCATTGGAAGGAACAATCGGCTCCTTCCTTCCAGGAATGGCTACATGAAATCACTGCTACCCTTTGAACAGAGAAGGTAATTGCAAGTCTTCATAACAGACTAGAAGCAAACAGCAGGATATGGGATCCCCTTCACACTTTACTCTTGTTACCTCACTGAACTTATATCACACTCTGGTTTTACCCATATGTACCATTGATTTATGCACTGCACATTAGGGCGATCAAATTTTGTTGCTGCTGTAAGGGGGGACGGGTGGAGGGGTGGGTGGGCAGTTCTCACTGTTTTAGAGCTATGTCACAATTCAAATTGCTGTAACTGCCCTTTGTAATGGAAATGTATTAATAAAGCTTAAATTGTAAAAAAAAAAAATTAGATAAATCAAAAGAAATATTTGGGCTTGCTAAATTCCTAATGGCAGTTAACATTTAAAAAGCTTACTCTAAATGTGCAATATCTTGTTAAATAGAGAATGTAGGAATTGTTTCTTTTTTAATACTATAAGAAATGTGTGTATTTTAATAAGCATGGAATGTTATAAAGTATGTAATTGTATAAGTTTGTACATCAATAAACTTTGATTTTGATATTTAGCATAGTTCTGCTACAGATATTTTTTTCTTTAGATGCATCCTTCATGGTGTCCTTTGACTCTACTTTATTTTGTAATTTTATTCATGCATCTAAAGGTGACATGGGGGGAGTTATATGCATATTTAATATATCCATATGGGAATATAGTCAATCAATCAATCAAGCAATCAAGTCTTTATTTAACCAGGCGTTCATCGTTGAGCAGAAGCTCATTTGCAAGATGGACCTGAGTGGAGCATGAACAATTGTATATACAGGTCAACACAGGTATTTACAAGGCAATACAGATAATACTCTTTACAGAGAGGAAGAAAAAGAAGTTCATATGTATGTAGAATTATACAGATATTGTACAGATTACACGGTATTTACATACATAGAAATGTTCTATAGGAAGATAAGCAGGTTATCTAAGGTTGCAGGAGGAAGTAGGAAGAAAAAAATAAAAATAAAATATACACCAGGTAGAGGTGAAGGTAGAGAAGAGAGGGAGGAAGTAGGGAGAAAGGCTAGGAGGGCACGGTGCACAGAAGGAGTTGGTAAAGCTGTATGTGTAGAGAAGGTGGATGGAAAAAGGTATGTGTGGTAGGATTGAATGCTATTAATGCACGGGGCATGGTAGGATGTCACAACCCAGGGTAGTGAGCTCCTATCCGAGGTTAGGAAAGGAAGAATAAGGGGATGGATGGGCCTAGTGTTGAAAAGACAGGGGGTTAAGAGAGAGAACAATTAAGGGCCCTTGATAGAATGTTGTGGAAGATATTGTAAGCCGACGTAATCTTTTTGGCCAGGTAGAAATCTTGCCACTCAGGGGAGTACTTAAGCTCCTTTAGGTAGGCATGTTCATTGAAGTTGCGCCTGGATCTCTTCATAGAGAACTTGCTGATGGGTGCTGGGTTGTTGGTGGATCTTACTCCCGAAATAAAACAATGGTCGCTGGCATCTGAGAAGAAGACATCAACGTGGGAGAAGAGATGAGGTTTGCTCACCATTAGCAAATCCAAAAGTGTACTTTTACTGGGGTTCTTCACGTTTGGGCATGTTGGTTCAGTAATAAGTTGCATCATCCCATGTTCATCACAGAAGGATGCAAGGGGGGCAGCTGTGTTAGAGAGCCAGTCAAAGTTGAGGTCTCCTAAAATAATAGTTTCTGGCAGCCCCTGTCCCAACTCGTCCTTAGATATGACACAAGCTGTAGGCCAGCAGATGGTGGTCTGTAGCATCCTATTAAGCAGAGTGCAGTAGTCTGTGTAATTTCCACTTTGAGAATTAGGCATTGATAACTGGCGACAGATGCCGAGGATAAGCAGGAGGCAGAAAATTTGTCTTTACATAGATAGCTACCCTCCTCCTCTGGCATGCCTATCAGCTCTGAACAAGGCATAGTTGGGTATGTTTACTTCTCTATCAGTGGTGCTGGGTCTAAGCCAAGTTTCGAAATCACAAGTATGTCAGGAGAGGTATGATTTACCTAGGTTTGTATTAAGGTTATCTTTTAAGGAGGCTACATACGTTAATATGCAAGAAGCTTATTCCTTTTAAATTTGCTAGTTCTGCTGGCAAAGCAATAGCTTCTGGGGCCAGGGTTGAGTTCTACGTTGCCTGGAACAAAGCAGGAGGATAAGTAGGATTTTTCTAAGAGCGCTAATTATAAGCTTGTAATTCCTGCCTTTCTCCCATCTAGTAGATCTGATGTTTTTAGGGACTGGAAAGTAGCCACCATAGAAGAGCTGATCTGTTGTAGCAAGAGCTAGTACCCCTACCACAATAGGCGGGGAGGAGATAGAAGTCTGCGTGGTGGGCCTTGTGGTGGGGGAGTGTTATAAGTACTACTGGTATGTGTGGTCCAAGAGCAGGGTTCGAGGTATTGGTACTTGGAATCACAGATGCAATTAAAGGATAAGTTGCCATGTGGTATACAGCACAAGGTGCCATTGTAGACCAAACATGATGGTAGTTCAGGTGTCCAATGCTGGGCAGCTGGTATCAGCAGAAGAAGGGGCAGTAAAAGGAGCCATATAGGGCCCGACATGATGGTACCTCAAAAAGGAGCCACTCAATTAGCCCAGGGGCCAGTGGGGTTGCTGGATTAATGCAGCTTATCAGTAGCTTTCCAATCCAGGTCGACCCAAATTTGATAGCATTAAAGATATTTAGTGGTGAAGGCACAGCCAAGGAGAGCCTATGCATTTTAGTAAGGCGAGGCCCTGAGAGTTGGATCCCGTAGGCTGGATAGAGAAGAGTGGGATCACGAGCTAAGTCTCTATTGGTGGGGCACTGCCAGCAGGGATGGACTAATATTTGGCAGGAGCTACTGAATTTAATAATTAGCAAAGGTGGGGGAGGGGTGGTCGAAAAAGTTGCGGCAGTTGCCGTACCTTGTAGGGCCTTGGATCCATGTCTGCAGTCTCGAGCATCGGCTAGAGGGGCGCCGACCGTCCGGTAGCCGGGAATCCCGTGGCTTAGTGTACTGTACTAATACTAATAAACTATACTAATAAAGTGTACTGATACTAATCATTTCACTTGTTCTCTCCTGGGTCCAAACCTGGGATGCAGTCTTAAAAAATCTTCACCACAGTAACTCCCTTTATGCAGGTATCTGTCTTCTCACAGGACTCTTATAGTTGTGCATTTCGGTACTCCTTATGGATTTTATTTTTCACCATCCTGCTTTAAGTATGTAATTGTGTTTGTGGTATTTTGTATAAAGTTGGTATTTATTCCATTGTTTTTAACATTTTATTTATACTTCACCTTGTGTGTTCACTTTATTGTCACAGACTTGTGATGTCTCTTTGTGTATTTAAGGTGCCACCTCTGCTATATGGGCATGTCTTTTGAAAATGGACTTGTGTCCAAAACATGTTAAGATGTGCCATTGCACTGGTACTTCAATAAACCTTAGCACTGTTGTTAAAATGAAGTGAGCAGTGTCTTCACTATGGTGGTGGTGAGTGCAGACTTTATTGACTTTGTGCTGTACAAGCGGGAGGTGATAGTGGGAGTTGAGAGATGAAGAAGTTTGGTGTTGAGTCCATCTGGACTCTTGCCCTTGCAATGGTTTAGGGACAGGAGGGCCTTGAGAGCTCAATTGCACCATGGTGCTTCTTGGTGCTTAGGGACTGAAGATGTAAATGGCAAAATAGGCTTGAATAGGCTGCATCATTAGCACTATGATGTAATCAAGTACCCAAGACAAGAGGTGGCCAGACAATTAAAATTGGTTGTTTTCCAGGTTGAGATTAGTGAGTGGCTGACATGTAATATGTGGGCAGATGAACACTTAGTTGTTTAGAACAGGTGTAGGTGCTTCATTTGGGGAAACAAGCAGGAAGGCTGGGAGCATAAATTAAAGATACCATGCATGCGAGGGAGGGTGGGTGGTGAGTGGTTGAGTTATTTTTTGTGGTGCCATGCACCAGTGCCACAAGCCAAAACCAGCCTGCTATCTCTCAGTGTGCCTTGCTTCAGTACCTGGGGAGTTTTCCATGGCTGCAATCCTACAGGGAGCAGTGTAGGGAAGGCTCCAACTTCTGTCCTCAAAACCCTGTTGTCAGCTGCTGTGTGGTTCACTTCTGTCAGCTAGGAACTGGGGAGTTTTCAACAGCCGCAATCCTATGGGGAGCTGTGTTGTAAGGGCTCCATACTCTGCCCTCATGACCCAGTTGTCAACTGCTGTGCAGCTCACAAAAGTGAGCAAGGAGCTGGGGAGATTTCCATGGCTGAGATCCTATGGGGAGCTGTGTGAGGAGGGCTCCAACCTCTGCTATTGTGACCCTGTTGTCAACTTCTGTGTGGCTCAAAGAAAAATATATATATATATATTATATTTATATATATATATATATACACACACACACACATATACACACACAGATGCACATGATGGAGTTGTTTTTTTTTAAATAAGAAACGTCATCACTACACTTTTTTTTTCATAAATGCAAATTATATCAATATGCTTTCCGAATAGCAACATGAAAAATGAAAACTATATCTTTGTATGCTTCAGCTTTCTAACTTTATTTTAGGATAAGTTTTTGTCCCCAGTGAGGGAAATGCTTGTTTGTTAAATTATATGTCTCTTCACAAAATCAGATGTAAACGTGCATGGGGACTCAAGTTTTTAAATTCTGTCACTACTTTATGTGTGGATTTATCCAACAGATATATCTGGCTGCCATCTTTCTAAGAAGTAGGTCTACTTTTGAATTTATAAATATAATAGACTCTGATTTTAGGAATGTAAAAGGCATTTAAATATAATTATTAAGTTGTAAGTTGTAAAGTAGCAGGCTGTCTGTGAGACTTTTTTTTAAATTAGATGGTATAGCTTGTACTTAGCTATAACTAATCTTAATACTAGACTTTGCTTGCTACTTATGCATTTTTTTCTCCATTTTAGTGTATCATTTGGATGTATTGAACAGAGGAGATCGTGTTACTCTACATTTAATTGGAACCCTTCAGTGGACTTCCCTGGGGACTTTCGAGCCACCATAGAGCCTGGTAAATCCCGGCTTTCAGCTTAAAGATTTAATTCTCAACTTGGGCCTTTTACGAGACTTTAGATTGTAAGGTTCAGAGATTTAAATCTGAAGAGATGTTTGAAGTATTTGTTCTCAGAAGAGGACCTGTATTGAAGTGGTGCTTGAAGCATTTGCTCTCAGAGGAGGAACTGTACTGAAATTCTACTGCTTGCACTTTTTGGTCTTACAACTGTGTAATTAAGGATTCAAAAATGTTTTTTTTTTTTTTGTTATGCCTCCTATTACTAGTAGCAAAATGCCCATTAGTCAGAATTTGAGTCTGATTAAGCAAGAAAGGTCATCTAAGGGTAGTCATAAAAATCCACTTTCTCTAAAAAAATTGGCCATGAAGTCATTCAGTAAAAAACACAATTTATTTAATAATAAGTCTATACTGCAAGAAAATAGTAGGAAAATTAAGGAGAAAAAGACCGCCACTCAATTAGCATCTACACCAAATGAAGGTATATTAACATTTTTCAATATTGTTCCAACTCATGATAAAAAAGATAATTTAAAGCCCACAACAATAATATACTTTGCAACTAATGAGGGGGCCATGTGTCATTCTATTAGTAATGCGGCAGACAGGTCTATTCTGCCCAAATGCAGGGACACTGAGCAATCTGTCAAGACCCATTATACTAAAATTGATTTTTCAGATATCTTTCATAACCTGACCATACTAGATGCAGAGGTGAAAAGTATGAGAGAAACTTTAAGGTCAGATTTTAGTGACCCTGTACAGACAGAAGTTGTTCAGTCTTGGAAAAAAATCTCATACAAATAAAAGAGATATAAAGGGAAATTCACTAGTGAAGTACCCCGGGGTGGGGAGAATCAGTTGTTGGAAGTTTCAGATCACTCAAGCAGAGCTGAACATACTAACACCTCATGGACAATGAGTCCAGAGATCAGAAGTATTGCTGACTTTGAAGGATTAACCAGGGATATTGTTAATGCATTGACAGATCCACTCAATTCTAACATTATTATGTTTAAACAATTACTGGATATTAAACAAGACTTTTCTTTCATCAAAGGGGTGTGCCTGGAAAACAAGGACAAGCTTGATTTGATGGGTAAAGGATTTGTGGGGGAAGATGAGGGAGAGATTATGTTTACTCAACATACTGGAGACAACTCAATTTTAGATCAACGTGTGATTAACACCTCTCTGGGCCAAACTCAGAGTTGTAATGATCAATTTTATCAGGAGACTTATCAGAAGTCTTATATCTCAGGACCTAATGATTCTTCAAGGGTGAAATACATCTTTTTAAAGCAGTCAATTATTAGTAACGGTTTGGAGTGCATAATGCTACCTAATAGAAATTTAAGAGACACCAGTATTTGTAAAGAAATGGTAGATAAGTTTCCAGTTTTATGGGAAAAGGAGGAGAAGCAAAAAGGATTTAGAGAGATTTTCAAGGTTAGTAAAGCAAGTGTAGATGCAAGTGCAAGAGTAAGTGCAAATGCAAGAGCACTAAGGGGAATAGTATAAAAACTGATGGATACAAAGTGAGAAAGGGAAAAGATGGAAAGGAAAGTAATGAAGCATCTGTAAAATTTAAAGGATTTCTTAAAACAACTATAAGTCAAACAAAAACAGATACTGTTCCATTATCTTTGAGTGCTACAAGCATTAGCCCAGATTTAAATGAACATCAAGGACAGATAGAGAAAGTAAGCAAAAGCAGCACTAAAAAGGGAACTAGTTTGGAGAAGTTGGAAAAATCAAAGATAAATAAGATAAATAAGAACATGTCAAATAAAAAACCTGCATTAGTAAATAAGAGAGATAATATTATGACACAAGAATTTAGTTTATCGAATAGTCAGGATAGAATGACTCAAGATGACAACAAAAGTTTTAAAAACCTTTTGTTAAAATCCTTAGGGAGTGATTTTGTGTTACCATTATTTAATGTGTCATGTATTCCACAAGAAACTCAAGACAAATTAACGGATTTACTGAGCAACTTATTAACAACTTTATTGGATGGTTGTATTTTAGCCAAACATTGTATCAGTATAATTAGACCAATCTCAACTCTGGAGCTAGTTTTGTTGGTTTCCAATCAATATCATCTTTTAAAGGCAGCTGGTAAAAAAACTAAGGAGCTTGAGACAATGGGGATTATTGTTGGGGATTTACTGACTATGAATGAACTGTTTCCTGAATTTTACACCGCCAATGGATATGTAGTAAATCAGCAGGATACATTAGTCTCCATCTTTGGATTAAAACAATGGTATAAAGAGGATACATTTAATTTAAAAAGTAAATTGATAGACTTCTTGGGTCTCTGCTTGGGAACTTCTGTTGGCAGTTCTGAAATTGACAGTGTTAAAAGATTAGAATATGATGGACAGGTTGTTTTTAAGGTTAAACAAGAAAGTTTGGTTAGTGAATTAAACAGGAAACAGATCATTTTGGATCAGTTAGGTATTCACCTTTGTATTGAAAATATTAGAAGTAAATCTGATGATCTTTCTCCATTCATTCAGCAGAAGAGAAAATGCTGGGAGATTATGGTTGAGACAGCCAATAGATATGAAATGTTATCTTCATTGAATCAATGACAAACAGATTTTGTTAGAGGGAGGCCACAGAGATTAACCCATAATTCTCAATTTATGCCTGATCTCAGTAGACCAGAATTGTCTATAAATAATTATGACATGTTCAAGATTTTGTCTTGGAACATGGCAGGACTTGGGGAGAAGTTGGGGTATCCAGAATCTATTCAGTATTTGAATCTATTTGATCTGATTTGCGTGCAAGAAACATAGGCACTTTCAAACTCAAGACAAGAACTCATGGCTCATAATTAATGTCTACCATAATCCTGTTAGAAGTAAATATGGCAATTTAGACCTGTTTACCTCTCTTAATGATGTAATGGTAAACATTCAAAATGATTTTCCTGAATGTGGATTATTAATTATGGGTGACTTTAATGACAGATTAGGCAATTTAAGGGCATGTAATAAAGATATAGAGGAGGTTTTGTCTCTAAATGAGAATTTAAAAGTACAAATATTAAGAAATGCAAAGGATCCCGTAATAAAACGTGGAATTGAGCTCACAGGCTAATGATAGACAGGAATTTATGTCTATTGAATGGAAGGATATTGCAGGATTCAGAGGGTGAATATTAATTTAGGGGGAGCAATGGCTCATCAGCCACTGATTTTGTATGGGTAGATTTAAATCTAATTGACCAGTGCTATTCATTGTATTTGAATCCAAGACCTGAGAGCCAGCATCTAGGAGTTGAATTTAGCTTAATTAGGAAATCTGGTACTATTAAACCAACCAAATATGAACCATTATTGATCCAGCTAAGAAAGAATAGGATTGAGTGGGATATGATCGAAGCACTGAATTTTGAAGAGATCCTACAAAATGCAGGTATCCTAAAAAGATTATCAGAATCAGTGGGCAATGCTTGTGCTAATCAAATAATAGTTGATAATAATTTTATTATAAATGCTGTAGCCCATATAATAACAAAAGAGATAAAAATAAAGAAGGAAGAAAGAAGGCCAACCCTGGTGTACCACAGAATGCAAACAAGCCATGACATATCTTAACAAACAATTTAGATTGTTAAAACAGCAACTGAATAAAGAGAACAATAAAACAATGAATCAAATAATGAGAACCTATAAGCTGGTATTAGTTAAAAATTAAAGGAAATAGGCCGGCCCGCTGACGCAGCGGTGGGATTTCCGCTTGCGACGCTGGCGACCCGGTTTCGGGAACGGACCCGGCCGCCGGAGGGTCGGCCATGGGAGAGGGATCGAGTCCAGGGGCAGCTCTCCTACTCTGGGGAGGGTGTGGCAGTGATCGGTGCACTGGGGACCCCTGGCGGAGGCCGGGGTGTGCCCAAGCATCCAACGTTTACGTGTTCCTGGGAGGTGAGGTGGGTGGTGATGTGAGGCATCAAGGAGCGTGGGCCCGCCTCCACAGAAAAACCAGAAAAACAGCTGAGTGCCTGCCGCCATTAATGAAGCCCGACGCGGCTTCGATATATTCCCAGGCCGACCCTGACCTAAAACTACATGCCTGGGACATTACCTCAGTTGCGTGGCCCCCACCTGGGGAAGGCATCGGGGTGGCTGATTTGGGGACAGAAGCCAGTGAGCCGTGAACGAACGGATGTGAAGGTGGCAGGTGGCTCGAGGGGGAAAAAGTAAAGTGAATTGCAAAAAAAATAAATAAATAAAAGGAAATATGCCAAACAATTATGGATGGAATTAAAAAGGGTGGTCCACTCACTTGGTATTACTTGGTATGAATGAACAGAAGAAGGCCAGAGCCCATCGACACTGTTCCCCACACTATGTGGGACATTATTTATCTATTATCCCCCAACCAAACATTGAATTTGTTTTTAAAGACAGTGGCACTAGTTGCCTCTACAAATTCTTGTGGCAAGGTGTTCCATACAATGGATGCTCTTATTGGAAAAAATTTTCCCCTTTTGCTGGTTTTATAAGTTTTACTTCAAGCTGTTTATTATGCAGTCTCGGAACATGTCTCCTTTTGAAGAGTGTTAGACCACATTTTTCCATTAGATCTGGTGAATTTATTAAATTAAAAACCATAAGCATATCACCTCTTAATCTTCCAGTTTGAAGAGAGAAGAGACCAGTAGCTTAAAGGATAGTAAATTATTTTGGCAAATTGTTAAATTTGGTGCTAAAACATTTGATAAAATTGAGGCATATATTGAACCCAGCACCTGAGAAATTTATTTTAAACAAATTTTTTGTAGGGATGAACCTGATTATCTTCTAAAAACAACACAACTGAAGATGTTGTCAGCATCGACATGTTCCCTGTAATGGTGTCACTGTACAGGGGGCCTAACGCTACAGGATGGTGATAGGTAGCATGGGTTCACACAAGAGAAGTTGTGCCAAATAAATCTGATTCACTTCTTCAACTGGGTGACAAGAGCGGCAGACAAATGATAAGTAGTTGGCATACTGTAACAAGACTTCATTAAGGCCTTTGATGTATCCCCTCACAGGAGACTGGTCAAGAAACTGAGGGACCTATGAGTAGAGGAAAGGATAGTAATATAAGTGGAAAGCTGGATGAGGGTTTGTATACAGAAGGAGGTGGTCAACAGTGAGTTTTCTGATGTAAAGAAGGATAGAAATGGGGTTCCTCAGGGTTCATACCTGTGGCCTGTCCTCTATAACATATTTATCTGTGACAAAGGGGTAGGTGTTCTCGGTAAGATCTGTTTTTTTTTGCAGATGATACTAAGATCTGTAGTAGGGCTGACAGCAAGGGTAGGAGCATGTCATTGTTTATTTGTTTGTTGTTTGTTGAATTTTGTTGACCCAGTAAGCCCACTGGGCCTAGAAGTCCCTTTTTCAGGGGCGACCGGGGTGGGGGGATACAGATGGTAAGCAATTGAATTTGAACCAGATTAAGCTGTTGGTGGTATTTTTAGTGAATGAGGAAATTTGGCCAGGACATCGGAAATTCCCTACTCTTTCGATAAGTGCCTTGGGATCTTTAACATCCACCTGAACTACCACCAATCCAGGCAGATGGGACCTCGGTTTAATGTCTCATCCGAAAGACGGCACCTCAGAAGTGCAGCACCCCTCTCATGCTGCACTACAGTGTCAGTATTGGGATATTAACCCAAGTGGCAGATGTGGGAACTGAACCCACAGCGCTCTGATCTCCCGGCCTCAGAAGCGAGTGTGCTACCTACTGAGCCACTGACACTGACCCTCATTGAGGGAAAACCTGGACAGGATGGAAAAATGATCCAATATTTGACAATGGAATTTTAATAGAAAAAAGCAATACAATGCACCTTGGGAAAAATAAAACAAAATACCCGCTGGAGGAGGTAGTTACAGACAGCAGTGAAGATGAAAAGGATCTGAGAGGAATAATATCAGATAGACTGAAATCTACCATGCAGTACAACACAGCAGTCGGAAAGGTGAATAGGATGCTAGGTTGCATAGGAAGGGAAATCGGCAGTAGAAACATGAAGGTGATCCTTCCCCTGTACAGATACTAGCGTCCCAATTCCAAGTTGCGATACACATGGCACAAGGTGATTTATGCCAAACCCTATGGTGCATATTGCACCTTGTGCCATGTGTTACACAAGTTGCAATTACAAGATGTAGCTTGCGCCATGCCACATGCAGTTTGTGCCAGAGGTGGGCTATGCCAGCCACTACACCTGCAACCTGCTATAGCATGGCGCAAGGGTTGGTTACTGCAGCACCTGCACCCTAGAGTGAAAGGGTGGCTGCAGTAACCCAGGTATGCAATTAAAAGAACTGCAATGGCACTGTGGGTTAGACCAGCATGGAGGTGATCTAAGGGGCATCCATCCTTGCAAAAATATGGATGCCCACCCCACAGTGCCATGTATCGCACATTGTCATGCTCCATGGACCCCCCAGCACAGTGATGCCCCACCCCCCCGATTTCAGTGTGCCACCTGGGTCAGTACTGCACCATGCCCTACCTTGCCCCTGTGCCACCCAACCCATGCCCCTGGCCCCAGGGGACTGCAGCCATGTTACAGAGTGGGGGACTCCGGGGGGGGGCAGTTGATTGCGGTTTGAGACTTACTGCACCCTGGTCTATTATGTAATTCCTGCAGCTGCTAGAAGTCATGGGTAGTAGGTGCCGGGGACCCTGCCTGTCCTGGAATAGGTCATAGGGTCCCCAGTGTAGTGGTACATGGTGCAGCTTGCATACACCTGCAAGTTGCAGGAATCAGGCCCCAGTTGTGCCCATGTCTGGAGTACTGTATAAGGTTGAGGAACCCACACCTATGAAAGTATGGCAAAAAGGTAGAGGATGTGGGCAGGAGGGTGACTAAAATGGTCCTGGGAATGGGGGAGAAAACATATGAGGGGAGACTAAAGGACAATAACATGTACATCGTGGAGACTAGGATAGAAAGGGGGGACATGACTGAGATATACATGGGACAGACATGGCATCATATGAAGAACTGTTTGTCTTAATGAGCAATTCTGCACTTTAGCATGTATTTTCATAAATATGTTTCAGCTAGTACAATTTACTAGAGAATATTTTTTTTTTTCATTTTCAATGTTCATTTCCATGGTTTATAAAACAACACATCTTTCTACAAAATCCAAAAAGTCGGCATAAAAAACATTTGCCTCTACCCAGTTAACCTCATTGTGCTCTTGTTTATGACATCATAGTGTTTCCCATGACAACAAACAGTGGTGTTACAAATGGCAACTATGCTGTCAGCAGTGGAAAATCAGACACAAGTTTAAAGACTTGCTGAAATAAGTACAGCATTATCTGAAATATTTAGTAGGTCAACAGCAGGAAAAAGTAAAAAAAAATTGAAAACACTAAATTGTCAGTGTCAGTGGCTCAGCAGGTAGCACACTCACCTCTGAGACTGGGATATCAGAAGGCTGAAGGTTGTAACCCTTACACCAGGCACTTGGGTTAAATCCCAATACTGGAACTGCAGTGCAGCATAAGGGGGGGGTGCTGCACTTCTGAGGTGCCATCTTTTGGATGAGACATTAAACCAAGGTCCCATCTGTCTGTTCTAGTGGTAGTTCAGGTAGACGTTAAAGATGCCATGGCATTTCTCAAAACAAGTAGGGGAAGTTTTTATTGTGGAAATCGCACAATACTAGGGGTGATATACTGTAAAACTGTTTACTGTCATGCAAGATATATTTAGCGCGCTTGGCACTAATCAGCCACATTACGCAAAATTAATTTCACTCTCTGCAATTGTCTCTTAATTGAAAATGTGCAATTTTGGTAATTAGCACCATTCTATTTTAGTGCATTTATCAATTAGGCAAATTTAGCTATAATTATTTTACATTGAAAATAACCTGTATTACAGTATATATATAACCATTTACATTATTCTAAGTTTTTAGGTTAAGTCTTTTACTGCAGAAATAGCTGTGCTTCCTCCATACAATATAACTATCTTAAGTTTCACATCCCCTACTATTTTCCCCTTCACTTTTTTTTTCTCAAACTGTATATGTCCCCCTCTATTCACCCTTCTGGTGTATTTCTAGTATATATTATATATATATATATATATATATATATATATATATATATATATATATATATATATAAATATATATATATATATATACACACACACACACACACACACATATATATATAAATATATATCTTTGTTTGTTTTTAAATCCACCCCACCATTTTTTTCAGAATTTTCCCAAAGTATGTGCAGATTCTATTTTTTTTCTTTTTTTTGTAAAGTTGTTGTGTTTATCCTATAATTATTCTGACCAGCTCTTGCTGTGTTATATGTTGTTGCTGCATAGTCCAATGACTATGACTACTGGGATAGGAAGAAACAGGCTGTTGGTTAAATAGGATCTGCAGCTTATCCTCTAGGTAGGGAAATGGGCAGACTAGGTGGGCCAAGCGGTCCTTATCTGCCATCAAAGTTTATGTTTCTATGTTTCTATGACTGCCAGATATGGTATTTCAATATATTACCTATCAGTCATAGTGTACTGGGTATATATTTTATTCAAATCCCAGTGTGTATGCCAAGTATAAGAACCTCATATGTTAAATTTAGAAAAACTATTATCTTGTACTGTTTGCGCATGGAGTGTCCAAAACTTTATTACATATGGGCACTCAAAGAATAGATGTCCCTGGGTTTCTAGGACCATATTGTATGAGTATCTATGGCAATATCTATCCTCCAATTTCTTATGCTTGTGTTTATTTTTTACTACCAGTTTGCCATGGCATGCCAACCAGCAAGTATCCCACAAATATCTGGGGGTTGTTGTATCTGTAAGTTGTCGAACAGCCTGGGGAAAGTTCTGTAAAGTACCATTTGGAAAAATAATTGCCAAGAAAAGTAGGTTAATAAAAGATGGTCATACATCATTTTCCAAGATAATGTTTTTAAATCTTCTATCTTTACTTTCCACTGTCATTTTTTGCAATATAGCTCTGATGTAAACTGGGAAGGTGTCATTTGACTGTTTAAAATTCTGTCTGTTCATGGACCATTGAGGTAGCAAATATGCCAACCATTCTGATCTCCAGCCTAACCATATCCTAGGTCTGTCTTTTAAAACAGGGATAAGGCTAGAATAGCAAAATAAAGTATGAAAGAACAATAGTGGTTGTACAATACCTATCCCTCCTTGGAAAATCAGTCTGTATGTGGTATTTATTTTAATTGGGTTTACTCGACTACCCCATATGATACAAAAGAACACACTATAAATCCTTGTCTCCGGAGACACAGGGGGAAGAAATACTGAACTGATAAAAAGTAATATAGGTATAATAAAGGTTTTGATCAAATAAACCTTTTTGAGTTTGGAGATCTGCAGCTTACTCCAAGCTAGGGACCTAGTCTTGCAAATTGCTAGTTTATGTTCCCAGGTAAATATATCCATTTCTCTGGGGCCAAACATTATTCCTAAATTTTCTGCCTCATGGGTTGTTTTTACTCCTCATACCATGGGTACTTCCTGTAATCTGGAATCCCCTATAGCTAAAGCCTTGCTTTTAGGTAAGTTAGTCCAGACTTCTGTTGTTTTAGAATATTCCTGAAGTGTCAAAGATGCTACTTGGCCTTCCCTCTCATTACTTAAAAGTAGACAGAAATCATGCCATTACCTTCAGGGGTGGTGAAACAGGGAATACAATTATTCCCTCATCTTGTATCAACATTTTCTGAGTAAGAATGTCAATAATAAAGGTGTAAAGCAGGGGGCTCAATGGGCACCCCTGCTGAACACCTCTCTGAATCAATATTTTTTGTCCTGTGGTACCAATGATTAAAGGAAAGAAATGGACCTGTGTGTATAGGACCTGCAAACATTTTGTAAATGTAACTGGTATCCCTTAAAATTCTAAGATCTGAAATAAAGTAGTGTGAGACACTGCATCAAAGGCCTTTTCTTGATCTACGGCTATGACATATCATTGTAGTTATCCCATATGACCTCTAGAAAAGACATCTCTCAGACATATTACATTGTCTGTCAGACTATGGCCTGCTATGGCACAAGTCTGTAGTGGGAAAATTAGTTGTTGTGCCACTAAACCTATGATATCATATTATAGATAACAGTTTAAAATCAATGTTGAGTAAAGAAACTGGCTTCCAGTTGTTAATGTCTGTTGTGTCCCCCTTTTTATGTAATAAAACCAAACAGGCCTAAACCATTGGGCCTCTCGTATCCAGGTTTTACAAGATGTCATTAAATGTTTCCCTCAATAAGGGACTTAAGATCTCTTTAAATGTTGTATAAAAATTCAGACTAAGGCCATCTGGGCCTGGGGCAGTATTCCCTTTTAATTTATTTATTGCCTGAAGTACCTCTTCCTCACTAACCAGGGTGGCTAGGCACTGAAACTCTACTGGATGTAAAGGATCATATCACATCCTGCTAAAAAGTCCTGTATAGTGCCCTCTATCTGTACAGGTATACTAAAGGAAAAGGAGAGATGCTGTGAAATAACTGTGCCACCCATTCCTTTTTTGCACCCTAGAGTGGCAATCTTTGAAAATGTCCAGAGAAGTTTTAGTACCCTGTGTCCCTACTAGTTGTTCCATTCTCAGTGACTTAGCCCTATAATAGAGATAGCCTCTCAGTTCTACTTTTATCTAATAGATCTGTATGGAAAGATCCACATGTTCACAATTTTTTATGGATATATGTTTAAACAGTTTTTTGCAGAGTTGCAAGAACTGGAAGTATGTCTTATTAGTTTTGTTTGCCCATTTTTTTATAAAGTTATAATACAATTTTGGTATCTAACCACCAGTCTACTACTGTATCATACCACGCCACTACTGTAGCGCTGTCTTTTGAACAGTCTATAGTTTCTTATTGAACTTTTTGGTTGGTTAACAGTTCATTGTTTATGCGCCAATAGCCAGGCCCCACATTAGTGTTTTGTAACTGACCCAAATTAATGCATAATTCTAAATGGTCTGCTGTAGCCGTAGGGAGCATATCTGCCTTTAATACTTTCCAGTGTTTTGAAATGAATATATAGTCTATTCTGGATGAGAGGCTACCCCTATGATTGGTGTGCCCCCGCTTTCTGTTTAAGCTGCCTATCCGGATCAAGTAATATAGCAGTTTTCAGAATTTGTTTCAAGATGCTTGTGTCACAGAATAGTTTTGACATTTGTCCAGTCTTATCTATCAATTCTAGGGGGCAGTTAAAATCTCCTCCCAATATTATTTTCCTATGGATATGTAGGTAAAGCTGGATTAATCTGAATAGGTCACCCATAAGTTTTTCCATCTGTGGGGCATTTATCACTCCTATCCTGATATCTTGCTGTTGGTATTTTTTTGTTTTGTATACTCCTTTTATGCAGCGGGATCCCAAGGAACTCTCTCTAGCTACCCTCTATGCCCATTGCTCTATCTCCCTGTCTGAAGCTCACCAATTCCAGGCTGACCCAGCCCTGCAGATCCCCCGGCTCCAAGCCCTCTGAGGTGGGGCCACATTACGCACTGGTACTCTATCTACAATCCAATGTGCTCGGCTGGAGTCAGGTGAGAGTCCTGGATAGCGAGCCCGAGGGTGGGAGTGTGACAGAGACACAGAAGACATCTTTTCCTATCCCCAAGGCTGTGGATTTTGTATGTAAGTGGCTGTTTTCCCCTAGGAGTGTGGAGATGCAATGACACTAGCACAGAGGACCCATAGGCAGCTGCTACACTCCTCTCCTATGCTTTCCAGGCACAAGTATTTACTCCAGTCTCAGCCGGGGGGTCTCTACTGCTCCAAGAAACCCTCAATCCCTCCCCAGGGAGAGGAGATCAGTCCATCAGATGCTCAATCCCCTCCCTCTCCTGCCGACTCCTAGTACCCGAGCTTGTTCCTGAACTCAGGTCACCAGTGTGGCACGAGGTGTGGCGACCAGCACCTCAACCCTCAGCACCACCAGGCTGGCTTTTTGTTGGTATTATATGTCCAGAACAAGAGCCCAGCCTTGTACTACATTCATAATCTTCTGAATTTCTGCTGGCCCATTAAACAGTAGCCCCACCCCAGAGCACAGCTCCCTTCCCAAAGACCACACTGTAGGACCCCATAGCCAGAATTTCTGAGCCTGATAAATGTAGATTTTCAGATCTTAGCTGAGTGTCCTGAAGCAGACAAATCTGTGCCTGGGAGTCCTGTAGAGCTTGAAATGTAATGCATCTTGTTTTATAGTTCTTGGTGCTGTTTACATTTAATGAAACAATGTTCAGTGTGTCCCCCCTTGATGCTGACATGAGAAGAGGTTACTGGGGGCCTGTCTTTTTACTGTCAGGATTTTTTTGTGTTTTTTTTCCCCACACTTTCTGTTTTTCTATCAGATTCCCTTCTACATCCAAAGTATCTTTCTGTGAGGTTGCTATAGATGACTCTGAATCTTCCTCATCCTGTGCAGAATGTTCCTGTAGCATGGAGTATTGTTTGTGGTTTGTGATCCAGCTATCTTAGGTAATTTGGATTTTGGAATATTTCTGGATGATCACCTTTTCCCTCTGATCATCTGAAAGCCATCTGTGTGGGGGGGGGGCTGGCATGGTGACCTCTGGTTGTTCCTGTGCAAATGTGCCTTCCTGTTCTGGTACCTCCAGGTCTTCCTTATGCTGCTCTGCAGTATCTAGTGTAGTTTCCATGTTGCAGTTTGAGTTATCAGCATGTCTTCGGTGTCCTCAGGACTAACTCCAGGTGGAGGTTGTAGAAGGTTGCTCAAAGACTGGGCCTGTGGAGTAGCTGTAGCAGTTTGCTTCTCCTGTGCTGTATGCACTATGTCGTCCTGGTTCCAGAACATGCTTTTGTTGTGCACTGCCCAGGGACACTGTAAAAATAAATGGCCCATTTCTATGCATAAGTTGCACTTGGGTGAGTTTCTGCAACAATTGGTGGCATGACCTGTTTGCAGACAAAAATTACATAACAATGCATCACACGCATTGCTTAAGTGAACAAAGGAGCCACACCTATTACATGCTTTCAGCTGTACTGGGTAGAAATAAACCCCACTTTCCAAGACTAGATAAAAACAGCTTGGTAAGTGTATAGGGCCTTCCTCAGTCATATAGTTTTATTTTTATTTTCTACCCCCCGTCCAGATACATTCACTGTCCAAAATTGGTACTGGCCGCTCCAGGAATTCAGCTCTTTGTTTGACCCAGCGTAAAATGTCAGATATGTGACCATTTTCATTCTGGAATATGATTGTGATAACTGAAGGTCAAACATACATACGTAGATACTGTACAATGAAGCCAGCAGAAGAAGGCCATTTGATCTATCAAGTCTGCTCATATTGCAGGGTCCGCAGCTTGAGCTAATGTCCCACCCTCCCTCCCACTTCTCCCATTCTCCCTACCCAGGATACTTACCTTCTCCCATGCCTATCCTAGCCTCTCTTAAAGTTGCCCACTGACTTCAATGAGATGACCTCTTCTGGCAGCACATTCCAAGTGTCTACCACCCTCACTGTGAAAAAGCGCTTCCTGACCTCCTTCCTAAACTTCCCACCCTCCAGCTAAAGACTAATGTCATGTTATGGTTGCCACTCAGCTTAAAAATTCTCTCCTTATCAACCTTATTTATTCCTTTCAAGTACTTGAAGGTCCCAATCATGTCCCCTCTCTCTCCTGTCTTCCAGGGAGTATTGCATTTTATTGTACTGTCTTGTATATTGGTATTGTATTTCCAGAATAAGAGCCCAGACTGATACTATATCCATAATCTTCTGAATTTTTACTGGCCCATTAAACAGTATCCCCACCCCAGGGCACAGCTCATCTCCCAAGAAGCTCACTGTAGGACCCCTTGGCCAGGATTTTTCAGCCTGATAAATGTCAGATTTCGATCTTAGCCAAGTGTCTTGAAGCAGACATATCTGTGCCTGGGAGTCCTGTAGAGCTTGAAATGTAATGAATCTTCTTTTATAGTTCTTGATGCTGTTTACATTTAATAAAACAATGTTCAGTGTGTCCCCTCTTGATGTTGACATGAAAAGAGGTTACTGGGGGCCACCTTTTTACTTTCAGGGTTTTTTTCTGTTTTTTTTCCTCACTTTCTGTTTTTCTATCAGATCCTGTTCTGCATCCAAGGTATTTTTCTGTAAGGTCACTATAGATGACTCCAAATCTTCCTCATCCTCTGCTGAATGTTCCTGTAGCACAAAGTACTTGTTTGTGGTTTGTGCCTTATTAAGGGAATGGCTATGCATGGAGCCCATAATGAAGACTGCTCGAGAGATGCATATTTCATCCAGAAGTTTTCCAGTTACACTGATGTATTGAAACTAACGTCAAATATTGTATCCTCAGAAATGTGAATTTGTGCAAAGATGTCTGAAGCCAAAAACTGCATTGACTCTTTTAATAGCTTTCTTGCCAAATACACCCTATTGGGTTGTACTATACATTCAGTCCACTTTGATATTTTAATCAAACAGCATTTCCTCATATCCTGGGTTTGCCCAGGTTAGCAAATATAACAGCCATTCAAAATCTTGGGGTGTGTATCCTTGAAGTGTTTGACCTTCATGATTAGATGTGCTCTTTGCAAATGCCTTTTTATTGATGTTGTCCAGAACTGGCCCCTCACTTTTCCTCTGCTAGCTTCCTGATGACAAAAAGTACAGACAGCAAAGCATTCATTTTTGAGACTAATATGAAAATAGCTCCACACAAATGAGGTGGAACATTTTGTCATCATGCAGGGAACTGCATCAGTTTTGATGGCAGTTGTTTCTGGCCCTGATTCAGGCACACTGCGGCTGTCCCCAGAGCAGCTACCATTATTATTGATTATTTTTCCACTACTGGCAGTGGCTAGTTGTGGTTCTTGCTGTGTGTGTTTTTTCCTTTTGGATGGGGGAACCCAGGTGGCATCCTCTACCTCCTCACTATCGCGTTCTGATTCATCACCTTAAAAGAGCATAACTGTGATACATCAATGCCTTGTTCATGTACATTTCCAACTTCTTCTTCACCAGTGGTCCTGCTTTAAGATGAAGGAACCCAATATGCATGAGTGGCATATCATGGAGTGCCATGTCTAGTAGTACTAAACTAATCATTTTCCTTGACTTTCTAAGTCTGTTTTGGCTACCTTTTTTTTTTGTTTTACTTTTACCTGTTTTCTTTCTGGCTATGCCAACAGTGCTGCACTGGTTGATTCAGAGGATTCACCAATATTCTTTACTGTTTTGTGTTGTGTTGCTTCAGCTTTATGTGGCTGTGTTGCTTCAGTTTTGTTCTGGCTGTGTTGCTTCATTTTCATCAGTTGTATTAATTATATCTTTAGCAGTGAATTTCACTTTTTTTCTGAATTTGTTTTTGGTAAATATTTTTATTATTACATGCACATATTTCAGCCATACTGCTGATTTTGGTCAGATGTTACATTTCCAGAACACACTCTGATTCGGAATCCATTTTGAGGGTCCCAGCTTAATTGCTTACTTAGCAGTATTAGTTAGGAAGCAGAGATGGGTAACACAGAGTCTGATTCATGACCACCTCTCCACAATCTGTATGGCACTCTGACCTAGTAGTAGTTCAGGCACAGAGATGGGCAATACAGTCTACACTATGGCAATACAATGTAGTAGTATTTCAGGCACAGAGATGCACAACACAGACTCTGAGACATGCCACTCTCTTACCAATCTGTATGGCTTTATGACGCAGTAGTAGTTCAGGCACAGCGATGGTCAAAACAGAGTCTATTCTATGACAGTATGACCTAGTAATAGTTCAGGAACAGATATGGGCAACACAGAGCCTGTGACATGATCCCCCCTTCACAATCTGAATGGCATTTTTTGACCTAGTATTAGTTCAGGCACAGAGATGGACAACACAGAGTCTACACTACAGCATTATGACCTAGTAGTAGTTCAGGCACAGAGATGGATAAAACAGAGTCTACAGCAGTATGATCTTTCAGGGCAGTGCATAGATGGGGTGATACCCACTTCAAAGTATATATGGCACAATAAGTCCCCCACTCATAATTACTGTAGCACTATGACCTTCAGACAGAATTCTCAAGTTCTGCCTGAGTCTGCTCCCCTTAATATTTTTCTGTACTCAGTTGTTGTCTGCTGCTGAATTAGTTGGCCTCTTTGTCTCTCTACTCTTTCTCTCTGACTAATGAAAAACAGGTGTTTCATTTTTTTACTGTGGAGCCTACAACGTCTGCACTCTGCAGTTGTCTACTCTACTCTTTGCTTGTTGTCTGCTGTTGAATTCATTGGTATCCTCTCTACTCTCTCTCTCCCTCTCTCTCTCTTTCTAACAACAAGTTAATTTTTTTACAGGTTACTCTGCTGCATGTTTGCATTCTAGTGTAGACTGCTGTTGAATTTGTTGATCGTTTTACTCTCCCCTCTCTCTCTCTCTCTCTATCCCTCTATCTGACTAAGGAAAGAAGAAAATGAAAAAAACACTGTTTTGTTTTCACCAGTTTTTTTTGGGGGGGGGTCTCTGTGTATACACAAATGACTGTCTCCTTTCAATGCAAATCCCCAAATGTGCTCAATACATTGCTTCCTAGGGATGTCCCATGGTGGCTGACACACAGGATTTACTAGAACATGAATCAATCACAGAACAGAGACCTTTACTGGTTATCTCCTTTCAGTGTCTCAATATCATGAGTGTTTGTCTCTGTTGGTCATGTGGTTTTCCATGGACTCATGAGTATTTGTTAGAGATTGGAAAAAAAAAAGGTTTTTGTTGTTTCATTTCTTCACCCTTCCCTGCCCTGCCTTGTTTAGTGACCTGCATACAGTACTGGTGGTGAGAGTGTTATTTCTGGACTGGATCGCAATTCCAAACCGGCACAACTTGGCAACTTTGGTCAAGCCATGAAAGGCTCAGTTTTCACAGTCAGAGATGAGTCAGCCCAGTCTTGGGGGATTCAGAAGTGCAGCTGAGCCAGTTCACCCATCCCTAGCATAACACCACCTTACTTTGCCTTAACTAATCCAGTTTAGCAAATATGAAAATTAACAACATGGGAAAATTGTAGTTTTGTGTTGCCTGAGGCAAAGTAAATTGATTTTACCACTAGAGATACTGTTCTTGAATACAGCCCTGTGTACCTTCCCGGCTGAATATTCTAAAATAAAAAGTAAAGAAAACAACTCTAAAGTAGTTTCTACAGCATTTGTTTTATTATTCATTTAAGAAAGGACAGAAATGCACTACAATAAATATGCTTAGGCAACATGGTTCCATGTAAAAAAAGAGGAAAAAGTATACAGTTTGTGAGATTGATATAAAATGTACCTCCATTTTAATGATTTTGAGTTGTGGTGTTCCAATGGACTAAACAACTTTTCAAAGTATTAGTTCTAACTCAATGTTGGCATTTGACCCAAAGGATATCAAAAGTATTTATTGGTGCATGAATAATTTTTCTTGTCTTACAAGATGGTGACTGTGTTGTTTTGTTTTAGACCAGGTAAAAACATTAAACAATTACAATGTCTATTGTTTTTTAAATTTTTGTTATTTAATTTTTGTTTACCAGGTAAGTGCGCTAGCCAAAATTGACTATTTTCAGGCATGACCCAGGAGAGTACAGCAAGTATAAACAGATAGTTAACAATCCATAGGAGCAATTTCAGGTACATACAGAGGAGGGTTACAATCAAATAACAACAAGTATTACAAAGGAATAACATTACATACAGTAAGAGCTAAACAATAATTACATAAATGACCAGAAACAGCATTAGGCAAAACAATGTATCTAAAGGCAGGAAAGTAAAAATACATAGATAATAGTGGATGGGCAACCATGCACAACCAACGTGTTGTGCCACAGAGGGGTTCTGATGACATCAGTCCTCAAGATCAAAGCTCAAGAGGTCTTCTGTCATCAGAACCCTGAGGTGGCATAACATGATGGTTGGGCATGAGGTTGCCCATCCACTACTTTTTATAGTCTATAGTTTTTTAAAAGTAGGCATGAGTTAGACATTTTTATATTAAAAAAATTACTTTCACATTCTTCATTTCATTCCTTGTTGGGGGGGTTGCTAGGCTCACCATATGGTTATCAGAGGCCAGACATCCATTTTGTATAGAGCATCCACCTATTGGTTGATTTTCTGTGTGGGGGAAGAATTTTAGAAAAAAATGGCATCCGATTTCTCCCTAAGCGAGAAAAGATTTTCCTCTGAAGTGTTCACTTTTAAATGGTAAGTTTAAAATATCTGGTAGATCCTGTTTTTTTTTTTTTTTTTTTGTGAATTTTATCTGGTTGATCATGTGTTCTTTTTGGCTAACCCTGTGTCTTCTGATGGATCATCGGTTTCCAGTGATCTTGCTGCTGCTGGCTTCAACGTATCTGGTTAATCCTGGGGTTATCATACTGATTAGTGCTGTGTGGTTCTGGAGCATCGATAGTGACTGCGAGCCTCTAGAGGCTTTCAAAATGTTGTTGTACCACAGTGTGGTATTATCATGTTCCATGACCTTTGAATTGTAGTACAACAACATTTTGAAAGAGATGGATTTCCATACACAATCACTATACACTATACACTATTACAGGGTTAAGAGGGGAAGTTGCATTAATTACACATGTTCGTACTATATCTTCAGTAACTTATGAAGAGTAAAACATGGAGTGAAAAAGTGATGGTGAAGAGAGGACCAGAGAAGGCAAGTAGAAGCAGAGTTGAAACAGAGGGGCAGAGTTAGGTATGACTTGAGAAAACTTGGTCAGGGCAGAAGGTAGAAGGATAGGGTAGGTTATGGGAAAGGAAAAAATGTTAGGTAGGGAGCAGAGAGAAATGAAGCAGGATATAGGAAAAGAAGGAAAAGACGGGGATCAGTTTGGTCAGATGTGGTCAAAACAAGTGCAGCTGTCAATCAGAGATAAGTATCTCATCATCTCATGTTTGAAGCAGAGATGAGACTTTGTCAGCCATAGGTCAAGGAAAAGTGAATTCCAGAGTTGAGGGGCAGTATGCTGAAAAGTGGCAGCATCTTTGAGCGTATGACACCTGGGCATATGAAGTAAAGATTTATCAGCTGACTGCGGACCACAATAGGAGTTGTGGGAGACAAGCAGTGTAGCTAGTGAGGATGGGGTATTTTGTCAAAGAATGGAATCATCGAGTGAGCCCAAAGCATATTTTCTGTGGGCTGAGGGAGACCGCCATTTTAAGTCCTTGTAAAGTTGGCAGCAGTGCGTGAGGTGAGAAGATGAAAAGGCATACCTACATTTGTTGTCATACGTAACATCCAAATTATGGAGGAAAGTATTTTGTGCTGCAGCAAAGATAGGGGCACCATAAGTAAGTGCAGGGAGAAAAATACCCCTGGCAATTGTTTGGTGCAACCCAGGAGATTACAGTGTAAGACAATGAGCAAGACTCACACAGTAACATATACAAATACAAGGTTACAGAAAAGCAAGGCAGGAAAGCTAAATGCTTGTACAACATGAATTGTCATCCCAGCTGCCTCTGAAAGACCATCTGCATAAACACCAGACTCAAAAGAAAATTTGCATTTTTCATCTTTTGAGTGCTACAACCCCCCCACTAGTGGCATCCTCTGAAGGAGCAGGATCAAAAAGGTAGATTCTGAAGCCAGGCAAACATTCACAAGGCAGACACAGTTATAGCTTCAGTTGTTTGGTAGCAGTCACAGCTAGGAGAAAGAACTGGCAAGGAAGCAATCAAGCAGGTTCACAGAGAACAGCAAACTAGTAGAAAACAGAAGACGAGGTGAGAAGATGTGGTAGACAGAATCACTATTTATAAACATAGAAGCAATTATTAAATTAGTAATTCTAAGTAGTGCTACCTTAACTCTTGGCAAACCTATTTTTTGCCATAAATAGTTTTTTTTTACAGTATATGTCTCTTTATGATCTCAAATAGCTTTAACACATTCTACATAACTGAGAATTTGAGATAAGGTTTTAATTTGTATTTAAAACAGGGAGTGAGTCAGAAAGCAACATTTAACTGGAAAACAACATTGAGTTTTTACAGACTGGAGAAGAATAAGCAAATGCTTTCAGCCTGAATCAGGAATTGAGTACAGTACTTCTAGGGAAAAATATTCAAAGAGCCTGACATGGCCCTGGGACTACATCCCAAGACATAACTCACTGGTGTGGAGAAAAAAATCTCTGCAGCAGTTGAAATACTATTTTCAGCATTTCATGTGCATGAGCTGCAGGCACATCTGTAGAGTAAATATTATGTCTAATAGCATCAGGTATACAATTTTGACGCAGTTGCACATGGAAAACATCTGCAAGCTGCTGTAAATGGAACTAGCCACAAAACAGCTCTGCATTTGAAAATTGTGCACATGCAGAAAAAAACTTGGGGGCGCACAAGCCTCTGCTACTATAGCACATTTTTATGTTCTTTGGAAATTAAATCCAAGGCATGCAGATAAATATCCAATGCAAGAGTAAAGACTAGGAAAAACAAATTCTTGTCAATAAATGGGTACTAAGGTCCAAGTGGTATTGAAATTAAAAAGTAAGACTTTATATTGAATTCTGTGTTGCACTGGTAGCAAGGGAATGTCCTTCAGAAAGGGTATAGCTTGGACATATTCTGATTTCTGAAATATATATTTTACAGCCAAGCTCTGAATCAATTGCATGTTTGGAACACTGGTAGCCAGAGGACTAGCTAGAAGGAACAGCAATAATCAAATCAGGAAACTACCACAGCAAGAACTAATGTTGTTCAGATATACATGTTATACTGATGGTAATTAAAATGGTATTTATTATACAAAAACAAAGGGGATTTCAACATTTTACTGAAGCATCCTCCAAACCAAGATAGTTATAGAGAGTAATAGACGGACATGTTAACAGAATGCCCTTTCTGTATAGTCTGTTTTGATTTTGTAATGACAATGATACCTGCACAGATTTATAGATTATACATTTGGTTTTAATAGATTTTAGAAGCTGGAAATGATCAACTATAAATTTGGTATAACAAAAAAAAAAAAAAGAAAAATGGTGCAAGTGTAACTGCTTATAGCATGTCATTAGTGTAGGGGTAAAAATATCAGTGGACTTGCAAGTGAAAATGAGGCTATGTGGAAACTAATGTAACTGGAAGCTTGCTTGAAGTCAGTTTTGAAGTATAGTTAAGGACATTTAACGCACTGGAATTATTGGTAAATAAAAGCCTCACGAAAAGGTGAATGCAAGGTTTTGTATTCAAAGGAGACAGCTGCTAAATGAAACTTGATTGATGAGAACTTGTGGTGGCATCTTAAAAAAAATGGGTGATCATGAAGAAAATGAGGCATACTAACACAGGATGACAAATTTTGCAATGGGTCCAGAAAGGAAAGGGAAGGGAAAATCGCTGCACATTTTATATTATGATAAATAAGTACCTTCTCCATAACCATTCAGTACATTGGAAAGCAAATGGATTTGGTAGGATTCTTAAATATAAGCCTAGGTTATGAAAAACCTCTATAAGAATTTTGAATGCCATTTTTGCAAAAGACAATATAAAATTTAAATTGTTTTGTATTATATAGTACTGTTTATTTTATGTCACGATCTGCCATTTCATAATCTAAAGGACAATAAAACATAGGGGGCTAGATTCTAGAAGGGAGACGCAGGGCTTGTCACAAGCCCTGCATCCACCATAAAGTAGGATGCAGTTGTGCCAAAGCCCTTTGGACACAACCTGGTCTGATTTCAGAAGGGCTGATGCAATTGCAACATTGTACTCACTTTATGGCACCTTGTACCAAAAGTGTGGTGCAAGTACTCCAAGCCTGAATGCAATGCTTGACCAGGAAGTAGGTGATCTAAATCCCTGTGTTCTGCATTCTGGACTTGCAGTAGGGCTTTTGCAGAAAGTGCCTTTCGGAATAAGCTTTTTGCAATCTTTTGCAACTAGCAAGTTGCATCAAACACACTGCCACAAGTCTGATGCAGCATCGCAAATCTTTTGAGAATTGGCCCCTGGATCAATAGATATCAACACAAGAATATTTATAAAAATTAATACAATATTTCTCCATTTGTAATTGCAGGAATTGACAAATACTATAAAATTAGTTACTTACTACATTCACAGTTGCAAATATCATAACTGATTGAATTGTCTGCTAAATATATTCTTTCAAAGTAGTTGACTGGCATACTTTAACTATTTTAAAATACCAATAATATCAAAGAGACATTTGGGTAAATACCTACATTTTGGTTTAAAAGCATGAACTCACTCACACCAAGCTTACCAGAGAGTACATAGGAACTAGACTTAGCTAACTCAAGTCCAACTGACGTGTAAACAGGATTATTTGTAAACTGGGAGGTTTGCATATAATTACTTACCTCACTTAACACATCAAGGTCTTTCTGTAGTTTTTTAACTCCGGAGAATGATAACCTGACAGTCCTGAAATGTTAGTTTCCATACACTTCACCATATGTAAATAACTGACTTGACTTAAAGTGACAATATTTATAACTGACCATATAGATTTTTACAGCAATAATGTTTGTCTGACAAAAATATCAAGCTATTCAATTTCCATTTAATTTTCTTTCATTCCTGAATCCAGCTACTGTATTCTGAAGTTTGTAAAGATTCCCACTCCAATTATGATGCACGCTATAAAACAAATATCTTGGTATATCTGTTACAGAGCTGTACTGTTTACCATCAGAAACATGTGGTAATACCATCCTAATACATCCGGACTATGCATCTAGCATGTATACAATATATACTAGCATCTAGCATATATATATATATATATATATATATATATATATAAAATTGTACAGTGCACTCAACTGATCCATTATAGACTGCACACATAGATGTGATTTGTTTATTGTGTCTTGCATTTTTTGTATGATTGGTCTTATTGCTTCTCTGTGTCTTTTCCACTTCCCCCTCCCCCAGGTCACACTTAGAAATGAGCTTCAACTCAGTGTGCCTTTCTTGGTTACCAATTTTAAAATAAATAAATACATAATAAATATTTGACTGGTATTGTCACCAGAAGAGATCTGTAAAGGTTGCCAGTGGCAGCTTGCTTTATCATGAGTCATCATTACAAAATTAGTTCTAAACACTGCTTTTAAAATATCCGAGAAAACTAAAAATTAAGTCAGCATGAATCAAAGTATGTCAGAAATACATTTTTGCCAAATTACTACATGATGACATTTTTTATTAACAAATTCTGCTGCTTTAATCAAAAATCAGTGAACAGAAAAGATAGCCAGGAGTCCAATCCATCTACTGTAATAATATTGAGAATTGCCTGATGGAATGATCAAGAGAGCTATATCCAGGACATAATAAAACAATATGAATAGTGTCTTTTGAAATAACAAGCCCCAAAAATGACATAATGGCTTTGCAATTTTGTTTATTACCAGAGTGTTTAGAGTTTAATAAATCTAATTCAAAACATTGGAACCTTAGCCTGGTAAATACTTCTCAGAACTGGATTTATCTAATGTAATTAAGCATGGCTCTGGTTCCTACAAATTTATTTCACTTGCCAGACAAAGGCTAAATCTAGCATTGCAAATATATTCCAAATCATTTTGCTTTCCCAGGATTATTTGGGGGAGGATGCTCAAAGTCTATGTATAGTTATAATTTTCTATTGCTCAAGTTGGGACATAAGGACAATTCCCCGAGTCTAATTTTCAAAGCATGGTCACCACTATGTCCAGTTTTTAAAAACGCTGACTTAATTATATAAAATTTACAAAGTTCAGGCATAAATGTGACTGGACACAATTTTTAGACTTGGTGTCTCTTAGCTTATAATTTACAGCTATGACTAACATTTCTTTTATCCAAAAATGAGATGTGAAGTATCATAAACCAGCCAGAAACACTGTAGGTTAGTCAAACTTTAAAAAGAGTCTCATTTTATGACTTTGGAAAATGTCACCCAACATAACTAGGAGTTGCATCGATTTTATGAGTTTAAAAATGCCACTTGACCTAATCAGAAGTGTTGCCCCTTGTTTGACTTCTGAAAATCTCACCCTTAATCTTTAATTAAACTTTTGTAGAAATTATTCAGACTAATTCCCGTTTTTGTCAATGTGAAAAAAATGGCTATTACATTTTGACTAATATTTCCAATTGATTTGATTGGACCTTGCAGTAACTCCTAGTCTATGAAATATAATGAGTACCAAGTATGCCACAAATATTCAAGTGTTTGGTATTTTTTAATCAGTATTTTCTCCCTTCTCTATTTGATGGCAGACTTCAGCCCCATCACTGACCTGCTCAGGAACATATCAGTTATCTACTACTTGCACAGAACCCATTGGGTGGGTAGCCAGCCATGTGAGTTATGTGAGAGCCTGCAGGGAGTGCTGGCTAGGAGCAGCCCAGCATCTTTTTCCTCCAGTTTTCTCCCCTGGACTGGACCATCAGGACATGTGTGCCTGCATATCATGCTTCAACCCAACTCCTGCCTTGCATGCACTTCTAATGTGATGCCACCTGTCCCTCACCAGGTGGCAGTTACTGTAGTAGGAACTGGTGTGACCCATCACCAAGGAAGGTGAGGTGCTGTCAGGTGCTTGATCCTCCCTTACCATGCCGGGCCACAGAGTGACGCTAGTCCTTTCCTGAACCTGGCTCATCAGCATGGCGGGTGGAAGCACAACTGCTCCTTCACTAGGCCAGCATGTATTTGCCATTTTTAAAAGATGTGGCCAGTAGGTTAAACACTCTAGATTGCATGATGGCAGTAAACCACAGCTGGTTCAGTTCTGCTATCACACCTTGGGATGGTATGCATGTTGGTACTTTCAATATTATTCTTAGAAATTTAGTGAGTTTTATTTATAGTGGGGATGAATCAGATAGTGCTGCATATATAGTTTTTTAATAGTATCTTTGCATTTGCTGCCCCAAGGACCGAAGTAACTGACTTCTCACCATACAGTTTACAAAAACTCCATAAAAACCAACAGTATCTTGTTTTGGTTTTTGGCCTTAGTAGTAATATGTCTGTTCCATTTTATGTCTTTTGAAAATAAAAACTCCAAGTAAATGTAGGTTTCAACCAGTTTTAGCTTAAGCTCCAATTAAATCTGCTTGGTTTTCCTTTCTTAAACAGCATGATGTTGCTCCTGTTTATCTTTTTAATTAATTCAGAGGATGCACAAAAGCACTGTAGATGTAATAAGGATTTTTTGAGGCCTCCAGGAGTTAATGATATTAGAACATAATCATCAGTATATTCCAGTGGTAGGATTTTTTCAAGCAAGAATCTGGTGGGGCACCTACGACAAAGTTTTCTAGAGAAGTTCCCCCACCAAAAAAAAAATTAATTCAGAAAAATGTTGACTAGTGTGTGTGTGGGGGGAGGGGGCTAAGGTGCAACTCTGTTTAATTCCTTTGTTTAATAAAAAAGCTACACATATTTGTATCATCTTTGGCATAGTTAATGTTTGTCCATGTACTGGACTAAAGATTTACAATAATACTGAGTAAATTGCAGCCTATGCCTATCTCATTCAATTTCTACTAAAGTACGGTATATTTTAAGATAGCGAATCAAAAACAGAAGTTTAAATCTATGAAAGCAACATCATTTTTTTTTTGCTGTGGAGCTTAACATATTTAAAAATGATGTGATCCAGTTCAAAACAGTGATGTACAACAGAACCCAAAAACCTGCCTTGTGAGCAAATAAAATATTATTCTTCTAAGTTCTTTAAAATAATTTTGGAAAACATTTTAGCATCATGTAAGGAATAAGACATGACGAGTTGTGGTTTATGGTCTGATAAGAGCATGCCCCAGATGTGTAATGAGGCACAAGGTGCCTGCACCAAGTGACTTTAGCACCTGGGAAGTGCTCTTATCAGGCCATAAGCCACACCTCAAAGTGTCTTATTATACTTATAAAATGGGTCCCCCTGTAAAAACTTTATTTACAAATTTCAGAGACCAAGTTTTTAAAAGTATGTTAACATAATAAAAAGAAAAAAAAAGTTCTTGCCCCATCCTGTACAGTATTTCTAGTGAGACCATATGTAAAAGAAAGCCACTAGAGGGCACAATTGGTGTTTATGTCACTCCCCCCCCAATACACACTTCTTATTTATTTTTCTAATTTTTTACTTTGTTTCATCTAAGTATGACGCTGTGTTTTATAGGAAGCATGACATGGTGGAATTTCATCCTTTGAGTGTCTGAGAGCTCCAGCTTTTACAGTGAGTCAGTGTATCCATCTGCAGCCACTGTAGCCAACTGGCCATCCCTTGTAACTCAACTCAGGAATGAAAGCTGTAACTGGGAAGAGTGAATTTCTGTAACTGAGCAGCACATCTTTTAAATGAAAATCTGGTAATATTGAGAGACTTTTGGTATTACCGGCTTCACAGGGAGAGTCTCCAGGTCATGATCAGCACACAGTGAGGGCAGGGACAGAGCTGGAAACAGTACAGCAAGGCTTCTGGTCATGGCAGTAAATGGGGAAGCACACAGTCAATGCTTACTGAATCAGTGGCTTCCTCAACAGGAGCAGAACAGAACAGGTAATCTTTTTATATTGTAAATGAGGGTGAAGGCATTAAGAAGTCTTGATTTTCCCCCGTAATAGAACAATTATGTATAGTGTTGATGGTGGGCTCTGATGACTTGTGGAGGAGTGGGTATCAAATTCATTTGAAAGCCTCTGCCCACCCGATGCTCACCAGATCGGGTTCTCTTGGAAAGCTGCAGCAGAGGTCAGATTGTTATTTTTATACCAGGGAAAATGAATAAAAAGGTTTTCCTGTGGTGCTCTTGTTGTTTTGTGTGGGAGGGGAGACAAGAGATGGGCGAGCAGATGGGCTGCAGATCTTACTTGTTGGTAGCGGAGATACAGGTGGGTAGACAGGTAGCAAATCTTCATTGTTGGCAGCATGATTTATGTCGTGTGCTGAGTCCTGAGTGACTGAAAAGGTAATGGTTAGCAGGTTATGGGCTGATAAGGCCATGGCCAAAGGTACCTTTCAGTCAGTCAGGACCCAGAAAAAACCGTAGCCATTTTATAATATCAATTAAACTAACGGGCCTATATTATGCTGTGCTCCTCATGTCTCCATTTTTATGGATTAGTGTAAATGTTTTTCCTCTTTTAACTTTCTGGGATATAGGCATGGCAATGCAATTGTTATGCCTGTACATGTCAAATAGCACAATTTCCCACCAATTTGTATTCATCCTGTACACTTCTATTGGACTCCAATTGTTACCTGGAGCTTCATCAGATTTAAAAGTATAGGTCACTTGGATTACATCATTAGCTATTATTATTGAGTTGCTTTCTTTACACAATTCTCTGTATTAGTGGAAAGCATCCATGTTTGCTTGGGAGTCAACGAATATTGATTTATAGTATGCTAACCACAAATCTGGGTGTTTATATCACTAATGTGATTACAGCCAATCAGCATGCAGAGCTACTGTACTTCTCATCTGGTGTACTGTGTGCTCTTGTGCAGAAGTACCAGAAGGGAATGGACCACTTCAATGCCAGGAGGGAGGACAACCCAATAAAATAAAAAATGAAGACTAAACACATTATAAATCATTCAAATTAAACCCAAGAGATTTATAATAAGTTTATAGGGCCTCCAACCAATGTATTTTATGATATAAGAGACTCCTACCCCGAGGTTTGGGCAGATAGGATGACTAAGCTCATTTTTTTGTCCCCTTGCTCAAACCTCATTCTCAGAGTCTCTTATGCCATAACAGACATCCATCAGAGGCTCTATTAGCTTATAATACGTGAAGAAGCCAGAAGGGGAAGGAAACATATTCAATTCAGTGCTTTACATTAACTGGTAATTGCTATTTTTCTTTTAAACTTAGATTGTGGGCTTTTAGTGACACTGTACTTTCTTTGTTGTCTTTACTTAGAATTGTTTTTGGGCTGTTGAAAATTTAAAATGTAGTGGTGGTGTATTTCTTTGCTGTCTTTAATTGCTGCAAATTAAGTCTTGGCTTGTCTGACTTGCCATGTAGTTTGGGTGACTGGTGTTAACTGTCTGGCCTGTGACCTCAGCTATGTGATAACTGGAGGTGGGGCTTAGTCAGAGTTGAGGTAGCAAGTGAGTTTTGTTTTCTCAGAAGAAGCCAGAAGGGGAAAGAAACATATTCAATTCAGTGCTTTACAGTAACTGGTAATTGCTATTTTTCTTTTAAACTTAGATTGTGGGCTTTTAATGACACTGTACTTCCTTTGTTGTCTTTACTTAGAATTGTTTTTGGGCTGTTGAAAATTTAAAACATAGTGGTGGTGTATTTCTGTGCTGTCTTTAATTGCTGCAAATTTAGTCTTGGCTTGTCTGTCCTGCCCTGTAGTTTGGGTGACTGGTGTTAACTGTCTGGCCTGTGACCTCAGCTACATGATAACTGGAGGTGGGGCTTAGTCAGAGTTGAGGTAGCAAGTGAGTTTTGTTTTCTCAGAAGAAGCCAGAAGGGGAAGGAAACATATTCAATTCAATGCTTTACAGTAACTGGTAATTGCTATTTTTCTTTTAAACTTAGATTGTGGGCTTTTAGTGACACTGTACTTTCTTTGTTGTCTTTACTTAGAATTGTTTTTGGGCTGCTGAAAATTTAAAACGTAGTGGCATTGTATTTCTTTGCTGTCTTTAATTGCTGCAAATTCCTCCTTCCCCTTCCCCCAACTCTTAATTATATGCTAAACACAGGGGATAGTAAGGGGTGTGGAGTAGGAGAGGCATAAGGGAGAAGAAGACCACCCTCAGCACGACAAGTGTTTTGACTGATTTATTTATTTATTGGTTTATTTTCTTTTTTTAAAAAGAAAAGTATCTGAGGATCAGTGACAGGATTTTTAGGACAGTAAATTAATAAAAAGGGAACTAGGAGAGCTTCAGTAGCATACAAGTAGTGGAATAGCAGTTTAATTTCAGTATAATGTGGAGAGTGGTGCAATGCAGTGGCTGTGGGGCAGCCATATTCAGGCAGACCTTCTAGACACTGAGGTGCTGCCCTATCTGCATGCATCCCTCTGGACTGCAGGATGAGGTAGCCAGACTCACAGCAGAAGTAATCTGTGTCAGGAGTACCATCACCCCTATCCAGAGACCACCCAGTCCAATGCAACTGCCTCAAAGGATGCCGAGAATGAGGAGCACTTGGATGACAGTGGGCTTGGGGGGGTAGAGTGGTCAGGCAGAGGCACATCCCAGATCCTATTCCACTCAAGAACTCATATGCCACACTGGCAAATGGGGACAATCAAATAGAGGTACCCAGAGAAGTGGGAGGAAAGGATGTGGAGGTTAGCCAAGGAGGTGACCTCAGCAGAGAGAGCAGTGGACCCCAGAGGAGGAGGAAGTGAATTCTGGTGGGGGACTCTATCATAAGAGGGATCCAGCTAGGAACACAGGCTGGGGAGGACAGGGAGTTGAGGTGCCTACCAGATGCCACGGCATGGAGGGATGGAAGGAAGATCCTGGGGATCAATGGGAAGGCAAGACAGAAAGGTGAGCTGGATGTCATTATCCACCTAGGTACTAATGACCTGGCAAATGGGGAGCCAAAGAAAGTTCAGGAAGAGTTTAGGAAATTGGGGAAGGGTCTCAAGAAAGTAGCTACTTCTGTCACTTTCTCAGAAGTACTACCTGCGAGAGGCAAGGGAAAGCATAGGGGTGCATGCACCAGGAACTTTAACTCATGGTTGAAGAACTGGTGCTGTGAGGAAGGGTTTGGATTCATTGGTGACTGGGGACCCATCTGGAGGTATGGAGGTTTGTTCAAGCCTGATGGCCTGCATCCATCCTGGAGGGGCATCCAAACACTCAATGATAAGTTTAAATGCTACATTGACAAGCATTTAAACTAGCAAAGGAGGGGTGGCAGGCCAGCAAGGAGGGTACCTACTTGCTCACCCCCCACAGCTAGCAGTGGAACAAGTGAATCATAGGAGTGGCTATCTCTACAAAGCAGTGTGCAAAAGATGGAGATTAGAACCCAAGAAGTGGATAGGCAGAGAAGGGGCAAAAATCAGCAGAAGGGAAGACAGCAAGGAGAACCAGGGATAAAGGACAACCAAGGAAGGTGCTGGAGTAGAACAGTGAAACTGTCTAGGGAGGCCAAATCATGGAAAGCCATGTGTGCCAATGCCAGGAGCCTTAGCAACAAGATGGAAGATCTGGAGGCTGTCATGGTGCAGTCAGACCTGGACATTGTGGCCATCACTGAATCCTGGTGTAATGATAACCCCGACTGGGAGATGGCCATACCTGGCTACAACATATTCAGAAGAGACAGGGCAGGTAGGAAGAGAGGAAGAGTGACACTGTATGTGAAAAATGACATAAGGGCCACAGAGATCCAGGGAGAACAAAATGGGGGACAGATACTGTGGGTTAAGCTGGAAAGGAAAATGGTGCCAGCCATCCACACATGTATGGTCTATAGACCACCAGCCCAGGAGGAAGAAACAGATAGGGAGCTGATGCTATCCATCCAAAGGATGGCAGACAAGGGTGATGTAGTACTGGTTGGAAACTTCAGTATTCCAGACATGGACTGGAGCATCACAGCAGCAGCAGCATCGACTAGGAGCAGATTTATCCTGGACTCCCTTCAGGGTACCTTCCTCAAGCAACTGGTCATGGAACCAACTCCGCAGAAGGCAATACTGGACCTTGTGCTCACAAACAGGGACAGTGTGATGGGGTAACAGTGGGGGAGCACCTGGGGAACAGTGACCACCAGTCATTGTGGTTTGAAATCACAGAAAGAGCAGAACCAAACCACACAAAACACGTATCCTGGATTTTAGGGGGGCAGACTTTAGGAAAATTGGGAGATACTTGAAAGAGGCATTAAAGAGAATTGGGCAGGAATCAGGGGTTAAGGAACAGTGGGCAGTATTTAAAATGGGGATTACAAGAGCAACAGAATTATGCATTAAGCAGATTAGCAAGAGGAAAAGGAAGAGGAGACCATTATGGTTTTCCAAAGAGGTAGCAAAGAAAGTGAAAGCCAAAAAGATTGCATTCAGGCAATACAAAAAGACACAGGCAGAAGGGGATATGGAGTAGTACGAGGAGAAGCAAAGGGAGGCAGGGAGGTCAGTAAGGAAGCCAAAGCTCAGACAGAAGAACACATTGCAAAATAAAGTGGTAGAGGGACAAACCTTTACAGGTACATAAGTGAAAAAAAGAAAGGCAAAGGGAGGATAGTGAGACTGAGAGGAGAGGATGGGGGCCGCATGGAGGATGACAACAGTAAAGCTGACACATTGAACAGGTATTTCTGCTCAGTCTTTATTGAGGAAGAGGAGGTAATGGGTCTGAAGGGAGTACAAGGGTGAGAATGGTGCACAAATGGACACAAGTCCTTCACACAAGAAAGGGTCCTGAAGGAACTGGAAGTAATAAGAGTTGATAAAGCAATGGGGCCAGATGGGGTGCACCCAGGGTCCTTAAAGAACTAAGAGAGGTGGTGGCTGAACCTCTGGCTATCCTGTTTAGCTGATCACTGGAAACAGGAGGTACCCAATGACTGGAGGACAGCAGATGTAGTCCCCTTATACAAAGTGGGAACAAAGGAGGTGGGAACTACAGACCAGTCAGCCTCACCTCGGTAGTGGGGAAGATCATGGAAGCACTACTGAAGGAGAGATTGGTGGAACATCTGGTTGTCAATGGACTACAGGACCCAAGGCAGCATGGTTTCACCAGTGGGAGGTCATGTCAGACCAACCGCATTGAATTTTTTGACTGGGTGACTAGGGAGGTGAATCAGGAGAGGGCAGTGGACATGGCCTATCTGGACTTCAGCAAGGCCTTTGACACTGTGCCACATAGAAGACTGTTACACAAACTGGGGAATATGGGTTTGGGCAGGACAGTAGTGTGGTGGGTAGGTAACTGGCTGGGTGACAGGACACAGATGGTGGTGGTAAATAGCTGTCACTCCACAGAGGGAAGAGTGACCAGTGGGGTACCACAGGGATCAGTGCTGGGACTGGTCCTATTCAACATCTTCATCAGTGACATTGCGCAGGACCTAGAAGGCAGAATTTCACTGTTCGCTGATGACACAAAGCTCTGTAACAGAGTAGATACACCAGAGGGTGTACAAAGAATGAGAAGGGACCTGCTGAAACTTGAAGAATGGTCAGGGGTTTGGCAGTTGAAATTCAATGCAAAGAAGTGCAAGATAATGCATATGGGGCACAAATGCCCAGGCACAATATATCAGTTGGGGGGGTGGATATGTTGTAGCATGTAAGCAGGAAGGGATCTTGGGGTTATCATATCTGATGACCTCAAGGTAGAAACAGTGTGACAAGGCAGCAGATAAAGCAAATAGGATGCTGGGATGCATAGGCAGGGGCATCACCAGCAGGAAAAGGGAGGTCATAATTCCACTATACAAGACAGTGAGGTCCCACCTGGAGTACAGTGTACAGTTCTGGAGACTTACCTATGTAAGGACATAGACAGGGTAGAGAAGGTTCAGAAAGGGCAACAAAGATGGTACATGGATTGCATCACAAGTCCTATGAGGACAGGTTGAAGGAACTGAACATGTACTCCCTGGAGGAGAGGAGGAGAGGGTATATGATAGAGACATACAAGTATCTTACAGGTAGGAACAGGGTGCAGGAAACACACTATTTTTAAGCAAAAAGATGTTCCAGGACTAGAGGGCATGGGATGAAGTTGGAGGAGGACGATTCAGAGAAGCGTGAGGAAGAATTTCTTCACAGAGCGGGTGGTGGACAATTGGAACACCCTGCCAGAGGAAGTGATGGGGGCTGAAACAATCACGGGATTTAAGAATGCACGGGATAGACATAAAGGAATTCTGGAGGTCAGGGGTAAGGGGCAACAGACTTCTAGGAAAACATAAACTGAACTTACAAGCTCAAATGGGCAGACTGCGTGGGCCATAGGCCCTTATCTGCCGACACTGTCTATGTATCTATGTATCTATGTATCTATGAAGTGTCCTGGAAAAGTTACTTGCTCTCTTTACAAAGTCCAGTATGAAAAGTAACATTATCATTTGAGGTAATCACCTCCAGCATTAGGTACCAATTATTTAATGTATAGTTACTATGTAGCAAACTGCTCAGTAAGTGCTATTACCACACAGCACTTACAGTGTGATGAAATGTACATATGGCATCTCAGCACCAGCTGAAACTGAATGAATGTGTATCGACAATTAGAGAGACTACAACAGCACAAGGTGAGGAAGTGCACAGGTGTTACAATTTTCCCCTGTACTCTCAGGTATATGCAACCTCGGAGTTGGTTACATATATTTATGGGGGGAGTTGGGGGAGTGAAGACCCCTACAAAAATAATAAAAAGAAGGAGACAAATCAGGAAAACAAATGGGGAATGTGTGTTTTTAAAGTTGTTGAACTTGTAGTTTTGAAGTGTTTCTGCAGCGTTTCTGTGCTGTTTCTGTGCTGGCATCCTGGGTTTCTGATGTGTTTCAGGTGCTTCAAGATCTGATTGCTTTTTAGAGATGTACAAAGTCTGAGCTTTGTGGTGAAATTCATGGTGGAATTTGGGCAAGTTGAGTAAAGCCGAAGTTTGCAAGACTTAATTCACATGAACTTTGGCGGTGAATCTTTACTTCCCAACATCCCTAAAACGTCTGTGCTTTGTGGAGGGGTATGGAAAGCATGGGGTGGCTTATAATCTTCAGCTACAAGTTTGATTTGCTGCTGGAAGATCAAATCAATGTGTGTGGTGACCTGACTTTGTTGTTGTGCTGTCATTTTGTAGTAGATCTGCAATACTGTTTTTATTCTGTGGTTCTGGATAATATGCACTGCTATTTCTTTGCACTGACTTTGTTTTTGATGTGTTATATATCAGTACAGTACTGCAAGAATTTTCTGCACTGCTTTGTACTGCACTGATATAACATTTGCTCAGTTGGCGTAGATCCTAGTTACAGTAGTTCTTTGATCAATTAATGTATGTCTATATACTTTATGGGCCCTATTGAGCTGTAGTAAGTTTCCCCTTGATAACACTCTCCTAGGTTTTCTAATGATTACGTGTAATTGCCTTTTTTCATTTCTGCACAGCTAATTAAACCAAGATTGTATTATATCATTTTTCCTTAATATACTATATACAGTAAACATAGCATAATTCTCTGGAATGAATAATTTAAAAATAATATTTAATAGAGTGAAATTCTTCTGATATGTTGAGGTTGAGGAACTGGGCTCAATTCTCAAAGATCAGTGCAAGCTGCACCAACAGCAGCTTTGGTCGATCTCCAGTGCACCAGTGACTCTGAGCCCAATTCAGCTATGAGAAGGGTCATGGCACCAAAGTCCTACAGCTTGCTGCAAGCACACCCATGCAGCAAAGGGAAAATGCTTGGAAGAGGAATGTTGCAAGCTATGGGACAGTTGTGACAGCACCAGCAGACATGTTGCCCACAGGGCAGGCATGATGTCACGACAGCCACTGACTTGTTTTTTTTCCAGTGTACAAAAAAAAATTAAAATACATAAAAACAAATTATTTTAAAATAGATATGTGACCTGCTAAGCTTGATTCTTGTGTTTGTTTTTCAAAAAATGTGCAAGAAATACCATTTTTTGAATTTGTTAAAATTCTTTTGTCACCAGCTAAAATCACACACTTAGTGCACTTGAAGAATTTTATGTATGCACCAGAAATGGAAATCTTTTTGGTGTGCAAAAATTATTTAGTCACACTTAAATATTCTGTCCAATAATTCTATTTTTGGTGCCCACATTAAATTCTTTGCTTTTCACCAAAATGTTCCAATTAAGAATTTGCCGCTAAACAAAAATGCTTGTTTTTCTGCCAGATTGGTTGTACATTAAAGTGGGGCCCAATAATGTGTCAACTAGTATTGGAGCCCACTCGAGAGGGCGCAATCTTAGACCTGGTTCTCTCAAACGGAGATGAAGAGAGGATCACAGATGTAGAAGTGGGTAGCCATCTGGGAACTAGCGACCATCGAACAGTATGGTTCACAATAAACACAGCAATAGAGTCAAGCCATACAAAGACAAAGGTACTGGATTTTAGGAGGGCTGACTTTGCCAAAATGGGTGAGTGCCTAAGGAATGCACTAGCAAATGGGCAGGAAGGAGGGGTGGAAGAACAATGGGAATAATAAAACTGCCATCACAGAGGTAACAAGCCTTTGTGTAAAGCAAATAAACAAAATGAAATGAGGTAAGAAACCACTATGGTTCTCAAAGGAAGTGGCAGTGAAGGTTCAAGAGAAAAGAAAGCATTCAGGAAGTACAAGGAATCACAGAAGGAACAGGACAGAACTGTATCAGTTAAAACAAAAGGAAGCTGGAAAGGCAGTCAGAACAGCAAAGGCCCAAACCGAGGAAAAGATAGCCAGCTCAGTCAAGAAGGGGGATAAAACCTTTTATAGGTACATCAGGGAGCGAAGGAAGACCAAGGGAGGGATAGTGAGGCTTAATAAATGGGAGGGAGAGTGGGCAGAGGGTGACTGTGAAAAGGCAGAGATACTAAACAAATATTTTTGCTCAGTATTTACAAAGGAAGAGGGAGGTACCTAAAACAAACAGTAGAAACACTCTGGATACAGAAGTTGATACCAGCCCATTTACAGAAGAAAGAGTTCTGAAAGAGCTCTTAAAACTGAAGGTGGACAAAGCAATGGGGCCTGATGGGATTCATCCCAGAATTCTAAAAGAACTAAGGATAGAACTAGTGACACCACTGACTACCCTCTTTAACAAATCATGGGAGGATGGGGTGGTACCTGAGGACTGGAGGAGGGTGGATGTGATTCCCTTCACAAAAGTGGGAGCAAGGAAGCAGGAAACTACAGACCTGTTAGTTTAACCTCAGTGGTGGGAAAATGATGGAATCACTTGTGAAGGAAAGAATTGTTGCGTATCTAGAGGCCAGAGGGACAGGACCCAAGGCAGCATGGATTCACAGCAGGAAGGTCATGCCAGACAAATCTGATAGATTTCTTTGACTGGGTGACCAAAGTAGTAGATCAGGGAGGGGCTGGACATGGCCTACCTAGACTTTAGCAAGGCATTTGACACAGTCCCACACAAAAGATTAATATACAAGTTAGCCAGCCTGGGAGTGGGTCCCAAGATGACAGCCTGGGTAAAGAATTGGCTGGAGAATAGGACACAGAGAGTAATAGTAAATGGAGTCCACTCTGAAAAAAGGGGGGTTAGCAGTGGGGTACCACAGGGTTCAGTATTAGGACCGGTCCTCTTCAATGTCTTTATAAGCGACATTGCAGAGGGACTGGAAGGAAAAGTATGTCTCTTGCAGATGACACAAGATCTGCAACAGAGTTGATGCACAAGGTGGGTGGAAAGGATGAGAAGGGACTTGGCAAGGTTAGAGGAATGGTCAAATGTATGGCAGCTTAGATTCAATGCTAAGAAGTGCAAGGTAATGCACCTGGGAAACAAAAACCAGGGAAGAGTACACAATGGGGGTGAGATACTAACAACAACAAAAATGGAAAGGGACCTGGGGTAGTCATATCAGATGACCCAAAGGTGGGCAAGCAACGTGGGAGAGGGCAGCAAGGAGGGCTGGGGATACTGGGATGCATAGGAGAGGCATCAGCAGCAGAAAACAAAGTTATTATCCCTCTGTACAGACAGCTGGTGAGACCACATCTGAGTACTGCGTGCAGTTCTGGAGACCCAATCTCTGCAAAGACATAGACAGGATGGAAGCTGTCCAGAGGAGGGCAACTAAAATGGTGCAGGGTCTGCACCGAAGACATATGAAGAGAGACTTAAGGAGCTTAATATGTATAGCCTCGAGGAAAGGAGGGAGAGGGAGACATGATAGAAATGTTCAAGTACCTCAAGGTCAACAAAGTCCAAGAGGTAGCATCTTTCAAAAAGGGTGTGCAAGAACAAGGGGCTGAATTTGAGAATAGAAGGGGTGGCTCAGAGTAATTTAAGGAAGTATTTTTCACAGAGGGTTGTGGATGTATGGAACAGCCTTCCAGAGGAGGTTGTGGAGTCAAAAACAGTGGTGGAATTCAAGCATGCATGGGACAGTCATAAGGCAATTCTAGGGGGTGGGGGTAGGAAGAAGTAGGCTGCTGGTTAACTAGGATCTGCAGCTTATCCAGTGGGTAGGGAAATGGGCAGACTGGGTGGGCCAAGCGGTCCTTATCTGCCATCAAATTCTATGTTTCTATGTTTCTATGTAATGTTTCATGTGCTTCAAAAATGCTTGTTTTCAGCCAGATTACTTCTTTGATCCTACATTCAAACTAAACAAAAGCAAACTTTTTTCAGACAGGCAGGAATTTTGATATGTGAATGAAGAATTTTTTTGTCACAAACTGAGTGCTACCCAATAATTTTTTTGTGTGCTGAATCAAAATGCCTGTTTTTTTTTCTGCCAGATCACAGTACTTCTTTTGTTGCACATTTAATTGCAAACCAAAAAAAAATGTTTTGAGGTCAAGCAGTGATTTAGATATGCAGATGAGGATTTCTTTGGTAGCACATTGTGTGATCCAAGAATTTTTTCTTGCAAACTTTAAATTTTTGGTTTTCGAATGGTTGAAGATTTACATGTGTAAACTAAGAATGTTTAAGTTGCACAGTCTCCTCCTTCCCTTTTTATCCTTACAGTCCCTCCGCTGGTCTTCTTCCTTCACTTACATACCTAAAAAAATGTATTGTCCCCTTCCGCTACATCCTAGTCTATTCTGTCTTCAGGTTGCGTCTTTGCACTCCTTACTGCTTTCCCTTTTTCCCTTTTTTTCCCCCAATTCACCACCCTAGCATCTTCCCTCTAAGCCATCTCCTTACGCTATCTGAATGTTACCCTTTTAGCTTTTACCTTTTCAGTCACCTCTTTTGGGGATCATAGCAGTCTCTTTTTCCTTCTGCTTTTGCTCACTTGTTTGACGCAAAGGTTTGTCACCTTTGTTATGCTTGATTTTAGCTTCACCCACGGTTTTTCCACCCCCCTGGTCATCCTCCCTCCCTTCCCCCGGTCATCCCTGATGCATTCACCAATCTTTTTAATATCTGCCCACCTGAAGTCCAGGACCATTACCCTTGTGTGAGTCAATGCCCCACCTGCCCTTATATTGGACAACACCATACATTGATCACTGAAATCCAAGTGGCCTTCCACCTTGACATTTGCATCACTGTCCCTGTTATTGAGTACCTGGTCGAGTTTCCCCATCATGAGAGGGTTCGATGACTACTTGCCTAAGGAATGCCCCCTGCAGAGAGTTTAGGATCTCCCTGCTTCTAGCTAAAATGACTGCTGGAAGGCTTCAGTCTACATCTGGCAGGTAGAAGTCCTTCATCAGCAGTTCCTCCCCATTTCTGCCATCTTGCCAATGGCTTCCAGCAGTACCTTATCTAATTCCTCCATCTGTGCTGGAGGCCTATAGATTGCTCCAGTGCAAATAGTCACTCTAGTCCCCCATCTCCAAGGAGACCCACATTACCTCTGCCTCCCCTGTATTCCCTGTATCTCTGTTGCTGTTATGCTTTCTCTCTCATAAAGCACCAAACACCCTCCTTTGCTTCCCACATGGTCCTCCTTGAACAGAGCATAGTCTCGTATGGCCATGACACAGTTATGATTTTCAGTGCCCCATGGCTCAGAAGTGGCCATAATATCCAGATTAGCCTCTGCCATGATGGCCTCAAGGTCCAGAATCTTATTTCCTAGATTTCAAGCATTCGAACACATGACCTTCCAGATTTTGTTTTCTCTCTGCTTGCTACTCCCCTTTTTTTTCCTTTTTGCCATCCCTTATTCTTGGTTCTCTTTTTAATGCTCCCATTCCTTCCCCTTTATCTCTATAACCCTACTTCCTTTATAAATTTGCCCCCTGTGGAATTCATCTCTCTCTGATTTCTGCTTACTCTCTACTTCAGCCTTTGGGGGGCAGTTTCTTACTCTACAGTTCCTTCCACCACCACCCCAGCTAGTTTAAATGTTCATCAAAGTAATATTTAAACCAAACACAGAGGACTGTGGTTCCCTTTCCAGATGGATGCAGGCCATTACCCTTGCATAGGACCATATCTTCCCTAGTGGGACAACAGTTTGAAATGCCCCATTCCTTCTGCCATGAGTTAAACCTTCTTGTGTGCAGACCCCTCTCCCATCCCATATCACAGACAAGCAGCACCTCATGAAAGCCACTTAGTGACCTACCTAAGACTCCTCCCCAGCTCCCTAACCTACTCCTGCACTATCCCAGCCCTGTCCTTAGCCATGTCATTAGTCCCCATGTGGACAATGACATCCAGCTCTGCCTGCTGTCCCTGAGTCAGCAGGTGGGGACAAGGCTGGGGGACTGTGATTACCATGCAGTATGACCCCCAGCCAGGGGAGGGATGGTGTAGCGTTGGTTGCAGAGACAATAAGTAACCATATAGTGAGGAGAAGTCTTCTCTTGGTGTAGGATCCAGAGGGACCTGCATCTCTGCATTTGTGACTGCATGGAGCTAATGGTCTCAGAGGGCCCTGTGCTTCCACAGTAAGATGATCTGTTGACTCTGTGCATCTGCATTTGTAGACACATAGAAGTTCTGAACTTAGGGCCCTGCACTTCTGTGGCCCCTTCAGACAGCCCCACAAATCTTTTGCATATTTAGCTGCATGGAAGTGGCCCAGAGGGCCTTGCACTTCCACAGGCAGATGGACTCTTCCCATCTGTATTAGTTCATGCAAGACCTGAAGATACAATTCCTCAATCTCAAAAAAATAAAAATGAATTTCACTGCAAAACCCTGCATTAATGCACTAGTTAGTGTTCAATGTAACTCCATAGAAGTAGAGAAGTAGTGAAATAGAGAAATGTGGTGTTATGGTTTCCAAGTCTAACTCCCCATCCTTCTCATGAAGCAAAAGGATAAGACCAAACAAGCAGCCACGGACCACCATCATCAAGTAAGTCAGACAACTGTTTCCAGATTATACATTTGCATTTGCACCGGTGTGCTAAATTTGTGGCTTTGTATCTGTAGGATGAATTGTGTATATGCCTTCCAGTGTGCATGAGTACATGTGGCTGCAGAAGTGCAGGCTGCAGTCCTGAACTTCTGCAAACAGAAGTAGTGTTGCAATTGCTGTATTATGGATTTCTATCTGCAGCTAGAGGTCAGTGTGTATGTCTTACACCTTTGACTGCAGATGTTTGTGTATGCCTTGTAGTATGCATGAGTACTTATGGCTATAGATACACTGGCCCCTAAGGGTCCTGCACTTCTACAGACAGAAGAACTGTTTTAATTTGGGTATCATGAATTTGTATCAATGGCTGCAGGGTAATGTGCTTCTGCATACATAAGCAGTGTCGTGATTTGAGTATGGTGGATTTCTATCTGCAGCCAGATGTGAATGTGTATGTCCTGCAGTGGGCATGTCACACATACAAATCCACTAAGATAGCACATCAGTGATACAGCATTTGCATTATCTGGAAATAGCTGTGCACTGTTTGTCTCACCTGATGATTGCTGTCCGTGGTTGCTTGTGTGGCCTTGACCGTTTGCTGCTGTTTGGGGAGGTAGTTCATGTTGGAAACCCAAACACCACATTTCCTACCTTTTGGTGGTTAATTTATATCCTAACTGGTGCATTAATGCAGTTTTTTGCATATTTATGTGCATATGTATGTATGTATGTATGTATGTATGTATGTATTGTATCTATCTATCTATCTATCTATCTATCTATCTATCTATCCATGGACAGACGCACACATATATACATACATTATATATATATATATATATATATATATATATATATATATATACACACACAATGCCTTCTGCTGCTTTGCCTTTATTCTCCTCTCACACCCACCACTGTGACCTCTATAGAGCCCTTTCCTTCCCTCCCTAGAAATAGATGCCTCTCTCACTGTGCTAAATTCACCTAAACACTGGCTGGGTGAACTCCCTTTGTACCTCTCCCCCTCATTTATAACACCCCCTCCTCCTTCCCACTCCCTCAGATCTATTGACACTTGCACACTAATTGACCCCCGCCACTCCACCCTCTCTGGCCAGTTTGGGTACTTTCACCGGTTCCCTAAAATATGGAACTCTCTACCTCCTCAAATCCAACACTCCTCCTCCCTCTATTCCATCAACAGTGCTCTATCCAACTATCTTGCACTTAACTGTTCCTGTTATGACCCACCTTAATTTCCTTCATCTTGCTCATTACAGTTCGTCCCCTTCAGAATTTACCCAATGCCTCTCTTGATTTTACTGCCTCTACTGACCCTAGCCCCTCTTAGGTGCTAGTTCTCATATGTCTCTCCCATCCCCTACTCTCTCTCCCTTTTTCCCTAGTCTTCACACTACCCTTGCAGGGTTTTCAGCATCCTGAAGCTATCCTATAGTGCCATGGCTTGCCACCTTTTCTTCTCCCATCTACCTGTCCTTGACCTTCCAAGCCCCTTTTCCTCCCCTGTCTACCTAGCCTAGGCCTTCCAGGTCCCCTTGCAGAGTCCCCAGCATCCTGGAGGGTTCCTTGGATCAGGCCTCATCCCCTTCCAGGTGTTATTTCTCATTCTCTCTCTCTCACTATCCCTCTATGGCTACAACGCCTAACCACAGGAGGGTTTACAATCACCTGAACTTCCCTGCCCCCTTGCAGGATTCATCGAATCCTGAAGGGTTCACTCTTTGGATCAGGCCTTATGTCCCTTTCTAGGTATTAATTACACTTACTCCCTCTCTCTCTCTATCTCTCTAATCTCTACTCCAGTCTCCTGTCCCCTTGCAAGGTTCCCCACACCCTGAAGGGGTCTCTCCAGGACATGTCTCTGCACAATCTGTCATCTCATCCTCTCTCTCCTTCACCCCGTATTTCATGATAGCACTTGCTCACTTATTACCATTGCACATTTTAATTATTCTTACAAATTAAATGTGTGCAACACTGTTTGTAACAACTGCCTTAATTAATTGTATGCTATGTTGATCTTTGTACCGTGAATGTAAAATGTATTATCCCTATGGTCGTACTGGGAGATGAGCAACCTGTTGCTCACTGTGCCTTCCTGGTAAAACATTTCAATAAATAAATGAATTATATATATATATATATATATATATATATATATATATATATATATATATATCATAGTGGCACAGTCATGCCACTATAAAGTTTGGGTTGAGAAGGATGTTTAATGTCATACCCCAAATTTTGCACCTTAATAGCTTTGCCCCCATTCAATCAAACTATGTGAAATTTTGCATGTGTAGCCCTGTGGGGTTGATCTTTTGACATGCCAACATTCATCCTACTGGATGTGCAAATTTTGAGATCCAGATAGTGTGAAATAATGATTTTTCTGGGTTATTATTTTGGTTTCCTGTTTTCTTTGTCCACCTCTAGCACTGAGACAGTTTGGATATGTGGTCTGAAATTTTAAGGGCTGAAAGGGTTTGGCCCACATATGTGCCTTTTGCTAAATATGTGAAAAAAATATTAATACATTCAAAAAGTTAAAGATTTTTAAAATTTTGGTTATGAGCATGCTCAGTAGACACTTTTAATTTAGCTACAGAGAACAAAACAAGAATCGGGTCATATGAAAATGGATCCTTTTTCATATTGATGAATCCTGTTTCATGTGAAAAAATATTTTTTTGCATGCAGCCAAATTGTTTCCGTTTTCAAAAATGTTTCAAAAGCCACAAAAATGACATCCTAGAGAGAGAGAGAGACCAACACATCTATCTGGCACATCAGGACCCTTTTAGCTGGGTTCTGCACTTAACCGTTGGAGAAATTCCCTTTAAATGTTGTTTTTTTAAAGTTTATAAATCATTTTTTGTGGCTCACGATATGAACAAAGATACTTTTTATTATGTCACAAGTCACTAAAGAAGATCCTTTTTTCATGAGTTGGCAATCCTTTCTTATTTCCTGGCATCTTTTCCCTGGTGTCTAGTGGTGCCCCCCACTCACTTATTGACATCCCTGTACTGTTTTTTTTATTATTTCCCAAGTGTCTAGTGACACCACCCACCCTCTGATTGCCATCACCATATTTACATATTTTCCTAGTGTCTTGTGGAACCCTCCATGGTCCACTTCCATCTGGGTTTACATTTGTTTTCCCTGGTGTCTAGTGGCACCATCCCCCTCCATCCAGTCACTGTCCTGCCTGTAATAAAGAAAACTGTCCCTCAATGTCTTTTTCTTTAACCTGTGCTAAAAAAAATGGCCCCTCACCGATCCAACCCCCCCAATTCCAACCTCCAACTCAGAACCCACCACTCCGCACCCCCCACACACACTTCAGACACCCTCACTCACCTGAATGAGTCCCAGGGTGAAGATCCAGTCTCTGATTGAAAATATGTCTTGCTGCTGGAAATGTTGACTACTATATGAGAAAGTAAGGCAAAGCAGTTCAATGTATTTCGATCCGGTTTTCAACTTTGTAGCATAACTGACATTTTTGCATATTCTGACCCCAAATTTTCAACATGGCTTTTTTGTGACCCTACTTCATGAACTATGTTGCTGTAATTACACAAATCTGTCCTGAAAGACAATTTCCTCATTACTTGGAAAAATCACATTTTGGGCAGAGATTTGAAAATTTTTGCTACCCTTGTTCATGAGGTGGAATTGTAAGAAGGCTATGTTGAAAATTTAGGGTCGAAATATTTAACAATGGCAAAGTTATGCAAATCTGTTGCTATTTTTCATTTGCTCATTTGTAACTTTGGTAATTTAAAATATTTTGATCTCAAATTTTCAACATTGCCATTTTTTACACTACAGTACCTCATGAACATGAGAGCTGTATGACAGGTAGAGTCTTCCTTGGGGTTGTCAACCCTAAGGTTCACCCCATACTATACACTTATAAAAATACACACCTGTCTTCATCACATCTCAGCTTTTCAGTTGCTGCAATGGGGTGAATGTTAGGGTTGACAACCCCAAGAAAGACTCTACCCATCATTTACTTGGAGTGTGAGGCAGGGGTGTTAGGGTTTAAAACCCTAACATCACATTTCCCTAATTTTACTGGTTTAATTTGAACCCTAACTGTAGTATTAATGCATTTTTTTGCCTATACACACACACACACATGCACGATGCATAATCTGTCATATCGACTTTAAAAGTGGGAATCATAAACACAGAAGTTGACTGATTACTATAATCAGATATTTACTTGCACATATCGACACAGCTTAGGGTGGGGAACAAGATCCAGATCTTGATCACCTTAACAATTAGCTGGCCATGTTACCAGGCTATTTCCTGCCACCACACTCTTTTATATCTATATCAACAGATTATTTTTTGGATTTATTAATGCCTGCTCAGACTTTCCTAGGATTGGTGCAAAGTATGCCCGGTGTTGAGAATCTTGTCTTAATATCTTTATTGCATAAAGTCCTACACATGAAATTAGAGCTGTTAAATAGTTATGCCAAGGCTATGAAGCCAACAGTAAATATTTCCAGGAGTCAAATTATAACTTTTGGTACAAAAAAATGGGTACAGAACTGGAGATCAGGTGACTCAGCCTTAGAGATGGTATGTACTGTAGTTATACCTATTTGGAAATTGCTTTTGTGGACAACCTTAGCTAGGTCAAACATGTTAGCAGTATATTAAGAAAAACTTAGGGCAACAGCTCAGGTGCTGAAGAGGTTTAACTGTTCCAGCAGTATGGTAACAATACTATATTTCCAATAATTGGGGCAGCAGGAGTGGAATGTAGTACCAAAGCACTATATGGGGGAGAAATTTGGGACCTTTAAGATAAGGAACTATTGGCTGAACCATTGCTTCTGTAGATTAAATCAGCTTTGGGAACAATTAAATCAATACCATATATTTATCTCAGGATAGAGATTGGCATATGTGCTTTGAGTCTGGACTTCACACTAAAACAATGAGATATTAGATTACCATTTTGAGAATGCATAAGGACCATCTACCCAGGTTGTGCTGGGAAGGAAAATTTAACTGGGAAAAAAATCAGCTGTAGAAACTCTAATTGGTTCATTGACATCAAATGAATATTTGATATACATGAACTGCAAGCTCTTCCAAAAAGATGTCTTGAAAAATGTAATGTTAAGTTTAATGTATAAAACAAAAATACATTGTATAGAAAATAAATAATTACTGGACAATTAAATATTTAGAAAATATATAAAAATCAAGAAATTTGCCATGGTTGGCTAGTAATGACTGCAATATTTCATACAGATAGTATTTGGATATTCTTGAAAAAGACATGTTTAAGAGAACATATATCTTATTTAGAATAGAATTATATGAAAGTAATATCTTGTCCACCAGACACAAGAAAACATACTTTGCCAGACAGTATTAACTGTCAATGTAGCCTGGGGGAAAGGAGGACTTAATACATGTGGTATGCTTATGCCCATGGTCTATGAAAGCTACACAGATATGGTTGAGTTCTGAACTGTTATTGTTACAGTCATTGATGGGTATACCTTGCTTTTTGTCCTTCTAACGTCAGAGGATGTTTGGATAATGAAAAGGGCAGATAAGTGTTATTTTAAAGCTAATACAAAAATAAGCAAAATATTTAAGTGTGAATACAATCTAAACTGTTTTTTGCTTGATGTCTACCTGAAATTTGCACTATAGATGGCTACCATTTAAGATTACTTTTCTGTATATGTATGACTATCAGTCTGTATCTGTGTGGTTTAATGTCTATGGTTGTATTTTATGTGCTATTGTAAAGTTCTTTAATATGATCAGACAATAAACTTAGTACTACTAAAAAAGACACAGAGGTCAACAGCAAGGTGGTTTAGCAGAATATTGACAATAAAATATCCTACAAATGTACACTACAGAGAGTACTTTCACAGAATGGGGTGGGTGAATATCATTCCAATCAGTTTACCTGTGATGATCAAAGCACCCTGCAGTCCCAAGTGAGCATCTTTCTCTCTCTTTGTCTTTCTCTCAGGCCTTTGCCGCTGGGACCATTTGGACTAGTGTCACTGCTGTCAAGGCCCCCTCTTTAGCAAGAGTTCAGATGCTGGTGCACTGATGGTAATTTTCTGCCACCTTCTACTTTTTAGATTCCCCATAGTGAGGATCTGTGCTCTGGGTAGGACTAAGGGTGGGCAAAAAAAAAATCTTCCACAGGCAAAATTCAAGCGAAAGTCTGACTTTCACTTCTGTGGAAGTTCAGAAATTGATTTCCAAACTTCCACAGACCTTCCTCCCATGCTCTAAGTTCTTTTAATTGTCAGACTGCCCCCCAGAATCTCTGGTGGCTAGTGTAGTGGTCCTTCACTCACCCACCCCACATGTAAAAAATTACCCCTGGTGGCTAGTGGTCCCTCTCTTTACCCAGTAACCCATCCACCGAAAAATGTACAGTACCCCCCCACCCCACATATCTATCTCCACTGTCCTGTTAAAAAAATCTCTGCTGGTCTACTGTTTTTTTAAAATTTAAACCCCCTCCTGCTCCCCAGTCCCAAGTCCCATTCCCTGGTGATCCAGTCCCCCCATCCAGCCTCCCCAGAAGCCAGGTGTCCCACAACCCCAATCCCACCCCCATCACAAACCCTGGCATCATAAGACTGGCACAGCCCTCATCTCTCTTCTATGACTGGCCCACTGACTGAGTTGTCAATGAATAAGTGGTATTGCATAGACTCATTCATGACAGCTTAGTTGGCATACCAGCCATGGAGAAGAGTAGGGCTGTGCTGGTCCACCACTGCTGGGTTTTATGATGGGGTGGGAGTGGGGTTGTGGGACACCTGGCTGCTGAAAAGGCTGGGTGAGGGGGGCACTGAATCACCAGAAATTTGGGACTTGGAATCAGGATGGGATTTAAATAAAAAAAAAACTAGACCACCGGAGCTTTTTTTTAAACAGGGCAGTGGAGATTAGGATGTGGGGGAGGGTTACTGTACATTTTGTGACTGGAGGATTACCGGGTGGAGGGGAGGGACCACTAATGATAATATTAATAATTTTATTTAACATAGCGCCTTTCAAAATGTCAAGGTGCATCACAAATACAAAGTCAATTAAACAATAAATAAGAATAAAATCATAGAAAATCAGGAAAAGCTTTTTCCCATAGAAAAGCCTTCATTGCCTGCTTGAAACTCCCCATTGTACTGCACTCCCGTAGCTGACATGATAGAGAATTCCAGATGGTTGGGGCAACAAACATAAAAGCCTGAGCCCAAGATGACTTCAAACTAACCCTTGGAATCTCCAGCAACCCCTCATCAGCCGAGAGGAGATGTTGCACAGGGGTGTAAGGAGTCAGAAGTTCTTTCAAGTAGTCAGAACCCTGTCTGTATAGGGCTTTGTAGGTTAACAAACCTACCTTAAAGGTTATCCACCACTGAACTGGCAGCCAGTGCAGATAACGCAGCACTGGGGTAATGTGAGATCTCCTTGATACCCCAGTCAATAAATGTGCAGCAGCATTCTGCATTAGCTGCAAGCAGTGGATATCAACCCCAGGAAGCCCTAGGTACAGGGAGTTGCAATAGTCAAGGCACAAGGTCACAAAGGCATGGACCAAAATGGGCAAATCACTGGACAGAACAAGGTGATTGATCCTGACAATGTTCCTGAGATGCTAAAAGGCTAACTTGATGACTGCAGACACCTGATGATGAAGGGTCAGCTCATCATCAAGTATCACTCCCAGGTCACACACTCATTCAGAGGTAAGGATCTGTTTGCCCCCCAGAAATAAACCAGAAGGCAAGTCAGTCCTCAACCCCTCTGTCCTGTGACCCGGGTCTACCATCAAGACCTCCGTCTTTCCTGCGTTCAACTTTAACCTGCTGGAATTCATCCAGTCTTCGATTTCAATGAGGCAGCTGTTAAATACTGAGAAAGCACACACCTGGTCATGGGTGAAAGACAGGTAGAGCTGGGTATTATCAGCATAGCAGTGAAACCTCAGCCCATACCATCTTACAATGTCTCAGAGGGGCAGCATATACACTGCAAACAACATGGGGGACAGCACCAAGCCCTGGGGCACTCCACAAGGCAGAGAGAATGACTCGGAAGAAAATATTCCCAAGACAACTCTCTGAGTTTGACCGGTGAGGAAAGATGAAAACCATCTGAGCACTGTTCCAGGAAGCCCACAGATGGACCTCAGGCACTCAAGCAGAACCCCATGATCCACAGTGTCAAAAGCTGAAGAGAGATCAAGGAGTACCTAAATGGAATGGTTTCTCTGATCTCTCACCATCAGGAGATCATAGAGCACCTGAACCAGAGCAGTCTCAGTACTATGCCTCTAATGAAAACCCGACTGGAGAGGTCCGTATAAGTTATGGATGGTTAAATGGTTCTCCAGTTGAGTTGCCACCACTTTCTCGATAACCTTTCCCACAAAAGGAAGGTTTGAGATAGGTTTGTAGTTTGCTAGAGACTCCGGGTCCAAAGAAGCTTTCTTCAGAAGAGATGTCATCACCACCTCCTTCAGGGAACTTTGAAACTCACCTGATTCCAAGGAGCACTGGACAATCTGAGCTAAGACCAGGCCAATAACATCACTACAACCCAAAATTAGGGAAGTAGGGCCCGGGTCTAAACTACAGCACGTGGGGCACATCCCCTGGACAATCTTCATAATGTCAACAAATGCCGGCAGGTCAAAGGTACTCCAGAAAACACCAGGCATAGTGGCCGAGTGCTGACCAACCATATCTCCCATAGAATGGGATGGATCCCCTGCCTGATGTCAGCCACCTTATTCTCAAAGAATCGAGCGATCTCTTCACACTCCATTTGTGAAAAAAATCGACGGAGCTGCAGACAGGCTGGGTTTCACAAACTGTCCACAGTTCGGAAGAGTTGAGCCAATCGGTTACCAGCAACAGCGATTTTCCTGGACAGGAATTCTGCCTTCTAATGGGAGATCGCTGATTGATAGAGTTGATAATGCTGTAACAAAATAAGATGGTAGGTATCCAAGGCGGATTTCTGCAAGTGACGTTCTAACCTGCATCCCAACTTCCGCAACTCCTTTAAAGACCTGTCAAACCATGGGGTGAGAGGGTGAAGTGGAAGGGAGCGAATATGGACTGGAGCAATCTGATCAAGAGCTGAAGAAATAGCCTTATTATAGGCCTCAACTAACTGTTCTGGACCGGTGCTGGTCTCACCGAACACCGAGAGGTCACTCACTGCCACCAGGTCTTCAGGGACCACATCCCACAAAGAGTGGTAACTGACCATCTCCACAGGGGCAGACCTACTCAGGGGGGCAGAAAAGTTGAACCTCACAGTGTAGTGATCAGACCAAGCCACCAGGGATAATTTTTTACATGTGGGACAGGCGGGGGGAGGCACCACTAGCCACCAGGGCTTATTTTCTTCATTTCCAGGGGAAATTTCACCTGGTAACTTTTGTGGAAGTTTACCGATCTGCCACAGGCGGAAGTTCAGAAACTTTCATGAAAGTCCGTTAATTTCTGCTGACGTTTCGCTGGAGCCAAAAACAGCAATTTCGCCCACCCCTAGGTAGGACACACTCTACACTCTCAAAAACCTTTTACTAGGTATTCTTTGATAGACGTTCCTTCCCTCATAGATGCAATCACAACCAACCAGTTACTGCAGTCTGCTGAAAAATAATTTATTAATAAACACTGGTTGTGTAAATACAACAGTAAAAATCAGGTATAACACTATTCACACATACTTAGTAAAACAACAGTACATATAAAGGATTACTGTATAACAGAAAGCTTGCATGCATATGCATGTAAACTCTTCTGTCTTTTTTAAGTGTTACAGATTATTCTTACCCCACTAACCACTAGTCTTATTACCTCAAATACTCTCTGTAGACACACAGTCTGGCTCCATCGTTAGGCAAAGCATAAAAAAATGACACCACTTCACTGGTTAGTTGCACAAAATACAAAAAAAGACTAGCATTTCCTTAAAACATCACTTTTATTCTGTTGTTAAATACACAGTCCAACTTTTAAAGTTTAGGACTAACAGTATAAAAAACATCCTGAACCGTTATGCACAAAAGTGCTTTTCAAGAGAACCACTGAGGTTCCACATACAATAGCACATTTAAACACTGTATCAATAACTAACAGATTTTTCATAACTTTTAAACTTCTCACACCAATGTCCCCAGTAATTCCAAAGTGAATCAAAGTGCATTAAAAACAACTACATGAGTTATGTCTTAATAAAAATAGCAATTCATAGGTGACTTCTTTTTTTCTTGTCTTCACACTTGATTTATTTGTTGTAAAGTCCCAATACGAATAGCAATCCACAGATGACCTCTTTTTTTCTTGTGTTCTTGCTTGATTAATTTATTTATGGATTCATTCATTGAATTTAATTTTTTCATTGATCCACAGTACTGCGTGATGTCACACCTGCCAGTCGGGACTTCAAAGGATCATGCCTGCCTCATTTGATCTCTCCATAGCAACTATAAACATATGTAACAAAAAGAGAATAATGTGAGAAGCAGCCACAATTAAATAAATACTTAGTACATGAGGTACACAACTAGGGAGGTACACAATTAATGTTTCAAAAAAGGTTTCAGACTGAATTTTTCATTTTAGCACATGATACTGGCACTGAATCTGGAACCTTTTTTGAAAAATGTATTGCCTACCTCATTAACTGTGTACCTCCTTTACTGAGGGTTTATTTAATTGTGAATGCTTCTCCCTTTATTCTCTTTTTTGATGTACATTGATAGTTGCTATGGAGAGATCAAATGAGGCAGGCATGATCCTTTGAAGTCCCAACTGGCACAGGTGACATCACACAGTAAAGCGGATCAATGAAGAAATTCAATTCAATGAATGGATCCAATAAATAAAAATAAATAAATAAATAAATAAATAAAGCATGAAGACAAGAAAAAAAGAAGTAACATTTGGATTGATATTTTTATTGGGACTTTATTCATGCAGTTGTTTTTAATGCGCTTTGGTTCTCTTTGGAATTACTGGGGACATTGGCATGAGAGGTTTAAAAGTTATGAGAAAGCACTTAGTTATGGATATAGTGTTTAAATGTGCGATTGTATGTGGCAGCTGCAGCGGTTCTCTTAAACAATCACTTTTGTGTGAGATGGTTGAGACTGTTCTTTATACCGCTAGTCCTCAATTTTAAAAGTTTGACCGTGTATTTAATAACAAAATAAAAGTGATGTTTTAAGGCACTACTAGACTTTTTGTATTTTGTGCAACTAGCCAGTAAAGTGGTGCCATTTTTATGCTCTGATTTAATGTATTTTTATGGCACACTTCTTGAATTTATCATGTTGAGCAGCTCAGGTTGATGTGTGGTGTTAGTTTCCTGCACTGAGGTTTCTCTGATTGCTGAAATAGCTTTCAGCCTGGAATTTGGGGAAACACTTACCTTGCAATATTATCTGTCCTCTCTGTCTCAGGGACACAAATTCCTTCCACAGATTATTTAGCATCTGAATGTATGTGTTCAGATGGCACTGAGACAGGCTCTGCCTGTGTACTTTGTGTACTAACCCTCCTATCCCCCATTTAGGAAGCCAATACAGTGAAATTCTGCACCACTTAGGAAACTCTGCTGGCCTCTGTAGACTCTTGCCAATAGCCCAGTTTTTTTCATGTTGAATCAAAACCTTTTGCCCCCCACTGCTACAGAAGGTATTAGCATTTGTCAGAATATTTCAGACTAGGAACAAGAGTTGTTTGGTCATCACAATACCATATGGGGAAATAAATGTAGATAACAAAAAAAAAAGTAACCCATTAATTCATATAGACTACAGTCAATGTCCAAGGGTACAGTACCTAAAACTTAGGGAAAACATTTCAAAATTAATTAGCATTGCATGTGTTCTGCTTGAGAATTGCATGTTAAATATAGCTGAGCAAAACAGTGATGGTGCCTGTTGATGCCTGCCTTGTTCCTTGCTCTTCAGCCTGCTTAGTAGAACACCCTGTGGCTAAAAAAAAGTCCTGCATAGGTGTCCATTTTGGACAAACCACTTTCTTATTCTTCAGTTCTAGTTTTCACTACCATCTGTTCATTGACAGATACGGTATGACATCCAATGTTAGTGCTTTCCCTAATGATGATGTAGAGTCTTTAATAGATTCAGATAGGGCTTCCACTTTCATTCGAATCACTTAAAGTCATTTGAAATTATTCAGCTTTTGAACCATTTTCTCAACTAATTTGTCCAAGTTTGCATTCCATGTTAATGGTATTCAAGCAACACTATGGTCAGCCCTGTTGATGCCTGCCTTGTCCAATGCAGTTCAGCCTGCTTAGTAGAACTCCCCCATGGCTGAACTAGTCCTGCTTCCATGTTTGTTTTGGAAACACCATATTTAAATTATTAGCCCAGCAGCTGCAGAGTAATCCTAGCTCTCAAATAATAGTAAAAGTGACTAAGGAACAGTGGGATAAATTGCCTATTTTTAAAGAAAATTGCTGAAATGCAGGCACCTGTGTACAATGGTGTTACTTGCTAGACTACTGAATCCACACACCCCATATGGGGTTTTAAATTCAACCAGATTATGATGCAGGATTAAATGAAGAAATTAATTAAAATAAATGATACAGTAGGTAGCACAAAGTCCTTCACACTCAAGACTTGGTCCAGTTCCTATATACACTTTGGGCCAGATTCTAGAACAGTTATGTCTGGCATAATAGCCCTTGCACCAAGTAGATTGGCACAAGTAGCAACTTACACCAGCAGTTGCGACTTGTGCTATCCTGCTTGTGCTGAACAGCTGTTACGGAGGCAGTTGCACCATAAACCCTCTGTGACATGGTGCTAGGGGGTTTATGGCAGCAGTTGTGCCCCATTCCAGAAGGACAGCAACAAAGTCCCCACCATCTGGATTCTACAAGAACCCCCGGAGGAGAGCCAGCAATGTAAGTTACACCTGCATTTAGCTGGTGTAACCTACATCTGTCTTCTGAATGTCCTGTAGACCCAGTCCATGTGCCATCTCCCCATGCCCAGACCTCCTCCATTGTTGCCCCAATGGGAATCACACACCCATACCCCATCCCCTTTGGTATGCCCCCCACCCCCACGGCCATGGCCCTAGGGCTGCCACTCCCCTACTCTTGACTCCTTGTGTCATCCATGCCCCCACAGGGCTGCACACACCCAGCCCCTGAAACACTCATTGTAAAATGCCTCTAAGGGTGGCGCTGTTATCCCCCCACCTGTGCCCCGACCCCTGAGTCACTGGTCACAAATGTGGCAAATAACTCGATAAGCCCTGGTAGTCTAGTGGCCTCCCACCCCATCCCAGCTGTGCCAGCCCAACCAGCACCCCCCCACCTGTCCCCAGCCAGTGACTGGCACAGCCCACCTCTCACCTCCAGGGTCAGCCACTGACTGAGTCATGTAGGAGTGTTACTAGAAAGACTCAATCAGAAATTAATATCTGAATGCATCTTTCCAGTAGTGCTCCTACATAACTCAGTCAGCAGCTGGCCATGGAGGTGAGAGATGGGCTATGCCAGTGGCTGGCTGGAGACAGGTGGGAGGGTGCTGGGTGGTCTGGCATGGCTGGGTGGGGGGCCACTAGACTACCAGGGCTTAACAGGTTATTTTCCACATTTGCAGCCAATGACTCGGGGGTCAGGGCATGTGTGGGGGGATGACAGTTCTGCCCTGAAGTGTATTTTACAATGGGGGTTTCAGGGGTCTGGGGGTGTGGGCAGCCCTGTGAGGCATATCTATGGATGATTCTTGGGCCAATTGGTGTGGCCATCCCTGTGGGGCACTTATATGTGGATTCAGGGGCAAGTTGGTGTGGCCAGCCCTGCGGGGCACTTATATGTGATTTGGAGGCCAGTTGGTGTGGCCAGCCCTGCGAGCACTTATATGTAAATCAGAGGCCAGTTGGTGTTGCCAACCTGCAGGCACATACTGGAGGCTTGGGGGGCAGGGGGTGTGGGCAGCCCTGTGGGGTGGCTAGTGTGGCTTCCTTGACAGGCAGTGCACTTGTTACCTGCAGCAGTGGGTTGAGATATGCTGGCCAGGTAAGCCCTCTGTGTGGCGTACCTAGCCATATTTTGCAAGTCACAGGACTTTGCTGTGAAGACCCTGCCCATTCTAGAATAGGGCGCAGGTCAATGTCACAGTTGCGGATAGCACAATTTGTGTTCGGTGGCAACTTGTGCCACCCTTCTAGAATTGGGCCTTTTGTGTGCAAAAATTCTGTTTAGTTCAAGGCTGACATCTTTTGTTACTACAATTTGCTGAATCCACTGCAGCTGATGTCAAAGAACTAGGAAGCACTGTGGGGTTCAATAGCCTGAAGCTCATGTTACAGCTTTTATTATCTCCAATCAAATGTTATCTAGGTCTGCTTTTCTCCAGGAGCTAAGTACAGTCCTCTGTGATTGTACTTAGCCCAGGGAGGACAGCGAGACCAACAACAACAAAAAAAAGATCAAGGCATATAAGATCTCTAACATGCACTGCAGGCTATTGAATCTTCCATTGTTGCCTACTGCTCTGATGTCAACTGCAGAGGTCTCTATGAGTTGTAGAAAAAGATGTATATTTAAACTATACAAAATTCATCTGATACAATCTAGTATGCTACCGTAAACAGTAGGTAAACTAAAATGTTTTGCACACATCATGCACAATGGGATCAATCTCTCACTTGAGTGTGGGGTCTTTGGTGCTGACGTTTTCTCTTTAAGAACAAAACTGAGCTGCCCTGGAGGGAGTATTATGCTCAATAAACTATAATCTCAGAATTCATAGTCATGGGAGAAGAGGATGGATCTAAGGTAGAATATTAACAGAGAAGGGAAATGAAAAAGAAGGAGTGAGAGAGTGGTCTCACATCTATGATAAAGAGGGAGATACTAGTGTCCAGTAATATCCTAAAGACAAGCAAGTGGATAGAATTTTATGGGGAATAGGGGGTACTGAGAGGCAATCATGCCCATGAAAGAATCTGAAGAAGTAAAGGAGAAGTTTTCAATCCATCAGTCAATCAATCAAATTCATATTAATTTATAGTTTGCCTAGTTAAGACAAAGATTTAGGCTGGATTATAAAGTTAAAACTAAATATATAATCAGTGTTAAGATCTACAGTATACTGTACAAAAAACATTTAACATTATACAGTAAATACTCAATCAATCAATCAATCAAAGTCTTTATTTAACCAGGCGTTCATCATTGAGCAGAAGCTCATTTGCAAGATGGACCTGGGTGGAGCATGAACAATTGTATATACAGGTCAACACAGGTATTTACAAGGCAATACAGATAATACTTTTTACAGAGAGGAAGAAAAAGAAGTTCATATGTACATAGAATTATACAGATATTGTACAGATTACACGGTATTTACATACATAAAAGTGTCTATAGGAAGATAAAGCAGGTTATCTAAGGTTGCAGGAGGAAGTAACGGAAGAAAAATAAAAATAAAATATACACCAGGTAGAGGTGAAGGTAGGGGAAGAGAGGGAGGGAAGTAGGGGAGAAAGGCTAGGAGGGCACGGTGCACAGAAAGGAGTTGGTAAGCTGGATGTAGAGAAGGTGGATGGAGAAAAGGAGTATGGGCACGGATTGAATGCTATAAAGTACGGGGCATGGTAGGATGTCACAACCCAGGGTAGTGAGCTCCTATCCGAGGTTGGGAAAGGAAGAATAAGGGGATGGATGGACCTAGTGTTGATAAGACAGGGGGATAAGAGAGAGAACAATTATGCTGGTGAGGAGCAAGCTACTATACAAATACTATACACTTAATTGCAATATATCAGTAGTACATTATGATGCAGATGGAGAAGTTCACAAACTATGTTTTGCATAGTCTTCACCACAAAGTGAAAACTCTTTTCATATGGTGCCATTTTCCAGTATGAAGAACTCATATCACAATACTGCCAGTGATATACTGCAAGATTCTGCAGCAACACAATGCAATCCAATGGCAGTTACTTCAATTTGTCATGTATAAAACTATGACACTTTTATCACAGAGTGCCTTATCCAGGAGGGTAACACTGTAGTGGGTCCTTTGTGAAGGATGTGTCCAAAAGCTACAAAGATAGCAGGATAAGGGAAAAATCAAGGTGGAGTACAATTCCTGCAAAAGAACCTGATGAAACTACAATGAAGGGTTCCAAACATAGGATCTGTGGAGCAATGGATGTTTCAAGAAATGCATGGGATTGAGGGAATATGCACATGGAGGTGATGTAAGTGGAGCAAAAGTGGCAATCACTAAAAGGTCTAAGGGACAAAAAGCAGCAGCATAAGAAGTGGAAATAGGACTAAAATGTAAGAAGGTAGGAAAGGCAGAGGAATGTTAGCTGCAGGAGTAGGTATGGGTGGAATATTCACAAAGAAGGGCTTTACAGGAAGGGGGAGATAAGGAAAGCTAGGTAGAGGTTGTTCCAGAGGAGGGGAATGCAGAAAAATGGTATTGCCTATCTCAGGCTTACATTCCTGAGAGTTCAGATAGGCTTGTTTTGCACTCACTGTAGGGAGCAGAGTATCCTTCCTGAAAGGCCCACACATAGCGCATTTACATACAATCCTTATACTACTAAAAACACAAAGATTTCAAGATTGGCACTCAGAATAAGGGAATTAAATCTAACTATTTTACTACAATGATAGTAAACATTCTGGATCAGAGCACTGACTCACTTTACAAAATCAGGCTATTATCAGAAAGCAAACCAAGATTACAATCAAATGTTTCTGAATTTGTACAGTAACCCTCAGTTCAGATCTTTTCTATTGGGGTGCTTTTCTGTTAAATTACTTTTCTATTTTTCACTCATCATGACCTGAAATAGTTATGCAGTTTACCTGGCTATCCTCTACTTCTAGGCTGACCCATACTTATAAAAGAAGATGAGGTCTAATAAAGAGGAAACAATCATCTGTGGTTTGTTATTTTCATCCTGTGCAGATTGTTTATGAGGTATTTTGGCAGCATACTTCAGCCCTGTATTAAATGGTTACACCTGGAAACGAGCCTTGGCTCAGTGTGCCTTTCCCGGCTACCAATCTTTAAATAAATAAACAGAATCAGTTTGAATTCCCTAATGGGGTTTGCATATATTATCCATGTCAATGTCAGTGGCTCAGCAGATTGCACACTCACCTCTGAGGACAGAAGATTGGAAGGTTGTGGGTTCTAGCCCCACAACAGGAACTTAGGGTAAAATCACAGTACTGACACTGTAGTGCAGCATGAGGAGGTACTGCACTCCTGAGGTGCCATCTTATATATTCAGTATTAAAACAAGGTACTGAGCCTTTCCTGGTGGTTGCCCTGGTGATGGTGAAAGATCCCATGCCACTTTTAAAACATCCAATGCCTCTCTGAAATTAGTAGATGAATTTCCCCAGTGTCCTGTACAAATTTCCCTGGGGTCCTGCCTAAATTTCCCCCATTCACTAAATAAATACCACCAACGGCTTTTTTCTGGTTCAGTTTCAGTTGGCTTCCATTTATATTTCCCCTCCTTCTACATAGGATGAGGCTGGAAATAGGTAGAATTGCCTATCCTGTCTTTTCCAGTCAAAATAAACTAAATACATCAATGATGGTTTGTTTGATGGGATCTGTAATTTTGCATTCCTTTGAAACATTGCTTTATTTCCAGTGCTCTTTAGGAGTAAGCCTTAATTTTATATGTTTTTATGGGGTTCCTGTCTCTCAGACAACTTTGATATTTTAGGCTCACCATGACTTATATCACTCATATCATTCAGCTGATCCCTTCTTCTTTTTAAGCTGACACATAGCTATGATGCCCGGATGAATCCTAAAAAAAGGAGACAAAACCTACATCTGTGGCCTGCTTTTTTCAGTTTGTACAGATTGTCTATAATTCCTTTTGGTATCACAGTGTACTGCTGAAGGCGAAACCAGCACTAATCATTTCATGGTGATGTGTATATGTTACTCATGATACTTTATCTATTGGGTATGTGTAATGTTGTATTTTTTGGAAACTTGACTTGGCTGTCATTACATTTTCAAGGTAATCATTGCTTCAGTGCCTTTGCACTCTTTTGTTTGTTTGTTTGTTTAAATGACCTTGATAATTTTCACTGTTGCAATTTAGCTGGCTCCCCCTCCTTTCATGCTAATGTACAGCTATGACAAATTGATGAGTCCTAAGAAAGACAAAACAATTGTCTCTAGTAAGGTATTTACAGCTTGTAAAGGATTCATTGTGAGGTATTTGACACCATATGGTCTTATTTAAAGCTAAACCAGAACTAATTTATTCATAGTGATTGACATGTGCTACACAGGATGTTCTTCATTATGGGATCTGCATATTTTTGTATATCTTTTCAATGTATCTTTATTACTAATTCTCTTTTGTGGTAACCTTTGAGAATGTTTTGTGATGCATTGTGTCACTATGCAGTTGAGTTTAATTCTGAACCATCTTTAACTCTTTAACGATGATCGAATATGCTACTGTACATGTTCAGCTAATGACCAGTTTTATTTAGATTTATTTGGGTACATCTAGATGTAGTGTTTAGCTAGAAATCCCATTTATTTCAATAGAATGTCCTATTATACACACGATCAAGATATATCATAAAATGCTGTATCTTTAATTAGCTGCAAATGTACCAAATGATCATTTGCATTGGGGTAGAGGTGTATATAATTTTGTATTTCTTTGAAATGTGGTATTATTACCCATTACCTTCAAGTATAACCCTGGGTTTGACATACTTGCACTGTGTTTCTTGTCTTTTATATTACTTTTACTGAACATAAACTCACCCCATTAATGATAGGTATTGATATACTGTAGCATCAACAAAAGATTCAATGTGCATTGCCTTACTACTGGTGAAACTTCATTTCTTTCTGGATTATATGTGAGCCAACACTGAGATGACCTATAGTCATCTAGTGGAAAAAACAATTAAAATTGAGTGTCCTCAGCATAGATGTGACAATTAAAATTGGAGCTCTCTTACCCTAGCATCATCATGTATGTGTCAAACAGCATACTAGAATGGAGCCCTGTGGCAGTCTGCAGTGGACAGCAAGCCAGAAGCATGAGTAAATAACTAACTTTAATGACTGATCTTCAACCTGGAGTTATGAACTGAATCAGCTTAGGGAAGTCCATGTCATACCCCCTAGACAAGAAGTCATTTCAGGATAATTCTGTGGTCAACTTTATAAACTGCTTTTGTCATATTGCTGAAGACCCACCATGGACAACAGACCTTTGCCCATGGCCAAGAGGGGATCATTGACCACCCTGTAAACTGTATTGGCACTAGAGGGAAATGTCCTGAATCAAGAATGAAATATATATGAAAACCAAAAGACTCTAGCTGCCAACTGAACTGTCCAATAAACTCTTTCCCTTTTAAGTTGATGACTGTATATAGAAAGCCAGGGAAGATGCCTGAGGATGGGATACATATGGTCCTATGTTCAGGAATGCTTAAGAAGGCAAACAGTAACATAATAAGACTGACATTTTGAGCTGCTGAGCTTGTAAGGGCCATATAGGAGTGAATTAATGTAGTCAAGGTGGAAGGAAATGCTGTCATGAATATGAATATCTGCAGAGAAAGAGTCAATATAGATTTGATCATGGATAATATTTCACGCATAGCAGTAAGCATTTTTGCAAATGTCTGAGATTGCAACAGCAAAAGTAATCTCAGTATAAACAAAAACACAACATTTTCAGGTAGAGGTAACAAAGTTGAGGAGGGAGTCAAGCAGGGTGATATCAGTTACAGAGACATCAACTTTAAAGAATGTAATGTGAAGATGGATAGACTGTAGGTCCAACATCCTGCCATCTCCTACTAGGGTACTGCAGTGTTTAAACTTTTGCTGATAAAGTTAGTGCAAAATGACCTACTACATGTTTCATGTTGTTTTCATGAAGTAGTCACTTTGTGCTATGCTTTGATTCTGGAAAGTTAAATTCGTAAATTGCCACGTCACATTAAAATAAAACCATGAAGTGATGAATTACTGTAAATTTCATAGTGAGTAATATGTGAAAGGTGATGGTCAATTCACAGTTTCACAATGTGCAATATTTGTGAGCTGTATTGCAATTTGAACTTCTGTACTTCACAACAAAATTGAAAATTTACAACCTTTTTTACACTCTGTCCCCTTCCTGAACCCCACCTGCACCATACTTCATCAGGAAAAATTAATAAGTATAATGTGGAACCATGTACACATTTATAGGGATTCCCTCTTCCCACTCCAATACCCTAGTAAGTATGAATTTGTGCAGACTTACCTTGACAACACGAACAGTTTTGATATCTAATGTCACCACTGGTAGGTTGTTCCCTAGAATTATCAGTCTATCAGAGAAGAACTATATGCTAATGTTACCCCTAAATATACCACCTCTAAACAGCAGGGTATATCCCTGCATGCTACAGAAACACTGGATTTTTTTTGATCATCTGACTAGATAATATTGTAAAAAAATAAAGTAAGTTATCTTTTCCATCATCAGTTCACCACTCTGTCACAGAAGAAGTACTTCCTAGTGTTACCCCTAAAATACCACCTCTGAGCTTCAAGGTATATCTCTGAATCTACTGGAACACCAAATTTCTGATTCTGATCAATTGACCAGGCAATTTTGTGAAGAATGAAATAAGATGTATCCACCATCGGCAATAATTCCTTTTAGGCTTCTTCCCCTTTGGTCTTGCCACCAAAATATGGTAAAGACCTTATCAGAGCCACATGATTGTGGACAGCCCCTCATATTTATTTATTTATTTTGTTTATTTCAAATTCAGATTAATGCCTTTGAGCCGGGGGCTCGTTTACAAAGGCTCCAAGTCAACAAGGAATACAAAACATTTACAGGTGATGAAACACTGCAGAACAGAAAGACATCAACTAACAAGTGGTATTAGTGTGCAGTTACAACATTAAGCAGGGTACAAGAAGTAAAGAGAAACAGGATCACACTTCCAGAGAAACATATTAATGCAGCTTTCATATGTTTTCATATGTGTGTTGACTATTCCAGTCTGTAAACATGCTGGCAACGGATACCCAAAGTACTAAAATATCCAATTGAGATTTACTTTTCTACTTACCTGATACTGGTCTACTAGAACTGCACTTTGAGATCTGTGTAAAAGCTAGTGGTTTGCTTCCTAAGTAACAGTAATGTTACTACTGTCCCTTATTTGAAGAATACTGAGTGCAGCAATTTGGAGCAGCCTGTCACCTCCCTTCAGAGACAGAGCATGTAATCACTGTGAGTCATCCCATGTTTACTATCCTGATACCTGGGAACTCAAGTCTCCCAGATAATAATGCAATATTATGCTGCCATCACATCAATCTGGTAAAAATACTCTACAAAGAAGAGCTCTTGAATTTTGCTGTATAGCTACTTTCAAGTGAGAAAACAACAGAACAGAAGGAATCAATCATAAAACATTTGGCATACAGCATTTTGTGCAAGGAGACTGCATCACTGGAGTATAAACCTAGTGACAAATGATTTTCATAAATAACTACAGATATCTATAGCATTTCTGTAAAATAATACTTACATAAAAACTGTAATTACTTTGTTTTCTAGATTTGAGGATAATTCTTTTTAATGACACCATCAAAATGATTAACTGAAATTTGGAAAGACCAGGAAAAAACAAAACAAACAAAAAAAAAAACTCAGGTGATAAAGGCACAAAAACAAAATTAGATAAATGAAGATGTGCTTCTTCAATTAACCTAGAATTTGGTAAGAAGTATTTACATTACTTAGGAACTGAGAGTCAATATAATCAAATGTTTGGAGCCCAGATCTCAGAAACAGGACATCCTGTTTTACTCTGTCCTTTGCTACTGTCTCACTATGTAACTTTAATAAGAACATTTTAATTCACCCTGGTACATATTCTGCAGATTACTATCATTATACCTGTACTCAGGGTTAGGAAAATAAATTCACAGATAAATATATGTATGTATATATATATATATATATATATATATATATATATATTCTCTGTATCACTGAAATTTGGCTATCAGCCAAAAACCCTGACTCCACCCTCTCTATCCTGGAGTTTAACTGATTTTGTCAAAACTGAGGCAAACATGGTGACAGTATTACCTGTGTATCAAGCAATCCTCTTTCCTGCACCATCACCTTCAAAGAGTCCTGTACTTCCTCCCATGAAGTAATATTAGCACAATTATCCCTTCCTTTCTCTGTCCCAATCTATATAAGTGCACTTTATGCTTCACCTAAAACAACAACTGACACCCCAGTCTCCATTATCACTTCTAATTAATCCCACACAGCTAATGGTGAGTTGCTGGTTCTAGGTAACTTCAAATTAGACTGGTTTTTCCCTTCATCAAAGCCTACATTCCTTAAAATCAAAGCTCTAAACCTTACTCAACTGATCCATGAACTGACTCATACTAACCCCCATTCCCACAACCACTCACTGTTTGACTGGGTGTTGTTCTCCCACCCCCACCATATCACTGCAACAGTTACACTATCAGATGCCCTAAGAGATCACTGCATTACATTCTGTATGAGAAAGATTCACCTTCCCTATGCTGCACCCAAATATATATGGTCCTGCCCCCTCCACATTCGAAATGTTACTGCTCTTCAGCAAGATCTCTCAGAGGCAGACTGACAACCCATATTCTCAGCTAATGACCTTGACTCTGCCCTATCTCTCTTCTACAACTTTCTTTTTCACACTTGAAATCACCATGCCCCTCTAAAGAAATCCAGAGTTAAAATATGTCATTACCCCTGGATAACTGCAGACCTGCTGACCAAATGCAGATCCAGGGACAAAGCTTGGTACCGCTATAAAAAGTCTCTATCTCAAGTGGCCCTCCAAGCTTACAAATTCCTTAGGAATAATTGCACAAAGACCATCCATCTCTAGATGGCTAAATGCTTTAGGTGCCACCAACAGCAAGATCAATACACACCCACCTCATTTTGGAACATACTCCACTCTCTATTTGACCCCCTGCCCAACAAGCCTCCCCTGTCCTCAAATTTGATGGCTCCCCAATCTCTGACCCTGGATCAGTCACAGAAATTTTCAATAAATCATTTTCCACTTGCTCTCTCCCCAGCACCCACTCCTCCTTCCCCACTATCTCCCATCGGATGCTCCAGGTCAACCTAATAAATTATATTTCCCTCTTTCTCCTTCCTTGAAGTCTACATAGCTCTTCTTCCCCTTCACCCTACAAAGTCCAATCCTGATGGTCTCCAACCCAGGATGCTCCACATCTTTGCCTCAGCTATAGCCGCCCCCGCTCATTCATATTTTCAAACTCTCTCTCTCTCCACCTCCACCATCCCAAAGACCTGGAAATCTGCCAAGCTCTTGCCCCTTCACAAGGGAGGTGACCCTTCTTCTCCTGGAAACTACAGACCTATCTCCCTCATCCCCTCTCTCACCAAACTTCAGGATCTCTTATTCACTCTAGGCTGTCCGAATTCCTAATCACTACAAATACACTCTCACAAGTGCAATCTGGTTTTAGGAAACAATACTCTATCATCTCCTCACTTCTGTGAGTTACAGATTCAATTTTTTTGGCTATGGACCAGAACCATATTACTACTGCCATCTTCATAGACCTGGCTAAGGCTTTTGATTCAGTGTCCCATACCCTTCTGCTGCAAAATCTTAGATCTGCTGGCCTTGCTGAACCTGCCATCAACTAGTTTCACTCTTATCTTCATGACAGGCAGCAAACAGTTCAAATTGGTGATGAAATCTCCTCCTGCTCCCTCTCCTCTCTGAAGTCCCCAAGGCTCCATCCTTGGCCCCATTATTTTCTGCATATTCATAAATAATCTCCCCTCAGTCTGCAAATATTCCAATATGCATATGTATGCTGATGGAACTATTATATTTATCTCCTGGTCCTCTACCATCATTGCACAGTCCCCGCTCCAGGAAGAGTCCAATGGAGTTTAGTCTTGGCTCCTGGAAAACCAACTCAAACTAAATGCAAAAAACAAAACAAAACAGCGGCCATGACTTTTGGCACCAGACAAAAATTGCCTCCCTTCTAGTCTTCTCCCTTTTTCACTACTTTGGAAGGCTCTCCCCTTGAGAATGTTCCAGCCTTTAAATTCTTGGGGGTGTGGCTGGACCGCTACTTGGATTTCTTCACCCATGTTGACACCATCTGCAATAAAGTACATCATAAATTAGCTGTCCTCTATTGATATAAAGAAAGCCTCTCCCTTCCCACCTGCCATGAATTGGTATGCAAAATGATCCTACCAGTCTCTGATTATGCTGACCTTGTGTATGGCACAACCCCTCAATCATCCCTTGCTAGACTTGACACCCTTCAGAACTCTTTTTGCCGCTTTGCTACTGCCCCCCCCACCCATCACAGTCTCCTTTATTCCACCCTCTCCCTTGTGCCTTTATTTCACAGGAGAATGGTCCACTGTGCCTCCTTTGTTGCAAAGTTCTAGTTTGGAACCCTTCCAAACTATCTCTCCTCTTGCCTCTCCTAGGCTGCCCCCTCAAGCTACTCCCTTTGTCACAGAGATCCAGTCATCTTTTCTGTCCCTCACCCCTACTTTGTATCTGTTCAATCTGCTTTCTCCTTTCATTTCCCTTTCATCTGGAATAAACTCCCCTCTGATCTATGACTGTCCTCCTTTCTCTCCTCACTCTTCTCTCTCAAAAGGCTTCTCAGACTGTTACCCTATCATTAGTTCTCTCAGTGTCCCCAACTCCCACCTTCTTATATCAAAGAAGCCTCCCCCTTAGTTTCTCAATCATCTCTAGTCCCACTCTCCCCTCACTTCAGAATGGTCCCCAGTGTTGAACTGTCTACCTTGCACCTGCGACTAATGATCTGGAAACTAATTTTAACTGTGTTACTTTAGATTCTTCTTCTGTATTAGTATTGTATTGTAACTAAGGTTCTAATTTTGTGAATTTATTTTTACTCCAGTACCTGGCTGTTACCTACTGTTAGGGGTCTCATAACCATGACCCACGATTGCTTACTTGCGAATTTGTTTTATTTCAGCTGCTCATATGTAACCCTTTCCCCATGTCATAGCTGGAAATGAGCCTCAATTCACTGGTGCCTTTCCTGGTTATCAACTTTTAAATAAATAAGGGATATGCAGTGGTTCAGTGTGTAATAATGCATTTATCTTGTAGAGTTTCAAGTAACCTCATGAGTGCCGTAGGTACGAGTGAAAGTTATGAGATGTCATTGGAAACTGTACAAGATGAATGCATTATCGCACACTGAACCGCTGCATATTCCATTTATGCAACAGGTTTAGATGTTGCGTGAACATTTTGATTTTGGTAGGTGTAAATAATTTGTCAACAAAGGGGAAAAGAAAATTGAATTTTATACTGTTTTTTGATAATTATAAAAAAAATGGTATCTATAAATGAAACACCACTCATTTTGTAGACATTTTTGTGCAGAACATTTTTCATGCTCACAGTACCATGCTATCATTTTTTGTTTTAAAGTTATTCATATTTGTTTGTCAAAAAAGTGAACAAAAAATACATTTTCTTCTGTTTTCTTGCTAATCATATACAATATACAAGGTTTATATAAATGAAACATTATTCATTTTGTAGATAATTTTGTGCTGAACAATTTTCGTGCTCACAGTACAATGTTATCTTTTTTGTTTTTAAGTTATTCACATTTAAATATGGTTAGTACTGCTTCTGAGGCAGAACATTCTAAATGAATTCTGAAGAGAACTGTGCAGATAAATGAGCTACTAAGGTAATAAATAAATGTATTACCATAGTAGTGAAGATAAATGGTTTTATTCTACAGTTTTTATCCTGACCCCGTTGTTTAAATGTATATATATATATATATGAATGCACTTTGAGAAAGTATATAGAAGTCTCACAAAATACAGTGTTAGAACATAGAACTGAACAAACCAACAAAAGAAAATTCAAACCTTACAACAGTCCCAGGCTCACAGACTAGTTTTGAAAAATTCATAAGATGCCTTTGGCTTTCAATGCTCCCTGATATGCATTCAAATAAAGACACACATGCTGCACTGACTTGTTTATGTAAATAAATAACATCGGGTGACTAAGAAAGTTATCAGCATAATGATTTTTTATTTATTAGTTACATGATTTAAAGTACAATCAGTTTTTGTTTGCATTGGCAGACCTGCCATAGCAAAGAAAAAATAATAAGATACAAATACATAATAAGAACAAATGCAGCTATAAGTATTGAATGGCATATTTAAAAGGCATCTGGTAGATATAAAATATGATAGCCATAGGTGGCAGAATAGTGACATTACTGCCTATTACATACTCTGAATCTTTAAAAAGTGGATGATAATATTATATAGAGTACTGTACTACAACAGGAACTGAGAAACCTTAATAACATGGTCCATTTCATTCCAAGTATGGATATAGTCTAATTTCTGCTAGAAAGTTAGGTATTGTCATCTCCCATATATTTATTATAAAATGATAAATCGATGCAGTGAGAATGTGAGACCAGTACTGAAGTGTTGGAATGCCATGAAAAAAGCCTCAGTAAACCAAGTGTAGGGATAAATTCATAAATTTCCCATGATATTTAATTCTAAACTGAATTAGCATAAATACAGTATTACAAATCTCCTGGATTAGCCTTGATTTTCTCTTTAGTAAAATTCAACCTTTCTTTTCTTGACATGCCAGTAAAGGATGCTATTGCATACTGTAAATAAAGGGAATCTGAGTCCAGCAGCCATATTAGAGTATTCTTCATGTTGGGAATATGGGGTTTTCATTCACAAGAGGATCATTTTGACAAGAAACATTGTGTATTTTGCAATATTACTCAGAGTACAGCAAGCTTTCCACTTCCGCGGAACAAGAGGAACAGCATTTGATCAATACTGGATGGTTTGCTGTTCTTCTTTCAAATACAGCACTGAGCATTAGGTGAAATCTCATTTCAGCAAAATATTTTTACATGTTGATCATTATTACCCACCGATTTCAATGAAATAAGAAACTTTGTTTTCCATGCAATGGTGTGATTTCTGAGAATAACAGAAGATTGACAACTCAAGTCGCATTATTTATTGCCTAACTTTACGTTACTTCTGCAGATACTAGATGAATGACAAATCAATTCACACTCAATTATTCATTAAAGTGATGTAATACACTCTATTACCTGACAGGAAAAAAAGGTAAAAGCAACTTCCTGTACTACAACCAAAGAAACACTGCTCTCCACTTAACACAACTATGCTAAATGAATGAGGAAGTCCCCAAAAACACAATTACAAAAATACAGTTGAAAAATTAAAATAAACCTAGAAAAAAAACACCTACAGGAAATAAAAGGAAAAGAAAAAAATATGAGGATGAACTGATGCCAAATTTGCATTAAGGGAACATGCCAGAGTCTGGTATTTTAAACACTGGCAAAGCTGGTCTAAAGTTTCTATTAAGCAGGAGCATATGTGAATGCCAGAACTGATCTACCCTTCAAGTACACCCGCTCACTGTACTCTGGGACATCCCTGGGACATCCCCACTGCTTTCTACCCAGTCCACTCCCCCTGACTCACTGACCCTCTCTCCCGGTGCTAACCCTCCAGCTCCCATCCACTTCCATTAAATTACATTTACTATTTTCACCCTCTCTTGCTCTCTCTCTCTCTCTCTTTCTCTCTCCCTCTACTGTGCTGCCCCTCTCTCTTTCCATCTCTCTCTCCTCCTCCTCCTCCCTCCCTCCCTCTCTCTTGACATCTCCCACACATGTTATACCTCTTTCCTCTCTCTCTACCATCCTCTCTTCTTTCTCCTCTCTCTCCCCTCTTGACCCTCTCCCTCATCCTTCCTCACTTTCTCTCTCTGTCTCTCCCTTCCTCTCTCTTTTCTAACTCTCTCCCTTCCCATGCCCCCACCTCCCATAACTATCTCTGCCCCATGTCCAATCCCTCCCTCCAGACACTGCTATATTCTTGGCTAAGGTATTTCTGAATACCCACCCTCCCATACAACAGTACATCTCCACCCTACCCCTTATGTTGCCCACTCCTGTTACCCTCTTCTATTTAAGATTTGTCCATTCCTCTCACTCAGTGTTATTATATGACAAGGCCCTCCCAGGGCTGCACTACTTGAACTCTACACTTTAATCTTCTCATGTTCTTGCCTGATTCCTCTACATTTTGAACTCAATACTATAATTTGACAAGGCACCCCCAGGGCTGCACCACATGAATTCCATGCCGTAGTCTTTTAATGTTGTGGCTTGAATATTCTACATTTTGAACTTTGGCATCCTGGTGTAAGACTCGTGTTCCTGAAGAAACCACATGCTTGTAATCGTATTTATTGTAAAAAAAAAAACATGTCTGTATTGCATGTTTTGTGTTTTTAATGTAAAACATTTGTAAAAGAGTTCTTACTTGGTTGGTCATGTGATGGCTGCCTGACTGTGAGTCGCAACTTGCCCTCGCTCCTCACTAAACCAACAATTTCTGCTTATTGTTGCTTCTCACTGCATAATATTTTGATCGCTTTCACTTTGGAATGATTACAGACAGTTTGCGATAGAAATAGACATGTGGAAAGCTCCGACATGCCACACTCCATCCCCCTTGCCCAAGAAAGACAAGGCCGCAAAACAACCCAAAGCACAAGCAGCTGCAGTTACCAAACCTCCCGCAGCAACCACAGCACTCTCGGAGGAACACTTATTGGAATTCATGAAGCCCCTCCAGGATTCTATTGCTGTGATTCCAGGAGATATGCAGCAAATCCATGTTAACCTTGACTCTCTAACCTTCTGGGTAGGAGACATAGAAGCTCAGGTGACCTCTGTGGAGAAATGGAGGGAGAAAGCAGACTTAGACTCCTCCACTCTAAGACAGTGGCTCCGGAGAATGGAAGATCAGTTAGAGGATTTAGAAGGGCGCCGTCAGCACAACAACCTCATCTTCTTTGGCCTGCCTGAAAAGGAGGGGGCAATAACCCAATATTACTTATTCAAAGACTTTGTGAGAAAATAGTTGGTCCCTCACCTAACAACTCTATCTACGTGGTGGAAAGAGCACATCAATCTCTGCACCCCTCTCTTTGGCCTGGTGCACCTCACTTTAGTGTTCAAACTTCTCAATTTTCTCAATAAGCAGCACATTGTAGCTAACATCAAAGAAGTACAGGAGATTCAGTGGGAAGGGCACAAGATCCAGTTGTCTCAAGATCTACCCCAATTGGTCAGGCTCAAGCTGCAAGAATTTCATCCCCTGGTGTCTCGCCTGAGAGCTGCAGGAAAAGTCTTCCAAATGAAGTACCCTGCTGTTCTCCAAGTCAAAAACAGTGAGAAATGGTTCACCCTGGAATCATCTAAACAGGTTATGGAGGAACTCTGCACCATCTTCCCAGATCTTTTTAAGTGAAAGGGTCACTCTGATCTTACAAGGAAAATCAGATAGAGGGGACTGTGTGCTCTCAACTTGTGGACTATGTCTCTCCAGAGATCCTTCTAACTTGATTAGTGGTATTCATTGGCCTGGCATGAGGCATAGAAAGCTCTCTTATGTTGCTGCTGAGTAGGAGACTCTAATTTGGCACTGTGCCTGGTGCCTAAGATTTACATCCGCTTATGTTTTGGCTCTACGCACCTTCCGACGGACACCTGCTTGGACTTCTTCTCCCTTTCTCCTACATTTTTGGTTCATCTTCCCACCTCAAGCCCTACCTCTGCAACTGTGAGAGGATTCTCTTTACAGACTGAAACTTTTTCTACAGTCTATTGTCGAGCTGACAATGTGGACAGTTAAAGACTATGGCATACAAGGGGTTTTATTGTTTGGCAGGTGACTTTGGGTAAACGAGGGAGTGATCTCGAACCTGCAGGTTTGGCTTATAATTTAATTTCTCCTTTTTGTAGTTATTATAAATGAGGGTGCTGCCCTTGGCGAGTATTCATTATTCCTTTGCCCAGACAGTTACTCCTGAGGCACTCAGAGATGTCAATATACACCCAAGAATTCATAACAGGTTTCCTAGAATTCCATCTGGGTTCTGTGGAGAGGATTGAAACAGTCTGGGCCACCCTCAAATGTTCTTTAAGGGGCAACTTTATATGTATTGCCACTAACCGAACTGGGAAAAATAGACTTGTTCTAGACTCCCTGCTAAATGAAATCTAGCAGTTGGAATATACGTTGAATAAGGCATTGCCACCAGAACAATGGGCCAGGCTTCACCACCTTCAAGCATCTTACTATGATGTGATGGCACAGAAAGCTAAATTGGCCATTCGCCACACCAAATTGAAATACCTACAATCTGGGGAGAAAGAAGGGAAACTTCTTGCTCTTAGATTAAAATGAGTGGAAATGTCCAAATTTATTCGGAGGTTGAGATCTTCACTAAATGGTCATATTATTTCTCACCCCCAAGATATTGCAGCAGCCTTTGGTGACTTCTATAAGAGACTCTACTCTACTGACGATCCGATAGCTGTGACTGACCAAGAGATCACAGATTATCTTCACTTTGCCAACCTCCCCACTTTACCTTCTCATGTAGCAGAGCATCTCAGTACTCCAATTACCCTAATTGAAGTAGAGAAGGCTATTACACAGTTGTCTCAGGACAAAACTCCCGTGCCCGATGGCATACCCAATAATTTTATATAAGGCCTGCCTTCCACAAATCTCCTCTTCTGATGAACGTGTTTAATTTGTAGTTTCATCAGGGAACAAAGGACCCTAGTTTCTTGGATGCAATCATTACCCTCATTTCTAAACCAGATAAAGACCCATTATGACCCAGAAGTTATCATCAAGTTTCCCTACTGAATTCAGATGTTAAGATTCTGGCTAAAATTTTAGCTAAATGTTTAGCCCCGACCCTGGGAGAGCTCATTGGCAGTGATCAAGTGGGATTTATGGCAGGTTGTCTATTCAGAGATCACATGAGAAAGCTAATACATTTGATTGTAGCATCAAGAGATCATGGGGTCCCATCAGTCCTCGTCTCTCTTGACACCGAGAAAGCTTTCAATCGTGTTTCTTGGCATTTCTTGTTTGTCTCCCTTTAGCATCTCGGTATGCCCAACACCTTTCTTAAATGGGTTAAGGTCCTATATACCATCCCAACTGCTAGGGTATGGTGTAATGGGCATCTATCTCAGTTTTTACCCTTGAAAGAGGCACCCATTACCTTGAACCCTTAATCTGTAAACTTGTCTCTTCCCCCTCTCTGTGTGGCATTCAAATACAAGGGGAATGGTATGTCATGTCAGCTTACGTGGATGACCTACTTCTGCACCTTGAGGAGCCAGAGATCTCCTTTCCCACTCTTCTTGAGGAACTTGACAGCTTCTCTGCAGTCTCATCATATAAACTGAATCTCTCCAAAATTAAAGCTTTTCCTTTAAATCATTGTGTTACCAGGGCTAACTGTAACTCATTTGGATTGTCCTGGGAACATAAAACCCTCACCAATTTAGGGATCAAGGTCACCCAGAGCATCTCCTCCATGTTTAAAGAAAACCTAACTGCTCTGGAACAAATCTTGCAAGTGGACCTCAACAGATGAAGTGCCTTACCTCTGTCACTTTGGGGCTGTATCAAAATTCTTAAAATTAATGCTTTGGCAAGGCTCTTATACCCACTTGGTATGCTTGGCTTTTATATTCCCAAATCATGGTTTGTGAGGCAGCAGAGACTGTTCAATAACTTTCTCTGGAAGAATAAACCAGCGAGAAGGGCTTATCTTAAATTAACGGTCCCTAAGTTGCAGGGATAGTATTCTTTAATAGCAAGCAGGCCTAGTTCGACCAGTCCTCTAATGGGCTAGTAAGAATTTTTCAGGTGGCAGATCAGTCTCATGCAGTCTCAAGAATATATAGAGAGCTTCAAGCCTTGGACCCATGCCTCCCTTGGCAGTAGGGAGGCAGTAGGGAGAGCTGGGGGTATACTGGGATACATAGGGAGAGGCATCACCAGCAGAAAACAGGAAGTTGTTATCCCTCTGTACAGACAGTTGGTGAGACCCCATCTGGAGTACTGTGTCCAGTTCTGGAGACCCCATCTCTGCAAGGACATAAACAGGATAGAGGCAGTCCAGAGGAGGGCAGCTAAAATGGTGCAGGATCTGCAAGAGATGCCGTATGAGGAGAGACTAAAGGAGCTTAATATGTATACCCTTGAGGAAAGAAGGGAGGAGAGGGGGGACATGATAGAAACTTTTAAGTACCTCAGTGGAATCAACAAAGTCCAAGAGGGTAGCATCTTTCAGAAAAAGAGATGTGCAAGAACAAGGGGACACAATTTAAAGATAGGGGGGCAGTTCCAGGGCAATGTGAGGAAGTATTTTATGGATAGGTAGGGATGCATGGAACAGCCTCCTGAGGATGCTGTGGGGTCTAAAACTGTGGAAGAATTCAAGAATGCATGGGACAGACATAAGGCAATTCTTGTGGGGGGTAGGAAGAAAAAGGCTGTTGGTTAACTAGGATCTGCGGCCTATCCTGTAGGTAGGGAAATGGGCAGACTAGGTGGGCCAAGCGGTCCTTATCTGCCATCAAAGTCTATGTTTCAATGTTTCTATGTTTCTATGTTTCCCAACCAGGATCTGTTATTACTGGGTACAGGAACTTTCCTTACCAGCAGAGACAGAATTCTGGACTAAAGTCTGGAGCACAAACTATAAATATATTAAGCAAGACAGGTTGCATCTTGATCAATTTCAAATTATGCACAATATTTACTATACTCCACTCAAGCTGTACAGAGCCGGGCTCATGCCCTCCCCAGATTGTTTCCGATGTAAGCAGGCTCCTGGGTCCCTATATCATATGATCTGGGAATGTTCCTGTACTCAGCTCTTCAGGCAAGAAATTCAACAAGTACTAGACCCCATCCTTGGACTAGACACCTTATTTACCCTGGAATCCTGCCTTCTGGCAATATATCCCCCCGGGAACCCGTCACTGCTTAAGGCCCACCTGACCCTGATTGCTTCCATTGCTAAACTCGTTATGCTTTGACACTGGAAGGAGGATTCACTTCCCACTATTTTAGAATGGTACTGAGAAATCCTCTTTTATATCCAGTTAGAAAAGCACATAGTGAATTTGTGACATAGACCTTATTACTACCAGAGTACTTGGGAGACCCTTTTGACCTACTTTCCCTATGGAAACCATAGTGATTTATTAATGCCTCTAATCTAATCTTTTTGGTGAACATGTCTTGGCCTATCTTTTTAATGTGTAGATCCGGGGGGGGGATGGGGACTTTTGGGAGTGTTGGGGGGATTATATATGTAACGGGTTGTTTTGTTTAGTATGGTTCTGTTTGTCTGTGTTTATTGTAGCTGTTTGTTAGTTGTTTGTTTCTTCTTGTTTGTTGCATTGTGAAAATAATACATTATATTGAATTAAAAAAAAGAGTTCTTACTCAAAGGTTGTTTCCAAATATTCAAATAAATAAATAAATAAATAAATAAAGGAAACCTGTTTCCCTTTCACACTTCGATGCCAAGATGCAACTTTTTACAGTGAGAACACATTAAGCATGTCCAAGTTGTTGGCAAGCCACATGACCTGCAGCAGCCAATCAGTGATGCTGAAGACTGAGTGCTCCTCACACTGCACACATCTCAGTGCCATGTCCAGCTTTCTTTCACATGGAAAGGACCCATGGCAGCAGTGGCTACTGAATTATCTCCTTTTATGTGCAAAAGAGTGACTTTTTATTAGATAACTTTTGAAATCATCAGACTAACAAGTCAGCAATAAGCCACTCCAGGGTGTGTACTAGACAGTTCTAACACTCAGCTAGGGTGCATAGTGAGGCACAAGGCCGAGTGCATCCAGACCTCTAACCATGCATTAGATCTGTCTAATGCACACCCTGGAGTGGCATAATGTGCTTATGAAATGGGCATGTAAATTGTACATGCATGAGAAGACTAAAATTTACAGGATTAAGTAGTGAAAAAGTCAAATCTTTGTCTTAGTTTTAAATAAAATAGTTCCCCCACCTTCCGTTTACTATGTTTGTTTGTTTTTTTAGTTAAGGACTTTTGTCCTAGTAAGGTTCCATAGTTGGCAATACTCCCCCCCCCCCGCAGGAGCATCAGCATCAATGCCATTTGCTTTATGTTGGTAAATAATCCTGTGCTTAAAGAAGGTGCTTTTTTATTTTCTTTTTTAAGTGATTTCTATGTGTTACAGAAGTAGACAGGGTCAGGGAGGACATGCCAATACTGTTACACTGCCGGCGGGAACGGGGAGGGGGGACCCATTGAGAAAGTACATCAAGAAATGCCTCAGAAGTACAGGTAAGAATGTTGGCATTATTTGTGATGGAGGAATGTATGCTTTAGAGAAGAAATATTGAAAATGGAAGGAGGGCTGGAATTAGTGAGTGGCTGTCAGGTCAGCCATTGAGCAGAAGGAGGAGCGAGCAGGAAAGAGAGCGAGCGGGCGGGCGAGAGGTCATGACTGGCATTTTTTTTAATTTTTATAAAGGAGGAATGTGTTTTTTTAACAAGAAATTCAGAAAATGGAATGAGGGATGGAACTAGAGAATGGCTGTCAGGTTAGCTGTTGAGCAGAATGAGGAGTTAGCAGGAGAGAGAGAGAGTGGGTGAGAGATCATGAATGGCATTTTTTTTGGTAAAGTGGTGTGTGAGGTTTGCTCATATGGGGAAAAATCAGTTTGCTGGAAAAAGTGAGAGGTAAGGGAAGAAAGTAGGGAGCAGCTGGCAGGTAAACTGTTGCGGAGTAGAGCCAGCTAGTGAGTGAGAGGGCTGGGGGGAGAGCTGGCAGTGGTACAGGCACAAGGATTTTAAAATGAGTACTGCAACCTCTTTGCCAGGAGTAGCTGTAGCCATGTGTTAGACACTTCTTGTACATGGCTATCAACCAATGACAAGGCTCAAAATTTTGGGCCCATTTCATAAATTACAGTACCATTTCACTTACCTAACTCTCACTATATTATAATATAGTTTCAGGCAGGCTAGTGAATCTGTGCTGAAGAGGAGAGAGTGTACAGTGTGAACATGCATGGCAGCTGCAAGTCCTGCAGCAGGAGCAGAGCAGAGTGAATATAGCAGATTAGGAAAGGTGGGGGGGAAGGGGTTGTCACTATTACTACATGCATCCTGAACAATAGGAACATCCCCCAAACAGTGCAGCCATATGACATAATAGTCTCCTCTCCTCCCACAGCATTATGAGCAGCTAGAATGTGTTAGGGGCATTCTCCAAGTCCAGAAAAATGCAGTAGAAATTAATTAATGAATGAATGTAAGCAAACAAATTTTTGTGTGGTAACACCAGTGTGGTAGGCAGCCTGTTTTTACTTTGAAATATAAAATAAGAGTCAGAATCAAACTCCCAGCTACATCAGCAATCTCTACTGAATGTGAGCAATCATAACTTGTGTTTTTTAATCAAGGGACATTTTGAGGCCTACCGGGTTGATAGTGTCCCCTTAAGTGCCCACTGTTGCAGTAGCTCCTACAGGTAAATTCTAGTGCAGTCACTAATGCATGCAAGAGGTTGTGCATGCCTTGGGTATACAACTACAGCAGGTCAGCAATATACATGACAGAAGCCAGCAATGGAGAATGGAGGGCCAAAAAAGGGAAAAAAGTGCTCTTAGTAAGGGCATGTGTGATAAGAACTATAGGGCTCACCTGTAGATTAACCAGATTTAGTCTCTCTTTCTTGGGGTCCTCAGATGTGAGGAATAAGCTGGGGGAGGAGGTGCTTGGTATCAGTGGCAGGTATGTAATGCAAGTAATGAAGAAGTAGGCTGTTGGTTAACTAGGATCTGCAGCTTATCCATTAGGTAGGGAAATGGACAGACTACGTGGGCCAAGCGGTGTTTATCTGCCATCAAATTCTATGTCTCTATGTTAGGTTCTTGCTGAATTAATGTGCTTTGTCAGACGCCAAGGTGGCTTATAATTTATAATGCTTTTATATGCATTGTGTTTTCTAGTCTGTCTCATTAGTCCTAAATTCTTCCCTTGTACCTAGCTACACATTGTGTTAGCTATTGGATTTTCTACTGAAGTTTGGATTTTGTACCCTTATACTATAGGCATTATGTCACGTAGTAGTTTTGTTTGTTCTCAGCCTTTAAATCCTGTACCCATACAGTATATGTATTGTACTACTTAACTGTTACACTTGTTCTTAAATTTCCTTCTTTTACCCATACAATGTATGTATTGTGTTACTTAGCTGTTTTTTTTGGTGCATTGTTTGCTCCCTGCCACTTTCTCCACCCTACCTAGTGGTCTATACTTCAACTAAGCCCCCCCCCCACCACAATAACCTAGTATTATGTACTGTATGTTGAGTTACTGGAACTTCTTCATGGGTTCCCATACCCTACAAGTCAGATACCATCCTCCTTTTTGCATTTACTGTACTCCTCTCGTCCTCCTTGTTCTTTTACCTTCTCACTACTCTCACTTGCAAATGTTAATACATCTCTCTCTGCACTCCCCGTCTCCTCTTCCACTAACCCCTTTTGCTTCAATTATAAAGCCTCTCCTCATCTTATGGGGCTACCTCCTTCTCCTCCATCTTGTCATACCTACTTCTCCCTTCCTAGTCCCCCCTCACTCTACTCTCCTCTTCTCTGAAACCTTCCCTTACCAACCCTTCCCCTCCTCCTCTCTAATACTATGGTATTAGCAGCAGCATGTTCCAGTCACACTAGCTCCAATTTTAGACTTCTGCCACCACCACCCCCCCGCATCTGCAGCAAGCAAACATACTCTTTTAGTCTTTCACCATACTGCTCAATGTAATCAGTGACATTATTAAACTTGCCCATTAAACTTAACCCACCCCTTGTCCCTCCACATCAACCCTCCTTTCCAATGGGACTTAAAATGTCCATCTTAATTGTTTTAATTTGTTGTAGTTCTTTGCCCCATCTCCCAATTGGCCCACATCAATCTGCCACTCTACCTAGCCCTACCATCCACCACCTCTGGGACATACTTTGTGTTCCTTTTTTCCTCATGGATAACCCCCCATGAAAATGGCTGCTGCAGGCCAACCCCAATCCCCCAGACAGAAGTTTGGTGCTGGAGTGAGAGCCCTGTCAGTGGTGCTGGACATGCAACAGATGGCATACTGCATGATCAAAGAATGTCTACTTTTCTTCCTAGCCTGTGAACATTGTGGAGTTTCTATCTGTTACATAATGTGTCAGAACAATCACAATCCCCTGCCTTAACATTGGTTCCAGCCTGCACTGCCTTCTGGGGTCACCCATGTACTAATACTGTGGTGAAAATGAGGACACCCCCCCCCCATGAGGAAGTGAGCATCTGCTGGGACACTCAACTATCCTCTCCTTGCTGGCCCTCCAAGAATGCTGATTGGTTTCTGAAAATGGGTCACCGGCATGACAAGCAGTAGCGCTATCAGTGCAGAGACAGGCCAGCATATGTCCATCTGAATACACAAAGCCTACTTACAAAATTACATCAACCTAGGGTGAGTGTTGTACATCTCAAATCTGACATCTGTTAATAGCCAAATCCTAGTTCTCCCATAGGATCCTATATGCAGCTGTGTCCCTGCCTTATTATGGTGCCTTTAGATAGGACCATTTTAAGAGGGGAGGTCAATGTGCAGTACACATCTCTGTATCCTCTGATCAGAGATTGTATTCGATACTTCTGTTCCCTCAACTCACAAGATCCTGCTAGGAAAACTTCCTGTATACAACCTAATTCTGGCAGAGCACAAACGAGCACAGTTATTGTAGGTATTGTGGCAGACTAGGTGGGCCAAAGGCCCTTATCTGCTGATAAGTTTCTATGTTTCGATGTTTCTATCTCCTTTTCTATTTCCATCATCATTGCAGGTGCCTACTACTGTTCTGACATAAAGAACATAACAGAGATGTGCACATAAAAGGGAGGATGGTGTAGTCCTGAATGGCCAGCACAATCGAGCATCATAGTTCAGATAACGTGCTCCCCAAAAGCAAAGTAAAGTAGGTCAGAATTGTATCAATTATGAAGAACAGGTACAAAGTAATTAATTTTTTACAAGAGAAAATCATACATGTACATGATGCACTGCATGATACTAAAGTGCCCCCTGATGAATCTCAGTAGAGCAAAGTGACAGTGCAGTTTGGTGAAAAAAGCAGTGTGATTGGGTTAGTTGTGCAAATTTTAAGTACTTTATATTTTTGTTTAAATGTTTTTTTGAGTTTCCAAACATTTTAGGAAATAGGCTATAGTCACCTGGAACATGGGATAGTCATTTTACATTCAACTGTAGCTAGAAGCAATAACAACCTTGTAAATCAATTAAAAAGTAAAGCAGTTTAGATCAGGGGTTCTCAAATGGTGAGTCCAGCCTCACCGGGGAGGCCCCAACCTGTTCCAGGGGAGGCTCAAGCAAGTCTGAAAAAGTACTGTATTTAAATAAGTTTTATACATTTTGTGTGAAGAGATGAAGCAAACTGAAAGAGGATAATAGTAGGTGAATTTTATGAGTTTATTTACTAATAGGTGACAAGGGAAGGTGAATGAGCCAAGGCTTATTTCAGGTATACCTGGGGAAGAGTAAGGAGTGTATACATTTCAAAAGGTAACTGCAAAACAATCAAGAAATACACAATGAGCAATAGTGCAAGCAAATACAAACAATCAACTAATAATGAGTGCTGGTAATTGATCAATTTGCATACTGATGGCAGAGCAGCCCAAATACAAGGGTTGAGCATAGAAGAACTAAGAACAACAGCAGGAAGGAGCAAAGCAATCCCTGAGAAGTTGCTTAGGAGCAGGGAAGGAGGGGCAGAGGCAAAGTATGTAGGAAGGTTATTTCATATAGAGAGCAAACAAAGAAAGTAGTTTGACCCATAAAGGTACTGCAAAAAGGGGGTAACAATGGTTCAAGAATGAAAATAGTGGCGTAAATAGGCTGGCCTGTGTGTGTGTGTGTGTGTGTGTGTGTGTGTGTGTGGTTACAATAAGCTGAATAATAATATTTGTTAATTCTATTTGTTATTTGGATAACACCTTTGATCACAGGAGCTCTTTTTCAAAGGTTCTACATTAGTATAAGACAAAGAACTGAATGTGACTTGTGAGCCAAGTACTCAAAGGGGTTTCAATGTATTCATGGTGTACTGCACAAAATACAGTATGTTATTTTTCCGTGGGGAGGGCCAAGATTATTTCAGTTTTGGGGGGAGGCTCAAAATGTTTTCCATGGATTTGGGGAGGCTCACTGTGACAAAGTCTAAGAACTATTGGTTTAGATTAATTGGTTCTATTCTAGTTATGTTATTCATGGAGATATTTAAATTAAAAGTGAAAATAAAAAAAGGAAATAACTTGGTTAGACTCATTCATATCTCATAACATGAAAGTCCATATAATCAATCTGGGGAGAGATTCAATACGCCAAGTAACGAACTATCTTTTTTTTCTCTTTTAGATATTTCCTGAGGAAGACCTAAGGTCAAAATGTAGATTTCTAACTCTATTTTCTATTGTCAGCGTGCATTTAATATACCCTTTTGTTTTGCTTTTAGACCACATGCTGACACAGTGCCTTGTTTTTGGTTTTACATTTTATAAGAAAATGTACTGTTATTTATCTGGAGACTATCTAAACATAATCTGGCAGTGGGAAATTGAGTGTAGTACTTGAACTGTGATAAAAAAGACAAAATAAAAAAGATAGAGCTGGTCAGAGTAAGGAATCAATGATATCGCTGCAAACTAAGAGCCCCATGTCTAGCAGCATTACAAAGAGAACATTAAGTCATTAGTGTTAACAGTAAATTCTGTATATCTAAAAATATATTTAACTATCATTTTTAACTATGGTAAATTAAATAGTGGCATCAGGACCCATGCAGCTAATCAATTCTTATATACAGTGGAGTCAGCCATGATGAAGTGCCGTAACTTGCAGTAATGACATGTCACAAAATCCTACATGGCAAAAGGGCTTAATTGCCATTGACTTGCAATGACCCCTGCAGTAAACTGCAGCATTCTGTGATATTCTGCAGCATTTCTGTGTTTCATCCTGGCTGTCACATCTATATATAAAGCTACATTTAAACCATCTGTAAAACTATGCATGGCTATTATGTAACTGGAAGAGTCATGGGAAGTATCACCTCTGCTCATTTCTTCTCATTTCTTGCTGTCCTGCAGTGCTGTGATTTGACACAGTTATACAAACTGCCCAGCACAGAAAAGAATAGAGCCCCTTAGATCAGCCATTTCAGTCATGAAATGATAACCAAGCTTCCTTCAATTTGGAGTTGAAGGGCACTTATCAGGAAATACATGAACTCTGGAACCACCATACAATAGCTGGTCAACCTTCTTTTATAATAATGATTTTCAGTATTGCATCATAGACTTTTATAAAAAGCAGAGTGATGAAAATGGTGTCTTTAGACAAATATTTTTCTGGAACCATGAGGTGACAAGGTTTTCATTTTTTTCACTAGTATAGGGACTCAGAACAGCAAGACTAGAATAAACTCTGAAGGTGCCATTTAAAACTTCAGACTGAATACAATTAGTAAATTGTGGTATTCCTTTCTGTACTTTTCAATATTTTTGCAGTATAAATGCAATTGTGATAGGAGGTATCTGGTTCTTTGGAAATCCCAGTGCCAAAACTAAAAAGCCCCTCATAAATTCCACCATAGTGTTTGGATTATCAGATGACATTGATAAGTCTAGTTTGTATAAGTTCTTTTACTTTATTGAATTCTCAAGGTTTGCTAGGCTTGAAGAGTCAGAATGTTCAATTAGTGGTATCTAAACAAGTGAGGAGTTATGCTTGACCAACTTTGTCGAAAAGCGTGAGGCCAGTTGTAAGCTGAATTGTTTGATAGTAATTTGTGGATGCTTAACATAATTCCTTTAGGTTACAATTACCTTGGGAAGGAGTCCTAAGGAGAGAAGCAAACCACTAGGGGAGGAAGGGAAGATGGTGGAACAAAAAACACAACTTCTGAATGAGGCTGGAGGAAGCTGGTTTAAATAACCCTGGAGGTGGGTGTGGCTTGTTACTTCCTCCAATCAAACTGCAGGCATAGTCTTTTAATTCAATGGCCTCTACACAATCAGCTGAGTACTTTTTCTTCTGTGAAGTGGGCTTGCTCACCTATAAAGCCTTATACTGATCAGGCTCTGGCTACCTGATCAACCTCCAGACTCCCGTCCGCCCCATGTGCTCAGTTCTCTCCTCTACCGAAGGCCTCCGAGCAGTTCCCAGGACCCGGCTGAAGCCCTCTGGTGGCTGATCATTTGAGATCACAGGACAGTACTGTTGAACTCACTTCCAAGAACTTTGAGGGAGGCCCCATTGGTAGAGGTATTTTAGAGGAGTCAGAAGGTGCATCTTTTTAGAGAGTTATTTGTAAACTGATTAGGATTCTTAGAAACAGCTGACTGCTGAACTGCTTATTTGAAATATGATTTTATGTAGCTCTCACTGTCATTTATTGTTGTTGTTGTTACTAATATATATTTTGTACCTGATGCACATGTTTTTATTTTATCTGTTGCTTGTTTGTACACCACTCAGAGCCTCCGGGATGAGGAGATTGATAAATATTATTTAACTAACTAACTAATTAACTATTTATAGTCAGAAGACTAGCTGTAAAGCTGAGTTGTTTGATTATACCTGCATGCTTTGGCCATTCACACTCTCTTTGCCCTACAAGATTACCACCCTGTGAGGGTACTGTGGAGGCAAAGAACTTTCTTGAGGAGGGTTCCACCACTAGAAGTTCCATGGGAACATAATTCACCAGTCATCAGACTAGGCTCCTCTACTTCCTATGAACCTACTAAGATCACCTCAGATATAATAATTATTTACATGTGTGCCCATTCTTTGTACCCCTCTATTCTTGCGTTCTCCTCTCTGCCCCTCCCCCAACCTTTCATTCTTTCCCTTTTGCCCCACCTACCTTGCTATTATTTTCTCTTCCATACTGTCTAACAACCTATGCACTAGTAACTGTCTTGATTGCATTAGTTTTCTACCTCATCCTTATTTTTCACAAGCTCTGTCTCATCGTGGGTACATATCTTGGCACTTGGAAGAGACACAAAGTTCTCCCACTGCACAATGAACATGGCAGTGACCCATCTGCTCTTGGTACCATCCTAGTTACCTTTCTCATGCACTGATTATGTTTTAGGAGCAGCTGGAGCTCTCATAACTCTCCATGTACCTTGATCCATTCTCCTTCCTCATTCTCTACCAATTTAACATTAGGAAGACTTTATTTGTATCCTCAATTCTCAGACTAACTGATACAATCTTGACTAGGACAGATCACAGCAGGTTCACTTCTTCCATCTTTGTTGATATTATGATGCTTTTAACACAGTTGTCCATCCCCTCCTGCTTGACCAGCTTTCTAGGACTGGGATACTGTACTCTCTGACCATGCAGTAAGTGGTCAAACATCTATCTGGCTGAAATAACCTAAGCTGATATTGTTGGCAATTTCCTCTCCCTCCATTCTAATACCAGCACTTCCACAAACATCTGTATGTATGTGGATAGCCATGCACTTTATTCCTATGGGCCCTTAACCCTTTAACTGGATTCAAAGCTCCAGCCTGACTTTGATAGCACCCAAAGATGGATCTACTCAAAACAACTCACTCTCAGTGCCAAACATTATTTCCATGACTGTCGCAACCAAGCAATGACTGACCACCCACAAATCTGCCCTGTTCTTTAAGACTCCAGATGGCTTCCACCTCCAGGAAGTCCCAATCTTTATCTGGGCATCTGGCTGAATTGCTCCCTTAACATCCCTTGCCACACTGATGCCATATGCTAAAAACTCCACAGTTATACTTGTAGCCAGCATCACAATATTTACTGCTATAACAAATTACAGGAGTGCATTGGTTCAGTACTGTGGTTGTTGGTGCTCTAACCACAACACCTCCACAGCGTTGTCATTTTTTCCTGTGATTTTTATGTTACTGCATCACAGTTCCAGATGGTTATGTTTTCAGTTGTTTGGGATGCATATGTGTCAGTTCGCCAACATTTTTCCAGCTTGTGCTTAATGCCTTAAGTAAATAAGTTAGTTCCTTCTGGGTGACTATTTGTTTTCCTTTGGTTATGGTATAAAGAGGCTTGCCCCCTTTAAAGGGCAGACCCCATTGTTCACAGGACCAAAGCCAAAGAGTGTGGATAGTCTGAGGCAAGAGAAGTAAGGAAGAAGGGAGAAGGGGGAGGGTCTTGGTGAGGTCATGAAAGGGAGGGACAATGGTGACAGCGATGGAGTGAGGAGGGAAGCAGGGATTGGAGGGAGAGAAGAGAGAGAGGAGAGCTACAGGGATATTTAAGGGCTTGCACATTCCCATGGAGCTCACAGTTTTGCTCCAAGAGAATTTTCCTTGAGAAAGTATATCAATTTGGCATTTGTTCTGAGTTAGATTGGTTATTGAGTCAGTGGGCTGGTGTTATAGACATTCTGAGTTAAAACTGCTGTTTTTTTTAAGGAGTATTTACTGGGGATTAAGTATTATAATAAGGTCCACAGACAATGAAAAAGGAGTGATTTCTGGCAGTATACGTAAGTATTACAGTTGATGAAAGAATCAGGTAAGTTTAAAAAAACAAAAGAAGAAAAGAACAAGCCACTTAGTGGGTAATGTTGTGGGCCTGAAGACAGGCAGTACAAGTTGATAGTAACAGTGTGTGTAAAAGGCAGATTGGAGCAGAGTGGTGCAGTGACTGTTGGGAGGGAGCCAGTTGGTGCCAAAATGAAGGAGGTTGAGCCTCCGAGAATGCTGGTGGTAATTGCCCCCATCAGAGGCCAGTCCGGGTGAATGGCAGTGCAACAAAACCCAAAGGAGTATGGTGGAAGCAGCTGCCCTGCTCCACACATTTTGTCATATGGGGTATTGGAAGGTGCTGGGTAGAATAAAGCTGTCTAGGGCAAAGAGAGCTAACATGGTATGTGGTCGTTCCTAGCAGGGGGAGTGAGATCAGAACTGTGCAAGAGATATGAGGGCAGGGTAACAACCCGATGTTTGGTACAGGAGTAACCATCAGTAGTGCAAGATAGGGCTCAGAGATCATGACTGTTTTGGAGACTATGTTCAAGTGACCTCCCCCAATTTTGAATAGCTTCTTTACCCCACAGGAGGATGTGAAGATGTCTTTTTTGCATGTACCAGGCCAGTTCTAACTAACTAACTAACTAAATAACTAACTAACGATAAAGCAGAGTTTGTTTTGCCTAGGCTGGAGGTGGAGATGGGAAGACTCAGGTGGTACAAGGGGCTTTCAGGAACAGAACAAGGAGGCAGAGGAGCTTTTTGAAGTGGGGTATTTTCATTCTGTTTGGTGAATGCAGAGAACACGAGGGGAACTGGGGGATCAACCATGAAGGAGGCTGTGGAGTGGGCCACATGGTCGGTAGCGTGTGACGTCAGTGCCTAGTGGCCTCTGCCATTTTGAGACATTGCATCACGATCGACGGCTGCAAGCCTGCAGGCAGCAGCAAGGTACAGCAAGGGAGCTTTTTCTTGTTTACATTGGTGGGGAGAGGGGTTCCCTATAATTTCAACTTTTACAGACTTAAAGTAAAAAGGGGTATTCTAAAACAAACAAAAAAATGTTATTGTGGTGATATGGGGAAATTTTGAACATTTTAACAAAAGCTATCCCATTCATTGGAAGGCACTGTTGCTTTGCAAGGGGGAAGGCAATTTTGTCTGGGGCAGGGGACATGGGACTGGGGAAGTAACCATCCAGTCAAGTATGCACTAGTAAGGAGGCATTATGGCCCTCCCTCCCTTCTGGGGGGGGGCAAATGTATACCAGGTTCATTACCAAAAGGTGGTGAGGGCCTCACAGCTTTTCCATAAAACATTGGTGTCAAAAAAAAAGAGAACAGAAAGGAGAGATGGAGAAGAGCTGGGCATCTTGAAGACTAAGCTGTAGTGGTGTTGGAGGGAACAGGCGACCTTGGTGGGGGGACTGGGCCACTGGGTACACAGCAGGAGCAGGTATCCCAGTATCAAGGTCAAGGATCTTCATGGTATTTGCTATGTGTTCCCAGGTATTTTAAGCAAAATATGGCTCCCAGGAAGAACAAGCCCAGTAAGGAAGAGTGCTACAAGGCAGTGATGAAGCTAGTGTCAAAAGTGAACCTGTTGCTGGAGGCTGCAGAACCACTCAATACCGGCAAGGGCAGGAAGCAAAAAGGGGATAAGCAGCAGGGAGAAAAGAAGAACAAGTGGTCACCCAAGGCCACGGCAGTACCTACGCCCCCTGAGCCTATTCCAGAACTGAGCTGTCCAATATTTCCTGCTGCCTCAGTGCCTGCCCCAGCACTGACCTTGTTCTGCTACCTGCACCACTGCCTGAGCCCATGGGGCTGCCAGCACTAGTTCCTCCTGCTCAGGTAGATCTGGAAAGCCTTACACCAGGACCCATCATCACCCAGCCAGCTCTGACTATGAGTAACAAACCACAGCTCTGCCCACAGCAAGGTAATAAGGTAGTCACATTGGAGAGCAGTGTGAAAGAATATGTGGAGAAAATACTCAAAATAATGGGGGACAATGGGGTAGGGCAGTTTGAAAAAGCCTTGAATGAAATAAAGAACAAAGAAAAGGGAGAGAGCAATGGAGATGAGGGCACGTCGTTAGGTGACAGAAGGGGAGGGGCTGAGATTTTGGGGGCCAGGGGTACGGACAGGGGATCATGTTCTGCTAGCCCTAAAAGAAAAGATTTGCAAGGGTGAATTTGTGTATATTTTTGCCCTTGCCAAGGTAGACAATTTAGACAAGTACGATGAGAAGAAGAGCTTCAAAAAAATGGACATGGCGGTGGCCATGGTCCTTTTAGGGAAAGGTGAGACAGAGAAGTTTATGAAGGGGAAGACATGGGACAATTGGTCTTCTGGGTTTACATACTTTATGGCCGTAGTGATAGAGAAAAATTTGGAATTGGCCACTCCCTATTAACTTATTCATTAATCATAAAGAACACATACAAAAAGGTGGGCTTTAGTTGGTGGAAGTATAATGAAAAGTTTAAAAAAGAATGGCACATTTCAGGGATGTAAAATGGGATGCCAGGCAGATTGACCTGTAGTTAGAGATCTACATGGAGGGAACCAATAATGAAGGTGAAGGAGAGAAAAAAGTGGGAGGTGATGGCCAAATGTTGTTGTGCATACAACTGAGCTTTTTGCTGATGGCCAAACTGCTGCTTCTGGCATGCTTGTTCAAAATGTGGGAGCAACCACCAGGCCTCCAAATGCAGGTAAAGCTGAGAGAGAGGCCATACTAGTCAGGAGGGATCCTAGAATCAGTCCTTTTGGGGACATCAGATGGGGTTTAACGGACAACAGTGGGGGAGTGGCAACTGGGGTAGGGGCCGGGGTAGAGGGCAGGCCTTATACACTGGACAAAAGAACAATTGAGGGGGGAACAGGACATTTCTCCCAGCCCACCCCTCCATAAGAGTAGAGGTGTTGGAGGAATGACTGAGGCCCTACCTGGTTAAAGGGGCTGCTGTCACATTACTGAAAGGTTTCTAGGAGGGTTTCTGGCTGCATTTTAATGGGGTCCAAAAGGAGACTAAAGCAAAAAATTTTAGATTGGTAAAAGGGAGAAAACATTCTTGGAACAAAAAATTGGAAAGGAGATAGCAGTGGGTAGGGCAGAGGACTCCTTTGGGTAACCACATTTACCAAAACTAAGGATCTCACCCCTTGGACTGGTCCCAGAGAAGCAGCTGGGAGAGTTCTGGGTGATACACCAACTGTCTTATCCAGAGGGGGATTCAGTCAATGATCACATGAGGGAGGAGGATAGCCGGGTGACATATGCCACCTTGGAGGAAGCAGTTCATTTGGTTAGGACAATGGAGGGGACATGGTTAGCAAAAACTGACATTAAGGAGGCTTTCCATTTGCTTCCAGTCTGGCTGGCAGATTAGGAACACTTGGGTTTTCGGGTGGGGGGGGGCTACTATTTTGACAAGGCCATGCCCATGAGCTGTTCCATCACCTGTGAGACATTTGAAATGTTCAGCACATGGTTACAGTGGATTTTCCAAAAGAGGTATGGGCACCAGTCAGTGATCCATTAATTGGATGACTTTCTACTAATGGGACGGGGTGGGAGTGGACAAAGAGGATGTTACGGGATTTCAAGATCATGTGGTGGGAGATAGGTGTGCCTCTGGCTCCAGAGAAGACAGAAGGGTCTGGCAGAAGCATTGAATTCCTGTGCATTGAAATAGACATGGTTGGGGGACTGTTCTGGCTGCCCGAAGACAAAGTGAACAAACTAAAGTTACTACTGGAAATAGTCAAGGACCGGTGAAGGGTGCAGCTCCAACAAGTTCAGCAGCTCATGGGGCATTTGAATTTCATTTGTAGAGCAGTAGCACCAGGCTGCATGTTTACACAGCACCTGGCAAGGGCAACACAAGGGGCATTTAGGCAGCACCATTGGGTGGACATTAACAAAGGGGTTATGGAGGATATAGAGGTTTGGGACATGTTTCTATGCAGATACAATGGCAAGACCTTTTGGCAAGATGAATGGGCATTTAATACCTGTGTCTATATACTGATGCAGCCAGGAGCATAGGTATGAGAGGGTACTTGAAGGGAAAATGGTTCACCATGGCTTGGCCCATAGAGTGGACCCAAGCTGGACTGATGAAGGATATCACCTATTTGGAAATATTCCCGATTTGAGTGGCCATGGAAGTATGGGGGGGAGATGCTGCAGAACCAGAAAGTCACTTTCTGGAGCAACAATAGTGTGGTGGTGGCTGTGTTGAACAGCAGGGGGTGATGTCTATGAGGGTCATGCAAGTCCTAAGACAACTAGTGGATTAACCCTAAACATGTCATTTAGGGCTAGACATATAGATGGTACAGACAACATGATAGCTGACTTCCTTTCTGGCCTGCAGATGAACAAGTCCCGTGCCATCACCCCAGGAGCAGAGCCAAGGCAGATGCCATTTCTGGATTATGTCTGGAGGATTGGATTGGGGGAGCTGAACATTTGTTTTAGAGCTCCTGGTCCCTCAGGACCCTAAAAGCCTATGAAACTTCAAGGAGGGCCTTCCAGGGTTTCCGAGCTCAGAATGGTGGCCAGGTAAGTGGGGTTGTGACAGGGGGGGCAGGTCGCACAATTCATTGTGACAGGGCAAAGAATCAACTGGCCCATGCAACCATGGGGGGTGCACCTGGTTGCGATAAGCCAGGTGTCTATTTTGAAGGGGTGGGAGGACCCCACGAAATCTAACCTCATAAAACACATGATGCAGGGTTGGCTACAAGAGACCAGGAGGTCGCGGGACAAAAGGATGTCAGTTATGGAGAAACTACTAGGAAGACTAGTAGGGGTCCTATTCCAAGTTTGCAGCGGTCATAGTGAAGCAGTACTGTTTAAGGCACCATAATGTATAACAGGGCCTTCTGAGTCAGTGAGGTTGTAGGGCATGGCAGGACTGACCTGAATTTTAGCCTACGCTGGGAAGACATTACATAGTCCAGGGAGGGGATTTCAATTTTGGTACAGAGGTCCAAAACTGACTGTTTGGGAAAGTGGTCAAGGTAGAGCTGCAGCACTGCAGACAAGTATCCATCTGCCCAGTGGCAGCCCTGCACACACATGCAGTTGGTCACCCTCAGGAGGGCAGACCCCTACTATTTGTACCTGGGAATGGGACCCCAGTGAAGGGGTGACAGATAGTAGCTGTGTTGACAAAAGGTATGATGTTCTTAGGGGATGATCCTACGGGGTACTTCTCTCACTCATTTAGAATCGGAGCAGCCTTGGAGATGGTGGCTGAGGGGAGCACACCAGGGAATATCAAGCAAAGAGGGAGGTGGTCTTCTGATTGTTATAAAAGATATGTTCATAACACATTGGCAAAATAATAATATTATCTTTATTTTCTTCCCTTTAGCAGGCTAGGCAAAGTCCTGAGAAGGTATCGATGGGCCAGAATGGGGGAGGTGGTAGGGGGAAGCAAAAGATGGATGGTTAGCAACTTTTATTTGTTTTATGGTCCATAGGAGAAAGGACATGGAGGCTGTAAGTCTAGATATGCAGCCACTCCTTCATACATTGGGCCAGGAGGCCTTGGAGGAGGCAGCTGTATAAGGATCTGGGTGACATGAAATTGACCTGGAATGGAGAGAGAGGCATTAAGTGGGTCCAGCTAATACCAACACTCAGGGAGTTAAAAATGGAAGACAGCCACCTGGATTTACTTATGATTCGCTTAGGAGGCAACAACCTGTGGACCAGGCCATGGTTAGATATATTTTTTAGATCAAAAGGGATGTTGAACAGGTTAAGGAATGGTGGCAGGAGGTGACCCTAATATGGTCAGGCATTGTTCCACGAAGAGTGTGGAGACATGCGAATAGCCACAAAGCCCTGGACAGAGTTAGGAAGCATATGGATGACAGTGTAGGAAAGCTGTTCAAGAGTATGGGAGGTGTGGTAGTGCACATGGGGATAGTGGAGGAAAGGGATGAGTACAGCAGAGGGGATGGGGTACACCTCTCCAGTCTAGATCTGGCACAGTTTAATGAGGAGATTGCCAACATGATAGGGCCCTGGGTGGAGCAGAGGTTGGCTAGAGTAGGTCTTGTTCCCCTTTCACTGATTTTGGAGGGAAGTCCACCATCTGTGCAGGCAGGAGGTGGACTAGTGGAGAAATAGGTGAGGTGGTAAGGAGGAAAGGCGATAAAATTTGGTGGGGGGACAAAGAAATTAACATGTAATGAAAAGATGTGAAAGAAATTCAACAGAAAGTAGGAGGTCAGAGCATATGCTAGTACCACCCTTGGAATGAAAGAGGATGACAGAAGCCACCCCCCATGATATACGTCTGTGGGGGAGAAGAGGAAAGAGAACAGAAACAATTTAGATGACAGTGGGCAACAGAACGCACAAAATGATTATTGAAAAAATGATAATGGCATAATGTAGAGATGTAATGGAGGATGTCTGTAAATATGTTAAACAGAGAAATATGCAAAATGACTGTAGTAAGAACAAATGAGAGCATTTAAGTAAATTGATTGCCAAATTGAGCACCCACACATACTTGTCTGTGTATTTCTTGGTGGAGTTTCTGGGGGACAATGAGGGTTGCTCCCTTGAAAGGAACAGACCCCTTTGTCCACAGGACCAAAGCCAAGGAGTGTGGGTAGCCCAAGGCAAGAGAAGGAAGGAAGAAGGAGGGGGAAGGGCTTGGTGAGGTCATGAAGGGGAAGGATGATGGCATCAGGGATGGAGTGAGGTGGGAAGCAGGGACTGGAGGGGCAGGAGAGAGAGAGGGAGAGCTACAGGGATATTTAAGAGCTTGCACAGGCCCAAGGAGCTCACAATTTTGTTCCAAGACAATTTTTCACCCACCCATCCAAGAGTATGGTGGCAATGGAGAGAAGGTTTTGGTCACTGAGGCAGGTGGAATGCATGTGAGTGGTATTTGACTGCTGAATGAGGATGGCAGATAAAAGGTCAGAAGGCTAAGGAGATGGGTGGATGGGGAGGGGGAGGAGGAAAGGGGAGAAAATTTGGATGGGGACAAAGAAATTAACATGTAAGGAAAAGAGGTGAAAGAAGTTCAGCAGAAAGTAGGGTGCCAGTGCATACACTAGTACCACCCTTGGAATGAAAGAGGATGACAGAAGACAGCCTCTCATGATATACTTCTGGGGGTAAGAGGACAGAGAATAGAAGAAACTGAGATGACAATGGGCAACAGAACGTACAAAATGATTATTGGAAAAATGATTATGGCATAATGTAGAGATGTAATGTAGGGTGGCTGTAAATATGTTAAACAGAGAAATATGCAAAATGAATGTAGTAAGAACAAAAGAGAGCATTTAGGTAAATTGATTGCCAAATTGAGCACCCACATATACTTGTCTGTGTATTTCTTGGTGGGGTTTCTGGGGACAATGGCAAGCCTGGCAGATGCCACCATGCCATTTACAGTGCAGTGCCCTCAAAAAGCCCTTTACCCTTAATATTTGAAGCTGAATATTTCATAGTTATCAAAATACCCTTTGGGGAACCTGTAATCTGAATGTAGTGTAAGTATACCAAGAAATGCCATAGATAATGGTCACTTTTATTTGTGCTGTTTTCAAACACAGGCCCTGAGAACAAAAAAACTGGCAGGCTCCCATTTGAAAAGCAGCACAGACTCTCACTCCTTGAAAAACCCTTTACCTTCAATATTTAAACCAGGGCATCTTGCAGTCTTCAGAAGACTGACTGGGAAACAAGCATCCCAAATTTGATGTATATACACCAAGAAATGCTATAGTTATGGTCCCTGTTGTGAGTGCTGTTTTTTAAACCCATGTACCGAGAACAAAGTACATTGCAGGCTCCTGTTTGAGAATTGTTACCCACACTGACCTCTTGAAAACTAAATTTCTAGTAATTTTAAACATAGGCATCTTCCGGTAATCAGAGGACACTTTGAGAAGAAGCACCCTGAATTTGGTGTACACATGCCAAAACATACCATAGTTCTAAGCCCTTTTGTGAGTTCTGTTTTTCAAACTCTGGCCCTGGGAACAAACCAAATGGCAGGCTCCCATTTGAGAAGCAGCACCCACACTTACCCCCTGAAAACCACTTCTGCATTAATATTTAAATCTAAGGATCTTGTGGTCATCAGAGGTAATTTTGGGCAGCATACACTCAAAATCATGTGTGTAATCACCCAAAAATGCCATCGTTATGGACACTTTTTGAGTGCTGTTTTTCAGACTTTGGCCCTGGGAGAAAAAGCAAATAGCAGGCTCCCATCTGAGAAGTAAGACCCACACTCACCCGTTGAGAACCCCTTTACCATCAATATTTAAACCTGAGTAAGCTGGCCCAGTTGCATGGATGGCTGAGGTGCTGTGCAAGTTACCTCATGCCACGCCAGTGACCCATATTTGGGAATGAACTCTGGTTGCTCAAGGGCTGTCCAGAAGATGAAGGATTGAGCATCCATAGGATGGCTCTCCTTTTTCAGGGATGGTGGCTGTTGTGGTGCAATGTTGACTACCACCCAGCAGCGACTAGGTGGCAGCACATGTGCAGCCACCAAAGAAAAGAAATGGACCCATGTTCTGGACACTAGATGTATCTCCATGGATGCAGAGCTCACACATCACACCCACTGCACGTCCATGGACCCATGGTGAAAACTGGTGAAAAATCCCCCAGCAGCAGAATTATGTCCGACCACTTCATAGTCCCTGCATCAATGACCAGACATCCCCCCCATAGTCCTGTGGCAGAGGACAATGGTAGAAGGTAAGTCCTTGGGAAGTCATGTGGTGGGGATGGAGGTCATTGGTAGGGGGCAGCTGGGACAGGCAGGTGACCAAATTATATATAGAAAAAAAAATTTAAATCTGGGTATCACATGTTTGTCAGAACAGTGGTACATGTTTAGCAAAGGATTCCTCTGATGACCACAAGATGCTCAGGTTTCAATATTATGGTTACACTTCATACGTTGACTACATTTTCTAGCAGCTTGTTCCACTTGTCCATCACTCTTTCCATGAAAAAGTGATTGCTGATGTCTTTTTTGAATTTCCTCTTCTAGTTTAGGTGAGTTGCCCCTTGCCCCTGTACTTGAGCTTAAAGAGGAGAGTTCCATGGAATCTGCCCTGTTTATCCCTTGAAGATGCCTGTACATTCTACCACATCACTTCTTTCCATTTTCTTCTCGAGGGTGTACATGTTCGAATCTAGCAGCTTCTCCTTTTATGACCTGCCCCATAATCTCTGGACCTTCTTGACTGCACTGTGCTGTACTCTTTCTCAGCTGTTGCATTTGTTCCTCAGGTATGGACTGCAGTACCTTGCAGATTACTTCATATTTTTTCTCACCAATGACCTGTACATTGGGATAACACCCTCTGATTTCTGCTGCCTGTCCCCCTCCAAATACATCCCGACATCCTGTTTGCCTTCTCTTCAGCTTGGTTACAATGTGTTGAGGATGTTAAGATCTCCAGTATAATTACCAATAGGTTATTTTCCTCCATGATGCTTTTCAGCACCCCCGGCACATTTTGTACTGCACTCTTGGGTTTCTTTTTTCAGTGTGCATCACTTTACTCTTTTTTGCATTGAAGTACATCTGCCCTGCCAGATCTTTGATCAGCTCTCCAGCCTGCTCAGATCCACTTTGAGTTTCCTTATCCCTTCTTCCATGTCAACCCTTGTGCCTATCATGGGGACTTGTGCCCTAGGAAATAGTGACTGGGACATGGAGGTCCCATGTTGCACCATTTATAGACAAGATAGTTGGAAAGGCAAAGAAGATGGGCTAGTCCTCTGTGTCAGAAAGATATTGAGATGGTATGGGATGGGCCCATTATGTGAATAGAATGGGGTAACAGAATTGTGTTGGGTTATGCTAATGACAGCATTGGTAGTACAGTTAGCATGAGGTGGTCTAGCGGTCACAGGGGGACAAGAGCAAGAAGGAACTAGAGGTGAGGGGGCCTCAAATGAAGATGTAGTGGTAGCAGGGCATCTCAACCTGCCAGACACTGATTGGGACATTCCAGCAACTAGGAGTACCAAATGTCAGGCCCTGCTAGGGATGTTGCAGGGCTCCCTGCTGGTGGAGCTGGTTAGTGAATCAACATGGCTAGCTGTGATTCTTTGATTTGGTGCTAACCAACTTTGAAATGGTAGCTGGAGTGAGATTGGGGGATCCACTAAGTTCTGGTGACTATAACATCCTATGGCTCATGTTGGACCTTGGAACAAGCAAACATTTGTTACAGGCAGAAATCCTGATTTTAGAAGAAAAAACATTGACCAAATAAGAAAATTAGTTTGGGTTGAATGGTTGAGGTGAATGGAATCAGGATTGTGAGGAAAGGTGTGGAGAAATTAAAGGTGTCATTCTTGAGGCGACAAAATCATTCTTTGGAATGATCACCAAGAGAAACAGGTACAAGAGACCAATCTTGTTCTCTTACAAGGTTAGAAAGTCAATGCATTTTTTAGACTAACAGAGGGGGCAAGGTAATAAAGGAGGACATGCAGATGGCAGTTTTTCCTCCTGGAAACTTCTGGTTTGTTTTCACAGTGGAAGACAGCAGGTCTTTGCTGGAAAGAAGCATAAAGAATGCAAATGGGGTGTCCTAGAAATAAGGCATATGTTATTTACAAATGAGAGGGACAGAAAAGTGCTGGCAGCACTGAATGTGAATAAGGCTGTGGGGCTGGTACTGGATACATTTGAGTGTGCTCAGGGAACTGGTATCATAATTGACTGAACCCATGACAGGGCTTTTTAACAGCTTCATTGAGTCAGGGTGGTTCTGAAAGACTGGAGGGTATCGGAAATTATTCTGCTTCATAAGAGTGTGCATAAAGAGCAACCAGGAAACTACAAGCCTGTCAGTCTTACATCTGTTATGGGTAAACTGATGGAGGCAATAGTCAAAGAGGAGCAGGTTGACTACCTGAAAAGTACTGGGCCACAGGATAATCAACAGCACAGGTGTGTAGCTGGGATGTTTTGTCAGATCAGTCTGATATTATTCTTAGACTGGGTAGCTAGGGTAGTAGATAAAGGACAATCAGTACATTTACTCTACTTCAGTTTCAGCAAGGCATTAAATTTGGTGCCAAATTGAAGCTTGCTGAAGAAGCTAGAGACTCTGGGTGCAGAGAAGGACACATTTAGATGGGTTGGTATTTGGTTAGATTGTAGACAGCATAGGGTGGTTGTAAACAGTTAAACCTTGAGCCAGAGAGAGAAAGAGAGAGTGTTCACAAGTGGGGTACCACATGATTCATACCTGGGTCTAATTCTTTTCAATATGTTCATACGTAACATAGGTATAAATTCAGGGAAAGATGTGTCTTTTTGCAGATTATATTATACTCTATAGTAGAATAGACAGAGGATGGTGTACAAGAGATGCAGAGGGACCTGCACAAGTTGGGTAGGTGGTCCAAGGTTTTGCAGTTCAAGTTCAATGCCAAAGAGTGTAAAGTGGTATATAATGGGAACAGGAAACCAGGGACGAAATATTGGATTAGAAGGGTTAAGCTGGATGTTACTACTGAGAAAATGGACCAACAGTATAAGTCAGCATAAGTCAATCCCTTAAATGATAAATCCCTTAAACAATCAAGCCAATGTAACTAGGCCTGGAGCAAGGCAACCAGGATGTTGGGGTGTATTGGGAGAGGAGTTGATAGTAGGAGAAAGGAGGCATTAATACATCTCTATAGATCACAAGCAAGGCCATACCTGGAGTGCTGGAGCCCTCACTTAAGGAAAGACAGGGACAGACTGGAGACATTGCAGCACAGAGTAGCAAAAATGATGTATGGCCTGTAGAATAGATCATAGAAGGATCAGCTTAGGCACAAAAGATGTACTCACTAGAGTCCAGATGGAGAGAACAATATGATAAAGACCTTCAAGCTCCTTAAAAGAATATCAAGGTAAACTACAGGGAACTCTTCAACAGGAATATTGAGTCTCAAACATAGAGACATGAGTGGAAGTTGGAAAAGGGAAATTCAGTATGTACATGAGGAAGTTATCTTAATGGAGAGTGGTTGAGCCATGGAACAGCCTGTTGGCTGAGAAGGTGGGTGTCAAGAACATCAATGCCTTCAAACATGCTTAGGACAGAGTTACAATTTAAAGAGCAACTGACACCACTTCTGCTACACTGCAGACTTAAAATAAGCATAAACCCAGGAAATCTCATACCACAAACTAATTTTCTACATTACTTCATTTTAAAGGTATGAGCTATTTTGTAACCCTGATTTCACAACCTGATCAAAAAAGCCTGGGTCAATGAAGAGCTGCTGATGGTGTAATCTCAGGAAATTAAATTCTAGTACTCCCTGTCAGCAAGCTTATAGGACATGTGACTCCAAAGTTCTAAAGATCATGTGCAATGGTTTTCAAAAGTAAAACAGGCAGCACCATTCAATAAACATTGCTTGAAAAACTGTGTCTTTCAGGTTTTGTAACAAAGCTGACAATATTTTGGGGGGTGGGTTTTTGTTGAGGTCCTTTTTTCCAGGGTTGCTGGATGCTGGGTCATAGCACACTGTTGAGAGGTTTGCAGACTGAAAATATTTCTGATGTGGTAAAAGGCTGAGATCATTCACACCTGTCATTCAACTGAGGCATTCTCTAAGGATGGCACTTTAAAACAATTATTTCATCTCCTTGTCAATGGGGGTGGGAGACATAATTATATTTTGAAACTTTACTAGGAGTTTCTAATTTAGCAAGTCCAGTGTTTTCTCCCTGTCAGGCTGTTTTTTTTTTTTTTTTTTTGCCTACATTCAGACTCATCAGTGTTCTACTCTAAATTAAACTGATCATTTTACCAGAGCTAACATGTCCACCCCAGTAGGAATTAACACATATAAGGTCCCTATTAAAACTTATTGTAAAGCTGACACTGAAAAACAGCAGTGAAGTTACCAACATTACAATACTAGCAACACTACAATGTCCTAACAGGCACAGTAGAGTAGCACTCTGAATGGCATCAACAGCCTGGAGGCATGCTGACTCAGCATCCAGCAACCTTGCAGCCACTGAATGTAAGTCAAAACAGCTTAACAGGGAAAACACATTGGACTGGCTAAATTAGATACCCCAGTAGGGTTTCAAAACAGCATTGCCTCTCCCACCCCCATTTACAAGGAGATGAAATAATTGTTGTAAAGTGCCATCCTTAGAAATTGCCTCAATTGAATGATAGGTATGAATGATCTCTGCCTTTCACCACATCAGAAACTTATTCAGTCTGCAAAGCTCACAGCAGTGTGCTATGACTCAGCATCCAGCAACCCTGGAAAAAAGGCCCACAACAAATAGGCTCCGGCAGCAAACTGTCAGCTTTGTTACAAAACCTGAAACACACATAGTTTTTCAAGCAATGTTTATTGAATGGTGCTGCTTATTTTACTTGTGAAAACCAGTGCACATGATCTTCACAACTTTGGACAAACATGTCATTTAAGTTTGCTGATTAGGAGTACTAGGCTGTGAGTTGCTAAGATGACATCATCATCAGCTCTTCACTGACACAGGCTTTTTTGAACAGGTAGTGAAATCAGGATTACAAAATATCTCATAAAATGAAGTAACGTAGAAATATACATTTTGGTATGAGATTTACTGGGGGCATACTCATTCTAATTCTGCAATGTAGCACTTTTGGCCAGAGTGGTGTCAGTTGCTCTTTAATAGTCACCCAGAAAGGTAGCAGCAAGTTAGAGACCATGGTGGATGGCTAGTGTGGTCATAAAACCTGTATAGACACTTTGACTCAGGGATAAAACAGGGTTGTATGGACAGACCAGCTGGATCAATGGTCATTTTCTGCCATCAACTTCTATGTATCTAGATTTCCATGCAGATTTTTCCATCATCTGCAAAGAGGCTGACATTGCCTTTAATGTATTCCACATGTCATAAATGAACATAATGAATAGGACAGGGCCCAGCAATTACCCCTGCGATACTCTGCTTGCAAGCTCCCTTTGGATAACTCCCCATTTACTACAACCCTTTGCATTCTTTCCCTCAGTCAGATTTCCACCAAAGCAACCAATTTTTACTCCTCACCTAAGTCCCCAGGTTTATTGACCTGTCTTTTGTGGGGGACTGAGTCAAAGGCCTCGGTAGAATCTAAGCACCTTATATCAACTTCCTGTGCTTTGTCACACACCCTGGTTCCCCAATTAAAGAAGTCACTTAGGTTTGTCTGTCAAATGCTCCCCCTCGCAAACCCATGCTGCTTTGTGTCCTGTAGCTGATTTGTCTCCAGCAAGTCCACTAGTCCCTCCTTCAATGTGGACTCCATTACCTTTCTCACTATATACAGTACATCAGGATGACTGCATTATAATTCCACTGCCCATTTTTCCTTCTATGAGGGCAACATCTGGTATTCTTCCATCACTAGGGACAACTCCTGTGGCCAGAAAATAGTTGAATATGCAGAATGTGTGGGCTACTATCACTTCTGTGGCCTCCTTGAGCATCCTAGTGTGCATGCCATCAGGTACCATAGATTTATTTACTTTCAACCATTTCTGCTTTGCCAGCACACATTATTTTGCCTATTTGTGCTCCCCTTTATCTCTTCTCACACCACATTGAAGCAGTGGATCATCCTTCTCCCTAGTAAATATTGAACAAAAGTATTTGCTTAGTATCTCTGCTTTTCTTTTGTTCCCTCCTCCAATACTTTCACTTTCTTGACCCTCAGTATTCTGGCTATCCAGACTTCTGTCTTCATGGTGGTCTCCCTGATCTTTCTACTAGCTACTTTTATTGCTTCAGATATCCCTTCCCTATCTTTCTCCCTTTGGCTTCCCTTTTATTTCATGAACACCCTCCCCTTGACTCTTACCACCTTCTTACCTTCTACTGCAAACCGTATTGGGTCTTTTGACATTTTTCTCTTTTATACCCTCCCAACTAAACTTTCTGCTGCCTCTAGCATTCCTTTTCTAAATGTTTTCAATTTATTCCTCTACCCCCTGTATCTGCACTATTCTCAATGCTTTTTATCAATAGTCTTGTCATCCTTTCAAAATTTGCCTTCCTAAAATCCCATAACTTTACTGTATTTGCCCCTGTAGTAGTAGTAGTAGTAGCAGCAGCAATAGTAGTAGTATTTTATTCATGTAGGAAAGAACATATACACAATCCTATTTACAAGGGACACTATTGTTTAGAAGTTTGTTTACAGGATGGCAGTACAGAGGTCAGAAGTCATTTCCACTATGTAACAGAGGTCAAATAACAGGGATGTACACAAGTGATAGGAAACAGTGGCAGTGAGACAGTCAGATGAACATGCATAGTGGTATAATACAGTTGGTGCAGTGTATATATATATTTATATAAATATATATATATATATATATATATATATATATATATATATACAGTGGCGTGAAAAAGTATTTGCCCCTTCCTGATTTTCTCTATTATTGCATATTTGTCACACTGGATGTTTTCAGGTCTTTAGACAAAATATAATATTAGATAAAAGGAACCTGAGTAAACAATACACTTTTTTTACTTATTTCATTTATTTAATGAAAAAGTTAACCAACACCAACTGGCACTGTGTGAAAAGTAATTGCCCCTAGTTAAATCAACCCAATTAAAGGGATAATTAGAGTCAGCTGATTGAACACAGCCAGGCTTGATTACAGCCAGCCCTGCTCAATATAAACCTCACTTATTTTGGCCCTTACCATCAGAGTCACGGTTGCCAACAAAGATTCAACAAGCACATTATGCCATGATCAAAGGAAGTTCCTGAAAAGATCAGAAAAATTTGTTGCCCTCTATCAGTCTGGAAAGGGTTACAAAGATATTTCTAAGGCTCTGGGACTCCATCGAACCACAGTGAGAGCCATAATCTCCAAATGGAGAACACTTGGAACAGTAGTGAACCTTCCCAGGAGTGGGCGGCCTGCCAAAATTACTCCAAGGGCACAGTGAAAATCATCCAAGAAGTCTCAAAGGATCCTAAAACAACATCCAAAGAACTGCAGGCTACTCTTGCCTCAGCTAAGGTCAGTGTTCATGACTCCACAATCAGAAAGAGACTGGGCAAAATGGGCTTCATGTGAGAGTAGCAAGGCGGAAACCACTGCTAACCAAGAAGAACATAAATGCTCGTCTCTCATTTGCCAAGAAGCACCTGGATGATCCACAAGCCTTTTGGGAAAATGTTCTATGGACAGATGAGTCCAAAGTGGAACTTTTGGACAACATGGATCCCATAATGTCTCGTAAAGCAAACACAGCATTCCACAGTAAGAACGCCATACCAACAGTCAAACATGGTGGTGGTAGTGTGATGGTGTGGGGATGCTTTGCCTAAGGACCTGGATGACTTGCCATAATTAATGAACCATGAATTCTGCTCTGTACCAGAAAATTCTTAAGGAGAATGTCCAGTCATCCTTCCGTCAGCTGAAGCTGAAGCGTAGTTGGGTCATGCAGCAAGACAATGATCCAAAACACAAAAGCAAGTCCACATCAGAATGGCTAAAAGAAGTAAAATTAAAGTTTTGGAGTGGTCTAGTCAAAGTCCAGACTGAAACCTAATAGAGATGCTGTGGCAGGACCTGAAACAGGCAGTTCATGCTCGAAAACCTACCAAATGTTACTGAATTAAAGCAGTTCTGTGAGGAAGGTGGGTTAAAATTCCTCCACAGCGATGTGAAAGACTGATATTGAATTATAGGAAGTGTTTGGTTGCAGTCATTGCAGCTAAATGTGGCATAACCAGTTATTAAGTGTAAGGGGGCAATTACTTTTTCACACAGTGCCAGTTGGTGTTGGTTAACTTTTTTTCATTAAATAAGTGAAATTAAAAAAAAAAACAAGTGTTATTTGTTCACTCAGGTTCCCTTTATCTAATATTACATTTTCTCTAAAGACCTGAAAACATCCAGTGTGACAAATATGCAATAATAGAGAAAATCAGGAAGGGGGCAAATACTTTTTCACGCCACTGTATATATATTTATTCATTTATTTATACCACATGGGTCAGAGCTTTCTCAGTAGGATAACCTGTGTTATTTCCACTGCAGTGAGGATAAATCCTGATGACATCAGCAGAGTGAGGATATTGACATTTATCCATACTTTGCTGATGTCGCCGGAGTCAGGATAAATGCACTGCAGCTTGCATTCTAAAGGAAATTGCTTCAGAAAAAGTTTTTCTTTCTCACTGAAGCTGCAACTTACTCAATCAGCTTTGCAAAAGACTCTCACCTATGTCTCATTGTGTTTCTAATATTGCTAGCCCATTACTGTGCTGATCTCAGCTTCAAAATACCCTGAATTCTAAATGAAAGTCTTTTACAAAGCAGGTTCAGTTTCTCAGTGCTACCTGCAGCAGTTTGTCTTTCTCACTGAGCCTCTGACTCACTCAATTAGCTTTGCAAAACACACTCACTCACCTGTGTTTCTCACTCCCAGTCCATGCAGAACACACACACACACACACACACACACACACACACACACACACACACACACACAGACACAGAATGAGCAGAAAACACACAGACTCAGAAAAATTGTTCCTGCAGCTCTCACCCCTGTGGTATAAATCGCACACATGATGGGCAGATCATGGCATACGGAAAATTTTCTCACTCCTGCCTCATGAGGTGTGTATTTTCACTTGTGCCTTTGGCACTCATGAGAATACACAGCTCACTCTGCAGGAGTGAGAATATTTTCCATATCCCATTCCTGCCCATCATGTATCCCCTATATATATACTGTGTATATATATATATATATATATATATATATATATATATATATATACACACACACACACACACACACATACATACAATGTATGTAGGAATCCTACTGTTTAAATAAACCATATATTTTTCCAAGCATCTAACCCAAGTGAAAAATAAACGTTATTATCGACCCAATGGGTAAGTAACACTGTTTATGTTTCATTTGCCTACGTCATACCCTCAAAGAAAATGTAAATTCAACATGATTGACATCTCATTCTGGCCAGTCCCACAAGGAATCCTACTCACAACATTAGCCAATAGCGCTGCTCCTTTGTTTTTGAAAACCCTGCTCCCACTGTCATCTTGATTGTTCACTTCAGACTACATTTATTAAAAAAAAGATTGTAAATAAAAATGCTGTTAATTGCCACAATGTTCCAACCCCTTGTTTTCTATCCCTTGTCAGCACTTTGTGCCCTTTAATACATTTTTTTAATACTGTTTGACCGAGGTTCACGAACTCTCTTTCTCCAACTTGGGACCACACACAGGCATTACAGGAACACAAGGGTCACCCGCGGTTTTCAATGATATAACAGTGAGCTGAATCTCCAATTCCACTTAACTAAGCTATGAGATATGAAAAAAAATCCTCAACTTGTCTGTGTGTGTTGATTTGGGGAGATAGAGAGACTGGCACAGTACTTGGTGGGGGGGGGGTCAGTGCAGATATGCCAGCCTGCACAAACTTCTTTGCTACGCCCAGCACGCTGCCATCACTCCCTTGCTTCCGAATGCGCACAGTTGCTTAGTGCTTTAAAACAAAATCACACTGAGAAAAAAACACCACATGCTCGCTCTCAGGACCACATGCTGCAAAAAAAGGTAATTTTAATAGTTTGAGTAATTCAGTATTTTTAGAAAGGGGAGGACCAGCTTGCCAAGCACTTTTGATGGTGGGTGCTTCAGCCTGATCAAGTTTAAAAGGGAGGGAAAAAATAGGCAGGGACAGTTGCTCTCTCTTTTCCAACTGTTGCCATTCTATATCACTTTGTGGGGAAACTTACTTTAAGTGGAGTTTTCAAGGGAAGCAGTTGGTCCTCTTCTTAAATACTTTTATAGAACATTGTATACACAGAACACAGTTCATGAGTGTGTGGGTAACAGTGTTTGGAGATTCTATGTTTGGCTCCCTGAGGTGCTGTAACAGCTTGAAATGAAAAGTTGGTAGGAGCCTTGTTCAAAAAATATTTAGATTTGTTAGTCATGTTATGTTCTTTTATTGTGTTTCCCCTGCATTTCACTCTGTTAACAATCTTGTTAATGGGAATATTTTAAACTTTTATCTGTTGATACAAACAGAGCTTTTTCTCTCAGTTCAGTTATTCTTTACATCAGTACATTTTGTTGCATTTATATTTGACATTTCTTCTATAACTCTCATGTTTACCACACTACTGTTGTGCTATTTCTTTAAGCTTTCCTGGACCACCCTGGTCCTATTTTTGACTTCGTAATGCTACCTGTTGAATATACAAAACAAACTTTCAGTATTTCAATGACTTTTTACCATGTCATGCTTAGCCTTTAAAATATTTCTTAAACCATCACTCAGTGCTAGCCTGTACAGTTAAAATAGTGACTTCTGTCAAATAACTGACTCCCCATACCACTGGGAAAGTGCCTTTAGTGATTCACTCTGCATTTGACTGTAGGGGAAATGTTTTGGTTTCAGTCTGTCTTTATTCGTGCTACGCATGTTTTTATTTATCTTAAATACAATTCAATTCCCACTTTACTATTTTGTTTCTTAAAATATTTCTTGCTCATTTAGCTTAAATTTAGGTTTTAGAAGTCTAAATTATTTACCTCAGAGATGAATGTTCTGCTATGTATGGCATTTGTTACTATTCCATGGTATCTCTACCATGGTCCTGGCTCTCCTCTAGAGCCCATTTGTAAATACTGGGGGAGATGACATATCGTCTCCATGTACTCTCACAAATGAGAGATGCATTGCTAAGCAACTGTACACCCTCAGCCATAAATCTATGGCCTGTCTTCACAAACAGGCTCTTCAGACTGCAAGCAGCACTGGCTGTGATATACTAATATAGTCTGTGTTAGAAAAACATAAGATCTTGCCTATTGGGCTACTTAGTGATGGAAGAGCCTCACATTCTTTTTCAACATTATACTGTCATTTCCCATATTTTCTCACACTCTCCTTCTGTATACATATTTTTCTAAACTCAGATTCAGGAAGGGCATGGGTGGGGGGTGGGGGCTATGGGGAGAAAAAAGACAAGGAAATGCATCTGTTTTTTAACAAACCAAGTTCTTTTTCAACATTTTGTAACATGTTTTATTTTCCCATTTAGTAATGCATTTATAAGTTGCTATTCATTCTCTCTTTCATACTGTGTACTGTTCTTAATGTACTCCTTTATTACCCCAGTCAGCTATCTTTCCTTTGTATTTTTTTCTCTCTTTCTATTTGCATTTTTTGTTCCGCCTGCTATTCCATAAGTGCACTACTGCCAGTTACTGTCTATATTCATGCCTATATTTGGGTTTAATGCTTTTAAATTAAATATCCATCTCATCTTGACTCTTTCTAATTGCTTTTTGTAATTTCCAGCACCTCCGATGGGGGAACAACTTTTAAACCCCAAAATCTGAGACACTCCTTCAAACTTGAAATGTTGAGCTACCAGGGATCTCTCATCATTCCTCTGAATGTACCCCTTGTGTTCCTGTATTTGTATTTTAAAGGCCCTCTTAGTTGGACCTACATATAGTCAGTCACATGGGCACTGTATGACATAGATCGCCTCTTCTGTTGTACAGTTTATGTATTCCCAGATCTCAAATTTCTAGTTAATGTGTGGGTGGTTGAAAGTTTTTCTTTTACTTGTATGGCCACACATGGAGCATCATCCACATGGTGTCATTCCAGGCTGCAAGGGACACAGCAGTACAGTAGCTGTCCTTCCTTGGGTGTTGGTATTTTAAACTGTGACCTAATAAGTCTATCCTTAAGGTTGTTCACTCTTTTTGCTACCACTATTGGTTTCTGCTGTAACCTGGTAATATTGGGGTTGTCGATGGTACCCATTGTACCAGTTTCTATTTATGATTTTCATGATGTCCATCATTTGATGATTATACTTAACTGTTAGTACCACTCTATCATAGGTAGACCTTGTGTTACTGCTATTAAGTAGGTATTTCCTCTCTTGACTCTCTATTCTGTAGTCAGCTTGCCTCAATGTATTATAATTATATCCTCTCTCCTGAAATCTCTGTAGCATATCCTGTTTGTTTTCCTCAAAATCCTTTTCCATGCTGCAGTTCTGTCTCACACTCATTAACTATGAGTATGGTATGCTTTTCTTTAACCTTGACTCATGGTAACTTGCACCATGAAGCAAGTATTATGGCCTGTTTCCTTCTGATATAGCAAGGTTTCAAATTTCCTATCCTATACTTTTATTAGTAAATCCAAATAGGCTATCTGCTTTGCACTATGTTGCATAACAAACCTCAAATTAGTATTTCACATGTTGAGCTGACTAAAGAACTCTTTAAGGTCTTCCTCTGTTCCTCTCCATAGACAAAATATATAATCTCTGTACCTTTAACACATTGTTATGTTATCATAGAAAGGGTTATAATTCTGATTTAGAACTGTTTCCATTTCAAAATTAAACATGTAAGAGTTAGCTAGGCCCATGCCATTGTGCTGCCCCTTGATGTTCCCCTATCATGTTAGAAACTTTTTCTACCAAATTTGAAGTAATTATACTTCAAAAATAAATTTGCCAATTCCTGTAGCACCTCTATTCTGGGTCCCACTGTTACTTCTTTGTTATTCAACATTAAATCCATAGTGTTGACCCCTTCTCTATGGGGTATTGAAGTATACTAATCTACTACATCTAAAGTGACTAGCAATGTATTTTCTAGTATATGCTGTTCTGAGATACTATTAAGTTTTTTTCATTGTGTCAGTCAAATATTTAACATATGTTGTAGTGGTCTCTGCAAGTGGTTGCAAATAATAATTAATACATTTAGAAATCAGTTCAAATATAGACTCAATGCCTGACACAACAGGTCAGCCAGGTGGTCTATGGGCATTCTTATCCACCTTGGGTATTCAGTAAAAAGTCAGTATTCTTGGATGTTCTTTTGACATGATATCTGCTTCCCACTGATTAAGCCACTTCTTATCCACAGATTCAGTGAGCATTTCTTTAATTTGATTTTTTGGATCATTTGTAGGGTCCCCTGATAAGGGTTTGATAATTATTACTATCTTGTAATAGTTCATACATGTTTCACTGTATTGTTCAGCATCTTGAATTACTATGCCCCCACTCTTATCCACTGGCTTAATAATATTTGTTTTGTCATCACTTGTGTTTTTTAGTTCTTTCCTTTGACTGAAAGTTAAATTTTGGTGTTTTGGTAGGAGCTGATCTTTTTTATTTATATAGGTCTATAACTTGTTTTTCAACAAATACAGTAGTACAAAATGCTTCAAGACCATTATTTCTCCCTGAAGGTGGTGTAAAAGTGGATCTGATATTGATAGCTTGTTTTAGTTTCCTTTGATTATCATTCCCTATCTGTTCCTTTCCAAATAGATTTATAAGTTAACGTTCTAAAGAATCTTTGCAGATCTACTTCTAATTCAAATAGATCCACCAGTTGTGTGGGTGCAAAGGAGAGGCCTAGCCCTAGAATTTGTTTTTCTTCATTAGTTAATTTACTTTTACTGAAATTAAATATTGGCATTATTTCAGGACTTCCCAGGATTCCCCCTGCTCCTGTCCCATGAAATTTGGCCTTGTTGTTCTTCTATCTGTCCCTCCTCTTCCCACCATCACCTGCCCCCCCAAAACCCCAAGGGTCCACATATGAATCCATGCTGACCTCTTGGATTTCTGAGGTTATATCTGGGTTCTTGGGCCTGTGTTGTAGAGCAGGATGGCTGTTGTGAATCCCCTGTGTGTCTTTGTTGATAAAACATATAATGGCCTGTGTTCAATTATGCCTTTTATTTCCATTCGTGAAGGGGTGAAATTGTCATAACACACTCATGGCTTTGCCACTCATGAGTTATGGTCCCATCCCCTCACTCATGGAAATGAATGGCATATTTGAACACAGGCCATTGTATATCCTCTGTTTATGCCATACCTGTGAGGATTAAAAAAGGCAAATATTTTTGATATTCTCAGGGTAGTCAGACCTACAGTGAGAATATTGCATTTATCTTCACTGTAGATAAATGCATCCTCAAGTAGGTAGTGATTAGATCATTCAGAACTCATTTGCATATTCAGCCTCAGTAGCAGTACTAACTGTATTCAAATGAAAATAATTTTAAAGTGAAAAATGATAGCAGGGTACTGTGAGGGCAGAAATTGTTCAGCGTAAAAATATCTACAAAATGAATGGTGTTTCATTGATGGCTAACTTTTATTTTGTTATGTAATTACCAAAAATCAGCAAAAAAAATGCAAATTCTTTTCATTTTTTGGACAAACAAATGCGAATAACTTTAAAAAGAAAAAATGATATCATGATACTGCAAGCACAAAATGTTTTCAGCACAAAAATATCTACAAAATGAATGGTGTTTCATTGATGGCTAACTTTTATTTTGTTATGTAATTACCAAAAATCAGCAAAAAAAATGCAAATTCTTTTCATTTTTTGGACAAACAAATGCGAATAACTTTAAAAAGAAAAAATGATATCATGATACTGCAAGCACAAAATGTTTTCAGCACAAAAATATCTACAAAATGAGTGGTGTTTCATTTATAGATACCTTTTAGTTTTTTTATAGTTAGCAAAAAAAACAGCAGAAAATTCAACTTATTTTTACCTTCTACATCAAATAAATGCAAATAACTTTAAAACAAAAAATGATATCATGATACTTTGGGCACACAAGTTGATCGGGACAAAAATATTTACAAAATGAGTGGTGTTTCCTTTATAGATACCTTTTAGAAATTTTAAAATCAGAAAAAAATGGCAATAAATATTTATTTTTTCACTTTCTTGGAAGTATGGCATAAATGGAATATGCACCCCCCCACACTGGAAATATTGTTGCTATTCTTTGTTCTTGTGCTGATTGACCAGATGAGATCACTTGGGGCTTTGCCACTCATGATGTTATTGGGTAAATTGGCACACGAATAAAACATATAGACAATATTTCCATTAGGGAGTTTGCATATCCCATATCTATCTATCTATCTATCTATCTATCTATCTATCTATCTATCTATCTATCTCTCTCTCTCTCTCTCTCTCTCTCTCTATATATATATATATATATATATATATATATATCATAGTGGCATCACTAGAAGTGAGCAAGCAATTTAATATTAAACCTCACATTTTTCACTTTAATAACTTTGCAACCATTTAATAGATTTTCACAAAAGGCTGCAAGCATGGTGTCCTGGGGTAGATCTCTTGATGTGCCAAGTTTCTTTCCAGTCAGATTTGTGGGTTCTGAGATCCTTATAGTTAAAAATCCTAAAAAATAATCGACTTTTTGCAGTTTTATTTCTCATTGCACTGTGCACAGATGATGTTAAATTTTGGTCTGACATTTTTATGGTAGAAAGAGCCTGGGTCACAGATTAGCTCAGTGTTTATTTGGTGAAACAAATATTAATCTGTTCCAAAGTTATAACAATCTTAAGGTCCCATTATTTTCAATGGGATTTTTATTTTTCAGGATAGATTCCTGGAATGAGAAAAGATGTTGCTCTGATCAACAAGGATCCTTTTTATTGAGGGGACAATCCTGGTTAGTCAGAAAAAAAATATTTTTTTTTGTGAGCTGCCATCTTGTTTTTCAATTTTAGCTTAAAAAAAGTGTCATAACAGTGCCCAGGGATGTCTGTTACAGACATCAAAGTATGTATCTTGTTCATCAGGAGTTGATGAGCACTTCTTTGTGGTTTCTTACCTTTGTATGAACCTAGACATTTTTCTTTATCAATTTTAATCCTTTTTCGACACTCGCTAACTTCCTTTTTTGCCTTTCCTTTTTCGTCATGGCAAAAAAGAAAATCAGCTGGTGAAAAAGGATTTCCCCTTCTGATGACCAGATGGCCCCTTTGGATGATGAGATGGCACTGCCAGTAATCCTTTTTTGTCAGCTGATTTCCTTTTTCACCTTGACAAAAAGGGAAATCAGCTAGCAAAAAAGAATTACTGGCAGGGCCATCTGGTCCTCAAAAGTGGCCATCTGGTCCTCAAATATGGAAATCCTTTATCACCAGCCAATTTCCTTTTCTGCCATGACAGAAAAAGATGGGGAAAATGGAAATGGTATGGTGAAAAAGGATTGTTGCCATGGCCATCTTGTCATGAAAAATAGTTGTGTGACCATCTGGTCCAGAAACATATAGCCATTTGGTCATTATTAGCCTTTCATGGCTGTTTAAATATCCCTTATGTCTAATGGCACCCCCCCACCTTGTATATTCCCATGTACACCTCCACATTTCTTTTGTTTTTTTATTTTTTTTAAATCGTATTTGTATTAATTTTTTTTTTTAGCCTGTATCCCTTTTTTTTCTTGGAGCGGCTTACCTGGCTCCCAGCTTTGTTCCTGGTGCCTTATGGTCATGCCACCATCTAATTACTTTTTTTAATTTGTTAGTGGCTTAGTGATATGTTCTGACCCTCCTTTTTCTTATTTTCTGCCTGAAAATATGAAAATGATCCCTCAATGTCTTGGCATATGTTTTAAAACCTGTTAAAATAAAATACATCACCGATGATGTCCGCACCCATCACCCTGCCTCCCATTGTGCATCCACCTCCCCAGACCCCCCATGACACCGCCACAGACCTTCACTTACCTGAAGATTTCCAAGGTTCAAGACGCACTCCACCGATCAAAGATACATCTTGCTGCTGGAACCGGTGACTGCAATATGAGAAACTTTGGTAAATGCCTTCAAAGTAATTCAATGAGGGTTTCAATTTTAATACATAACTCAGCTGTATCTCATGGTTTTGAGCCCAAATTTTCAACATGGCCTTTTGGGGACCCATCTCATGAACAATATGACTCTCATTAGGCAACTCTCACCGTAAAGGTGATTGCATAATTGGTTGGTTAAATACCCTTTCTGGCAAGACGTGTGTAATGGCAGTCATATTATTCATTAGGTGTAGTGTCAAGAAGGACATGTTGAAAATTTGGGGTCAAAATTTTAAAAATTATGGTGTAATGACCATTTCTTGCATTTTCGCTATACACATTGGTAACTCTGGACATTGTGAATATTTTTACCCCACATTTTCAACATTGTCTTCTCAGTACCCCACCACATGTACAGTATGTCACAGCTGTCATTTTTTTAAATCCTGGCCAAAATGTGTTTTCACACCTGTGGAACAGAATAGCACTGTAATTCTGCACAATAATGTTTTGGTGGGATTTGAACATTTTCTGTACTGGGTACATGCAGTGAGGTAGTAAAAAGCTATACTGAAAATCTGGGGTCAAAATTATTAAAAATGGCAAAGTTATGAATATTTGTTGAAATTCCACTATGCTTGGTCATAACTTTGTGAATTTTAAATATTTTGAGCCCAAGTTTTTAACATAGCCTTCTTATTACACCACCTCATGTATCTCATAGCTGACATTTTTCAAATCCTGTCCAAATTGTGATTTTGCACCTGTGCTGCTGATTGGCATTGCACTTGCACAGAGTTACATTTTGGCAAGGACTGAAAATGTTTCTGCACTGGGTACATGAGGTGAAGTAATAACATGGCTATGGTGACAATTTGGTGACTGTGGTCCTATAACTGGAAGCGCAGTGGGCAGAGGTCCCTGTGTTTTCACAGCTAGATGCATATATGCATCTATGGAGGGATGGAAGTGCAGGGTCCAAAGGACCCTGCACTCAGATCTTAAAATAAGGATACTATTATACTATCTCAAAAAGTAAGGAAATAAATTGCATAAGAACTTTGTTAAAGCATCAGTTAGGGTTAAACTGACAAAAGTAGGGAAATGGGGCATTAGGTTTTCCAACCCTAACACCCAATTCCCTACCCTGCACATACTCACAGGCATGAGGTGGGGTCTGTCTTAGGGCTGTCAGCCCTAATGCTAATCCCTTTCTCCTATGCTGTAGCCATGTCTCCTAATTTTGTAATGGAATGGGGTGAGCATTAGGGCTGATGACCCAAAACAGCCCCCATGCCTATAAGCCTGTGCAGAGTGGGGAATGGGGTGTTAGAGTTGGAAACCCTAATGCCACATTTCCCTACCTTTGTCAGTTTAACAGTAACTGATGCATTAATGACGTCTTTTGCACTCTCTCTCTCTCTCTCTCTCTCTCTGTCTCTCTCTCTCCCTCTTATATATATATATTCTTTGCAAAAAACAAAGTTAATGCAGACATTAGGGTTGTAAAATGCAAAGTGCACAAAGACGGGAAATGAAAAAACATTAAGGATTTTGGTCTCCAGATTATTGTCAGATCAGTTGTTGAGGTCTTATTTTGGGGTTTTCAAACCTAATGCCCACCCCCCTAGCCCATATCCTCCTGTCCGAAGCACAAGATACAGGTCCAACCTAGTGCCTCATTGTGATACAGTATGGTTAACATATCTGTCAGAGCTTTCTTCATGCAGGGCCCATGAAGACATCACATTTGACCTCTTCTGATGCAGGGGAAGGGTGGGCATTAGTGTTGACAACCTCAAGTTTGACACCACAACTGATTCGCCAGTACCACAGAGACCCAAATCCCTAATGTTTTTTCATTTCCAGTCTTCGGACATACATATTGCATTTTACAACCCTAATGCCTGCATTAATGTAGTTTTTGCAAGGAATTTCCCTTCTTTTTGTGATAGTGGAACTGCATCCTCATTTGCTCATGTCCCTTTGGGGCCTGCACAAAATAACATAACTAGAATATTGGAGACAGTCTTGATGTAGTGCATGGGCCCAGCAGATCCCAGCACACTTGTAGATACCTTGTGGGTGAGGTTCTCTGACCCACCACAGGGTGTGGTGTCTGTGCCAAAACACTGCTCCATCTCTACCCAGCCATTACTGGTGATGCATGCTGCAGTACCTTCCCCATCAGCCTTGTCCCAGTAAATTTGATCACTGAGTTCACACCTGACCTCAGATCACTCTCACAGTAAGACAGTGTGCTGCAAGGGTGCAATGGACATCACTGAAAACAATGTTTATTAATAAATTCTTTATTTTTCAATATTTTTACCCCAAACTTTCAACATATTTTTCTTATGACCCCACCTCATAAACCTCTTAGATGGAAATGTTCAAGTCCATGCCAAAACACCATTCCATGCCACAGGTGTGAAAACATATTTCAGATAGGATGGGAAAAATTACCGCTGTACTGTTCATAAGGTGTTGTAAAAAAATGGCTATCTTTAAAATTTGGAGTCAAAATATTGAAAATGACCAAAGTTATGCGCATGCGTAGAAAAATTTCAATGCACGCTCATAACGTTGCCATTTTTGGGAATTTTTTCACCAGATTTCAACATGGGCTTTTTGGGACCCCACCTCATGAACACTGGCACTGTCATTTCATTAATCAGTCCCAAAAGGTGATTTCATGCAGCAACCGTGAAATCACCTTCCACGCCCAATTAACGAAACAACAGTGACAGTGTTCATGAGGTGGGGTCCCAAAAAGCCTATTTTGAAAATTGGGTGAAAAAATACTAAAAAACTCAAAGATATGAACATAATTTGAAAACACCATTGAAATACATTATATGGAACTTAGCTTGATTCTCCAGTTTGCGGTTCAGCTTTGAAAAGTGCAGACATGTCTCGGTACACAGATGATGACATCGGCCAACCAGCATAGTTAAGTATATGGTAAGGGTGTGAGTGGGGTGGTGAGTGCTCAGTGGAAGGGTCAAGATGGGTGGAGGGGGATGGGTGGGGATAACAAGGGTCCATTTTCTTTTTTTTGAGGCTACAGACAAAAAAGATGTTGGGAGACTGTTTTCTTTTTTTTTAGGTACACATAACTTAATACATCTATATTGGGACATTGGGGGTGGGCTCCATAAGTGTCCCACACTGCTGGGGGAGATGAGATCTAGTAAAGGGTGAGCATTATTAAATATCAAGAAGGCAATCAGAGAACTGTATTGACACTAGACCACCATAGTGTGTCTAAACAAATACCAGGTTAGTACTCAGGAATGGAGGAGGCAATCTGTCACCAGGGTTTACAGTATATTGGTAGTTATGGAGAGCCAAAGAAAGTGGTAGGGGTTGGAATGATTAACATTAGACTAACAATGTCTACCTCAGTAAATATAAGGTGGGCAGTCAGTGGGTATGTGTCTATTTTGAATATATTTGTGATTTGGAGAAACTTAAATAGTTTCTCATTGTCGAATGGCAGTTCATAAGTAGCAAGTAATGGTTCTGCAAAAGATTTAACTCATTTAATAGTAAGATATGACATACAAACTAGAGTTATAAAAGATCAAGAGGTTTCTGTTGGCTCCAGTAAAATAAAATCTGGTGAAAAGTTGAAGTTTGCAGAGATTATCCTCCTGTAATGAATCATTATTCTTCCTGCTGCCTCACAAATCTTCATGCTAAAACTTCACTAGGACTGGTTCAAGCTCACATAAAGGTGATGAGAGACTGAGGGAAAAATTGCAGTTAAAAAAGGTATAGCCCTCTCCTTAATTAAGCTCAGCTGCATCTGTCAGAATGGAGTTTGCAGCAAAAATAGTTTGTTTGCCTCCCCCCATCTCCTCATGTCTATGGCTAAGGCAAATATGTTAAGCCTATAAAAAACTAAAGCACTATGAACATGCCGTCCCTCTTTTCTCATAAGTTTAGTTGGTTTTGACCTCACAACATCTGCAAATGGAGCTCCACCACCTTGTCCATTTGGAAGTCAAGACACAACAGGGGCTGCACTGTATGATACTGCAGTCATTGGCTAAACAACAACTGTGTCATGTAGTGCAACCAGCTGTTAACTGCCAGATAGATTATAGGGCAGCAAGGGTTGAACAATATGACACAGCTGTCATTTAGTAAATGACAGCTTTGTCGTATAGTGAAATGAGCTCCTAACCAAAGGTAATATATGAATACTTCTGCTCTGTCTTTACAAAGGAAAAAGATGCACCAATGCCATAGGCGGGGATAAAAAATGAGGAAATAGGGGCAGATCCAATAGGGATCATTGGGATAGAAAGGGTGAGGGAGGGACTGAGGGCACTGAAAGTGAATATATCCCCAGGGTCTGATGGGGTGCACCCCAAGGTACTCATGGAATTGGATGAAGAACTGGCAGGCCCAATGACAATTCTATTTAATAGTACCCTGAACTCAGGAGTGGTGCCAGAGGAATGAGAACAGCTATTGTGGTGCCACTGCACAGAAGTGGTCCCATGGAGAACCCAGGCAACTACAGGCCAGTCAGCCTGACTTCTATAGTGTGGAAACTTATGGATACCATACTGAAGGGGGGACTAGTGAGATACATGGAGGAGAATGGTCTGCAAGATAGTAAGCAACACAAGTTTGTAGCTGGCAGATCATGTCAAATGAATTTAGAGTTCTTTGACTACATCATGAAGGCAGTGGACAAGAGTCAGCAATACACATCATTTACCTGGAATTTAGTAAAGCCTTTAATTCAGTGCCAAACAGAAGGCTGATAACAAAATTGAGGGAGCTAGGGGTGAGGGAAAGATTGGTAAGATGGGTATAAAACTGGTTGGGGGCAGGAAACAAAGGGTGGTGGGGGAAGTAGACTCCAGTAGAAAGGAGGTCACTAGCTGGGTTCCACAAAGGTTGATCTTGGGCCCGGTATTGTTTAATATACAGTTATAGTCACAGACATTCCAGTCCAGATATTTTGCAAAATTTCTAAAGAGTTTCTCTCTGCTACCCCTACTGTGGAAATGTAGAAAGCAGTAGATTTCTCTAGAAATATCACAGAAATGTCAGGAAATACCTGACCATGTCTTTGACTGTGAATGCATTTATAAATGACATTGGAGATGGTAGTCAGGGCAAGATGTGCCTATTCACTGATGACACCAAGCTCTGTGCGAGGGTGGACATGCAGGAGGGGATACAGGAATTAAGGAGGACCTAGACAGATTGGAGAAATGGTCTGGGATGTGGTATAGAAACATAGAAGCATAGACTTTGAGGGCAGATAAGGACCGCCTGAGCCACCTAGTCTGTCCATTTCCCTGTCTGGCTGGATCACATGAGCCGCAAGTGTGGCTCTGGGATTGAACACCCGGTGAGCCCAGCGCCTAACCACAGTTACAGGGCTCACCGCCGTGCCGCTGAGATGCCACACACACTCTTTTCATGTTGCGCATAATTAGGAATTAATAAAGAATATTTGATTAGTAGAAGCGAACCCCTGCAAGGTATACTTACTATGTATATTTTGCAGGGGTTAAACCCGGCACTGAGAGAAGTGGTATTTCTAACATTGGTTCCTAGTTGCATAATTGCACAACACTAAAGAAAGGAGTGTGTGTGACTGTAAGGAAATTCCTCAGATGCTTTGACCAGTGAGCCTGTAGCTTAATGTTTAGAGCGCTGGAACGGCATACCAGAGATCTGAGGTTCAAGTAGGCCACACTTTTCCTTTCTCATTTTCATACTTGATTTAAAAATATGTATACCTTGCAAGGGTTAAACTGCACTGAGAGAAGTGTTTTTTCTAACCTAGCTATTGGATAAACTGCAGATCCGAGTTAACCAACAGCCTACTTTCTCCTGCTCCCTCTAGAATTGCCTTATGTTTGTCCCATGCGTTCTTGAATTCACCCACTGTTTTTGACCCCATGACCCCCCCAGGAAGGATGCTGCTCCATGCATTCACTACCCTCTCTGTGAAAAAATGCTTCCTCAAATTGCCCCTAAGCCGTCTCCCCTCTATCTTCAAATTGTGTCCCCTTGTTCTTGCACATCTCTTTTTCTGAAATATACTACCCTCTTGGACTTTGTAGATTCCCTTGAGGTACTTGAAAGTGTCTATCATGTCCCTACTCTCCCTCTTTTCCTCGAGGGTATACATATTAAGCTCCTTTAATCTCTCTTTGTATGGCTTTCTGGTGCAGACCCTGCACCATTTTAGTTGCCCTCCTCTGGACTGCCTCCATCCTGTCAATGTCCTTTCAAGAGATGAGGTCTCCAGGACATACAAACAAACGAAGAAGCCAGCAGAAGAAGGTCATTTGGTCTATCAAGTCTGCTCATGTTGCAGGGTCCCCAGCTTGAGCTACTGTTCCTGCCCACTATCCCCACTCCTCCCATCCTCCCTACTCATGACTTTTACCCTCCACCTATACCTGTCCCAGCCTCTCTTAAGGCTGCCCACTGCCTTCAATGAGATATCCTCATCTGGCAGCACATTCCAAGTGTCCACCACCCTGTCTGTGAAGAATTGCTTCCTGACCTCCCTCCTAAACCTCCTACCCTCCAGCTTAAGACTGTGCCCCCTTGTATTATGGTTGCCACTCAGCTTAAAGAGACTGTCCTTATCAATCTTATTTATCCCTTTTAAGTACTTAAATGTCTCAATCATGTTCTCTCTCTCTCTCTCTGTCTCTCTCTCTCTCTCTCTCTCTCTCCTGTCTTCCAGGTAGTACATGTTCAGTGCCCTCAACCTCTCTTAATATGCTTTATGCTGCTGACCAGCTATCATCTTTGTAGCCCTCCTCTGGACCTTCTCCAGCACTTGTACAAAGGCAGTATAACCTCCTCTCTCCTACTACTGATTCCCCTAGGTATGCATCCCAGCATCTTGTTTGCCTATGCTGCTGCTTTCTTGCACTGCATGGAGTGCTTCAGGTCACTAGTGATCATTACTCCCAGGTTCTTCTCCTCCTCTGATGCAGCTACTTGGACTCCACCCAGATAGTACTCTGTCCTAGGATTCTTGGCTCCAATATGCATAACTTTGCATTTCTTGTCATTGAAGCCAAGCTACCAAATCCTGGACCACCTCCCTAGCTTTTCTAGATCTTCCCGTAGGTCCTGTATCCCTTCAGCTGTGTCCACTCTCCCACAGAGCTTGGTGTCATCCAAGAATAGGCACATTTTGCCCTTAACACCATCTCCAATGTCATTGATGAAGACATTGAACAACACTGGCTCCAGCATCTAGCCTTACAGGACCCCACTGGTTACCTGTCTTGTTCACGAAGCACTCCAGATGGAGTCTGACTAACTGTCTGTAAAGATACATTTTTTTTTCAATTATTTAACCAGGAGTGGCATACTAAGTTGAAAGCTTGTTTACAGGTATGACCTGGGAGCACAGGAAAGTTAAGTGACTTGCTCAGGGTCATACAGTGTGCAAGTGGGGGCTGTGGGATTCAAACCCAGGTCTCCAGATTTGCAGCTCAGAGCCTTAAACCACTGTACTATACTGCCTCCAGTATAGAAACATAGACTTTTTTGGCAGATAAGGACCACTTGACCCACCTAGTCTGCCAGATGGATAACAACTTCCTGTTTTCTACTGGTGATGCCTCTCCCAATGCATCCCACTATACCCCAAGCCCTCCTTACTGCCTTCTCACATTTCTTTCCTACCTTTAGGTTGTCTGATATGACTACCCTTAGGTCTCATTCCATTTTTGTTGTCTTTAGTACCTCCCCCCATTGTGTACTCTTCCCCAGGGTTTTTGGGATACTAGGGTTCAACACCAAAAAATGCAAGGTAATGCACATGAAGGCAAGAAACCCAAGAGCAGAGAACTACATAGGAAAAGTGCAAGTAGCTGAGTCGAAGAAGAAAAGAACCTGGGAGAAGCAATTACCAGTGACCTGAAGCAGTCCACGCAATGCAAAAAGGTGGTGGCAAAGACCAACAGAATGCTGGGGTGCATCACAAGGGGTTTCAGCAGCAGGCACAGTGAGGTTGTGTTGCCTTTGTATAGATGACTGGTAAGGCCTCACTAGGAATATGGAGTGAGGTACTGGAACCCATGCCTAAAAGAAGACATTAAATTGCTGAAGGGGTGGAGAGGAGGGTGACTAAAATGATCAGGGGACAGCAGGGCATGTCATAAGAAAGAAAGGCTGTGATCACTGAGGATGTATTCATTGCAAGAGAGGAAGAATAGAGGGGCTATAATAGAGACCATCAATTATCTAAATGGAGTAAACAAATTAGAATGTGAGGGTCTCTTCAATATGAGAGAAAATACCATCAACAGAGGACACAACCTAAAGCTGGTAGGAGGAAGATACAGGAGGGATGTGAGGAGGCATTTCCTCCCAGAAAGGGTGGTGTTGCCATGGAATTAGCTGCCAGAAGAGCTTGTGGCAACCAAGTCCGTGGGAACATGAAAAAAAAAAACTGGGACAAACACAGAGGGAAGGTGTGGGACAAATTAAAGGGAGGGGAGAGGGAGGAGAGGGAGCACAGATGTAAGCGTAGGGGTAAAATACAAAACCTGAACTCAAAGTGGGCAGACAAGATAGACCAGGTGGTCTCCTTCTGCTGGTTACTTCTTATGTTCTTATGTTCTTACATTATATGGCACTAAGCTTTAATTCCTCAGTTCGCAGTTCGTCTTTGAAGAGTGCAGACGTGTCCCAGTCCGCAGAAGATGACTGAACATGACCTCTGGAAGTAAGTTTAGGGTAAGGGGGGTGTGGGGTGGTGGGCACTCAGTGGGAGGATTGTCAGGCCTAACTCTCACTCCATTCTCCTACAGTATACTGTAACACTCAGCTTCGTTACAAATGGACTGGGGTGCGAGTAAGGGCAAACAGCCCCAAGGCACACCCCAATGTCTGCTGGTGTGTGGAGGGTGGGGGTGGTGGTGGGAGGCAGGGTTGGTAATCCTAACATCGATTTTCCAAACTTTTGTCACTGTAATGACAACCCTAACTGATGCCTCAACTAAGTTTTTTGCAATGAAATATATATATATATATATATATATATATATATATCTGTAGGCACAGTAGTGGCCATGAGCCGCCAGATTCTGCCAAAGTTTAAGAAGGATATACACGTTAATCTCAGCAACTATAAAATATGCATTAAAAGGCTTGTCATGAAAACCTTTCTTTTTAAGCTCCTACAGCCTGCAGTCCTGCAAGTATTCAACCCAGGTATATGAATCCACCTTAGTAAAAGAACAATCTATATTAAACAATATGTTTTAAGCTTTTCAGCTTCAAGAACATTTAAAGTGATTAAAAGAACATATTCATTAGACTCAGACATTGTGCAAGACCTGACAACCCAAAAAGTATTTTAAAATCAAAGCTTGGCACTTATTATGTCTTCAAATAAGGCTACCAGAAGCTTGCATCAAATCTAAAACCCAGACAGTTAACTCAGGAATGAGTTCCTCAAAAAGGAGACATCTGCCACTACCAACCACAGTACCATAACCACAAGTGACAACCTCCATCACCTCATTTTTGAATATGTGTAATGTAAGCTCTTGTGGTTATTAGTATATGAAGTGTCACCTCATGGATAGTCCAAGAGGACAATAGAAGAATTGATAACAGGCGGTCTAGTAAGATGAAAATAATTCAGCACATAGGTTCCGATCAAGCCACAGCCTTGCTCAAATATGGCTATGTCATTTCAAAACTTCAAGTCATCTATGAGGAAGTATTCATCTATATAATGGGACTCCAAGGACCAACACATTGTAGTACCAACTCGCTTTATCTAAATTGGTGTTGCTTCATTGCTGGAAGAAATCTCATAGCTACTCTACTCTGCTCTGCTGACCTTAAAAACTATTATTCTGCTAAACACTAAAGACTTTTGGCTTTTGCAACAAAGCAAGAAACACTGACACTATACTAACTTTGTCATTCATTTGCAAGCCTCGAGGAGAAAAGAATTCAAAGAACCAGGAAAAAAACTTCTTCATCCAGCCTCTCCAAAGACATTTCAAATCTCCAGGCAGAAGGGAGATGAGATAACTCTTGAGACATTGGCTGAGTATACTTTAAAGACTTTCAAGGTGCTTGCCTAACATGTGCCTTTAAAGAATCCTGGTTCCTTAATAAATGCATAAAGATAAAATGCAGTGAAATAGTGTTTAATGCTAGCAAAGATTGTTAGCACTAAGGAATTGTGTACTTGTGTTAGTTAAGGTTGATCTTAAAAAAATATTGCCTTAATGGGCTGCAGATAGGATTCAAAGGGCCCCCATATGTACGTAATGAAGATTGTGGAAGGAGATAAGGTGCACAAATAGACAAAAGTCTAATAAGATTTCGTAGAAATGTTTTGTACTTTGTTTAAATGTCAATAATGTTTAAATGTTAACTGTGGTATTAAAATAATAAACAGCTTTTGATTACATTGCATGTCTAAGTATAATCTGTCATCTCAGGAAACCACCGTAAAAACAAACACAATATACTGCACACCTTTCCTTAACCAGCTAACAGAGATAAGTTAATTACTAGTAATTGTGTTTACACATATATATATATATATTTATACAATATGCGGAGAACAACATCAGTAAAACAAAACAGTAATGGCTAATCAGGCTCTATGCCATCTTGAACAGCATGGTACCGTTAGCACAGATAATGTCTGTGTGTGAGCAAAGAACATCTAGTCAGACAACCAGACATAAGGTGAAGTGCTGTACAATAATCAGAAGTGCTATTGTAGTCATAATATGCTGGGAGTGTAGTCTTTTTTTGTCCCTATTTGGATCTCCAACCTTATTGTCTTGTGGCTGCTGGATCCTAGCAATTTCTGGACTCTCACATTTTGAATCCTCTCACTTTTGATGAGTACAAGATACAGCAGTGTGCCCCCCTCCCCAGTCTAGCCCTGGATCAGCTGTGCATGGAACATCTTTGCCTTTAGCAGGATCTGGTTCCTAGTACTTGCCACAATAGTAACTTTCCCATCCACATCTGGTACAGTAAAGTCACAGACTACTACCAGCTCCCTTTAAATGGCCACCATTCTTAGCATCTTCTCCTGTTCTTTATGTGCTCCCTCATCCTGGCCTTCTGGTCTGTAGACTGCTCTTATTCTGTTTTATTTCCCATTCCTTGCTGCTGCTAGTATACATAAGATTTGTTTTTTCTTTTTTTTGTACTTTCGCAGACTGTCTATATCTGTTGTTACTATCCACTCCTTTATAATGAGTGCTACTCAACCTCCTCTACATTTTTTTCTGTCCTTCATGAATAGTGAGTATCCTGATATGGATATGTCCCATTCACGGTTCAGTATTTCCCACGTCTTAATGACAGTCACCAGGTTGAAGTTTTCTTCCACGACCAATACCTGCAGTTCTGGGATTTTGTTGCTAAGTTTCCTTGTGTTGGTGCACATCTTTCTCCCAACAACTGGCCCCACCATCCTTTTTCCATTATCATGGTTGTGACTGACTTTCTTTCACTAATCATCCATCTCCCTAGTTAATACTGAACAAAAGTATTTGTTCATACCTCTGCTTTTCCTGAACCCAACTTGTCCCCCTCACCTTCCTTTCTGCTGGCTACATTTGTTGCTTCAAGGTAATCTTCCCTATCTTGCTCCCTTTGGCTTCTCTTATATTTTGTGAAACTCTCCTCCTGGCTCTTACCACCTTCTTTACTTTTACCATTAACAAAATTGGTCCTTTTCTCCTTTTTTCCCTTTGACACCATCTCAGTTGAGCTTTCATCTGCCTTTAGCATTTCATCTTTAAATGGTTCCCATTTTTCTCTACTTCCTGTAACTGCTGTAATCTCTTAGTGTTTTTCCTAACAGTCCTCTCATCCTTATCCTGTCATAACCCGCCTTCTTGAAATCCCATTCCTTTACTCTATTTGCCCATTTGTGGTCTCGATTTAGACTGCTAACATCACTGCCTTGTGGATATCAGGATTCTAGCAGTTTCAAGGGTCCAACATTTTGGATTACTCTCACTGATCTACCTCCTCTACTCTTTTATTCTGTCTTTTCTGAACAGCAAGTATCCTGTTATAGACTTGACCCATTCATAGAAACATAGAAATATGGACTTTGATGGTAGATAATGACCTCTTGGCCCACCCAGTCTGCCCATTTCCCTACCTACTGAAAAAGCTGCAGATCCTAGTTTACCAACAGCCTACTTCCTCCTACCCCCCACTATAATTGCCTTATGTGTCCCATGCATTCTTGAATTCCCCCACTGTGTTTGACCCCACAACCTCCTCAGGGAGGCTGTTCCATGTGTTCATCACCCTCTATGTGAAAAAAATATTTCCCCATGTTGCCCCGGAGACATCCCCCACTTGAATGTTTCTATCATGTCCCTCCTCTCCCTCCTTTCCTTGAGGATAGACATATTAAGCTTCTTTAGTCTCTCTTAGTATGGTTTCTGCTGCAGACCCTGCATCATTTAATTGCCCTCCTCTGGACTGCCTCCATCCTGCCTATGTCCTTGCAGGGTCTCCAGAACTGCACAGTACTTCAAATGGGGTCTCACCAACTGTCTGTACATAGGGATGACAACTTCCTGTTTTCTACTGGTGATGCTTCTCCCTATGCATCCCAGTATCTCCCCAGCCCTCCTTACTGACTTCTCACATTGTTTGCCTACCTTTAGGTCTGTTGCTATGACTACCCCAGGTCCCTTTCCTTTTTGCTATTGTTAGCTCAGGGTTACCTACATCTCAATGATATCAAGCAGGTCAAGGTTTTCTTCAGTTGCCAATACCTGCAGTTCCAGCATTTTGTTGCCAAGACTTCTTGTGTTGGTGCTCATTAATTTCCAACAAGTGGCCATACCATTTTTTCCATTACTATAGGTGTTGCTGTCTTTCTTTCATTGCTTGAGTGGGAGGCCATCAGTGTCCCTCTAGTGTGTGACATTCGTTGTGTCCCTTGACACAGTAACCCCCCCTTTACTAGTTTAAATTACTTATGTGTTGCACTTATCTTTCCCTCAGGTCCTTCCTGCACCTCACTGGGATAAAAGCATCCCTTTTGAACAGCATCCAATCCCTCCATTTTGAGTCCCAGTCCCCAGGAAACTGAAATATCTCCTTCCTGCACCATTCCTTTAGCCATGCTTTGAACTGGAATATATAGAACTGCTTCCTCTCAATTAGGCATGGCCGCAGTCACATCTAGGAGAAGGTACCGCCTCTCTTCTTCACAACTTTCCACAAAACATGACATCTGAATTTATCTGTACTATGCTCTCCCCGCTCTGATTATTTGTGCCCTAATGCACAATTACATCTGGCCATCCCTCACCTTCTTCAGTGAAATACACCATCCTGGCTATAACTCTGTTTTGCTGCCATCATGGGGAAGCAGCAAACTACCATCTATTTACTATGGTCTGTGAAACCTAATTCCCTCCTGGTGCCCCTGCCATTTGAATCCCCCAATATATGTACCATCCTCTTGCACACATTGGGGCTCAGCCTACCTCCGCCATGCTCTCCTGCAGTGCTTGCCTGTTATGTGTTCTGGTTCATTCTTTCCTTTTGAGAGTAGACGGGGGTACCTCCTGTTATAATAGTGTAACCTATTGCTTGTGTACAGCTCTGGTTCCACAAGGTTGGACTTACCTGCCTTTCCTTCTTCACTTCCTTCACCACGCCATTGCCCAGCCTCCTTTTCAGGCCTCTGCTGGCCTTGGAAGTGGCTGTGACAGTGGTTCCCTATGTAGCCTAGTGGCTGCAGCTTTCAACCAGCATATCTTACCCCTTGTGGCTTACAGCTCCTCCCTCCTGGCCTGAAATCTCCTACAGTTGAGAGTAACAGAACTCCAATAGCACCTTCTAGTTAAGCACTGTTACACAACCCCTACACTTCCTCCACAGCCCTCCAATGTGTTCCACTTGTATCACTGTGTATTGGTACAAACCATAAACACTTAACAAATATAGTTGGTTTAATTCCAGCACACAGACTACTGCATATACAATTTAATATAATGGGTTACACCAGATAGGGTGTCTCTCAAATCCCCTTAAATAGCCTGCCTTCCAGATTTGGGTGGGTTTCTTTTGGAGGTACAGTAGTAGCATGTGTCTCTGATAACTAGCAGCTTAGCCCTCACCCCCACACCTCTGCTTCACTGCCACCACAAAGGTGCAGAAGCTTCCTAAAACATTACCAACATGTATATTGCCCCAGGAAATACAGATCAAAAAACATGATGTCTGGTGTTTATTTTTTGTTCAACTGCTGACTAGATTTATTTTTAATTACTGCTGTTTTGATATCTCATCTTAAAAGAAGGACTTTCTTTTTGTGCCTATGGCAAAAAAACATTAACAACAGAGCTCAGAGGGTTGTCATAGAAATCACAGCATGTACAGGACTTGTGCAATCAAATTCTGTATTCCACCCAAATGTTTGAAAATATCACTTTAGCTCTAAACACATATTTGCAGGAACATGTTTGTTGTGTCACAACTCGTTGAAAGTCATTTCCAAATTTGCACTGTGAAAAAATAAAAAATGTAATTGGAATTATGTATTTATGAATTAAAGTTAGTGTAGGACAGGATACATGGCATGTATTTCATTTATATGGAGGTCCAAAAATGCCAATGTGCTCCAAGAATTAAAAGGATTAATTTCTGCCCAGCATTATATAAACCTAATGCTATTCATTACTATTAATCAGATTTTGTGTGCATTTTTGAACATGTAAACATCTTATCATACCTGCTATACTGTATTTTAAAACTGGCACATATTGCAAGTGTTTTAAATTATTTTTTGTTTGTTGATTTATTTGTTTTCAATAATTTTTTTTGTATTTTTTGTATTTCAGGAAAAACAAAATCGTAGTTTAATTCCATTTTGTACAAAAATAATTTCTGCACAATAAGCAGCCTTCATATCTGAACATTATCAACAGTAATTTTTAATAATATTTTGCAATTAGTACTGTAACTTATTGGTTCAGCTTGCCTGGTAAACTACATTTTAATACCGCTGACTATCTCTCACCATTTATAACTCATTGACTGGACATTGCCCAAAGTGGAAATTATACTATTTTTCATTGCACTCTAACCTCACTCACCACTTAAAGTATAGCTCTATCTGCTTGTTTTGGGGGAGTATGTGCTGAGGGTTGGAGAGTGTAAGTGATATGCTTGTTGGTTAGGCATTTTGTGTATTGGGTTGCTGTGTGAGCATGACTGAGGTTTTCAGTTTGAACTTTGTGAGAGGGTTGGGTGTTTTTATTATTAGTGGGTGGGTACTTTTCTGATCTGTTTGGGATGTGCCAGAGCGTGAGACTCGACCTATTGCCTATGGCACTGCCCTGCTGTATGACCTTCGCCACTTTGCTGACCTACCGGTGTCAGCTACGACAGTGAGACACTGACAGGAGGTCAACATTACAAGTGGTAAAAATGGTCGGTGGCAGTGAGGTGCTGCTATGGGTCCTGCAGGGGTGAGAGGTATTGAGGCAGTGTGGTGCAAGAGACACCAGGCGTTTAGACACAGCCTAGAGAGAGGCTCAATGTCTTTGGTTTCCATCCCCAGAGTTCTCATCAGAGCACATGGGCAGGTAGCCAGCGGGGTTGCAGCAACTTCCAATCCCCTTTGGGCAGTGTTATGCAATGCAATATCAATGCAGAACAAGACTGCAATTATGGTGGACTTGATTTCCTCAGTCAATCTTGTGTGCATCACAGAGACTTGGTTGGGTGACGATGCTGGGCCTGTCGTGGAGGAAGCCATCCCTTCTGGGTACTCCGTGGTGCACTGCCTGAAGCAGGAATGCAGGGGTGGGGGTAATGAGGGGGGGGTGTGTGGCCATCTGTTTTAGATCTGGTCTGAACTTCACTGTGCAGCCAGTGGGGACAACCAGGTCCTTTGAGTATGTGGCAGTCCGTGTGGTTCCAGGTGCAGGCTATAAGATTCTCCTCATTTACCACCCCCCTGGGGTATGGGGAGAATTCCTGCAGGAGGTTGTGGACTTAGTCATCAGCGAGGGGTTGGAGTCCCCCAGATGTTCTATCCTGGGGGGACTTCAATGCCTGGGTCAATGACGAATCCTCACAATTTGGTTTAAACCTCCTCCAGTTGATGTGTTCACTGGGCCTGTGATTAATGGTTGCTTCTGAGGCCTATCACCGTGACCACACACTGGAGCTGGTGTTCTTTCTGAGGCTTGAGGTGACTAGCCTCAGAACTGATCAGGTCTGTAGGTCTGATCATTACACAGTGGTGTTCTTATTTGGGGCTGCCCCTGAAAGTCCTTCCTCTGCTGAGATGGGCAGCTACTGCCCTTTAAGGGGTTTGTCCTGAGAAGGACTTCTGGTGATGGCTGACTTATCCAGTGTAGTCACTGCATGTGCAGTTGGCATGTGCGATGCGGTGGCCGCTTATAATAGGGCAGTCTCTCGGGTGTTCAATGAAATCACTTAAGTGTGTGTACCATCTTAACATCCATGATATCTACGATCCTCTCCAGTCTGGTTTCCACTCTCCCTCTTTTCCTCGAGGGCATACATATTAAGCTCCATTAGTCTTTCTCTGTATGGCTTTCTGGTGCAGACCCTGCACCATTTTAGTTGCCTTCCTCTGGACTGCCTCCATCCTGTCAATGTCCTTTCAAGAGATGGGGTCTAAAGGACATACAAACAAATGAAGAAGCCAGCAGAAGAAGGTCATTTGGTCTATCAAGTCTGCTCATGTTGCAGGGTCCCCAGCTTGAGCTACTGTTCCTGCCCACTGTCCCCACTCCTCCCATCCTCCCTACTCATGACTTTTACCCTCCGCCTATACCTGTCCCAGCCTCTCTTAAAGCTTCCCACTGCCTTCAATGAGATATCCTCATCTGGCAGCACATTCCAAGTGTCCACCACCCTGTCTGTGAAGAAGTGCTTCCTGACCTCCCTCCTAAACCTCCTACCCTCCAGCTTAAGACTGTGCCCCCTTGTGTTATGGTTCCCACTCAGCTTAAAGAGACTGTCCTTATCAACCTTATTTATCCCTTTTAAGTACTTAAATGTCTCAATCACATTCTCTCTGTCTCTCTGTCTCTCTCTCTCTCTCCTGTCTTCCAGGGAGTACATGTTCAGTGCCTCAACCTTTCTTCATATGCTTTATGCTGCTGACCAGCTATCATCTTTGTAGCCCTCCTCTGGACCTTCTACAGCACTTGTACAAAGGCAGTATAACCTCCTCTCTCCTACTACTGATCCCCCTAGGGATTCCCTCTTGGTGCTCCTGCAATTTGAATCCCCCAATATATGTACCATCCTCTTGCCCACATTGGGGCTCAGCCTACCCCCGCCATGGTCTCCTGCCATGCTTGCCTGTTACGTGTTCTGGTTCCTTCTTTCCTTTTGAGAGTAGACGGGGGTACCTCCTGTTATAATAGTGTAACCTATTGCTTGTGTACAGCTCTGGTTCCACAAGGTTGGACTTACCTGCCTTTCCTTCTTCACTTCCTTCACCATGCCATTGCCCAGCCTCCTTTTCAGGCCTCTGCTGGCCTTGGAAGTGGCTGTGACAGTGGTTCCCTATGTGGCCTAGTGGCTGCAGCTTTCAACCAGCATATCTTACCCCTTGTGGCTTACAGCTCCTCCCTCCTGGCCTGAAATCTCCTACAGTTGAGAGTAACAGAACTCCAATAGCACCTTCTAGTTAAGCACTGTTACACAACCCCTACACTTCCTCCACAGCCCTCCAATGTGTTCCACTTGTATCACTGTGTATTGGTACAAACCATAAACACTTAACAAATATAGTTGGTTTAATTCCAGCACACAGACTACTGCATATACAATTTAATATAATGGGTTACACCAGATAGGGTGTCTCTCAAATCCCCTTAAATAGCCTGCCTTCCAGATTTGGGTGGGTTTCTTTTGGAGTGTACAGTAGTAGCATGTGTCTCTGACAACTAGCAGCTTATCCCTCACCCCCACACCTCTGCTTCACTGCCACCACAAAGGTGCAGAAGCTTCCTAAAACATTACCAACATGTATATTGCCCCAGGAAATACAGATCAAAAAACATGATGTCTGGTGTTTATTTTTTGTTCAACTGCTGACTAGATTTATTTTTAATTACTGCTGTTTTGATATCTCATCTTAAAAGAAGGACTTTCTTTTAGTGCCTATGGCAAAAAAACATTAACAACAGAGCTCAGAGGGTTGTCTTAGAAATCACAGCATGTACAGGACTTGTGCAATCAAGTTCTGTATTCCACCCAAATGTTTGAAAATATCACTTTAGCTCTAAACACATATTTGCAGGAACATGTTTGTTGTGTCACAACTCGTTGAAAGTCATTTCCAAATTTGCACTGTGAAAAAATAAAAAATGTAATTGGAATTATGTATTTATGAATTAAAGTTAGTGTAGGACAGGATACATGGCATGTATTTCATTTATATGGAGGTCCAAAAATGCCAATGTGCTCCAAGAATTAAAAGGATTAATTTCTGCCCAGCATTATAAAAACCTAATGCTATTCATTACTATTAATCAGATTTTGTGTGCATTTTTGAACATGTAAACATCTTATCATACCTGCTATACTGTATTTTAAAACTGGCACATATTGCAAGTGTTTTAAATTATTTTTTGTTTGTTGATTTATTTGTTTTCAATAATTTTTTTTGTATTTTTTGTATTTCAGGAAAAACAAAATCGTAGTTTAATTCCATTTTGTACAAAAATAATTTCTGCACAATAAGCAGCCTTCATATCTGAACATTATCAACAGTAATTTTTAATAATATTTTGCAATTAGTACTGTAACTTATTGGTTCAGCTTGCCTGGTAAACTACATTTTAATACCGCTGACTATCTCTCACCATTTATAACTCATTGACTGGAACATTGCCCAAAGTGGAAATTATACTATTTTTCATTGCACTCTAACCTCACTCACCACTTAAAAGTATAGCTCTATCTGCTTGTTTTGGGGGGATTATGTGCTGAGGGTTGAGAGAGTGTGAAAGTGATATGCTTGTTGGTTAGGCATTTTGTGTATTGGGTTGCTGTGTGAGCATGACTGAGGTTTTCAGTTTGAACTTTGTGAGAGGGTTGGGTGGTGTTTTAGCTATTAGTGGGGTGGGTACTTTTGTGATCTGTTTGGGATGTGCCAGAGCGTGAGACTCCAACCTATTGCCTATGGCACTGCCCTGCTGCATGACCTTTGCCCCTTTGCTGACCTACCGGTGTCAGCTATGACAGTGAGACACTGTCAGGAGGTCAACATTACAAGTGATGAAAATGGTTGGTGGCAGTGAGGTGCTGCTATGGGTCCTGCAGGGGTGAGAGGTATTGAGGTAGTGTGGTGCAGGAGACACCAGGGGTTTAGACACAGCCTAGACAGAGGCTCAATGTGTTTGGTTTCTATCCCCAGAGTTCTCATTAGAGCACATGGGCAGGTAGCCAGCGGGGCTGCAGCAACTTCCAATCCCCTTTGGGCAGTGTTATGCAATGCAATATCAATGCAGAACAAGATTGCAATTATGGTGGACTTGATTTCCTCAGTCAATCTTGTGTGCATCACAGAGACTTGGTTGGGTGATGATGCTGGGCCTGTTGTGGAGGCAGCCATCCCTTCTGGGTACTCCGTGGTGCACTGCCTGAAGCAGGAATGCAGGGGTTGGGGTGTGGCCATCTGTTTTAGATCTGGTCTGAACTTCACTGTGCAGCCAGTGGGGACAACCAGGTCCTTTGAGTATGTGGCAGTCCGTGTGGTTCCAGGTGCAGGCTGTAGGATTCTCCTCATTTACCACCCCCCTGGGGTATGGGGAGAATTCCTGCAGGAGGTTGTGGACTTAGTCATCAGTGAGGGGTTGGAGTCCCCCAGATGTTCTATCCTGGGGGGGACTTCAATGCCTGGGTCAATGACGAATCCTCACAATTTGGTTTAAACCTCCTCCAGTTGATATGTTCACTGGGCCTGTGATTAATGGTTGCTTCTGAGGCCCATCACCGTGACCACACACTGGACCTGGTGTTCTCTCTGAGGCTTGAGGTGACTAGCCTCAGTACTGATCAGGTCTGTAGGTCTGATCACTACACAGTGGTGTTCTTATTTGGGGCTGCCCCTGAAAGTCCTTCCTCTGCTGAGATGGGCAGCTACTGCCCTTTAAGGGGTTTGTCCCTAGAAGGACTTCTGGTGATGGCTGACTTATCCAGTGTAGTCACTGCATGTGCAGTTGGCATGTGCGAGGCGGTGGCCGCTTATAATAGGGCAGTCTCTCAGGTGTTCAATGACATCACTTAAGTGTGTGTACCATCTTAACATCCATGATATCTATGATCCTCTCTAGTCTGGTTTCCAGAAGAGGCATAGTACCAAGACTGCTCTGGTTCAGTGCTCAATGATATCCTGATGGCAAGAGATCAGAAGTGTCATTCCATCTTGGTGCGTCTGGATCTCTCTTCAGCATTTGACACGGTGGACCATGGGTTGTTGCTCGAGTGCCTGAGGGTCATCTGTGGCCTGGCTGGTCTGGTCCTCAGATGCTTTCAATCATTCTTCTCCAGCAGATCTCAGATGGTGGTGTCATGGATATTTTTCCTCAGATCCATTCTCTCTGCCATGTGGGATCCCCCAGGGCTCTGTGCTGTCCCCTATATCGTTCATACTGTACATGCTGTACCTCAGAGACATTGTAAGATGGTATGGGCTGAGGTTTCAATCAATCAATCAATCAAAATCTTTATTTATTCAGGCGAACACCATTGAGCGTAGCTCATTTACAAGATGGACCTGAGTGGTCATACAAATAAGGGTACAAGTTTTACAAAGACATGAGAATAGCATAACATTAGTACAATCAAATAAATAAGAGATATATACAAATTTACAGATATACAAGGCACAGTAAAATAACTTAACCTGTAGAAATGAAGAGATAATAGATATAGCAGGATAATAATCAAATAATAGGGCTTTTGTAGGCTTTTATATGAAATGTGATAACTGACTGGGTAGAAGAAGGAAACTAAACATAGTGGATTACAGAAGGGAGGGTGTAGGTTGAATGGGAGACTAGGCCTTATGGAAGCAGTTGCACAACTCTGGAAAAAGGGCGGTGTATAATCTTTTGAAGGATGATAAGGGTAAGAGGGTATTCAGATGATTCATAGATTTTTGGAGTGAGTTCCAGACAAATGCTAGGGAATAGCTGATAGCAGCCCTCCCAAACCGGGTGCAGGTAATGGGAATCTTTAGCATAATGAGCTTATTGATCCTTAAGGTGTATGGCCTAGATGTGATTCGGGTGAAACAGTCTGAGATATAGGAGGGGAGTTTGCCTGATAAAGCTTTAAAGATCCAGATTGCAGCATTCCTTTTTCTTCTGTGCTGTAGGGATGTCCAATTGACTGCCATGTAAAGAGAGCAATGAGGGGTGCTGGAGGGAAGGTCTGTAATAAATCTGATGGCTCTATGATACAGGGTGTCCAGCTTACTTAAGAGGAGAGTGAGCAATGGCCGTGGGAAGATCAGCATAGTCAATAAGGGATAGGAATGATGCCTGGATTAATCTTTTGTTTGGAGTCTCTGGTAAGGTAGTGTTTATTCTGTAAAATAGGCCAAGCCTTTGTCTCAACTTTTTAATAGCTCTTCAATGTGGACAGAGTAGTCAAGCTTATTGTCAATTCAGACTCCAAGATATTTGAATTTATCCACAAATTCCAGCTTTTCTCCAAATAAGGTGGATAATTGTGGGTGATGAATGATGGGTAGTGGCAGAGCAATTCTTTGTTGCAAAGAACATAGCTTTTGTTTTTGGCATTTAGAAGTAATTTTTTTCCAATAGGTTGTGTTGTAGGATGGAGAATTCTGACTGTAACAGTTCACAGGCTTTTGATGGTGTGGATTGCTGACATATAATACAGTATCATCAGCAAACAGATGAATGTTAGATTGAGAGAGGTTGGCATCAATGTTATTAATATAAATGGCAAAGAGGATGGGGCCTAGGATGGAGCCTTGTGGTACACCTCTTAGCAGTGGTTTAGAGGTAGATAGGTAATTTTCATTTTTACCAATTGTAACCTTCCAGAGAGATAGCACCTAAAACCAATTGAGTGAGAGTGAATCAGGCCTACAGAGCTAAGAGAGGAGATTAATGATTCATGATCCACTGTATCAAATGCTTTACTCAAATCCAGAAACACAGCACAGGTACTATTCTTTTTATCCAAGGCAGTCTGCCAATCATTAGTGACTTTGGCTAGGGCACAGATGAAAGTATAGTATTGATCTAAATCCAGATTGTGCTGGATTTAGGAGGTTGTTGGTGTCCAGATAGGCCCTTAACTGTGAATTTACTAATTTTTCAAGCATCTTGGATAGTACCGGTAGGATGGAAATGGGCCTGTAATTGTTAAGGTCCATGGGATCAACTGATTTAAGTAGTGGAACTACTTGATCTGTTTTCCATATGGAGGGGATGGAACCAGTAGCTAGGGAAAGATTGAAGAGGTTTCATTGCTATGCTGATGATACCTAGCTCTATCTGTCTTTTGCACCTGATCAGGATAGTGCGGTCTTGGTCTTTAATAGCTGCCTGATGGAAATCCATGACTGGATGAAATCCAGCTGTCTGAAATTGAATTCTTTTTGAAATTCAACTTCTTTATTGAATTTTAGTAACAGAAAAAGCATGGTGTACAGACAGTATTACATGCTATAGTGAGACAAAGTGGCATATAACCAGCGTAACAACAGGGAACTAAATGAGATATATGCCTCTATTTACACAACAAGAAAACAACCAACCAAACTAGCCCTTAGCCCTCTCCCTACCCTCCCCACCACCCACCCTTGGAGGGTGCCACATCAAAACCCAGGGATAATAGAGATGGGATGGCGAAAGGTACTCTGGTATTAAAAATATTATAAGGGAGGCATAGTAAACTAAGGTTGCCAGAGGTAACCCTTATGTGGGATTTAATGTAAATATAAAGCATATAGCTTGCCCCACTTCTGGTTAAAGGAAGGCATACAATTCTGGGAGCTAGCTATTAACCTTTCAGTTTTAAAACAAAGAGAGATTTCTTTTAGCCATTCAGGGTATGAGATAGCAATTTGGTCCATCCAGTGTTTGAGAACCAACCTTTTAACTGCTATGGAAATTAAGGCCATATGAAACCGGTGTTCTTTAACTCTAATATCAGAAAGCATCCCTAATATACATATTTCAGCTGTGAATAACTTCCCCAAACCAAGGAGAGGGTCTAAATTGGTTTGGATTGTATTCCATAGGGGTGCCACCTTGTCACAGTACCAGAATATGTGTAGTAAGTTCCCTTCAACTGCTCCACACCTTGTACATTTAGTTGAGGCCAGCCTGCCAAATTTGACCAGTTTAATCGGCGTATAATACAGATTATTCAAGATATGGAACTGAATTAACTATTTCTGGCTTGAGTAAGATATCTGTGTGTGTCACGCCAAATCTGGTTCCAAGGTAGGGGGGAGTCGGGTAAGAGGAGACCCAAATCTTGGAGCTGGTTAGGGCATTAGGGTATTTGGTATCTAATAGATAGGAGTAAATTCTGGCAATTCCATGGAGTTTGCTTATACAATCCTGAATCTGATCTAAAAAAGGTTTGGTTTGGGATGGTATAAATACAGTCCCAAACAGATTCCCTAAAAGGTGTCTCAACTGGAAAACCTTAAATATGTGTTTCTGTGAGATATTCAATTTAGTTAACAAGTCAGTGGAGGAAAGAAGAGAGCCCTGAGAATACAGAGTTTCCACTGGCAAATCATGTATTTGTGGAAGCCAGTCTGAAGTCAACGGGGAGCCACCTATTTTGATGTTGGGATTTAAAGTTAGAGGTTGCACCAGATCTTTTGTGAGTGATATATTAAAGAAGCTCCAGCACTGGTATAGGATTTTAATGGAAAGTCCTATAACCGATCTTTGTATAGCCTCTGGCAGTGTAGAGAAGGTGTAGTAGAAAATTCGAGGAGGATAAAGATTATATTTGTCTAGAAGATCGAGTTCTAGCTGCAAACAGGTGGGTTGAGAAACATTGGGTTGGACATTGAACCAACGTCTTAGTTTGGCTAGATGACTAGCCCAATAGTAAAACATAAAGTTAGGAAGGCGAAGACCCCCTCTATCTTTAGGTTAATTGAGCTTTAAGAAAGCCCATCTAGGGTGTTTACCCCTCCAAGTGAAATTGGAGAGGGCAGAGTGAATTTGCTGAAAGTAAGATCTCGGGAGCCATATGTTTAGTAAGTTTAGGGGGTTAAAAATACGGGGTAGGATATTCATTTTAATGATGCTGATGCGACCCCATAGAGATAGTGGTAGACTGTCCCATCTACGGAGATATTTTTGAACTCTCATCAGCAAATCATTCAGGTTAAGCTTTTTAATAACCTCTGGATCTCGAGCGAGATAAAGGAGCTTAATATGTATACCCTTGAGGAAAGAAGGGAGACGGGGGACATGATAGAAACTTTCAAGTACCTCAAGGGAATCAACAAAGTCCAAGAGGGTAGCATCTTTCAGAAAAGGAGACTTGCAAGAACAAGGGGACACAATTTAAAGATAGAAGGAGGGCGGTTCAGGGGCAATGTGAGGAAGTATTATTTCACAGAGAGGGTAGTGGATGCATGGAACAGCCTTCCTGAGGAAGTTGTGGGGTCTAAAACTGTGGGAGAATTCAAGAATGCATGGGACAGACATAAGGCAATTCTTTTGGGGGGCAGGAAGATATAGGTTGCTGGTTAACTAGGATCTGCTGCCTATCCTGTAGGTAGGAAAATGGGCAGACTAGATGGGCCTAGCGGTCCTTATCTGCCGTCAAAGTCTATGTTTCTATGTTTCTATGAGATGTATGCCTAAATATTTGAATGAGACCGGAGACCACCTCATACCAAATTGAGTGAAGTTGGCTTGGGGTGTGAAGGAGTTTATGGGAAGATAACTGATTTGGTTAGATTTAAACTATAGTTGGATACTTGCCCAAACTGATCAATGATTTGTAATGCCTGCATTAAAGAGGATTCTGGATTGGTGAGATGCAAGAGGATATCATCTGCAAAAACTGAGAGAGTCAGGGATTTCTGGGAGATAACGCAACCTGTGATCTGGGGCGAGGCCTTGATACTGAGTATCAGGGGTTCTAAGTACAGGTTGAATAAGTAAGGGGACAGAGGGCAGCCCTGCTGAGTACCGGAGTACAGGGCGAATCGAGATGAAAAGACACCATTACAATAGATTTTAGCGGAGGGTGATTTATAAACTGTTCTAATCCACTGGATAAAGATTTTTGGAAAGCCCGTTCTCCCAAGAGTGGACCACAAAAAGTCTCAGTTAACCCTGTCAAAGGCTTTTTCTGCATCTAGGGAAACCAATGACATGGGAATCTGGGAGTCTTGTGCAACTTGAAGATATGGAGAGGGTTCTCAGGTGGTTGCCGAGATCTGCCCTGGACGAACCCCACTTGTTCGGGACTCAGCAGTTGCTGCCAGATCTGTTTAATTCTGAGAGAGAGGATCTTGGTTAGGATTTTGATGTCATAATTTAATAATGAGATTGACTGAAGCTATGGTTCTAGCTGAGGTTTGTCTGGTTTAGGAATTAGGATTATTGTGGCCTCTAACAACGAAGGGTCAAGGGAATCTGATGAGAACATATAGTCATATAATTTGAGGAGAAGAGGAGAGATTTCCTTGCAGAAAACTTTGTAAAAGTTGGGGGGGAAGCCATCGGGGCCTGGAGATTTGTCCAGAGTTAGCACCTTTATTGCTTCCTCAATCTCGGTTAAAGTAAGGGGAGAGGACAGACTTTCACATTGATGTGCCTGTAGGTAGGGGAGACTAACACCATCTAAGAAATGTTCTATAGTGGGAAGAGATGATTGAGAGGTACCTCTACCATATAGTTCCTTGTAAAAAGATTCAAAAATATGTGCAATATCTCTTGGCGAGGTTTTAATGGAACCATCAGGAGACTTCAGTGCAGGAATTAACCTTGAGTTTTCTGTCTCCCTTAATCTGAGAGCTAACAGTCTGCCAGGTTTTTCCCCTTGGTCTAGGTAACAAGATTTAGTTTTAAGGATGGCGTATTCCCTTTTTTTTTTGACTAATTCATCATACTCATTCCTGAGCTTACATAAACACTCCATACCTTTTTGAGAACTAGAGAGGGAGAAGTCACTCTCAGCTATCCTAATTTGGTTGGACAATGAGACGATTTTAGCTTCCCTTAGTTTTTTCCTTCTAGAAGCCAATTTTATGAACTCACCCCTAATAAAACATTTTAGGGAGCACCAGTATAAGTCCTCTCTAGTAACAGAACCTTGGTTGAGTTCGAGAAAAGACGAGATCAAAGATTTAAAATGGGAAATTGTATGTTCGCTTTAGGAGTTGTGTATTTAACTTCCATGAGGCATCCCTTGACCATGCGGTCCGGGAGAAACCTTAACCCATGCTAGGGAATGGTCAGATATGACAATTGGCTCTATACCTGAATGGGGAGCGCTTTCTAAGAGGGTGGTGCTAATTAGGATATAATCGATTCTTGACCATGTTTGGTGTAACTGAGAATAAAAGGAAAATATATGACCAGAAGGGTTAAGCAGGCGCTAGGGGTAACATAGTCCTAGTAAGTTCATGAAATCCCTAAGGGCAATTTGAGATGGGAAGGGGGTTTTATGGGTCTGTAAATTTTATCGAGCGCTTGAGTTGGGGCAACATTCCAGTCTCCTCCCAGTATAAATAAGGAGGGCAGGAACCCACTCAGTTTGTCGGCTAAATGCATGAGAAATTTGGGAACACCTCCCACTGGGCCATAGATTGCCCCTAGTACCACGCTTACATTGTTAAGCAGGCCTTTAACCAAGATAAATCTGCCCTCCTGATCTATAGAGCTATCTTCAACCACAAATGTAATACCTCATTTTATCAATATAGCAACTCCTCTACTAGCCGATAACCCCCGGATACAAAAACCTGAGAAAACCCCTGACGTCGTAGCCCGCTGGTTTCTGTAGCTAATAAGTATGTTTCCTGCAAGAAGAGAATATCAATATTTAGCAGGGAGCAATTTGGGAGAACTTGATGTCTTTTGGTGGCATCTCTGATACCTCTGACGTTCCAGGTAGTGATTTTAATAGGCCTTGTAGCCATATAGCTTAGTAAAACAGTTAGGAGAAAAAAAATTCAGTGGTACTTCCGCCAGATTCAAATGCAAGTGGCACCCTCCAGGTCCCCCCCCATCCCGGCTTCCCCAATAAATGGACATAAAAGTGCCAAAATTCCATGGCCACAAGGAGATCTACTTGTGAACATATAATAGAAATGCTGAATAGAATTAAAGGGTGAACATTGAACGTAGATGGGGGGATAGCCCATGGTCTCCCCACCCTCCCCCAATCCATAACATCCCAGGCCCTCCCAACCCCCAAACTATTTACAAAAGGCCCCAGTAGGATTAAGAGACTCGAAACAAGGAAAGCAGAATAAACCTGACCGGGACCACCCCCAAAGGGTTACATACCCAGGGATAAGCAATCTTAAGTTGAACTGAGGTATAGAAAGGTAAACCAAATCAGAGAAATAGATCATCCTACCTCGAGCCAAACATTGGCATCTTAGTCTCCTGGGTACTGCAACACTCCCTCCCCTAGCTAGACTGTAAGGCAGGTCTCCCAGTGCTCGCTCTCTCTCTGAGCATCCCACCCACCAGACCTAGGTTAAAGGAGGGGAAAACTATGCTTTATGCCCCAGTAATAATACAGCTACCTAGTAAGACTGTAAGAGATGTATAAAATAAAATATAATATAGGGATGTATAAAATAAAATATTGGGACCATAACAGGAGCTGCAAAACTTGAGGTGGTAAATGCCCCATCGGTCCATTTCGCGTCAGGAATCATTATTGGAGTAGGGCTCACAGGAAAACAGCTTGTCGTTGATCGTATCTGCTTACTTCAAAACTAAAAATAGAGACTTATACATCAATATTGTGTGGGGTTGGGCTAGCCCCGAAGTGTGGGAAGTAATCAGAGGAAAACAAAGCTGAAAGGACCAGATGGTCCGTCTCTTAAAAGGGCCAGTGGAAACCGCAACTGAAACTTGGTTCCTTTGCCTCCTCAAGGCCGAGGTATACAGTTAGGCTGCGATACATATACTTAGGCCTGGTAGGCCCCGTTCTGGACTACAACCGCGGCCCCAGTAAACCAGGACAAAAGAGACAAGGACAGCAAAAACCAGCAGGTAATAAAGCTAAGCACCAACTCTTAACCGGAAAACTAGTGATCAAAATTAACGATATAGAGTTCAATTAGATTTGAATAGGCTGGGAAGCTTGAGGGTGAGATCTGAAGTGGCCTGTTCTGGCTTCTCATAGGAGTGCCAGACACCCTCCAAGGCCACCTGTAATTTGGCCGGATAGTTCATTCGAAAGCGAATTCCAGCTGCGATGAGTTTGTTCACAATCGGGTGAAAGGCTGCTCTTTTCTGGCGGGTCTCAAAGGGTAGGTCCTGTGCCAGCCGCAGTTTGGCGTTGCCCAGTGGATTGACTCCAGCTCCTTAGCTTTAGAAAGGACATGTTGTTTCTCCAGGAAACTAAGGAATTTTATTATTATGGGCCGAGGAGGAGCTCCAGGTGGTGGCTTAGGCTTTAAAGAACGGTGAGCTCTTTCAATATGGTACTGCTGGTTGAGGGGGGAAGGACCAACAACTTTATTAAGCAGTTTCTTAGTGAAAGAAATGGTATCGGATCCCTCTTCAGACTCAAGCAGGCCTAGAATCAGAATGTTATTTCTTCTGCTTCTTACCTCTAAGTCTTCAGTCTTGAATTGTAACTTGATAATTTGTTGTCGAAGTCGGGTGATCTCTGGTTCCATTTTCCCCTTCCAGTTCTCCAGTGAAGACGTTCTTGCCTCTGTATCGCCCCCGTCTTAAGGTAAGTGAGCCAAGGTCACTTCTAATGGTTTTTAATTCGGTGGAAATATCCTGGAGGGTTTCTCGAAAGGGGATCAGCTGTTGCAGGAAACGGTCCTCGGTGAGTGGGTTAGCAGAGGAGCCGGGAGGGATCTGCTTGGTGGGGTGCCCTGAGCTTTGAATTTTAGATTTTTTTTGCAGCTTTCTTGGGGGTAGCAGGCAGCATGTGTTTCACTCTGGCCTGCTTCATCTCCACTTCCATTCTTCGTGTAAATCTGAATTTGACAGCTGCGGGTCCAAAACAAGTCACTGATGTGTTCCAGGCAGAAGGAGCAGTACGCTAATATAATCACCTCATTACTTTGGGTGCTGGATGGGCAAAAAATTGAAGTTTTGCTGGTCGGTGGGTAGGAGCTCTAGATAAAGCTGCCACTAGGTGCTCTGCATCACGTGACTGTCCCTGAAATTGAATTCTGAGAAGAGTGAGGTGTTGGTGGTGGATCCGGGTCACCGGATAGAGAAGTCAGTGGCTGAGCTGCCTTTTGGTCTTTAGCTCTGAGGTGCCCAGCTGCTGACCTCTGAATGGGTGCGCAATCTGGGGGTGATTCTTGATGATGGGCTGACACTGCATTCACAGGTGTCGGCAGTCATCAAGTCCTCTTTTTACCATCTGAGGAACATTGCCAGGATTAAGCACCTTGTTACATCCAGCAACCTTCCCACATTGATCCACACCTTTGTGACTTCGCACCTTGACTACTGTAACTCCTTCTACCTGGGGCTTCCGGGGTTGATATCCATCACTTGCAGCTGGTGCAGAATGCTGCAGCATGGCTGTTGATGTGGAATTCTCATTCAAATCATGTCACTGCCATGCTGCGCGAAATCTACTGGCTGCCTGTACTGTGGCAGATTACCTTTATGGTCAGACTTCTGACCTAACAAGTCCCTGCACAGACAGGGTCTGAGCCATCAGAACTCCTGATTCCCTACTGCCCTGGCTGTACTCTCTGCTCAACTGATGAGGGGTTGTTAGAGGTTCCCAGGGTTCGGCTGAAAACATCCGGGGCTCATGCTTTTATTTCCAGGGGTGGAGGGGTTGCCATCTATGTCAAGGATAGGTATACAGCATCCTGTCTGAGTGCTTTATCTGTTGCAAATGCTTATGAATGTCTGTCTGTCTCTTCAAGTCACCATCTCGCACACTTCAACATTATGTATCATAGGGTGCTATAGACCTCCTTCTGCAGATCTAAAATTGTTACCTCATCTTAGTAATATCATCGAACAACAATCCTCAGAAACAATTATTCTTGGGGATCTTAATTTAGACTGGCTATCTAAAACTGCCGCTCCTCTCATAGCTTTCTGTGACACCCATGGATTATTGCAACTCATTGTCGAACTAACATGAGTAAATAAAAAGAAGGTGGATAAAAGCTCCCTGCTAGATGTTATCCTAGTGAATAAACCACATCTCTTCTCCTTTGCCGGCACCTTCTTCAGTGATATCAGTGATCACTCATTTATTGCTTGCATAAGACCAAGCAACAAACCCTACTACTTCGCCGGAGTTTGCTGCCAAGAGATCTAGACAGAATTTTGATCTCACTGCCTACATAAATGAACTGAAACACTCCTTGTATTGGCAAGAGTTCTATTTGGCAAAAAACACCCAATCAGCATTCGACATATTCAGCAAAATGATCCTAGACACCCTAAATAAATATGCCCCTATAGCTAAGGTGCGAATAGCAAAACATGCATGTAGATGGTTCACTCCATTATTAAAATCTGCATTGACTGAAAGAGATAACCTATGGAAAAAAGCATGCAAAACCCAGTCTGCTGCGGACTGGTGCAAGTTCAAAAGGGCACGAAACTCATGTACTAGAATGGTTAGAGATACAAAACCTGCATATTATCATTCTGAATTTCTCTCTGCCTCCAAAAATCCTACAAAATTTTGGAAAACCATCAAGGACTTGTCTGGTCACACTTCTGGTGGCTCACTACCTGATGAAATCTCCTTAAACAATAACACCATTAGTGACAGACTGGAAGTAGTTCTGGATGCCTTCAATAATCCCTTTGCGACTGCAGGCCTAGGCTTCGACAATTCCCCTGCGAATGTGATAGGATCTCAGGTGGATAATCAAGGTGCAGATCCTAGTGTCACCAATTCAGTCTTCTCTTTGTGTCCTACTACTCTGAAAAAAGTTGAAGACCTATTGCTAAAACTGGATGTAAAAAAAGTGCTGATGCGGATACCCTCGATCCATATATTTTGAAGGTGGCCATCCATGTGTTAGCCGTGCCCATAACCCATTTATTTAACCTATCATTAACTCAAGGATCCATTCCTTCAACATGGAAAACAGAGCACATCATACCCCTGTTCAAGTCTGGAAATCCTTGTGATCTAAATAATTTCAGACCAATTTCGATTCTCCCGGTCTTGTCAAAATTACTGCAAAAAGTCGTAAGTAACTAGCTGAGACAGTATCTAGAAGCTAATAACCTGCTTAATCCAGTCCAATCAGGGTTTAGAGCTAAACATAGCACCATCACAGCACTTTGAAAAGTGACTAATGACTGGCAAAGAGAGCTAGACAAGAGGAATTACACCTGTGCCGTGTTCTTGGACCTGAGCAAGGCCTTCAACACTGTCAATCATTCTGTGCTGCTCTGTTCCCTGACCTCATTAGGTGCTGACCCATTATCTTTACAGTGGTTCAACAACTACCTCTCTGATCATTTCCAGCAGGTGAAAGTGGAAGGAGATCTCTCAACTCTCAAACCTCTCTTAAGAGTTGTTCCCCAGGGTTCTATCTTAGGACCAATTTTATTTGCAATATACATCAACAATATTGATGAAAGCATAACTAAGGCCAACATTCATCTGTTTGCAGATGACACAGTTCTTTACATAAGCCACCCATCATTACAATCTGCATGTAATGACATTTCAATCTGAGTTCAACCTGCTGCAACACCAACTCCTAAACAAAAAAGTATTACTTAACGCCAAGAAAACAAAGCAATGCTCTTTTCTCCCTCTACCCAAATGGTAAATTCAGCCCTATCAGATCCTGTGCCACAGATTACTACAATACTTGGCAAGAAGTTGGAATTTGTCCCTAAATTCAAATATCTGGGAGTATGGCTGGACCATAGGCTCTCCTTTATAGATCATGTTGAAGAATTAATCAAAACATTACGACAGAGACTTGGCCTGTTCTTTAGGATAGCCCGCTTCTTAACTAGAGATGCCAAACTACAGCTGGTACAATCAACCTTTTATCCTTGAAAGATTATGCTGACATCCTCTACAGTCATGGTCCCATTTCCCACCTCACCAAACTTGACACATTATATCATAGAGCTTTGAGGTACATCACAGGCCTGCCTTATTCCACTCACCACTGCTCCCTATATCAATCAGTGGAGTGAAGTTATCTTCAATTCAGGCATGATAAAAATGCAGCCTTATGGACCCTGAGAGCCATCTCCAAAAAACTGCCCCATTACATTATAGACTGTCTTCCTATAAAACCTATAGGCAATTACACCCTGAGAAGTTGCAAATCTCTCCTACTCATGGTTCCCAAAGTTAACTCTCGCTTTGGCAGGGCTGCTATAAGCTTTGCGCTGTCCTCCTTATGGAATAAATTGCAAAAAAAACTGAAACTGAGGTCACCCATCGGCGTCTCATCTTTCGAGCTCTTATATTCACTTCTCAGATATGATCATTGCAATTGTTTCCCATGACCATGAATTGTCATCATGCTAACCTGTACCATTTAACCATAAGAAATTACTTCTAGTGCTTGTCTCCTCCTTGGCCCTGGTCTGTCATCATGCTTTCATGTAACACCTAGATGCCTCTGTCCTCCCTTTGATACTGGTCTATGTTCCCGCTTTCTCCAGCCTTCTTTTCACAACTCTATACTGCACTCATCCACAATCTACATGCAATCATACTATAAAAGTCCTAACTCCCCTTTCCCTCTCCCTGTAGGCCCCCTCTGCCGCATCAGTTCTACTGACCTGTCCTTGGGACTTCACTTCTCACAATGTTTATCCTTCACTTATATATTACATTCCCCTCCTGGTACCCCATTTGCCATTAGTTGGTGGTTCTCCAAGCCATTTTCATGGCTAGTACAAGTGACTGCCCCTGATAAATGAACTAACTGGTACTTCTATACAGAGAGCATGGTTTATACTGTATACAGTTGCATGGTTCAATGGTGGACCTGCCCCCTTGTATTTGAATCCTCCTCTGTTATGGCTTGCCTTGTCTTCCTTTTATCATTTGACTCCCATATTACTGCACCATTGTGTTTGTGTTTAAATACTTATTTACATGTATTTATATGTTTTTATGATGAATGTTACCTGATCCTGTTCTAACCAGGTCCATCTTGTAAAAGAGCTCTGTTCAATGATGTTCGCCTGGATAATAAAGATTTTGATTGATTGATTGATTGATTGATTTATGGAGCCCCTACCCTATGGAATTCACTACCTCATCAGATTCGAGACTGCAGAACCATGGAGAGCTTCAAGGCAGCCTTAAAGCTCATTTGTTCAAACAAGCGTTCAGTGAATTCTCTAGTTAATCTTTTAGTCTGTATTGTTAGAATTTTATGGATCCTATTTAATCTTGTGTTTTATATTTTTTACTATTTTATTATTGTACAGTGCTTTGGCTTGTAGAATTGTGCTCTATAAATAAAATGTATCATTATAATTATTATTATTATTATTATTATTATTATGTGTATAACCCTGATCCTCTTACTTGAGATAGCCATCATTTGATAGAGAGCTCAAGGTGATGAAGATTAAGGGCTGAAAGTTGGAGCATTGCTGGTGGAGGACCAGGTTGGATGGGGAAAACTAGCTCTACATGATCATCACCCTGAGAAGCAGGAGACAATCAACCATAAGAAGTAGGAATTCCTGTCCAGGGAGATTGCTGCAGGGAAGAACTGACTGGCTCAGCTCTTTCAGACTGTGGACAGACTTTTGCACCTAGTCTGTCTATAGCCAAAGAAAGATTTTTCAATCACGTTATGTGAAGAGTTTACTTAGTTCTTCTCTGATAGGGTGTCCTGTTTCACCAGGGAATCTCACCAGTTGATTGCAGTGGCCAACTTGGGGTGATCAGAGGTGCTCTGTCTGTCTGGGAGGAGTTTAAACCGGTGGAGGTGGCCAAGGTCATTGAGGTCACCTCGCACTTAAAGCACACATATTGTGAACTGGACCCAGTACCAACACATTTCTTGATGAGTTGCGTGGGTTCTGTTGACCCAGTATTCACTGGAATAGTCAGATGTTTGCTGAAGGAGGAGGTACTTCCGGATGCATTGAAATAGGCTCTTGTGAGATTCCTCCTGAAGAAACCATCACTCAACCCTGACATTCTGGTGAATTACCGTCCTATCTCCAGCCTTCCCTTTTTGGGTAAGATTGTTGATAAAATTTTGGGGCAGCAGATTGTGGAGCACCTAGTGACCTTTGACATCTATAAGCCACTCCAATCAGGTTTCAGAGCCATGCACAGCACTGAAATAACATTAGTTAGGGAGCACAATGACCTCCTCATGGCGAGAGATAGAGGAAGAAAGTCAATTCTCATTCTCCTCAATCTCTCCTCTGCATTCGACACTGTAGATCACATGGTGTTGCTCAATCACCTCAGTGAGTACTGTGGACTTGCCAACACAGTCATCTGCTGATTTGAGTCCTTTCTCTCTGGCAGGAAGCAACAGGTGGTGATGGGAAGTTTTTTCTTGTCCCTGAAGCTCCTGCCCTGTGGAGTGCCTAAGAAGTCAATCTTGCCACCAATGTTGCTTGCAGTGTATCTACTGTCCCTGGGTGAGCTGATTAGGCATTACAGTGTGGGTTTTCACTGCTATGTAGAAGACACCCAACTGTATATGTCCTTTGCCCCTGGAACATCCAATGCCTCGGATGTGCTAAATAATTGCTTGACTGAGATTAATGACTGGATGTCCTCCAGCTGGTTGCGACTGAGCCTGGATAAGACAGAGGTACTAGTGATTGAGCCTGGCCACAGGCACGACAGAAGTGTCACTGATGCTAGGATGCCAGGTTTCACCTGGGTTCTGCATCATTGTTGACCTCAACTAGGGTGTGAGATTTTGGCATGATCCTCGATGACAGTCTGCCACTTGAAGCTCAGCTGTCAGCCATCATCCAAAGTGACTTCTACAACTTGAGAAATATCAGCAGAATCAAACCCCTGGTTCTGCCTGATTACCTGCCTACTGTAGTACATGGCTTTGTGACCTCCAGGCTTGACTACTGTAATGCTCTATACTTCGGGGTGTCTGAAGGTACCCTCCACCAGCTTCAACCATTGCAGAACACTACTGCCAGGTTACTGACTGGCCTTTCAAGGTCTAGTCCTGTGACCCCAGTGCTGCGTTCTTTGCACTGGTTACCTGTCAGATGGAGGGTTATCTTCAGGGTGAATCTTTTGTACCTACAAGGCCTTACACGGATTTGGCCATGGCTACTTGACTGAGCTCCTAACACCTTGCACCTTGTCCTGCTCCCTCCACTCCTCAACTAGGGGCCTCCTTGAGGTTTCCAGGACTAGGCTGAAAACGTCTGGTGACAGGGCCTTAAGGGTTGTCAGGCCAGTCCTGTGGCATGCTCTACTTCCATCTCTTAGGGAGGCCCCAATGGTCGAGGTTTTCAAAAGGGGTCTTAAGGCCCATGTTTTCACCCTGGCCTCCTTGAGTGAAGTAGTCTGACCAGTGCTCTGCTGTTTTACATAAAGCTGCTTACTTGATTTTATAATACTTATGTATTTATGTCTGTATTTATTCTACCCATGACTTGAACCTGAGTTACTTTTCATTTTATCTTATGTGAAGCACCCAGAGCCTCTGGGATTGGGTGCTCTACAAATACAATTTGCCTTGGCTTGCCTTGCTAGTTGATTTATTTGTTCAATAACCTGAAAACTCTTGATCCTGATTGATGGTGCTGCACATTCCAGTTGCAAGACAATATAGTTTCAAGTCTTCTAGGGAGAAAATCCAATACAAAAAATAAAATCATAAACTTAAATGTGAAGAATTATTAACTTGTTTGACAGTTATGAGGCAGAATGTTGATTTTTGTTTTGCAAAACTGCCATTATTTAATGAATCTGACTGTGCTGAGTAAATGGTTGTCAAAATGTACTTCCAAAATTGGTCCTTTTTTAAAACAAGTGGGCCAGGGTTTCAAAATGCCCAGTTTGTGACTCGAAGAGTTTGTATCTTAAGCATAAATTAGCATCAGACCACAAATGTGCTATATTGAAACATGTTCAAAGCATAGTGTAAGTAACCTAAATTTGCTTGAATGCGGCCCTTTAGAGCACAGACCCAAATGAGGCACTAACAAGTACACAGGGTAGAAAGTATAACCCCTGCTGGCCATAGAGTGGTACAGTATGTGCTTATACTGCTCATAGAGCCATTCAAGGAGCAGAGGAGTTATGGCCTCCAAAATCTATAAGTGCATAGGTGCTAAACTGTTATACTCAAATGCTCCCATGCAGGGCTTCAGATACTTTTTTTTTTTTGGTAAAAGTGAAATACTTGCAAGAGTTGAGATTTGGATGTCATTTCAGTTGGAGTCAAAATACTCTTAGCTGACAATTTTTGGAAATCAAAATAATTACAGTCCACACATTTTGGAAGTCAAAATACTCCCAATCCTATATTTTTTGAAGTCATACGCCTTCTGAATACCTCATCGTACCTCATTCATGCCATATTCACAGAAATACAATTCTTAATTGTCTGTACAGGTTTTAAGGGAAGGGGATTATTGGCCAGGACATCATGCAAAATCCTCTACCCTTACTAAAAGTGTTGTGGATTCTTTTACTTTCTCCTGGACAGCCACCAGTACAGCACCAGAGATGGTTAGAAGGGACCTCAGTTTAACATGTCATCTGAAGAATGGCATTCTCCAACAGTACAGCAGCCCCAAACACACACACACACACACACACACACTTCATTCGGGTGCCAATGCTTTTTGGTATGAGCCCATGTTCCAGTGTGGGACTAGAACCTATAACCTTCTGACCAAGAGGCAGATGCACTGCCAACTGAGCTATACTGACTGACAAATGAGTTGTTGACAGAAATCCCCAGATCCAGTTGTGCTGAAATGTATTTTCTCACTATACCCTCAACCTACTAAACAACATTCATTCTGCACTTATCATGAAACCAAAACTGCAAGACACTAGAAGACTTTGATAATGCACCATTGTCTGTCCATCTGTCTGTCTGCCTGCCTATCTGTCTGCTGTCTGTCCAGCTAACTAGCAGTAGCTAGCTATCACCAGTAATAGGATTTACCAACACCACCAGCACACATCAAAGAATTCAGAGGAGAGTCATAAGAATGATATGGGCCTGGAATGCTAGAGTACAAACAGAGAACAGTCATCCTCCCATCTTAACACACAGTGGGCCCACTGGCCACAGGTTTCAGTGGTCTTGTATTCCACCCCCCAACCCCACCGAAGTGGTGCTGCATGATCGGACAAGCAGACAGTTATGTGAAAACTGGTTGCAACTCGGTTTGCCACACATAATGGCGGACTGGCTTGAGTAGATTCATATTCCAGAACAGAACCAGAGCATTCCCAAAAACCTCATGCCTTTTTTTTCTCCATCTGTTCTCCCATTTTACTGGAATTGACTTCATGTGTAGACAGCAGAGATGAATGACAACAACAAAGGTTGGGGGTAAACCCCTTCATCAACTGTTAAACTGTCATTGTTGTGACACAGATTCTATCAAGTAGTACTCAACATTTAAAAAAAATAAACACACTTTTATGTTGATTGCATGCAGCTCAAACAACATATTGTGGCAGCTTTCTCAGTAACAGGCTGTGGAGGCATAGCACTACAGCCTGCAAAGGCTTGTCCCGCTTCCCCCAATGCTGTTGCAGGCTGCTGGTGACAGTAGTTTGGAACGTTCGCACTAACTACTGACAATTTTGCCGCTGCAAACAGGCCGCCTAGTCATTGAGGCATCAGTCATCCGCTGCAATGAGGAAGTGACCCGTCATTGCAGGGCGGGATGTAAAAACCCTGATATTGTTTGTGAACATGGCAGAGGTTACGCCATGTTCACAAACAATATAACAACCGTGTTTATGTGCCGATAGAACTAGGCTTATCGGCCTCGGTGCCATTGTTTCTGGTGCCGACAGGGGAGCCACGCCCCATCAGCATTCTGTAACATCCCCAATTTATTCCTGCCAATGGAGTGCCAATCCCCATCGGCATAATATTCTCCCCCTTTGTGTGTTGATAGGGTGCCCAATCCCCGCTACTGCCATGCCCTCCCAAAAGAAAGCATTGTTGGCACACTGGGAGCCCACCCAGCATGCCACATGCCCCTGTAAAGGAAAAATGGTCCCATAAAGTCTTTTGTTTTATTTTTACCTGCAAAAAGGAACGGTCCCATATGTCTCTGGCCCCCACCTACAATCCACCCCCATCCACTGCACACCCTGCCTACCCACACCCCCTCACCCCATACTTACCTCTGGAGCTTGGCGCCACGATCTTCGGTGGACCGGAAACATGTCTGCACTCTTCAAAGCCGACCGTGAACTGAGGAAATCCCGGTAAGCTGTATAACATAATAAATAGACTTTTTTTCAACTTTAGTACATATCTCGGGCAGTTTTGGGACTTTTTTCACCAAATTTTCAACATGGGGTTTTTGGGACCCCTCCTGATGAATTCTTGAATTGTCATGGCATTAAATCGGTCCCAAAAGGTGATTTTGCAGTCACTGCATGAAATCACCTTTCGGGGCTGATTAATGAAATGACAGTGCCAGTGTTCATGAGGTGGGCTCTCAAAAAGCTTATGTTGCAAATTTGGTGGTCAAAATCAAATTACTGTTTTACTAAGCGCACCGCGCGGTTGCTACGCCGCACGCGTGTTACTTCGTGGAATTTGCAATATTTTCATGCCAGATTTTCAACATTGCATTTTTTCACACCTCCTTGTGAACAGTACAGCTGTCATTGTTCACATCCTGGCAGAAATGTGTTTTCACACTTCCAGCACAGAATAGCATGGTCGCTGTGGGAAATCAGTGTTTGGAACAGATTAAGAAAATGACAGTGACACTGTTCATGAGTAGAGGTCCTGAAATGGCTGTGTTGAAAATTTGGTAATGATACTCCTTAAAATGACAGTGTTACGAGCATGCATTGCGCAGTTCGCACGCAAACTCATACCTTCACAAATTTATAATATTTTCAATTCAGATTTTCAACATTGCCATTTTCCCACACCTACATATGAACAGTGCAGCTGTCATTTTTTCCCATCCTGGCCAAAATGTGTTTTCGCGCTTCTGGCACAGAATAGAGGGTCACTGTGGAAAATCACTGTCTGGGACAGATTAAGAAAATGTCAAGGATACTGTTCATGAATAGAGGTCCTAAAATGCCTGTGTTGAAAATTTGGTGATGACAGCCCATGAAATGACTGTGTTACACGTGTGCATTGCACACTTTCCACACACCCTTGTAACTTCGCAGATTTGTAATATTGTCATGCCAGATTTTTCAACAGTGGCATTTTCACACTTCCTTATGAGCAGTACAGCTGTCATTTTTCACATCCTGACTGAAATGTGGTTTCACAGTTGCGGCACAGAATTACGCGGTCACTGTGGGAAATCAGTGTTCGGGACAGATTAAGAAAACGACAGTGGCACTGTTCATGAATAGAGGTCCTAAAAGCCCTATGTTGAAAATTTGGTGATGAAACTCCAAAACATGACTGTGTTACAAGCGTGCATTGAACTGTTTCCATGCACCCTTGTACCTTCGCACATTTGTAATATTTTCACACCACATTTTCAACAGTGGCACTTTTTCACACCTCCTTAAGAACAGTACAGCTGTCATTTTTCACATCCTGGCTAAAATAAGTTTTTGCACTCCTGCCGGAGAATAGCACGGTCGCTGTGGGAAATCAGTGTTTGGAACAATTAAGACTGAACGAGTGAGAGGGGAGAGTGACCGAGGTCAACTGAGCTCTGTTGGGACTGCTGAGGATTTGTTTGTGGGCAGAAAAAGGCCCCAGCGCAAGAGCCCAGTACAAAAGGGCAGCCTGCAGCACTGGAAGAAACAGAACAAGAGAGCGAGTGAGGGAGGGGAAGTGAGCGAACTCACCGGAGCACTGTCAGGACTGCTGCAGCTTTCTTTGTGGGCAGAAAAAGCTGTCAAAGCAGGCATGGGCCCAGTAGAAAAGGCCAGTCTGCAGTGGTGGGACAAACAGAATGAGCATGTGACAGAGGGAGACTAAGTGACCTCAACGGAGCTCTGTCGGGACAGTTGCGGATTTCTTTGTGGACAAAGGTGCCAATGCAGTCAGGAGCTCTGTACACAAGTGCAGCCAGCAGCACCAACAGAACGAGTGAGTGACAGCGCAGTAGTGAGTGAGCTCAACAGAGCTGTATAGTGACTGATGTGGATTTCTTTGTGGGCAGAAAATGCGGCAATGCAGGCAGGAGCCCAGTACAAAAGGCCAGCTTGCAGAACTGGCAGAAACGGAATGAGTGAGTGAGAGGGGGGAGTGAGCGAGCTCAATGGAGCTGTGTTGGGACTGCTTCAGATTTCTTTCTGGCCAGACCAAGCTGCCAATGCAGGTAGGAACCCAGTACAAAAGGGCAGCCTGCAGTGGAAAGAGACACAGAATGAGTGAGTGAGTGAGGGAGGGAGGGGGAGTGAGTGAGCTCAATGGAGCTCTGTTGGGACTGCTGAAAATTTGTTTGTGGGCAGAAAAAGACAGCAATGCATGCAGGGATCCAGTACAAAAGGGCAGCCTGCAGTGGCAGGAAAACCAGAATGAGGGAGTGGGGGGTTAGCAAGCTCAACTGAGATCTATTGTAACTGCTGCAAATTTCTTTGTGGGCAGACGAAGGCGGCAACTCAGGCAGGAGCCCAATAGAAAAGGGCAGCCTGCAGCGCCAGCAGAAACAGAATGAGCGAGTGAGAGACAGGGAGTCAGCAGGCTCAACAGACCTGTGTCAGGACTGCTGCAGATTTCTTTGTGGGCAGAAAAAGCCACCAACAGAGGCAGGAGCCCAATACAAAAGGGCAGCCTGCAGAGCCAGGAGAACCAGAATGAGTGAGTGAGAGAGGGGGAGTGAGCCACCTCAACGGAGCTCTGTTGGGACAGCTGCAGATTTCTTAGTGGCAGAACAAGGTGCCAATGCAGGCAGGAGCCCAGTACAAAACAGCAGCCTGCAGCACGGGGAGACACAGACTGAGCGAGTGACAGAGGGGCAGTGAGCGAGCTCAACACACCAACACAATCAACATTCAGCACTGAATGCTTGTTTAATCTTGTTCCCCTGGCACTGTTATATTCAACAACAGTCTACTATCGTCCACTACACTGTTTGCATATGTTTACCTAAGAAAACCATAGACAATGGGAACAGCAGCATATTTGATTTAACAATCAAAATGGCAAATGTGCATCATGAAAAAAATGGAGGGTAAATGTAAGCCTCTCCCATTAGGCATTTTGGCACAGCTCTCTAGTCTTACAAAGCTTCACCACTGCACCTTTGGCCATCTGGCCCTCAATCCAGTGTACGTCAGCTATGTGGATTTCGATAACCAGTGATGCCACCTCCAGAAGTACTCTGCAGTATTAGTGCCCTAAAGATTTTACCCCCCAGGAAAAAAGAACTACTTTTTCCCAAACAGATTAAAGAAGAAGAGAATCTCAGAGCCGAGCACACCTGTTCTTTGCAGAGAATGGCCTTACTGCTATGCCAGCACATTAGTATCAACAGCAGACAATCAGCAAATGGAGTAGGGGACACACTGGCACACTGGGGACACACTGGACAACACCAACAAAAAACTGAACACCTCTGGTAGGCTAATAGACCCCTCTACCATCCGTAGGGGGCACACTGGTCTTTGTATTAGTATATACTATCCCCATTTCCCAAATTTGCCTGCTTGACACCGATTGCATTTTACAGTCTAACTGCAATTTGATTCATTTGGCATTTGTAAGAGGATCTACCTGCTATTGGTTCTGCTTTTTCGCAGTCAGATGATATATGGCATGGAGGTCAGGAGAGGGGGCTTGTGCAAGGAAGCAAGAGACCAAAAAAGTCAGGAGGATTTATATTTCATCCAACTAACACAAACAAAGCTGCAGTGCAGACCCCACTGATAATGCTAACCCTCACACACACACACACACACACACACACACACACACACACCTACACAGCAGTTTACATTATCAGTCATCAGGAGTCAGCTTAGATTTAGTTCACAGTGAAAAGGGGCTGGTAGTTTTTTAGTTTAATTGTTATTTCTCTTACTCACTGCGCTGAGGCAATCCACGCTAATGACAAGGTTACCCTCCTTCACACACACACACACACACACACACACACACACACACATATATATACAGCAGTTAATCAGTCATGAGTCAGTTTAGCTCAATGAACTAGGACTGGTAACTACTGAAATGATGTCCACAACAGAAAATAAAAAATGGACATGTACAGACGTATTAGACTTCAAAATGTCTATTTTTGGAATGTTTTTGACAAATCTTTGGACTTAAAGTACATCCAAAATACCATCATCCAAAGCCCTGCTTTCATGCAAATGACCTTTTAGCCATACACAGTTGTAAGAGACTTTTTACATTCCATTAGTGGTGTGCAGAATTTTCAAATTCTGCAGAATTTTATCGGAAGTGGAATGGCAGAATTCCACATCAGAAAAATGTAGATTGTGTTTTCTGCTACAGTTCTACCAAATTATATTCTGTTGATTTCAATATTTTCCACAGAAATGGTTTCAAAATGATTTTATGTGGAAAAATGATATTCTGCAGATTATAATTCTAGGGTTCACAGCAGGCTGAATTCCACAAAAAGGACATATAAAATTCTAGCACAAAGTCCACTGGCAGACTGGTCATTCCATATTAATTCTGTTGGTGGAATTCCGCATTCCTAACAGCACTACATTCCATTATAATTAACTAATGTGGTGTAAGTAGCTGCTCTCTGAATTGCCTGTAGGGCTGCCCTCTATGGTGTCTGCACTGCAACCCCTAGCCTGCATCACAAGTTCCTTATATCAGTATAAGAAAAACTCAAGGACTAGGTATTTCCTCTTTTACCTGAGCCCTGTACCTGTATAACAAAAAAATAACTTCTCTAGCTGTTTAGTGGACCCCCTACCTCTCCTGATCTCTGTGCCAGAATGATAAAATAAAACTGAACAACCCTGATAGTCTGGTGAATCTTCTCTCCCACTTGATCCCACTAACAGTATGATAAAACAACAACACCAACAAAAAACTAAACACCTCTGGTAGGCTAATAGACCCCTCTACCATCTGACACCAGGAATGCCAAAGTAAAAAAGAAAAAAAAATACTATCCCTGGTGTCCAGTCAGTGGCAGCTCCAAAGTGCCCCCTACTCACCATCCAGCCCAAAACTGAAACTGACACAATCCCCTGCTTACCTCTGCCTCTGGCCACCATCTGCTCCACAAGTCGAGAATTTTTACACTCCGGCTGCCAAGCAGACAATCAGGTGTTAATATAGGAAGATGTCATCTTTCATTCATGTACTGCAGGATACTGAAGAGAGCATGATTAGTCCACTATGACAGTTTTCTATTTTTGTAGTGAGACTCCTTAGTGTCCTTAAACTTTGGGGGCTTGGGTTGGGGAGTGAGACTGGATACGGGGTGTGGTAAATTATTTTAATTATATATATATATATATATATATATATATATATATATATATATATATATATATATATATATATACACATTTATTTATTTATTTATATATTTAATGGATGGGACAAAGCTTTTCAATCAACTGGGTAATGGGAAGGGCAGGGTAGTGTTGCACAGAGGATGGAGTACGGTATACAGTAAATGTTAAGAAAATTATTTTTTTTTTAAAAAAGGACCTTTGCTACATGATATTGGGAGTGAAGTCAGACGCTTCGCAAATCTCCACATACCATGAAGTTCCTTACTTTTCCCTAACTTTTCTGGCAATGTGGAAATTCGCATCACCCCTAATCAGTAGGGAAGGGATTCTCCCATGGAATATACCTCAAAGCAGATTTATGATGCCGAGGGGGAGGTTAAATATTCTGGCCTCAGTTTTGCCAAGGTTTCTGCCACTGGTGTTCTTCCTCTAGTGCCAAGGTTCATAAAACATTACTGGTTGCATGTCCCATTAAACGAGGTTCACAGCTATTTCACAAAATATTGATTGCTGCCACGGCTTGGTTGGCAGAAGATGAAGACATTGGGCCCAACTCAGTCTTTCTTGTCTAATGTGTTACAGTATGCTCCTTTGATCCACATCTATCCTTTTTGGGTGCTGAACAGATAAGAAAGCTGGCAAAATGGCTTTTAAAGTATGTAATTTTGACATGTTATTTAATTTTCACACATATGCAAATATGTTAGATGGGAAAACTATGGCTTTGAACTACACCTGCCATTGTAACAACAAACCTCTAAAAAATATCTCATGATTCTTTGATCAGTTGCATGACCATAGAATTATAGACACTGGTGGCAGATGAAGACAATGGGCCTGATTTTCAAAAGGTCTTAGATAGCTACAGTGGACTTGCATCAGGGAGTTTGATGGAATTGCGATTTTGCAAGGATGGCAGCCACAAATTCCTGAGTAAGTCTCTTGCATTGGATGCAGCAAAGTTAGATAAGTTCCCTCTTGTCTAACATTGCACCATTCGGGGACCCTTTTTATGGAACATGTGCCAAAACTTTGGCACAAGCTGCTTTAAATTGTGGAAATTGTTGTAACTATGCCAAACATTATAAAATTAGGTGCAAGTTGCGTCACAGTGTTTAGTGCAGTTGCATCCAACTTTGGGTTTGATGCAGGACTTGGTGCAAGCACTGCATCATCCTTTGAAAATTGGGCCCAAAGGGTCCATCTAGTCTTCCAGAATAGAAACTCATACCTCGTACCCTAACCTAATGTCCTGAAGGGATATACTGTATTCCCCTTCCCCTATTAAATCCCCTATCCCCTAGTTACATTTAATGAAACTATCAGTCCCCTTAGCCTGTCTCTGCTGTTTTTCAAAATATTTAGCTCCTGGCTCCCCAAACACAAACTTCTTCTGGTAGTCTTTTCCATGGCTGAGCCACCATCTCAGTGAAGTGGAACTTCTTCTTGTCCCTGAATTTTCCCTAACAGCCTCCATCTTGCCCCTCATTACGGCATCCCTGTTCCTATTAAATAGATTGTCACTGTTCATTCTATGTATCTCCCTTAGAAACTTGTAAATCTCTATCATGTCCATTCTCTCCCTCCTTGCCTTCAGCAAGTACATATTCAGGGCTGTTAGTTTTTCCTCATAGGGTCTGTCTTGTTGGTAATGAATCATCTAGATAACCCTTCACTGCTCCAACTCTTCCCAATCTCTTTTTCTTTCTCAGGTGTGGACTGCAGACTTGGGAACTCCATTTCAGCTGGGACCTCACCAGTGACCTGTACAGGTATAGAATAATCTCCTTTCTTCTACTTTAAACACCTCCCCAACATGATGATACATCGCATCATCCTTGTTGCCTTTCTATAAGCTTTATTGCATTAACTGATTTGTTTGAAGAAGTCACTGAGAGTAACTCCCCAGTCCCTTTCCTGGTTTAGAGTAGCTACAGAGTAGTACTGACTCACCAGGAAACCTTGAAATTTCCAGGTGGGCAAACATTTGTTAAAAAACCTGGCCACCTTCTAAACTCTGAAAGCTTTGCTTTCATAATCTAGTTTCAAATTAGATGAGATATCTGGGGCACTGCACATAAATGCAAGATGTAAAACTCAGAGCTAGTAATCATATTTAAGTGGTATAATGATTTTAAGTTTGTCATCCATGACCCTACAAGACTGATTTTCCAGGAAGGCCCTGTATCCTTTTTACAGGTGGCCCCTGTACCCTAATCGCACTCTTATTTGCCAGCCTAATCCTCCCATCCAGTATGAAGTCCATAGGTTCCTCTTTACTATGTGCATCTTCTTGCACTTTTTGTTGTTGAACCCTGACTGCCATATTTTTGACCACTTTTCCAGTCTTTCCAGATCACTCTGCAACCCCATCACCCCCTATTAAATAGTCTCATTACTGCATTGCTCTCTGTGCTATTTGCAAAGAGACAGATCTTGCCCTGTATACCCTCCTCTATGTCACTAACAAAGAAACTAAATTGGACTGGTCCCAAGACTGACCCCCTTTGGCACCACTCATGTGACTTCGTTGTCCTCAGATTGACCTTGTGTATTACCACCTTCTGCTACCTCACCCGCCATTTCTCCACTCACCTAACTCCTTCCTACATCCCACATCCTTCATCTTCTTCAGCAACCTCTTAAGTGGCACCAAAATCCAAAGCCCAGGCATAGAAAAGAAGGAGTAAGGTACATAGAAGTTTCAACAGGCACTAAGGTAAAAGAAGGAAGAAGAAGAACAGAAAGGCTACAGATCAATGGATGTGGAGCCATAGTCTTTCAGGACACCTCTGGATATTGAGGTCCTGCCCCATTTGTACTCATGTGCCTGGGTTGAGGGCAGAGGTTGCAGGACTCTGGGTCAACTGAAAGGGTTCAGAGAAATTTATGCCCCACCCCAAGGCCTACATGTTGGCCACCTTTTCCTCAGACAATATTTAGGTGGAGGCATAGCTGTTGGACTTTTGTGGGATCCAGGACAGTGGGGGAGGTGGGAAGGTTACATACTCCTCATCCTGGACCCCTGCAGAATGTCTTCTCTCTACTGGCAGGATGGGGCAACCAGGAGGAGGGACCCATAGCACTGGGAAGGTAGGAAGGGGAGGGTCCTCAGAGGAGGATGCCCAAAGGAGGGAGAAAGAGGCCCCAGCCCAGGATGAAGCAGCTGCTGGTGGTGGATTCTATTGTTAATGGGATAGACATGGGAGCAGAGGAAGAAAGGGAGAGGGAGGTGAAGTACATGAGAAGTGATTCAGCTTCAGTCGATGGATAACAAATCCAGACAATCGCTAAGGTAGAGATGAGAGGAAGCTAGATGTCATTGTCTAGCTGGAGGCAAGTGACTTTGCAAGAATCAGGTAAGTGTAGTTCAAGGAAATTTCAGGGATCTGCAAGGTGCCTCAAGCAAGTGGTTTGCACAGGAACATTTGCCAAAGCATTATCTCTATATGGCCATGGAGAGCTATGACATTCCACACCATGGCTTCTAACAACTCTTTGAAGGCATGGTGTATAGAAGAGTGCTTGGGCAACAGTGTAGACTTCAGGCCAACCTGGGATGAATTGGGCCTCCTTGGGTGAGACAGTCTGCATCGTTCCAAGAGTGGGCCACAATCCTTAGTGGGATGCTTAAATACTACTGGAAAAAGCCCACAGTCACGTAGGTGAAACTTTTGGCTGCTACTTGTGGAGTGTTTGTTTTATTTTGAACTATTCATACAACTAAAAGCTTTTTAACATTGGGACAAAATATGGTCTCTGTGTCTTGCAAACACACTATACCCTAGTTAGCCACCTTACCTGTTCTCAGTTTGGATTACTTTTGTTGATGGTGGGCTCCTGGCATGAAACTCCCTTAGCTGCTTTATTACTGTTTCTATGTGTTAGATACTACTTGGATAAGAATTTAAACTAGCCATGGGTGTTGGGAGTACGCGAAACCAGGGGAAGCAACAACTGCCCCCCCAGATGATAAAGCAGCAGGGAGGGGGAACTCAATGGGAGTAAGCTCCCACATGACAGAGGTACCAGAAGACAGGAGTGGGAACAAGGCAGAGAACATGGTGGTATAAATCAGGAAAGTAAGAAGAAAGGAGTAAAGGACGCAGATAAATAAGAAGGTAACAAGGGAAGAGGGTGGACTGGGGAATTTCAGGAAACAGCACAGGCATGAGGGGAAGGGGTGCAGGGAAGCGCTGGAGAGTTATTTGTTCTCGTAATGCTGTTTTTGGGGCACTGCTACCCCTAGGGCAGCACCCTTTAGCTCCTCCTCCAGCTTACTCCTATTGATGGATTTCGCTCACTGGCATCTCTGCCTCCCAACTTTCCCTCTTGGTGGATTTTGTCCCCTGCCCCAGGCCAGCAACATGTAGCTGTTGCTTCCCATAAATCTGATTGTTGCAGGTCTGAGGAATTGAGGGCTTTAAGTGTACATGAGAATGCTATGGAAATGTTCCCCCCAAGCAATGTGTACTGCTTGTCTTTGAATATATTACCCTTCACCACCACCATATTTCCAAGGGCAGATAGAGATTTACAGATATAGAAACAATTTTTCTTTTTGTTTTGGTGGGGGAGGGGGATTTCATGGCATATTAACCTGTCAAAATGTTGAACATTTCAGAGGACTGTGTTTTTGTTCTAATGTTAGTGTCACCAACTTTATTAATTTGCTTTTTATGAAGGAGAGATATGGAGTAGTGTGACTAGAATTGAAAATCCTATAACCTTCAGTGTGCTTCAGTGGCTCAATAGTTATGTCAGAATGCTACAGATCCATGGGTCAAGGGTTCAGACCTTTACTGGGGAAGAAGTTCCTTTTTCTGAAGGACAGATATGGTGTAGTGACTACATTTTGAAATCCTATCTTAATTCACTGTGTTTCTGTGGCTCAATATATATGTCAGCATGCAAAACATCTAGAAGTCAAGAGTTCATACCTTAACCAGGGAAATTTTTTTGTGCTTTGTGTCAAACTCAGTTGTGAGAATTTAATCACATGGGTGTCACAAATCATTACTTTTTTTCAATAATGCTTAATTAAGACAGAAGTAAGTGAGAGAATATATTTTATTTATAAATTGTAATAAATGGGGCAGTGCCTTGATGATTGGTTACTGGCACTGCCCCAGGGCAGTTCCATGATGGTTGGTTTCTGTTGGCTGCCCCTGGGGCAGTGGTCTTGCTGCCCCTGGGACAGTGCCTTCAGGATTGTTTCCCATGGGCTGCCCCTGGGGCAGTGTCTGTGTAATTAGTTCCTGTGAGTTGCCTCTGGGGCAGTGTCCTTGTTGCCCTTGGGGCAGTGCTTGTGTAATTGGTTCCTGTGGCTTCCCCGGGGCTGTGTCCTCACTACCCTGGGTCAGTGCCTGTGTAGTTAGTGTCTGCTGCCTTCCCCTGGGGCAGTGCACAGGAACAAATACCCAAACACTGGCCATGGGGGAGCCAGTAGGAACCAACTACACAGCTGCTGCCCCAGAGGCAGCCCATAGTAACCAAAAACAGAGGCACTTCCCGGGGCAGCGAGGACACTGCCCCATGGGCCACATATGGGAACCAAGTACACAGGCACTGCCCCAGGAGCAGGCCCAGGGACCAACTACCTTGGCAATTCCCCCAGGGAAGCACATGGGAACTAATTACACAGGCACTGCCCCAGGAGGCAGCCCATGGGAACCAATTACACAGGCACTGCCCCATGGGCAGACCTGGGGACCAACTAACCATGCCCTTCCCCAGGGGCAGCCCACAGGAACCAATAACACAGGCATTGCCCCAGAGACAGCAAGGACATTGCCCCAGAGACAGCCCACAGGAACCAATTACACAGGCATTGCTCCAGGTGTATCATGGACACTGCTCCAGAGGCAGCACATGGGAACCAATTACACAGGCACTGCCCCAGTGGCAGCCCATGGGAACCAATTACACAGGCGTCACCCAAGGGCAACCAAAAGAAACCAACCATCATGACACTTCCCCAAGGGCAGTGCCAGTAACCAATCATCATGTCACTGCCCCATTTATTACAATTTATAAATACAATATAGTCTCTTGCTTACTTCCATCTTAATTAAGCAATATTAAAAAAAAGGTAATGATTTGTGACACTTACACAACTAAATGTTGTGGACACGTGGATCCTCATTTTGGTATGGTTTATATGTCTTAATACATGGAGGCCTAGTGAGAAATAGATGCACTGCTACGTGCTCTCTGTGCTGAGGAGAAGCACAGAGAAGCAGGGAGACATAGCGATAATTAAAGATTTGGAACAGGTATGCTACCTATGCCTAAAAAGCTTGTTTCCTTTCCAGTCTATCTTTGAGTTGTGCATTGGTTGTGCTGCTTCTTCTTTGCGTATTCTTTGCCTGTCTGCAGGCGAAAGGTCCGACAGGTTGAGTGTGGTGCAGGATTGCTGTAAGAGGCAAAGGACCAGTTAAGATGGCTGAAAAATGCTGAAGTAGTGAAGAGCACTATACAAGGCTGGTCTCCAGGCTGCTCCAAGTTGCTTCATTTGACAAGGTGGATCTCTATTTCTGATCTTCGGACTTAAAAAGTAGACTCTGGTTGTTTCTAAGCTGTTTAGCTGTTTTTATAAATCAGCCCTATCAACAAAACAATCAATCAATCAATCAATCAATCAAACTTTATTTAACCAGGCAGTTACATCGTTGAGCAAGCTCATTTGCTAGATGCTCCTGAGCACAGAGGACAAATTTATTTACAGTATTCAACATCATTTCATAACACAGCAGACACTAAAACAGACTATTTTTAAGTATGAGATCATTAGGTAACTGGAGCAAGATTTAGATAGTGAGGGCTATATACAAATACAGGCAATTCATCATATATGGATTAGGAGACAGTGAAGGACAGAGGGAGGAGAGGATGGCAAAGACACAGTGGAAGACAGAGAGAAGAGAAGAGGGCAAAGACACATGAAGGGAGCAGGGGGGCAGCCCTGCTAGGGTAAAGGCCCTCAGAGAGGATTACCAAGGGGAAGGAGGGAAGGAGCTGGGGGAGTAGTTACACTAAAAAGGAATGCTGGCCAACAGGGGGAATAAGAGGGCCAGGGAGGTCCAGGAGCTAGAGGAATATTCAGTCCATATGCCAGTGATTGCCTGAAACAAGATAGATAACAGAATAGATAACAGAATAAATTTATCTTTTAACCTTTTATTTTTGTGGATAATCTATAAGGCTGTGGTGCCATAACTATTAAATTATTTTAGTTGGATTTTGATTCATGGTTTACAAAGTTGCTTATGCATTTATATATTTTATACATTTTAACAAGAACATACATTGTAAAGATTCAAGCAAAGTCCCAATAGATCATTGGCTGGGCTAATTACATGGTCATCCTCCCTACAGGGATGTATGTGCACACAGGTGAGCTGTTGATCTGCCATGTGAATGCTCAACACTAACGTACCTGTTACTGGTGTCCTAGGTTTGCTGGATTTTGGATTCCCTTCGTTAACAGACACTAGCATAAAGAGTTGTACGTTAGAAATTGCTCGCATTCTGCTTATATGCTGCTTTTTGGTGGAAGTAGATGCCAGTCGCGGTGTGGGTGATCAACTAGCACTGTGACCACATAACATTAAGAGTCTGCGTTGCTCCAGTTGTGGAGTGGTATGGAAGATTACAGTCTAAAATTGGTTTCTGCAATTTTACATCAGTAAGTAGTACTAAGAGTTGTAGGTATTTTGTTGTACATATGAATTTGTCAAATAAGTAGGCTGGTAAGCTGCTAGAGAATAGGTTAGATAGGTTTGAGTGTTGATGCTATTCTCAGAAAACCCTCAGCCCCCTTTTCTTTTGTTTGTCTCCACAGTGAGCTCCATAAAAGCTAGAGATTGTCTAGAGGAAAGAATCACCTGCTAAGCCTCCTAGAGCAAAACACTGCAAAACTACCGACTGGTATGATAAAAGACTATGCACCTGAGGGAAACATAGCGGTTGGTCTGTTGTCTAATGAATGAAAAGCTGGATTCAGGGAACTGCTTTTTCTTATGTTAACATCTGAAGGAGGACTCTTCTTTCGATTCAGCCATACAAATCTAAAGTTTTATGTATTTTTCAGGATTATTATTAAGAGGGCTAAACCCTCGTATTTTATCTATATAAATAGTTGTGTAAGAACTATGTCAGGGCATTTTTTGCTTCCTAATTATTCTGTCATTTGCTATAGTTGTACAGGATTCTAAGTATTAGTTAGAAAATGACAGCACTTTAGCACTTTAGTACTTTTTGAACTGAATTGTGAAGACTACTTAATAACCCCTAGAGAAATGGTTTTAAAGAGGAAACAAACTTGGGAATTTGGCATTAATTTATTGACCCCAATAAATACTATAAATACTCTGTTCTTAGATGGTGCTTATCACCTCAATGAGAATGTGGGATGGAATTTGAACACAGCCTCAGATGAACATTTGGGACTCCATTCAACACCTATCACAGAAAAAGAAAACTGAAAGAAACAGAAAAAAATGCTAGAAAGAAAAAAATACAGCTAAACAAAAAAGATTCTGTTGGATCAAATATTAACAAACCATCAGGAGGGAAGAGGGGTAACACCATACCAAGGAGAAGTAAAAATAAAAGTAAACAAATTAAACAGATGAAAATAAATGACCATTTTTCACATAAAAGGGATTTAAAGTTAACTGATATGAAGAGTAACTGGGATGAGTCACTTGAATTAGTGTCCAGAAATGAAGCTTCGGTTTCAATTTGCTCAGTAACTCAGGTTGTTAAGGGAGAAAGGTGGGTTACAGAGCAATCTCATTCAAGTGAAGCACTGTTTGTAAAAATTAGCACAGATAAAATAAGATTATCCATTTCCCCCAATCTGGACCTAAGTGTAGTTAAAAAGCAAGCTGACAGAATTAATGAAGTAGAAGTATTAGAGCAATCAGATGGAAACCTTAAATCAAGTGAAATAGATCCTGGATCCCTTGATTGCTCTACTTCACAAACACTGGATTTTTCACCAGAATATTTTAGTGAGAACAGCCAGGAATCTGTCTAGAATGTTGATTTAAACAATATTGCCAATGAATTACAAGCAACAATTAAAGATCTGAAACATCTACATAACCCTGGGGATAAGAGGTTATCAGGGGGAAATTAGAAACTTGAAAAACTGGCTTGACAATATCTAACTGACTCTGTACTTAACTACCCATTTGGGATTAGTGAGGACTTATTTGTCCTCAATCCTTATGCAGCCCACCTCATGGTTCTGAAACAGTTATTTAACTTCAGACATCAGATAGATACTCTTAAAGAAAATATTGCATTCAATGTGTGTAGGCTGGAGGATATTATACATAAAATGGACAAATCATCACAGAGAACTTTAACAAATATTAAGATCAGATTTCCCTACTATCTGCATACCTGACTCATCTAGGAATACTAACATTCAAGGGAAAAAGCAGAAAAGGAAAAAGAAAAAAGGGGAAAGGGGAACATGATGTAATGTTTAAGAATCCAAAAATTTCATCTATGGCAAAGAATGAGAAAAAGAAATGTAAACAGGCCATGTTAGAAAAAGAGATGACTCCTAAAGAAGGGACCAAACAACTTGACAAAAACCAGTTGCCTCTGGCAACTGAACAACATCATAGTACATAATTGCAAATTTCTTATGGGCCAAGTCTGTATATCAGTGAACAGGTCATAGCCCAACAACAATAGATTTTATTAGAAATAATCTCGAAACAGCTTAGACAGGTGGAAGTAAATTTACTAGATTTTAGGGAAGAATTTGTAACTAAAAAACACAGTGTGGAAGACAAGCATATAACAGAAGAAATACCAACAGAAGTTACAAAAGGGGAATTATTAAATACAGAAGAATGTGAAATACTGACCCTGTATGGATATGATTTTAAGGGAACTTACATTAATCAAAGCATCAAACAGAAGGTTGTGCACCTATTAAGGGCAGACACTGGTGCAGATTTGAGTATCTCAGACATTGTACAAATGTGGAGGGACTGAGATGAGAGGGGAAGTGACTGTATAGTTATATTCTGTACAGCATCCAGAATAATCAAGTCATATCTGAATAAATAATGATCCTCTTAGGAGGCTAGAATATGAGGTTGATTATGTTAATAGAGGAAAAATGAATGGAAATGTACAGAAAATAAATAGCAGTACAAAATAAATCAGCATTTTCGGCTTGAACCTCCTACCCAATGAATCTAGGGGTAAAATCAAAAATATACCATATAACCTGTTTGTACTGACTCTGAAAGTGAATTCCTCTGAATTAATAATTCAAGATGTACATATATAGGAAAATGACCTGAAAACGGTCAAGTGGATGTACTGATACAGAATACAGAAATTATCAAAGTAATTTTATTGAGAGCAACACTACTAGACAAAATTGGGCTGCACATAATAGTTTGATTCTATTGGAATTGAATAATAGTACAAAGAACAATAGAGATGATTGGGTAATTAACACACTGACAATATTTGGTATAAGCAAAATCAAAAATGAAAATAACAAGCAAACAAGGGTTGTAGTTGAATTGTTGGAACAATATTTAAAAATTGCAGTTGAAGATTGGGGAGCCTTATCTGCTGTCAAAGCAGATGTAGGACATGATTTTGAGCAAGTAACACTGACAATTCACTTTCAGAGCTTGTATAATAAAATAATGGCTAATACTCAAATACTGGATTCAATGGGTCTGTATAAAATACCTACAGAGCAAAAACAAACAAGGGAGAATAATAAAGTTGGGTTGCAGGTAGAAAATCAAATAGCAGAAAGTAATAGAGAAATAGATGACACTGATGAGCACTTGCTTAGTTTTACAACACAAAACAGATTTGATCCCTTGAGAGCAGAACCTTGACTAACCAAAAATCTGCTAAAGAAAGGCAATAGTGCAAAAACAGTTCTATATGATGTCATATCTTGGAATGTCTCTGGATTGCAAAATCAATTTTCAGATGAGGATTGGGTTAAGTAAATGAAGGGTTTTGTTATAGCATGCCTACAAGAAACTTGGCATTCACAGGACAGTGATGTATCTAGGAATGGATATCAGACTTTTCATGATCCAGCTGCAAAAAACAGGGAGACATACTGGTGGATTAGTGCCATTGTTCAAAATTGACAAAAATCTTAAAGCTGACTTGATCACTTCAAATAAAAACATGCAAGCATTTAGGGTACAATATTATCAAGAAATGTTCAATATTATAAATATCTGTATTCCTCCGTCAACATCAATGTATTATAAGGAGGAATTATGGGAATCATTAGAAGTACTACACGTAGCCTGGGCTGCAACTTCTTGTGAAAGGACACTTGTATGTGGTGATTTTAATGCTAGGATTGGAAACTTTGATGGGTATACTGACTAGTTATCATAACTGGTTTCATAATGATACACAGCTATATTCTAGGGAAACATCGGATCAGAAAATAAGTAATACAGGCTTCAAACTAATAAATATCCTTAAAGTACACTTTCTGGCCCCGCTTAATAAACAATTAAGGGTGATTATAAGGGGAAACTATATGCATATTTCTGCATATGGACCATCCGTCCTGGATCTGATGTTCTGGAATGGGAAAATGTAATACTGGGATTGGTGTACAATTGTTAAGCGACTAGGCTGTGACTGTTTTTCCAGTAACATTAAAGTCCAAGGCTTCACCTATTTAAACTAAAAACAATCAGATGCATCAAATGATAGAGGTTAGGAATAAAAATAAAATAAGGTGGAACCAATCAGATGAAAAAAATTGTACTGGAGATAATACAATCTTTAAAAAATAACATTGTGAGTAACAACTCAGAGGAAGATTTAGATGAAAAAGTCATGCTCTGTCTTAAGGACATAAGACAGGTAATAAAGACTGTAAACACAACAAGCCTTACAAGAAGAAAGTTGATACTTGGTTTGATCAAGATTGCTGCATGGCAAAAAAGGGCCTAAAAACCCGTTAAATCAATGAAAAATTCAGATTAAAGAACAAAAAGTAAAATATTGAATAAAGAAAGGGAAAAATGCAAAATAATGTTACAAAAAAACCAGAGTGAATTCTATACCAAACAGTGGGATAGAATGCTTACAATAATAAAGAACAAGGAACAGCAGTATGAACCTTGTTGAACTTTATTTGTTTTTACACTGCATTTATTGTTCTATTATCTCCTTTTAATTCTTTTGTAAAGTGCCTTGATATTTGAAAGGTGGTTTTGTGAAATAAAATTATTATTATTATTATCATTTAGTAGTCCAATTGGCTATTAGTAGCCAAAGGAACAGATAATTTAAAATATGAAGTTGACTCTTACGCTTCTACTGACGAACGGGTCAAATATTATTCAGCTATATTTTTTGACTCTATTATTAAAAATCACACAGCTGAATTAATACCAGATATGTCACATTTCATTCAATAACTAAAGTTGAAACTTAATTTTCTATTGCTAATTTAAAACAAAAAAAGCTCTGGGACCAGAGTAAATACCTACCGTAGTATATCTTGCAGCCCCCTCTTTATGGTCATCCATATTAACCAAATACTTTAATGTATGTTGTAAAAGTTTAAAATGTCCAGAATCTTGGAAAGGAGTCACTATTATATCTATCCATAAAAAAAGAGACAAAGAGAGTCCAGCAATGTATAAACCATCTCTCTATTAGACATTATGGGGAAAATTCTTTCAAAAATCATCTTAGAGAGGCTAGGAGAAAAAATAGTTAAGCTGGAAGACCTCTCAGACTATCAAGCAGATACAACGGACAACTGCTATATACTTAACCACCTCCACGTGAAACATGTCAAACTCAGAAAACAAAAAAAATATATCTAGTATTTATAGACTTCAGCTCAGTCTTTGACATGAATTCTAGACAAAAACTATGGCTAGAAATGAGAGATTGGGGCATAGCAGAACAATTAATACACTTTATAAAAGGGCAGTACACTGGAACATGGGCTCAGGTTGGGATGAGTTCTAGCACACAGACCTCTACTAAATTCCCCACCAATCAGGGAGTTCATTAGGGCTGTGTACTAGCACCTGTACTGTTCTGTATATATATATATATATATATATATATATATATAAATTATTAATACAACAAAAGAATTCACAAACTGATTCAACAAAAATACTAGGGAAAAAACTGTGCTGCACTTGCATACGCAGATTACCTGGTTCTTATATCCCTAACACAGTCTGGACTTTCTAAAAAGGGCTTGATGCACCTTGCATCATTCCAGATTTTAAAATGCAGCCTGCACCAGTTTGGGGACCACTTGCACCAGCTGAGCTTGTGCCATTCTTGCAATGGACACACCAGTATGTCATGGCAGAAGGAGGCTTGCACCAGGGAAGTGCTGCATCATCCCCTAAAATGGGATTTTGTAGTTCCTGCCAAAGGTCTACAGACCATCACAGCTAGAGTTAGACCAGCCTGGAGCTAGTCTACAGTTTGTGTGCTACCCCTGGAGTCACTGCTGAGTTGGATGTGACTGTATACCCCCATTCGACATGGTACCCCATGCCCACACAGCATCCAGTGACTCACAAGACCACCAGTTAAGTGGGTGGAGGTATCCCAGTGAGGCAGGTACTTGCCCTCAGTGCCCCTGCCAGGGCATTCATCTGGCACACACACCCCAGACCTGCACTGGCACTATGGCAGCCATGCACTGTTCCTGTCAGGGGCCTTTCACCAACCACCTCTTCCCAGCCTGACCCTTCCTGCCCTCCAAGATCCATGTCCTGCCTTCCATCAGCCTGCTAGCCACCTGGGTGACTGACTGGAGGATCTCCATCACTGGATGCAGATGCCACATGATTCATGGGAGCAGTTGCAGTAACTGTGTGGAATTTGGCACCTGGACCCCTCTATTTAGAAAGTATGGCACAAGTCCCTGGCACACCAGTGACTGAGACAAGCTGCTGAGTTTCGCAGCTTGCATCAATCTTAAGGCCAGCTTTGAAAATCTGGCCCTGAGTGACTAGGGAAATATATCAGGGAAGATCAGTGGATGTGGCCTATCTGACCTTTAGCAAGCCATTCAAAACTGTTCCATACAGGAGACTGATAAAGAAATTGAGCAGCCTAAGGATGGTATCCAAAGTGGTGAACTGGTTAAGGAATTGATTAATTCATATGAAACAGAGGATGGTGGTTAATGGTACTTGATCTAATGAGGGGAGAGTGACCAGTAGGGTGCCACAGGGCTCTGTTCTGGGACTGGTCCTCTTCCATTTCTTCATATGTGACATTGCCGAAGAACTGGAAGGGAAATTATGGCTTTTTATAGATGACACCAAAATCTGCAATAGGGTGGACATTCAGGTGAGGTGGAGAGAATACGTGGAATTCTTTGAAAACTTGAGGAGTAGTCAAGAGCATGGCAGTTGTGGCTCAATGCCAGAAAGTGCAAAACCATGAACCTAGGGTATATGAACCCAGGAGCTGAGTCTATGATGAAGGGGAGGCACTGACAGTCACTAAGCAGGAAAGGACTATTGAGTTATCATGCCTGATGACCTCAAAGTGGCAGGGCAGTGTGACAAAGCAGTGAGTAGGATTAATGCTGGGATGCACAGAGAGAGGTATTTCCAGCAGGAGGAAGGAGGGGGTGTTGTCACTGTATTGCTCACTTGTGAGACCACATCTAGAGTATTGTGTTGCAGAGGCTGCACCTCAGAAAGGACATAGACAGGATGGAGGCTGTCCAGAGGAGGGCATCTAAAATGGTACAGAAGTTGCATTAAATGCCTGAGAAGAGAGACTGAGGAATCTCAACATTTACATCCTGCTAGAGAGGAGAGATGATAGAGACTTACAAGTTTCTCACGGGGGTGAACAGGGTGCTGGAGGTGAGTCTGTTTCAAATAAGAAAGGTACCTGGAAGGGGTGAATTGAAGATGGATGTCAGGAAGTACTACTTCACTAAAAGAGTGATTGATGCGTTGAACAAACTACCAGTGGAAGTGGTGGGATATACATAGGGGCTTCAAGCATGCATAAGATAGAATGGGGAATATTAGTAAAGAGACAGGGAGGAGGGAAGGTCACCAGAGATCATTTAGGTCTGCAGAGACAGACTAGACAGTGACCATCTGGCAAACTATGTGGGGCAAGTGGTTTATTTTTGCTGACAAATTCATTTTACTTCATTTTCAATCTTATTTTTTATGCTTGTACTGTAAGCCAGATGAGCAATTCTGCCCATTTTCACAAACGACAAGCCTTACAAAAAACATTAAGTACAAATACACACAAACAAATTTATAACAAACATATTAAAAAAAACAATACAGGATAAAACAGACTAGACAATTCATAATTTACATTTATGAACAAGTACTTTTGTTTTGGACATCAATCTATGATCTTTTTCTCATTTTAAAAATGATTTTTTCAGGTTCTGGTGAAATTGAAGTAGAGTAAATCTTCTGCCTGCTGTCTCTCCAATGCCCTTGTGACCAAAGAGAACACTATCAGATTAGTCTGAAAATACCTCCCTGCCACAAAACCATATCGCTCACTATGCTGCAGCTCAAGGTATTTTAGTTTTCCCAAAAGAGGAGGTAAGACTGAATGGCCTGTAGATGTTCATATCCTCCCTGTTCCCTCACTTTTGGGCCACATCAGCAGCTCCCCATCCTGCTACACCACACCAGATTGTATCGAGTCACTGAATATATCAGCAAGTGGCTCAGCCAGTTCTGAAATTAATTCCCTGAGCATACTTTTACGTAAGCTGACTGGGCCCAGTGCCTTATCTTCTTTTAGGGCAGTATTTTCTTTCCCTATCAACTGTAATGATCACATCCTTCATTTCATGAACCCCCACGTGGATACCTTAACCTCACTCTCCCACTGAGACTCTTTCTCCACCACCATGAATACCAAGCAGAAGAAGTAGTTCAAAACATTTCTTCTGCTCATCATCCCTGACTACCCACCCACTTTCTCTGGTAGCCTAGCAATCCCCATCTTCCTTCCCCCAATAATACTGGAAGCATTATTTTATCCCTCTCTTTTCACCCTCAGTGATCTTCTTTTCCTTTTCCACTTTTGCTCTGATGGCCACCCACTTGGCCTCCATCAGCTTCCTGTGGTATACCCCCGCTACTCCTCCACTTGAGTCTTCTTGTACCTTCTGAAAAGCTCTTATTTTGGCCCTTAGTACCTTGCTTACTTGTAAGAACTAAATTGGTCTCTTAAGCTTGTTTGGTTACCTTCCTCATGCAACAGTTGGTCACTTTCAGAAATGTCCCCTTGATTATTTCTCACTTATCCTCTACACCATGGTCTGATGTATAGCTTCCAATTTGTCCATGACAGTTTCACTCACCTCACCAAAATCTGCCCTTCTGAAGTCCAGAACTACAGCTTTTGAAGATGGCTAATCATTTCATAGGACCAGTTCAAGCCATATGGTATTATGGTCTCTTGACCCGGAGTGGTTCCCCTGCTACTACCCCAACCAACCACCTCTGAGTTTGTAATCATCAAATGGAGAATGGTAGTCTGAATCATAGATTCTCTGATCAGCTGCATCAGGAAGTAGTCATTTAGTTTGTCTAGCAGGGCCTGAAGACTGGTGTGCTTTGCTGCTGGACATCCCAGTATATGCATTACAACTTAAGATCTCACATAAACACTAGATCCCTTATTGCTACCCCCTTCTAATTTACATACTAACATACTATTTGCCAGCAGATTAGGCCTTACAGTCTATCGAGTCTGCTTGAACCTCAGATCCCTAGTTGGGTGCCGAGGCCCACCCCCCTTGTGTTCCAGAAACCCCTATCATCCATCCCCACCCCCCTGGGACAGGCCATCATCTGATACATCCACTTGCTGTGTCTGTCCCACCCTCTCTTGAAGCCCTCCACTGTGGATCTCTGAACCAGCTCTCCAGGCAGTGCATTCCAAGGATCCACCACCCTCTCAGTGAAACACCTTCTCCTCTTTTCCCCCCTCACCCTTCCACCTTCCAACTTCAAACCATGTCCTCTGGTGATACCTTCTTGCTTTAGTCTAAAGATTCCCTCCATGTTTACCCTATTTATTCCCTTGAGGTACTTGAAGACCTCAATCATGTCCCTCCGTCTCTCCTCTCCTCCAATGAAAACAGGCAGATCTCCTCAAGTCTGTCCTCATACGTCAAATCCCCTAGCCCTCGTATCATCTTAGTTGCCCTCCTCTGTACCCCCTCCAGGAGCTGTACATCCCTCTTCAAGTGTGGTCTCCAGTACTGTACACAGTACTCAAGGTGTGGTCTAACCAGTCCATTGTACAGCGGCAGAATCACTTCCTTGCTCCTAGAGGTGATCCCCCTTACGATGCATCCCAACATCCTGTTTGCCTTGCTAGCCACTCTCCTGCACTGCCCAGAGTTATTCATACATGCATCCACCATGACCCTAGATCTTTTTCCCTTATTGAGGCCTCCAGCACCTCCCCTCCCAGGGTGTACCTGTGTTTAGGGTTTCCCTGGCCAAGATGTAACACCTTGCACTTGGTGATATTGAAATTTAATTTCCATGTGTGAGCCCAGCTTTCCAGGGTATCCAGATCCCCTTGCAGGGCCAAACTCCCCTCTTCTCCCTCAAGTACTGCTCCCATCTTGGAGTCAACAGTGAAGAGACTCAGTTCACACCCTATACCCTCCCTGATGTCTGATATGTATGCATTAAACAGGATCGGACCCAGGACTGAGTCCTGCGGTAGCCCACTATCAACCTCTCTAGGGTTCGAGAGCTCCCCACAGACCACTACTCTCTGGGTGTGTCCAGCTAGCCAGTTTTCAATCCATCTGACCATCAAAGGGCCTACTCACAACCCCATCAGTTTCTCCACCAGACCATTGTGGGGGACAGAGTCAAACGCCTTGCTGAAGTCCAAGAATAATACATCCACAGGCTTTCCCCTGTCCAGTTTGATATTACCCATTCATAGAACTCCACAAGATTGGTTTGACATGATCTACATGGCACAAACCCATGTTGCTGACTATCCAGACCTCCCACCTCCTCCAAGTACACCCCCCAATCGTTTCCTTTAGTATACTCTCCATTAATTTTCCCACCACTGAGGTCAAACTGATGGGTCTATAGTTACCTGGTACTTCCCTCGACCCGCCCTTTATGGATTGGCACCACACGTGCCTCTCGCCAATCCCTACGTACCCTCCCTGTATCAAGTGACCTGTTGAAGAACTCCGCCAGGGGTACAGCCAGTATGTCCACCAATTCCCATAGTACTCTGGGATGAATGCCATCCGGCCCAGGAGATTTGTCTTTCTTTAGGGCCTTGAGGGCTAACCACACCCTTTTGGCAGAGATATCATCATCCGTCCCCTCCACCTTACTGGCCTTTTTATCCTCATCCTGATATGACACCCCTGGGGTACCTCTCCCTCCCTCTTGCTCCATTTCTGTTGCTCCCCTGAACCCACTCAATGCTGCTTCTATCTCCATCGTGCCTTGCTTTGTAGATATCCAATCCCCCTCCCTAGTGAACACAGAGGCAAAGTACTCGTTAAATACCTCTGCCTGGTCCCTCGCCTCTTCCACCCACCCTCCTTCTGATCTCAATCTGCCGAGACGGCCCTTAGTTTTTCTCTCCGCTCTCCTATGTACTGGAAGAACCCCTTTTCCCCTCAATGTATCCCCTGTGCCAGCCGCTGCTCTTTACTGGACTTTGCCCCCCTCACCATCTGGGTGACTTTTCTAGATGCAAGATGGTACATTTCCTTATCCCTATCCCCTCTTGTTGTTTTATATTTTTTGTAGGCCGCCTTCTTTTCTCTGACTGCTACCTCAACCTCCCTGGACCACCAGCATGGTTTATGTGACCTTGCTCCCTTACGTTTCACCTTAGCGCAGGTCCTGACTGCCTCATGAAGTCCCCGTTTTATGACCTCCCATCTCCTTTCCACATTTGTCATTGATGTAATCCCCTTCAAGTGATCCTTGAGAATATTTCCCATGCCCACAAAGTCTGCCCCCTGAAGTCCACTGCCAGTGTCCTAGATCTCACCCCCCATGCTTATTTGAGAGCAGACAAGTATTGCTGTCGCCCCAGATCAGGGATCCTCTACAACCAGGTCCCTACCAGATCCCCATCTGCCAGAACCATGTCCAGGACATGCCTCCCCTTGTGGGCTTCATCACATGCTGTGTTAAGAACACATCCTGGAAGCTGTCCAGCAGCCTCTGCTCCTTGGCCACCTTAGAGGACATGGTTCCCCAGTTTGTACCTGGCATATTAAGGTCCCCCATCAACACCAGTCCTTCCCCTTTTGGTCCACACTGGGCAATGATGTTGTCCAGCAAACCATCCTCCAGAACATCACCCATCCCAGGGGGCCTATATACTACACCCAGCTTGACCTTATCTCCTGCTAGGGATCGTAAGGTGACCCATAAGGCCTCCACATTTCCCTCTGCCTCTTCTACCCAAGCAATTTCTATGTCATCTCTAATGGACATAGCCACTCCACCCCCTCTGCCCTCCCTTCTATCCTTCCTAAGCATAGTGTATCCCCGCACGTTTAGGTCCCAGTCATGGTTTTTGTTGGCCCACATTCCATGACCGCCGCCACATTTCCTCCCATTTTTCCACATCCCTTCATCTTGCTGTCCCAGTGGTCTACAGACAACCATGATTCATATATTTTTAGCTAAAACTGTTTTCATCTGCTCCCAGACATACTCCACTCCACTCTCTTTATTAATAATCTAGTCATCTGCAGCCTATGTACCATCTCTGATGCAGAGGGCTATGCCCCCTCCTTTTCCATTTTCCATATCTCTCCCATATAGGGTGGACCCTGCTAAAACCAGATTCCAGTTGTTATTCCCAGATGTCCAAGTCTCTGTAATGAGCATCAAGTCTAACTTGGCATTTGCAACCATTATCTGGAGCCCCTTAATTTTATTAATCAGATTCCAGGAATCAGGTGGGTCATAATCCAGCATTCATGCCTTTTCTCCCATTTATTTCCTCTGCCCTATCCCATGTTTTCACCTTCTTTCATTTTACTTCTTGTTTGGTTTATCATGGCCACCACTTACCCTATCCCAGATTGAATCAGTTCCTTGTCTATGACATCCCTAATTCCTCATTACCCCCTCCCTATTTGGGGGGGTTATCTAAGTTCCCAATGCCCCACTCCCCAGCATCTGCCTCCCTGCCCTTCAGTTTAAATGTCTAGTTATGTAGCCATCTGGCCTTTGCCCAAGCATGGCATTTCCCACTCTGAATGGTGCAGGCCATTTCTTCAAAAAGCCTTCCATCCCAGAAGTCCCCCAGTCTCCCACAAGTCAATACCCTCCTCTTGACACCACCGCTTCAACCATTCATTGAAAGCCTCTATTTCCTTCTGCCTCACCCTCTAGTTTCCCTTATCTCTCACAGGTAGATGCTCTCAAATGACCAGCAAAATGCAGACTTTCCCCTCAACCTATTGCTCAGCTTCTGGAAGTTCATTTTAACTACTTCCAATTTCTGATTTGTCAGATCATTGGTATCAAAGTGTACCAGTATTTCCAGTTCCTCCTCTATCTGACTAACCAATCTCTCAAACCTGTCTACATCCCTATCAGCCAATGCACATGGTAGGCAACTGACCATCCTCCTCCAATTTCCCCTCCACATACTTCCCTTTCTGTGCCTCTTAACATTGAATTCCCTACTATCAGTACTCTACTGGCTACTTTATTTTTCCACCACCTCCTTGTTTAACACTTTTGGCCTGTTCCACCTTCCATACTAGCTCACAGCATCCCATAGGAGATTCAAGTAACTGTGCTTCTTCAAAGAATACAAAACAATTTGTAATTGCTATTAAAGGACACTGTTGTATACCCACAAACCATTACTTACCAGCCTTCCCCAGCACCCTCCAACTCCCTGGGCCAGTGGCTCTCAAGGGAGTGTGAGAGCAAGATCTGGGTTCTGGACTCCAGTAAAATAGAGCAGCAGGAATATTGTTTCTGCTGCTGCCACTAGCTGTGTCTGAAGTTCTACAAAATTTCTGCATATGGGACAGTGACCGACTCCCCAGAGTGCAGCCAAGGGACTGGTTGTCTCACAGCCTCTGCAACTAGCTACCCCCCCAATCAGGATTACTCTCAATTCCTTAATAGTTCAGCTAATTTAGTACTTTCCATTTACAAAACTTAAGCCCACCAACCCAGATACCAGACGCAGGAAAGGGTCAGTAAAAAAACTGGAGGGTGAATATTGGATCAACGGATAGAGGAAAAGTTTGTGGGGGGATCAAGGGGTTCCTTCTGGAGGTGACTGATTCTCACATGAAGGAGGTCACCAAAAGAAGCAAATAATTAGTCTGATCCAGTTCTCAAAGAAGTAAAGGAAGAAAAGGGGTGGATAGCAATATTTCCTCAGCCATTAGAGAAAATATCCTGGACCAGATGCACAAGTCCAAAACAAAATGGGAACAGGCACTGGGGATAGACATCACTGAGCAGCAGTGGAATGCCTGCTGGAGAATGTCACATAAGGTATACCCTGACCCCAGGAGTCAAATGATACAGAACAAACTCTTACATTTTTGGAATAGAACCCCCGGAGCATTATTTGCTGCAAAACTTCTTCCAAATGAAGATCCTTGAGATGCTGTGGGGCTCCTGGAGATCTCCTGCACATCATCTGGTCCTGCCCTAGCATCTCATCCCTGTGGATGCAGGCACTAACCCTCGCATAAACCACACTACAGAAACAAATCCCTGAGACCCCAGGCTTCTGGATTTTGGTAATCCCTCCAGAATCTGTGTAGTTCACCCCATCCGAGAGAAGGTGGCTAACCCTTCTGGGCATGCAGGTCAAATGACTCTTGCTCATTAAGTGGCAAAACATGAATATACCCAATCTTACTGAGCTACTTAACTCCCTTGCTACAATAGCCTCCCTTGACAAAATGATGCAGAGAGTAGGAGACTCTCTGGCTACCTACCATGGCACATAGGCACTCTTCATGACATATCTGAGTGTCAGGACAGGGTAGGTTGAGCCCTTAGTAAACCCCACTGAGTAAACAATCTCCTCAAATGAATCACTCTTCCCCTGGACAAGGAAAGACAGAGATGTTGTATATTAGAGAGATTGATACCAGTCAGAAAGTAACTGCATTATAGAGAAAATACAAGCTGGTTGCCATCTTACTTTGTGGTCACCTTCATCTGCTCAGTTGTGGTGCAGAGGAATGTGTTGTGAAGATAGAGGAAGCATTTCTTACATGTGGAGCTTGCTGCCATGACATCCCATCGACCACAGGATCTTTATAGAAGATTCCCTCCTCCCTTCACCAGGTAATCTTTCACATTTTCACATTGTTTAAGTCTTTTATAATTCAAATTTTATTAAAGTTTCCATTACAGAGAATGAATCATAGTGAAGTACATCATAAACCCCAAAGGGCAGACACAAAATACAAAATGATTTGCCGTTCCTCACCCTCCCCACCCGCCCAATCCAATACCCACCCCGAACAACCCAATGCATCAGTACTCTTTCAGCACAACACCAGAGAATATAACCTGGTAGTACTTAGGCCTGTAGTGCATAAAGAGTCTGCAATGGGCCCCAGATCTTGTCAAACATTTCCAGTTTGTTGTATAAACTGGCAATAGTCTTCTCTGTTCTGAGGTTCGTCAACAATTCCTGAAGCCATTCAACATAAGATGGTACTTCCGTGTCCTTCCAGTTCCTCAACACCACCTTTTTAACAGACATCGACATCAATGCTATGTGATACCTCCTGTTCACCACCGAAATAGAGGAGAAATCCCCGAGAAGACATATTTTAAGGGTGAACAATTCTGAGAGCCCTAAAAGAGGATCAGCATGCTGATTAATCATGGTCCAAAATGGGGCGATTTTAGGACAACTCCAGAAAATATGAAGGAGGTCACCTTCTTGAGACTGGCATCTTGTGCAAAGGGGGGAAGACATCAGACCCAGTCTGGCAAGCATCTGCGGAGAATAATAAATGTTATGCAAAATTTTGAATTGTGTTAATCTAAGCCTGTCCTGCTTAAGGAACTTATGACAACTTTGCCACAAGACAGACCAATCAATGTCTCTGCCCTGAAAGAGAGAGGCCCAAAAGGAGACGGGAGCATAATTATCAGGGTAAGCCCAGGTGAACAGAGCAGTATATATTGTAGATACAGCATGAGGCGAACCCGCCAACTCCGCAAGGGTAGCCTGAAAATTGATATTGGGTGCAGGAGGGGGGACCGGATCCATCACATTGTTTAAGTCTTATATGTATTGTAATAGCACACTTAAATTACCTCTACACCACCATTGTAACTGGTGAGAGGTAGAGATCCAGGGCCCTTTAGGCCACAGAGGGCAGGTATGATTTTCTTCCTTTTGTTTACACCCTTCGTCTGTAATGTTGTTATCTTTATGTTTGAAAACAATAACACTTTTTTTTTTAAAAGTAAAGGAGTCAGAGAGGGCAAAAAAAAGGCTTCACTAGGTACAAGGAGACCAAAGTGGAGGAGAATGAGTGGAACATATACCACATCAAGCTAAAGGAGGTGAAGGTGATAGGAGAGTAAAAGTGGGCACCTAACTGTGGATTTCTGAGGGTGTCAAAGAAGGGGAAAAACTTGTTCTGCTACATTATGGAAAATAGGAAGATTGGGGGGATTGTTAGACTAGCAGAGTAGGGCTGGGCAGTGAAGGATGACAAGCAGAAGGCAAATGTTTTAAACTGTTACTCCTGTACAAAATTCATGCTAGGGTGCCAATGGCCTCTGCCAGAGAGTGGGGTCATGGCAAACAAATGGAGGGGCTAATGAAATTGGAAGAGTAGTAATTATAGTTCATAGGGTGAGTAAAGGGCTGGATGCCCTAAAAGTTGATAATGTGCAGGGCCCAGATGGCCTACACCCAAGGGTGCTCAGGGAAATAGTTTCAGAGCTGCCTGAGCTCTTGACTGAGCTAATTAATGGCTCAGTACAGTCTTTTGGGGTGCACAGGGATTGGAACACTGTAGATGTTGTTCTGCTCCACAGGGGATGGGACAGGAATGATTCAGGCAACTATAGTCTGGTCATTCTTATCTCCCTTGTAGATAAGCTGATGGAGACCTTACTGAAGGAAAGCCTGGTAACCTTTCTAGGGGTGCAGTAAAACTCCAGAATCAATAGTGATGGGATTCAAAACATTGGTAAAAATATGCTCTCTAATATTTGTATTACTGATCTATTACTAATATTATCAACTGTGTGGTGTGCATTTATTGTACATTCTACCCATACAAGACACAGATAGAGGTCCCCAAATCAACAGTAAAAGAACACAGAAAACAAGGAAAAAATGTATCTAATATTAGTATCAAACAAACCGTGAGAAAATATGTTATCTAGTATTCATTTAACTGGTCTAGTACTAATATTATCAACCATGTTGTATGGGCTCACATCCAGATTAGCTGAGACGCAGTTGAGGCAGATGAGTGTGGGTTGAGGGAGACCCCCAGATTAAGGGTGGATGGACCCAAAAAAACAATGAGAAAATGTATTACCTAATATTAGTACCACTGGTCTAGGACCCAAACTACTAAATATAATCAACTAAGCAGTGCACATTTACACTGAACCCAGCAGGGTCACCGATGACAGACTGCCAGGAGGCACAATAAAGCCCTAAAATCCGTGGTGCAGGGACAGAGAAAACAGTGAGATAATCTGTTATCTAGAATTATCACATGACTAGTACTAAATTTAGTCAATTTAATTAACCCAGTGGTCTACACTGATACCCAGCCCACCTAGGACACAGTCTACTCAGACCATGACATAAGAAGGCCCAGGAAAGCCCCCAAATCACAGGTGAAGGGGCCAACAAAAAAACAGATAGAAAATATGTGATCTAGTGTTTATATATCTGTTCTAGTACTAACAGTATCAGCCATGTGGTGCACAATTTTGACCGACCCAGGTAGTACATGGGTGATACAAAGATAAGTGGTCACAGGAAAGCCTCTAAATCAAGGATGGAGGGATCCAAAAAAACAGAAAATGTGTCATCTAATATTTACACAGTAGGTCTAAAACAGTACAGTGGCCCTCCCTATAATGCCCCATGTTATAACAAATATCAGATGTAATAAACATCTGTGTTGGATTCCATTGTCAAGCACTCCCCAGTTAGCACCTGTAAATCACAGCACATTTAAACCAGTCTTGCACTTATATCTGACCCAGCCAGGGCATGGACATCACAGAGGGCTGTTGGCTTCCTTCCAGCCCACCCCACCCCACCACTCAACAATTGCTTATATATTCAAGAAATGGACCTTAGAGTGCCCCTGGCACTGCTATACCTCCTCCACAGCATCAAACTCAAAGTTAAACTCAGACTTTGTGCTGAAACTCTGAGTGCTGCTGAATACTGGCGGACATAGGTAGGGGGTCAAGAGTACTGCTGGCTTACATTCAGACTATTCCCCTACTTGAAGATCTCTGCTGGATTCAGGAAACAGACCCCTGGGCATGCCTGACACTGCCACGCCTCCTCAATGGCATACATCAATTCAGTCCCCAACAAAGGTGGGGGAAGCGCTCCAATGCCTGCCTAAATTCAGACTTAAAATTGGATATTGTACTGAAACTCTGAGTGTTGCCCAACGCCATGAGACCTAGTTAGGGTGTCGAGAGGGCAGCTGGCTTCCTTCCAGCCCACCCCCACTTGACAATCACTTCTGGGATTCAAGAAATGGCCATGCTGCCCCTCCTCCACCTTATCCATCCAAATGGCCCCCAGCTTCCCATTTAAAAAGTTACACATCTTGCGCAGCCCTCCACGAGAAAGGACTGCAGTGCAAAGAACAACACAGAAGTCTTCTACCGGGAGTCAGCCATAGGAGGTGTCTGGCCATGCTGCCTCTGCTTTCACTATCTAGAGGTGGGTGAAGTAGGCAAACTTTGATCCCCAGATTAATCAGCGAATTCTGTGAATTCTGCAAATTCCGCATGGTGATGTCCTGGCATGAAGTGTGGAATTCCACCCATGAAGTGCAGAATCTTGACCACAAATTGTAGAATTTCGCCTGCAAACTGTGGAAATTCACCGAAATTCAGCACACATATGGGAAAATTCCACCGTTCACAGGTGAAATTCTGCACTTCGCAGGGGAACTTCACCATTTCAAAGTTTCTGAAGGTGGAGAAAACTTTGCAGAGCTCTGTGGAGGTGAAATTCGGCCTCTTTGCAGCAAATTTGCGGGGGAATTTAAACTTCTCGGCCAACCTCCGTCTCTAGCTCTGTATTGTTGCTGTAATTACCTGTAATGCACTGTGTATTGGACTCTGAAGATCATTCTTAATTGGGACATTGAACTGTATTAAATTATACCTGGTTTGTAACTATAGCAACACTTTAGGTATACCCTTAATCTTGAATGCAGGTTGGTGGACAGTCCCTGTCCTTGGTTCATTAACCTGATCCCCTTCCTCTGATTTGTTCACTGGTGTACCTATTTTCGTTACATATCTAATGCTTGGTATCTGAGCTTATCTCTATTTGGGTCACCTCTGATTCTTAATCAGATATTAGTGTCTTTCCCACCCTGGTATTGTTTACTGCAAGTGTTCACTGTATTTTGTCATTATTATATTGTAATATATGGATAGTGAAAATAATACCCCCAAAATACATACAAAAAATTCCTTGTAATACAGTAGTTAGTCCCGTAATAGTATACTTCCGGTCCTCGTAATAGTATACTTCCGGCCCAATAATACTATACTTCCGGTCCTCGTAATAGTATAGTTGGGATTACCGATGTGACTACTGTGTGAACCGAGTTTTGTTTCTATTTTTGTGAGCTAAACATGAATGGGACTGGGAGTGGGAGCAGGAGTGGGGGTGGTGAGCGAGAGCCAAGAACGACACTCGGGAGTCTTACTAACTCTGCAGACCGCAGCTACCGCACAGCAGGCACAAGTAACAAATTAAAAATTCCTTGCATCCATATATTACAAAAATATCAAATAGGTTCTGGTTTCACGTCTAGTCCCATCTCGAAGTCCTGTGGGATACAAGAACCCTCTCGAAGCCATTTCGAGGTTTCTTGTATCCCTAGAACCTCTCGATGGAATTACTGCCTTGTAATACACCAGAACCTATCTATTATTCTATTTATATCTATTTTACTTATTGATCTTTTGTTTGGTACCTGAGCATATCTCTGTCTGGGTCACCTCTGCTAGTTGGCATTTCACTTAAAGGGGGAACCATCAGCTCCACAGGAACAAAAACACAAACATTTTAGAATTTTTTTAATAAATTACAATGCTGTAATCTTGCGTTTTATTTAGTTGGTCCTGCACCCCGGGCTGTTATTTTCCTAAAGTCTCCTGCAGCCACCCTTCTGATGACATAACTGAAGGGTTCAGCTATGGGGACTCCCATCTGCCAGTATAAGTTGAGGAAATAATTAAAACATATATACAGCGTGTCTGTGCTTCTAATGACAGTACCATTCGACTGAGGAAAACACATTCCTTGGTTGATTGGTACCAGCATTAGAAGTGTAAACACACATCACACAGTATTTGTTTTAATTATTCCTGTAATATATACTGGCACTTAGGAGTACCCCATAGATTAGCCCATTGGTTGCATCATCAGAGGGCTGATCTCGGGTAGACTGTGGGAAATAAATGGCCAGAAGAGGGTTGCAGAATCAACCAAATAAAAAGAAAGATGATAGCATCGTAAGTTATTAAAAAAAAAAAATCTATCATTTTGCGTCTTTGTTAATCTGGACCTAAAAGTCCCACTTCTTTGCTACTGGGGAGGTGACAGTTCCTCTTCAAGCATCACACTCATTAGAAATTATGTATTGCAAGTGTATCACACTGTGTTCTTCGTAACAGTCTTTTTACCTGCCCTGCTGCACTAGACATCACAATATTTCTGGTATCATTTTAGTTTGACTGCAGTTATGGATTTATTACTGAGGAGTATACTGTTTGCCATCTTCTTAGGGGATGCATCTTATATCACCATTTCATGCCCGTTAATTTACACCCAAAAGGACAGGTATGTAACTTCCATGGACTTGTACATGTCCAATTACATAGCCTTCAAATAGTCTGCTGTACCTCTGCATAACTTCCTGCCTCCACACTGTATGCTAAGAATGTCCTTTTTCCTTAGTAATCTCATTGGAGAGGTACCTTTATGCTTATGACTCAGAGATTGTGTCCCTTAATATACCTAGCGTTAACCTACAATATCTTCTGTCTCTTGGAGATGTAGAACTTGATCCCACCATTATATGTCCCATGTGTCACCTTTCACCTTGTCTGAACACCAAGTGCCTAAACATTGTGTACCTAATCATTAGAAGCCTTGTCCCTAAGACTAATGAACTAACACCTTGGTTGTCTCACTATCAACCTGATGTTCTGAGGATATCTGAAACTTGGCTGAAACCATTTATGCCTGATAACTTCTATACAATACTAGAGTATAATTTCATCTGCTTTGATAAACCTGACCCCAGGAAAGGTGGAGGCACCTGGAATTATTAGAAATTTCGCAATAATTTGTATCCACTGAGCTATTTTCCCCTACCTGAACCACTTATCGAGCAGTGTCTTTTCTGTTTATTCTGGATAATGCTAAAAATCTCCATCTTTTCTTTGTTTACCACCCTCCAGGTGCACAAATCTTATCACTTCCCTGATTATGATCATTGGCTCTGTGATCAATAAATAACATGCTTGGGCTGGCCTGGTGGTGCTGAAGGTTGAGGTACTGGATGCAACACCTCATGCCAGACCGGTGACCCATGCTCGGGAATGAGCCAGTCCAATGGGAGTGAGCAGGGACAAAGAAGGATCAAGTGTCCCAAAGACTGCTCTCCTTCTCCAGGGAGGGGGTAACAGCAGTCAGCGAATGCCTAGCCCCTAGCGGAGGCTAGTGAGCAGCACGCCGACACTGCTGATGTGGGTGGGGCTGAAGCAGATGCCTGGAGGTGTATGCTCAGGACCGTGCACACTGCCACCACTGGCGTCATTGTACGCTTTATCCCTGAGGGGAGAAACCAGATAAAAAAAGGTCCTCTGCCACATGAAATATGATGATTGTCCCCCGCAGCACCACCCTGGGAAGACACCTCCCCGAAGCTGGATCTGATCTGGTGGGTTGAGGCTTTACCCACCCCTGCCACAAAGGGTAAGTCATGGGGGCATAAGGTGTGGTGGTCTCATACTTGGGGGTTCGGACAGGGGGACAAATACACCAACAGAGTCCCTGAGGGAGAAAAAGGACTAACCCAAAAAATAAATAACATGTTCATTCTTTTTGGAGATTTCAACAATAACTTGATCTCTCACTGTAACAAATCTGTGGTGCAGGCCCTTGGTAATCTTAATCTGACCCAAATAATCTCCAAACCTACTAGGCACTTTAATAAGGATATACACTTATCCTCATGGTTTGGATACTCACACCAAGATTTGATAAAATGTCATGTCTGTTGTACTGTCTGATGCTGTAAGTGACCACTCACTTATGTATTAAGTGTGACGTGTCAAGCTGCTTAAACCCTGCACCAGAAGCATCCAGCTTAATAAATGTAACAATATGGATCCTAAACTGTTCAAGGCTGCAGAGTCACATACTGACTGGTCCAATCTATATGTGATTTGTAACTTTAACTCTGCAGCAACCTTTTTTACTTCTGTTTTTCCAGGCCTACAAGACACTTTTTCCCCCACTTACAAGGAGAAGGGAGAGAGGTACCATCACTAAATAACTTAACAACCCATCCTTACCAAAATTATTGAAAGGGATAGAATGTGGATAGAGTTTAAGGCTTCTTTCTCTCCTTCAAACTAAGCATTATATAGGTTACTTTGTAATCAGTTTAAGAGTTCCATTAGTTATAGCAAGAGCCCTGTCTGTAAACAGCTCTTTAACACTATTTCCCATAACCCAAGACAATGCTGAAAATGTATCAAGCAAATGCTTAGTGAAAACAGGTATTACTCCACTGCTGACATGATCTTAAATGATGTTAACTGCACTAACAGTTCCACCGTTGCAAATGTGTTTGTGTTTTCACGGTTCTGTTCTCATACACCATTACCTTCCCTCTCATGTCTGCACCAACAGCTAATAGTGACTCCCCTCCTTGGACCTCCAAACCTGTCGTGCATCCCCCTTTTTATTTTAAGAATGTTGGCATACCTGAGGTTTGTAAACTCCATTTACAGTTTCCTAATTTGATACCCGCAGACTCTGATGGAATTGATCCTCAACTACTCGAGGTAGCTGCGCTTGAGTCAGGTCCCCTCATTGCTAGACTAATTAATCTGCCATTGACATCTAGTGTGGTAACTTTTCTATGGAAAACCTCCAATTTAGTACCAGTTTTTAAAGAAGGAAATAAGAAACTGATCAATAGCTATCACCCTATTGTTACGCTCCCAACTTTAACAAAATACTTGAAAAAATCCTCATATCCCACCTACCACCTATGATCTCCTCATTCCCATGCAGCATGGCTTCCACAAAGGCCATAGCACCACAACTGCCCTTTCCCCATCCACCAGTAACATTGACTCAGGTATGATATGGGCAGTCATACATGACTGGTACTTACTGACCTGACGAAGGCTTTTGACTTTGACAATCATACACTGCTAGAGGCGAACTCAATAGTAGGTATTTCTCCCATTGCACTCTACAGGTTTAGAAAATATTTAACGATTAGATCACATAGAGTTAAATATGATCCAGCTCTGTCAGAGTCTGGTCCTACATCACTGAGGATCCCACAAGGTTTAATTCTTGGCCCCCTTTTGTTTGCACTTCAGAAAAATTCCATTAACTTAATATATCCCACTGTTCTGCCATTCTCTACGCAGATGACCTGGTTCTCTACACTAACTCAAAAGACATCACTAGAATTAATATGCATTGCACCTTTGACCTCCAGTGTGTTTATTGCTGGCTATCTCACAAAAAACTGTCTCTAAATGTGGCCAACACTCAATCTATACTTTTCAAAACACCCTCCAGACTGAGGCAATGTCCTGTTCCACTAGGTTCCACCCTCAGAATGCGCCAGCCATTGTTCACCCCATCATTAGGGTGCCAAGCCCACAAGTCATCAATCGGGTTTCATGTGGGGGCTGTGCCCCCACACACCCCCATTACTTAGGATTCTATCTCCAGGGGACAGAACTTGGAGAGGGGGTGATGACTTTTGGGTTTGGCACCCTAATGATGGGGCGCATAACAACCAGCACTCCAAGGGTGTACAGTGGTTCCACTATCCCGCATATATCATGATGGTACTCCTGGCCATTTGGTCCACTCCTTTACTTATCTTGGAATCACCTTCAACTTCTTCCTTAATAATTCACTGCATATGATGGGTATCTGCAAAGCAGTGAATTCTGTGCTTGGTATTTCCTAAACAGTGTGAGTAGATATGCCGTCTTATGCTAGCCTTGCTATTACCTGTGGTATTCTCCTTCTTAAATCCTATACAGAGCTCCTATATTTTCTGTGACCTCAAAATCCACCATCTCCAGATGGGATGTTGCCAATAATAACATCTACCACTTTGTGCAAGCATCCCATTGACTCACCCATGACTGTTTCCTCTATAACAGGCTTGAATGGCTTCTATCGTCCCTCATATTTAACCACATACTTCGGGGTATAATCTTTGGCATTCATCATAACCAACTGCCCCTGTCTCTTGCAACACATCTCAGTCCTGTTAATAGTGTCTACACCTTGAGGTCTTGTGAAAATGCCTTGCTGAATGTCGTCAAACTCAAAACTAGGGTTGGAGAATCTGCCTTTGCCTATTTTGCTACTAAACTGGGGAACTCCATTACCTCTGTAGCCTGTCTTTGTCCTTCAGTAGGGTAATTTAGTAAAACATATTGTGATTATCTCCTCAAGTTGTCAAGGTGTTCCTGACCTTGAACTGCAATTTATATTAATCTATATACTTTTTGCATTGCAGTAACATGACTTAAGTTATTTACAAAATGTCCTTGCCCCGATGGACCCCAAGTCAGCAATTTTTTTTTCATGTTTTGGACTGTTCCTAATGTTAAATGGAAATGTTGCACTATATCTTGCATACTTATCTCATATTTGTAAATTGTATTTGTATTACCTTTTTCACACTGATTGCTTTGCCTTGTGTACATTGTTGTAAAAAACACTGTATGTAATTCACTGGATCATTTCTGAAAACAGGCTTTTGGTCAACAAAAACTAAATAAATAAATCACAGGCCCTGAGCAGGTGCAGATAAACATCAGAATAAAATGTGGACCCAAAAAACATTGACACAGGAATGAATTTCAGTATCACTAAAATTCAATAATCACAGAAAAGTAAGTAAGTAAATTTTATTTTTCAGGGGACCAATCCCAGAGGCTCTGGGCACCATACAGAAACAATTTATAGGGTCATAATAAAATCACAGACAAATCATAAAATGTTAAAATGTCAGACATGATCAGTATACATTGACAGGATAGGCTAATTTGAATAAATGGGTCTTTAGGCCCCTAATGAAAGCCTCCACCATGGGGGCCTCCCTCAAGGATCTTGGAAGAGAATTCCAGAGGATTGTGCCAGCCACCCCGAATGAACACTCAATCAAGGATTTCAGCCCAGTCCCCAAAACCTCCAGGAGTCCCTGGGTGGAGGAATGGAAGGAGCAGGCTGGGATGGCAGGAGTAAGGAGGTCTGATAGGTAGCAAGGGCACAGTCCATATAGGGCCTAATAGGGTAACAAGCCCACCTTGAAAAGAACCCATCACCTCACCAGCAGCCAGTGCAGACCGCGAAGGACCGCAGTCATATAACAAATTTTTTTTTTCTATTACCTCTTTATCCTCCGGAGCCCTGGTAGGCAGTTTTGACCCTCCTGTTGGTGTGACTCTCTCTCTCTGGTCCCGCCGATGCTGTACTTGAGGTTCCCGCTACTTCTCCTGTGAAGTGCCTCCCATGGCAGGGCCAGGAGGTTGCTGGCTTCTCCCTCTCCTGGAGACCCAATCCAGAATCCAGGGATGGCCCCCAGGAGAGATGGACCATCATCAAGCCTGCAAGGCACCTTTTCCTCCATTTATGCCCACCGTCCCTCCTTTCTGATGTGAGGATGTCAGATCAAGCCTCCTGACCCATACTGCCCTCCAGCCACCACCAGAGGGCAGTTAATGAGCAGGATGACTAGTCTCTCTCCCCCTGAGAGAGGACAGTACTCCTCCAGATGCTCAATATTCTCTCTGTCCCCCAAGCCAACCCCAGGCGGCCCCGGCTCATTCCAGAACCTGGGTTACTGGCATGGCACAAGGTGTAGCGACCAGCGTCTCAACCTCCAGTGCCGCCAGGCTGGGCACATGACAGAATCTAGGCAATCCTGTAAGCAGCCTGGCTGCTGCATTCTGCACTAGCTGCAGCCAGTGGAGATTCCCCCCACTGACCCCCGAGGTATAGAGCATTACAGTAGTCAAGTCTCGATGTCACAAAGGCATGTAACAATGATGGCAGGTTCTCAGGCAAAATAAGGGGTTTAGTCCGATCAATGTTCCTCATATGATAGAAAAAATTTTGACAACAGCTGACACCTGAGTCTTAAATGTCAACCTCTTGTCAAGGATCATGCCCAAATTTCTTACCTTAGAGGATGCAATTAATTGTGTTGACCCCAGGACTAAACTTGTTGTCTTCCCAGAGGCATCCCCATTCTGCCCAGGGCCAGGCTCAATTACTAGGACCTCTGTCTTGTCAGGGTTAAGTCTCAGCCAGTTAGAGTTCATCCAGTCCTGGATCTCAGTGAGGCATTTATTTAGCATTTAAACAGTACCACTTGTCTCTGACACAAAAGACATGCACAGCTTAGTCTCATCTGCGTAGCAGTCAAAACTCAGACTATACTGCCTGATGATCCTCCCCAATGGCAGCATGTACACAGAGAACAACAGCATTGACAGGACTGAGCCCTCAGGAACTCCACAGGTCAGAGACAAGGGGTAGGAGGAAAAATTCCCCATCACCACCCTTTGCCTCCTACCCAAGAGAAAGGACTCATACCAGTTTTTGACAACACCAGTGAATACACACCACTATCTAAGGCAATCCAGCAACACAATGTGGTCCACAGTATCAAATACAGATGGCATCAAGAAGAATGAGAATTGACCCCTCTCCTCAATATCTGGCCCTAAGGAGGTCATTATGGACCCAGAACAGTGCCGTCTCTGTGTCGTGCCTTGCCCTAAACACTAACTAGAATTGCTGGTAGATGTCACAGGTCTCCAGGTGTTCCTTGAGCTGCAGAGCCACTATCTTCTATATAACCTTCCCTAAGAATGGGAGGTTGGAGATTGATCTATAATTTGCTAGGATGTCGGGATCAAGAGATGTTTTTTTCAGAAGGGGCTTCACCAGCGCCTCCTTCAAGGCATCAGGGAAAAAACCTCCACTATCCCAGTGAACTCCTGATGAATAACCTCAATGCATCCCACTAGGAGACAAGTCAGGCCAGGGTCCGGTTAACAACAAGTGGGCCGTAGTTTCGAAATCACCTCAGAGACCTCAGCTATCCCCACCGGCTGAAACTCTGTCCAGGCAATAGGAGTGCCCCTGCTCCATCCAGGTCTGGTCTGGACCCAATGGCGAGATCCCAGCCCAAATGGAGGATACCCTATCGGAGAAAATAGAGCAATCTCCTCGCACAAAATTACTGAAAAAGCTTTTTTTAGCTGTGGACAGACAGGAAGGAGAAGCCTTCCCACAATCCAAAAGAGCTGAGCTGGTCTATTTATCCCTGCCACAATCTCCCTAGAAAGTAACTCTACCTTCTTAAGGCTGATTGCCCTTTGATAGTCACTTTAGTAATTTCTCAAAGTCTAACCTCCTCTAGCCAGGTCCTCTGCCAGCAACGCTCCAACCTCTGACCCATGGCCTTCATTACCCTGAAAGTCTCGACAAACCACGGGGATCTTGGGCAAGAAGATCTAGGTCATATACAGATCAGTGTGATGGCATTGAGCGTCTTGGGGATGGCCCTGTTATAGGCTGCCACTGGTTCACACAATCCTATCTCACTAACAGCACTAACACTGGAAAAATCAACCACTACCAACAGTTCCTCTGGGGACAGTTCCCTTATAGGGTGGTAGCTGATCATCTCAACAGGGGAGGTACCATCAGGTGGAGCCCCAAATGAGAACTTCACCATGCAATGATCGGACCAAACAACCAGATCAATCTCAAGGGCAGTGACCTTGAGACCCAGTGAGAATACCAGATCCAAGGTATGACTTGATGTTGGGTCACAGAGGCAACTGCCTGTGTCAGGCCCAGTGATGTCATCAGCTGGAGAAAAGATTTGTTCACAACACAAAATCAGCTGTGTATTGTTTTAAAATAGAATAACATCTGGTATGCACAGTCAGTGTAACACGGGCTACTGAAAAAATTCAGGAGAAAGTATTTTTAAACCGAAGAAACACCCAGGTCAACAATCACAGATAGGGAAACTAAAGCGCAACAGATGTAGTAGACTAGACTGTATCTCATGAAATGTTGGGTATGGTCAAGGCCCCTGGAATTCTGCGGTTCTGCGGTTGCGGAATTTGCCACAGAATTTGCATCATGCTGCAGATTATATATAGTGCCGCAGAATTCATTGTTTTTGGTGAATTTTCTTATAAATATACTGTTTTTCCATAATGTCAGGCTTTCTTTCCCACCTCATTTATCCTGAAGCCCCTCCTCTATGCTCAGCATATGATGTCATCCATGACATCACATCATAGTTAGCCAATGACAGGACTGCATTCTGCCAGAGAAATGAATAAATCATGCCGCAGAAATTAGAAAATGCTGCTGCAGAAGTCAAGGAGCCCTGCCGCAGAAATCAGAAAATTCTGCCACAGAACACCAGGGGGCCCTAAGTATGGTCACATACTAAAGCCAGTCATTAGCAAGCTTTGAGAACAGCCTGTTTATTGGCCAATAGTGGTTGCATGCTCCCCACAATTACTCCTAATACTTCTGCCAAATGCTTTTAAATGGTCAGAGTCAAAATGGCTGCTAATGCATTAATCTGACAAGGGATATAGATTTAATGTGTGGATTTGATTGTAGTGAATAGTCATGTAGACACACACACAACATTATTTTTATTACCCAACCTTATGATGAAGAGAAGTCGAATTTGTTTTTTGAATCCCGTCTAACAGGTTATTTCACAGAGGGACTGCAGAAATATGTTTCAGAGGGGATTTGAAGAATGTACACTTGCCTTAAACATAGAGACATAAAAGTTGCCTGTAGATAAGTACCTCTTGGCCCACCTAGTCTGCCCTATATCCCTACCTACTGTGCCACCACAGTCCTTCCTCAATTTTCAGTCATCTCCCCCCTTGCCTTAAATCTAAGTGTCTACTCCATGCACCTTGAATCCTGTTACCATTTTAACACCAACGACCTCTGATGGGAGGCTGATCTAGGCATCCACCACCCTCTGTGTGTAGAAGAATTTCCTCACATCTCCTCTGAGCCCTCCCCCAACTTCATAGTGTGACCCACTTGTCCTGGAGCATCATTTTCTATGGAAAATGTTACCTTCCTGTACCTTAATATCTGTGAGGTATTTGAACATTTCTGTCATCCCCCCATTTCCCTCCTGTCCTCTAAAGAGTACATATTTAGTTCCTTGAGTCATTCCTCGTATGACTTTTGATGCAGGCTCTGGACCATTTTGGTAGCCCTCCTTTGTACCAACTCCACCCTATTTATGTGCTTCCAGAGGTGGGGCCTACAGAACTGGAGACAACACTTGAGGTGGGGTCTTACCAGTGATTTATACAGGTGTAATACTACTTCACTCCTTCGGCTGGCGATGCCTCTCCCAATGCTTCCCAGCATCCTGCTAGCCTTCCTCACTGCCTTATCACTCTGCTAGGCTACTTTCATGTCATCAGAAATGATTACCACTAGCTCCCTTTCCTATTTTGTGGTTGCTACTACCTCTCCACTCTATTGGTATGTTGCCCGTGGGTTTCTGTGCCTGAAGTGCATAATTTTGCACTTTTTTGCATTGAAACCCAGCTGCCATTATATTGTCCAGTGGTCCAGCTTTTTCAACTCGTACCTCATTCTTTCCATCCCTCTGGTGTATCCAGAAGATTTTTGTGTCATCCACTAACAGGCATGTTTTTCCCTCCAGCCATTCTGCAATGCTCTTAATAAAGACATTAAAGAGGACCGGGCCTCATACTGACCCCTGTGGCACTCCACTTGACATCTTACCTTCTCCAGAGTGATCTCCATTTATGACTACCCTCTGACTCCTATTGCTTAGTCAACTTCTTACTCATTTTACTGTTTTTGGAGCGACTCCTAGGCTGCCCTGCTTGCTCACCAGTCTTCTATATGGAATGATGTTGAAGGTCTTACTGAAATCCAGGTAGGCCATATCTACCACTTCTCCTTGATTTATGTCCCTGGTCACCCAGTCAATGAACCAATGAACTCAATCAGGTTTGTCTGGTAAGACCTCTCTATTGTGAATCCATTTTGCCTTGAATCTTGTAATCCACTGGTTGCAAGGTATTCTCCAATCCTTTCCTTCAGTAGCAATTCCATTACTTACCTACTACTGAAGTCAGGCAGGTAGGTATGTCATTTCCTGCATCCTCCCTATTTCCACATTTGTGTAGTGGGACCACAGCTGCCTCCTCCATTCCCTAGGAACCTCCCCTATTTCTAGTGATAGGTTTTACAGAGCTGTTAGAGATGCAGCCAACACCTCCTTGAGCTCCTCAGTATCCTGGGGTGCACCCTGCTACACAAGGTCCCTGCACCCTTATTGGTACCCTCAGAGGTACACCGTAGACAGCTATTGCTTAGGCATATGTTATACTAACATATAGGGCTAAGGGCATCTACCATACTAGAGGAGATGTCAGGATATGTATGCATATTCTTGTAATACACTTTGCTTGCATATATATATATATATATATATATATATATATTTTTTTTTTTCCTACGTATTTTCTGTGTATTTCTTACTTGTAAGATGCCGAGACACCTGTGTCTTTGGAATAATTATGATATGTAAATCAGCATTGCCACCTTTTGGTGATTTGTACTACTACACTGAGTTATGTAAGACTCTGTATAAGAACTCTTTTGTTTCACAAACTGATGACTACTACAAAATTGTATAATGTTATCTTGGACCATGGAGCCTTCTCTAATTTAGCCAATAGGGCTCATCTCTGTAATTAGAAATGTTTCTATCGTACAGTAACCATAGTAATTATCATAGGTATATAATGCGATACACAAGTCTTGTACCTCGGAGATCCCAAGAGACAGAAGGAAACCTCGAGGTATAGGGAATGCTGAGCACTGGCTCCCAGTTCATATTGGTAAGAACTGCTTAGAGCAATTGTGATGTTATCCTTTCTGGTAGCAATAAACAAGTTTATTACTCTTATGCAACGTGTCTGTGACTACTTGTATTCTCAATATTGCCAAGAACCTGAAAGTGAGGTTTAGACCTCCTGACAATTGACGACCTCATGCAGTCGATATTTGGTGTTTGTAAGTTTTCACTAGTTGCTATAACTTTTCCCTTTCCCACGGGGACAGTAGGTGTACATTCCCATATCACCTCTCCCATTTTGACACCAGTTTGTAGTCCCTTATAACGTCTGGCTGTTTCCTTTTCAGGTGTGGTTGATGCCGACTCGACTCACTCCATTACAGCTTTGAATTGTAAGCCTACAACTCTTACAGTAGCCTGACTGTGTATGCAGAGCTCCTGCTGTGGATTGATACATAGCATGGAGCCTTTTTCACAGTTTGATTTTTCGTTCCCTCCCACACAATGGCTACCTATCAAATATCTGTGCAGAACTGAGACTCAATGACTCAAACTTCCTTGCCTCCCATGGAGGATGGGCTGACTTCATGTGAGACACAAGTCAATCCGATAACCCTATACTGGGGATTTCAACCCAGTACACAGAGACAAGACAATCAACCAATAAGCGTCAAGCTAAAAGGCTGATGGTCGCGACTCTCCATGCTGCTCTGGAAGCCTCAGAAGCAAGGCTACAAACCCTTGATCTGCATATTTCACCTCTTAAGCAACAGATGGGTTTGCAGGAAACAGAATGTGTTAGACTGCAGCAGAATTTGGAGTCTGAACTTCACACTCTGCGGAATAAAAAGGATTCACTTTTGCATCATTCAGCTCAAGTTGGAGAACAGGAACTTTGTATGTTGAAGCAGGAGTGTGAAAGTTTGAGACAGGATAAGGGATAGGCATTGCATATGAATGACTTGTTAAGCACTGCGAATGCACAGTTGAGTCAGGAGATGGGAGAGCTACAGGATGAGATGAACCAGGTATGAAATGACTTAGAAGTGGCTACTAGGGACAATCACGAACTGAGCAAAATGTATAGAGTGTTTCAGAAGGAAATGCAGGATGAGGTTGATATGTATGTTGCAACTGTGAGTCATGCTGAATGTAAAACTAAGATGGCGAAACTGTGCCATCAGCGGGAGGTTCTGGCTGGACATGTTAAGGCGATGGGAGGCATAGCTCCTGCCTTACACACATCATCTGAAGGGAAGGTATCAGATGACAACATCTCTCAGTACAACACCCAGTCACACCCCTACTATGGCCCAGAAACCCCACCCAGCCATCCACAACATGGCAGGTCCCCCCTTCACCCACACCATGTCATACGTTGTCGATGTCATGATGCCCATCATGGAGGATGCCAACATGATGGCCCCCATGATAGGGGGGGAGCAGGCCCAGGCCTGGTCCAGACGGCACCACTGATAGCCGTTATTAATGTGGAAGACAGGCAAAAGATAGAAGCAATGATTGAAACTGTAATGGGTAATGTACCTCTTCCTGAGAGAAGTAAATGGGCTATTAAAACCCAAATTAGGCAGCTTCTACAAGAAGCTGGCACTCAGGATGGCATCATTCATACTGCGGCTGAGGCTGCAGCTCAGGCCACCCTAGACAGCACCCGAGACAATCTACCTCTGCCTGATCGACCCAATAATCCCCTACAAATGGCCTATTCTGTTCAGCAAATAGCTGACAGTATTGGTCGGATGAACACGTCCGACAATCTCAGCTGTCACTTAGAAAAGGTGCATTCTAAATGTGAGATGCTTAGCCTCACTGCAGAATATCGGGTCCAGATACTACGCCAAACCATCGATCCCAGTTTGTGGGCCAAACTCCCTGATGCCATCTACCAGGATGGGAATGCCACCTTTGATGAGGTTGCAGCTGAGCTCATTTCTGCTCACAGACCAGGTATAGTAGGAGTGATGCTTGCTTTCCCTGTAAAACAGAATGCAAAGGAAAGTCCAGCAACTTACCACCAGAGACTTTGGATGGCCTACCAAGCAGGAAAGCACCTGGCACAAGAAGCTGCAGATGTAGATCTTGTTGAGTATAAGACCCTGTTCTTTAGGAACATGATTCCTGCAGTATGAGAAAAGGTAGAGCTAACCACCTATCCCAATACAGACAGGTTTGCTGTCATCCTTTGGAAAATTGAGAGAGTTTACCAACTCTACATCAGTGATCTGGGCTCCAGTTCCAAGAAATAAGCTGCCGTGGAGCCTATTTTGGAGGTCATGATGCACTACACTGTGGAAGGGCAGGCCCAACACCAACAGGCCCAACATCAACAGACCCTTCCATCTGATAACCAACACCCACAACAGGCCCAACACCAACAACAACAACCACAACAGCAGCAGGAATGGGGTGGGAACCGGAATTGGCATAAGAATAAAAAGCATAAGAATAAGGGTAAACCACAACAGCAAAGAACAGGCCCTTTGTATAGGGAGATAACCAAGGAAAATCAGAAATTCTGAGAGCTCCTGGGACAAGTGCACTCTGTGGCAGATGCTGTTCCCAGTCAGGCTCTTGCGGCTGTACAACCGGTGACCCAGACCCCAACAAGTCATGGAGACACCAGAAGTACAGGCCTTCAGGCCCATATAGGCCTGAATCTGGAAGCTCTTCCCCATATAGCATCGGTGCAGCCTGGTGAAGTGATTCAAAGAAGCCAGACCCAACCTCTCCATGCTCCCAGCAGTACAGATTGACAATTACAGTCTCCAGTCCAGATTGTAAACAAGCTGGTCTTGGATACAAATGGAAGGCCCTGCACCAAGGCCGAGGTCGGGGGCCGCCTACTTGTAGTTTTGCTAGATACAGGTGCAGCTGTGTCTGTATTACATGATGAACACCCAGATACATCTCCTTGGTCCACCGGATGGAGGACCAACATGTCAGGAGAAGATGGTACTAGGTTACCTGCATACCGGTCTCTACCCTTGCCAGTAGAGATAGGCCATTTAAAGGCCTCGCACACCTTCCAACTGATGGTAATGCATGATCATCCTAGTATCATAGGGGGTGATTTCTTTGCACCACATGGCTGTGTGGTAGATCTAGCCAACATGCTATTGATACAGATTCAGGGTCAATTCCACACCATTTTGATCCCTGATTCACACATTGAGGCAACAATTTCTGCTAACAACAAAGAGTATGAGGTCATAGATTTGTTCAAAGATCATGAGCTTTTTTCCAAAGCTTCTTCCCATTTTGCAATGACATTTGGAAGCATTTGCAATCAACAAACATGACTGTTGCAGAATGCACACTGTCATCGAAGTGCCAGGCCTAGCACATGAGAGGCAAAGGCAGTACCCTTTTCCAACTGAGGCCTTGCCTTCTCTCAGAGAAACAATCAAGTCACTTTTCAAGCAAGGAGTAATCAGAACTTGCGTTTCTACTGCTAACTCCCCAGTGTGGCCTATGAAAAAACCCACAAACTCCTGGACACTTACTGTTGACTACAGGAAACTGAATCAGGTCTTCCCCAGTTGTTCCCCAACTGTGGCATCAGCACCCGATGTGCTACGACTTTTGACCCCTGACCTGAAATGGTTCAGTGCCCTAGATATCTCCAATGGTTTTTGGTCATTACCATTGGCCCCCAAGAGCCAATATAAGTTTACCTTCACCTTTGAAGGAAGACAGTACACGTGGACTTGCTTACCACAGGGATTCCATAATAGCCCGTCCCTGTTCCATCTACATATGATGGACGCCCTTGATGGTTTCTCTACTCCCCAATGTCTCTTTCAGTATGTGGATGACCTGTTACCAGCAACTGCCACACAGGAACAACACCTGGATCTCTTGGACGAACTACTGACTCTCATTCAGAGAGCAGGCCTGAAATGCAATCCAGCAAAAGCACAACTATGTCAGAAAGAAGTACCCTTTCTGGGTCTAAAAATAACTGACCAAGGTTGAATCCCTACCTGGAAGAAGATACAGGGATTGCAAGACTTGCCATTGCCCACCAGCGTGGCAACTTTTCCATGGTTTCTAGGTATGGCAAATTATTCAAGAGATTTTATTTGTGATTTTGTTCAGAAAGCTGCTGCTCTGTATGAGCTACTGAAAAAGGGCATCCCATGGACTTGGGGCCCTATACATACCCAGGCTGTGATGTCACTAAAGCATGCCTTTGCTTCCGCCCCAGCTCTGGTCAACCCCAATCCATCTGGAATGTGTGACCTCTGACATTGCCATGTCAGCAGTGCTGGCTCAGAAGGTTCATGGCACCCTGAGACCTATTGCATATGCATCACAGCTCTTGACTCCAGTGGAACAGAAGTACAGCCTTTGTGAAAGGAACCTTCTGGCTACCCACTGGGCTGTCAAGCACTTTCTGTATATCATTTGGTACTCTCCACTGATTATCAACACCAACCATACCCCAACTACCTTTCTGCTCTCAGACAGAGTGAAGGATGGGTCAGTCTCCAACACCAGACTGACACACTGGTCACTTCTTCTCCAGGATTGAGACATACAGGTACACCTGACAAAAATTCCATCTATGCTGGTTCATGGACTCCTTTTCCAAGGAGAACTCCATGACTATACACTGCAGTCACCTGATCTTCCAGATCAAGGTCCTTTCCTCCCTGCCACACCACAAATACTTGACAACACCTCTCTGTGTCATATCTTTGCTGATGGTTCAGCATCTTACTATCAGGGAGAACAAATTGCAGGGATGGGTATTCTGGTGATTTACCCTTATGGGACCACTATTAAAATATCTAAGCATTGCAGTGTAGCATCATCACAATATGCAGAGATGGCAGTGGTGGCCTGTGCCCTCGAGTTCATCCAGCATGGGACCGAGGATATCATTATTTTTATAGACTCTAATTGGGTTTGTTGTTCTCTTACAGAATTTCTTCCTTTCTGGCAGAAGAACTCCTTCCTCTCCTCTGACAGCAGCCCAATTGAAGTACAAGGAATTGGTAATATACATACATTCACTGGCACAAAAATTTGCACACAAGCTCTGCGTACACAAAGCCAAAGCTCATTCTCTCCATGACCCCTATCATGCCTTCAGTGACACAGCAGACGTCCTTGCCAAGGAAGGAGACCGAGGGGGAGACATCTGGATGATGGACCATCCAGAGGCCAATGCAGCCATACATATTGCAGCACTCAGGAAAAAAAAATGAGCCCTTTTCCCCCTTAGACCTCTCAGCAGCCCAACATGTTGATACTGAACTCAAAGAAGTGTTCAGATTCCTTGACAAAAGTACTGAAGAGAAACTTCTCACACATAACCCCTACCGGAGGCATGAAGGTAAGTTACACTTGTCACCAGATGACAAGTTCATCTGGTATCAGCCAGATGATTCCACCACTAAGTTGTGGGTGGTCCCCAGACACCTCAGGTCTGAATTTTTGCACTAAGCACATGATACGCCCACTGGTGGATACCAGGGAGCAGAAAGCACCCTCCAAAGGCTTAAGACCACTGCCTGGTGGCCTGGTGTCACCAAAGATATTAAACAGTACATAGACAATTGCCTCATTTGTGCACAAAACAACCCCATCCCTACCAAATGAAATGCTAATCTCTTATCACAACGACACTCTGGCCTTAACATGCCATACAGATTAGATTTTATTGACTGACCAATACCAGCAGAAATAACAAGTATCTTCTTGTGGTAACTGACCTCTTCTCTAAGTGGGTTGAAGCTTTCCCCACTAAGACATGGACTGCTAAAACCACTGCCAAAGTCCTGGTGGAACAGATTTTCTCCAGGTGGGACCTACCTCTTAAGGTAGACTCTGATAAAGGAACCAGTTTTACAGGTGAGTTAATGAAAGAATCTCTTGAACTCCTTGGAGTTCAACAAAAGTTCCACATAGCCTACCACCCTCAATCTTCAGGTCAAGTAAAGAAAGCAAACAGATGGATTAAGCATATGCTTTCTAAATTCATTGAGGACAAGCCCAAGACCTAGGATTCCCTACTGTCTTTACTCCTTATGGCAATTAGGGGCACACCCTCAGCCACTACCAAGATCACACCCTTTGAAGTGATGACTGGAAGACAGATGAGATTATCTGAACACCTGTTGTTTGACCTGCACACCCCACTGCAGACCGTGTGATGTACAGATCAATAATAATGGAAAAACTCGAAAAAGACCTCATACACACATCTGTATGCTGCTAGCTGTATGGGCAGGCCCAGCAACAATCAAAACACCAGTTTGACAGACACGCCAAAATAAGTGGTTGGCGAGTTGGAGATCAGATAATGGTACTCTGATTTGCACATCCCACCCATTCCTTCTCCAATAAATGGGAAGGCCCATACCCCCGGTATCAACAAGCTCAGTCTGACATGATCTATCAAGTTGAGACTCACTACATAACAATAAACTGACTGACAAATGGTTACATAGCAAAGCAACTGAAACTGTATAAAGGAGCTTTAATTACTTTCCCTCACCCCATTGGGCAGAATAGTACTGATCATTAATGTTTGACTTGCTTTTCAGATAAGGACTTTAATAGCATGGCTATCTTGTTCCATTATCTCCTCATCGCAGAGTTATCCCCTGCATCCAAGGCACGGTACCAAACCTCCTACTACACCTTGATCATCCAGCATCTACTTCAGAGGGAGTATCCATCAATATACCCCATAGTCTGATTACTGTCCAGGAAGATTCCGATGCTTACCTCACTGCCTCGGTTGTTGCTCCTGATAAATCTACCTTAGAAATTGAGAGGCAAACCACATCGCAAGGACAAATTCTCCCTGTGGCTAAACTCTCCAAAGGAACTTTTCAGGGTTGGCCCAATGCTAAAGTATCCTCAAATAGTTCTCTGTCCTTGGTTGCAGACTGTTTTATATCTTAAGTTTGTACAATATCACTACCTTAATTTGATCCACCAATGCTGAAAATTCCTGTCTAAGGATTCTACCCCACAATTTTGTGCTGTACACCACATATATTCTGCTGATCTATCTCTCTGTATTACCACCCACTGACAGACAGCTTTTGGAATGTCCAAAGCACACCCCTGGTCACATGGTAAGTCCAACAGTCACTGCCCCCCAGTTCATTGATTAAAACACAATTGTATGCATATAGTGTTTTGTTTAATCTTACTTACTGAAATATGAAAAGAATTTAGTATGTCACAATACTAATATGTCAGCATTTTATAGTACCCTATTGCTTGATAGTTTAGCTGCATTTCAAATTATATCTCAAGACCCCTATTGCTGGGGTCCATACATTAGAATATGAGCAACTTCGAGGAAAAACCAATCTCGATGATCAAAGTCATAAATGTAACACCGTGAGTTGAGAGTTCTGATGTCACAGGTGCAACAGGAACTGTCACAGGCCTCTTTGATACGGCTATGTCTATTTGGAATAAAGTGGACATTGCTGCCATCAGAGCTCATTCTGCCAAATTTTCAACTGGTTTGGTTAACAATATACTACCCACATTATTGCATGGTGTGGATGGCCTTAGTCAGGAAGAAAGATACACTGTATACAACATGCATGACATTCCTAAGGCATTTACAGACTCTAAAGACAAGATTAACGCACTCATTGCACAGAACAACAAGGAAGCAGATAAACAATACATTGCTACAGAAATCCTCTCTGCCTATGGCTCAGCACATTATCACTACTGTAAACAATCTCTTCCATGATCTAGAATCTGGAAGAATTCCTGATATCATACATGATGGACTATTTCAAATGGTATTGTCACGATGTAAAACTCTAGCTGTATTGCTATGCATGCACAATCTCTAACCATTCCTCTTTCTACAGCTAGGAACCTAGGGTTTGTGACCAGGCACCTAACACTGGTCCTTGTTTCACTGCTAAGAAATGTTCCATAAGAGATACGATGTTTGTTTCTTTTACTGTCTCTTTACCACGTTTTGATCCCACTACAGCCTTGTTTGACAAGCTTGCACTGGTACATTCTATTAGGCACTTGGACAAAGACATCTACAGAGAACTGCTGGATCTACCACCTCTACTGGTTTTCCATCCTTTCCTGGACGCCTGGGTGGCTCCGCACATGGACTGCTGTGTGAAGAAGCAATACATTTACTTGTGCCGATGTGATGTATTTGATGTTATTCAACCTGTTTGTGGTTATTCTCCAGATAGCATTGATTGGACTTTTACCATGGATGATGACATCACCAATAATGGCACGAATTACTCGGATTCTACTTTGGCTCCAGATAAGCTCTATCAATCATATCGTGAGGAGGTTCATCACCTGTCAACACGGATTTTGAAGACAGCCTACACCTGCCCAGTACAGTTGCAAAAGTGGAGACTCCTCACTGTTCATTCTCAGTACATTTCTAATGGGGAGTACTGTGTGGTAACTAACTTTAAAAGCTATACTTATGGATCTGTGAAATGTGTTATTGATAATCCCAATTTTTGTTTTGTCCCCCTCCAGAAAACCGTCATTGGACATACCATTATAACCCCCGTCCCCCTTATGGATGCAGACATCATTGATGGTAACCCCGATTATCTGCTCACACTTTCTGAATATTTACCATATTTTAATGTACACACAGACCCACTTACACTTACATTAAAATCACTTTTAGACAGGAAAGACACACACCTCATCCACATCAGCAATAATATGACCAAGGCCAATGAAGCTATCCTTTCGTTAATTAATGATGGTGACATGAATGATGCATTGACTAACACCTGGTTAGAAATTACTTTGATGGTTTTGTTATTATACAAGCATTTTTGATATTTGTCTTAATTATCATGCTATGCTGCCTACAGTGCACACTGCGCCAACACCGTAAGCAGCTTGTGTTCCTTTGCAAAGCTTGCACATCGGGTTTGTAAATCACCACTGCTCCCTGACCTTTCCCTAGATTTGCCTGTGTTGCCCTTTGGAAGCAAACAAGGGGAATGTTGAAATGAGGTCCCTGCAACTCTTATTAGTACCCTCAGAGGCACACTCATAGACAGTGCTGGTTGTTAGGCATATGTTATACTAACATAGCTAAGGGCATCTACCATGTCAAGAGTAGATGTCAGGATATGTATGCATATTGTTGTAATACACTTTGCTTACTAATATATATATATATATATATATTCTTCTATGTATTTTCTATGTATTTCTTACTTGTAAGATGCCAAGACACCTGTGTCCTTGGAATAATCAATATATGTAAGTTGGCATTGCCACCTTTTGGTGATTCGTACTACTACATAGAAACATAGAAACATAGACTTTGATGGCAAATAAGGACTGCTTGGCCCATCTAGTCTGCCCATTTCCCTACCTACAGGATAGGCCACAGATTCTAGTTAACCAATAGCCTATTTCTTCCTACCCTCCACAAGAATATCCTTATGTCTTCTTGAATTCTCCCACAGTTTTAGACCTCACAACCTCCTCAGGAAGGCTGTTCCATGCATCCACTACCCTCTCTGTGAAATAATACTTCCTCACATTGCCCCTGAACCGCCCTCCTTCTATCTTTAAATTGTGTCCCCTTGTTCTTGCAAGTCCCCTTTGCTGAAGGATGCTACCCTCTTGGACTTTGTTGATTCCACTGAGGTACTTAAAAGTTTCTATCATGTCCCCCCTCTCCCTTCTTTCCTCTAGGGTATACATATTAAGCTCCTTTAGTCTATCCTCATATGGCTTCTCTTGCAGACCCTGCACCATTTTAGTTGCCCTCCTCTGGACTACCTCTATCCTGTCTATGTCCTTGCAGAGATGGGGTCTCCAGAACTGGACACAGTACTCCAGATGGGGTCTCAGCAATTGTCTGTACAGAGGGATAACAACTTCCTGTTTTCTGCTGCTGATACCTCTCCCTATACATCCCAGTATACCCCCAGCCCTCCCTACTGCCTTCTCACATTGCTTGCTAACCTTAAGGTCATCTGATATGATTACCCCAGGTCCCTTTCCTTTTTTGTTGTTGTTACTACCTGTTACTACACTGAGTTATGTAAGACTCTGTATAAGAACTCTTTTGTTTCACAAACTGATGACTACTAAAAAAGTGTATAATGTTATCTTGGACCATGGAGCCTCCTCAAATTTAGCCAATAGTGCTCATCCCTGTAAATAGAAATGTTTCTATCTTACAGTAACCATAGTAATTATCATACGTGTATAATGGGATACACAAGTCTTGTACCTCGGAGATCCCAAGAGACACAAGGAAATCTTGAGGTATAGGGAACGCTTAGCACTGGCTCCCAGTTTATATTGGTAAGAACTGCTTAGGACAACATTGATTTTATCCTTTTTGGTAGTAATAAACAAGTTTATTACTCTTATGCAACATGTCTGTAGTTACTTGCATTCCAAATATTGCCAAGAACCTGAAAGTGAGGTTTAGACCTTCTGACAACCCCGTCCAGTCACACTGGCTTTTCTATTTTTAATTGTGCTAGTTCCTTGAGAACTTTCTCCTCTGCAGTGTCCACCTCCATTCCTTTAATGCTTTTGACAGTTATCTTTGTCCCGTCACCTGCATCTTTCTCCGTAAATACTGAACAAAAGTAATGGCTCAATATCTTCTCTTTTTTCGGTCCTCTTCTTCCCACCCCCTTCCCCTTCCCCTGTTAACCTCATTAACCCTCTTTTGTGTCTCTTTCCTTGCTTTTATATTTAAATAATGTTTTATCCCTTTTTTTACTGATTGGACAATATTCTCCTATGTTTGTGCCTTTGTGTTCCTAACTGCTCAACCTTCTACTCTTTGCTTCTCCCAGTATCTCTCTCTATCCTCCTCCTTCTGTGTCCTCTTGTACCTTATAAAGGCTAGTTTTTTTGTGCTTACTTTCTCCACTGCTGTTCTACAGAACCATAGCAGTCTCTCTTTTCTGTTGCACTTGTTAACCTGCCTGACACAGAGATTTGTTTCCTATTCTGTGCCCCCCTTTATTTTTGCCCATTGTTCTTCGACCCCCCCCCCAAGTTTCCCTATTTCTGCTAGGGTGTCCCTGAGGCAATCTCCCATTTTATTAAAATTGTCCTCCTGAAGTCCCAGTGCCTCATCTTAGTGCAGCTTGATTCTGATCCATTTCTTATATTTTGCCACACCATACAGTGATCACTGTTCCCCATGTGGTCACCCACTGTGACATTTGCAACACTGTCACCATTTGTCAGTACCAGGTCAAGTTTTGCACCCCCATGAGTGGGTTCCTTAACTAGTTGCCTGAGGAATGCCCCTTGTAGGCAGTACAGACTATCTCTACATCTGACTGTTGCCACAGCTGGTAGGGTCCAATTCAAGTTTGTAGATTGAAGTCCACTACAAGCAACATCTCCCCTTTGATTTCCATCCACTGGATTGCTTCCATCATATCTTTATCCACCTCTCTCTCTGTGCTGAAGGTCTGTAGATCACTCCTATGCAAATAGCCCCCCCATGTTTCCCGGGTGACCCACAGCATCTCAGTTCCTCCCTGCTCATCCTGTATTTCCATGGCTTTTTATGTTGTTCCTAACATAAATAGCCACTCCTCCCCCTGTTTTACCTACCCTGATTTATTTCTGAACAAATTATACCATGGTATGGCAAACATCCTAGTTCTGGTTTTCATTGTACCAGGACTCAGTAATTGCTATTATGTCCAGGTCCACATCTGTCATGGTGGCCTCTAGGTCTGCAATCTTATTGCCCAGACTTCGAGCATTTGCGCACATAGTTCTCCAGATTGTCTCACCACCCCCGCATTTCCCAGTTGTCCTTCCTTATTTCTTCCACTATTTTTTTATACTATCTCTTTTTCCTTTTATCCCTTGAATTTCTTTGTTATTTGGTTCCTTTGGGGATTTTACTCCCTCAAGATTCCCATTGCTGACTTTGTGAGCCTGTGGGGGGTATAGTTTATGTTTCCCTGCCTTAGTCCATCTCCCCCCTTGGCTAGTTTAAATGCTCTCCAATGTAGCATTTAAACCATTCACTGAGGACCATGGTTCCCCTCCTGGATGGATGCAAGCCATTGCGCCAGTACAGGCTCTTATCCATCCAGGTGGGGCCCCAGTCCCCAATGAAGCCAAAACTTTCCTCTCTATACCATTCCTTTAATAATGCATTGAACATCCTGTGGTGAAGAATTCTACCCCCCCATTGTAGACAGGTGGCACCTCCAAGAAGGTCACAGATCATGCTACTTGCCTAAGACCCCTCCCCAGTTCCTTAAACTCCTCCTGACCTATTGCTGGCTCATCTCAAGCAAGGTAATTTGTCCCCAGATAGACAATGACATCCAGCTTTCCCTCCCTTCCTACTGCCCCAGTGAACCTTTGGATCATCTGTCTATCCCTGTGAGCTGTGGTGCTATGAAAGCACCTAACCTCCCTCCCTCTCCTCATCCTTACCTACTCACAGCAGTATCCCCCTGAATATGCAGTTCCCCACCAGGATTCACTTCCTTCTCCTCTGGGGTCCTCTGCCACCCCCCCCCAGAGTCTCTAGTATGAAGGACCTCCACATCCACCCCAATTATTACTTCAGGTGCATCTGTGTGACTTTCCTGCTTGGACAGTGTGGCATAGATGTTTTGTAGTGTTACCACATGGGGGGACTGCCACCCCACATCCACTGCACTGCATCATTTCCAGCATAACTACAGTATGTCCTCCCTTTGTCTGTTTTTCTGTTTTGCCTCATTTAGCCCCTTTTTACCTTTTTCCCAACTATTGCTTGGCCCTAACTCACCACTGCCATGCCTATTTTTGTTTTGTTCACTCTAAACCCTTAATTACTCCTATCTTAGTTATGGTGTTTCACCTATACCCATACTGTTTATATACAGTAACATGCCAGACAATAATAAAGACACTATTTCACCAAGCTGCCCCACAACTTACCCCACCTATATTGTCTCAAAAAAGCCTCTTCAAGTTCTGTCTGTGAGCAAAACACACAGACTCTGCTTTAAGGCAGAACCTGCATGAGTGAGACTTGTTCAGAAAATGAGTTAAAAAAGGCCATGTTAGCTGACCCATGATGGTGACCCCAGTTTGGGAATGACCTCAGGCTGCTATGGGACAGGTGAGATGGAGAGGATTGAGTGTTCTATGGACTGCTCTTCTCTCCTGGGGGAGGCATGCCATTCCCACTGAATGACTGCCACCAGGTGGAGGCCTGGTGGTTGTGCAGGTCAGATGGGTAGCATTGAAGGGAGGATCCTGCAAGACTCTGCAGCGTACATGCACCTCCATGCCAGCACACTGACGCAGGTGTCTCAGCAATGGGGAGGGGAAAACAACATATAAAATATGATACTACACATTGACAAGTATTTTACTTCAGAAAAAATGAAGTGGCGGTTTTTATTATACCAAATTCCAGAAATACGTTATTGTAACTGTGCTAACAGGTCTCCAAAACTCTTAAAAAATATTTTTGAAGTCATCATCATGTACAAAAAAACAGCATCTGAGATGGGTTTTACTGTCTTTTAAAATGAAGAGATGTGTGTCTATAGCAACCATTTTAAAGTCCTTGGCATATTATAGCCTATAAATTTCATCAGTTTGTTTAGTAACTATGACTTACTTATAAGTTCAAGTTTGTGCCTGGGGTCAACTAATTAGACTGTATAGTAAATAAGTAAAATTAGGTACTGTCTACTATGTTCAAGTGGTGTAAAAATACTCAGTTATAATAACAGCTGGAAACCTGGCTCTTTGATGACACTGCCCATTGTTACTGGAAGTTGTAGGTAAGAGAATTAAAAAGCCTTAGAATCAGCCTTGTCTCACTCCAAGGAAAAGAGAACTATTGATATTGTGATGTGATGTGGGAGACTCACTGTGAGCCTTTCCTTCCTGAGCATTTGCTTTTTGATAAATATGTTAATACAGTATAATATGTACATATGGAAGTTTTACGATGTACAAATTGGACCACCCATCCAATATTTTTTTTTTCTCAAGTTCAAAATATGGATTGGTTTGTACTGTTGAAAATGTTTTCAAGCCCTAGTGAATAAATGACAGCCCCCCAGAAAATAACACAGCTGTTTATGGATGCAATGTAGTACAGTGGTTACAGCACAGGATAAAAAAACTAGGGGAGCCTGAGTCTGAATACCTCCAGAACCACTCACTCACTGCGAGACCTTGAACAATTTAATCATTCTTGTGCTCCATTCCTTACAGCTGCAAAACTAACTAGAGACAGGATTCCAGTGAAAGTGAAATGATGTATCTCAGCTGTGCAGTCTTGAGTAAATCAATTGTAAAAAAAAAAAACAAGCATTTGTCAATGCTGAATGTTGTTGTGCTGGCATTGGCATTGGTAAACCAAGAGTTAGAGATGCAGAATAGGAATGGCAGTGAAATATTGAAGTGATGCCAATCCCATCTCCACCATGCAGAGAGTGACAGGCATTGGGGTGTGCTTTTGGGTAATCAGCTATAACTATCATGCCATTGTACCTTACTCTACCCTGTAGACACTGACAAGTGTTGTGGTGTGCTTTGGGATTTTTGGGTTTTATACTTACCCCATTCCATAAGTAAATATGTTGAGGTGGTTGCAGTATAGGAGAATGGGGTGAACTTTGTGGGCAAACACTGCAAGGCTCACCACAATGCCTGTCACTGGCTGCAGGGTGGGGGTTGGGGTAGAATGGCTTGAACATTACAGCTGATGATCCCAAGTTACAACCCTGGCACCTGTCAGTCTGTACAGGGAGGGGTGCTACTGTTGGGAACCCTAACACCATAGGCATGCGTTGGTATTTCCACTCCAAATTTTCAATATGGGCCTTTTGTGAGCCCACCTGATGAAGAGTGGCATTATGAGTGTGGTAGTTGAAAGGTGGTTTTGCACAGTGGCTGTGCCATTTGGTGACACAGGGATGAAAACATATTTTTGGCAGGATGTGGAAAATGACAACTGTATTGTTCATGAGGATATGTATAAAAATGTCAACTTTGAAAATCTGGAGTGCAAATATGAAAAATTGGTGAAGTCATGAGCATGTATAGAAACTGCACAACACACATCCATAACCCAATTATTTTTGGGAGTTTGTTAGCCACATTTTCAACATAGGCATTTTAGGACCTTCCCTCATGAACAGGGGTGCTGTGATTTTGTTAATCTGTCCCAAAAGTTGATTCCCCACAGCAACCACGCCATTGTGCGCCACAGGTGCGGAAACACATTTTGGGTAAGCTGTGAAACATGACAGCTGTACTGTTGATAAGGAGGTGTGAAAAAATGCCAGTGCTGAAAATCTGGCATGAAAATATTGCAAATTTGAGAAGTTACAAGTGTGCGAGGAAACTGCTCAACGCACGCTTGTAACACAGTCACTTTATGGACTTTTGGCACCAAATTTTCAACATAGGCATTTTAGTACCTCTGCTCATGAACAGTGTCACCGACATTTTCTCAAACTGTCGTGAAAATGGATTTCACACAGCGACCGCGCTATTCCGCGCCGAACGTGCGAAAACACATTTCCGCCAGGATATGTAAAATGACAGCTGCACTGTTCATAAGGAGATGTGGAAAAGTGCCAATTTTGATAATCTGGAGTGCAAATATTACAAATTCATGAAATTATGAGTGTGCGTGGAAACTGAGAAATGCTCATTCGTAAAACAGCCATTTTTGGGATTTTTTTCACTGAGTTTGCAATATAGGCTTTTTGAGTGCCCCCCCTCCATGGACAGTGGCACTGTTGTTTCATTACTCAGATCCGAAAGATGATTCCATGCATTGACTGCAAAATCACCTTTTGGGACCGAATAATGCCATGACAGTGACACAATTCATGAGAAGGGGTCCCAATAACCCTATATTGAAAATTTGGTGCAAACATTCCAAACAATGCCTGAGATATGCAGCAAAGTTGAAAGTACCCTATTTATGCCATTATACAGCATACCAGCATTTCTTCAGTTCGCGGTCAGCTTTGAAGAGTGCAGTTGTGTTCCCGGTCCACCGAAGATCATCACGCCGGCTCTGGAGGTAAGCATGGGCTGAGGGGGGTGTGTGGGGAGGCAGGGTACACAGAGGGTGGTTGTGGGTTGCTGGAGGGGAGCAGGGAGACCACCAGGGACCATTTTCTTGGTTAAACAATTTCCCCTTTCCTTTCTTCTTTCACAGGGTTTAAAAATTAAAAAACCTTGCGGGAAGGTTTTTATTTTTCAGAGTGATTTAGCAACTGGGGTGGGCTCCAAGCGTGCCACCTAAGTGTTTTAAATTGGGGATGCAGTAGCCAATGGGGGATTGTGCACCTCCATTGGAAAACAATGAAAGTGGGGGGGTCAAGAGCCGAGGGAGATTTGGCACCCCCTTGGCACATAACAAATGGGGGGGTGCATGATGCCAATGGGGAATGAGCTCACACATCAGCATATACATTGTAACTGGGCATGCCAACAGGGGGATTGGGCACCTGGAAGTCAGCATTAGTGCAGGCAGTATGCCGCCATGTTTTTTATTTTTTTTTACACCAGGGCAAGCACGTCGGGAGGTCCGCTGCATATGATGAGCTTTGCTCACATTGCAGCAGACCTTTCTTTTGATGTGATTGCCACATTAGTATGCATGGTGTGGAACCAGCATGCAGGCTGATTGGAGAATGAGGGACACACCTACTGATGCATGCTCTGCATTCATCCAACAGTGACCGGGCCTCCAAATCTGCTACTAGCGCAAGATGTTGGCTGTGCAAGCACACTGACATAAAAATATCTATATCTCTCTATCTATCTCTCTCTATCTCTCTATCTATCTATCTATATACAATAGGTCCCAAGAAGCCATGCTTGGCCAGACTCAATGGACCACTAGACACCAGGGAAACACCTTAGAAATATTGGGATGGCAATAAAAGGGTGAGGGCTACCACTAGACACCGGAGAAATTTCATCAAAATCAATGGGGATGGCCAGGTGAAATAAAAAAAAAAAAGAAATTATTAAGACAATGAAGGATGGTTTTATTATTCTAGTATTCTTCAGAAATGGGGAGGTTTTTGAAGCCATCTTTTTTTTTTTGGCCCCTTGCTTCTCTAACTGGCGACTGTAATATGAGAAAGTAAGGTAAGTGCAGTGCAATGCAATGAATTTTGATGGGATTTTCAACTTTGATGCATAACTTAGCCATTTTTGCACATTTTGTTACCAAATTTTCAGCATGGCCTTTTGAGGACCCCATCTCATGGATACTGTCACTGTAATGTTAAAAATATATCCTGAAAGGCAGTTTCACAGCTACTTGGTGAAATAACCTTTTTGGAATTATTTCAACATTTTCACTGCCTTAGCTTCATGATGTGGGTCAAAAGAAGGCTATGTTGAAAATTTGGGGTCACAATATGTAAAAATGGTGAAGTTATGTTCATGGATTTAAATTTAGTTATGCTGCCTCATAACTTCAGTAATTTGTAATTTTTTCATTCAAAATTTTCGACATAGCCATTTTTGCTTGACCTCATGAATGTGACAGCTGTCATTTTTCAAATCCTGTCCAAATATCTTTTCCCACCTCTGCCGTGGAATTATGTTGTGGTGGTGCAGAATGAAGTTTTGGTGTGAATTTGAAAATTCTCAGCCCAGGGTTCATGACATGGCTCATAACAAAGCTATGTGACAATTTGGTTGCTGTTTTGGCTGCAATGGTTCCATGGCAAAATACATGTATGTATTTCTGCTCTTACCTCCTTGTTTCTTTCATCCGTGGTTCTTTTCTATTGGCAGGGAAAGGGCACACACCACCCCCCTCATATCCTTACAACTTCACACACTACACTTTTATAGGCAGCATAGTCGTGACATTTTCTGTGGCAAAGCAGGAAGGGGTGGATCAGTGGGGTATCCACAAGGTGACCTCATTTACAGGAGCACTAGTAATTTAACTTGTTATAGCAAGTTATACAAAAACAAACAAAACACAAAATCAAACTTTTGCTTTCATTTTCTTCCTTATAATTGCTTTGACCAGGTTATAAACCCAGCAACTTATCTGGAATGGACATCATTACCTGCAGGTACTGCGAAACAATTTTCAGAAGGGCAGTTTTACAGGATTTAGGACACTGTTCTACATTCTGGGCCATTGGAGATCTAAGGGCTCAGCTCCAGGCAGCATGGGCAGAGGATGCACGCCTCAAATTGCATATTCAAGAGGAATTATAAGAACCACCCACCATTTCCCGAACATCCAACAGAAGCACCTCGACCTCAGAGGGTAGTTGGTCAAGGAGGTTGGCAGGTGGTTAGGAGGAGCCAATCGGGTGCCCCATTACTCAGTGCTCTCCAACATATTACCTCCATAAACCATATAAAAACTACAAAGAAGGTATCTGCCTCTATCTCCGAAATCAAACAAAGGGGCAGAGGACACTACAGAGCAGGACACTGCAGCACAGAAGCTAGCACAACAAAACTCACCCAAAACAGGAATCAAAACAAAAAAAGCGTAAAGGAAATCCAAAAAACTTCTGATCTTAGGAGGCTCCATGATTCGGGGAGTTGATACCTATCTCCAGCCTGGGGTAATGGTCAGATGTCTCCCAGGTACATCAGCATGGAGAGACACTGACCGCATTGCTAAAATTATTCAGGAAGCAGGAGAAAACATTGATGTCCTGGTACAAATAGGGACTAATGATCTTGACAGTCGGTCAGTTGTGGAGACCGAGGAACACCTGACCAGACTGGGTGACAAAATATCAACCATTTTGTCCAGCATCTCCTTCTCTGAGATCCCACCAGTCTGGGAGAGGGGGGCAGCTGGACAGAAGGTCAGAGAAGGGGAGATAGATGAGCTAAACATGTGGCTCAAGGGATGGTGCAGGAGAAAGGACACAAATATATAGGGAACTGGCAACAGTTTTGGGATTGAAAGTTCTTTAAATTTGGTGGACTGCATCTGACGAAGGAGGGAGTCAGTGCATTGGGAAAGAAATTTGATGTCTTTGCAGAATATTTAAACTAGCAAATGGGGAGGGGGCACAGCACCTTATACGTCGAATGGGAAGAACATCCCTCCCCCCTCAGCTAGCAGTCAAACAGGAGTTCAGCATGTTTGCAGTTCATTTACATCACCAGGTAAGGAAAAAGGTCTAGCTCCCCATACGATGCACATGGGAAACATCAGACCTCACCCAACAACTAATACACTGAAATCTGGCCAATTGAAAATCATGTACACAAATGCTCACAGTCTGGGAATCAAGATCCCAGACCTGCAGGCAATAATGACAGAGGCTAAACTGGACATAGTAGCAATTATTGAGACATGGGTTACCAGTAACTACACTTGGGAGACTTCAGTACCCGGCTATGTACTGTTCAGAAGAAGCCAAGGTGCAAAAGGGGGGGGGTGGAGTGGCCTTGCATGTCAATGAAAATATCAAAGCTACAGAAATTCAGAATACATGTAAGGAGCCAGAAAAACTGTGGGTCACCCTGGAAACAGGAAATGGGACAGCCATATGAACTGGAGTTGTCTACAGGCCCCCAGACCAGGGAAGAACAGAGACAAATTAGTGTTAGAAGATATAGAAAACATGACAGCTAAAGGAGAGGTTCTGATAATGGGAGACTTCAACATGCCAGATACAGAATGGTCAATACCAGCAGGAACATCTGCCAGAACTAGACACATGGTGGATTCCCTGCAGGGGGAGGGCCTCCACCAATTGGCACAACAACCCTCAAGAGACAGGGCTATCCTACATCTAGTACTGACTAACAGGGAAAGTATCACAGATCTCCAGGTAGAAGGTCACCTGGGGGCCAGTGACTATCACATGGTATGGTTCAATTTGACCACTAGAACTAAATCAACCCATTCCAAGGCAAACATATGGGACTTCAGAGAAGCTGACTTATATAAGATGACCAACAGAGTTCTGCTAGCCCTGGCAAAAAGAAATACAGGTGAGGGGATACAGGCGAAGTGGGCAAGTATTAAGGATACAATAATTGAAGCAACATTGTGTTAGAGAGAAAAGGAAGTGCAAAAGAAGAAGGAAACCACTTTGATTCTCAAAAACAGTAGCAAAAAAGGTCAGAGCCAAAAGGCTGGCCTTCAGGAAATATAAGGGAACACAGTGGGATGAAGACAGGGAGGCATACCAAACTAAGGGAAGCAGGGAAAGCAGAAAGGCAGGCAAAGGCCCAAACCGAGGAAACACTAGCACAAACAGTAAAAGAAGGTGACAAAACTTTCTATAGACACATTAGTGAAAGGAGAAAGTCCAGAGGGGGTATTGCTAAGCTAAAAGGAGATAAGGGTGTGTGTGAGGAGAAGAACCATGTAAAAACATCTATCCTAAATAGATACTTCTGCTCAGTATTTACTGAAGAGAGGGTAAGGCAGGGCCCACAGCTCAGCACCATGGACACAGACGTGATGGAGGTGTGCACTAGTCCCTTCACAATAGAAAGGGACCAATAAGAGCTCAATAAGCTCAGGGTGGACAAGGCAATGGGACCTGATGGCATACATCCCAGGGTACTAAAGGAGCTAAGGGTGGAACTAGCAGAACCATTATAAGAACTATTTAGTTAGTCTCTGAGCACAGAAGAGGTCCCAGAAGATTGGAGAAGGGCTTGAGTGATCAAATTCCATAAGAGTGGTAGCAGGGAGGAGGCAGGGAATTATAGACCAGTCAGTCTTACCTCAGTAGTGGGCAAGATTATGGAGGCACTCTGTAAGGAAAGGATAGTGCAACACCTGGAATCCATAGGAGCACAGGATCCAAGACAGCATGGGTTTACAAAAGGAAGGTACCGCCAAACTTTTCTCATAGATTTCTTTGACTGGGTAACCAGAGTGGTGGACCAAGGGGGAGCAGTTGATGTTGCCTACCTTGACTTCAGCAAAGCTTTCAAAACTGTTCCACACAGAAGATTGATTAATAAACTGGGTAGGCTTGGGGTGGGTCAGAAGTTGGTCAGCTGGATGACAAACTGGTTGATGGTCAGAAAACCGAGAGTGGTGGTAAACAGTATACAGTCAGAAGAGATGCAAGTCAAAAGTGGGGTATCTCAAGGATCAGTCCTGGGGCCAGTCTTCTTCAATATCTTCATCAGTGACATTGCAGATGGGTTGTAGTGTAAGGTTTGTCTGTTTGTAGATGACACCAAGATCTGCAACAGAGTAGATGATCCAGATGGGGTCAGCAGAATGAGGAGAGATCTGGATAAACTAGCAAAATGGTTGGAAGAGTGGCAACTGGGGTTTAATGCAAAAAAGTGCAAGATCATGCATATAGGGAAGAGAAACCCCTGAAGCCAACTATAGGCTGAAAGGGGAGTTGCTGGCAGTAACAAGGGAAGAAAGAGACTTGGGCATCATCATCATCGATGACCTGAAATCATCCAAGCAGACCATTGAAGCAGTAGGTAAGGCTAGGTGGATGTTGGGGAGTATTAGTAGGGGTATCACAAGTCAGAAGAGGGAGGTAATAATCCATCTTTACAAGACACTGGTTAGGCCCCATCTGGAGTACTGTGTGCAGTACTGAAGGCCACACCTTCACAAGGACATTAACCACATTGAGGCAGTCCAGAGAAGGTCAACCAAAATGGTGCAGGGACTGCATCAAAAAACATATGAGGACAGAGTAACAGAGCTCAATATGAATACCCTAGAGCGAAGGAGGAGAGAGGTGATATGATCGAAACAGTCAAACACTTTAAGGGCATTAACAAGGTGAAAGAGTCTAACTTGTTTCAATATAAGAAAAATAGCAGGACATGAGGACACAGCATGAGATTAGAGGGAGACTAATTAAGGGGTAATGTGAGGAAGTTATTTTCACATAAAGGGTGGTGGACGTATGGAACAGATTACCTCAGGAAGTGGTGGATATGAATACAGTGTAGGGCTTCAAACAGGCATGGGATAGGCATAAGGGAGCAATACAGATGAGTATGAATAGATAGGCCATTGACAGAGAAAAGGCCGATGGCACATTTATAAGGTAGAAAAAGAAATGGGCAAACTAGATGGGTCTTGTGGTCCTTATCTGCCATCAACTTCTATGTTTCTATCTTTGGAAGGATGGGACCGCAGGACCCGGAGTGCCCTTTACTCTCACAGGGAAATAAAGATACGATTACACTATCTCAAAAATTATGGATTGATGGATGGAAGCAAAGGTCCCAGAGGGACCTATTCTCCCACAGGCAAATAAGAATATGATTATACTATCTCAAAAGATAAGGAAATTCTTTGAAAAAACTTTTTTTTAATGCACTAGCTTGAGTTGAAGCCACAAAAGTAGGGAAATGCTGCATTAGGTTTCCAACCCTAACACCCCAGCCCCACCATGCAGGCAGCAACAGGTGTGCTAGTGTGCTCTCAGTTGTGAACCCTACCACTTACCCCATTCTTATGTACTGTAGTCATCTCAGCTTATTTATTCATGAATGGGGTGAGAGTTTTGGCTGACAACCCAAAGGCATGCCCACCCCCATGACTTTTACTGCTTGCATGGTGGGGCTGGGGTGTTAGGGTTGGAAACCCTAATGCCACATTTCCCTGCTTTTGTGGCTTTAACCCTAACTAGTGCATTAATGACATTTTTTTGTAAAGCATATATTTAAATATTATGTTCTACATTTTGTACACTGACTGTGATCTTTGAAATCTAGTTTATATATTGTATATGGCAAATGATTTGCAGGTAGACTGAGTGTAAACTGGTAGCTCAAAAGCAGATACAGAGATGCAATAAGCATCTGATTGTGGATTAGTCACAACAATGTAACCACATTGCTGTTGAAATGAAAAACAAAACATTTGTCAAACTATCACAAGGATCACAGGGTTGCTCCTACAGAGCTGGGCATTCAAGGTTTAGATTTTATTTTTTTTGTGTGTGTTATCATAGTACAAATGGAGTTTTTATTCTGTGTGTTTGACAGAGCGACATGAAGAGAAAATTCATTCCTGTAAGGTCTTTATTTTTGTTCATTTGTGAAAAAAAAACCTCCTTGTTTTTCCAATATAGCTGTACCCTGTTTCTTCTCAGTGATGCAACTTACTCATTTTGAGACTCCTTCACTTTTCTACTGTTGCAATGATGATGGGGATGGTGAATATGTAGCAAGGACATCATTTAATGTTTCTGCCTGTCACTTGCCCTGTCAAACGATCTCCTGTGAGACCATCCATGCTGAAGTTCTGGTGGAACAAGATGTCTTGCAGCAGACAGCACAACACTAAAGAAGCACAAGTGTGACAGTGAAGCTCTGACTGCAGCCAGGCAGACCCTTTTGCATTCATCCAGAGTGTGAGAACAGAGTGATGTACTGTAACCCTTGAAAGGCTGGAACACATGGTATGAAGTTCCTGGTTGTTCTTAGGGGGATAATGCAAAATGCTGATGATATATAGATGATTTTACAGTGTTTAAAATTGGAGTTATCACTTGTTAGGGGCAGAGGGGAAAGTGCTCTTCAAGACAGTAACAAAAAAAACATACTGTACTTACACTCGTTCAGCACAGAAAACACATTATTTATGGGCACATTCTTTATGGTCTCCTGTTGAGCTTAGGAAATGCTGGGATGGGGTATTAAAGCTTTGCTGAGAATAAGTGGGTGAACCCCTGTAACCTGAGCACACCAACATGTAATAAACTGTAGAATGAAAGTGCTGTACTGTTCAGACCAAATATTACAAGAAAATAATGTGGTGGGGAGGGGGAGAAGAAGGAAACACATTTTAGTAAATGGGTATGGGGGTTTCGGGCAGATTTGAAGGAAGCTGTGCTTTGATTCTACTCCTTCATTACAAGACAGATGTGCTGCATTAGGAATTCCAGTCAGGACCCTTCTGCAGATTATTTAAATGCTTGTTTCCTGTCTTTGGGAGCACTTTTACAGAAAGTAAATATAAGTTTATATAGAAGAATAGTTTACTACTGAGTGTCTGGTATTGTAGGGGAAAAATATATTTTGAGGATATAATTATAAGAACATGTTTTGGAAAATTAAAATGTTGTCCATCTGATTAATAACATTATTTATTGGGATGAGCTCTGATAGTCTGACTTATCCACAACCTGCAGATTCTATGCACTATGTGAAATTTTCACATCTTGTATATAATAGAAAAATTACTGCAGAAGGTTGTGGTGTTTCATTGTTAGGATGGAAAAGAGGTATAGCCCCACAAATAATGAGTAATATGTTGGAAACACAATTGATTAAGTGGATACAGCTGATTAGAAATGCTGATTTTGCTGGTACGAACATTTTAGAAAAAGGACATGGTGGGGTAAGACGGGACTATGCACATTGGACTGGGTAGTTGGTTAAATTATTTAAAGTAAGTATGATTATGAACTTGATTGTCTGTGGAGATATACATCCAAATCCTTGGCCTATTGTTAAAGGAAATAATACATCTCAATTATTAGAACAGAAAGGATTAATCATGGTTCATATAAATATGTGTAGTTTGATCCAAGAAATTTTCACATTTTCAAGAATGGGTTATATGCTATATACCAGATATTATATTTGTTACAGAATCATGGTTAACACAAAAAATACAAGAGCAAGAGATAGCTTTGGAAGGTTATAACCTGTGGAGATAGGATAGGACTAAGTGAGGTGGGGGGAATAATATATGCCCTGGAAAATTTAGAAATATCTAGAATAGATTGCATAGGAAACTGGGAGGAAAGCTTTGAACTTGAAAATCCCATATGTGAAACCACTTCTATTAGTGGGAGCTTATCATCCCCCAAGAAGGGTGATCATATATTTGCCCATTCGACAGCTTTCCTGGAACCCAATTAGGCTACCCATGAAATTTACCTATTAGGTGACTTCAGTGTTGGTTGGAACAAGGTGGAGGAAAACCACGATATAAGAGAGCTTAGTTGCTCATTAGCCGTGACACAATTGATAAAAGAGGTTACTAGATTAAATACTAAATGTCCATCTTCATCTACAATATTAGATTTAATATTTGTCTCACACCCAGATAAAATACTATTGAGTGGAGTGTTACCTGATTCGATGTCTGATCATCAGATTGTTTATTGTATTTGTGCCTGAAATAGATTTAAACAGCAGGCAAGAACAATAAAATATAGATCCTTCAGGGACTTTGATTATGTTCAGTTTATGTTGGATTTGGAGAACCATAATTGGGAAAGATTATTGCTGGTTCCTACAGTGGAAGGTGCTTGGAATTTATTCTATGAGGATTTTATGAAAATTAGTAATAAACATGTTCCAATAAAGTCAAGGTGAATTAAAGTCGAAAATTCTCCCTGGTATAATTCTGATCTCTTTAAACAAAAAAACAGAAAAAACAAACAAAGAGATAAGACCTGGAAAAAAGCAAAGGCAATTAATACACAGCAGGCTTGAAATAATTATAGAATACTTAGGAATAAATATCCTAAGGCTGTAAAAGATGCTAGGCACTAATATTATAATAGGGAATTATCGGCCTCCTTCAAGGGTAATCAGGGGGAATTTTGGAAATTTATGCAAAAAATGCAAAATGTAAAACAGTTTAATTTGCCAGAAAAATTTAGTATGAATCAAAATGACATCCCTTTAGGACCTATAGTGGCAAATGAATTTAATAAATATTTTATTACCATGGGTACTCAAGCCCATCTTAAAACAAAGGGGGAAACAAGTCAACTAGCTCAAGTAGAAAATCAATGTGATTCAAATCAGTTGGGACAGGTGATCTCTCCTCAACAAGAAGAGGGATTTGTCTTTTCTGACCTGAGGATAGATGAGGTACAAGAAGCTTTGTTGAAATTAAATGTAAATAAGGCAATAGGCCTTGATGGTATGCCAACAGTATTATTAAAGTATGCGGCACCAGTAACTGCTTGCCCATTAACTTTTATATTTAATTTGTCGTTGACACAGATGGACATTCCTGTGTTATGGAAAACAGCAAAAGTGGAACCTATTTATAAATCGGGTATAAGAGCATTAATTGAAAATTGTAGACCCATTTCTTTGATTCCAGTTATTGCAAATGTATTTGAGATACTGTTGGCAAATCAGATACAAGGCTTCCTGGGGGGTAATAAGGTCATAAATTCATTTCAGTCTGGTTTTAGACCATTACACAGTACAATGACAGCTCTTATAAAAGTTACGGGAGATATCATTGAGGCTTTGGACAGGGGGATGTCTATCGGAGTAGTTTTTGTTGAATTATCCAAAGCTTTTGATACTCTGGGCCATGACACCCTCCTGTCTAACCTCAGGGATATTGCTTTGTCAAGTTTAGTAGTACAATGGTTTCAGCAATATCTTACAGGGAGACAGCAGACGATATCTTAATGGGATTGGAACTCTGATATGGGAACCATGGTTTCAGGTGTCCTGCAGGGTTCCACATTGTGACCTATATTGTATAACTTTTATATGAATAAAATAAATATTCCAGATAGTAGGTCAAATACCATCTATACACGGACGACACCGTTATATATTTAGGGGTTCCTCGGTAACTAGTATACAACCTCCACTGAAGATAGCATTTGATGAGCTACAAAAGTTTCTGATTGAATCAAAATTAGTTTTAAATGCTAAAAAATCACAAGTGATTTATTTCTGGAGGCAGAGGAATAAGAGCCCCTTGAATACTTCTCTACAAATAAAAACATTTGATAATAATTTGCTGGAAAAAGTACACACCTATAAGTATTTAGGGATGCATCTAGATTCAGCCTTAAAATGGGATATACATATGGAATCAGTAATAAAGAATGTGGGGAGATGTCTGGGCATTTTGTATAAGAATAAGAGTTGTTTGACAGAGACTACAAAAAGGAGTTTGGCACAATTATTGGTTATGCCTATAACTGACTATGGGGATATAGTGTACCAAGGTGCTTCTGTTGGGAGCTTGGCTAAGCTTGATGGTACTGTATATATCACAAGCTGGCCAGATTTATTTTGGGTGCTCCAAAAAGAACACATAGGTTGGAATTATATGACAGGTTACAATGGGTAAGGCTAACAGAAAGACAATCTCTTCATATGGTTCACTTTATGATAAAATGTTTAAGACAACTTGTTCCTGATTATATCTCTGATTATTTTAAGGTTAGGCCTGTTAAATCTGGTCTTCAGACTGAGTGAGGTATGGAGTATAAATTCCCGAATTTAAAAACAGTGCTAGGTAGGAAACATGCATTATACAGTAGCCCTCAAGTTTGGAACCTGTTACCCCTACCCCATAGGAGTAAGAAAATGTGTGCTAGTGCAATAAAAAAATGTACACTTACTGAAACACAAGTAAGAACAGCTATAGAATTTAGTTAATGTGTTGATTGACTGTGAAATGAATGTTTAATTTAGGTATGTTTTGTATTGTATGATGATGTATATGATGTGTTTATTGTTTGTCTTTGCGATTATAATTATTTTATGTAACTGATCATTTTATATCGTCTGATGTTTGTGACTATTTTATGTAACTGATTGCTGTTTTGCACAAGGACCTCACTGGAAATGAACTAGTATCAGCTGAGTATTCCTATTCAGCTTTGAATAAAAACTAAAATGAAATGAAAAATGAATACATCAACATAGCATCATGACGCAATGCAGCCATAAAAAAAATTGGTAATTGGGCTTCGGCTGAATTAATCTCGTACTCGGTATAGTTGGTAGGTAATTTGGATTGGGTACACACCTCTATTATTTAGGAAAAATGTAGTTTCTCTTTAACCCTTATAATGTGGTAAGCAATAGGCATATAAATGAATATGTCAAGAATCTAAATATGTTCCAGACATAGTCAGAAATCAAAGGGTTAGGAAAGCACCCTGCTTCCTGAACTCTGCAACTACAGCACAGCTTCACCATTTATTGGTTTCACTGTCTGTTTAATGAACATGAAAATTGGCAGTTTATGCCTGGACTGAAATAAAAAAGGTTTACATTCTCTGTGTCACCATTGCTCAGTTAATTCTGCATTTTGTTATCAACATTTACCATCTAACAGATTCTTGGTAACTCCATAATCAGATTAGAAACATAGTATTTAATAAGTCTTGCAGATAACACTAGGTTTCAATAGTAATAACAAAACACTTAAAATAAAATTGAACTCACTTCTGTAATCATCTCCCCCCAACAGCTACTTGACAGGCACATTAATAGGAAGACAGTCTATGCCTCCAGGCAATGTATTGCAAGCACTTGGATATGAGTACTTTGTTCCAGTGGCAGCGACTGCATGGTGCTCTTACCAGAAAATTGAACTATTAATTAAAGTAAGCAAGGAAACGAAAGAAGAATGTGATTTTATATAGTGCCTCTCATACAAACTATACTGAAGAAGAACTTTATGATCCAGAAGAGGGAGGAGGAGAGAGAGAGAGAGAGAGAGAGAGAGAGAGAGAGAGAGAGAGAGAGAGAGAGAAAGTATGCTGCTGCATTGTCCAGCACACAGGAATATCCAGAGAGCACACGAATACATAAAGATTACAGAGAGGCAAAGCACACTGAGGAGAAGTGATTTGCTCAAGGTCTCAAGAATAATAGCTCTGCAGTCTAACCAAGGCCAAACTACCTTCCTGTCAATAAATTGACATTTAAAAAAACATTGAAAACTTAAAACAGCAGTTCATGTTACAACTAACAAACAAAAAATATATATATCGTCTACTGTAACTCCACTGTAGGTTGAACTTTTTATCTTCTCTTGGAAGAGCCCTTATTCATATTTTAAGTCTACATTTAATGTATTTCAGATAGGGCTGGCCCGTCGGTGCAGTGGTAGAGCTACTGCTTGTCGTGCAAGTGACCTGGCTTTGGTAGCGAGCCTGGATCGCTGGAGGGCCAGCCAGGAGGAGAAGGATTGAGCACCCTCAGGGCTTCTCTCTTTCTCTGGGGAGGGTGAGTTGCAGTCTTCGCTGATATGCTGCCACCTGGGTGACCACAAGTGGAGGTGTAGCAGAAGACACAGCAGCATAGGGAGGGGAGGATGACAGCCAAGGGCCTGGAGCAAAGGCACATCTCTGAGCACCCTCCTCTTGTTGGCTCTCCTCAAGTGCCAATGCCTGCAGGGGGTGGGACCAAGTAAAGACCCCATGTCTGTGCCAGGAGATGGGCCTCAGTGCGGGTGACCGTGGAGGATCCAGGGATCAGCTCCGGGTGTCCGCTTCCCTCTGAGGTCTTGGAGGGGATTAGGGAAGTCCCTTATTCTCCACCCAGGATGTCATCTGGGGGCTGTAGATTGTTTCAGGCAGTGGAGCACTCCATAGGGGCTGTAGTTCTCAGTCCTACCTGCACAGCCTGTGTCAATGCATTGGGAACCCTGATGGAAGTTGTAGACATGGCAAAGAAAAGAGGGGCATAAACAGTTAAGTAAAACAAAAATGTATATTATATAGCAAATAATTAAAAATGACTGCAATAGAGTCTCCACCAATATTCCCATCTATATTTGATTACCCACTGTTTAACATTACATTTCTCATGATTAAGAAGAACATGAAACATAAACTGTTTCCACAACTTATGAGACACAGAGGACATAAGAACTAACTTCAGGTCACAAAATTAAAACTCTAACATGGCTGACATAAACTGACATATGGCACCATATAAATGGATTTAGAACCAACAACAAAAAAATAACAACAGAGATCAACATCAGAGGTTTTAAAGATTACATTATAGTGTTAGTAAACATTGTTTTTTACAGTGCTGTCCTGCTGTCACAGAGATAACGCTACCACTTGCAGTGTTGATGACTGAGGTTCAAGAGAGAATTTGATGCTCTCAATGTTTGCTTGTTATTTTGACTGTAATGTTTTATGCAGCAAAGATTATACCCACCCCCCCAACAGCCCTAGGCTATAACATAGACCTCTTAGGTATCTTGTCTCTTTACCTAGTCTATGCATTTGCCAGTTTTGGGGGGGTTCCCCCTTCATAAGCCATGTTATGTCTTTTGCCATCTTTTGATATGTAGCCTTGCCTAACTGAAAACTGGCTGTACTTTTACACTTAATCCTTTTCTGCCAGCATATAAGTAGCTTGTACCTTTGCTGTATATGCACTTATGTGGAAAACTCAATGAAGGTTATTAACTGAAAAAAAAGTGAATTTGAGCTGTCAGAGAGGAAGCCAGGGGGAGGAGGATCGAGCATCTGACAGGTTGTTCTTCTCCTCTGGAGAGGAGAATGGCACAGAGCCTGTGTTAGCCTGGCCCCTAGTGAAGCCTGGGGTGAAGTGCATTGGGATCTGTCAACAGGGTAAGGAATGTCAAGAAGTCTGATGTACCACACACGAGTGTTCATTGTGCTGTCATTGACTCCACTGCAAGCCAATACTTGTGGTAGGCACAGAAATTAATGGAAAAACCCTGGTCGGCAGGATTACTTTCAAAACCTGCAGGCTCAGCTGTTAGAAGCTGCTGCAGAACTGGATCCATTTTGCAGTGGGGATGAGGGAGCACAACAGCCCCTGCTGGGGGGTAAGTCCTGGAGGAACATTCTAGCAGGTAAGATCTAAAGTTGTCAGGGTGACAGGGCTGTGGTGATCAGCACAAAGGGACCACCAAATGATCAGCTGGCAGTATAGCCTAGAGGTTTTTATTTTATTTTTTTTTTATTTTATTGAAATCTAGGATTGCAAATACCTTTGAGCAGGAACTGCTCATTTACAAAGATTCCACATCGAAGGAATGGGGGAAGGGGGTATACATACATACAAAGGTCAACATAAAAATACATAGTTACACAATAAAAAGAAATAAGAGACTGAGGCTCAGGAAATTCCAGTAATTCAAAATGTGCCAAATGTTAGGTAGCATGACATACCAGCCAAGGCCAATCTTAGAAATAAGCACTGCAGGTGAGAGGGAAGGGGGTATGCAGGCAGGAAGGCCATTGTTGGAGGGTAGAGGGTGAGGGTAAGAGCTCTAAAGGGGAGGGAGGGAGGGATAAAAGTCAGGAAATGCCTGGGGGGGGGGAAGGGAGAGGGGGCAAGGGGGTTAAAGGTTAAAGTAATGAGCTGTGAAAGAGCTTGGTACATCCAGCAGACCAGACCTTGGGTGGTTTCTCACAACCTCCACTTGCATACTGTGTGACTCTGAGCAAGTGACTTAACCACCCAATGCTCCCAGGTCACCTCTCAAAACAGGCACTTGTGACTAGTGGTCCTTACCTGGTTACCAAAGACTAAAATAAAAAGAAAATCGGGATAAACAGCAGTAACTTAAAAAAAATGTTTTTACAATGAACTGCTGCTTTAACTCAAATTTATTTAACAATTTAAAATAGATTTTACCAGGTGTGCAAACAGAGCCCAGGAAGCTCATTTCCATTTGAAACCTCTTGGGTGGGGAAGGAAGCATAGCAAGCATAGAGAATCCATACAGTCATATATAATATATAAATTATAGGGACACAGTCACGCCCCTATAGTTAGGGCTGAGTACACAGTTCAATGTTAAACCTCAGTGTTTGCACTTTACTAACTTGGCAACCATTTGTTGGATTTGCATGAAATTTTGCATAAGCAGGCTTGCATTAAAGATCGCTGGATGTACTAAGTTTCTTTCAGGTTGAATGTGAGGATTCTGAGTTCTGGATAGTGCAAAAAGTGAATTTTTCAAATATTTTTGCCATTGGTTTGAATGAGTTTTTAGTCAACTTGTCTAGCACCCAGACAGTTAGGAATTATGACCTGAAATTTTATGGGTAGAAAAGGGCTGGCCAACAGATGCACCTTTTTCTTGTTTGTTAAAAAAATTATTCGTCCGTTCCTAAGTTATTTAATTTTGAAATTTTGAACACTTGGTTCTAAACATGCTCAGTAAGCACTAAAAAAATAGCTGCATGAAACAAAAAATGTTTTTTTTTCATACTGAAATCATCCTTTTTCATGACGGGGTGAAATCATTTTTTATTTGCTGCCATCTTGTTTTCCATTTTCCCAGTAAAAATTCAAATTCAGAAAACCACACAAATGACATTTTGGAAAGCAAACATCAAATGTACACGTACTGTACCTTGCTTATTGTGACCACCTTAGCTGGATTCTGCACTTAGCTGTTGGAGAAATGCCCTTCAAGTGGCTTTTTTTTTTACATTATAAATCTTCTTTCATGGCTTGGGATATGAAAAAAGATTATTTTTTATATCACAAGTCATGAAAAAGATCATTTTTCGTAAGGGGAAAATCCTTTCTCCTTTGTTTTACTGGTGTTATCATTAGCCCTAGTGTTGAGATGGTTTTGAAGTTTCCTGGTAGGAAGGTGCTAGGACACATATGTGCCTTTTGATGGTTTGGTTGAAAAATAACAATCCTTTCCAAAGTTACAGTATTTTTTTTTTTGCATTATTTATTTTCCCTCCTCCTGCGTTTGAGTGGCCTCTCCTTCAGGCCTTCTGCCAAGGAACCCCCCCAATCCCCAGTCTGAGCCCACACCTGGTGCCAGCTCCTCAATCCCATATTGCAGCCAACCCAGGGTAGCCCGACGTAACCCATCGTCAGATGGGTTCCCTCCTTCCAGGGGGAAACTGCCTTATTGGCATTCTTTCTCTCAGCCCTGGGTGCTGCTGAGATTGGTCCTGGCTCACCAGAGGGCTCCATGGAGGTGGGGATCCAGGCGGCCATCATCTGGTCATTCAGATACCATTTTTCCAGTTTTTCTCAGTTCCCACATCACGTCGCTCATGCTGTGCCTCCAGTCTCCACTGGGGGCTGCCGCATAGTGAGGCAGTCCCCAATCCCACCCCAGGATAGGAGAGCAGTCCTTCGGATGCTCAATTCTATCCTTCTCTGCCGACCACTGGCATCCCGAGTCCATTCCTGAACCCGGGTCGCCGGCGTGGCTCAAGGTAAGGTGCCAGCGCCTCAGCCCTCTGCACCACCGGCCGGCCCATTACAGCATTTTAAAATTTCAGGTTCTGTGCATGCTCAAATACCACATCAAAATAGCTGTCTGAAACAAAAGACTAATTCTGGATGTCTAGTGGCATCCCCAATCCTGATTACCATCAGTGTTCATATTTTCTGTCTCCCTGGTGTCTAGTGGCTCCCTGACCCTCCATTGCCATCCCCATTCTTATTTTATAGTTCCCTGGTGTCTAGTGAACCCCCACCCTCTGGTCATCATCCCTGAAATTCTTATATCTTTCCCTGGTGTCTAGTGGCACCCCTACCATTCAATCCCCATCCCCTTAATTATTTATATACTTTCCTGGTGCCTAGTGGCACTCTCCACCCTTACATTACTTTCACCATTATTTTAATATACTTCTCTGGTGTCTACTGCCCCCCCCCGATCACCATTGCAGTATATGCCCTGAAAAAAGAAACCCTTCTCTTGACATCTTTTTTTAACTTAAAAATAGTCCCTCCCTATCAGACCCCTATAGCCCAACCTCCAACTAAGCACCCACCAACACTCACCCCACACCTCCCCAAACACCGGTTTAATGTATTTCAATTTTGATGCATAACTTGGCCATTTTGGCAAATTCTGACATAAAAAGTTCAACGTGGCCTTTTGTGGACCCCACCTTATGGACAGTGTCAGTGGAATTTCACAAATGCAGATTGAAAGGCAATTGGTAAAATCACCTTTCATGCAAGATTTGAAATTTTTCACTGCCCTTGTTCATGAGGTTGGTCATTAGGAGGCTATGTTGAAAATGTGGGGTCAGAATATGAAAAGTGTCAAAGTTATGTGTATGCAATTACATTTTGTTACGCTCACTCATAACTATGGTAATTTTAAATATTTTGACCAAAAATTTTCAACATAGGCACATTTTTACACCACCTCATGAACGCGACAAGTGTCATTTTAAAAATCCTGACCAAACTTTCTTTTTGCACCTGTGGTGTGAAATGATGTTGCTGGGCACAGAATCACATTTTGGCAGAGATTTGGAAATTTTCAGTACCAGGTTCATGAAATGGGGTAATGGTAAAAATGTGATTGTGGTTTTGCTAAAATTGTAAGTGCAGGGCTTGGAGGGACATATGATTCCAAAGGTAAATGAGGATGAGATTATACTGTTTCAAAAAGTAATGAAATTTGTTGAAAAAAACTTCATTAATGTACTAGTAAGGGTTAAAGTGACAAAAGTAGGAAAAAACCCTACCCTGCAGGCAGAAACAGTCATGGGGTGTGTCTTGGGGGTTGTCAATCATCAAGGAAGACTCCACCACTGATCTGGCAAGACTCTAGAGACCAAAAACCTAATTTCCTTACTTTTTGAGATACTATAATCATATCCTCATTTCACTGTAGGAGCACAGGACCCTTTGGTTATTGATGCATACATATATGATGGCATGGAAGCACAAGGCTCAAAGGGCATTACGCTTGCATTTGAGCTAAAACAGCAGTCAAATTGTCAGCATAGCCTTATTACCTCACCTCATGAATGCCATGCTAAGAATTTTCAAATCCCTGCCAAAACATCATTCTGCGCCACTGCAATATCATTCTGTGCAAACAGTGAGAAAAAAACACTTTGGCTAGTATTTGAAACAAGCATTTGTCAATGCTGAATGTTTGCTTGCTGGTATTAGCATTAGAAATGCAGGTGTTAAACAGATGCAGAGTAGGAATGGCAGTAAAGTATTGAACTTCACGCCAACCCCACCTCCACCCTGCAGTGACAGACAGGTATTGGGGCATGCATTTGGGTTGTTGCTCCTTTCACCTCACCCTATCCTGCAGACACTGACAAGTGTTGAGGTGTGCCTTGCGGTGTTCATCCAAGGCACAGCTCGATGCCTGTCAGTGGCTGCAGGGTGGGGTGGCTGGGGTTGGAATGGCAATAGTATTACAGTCAGCAATCCAAAGGCACATCCCTGATGCCTGTTCTGTACAGGATCGGATGTTATGGTTAGAAACCGTAAAGCTCCAGGCATGGGTTGTTATTTGAAGTACAAATTTTCAGCATGGGCATTTTGTGGCCCCCCACCTCATGAAAGCATTTGGGACCTCTTCTCATGAACAATGCCACTCTGATTGTGTTAATGTTCCCGAAATTTGAGTTTCCACAGTGACCGAGCCACTGTGCACCAGATGTACGAAAACACAGATCAGGCATCATGTGAAGAATGACAGCTGTACCATTCATGGGGAGGTGTGAAGGGATGGCAATGTTGAAAATCTGTAGTGAAAGTATTAAAAATGCTCAAACTTCTGAGCGTACATGGAAAGTGTGCAATGCATGCATATAACACAGTCATTTAGTGGAATTATTTCACCAAATTTTCAACAAAGGCTTTTGTGACCTCTGCTCATGAACACTGTCACTATGATTTTCTTAATCTGTCCCAGACATTGATTTCCTACTGCAACTTTGCCAGATGTATAAATGCATATTTCGGGCAAGATGTGAAAAATGACAGCTGTACTGTTCATAAGGAGGTCTTAAAAAATGGCAAAGTTGAAAATCTGGAGTGAAAATACTACAAATTTACAGAGTTATGAGGCTGCGTGGAAACTGCATCACACACACTTGTAACACAATCATTTTATGGATATTTGTCACCAAATTTTCAACATAGGCATTTTAGGATCTCTGCTCATGAACAGAGTCACTGTTATTTTACATAAGAACATACTAATCTGCCAGCAGAACACACCAATCAGTTTATGTGAGTCTGCCCAAGTTTGCAGATAGCACCCTAGATTGCAGCTGCCCCAGCCTCCTCCCCCTCAGTTCCTCCCCCACATGTCCCAGCCCCTGCCCCGACTCTTCCTCTTGCTTTATCCCACTCCTCCTTAAAGCTATTGACTGTCCTACATATTACCGCACCCTCTGGTAGTGCATTCCAACTAGACACCACCATCTTAGCGAAGTAGTGCCTCTTCATTTCCCTCTTGAAATGTCCCCCTTTCAGCCTTAATCCATGCCCGCTCATCTCTCTTTCACTCCTCAGTTTAAACACCCCTCGGTGCTTGGTTTAGTTACCCCCTCAGGTATTTGTATGCTTCAAATATGTCCCCCATCCCTCCTCTCCCCCAGTGTGTACATGTTCAAGTCCTTCAGATTAATTTCATAGTTATTTCCTTCCATCCCCTTTAACATTTTTGTTGCTCTCCTTTGTATCCACCTCAGCAAGTTTATATCTCTCCTTAGGTATGGCCTCCAGTATTGCACATAATACTCTAGATGTGGTCTGACCAATGATCTGTAGAGAGGTAGGATCACATCCCTGTGTCTGGATGAGAACCCGCTTGCGATGCACCCCAGCATCCTGTTTGCCTTCGCTGCTGCTCTCATGCAGTGGGCTGTGTTGTTCATGCTCCCAGTTACCAAGACCCTTAGGTCCTTCTCCTCCTCTCTGATCCCCAACCAATAATCCCTCTTCTGGTTCTTAGCCCTGAAGTGCACCACCTTACACTTCTTTGCATTGAATCCTAGCTGCCACTCCACCGACCATGTCTTTAATTTGGTTAGGTTCCCCTGCAGTTTTCCCCATCTGTCCTCTTCATCCACCACCGACCTCAAGTTGGTATAATGTGTGAACAGACTAACCCTGCTCCCCACTCTATGTGCTATATTAGAGATAAATGCCCAAATAGCACCTGGCCCAGCACTGACCCCTGCAGCACCCTGTTTGTCACTGCTCTGGGTGCCGAGAGCTCCCCCACCACCACCACCCTCTGCATCCTCCCCTGTAACCAGTTCTCTGTCCATTTAGTCAGCTTTGTCCCCAGTTCTCTGTCCATTTAGTCAGCTTTGTCCCCACCCCCACTGCCATCAGCATCCCCTCAGTCTGCCATGAGGCACTGTATCAAAGGCCTTACTGAAGTCCAGTACAAGACATGTACCGCATGTCCCCTGTCCAACTCCCTTGTCACCCAGTCACAATACTCTATTAGTTTGGTTTGACAGGACCTCCCTGAGATGAACCCATGTTGCCGCCCATCTTGGAGGCCATTACTGTCTAGGAATGCCACCAGCCTCTCCTTCAGTATCGGCTCCATAAGCTTACCCACTATGGACGTGAGACTTACTGGATGATAATTTCCTGGCACTTTCCTAGGTCCACTCTTGTGTATAGGGACCACATGGGCCACCCTCCAGTCCTGGGGCACATACCCCATTTCCAGGGAGTGTTGAACAGATCTGCCAGCAGCTCAGCCAACAGCTCCACCATCTCTCTCAGCACCCTGGGGTGGATGGCTTTGGGACTTCATGCCTTGTCCTCCCTTACTGCCCTCAGCCCCTCTAGTACCCTATTTCCTGTGATCACTTTGTCCGTCACCTCCTCTCCTCTTTCCCCACTGCCCCAGCCCATTCTGGTAGTGGGCCACCCCACTCCTTAGTGAAAATGGAGCAGAAGTACTCATTTAGAATTTCCACTTGCACCTCCCCCTTTTCCAGCCAATCCCCTTCCTGCTTTATTCTCACAATATGTTCCTTGCACTTCCTCTTTTCCCTGACATACCTAAACAAGTCATTTTCCCCTCCTTTTATGCCCTGTATGGAACTTAATTGTCTGGAGGCCTTAGCTTTTTTCAGCCTTGTGACAACCTCCCTTGACCAACTCCTGAAAGCCTTCTTATCCTCTGCCTTCCCTGTTCTGTTGTACTTCTGTTATGCTGCCGTCTTTGCCCTCACCCCTTGTAGCACTTCCTTGTTCAGCCAGCATGGTTTCTTGCCTCTGCTGTTCTTACTCCTGGCCCTGGTGTAGGCTACTGTGGCCTTTGTTAGCCCAGTCCAGTACTAGGTCTAGAATGCTACCAATCCTCGCAAACCCACTTACCAGTTGCGTGAGAAGGCCATCCTGGAATGCATCAAGGAGCACCTGCTCCCTGGTACTGCTAGTGACAGGGTGCTTCAGTCAACCTGTGGTAGGTTAAAATCCCCCACTATCACCACACTTCCCCTTCTACACACCCTTATTATCTGCTCTACAACTCCCCATCCAGTTCCCTGGATTGGGCTGGTGGTCTGTAAACCACTCCCAGCCTCAGCTTTCTTCCCTTGGAGTGCAGGAGCTGCACCCAAACCGCCTAAGTCCTCTCCTCTTCTCCCTCATCCCTTATGCATTTAATCCCTTCCCTCACAAAGAGTGCACCCCGCCTTCCAACCCCCCCATTCCCTGCTGTATATCCTGTATTGCAGGATTGCCAAGCCCCAATCATGGTACTCTGTGGCCCAATCTCTGGCACTGCAGCAATGTCCACCTTCAGCTCTGAAAGGAGTGCCTGAAGCGCTGCAGTTTTGCATTGAGAGAGACCACTTTCCACCTCTACTCCTCCTTCTCTTCACTCTTCTCCTCCTTGGCCTGTGTCCCTCCTCCCAGTAGTCTGCACCCTTTCTCTTCCTTATTCTTACCAGATGGTGGTGCCTTCTGTATTACACTCAGACAACTCTGCTCGCCCCCTTCCAAGGTTACTACACCTCTGTCTTTACCTATATCTAGGGGGGTGAGCTCATTAGACTCCCCTGTCTGGACCTTTCTACTATCCTCAGTCTTTTCATCACTCCCCCCCCCTCACTAGTTTAAATCCACCTTAGTGGAGATATACCCCTCTAATCCTGCTTTTAATACTCCCCTCCCCTTCCTGCTCAACTGTACCCTGTCTCCGCATACAAGTCACTATTTCCCCAGACCCTACCCCTGTTAGTCACTAACCCATAATTTTTGGTGTGGCATCAATCTCTCTGCCCCTTGTTGAACTCCTCAATCCTACTCTTCCTCCTCATGCTTGCACATGGTATGGGGAGTAACTCTGAGAATGCCACCGACTCCCCCACCCCCTCACACTGTTTGCCCAACTACTCAAAAATCCCCCTCACTACTTCCACAGTCTCCCCCGCCAAGTCATTTGTACCCTCATGAAACAGTAAATGAGGTTTCTTCCTCCCCCTCACTGCACACTTGAGCAGCATCTGCCCTGCCCCTTCTGCAGTCAACCTGGGGATAGCTTCAACCCAAATACGGCTGTGTCTTCCCCTCTTCTTCCCAATCTCCCCCTTTCAGTATACAATCCCCTAGGATGAGTACCCCCATCCCTTAGCTCCCTTCCCTTCTAATGCCCCTTCCACCACCCCAGAATCTGATCTTCCCTGCTCTTTACCCCCGCCAGCTGCACCCTCTGTGACTTCTGTATCTGTACCCCCTACTTTCGCCTCACCCCTTTATCTTCCTTGATCCTCTTCCCGGCCTGACTACTCCCTACTGGGCTTCCCATGCCGACGTCTCCTCCTCCCCTGCTGATTTCCAACCCCACTCTTATCCCCGCTGTTGTTGATTTAGAATCCCTGTTCTCTTCTACCCCGATAGTGATGCCCCTTCCATCCTTCCCCCTTCCCATAGCCTTCTCCCCTCCTGTCACCACCCCTCCTTCCTTACTAGCCCACCTTCTACCCTTTCGTCCTCACTATCTCTTCCCCTAGCTGTTGTCATCCCTCTCATTCCCCGCTTGTTCTCCCCTTCAGTATGTTCCTGCTCCCCCTCTTTCTCCCATAGCAGAGGCTAGAATTTATTCTTATTTGACACCCGTCCTACATCTCTTCCCCTATCAGTTCCCCCTCCTACTTGTTCCCTTCTGTGCCATCCCTGGTCCCACCCCTGCTCCCTCCCTACCAACAGCCATCCGCTCTCTCCCTGGTACTCCTCGTGGTCTCCTCCTCCTCAACAGGAGGCCCCCCTTACCTCAGGCACCCCCTCCCTTGTCCTCTCTTTTCTGCTAGTGCCTCTGATACTGGGGCCAGTTCCAGTCCCTAGTTATTCTTCCTCCGTCCCCCCTTGCCATCCCCTATTCCCCCCCAGCCAGGATGCCTACCATACTCATCTGCCCTGCCACTTAGACTCCTCCCTAACCTCCACAGTTACTCCCTCAAACTAGCTAGTCATCTACAGACCATACTCCCCCCCATCCTCTAAGCCCAGTCCAAGATCATGGTGGACCCACACCCTGTACACCCCACCATCCTTTCCAAAGATGCCCACCCTATTGACATGTGGCACCTGCCGCATTTTGCCCCATCTTATGTTACAGGCTGTTACTCCCAAGTTCTGTACCCTACTACGACTGTTAGGCCCCTATTTACTCAAATTCCTCCCCCCCAAATCTAGTCCCCCTACTGGCCCCTTGCTGATCGGGGTAATTCAGTCTCAGATCTCATGCTTTACATACTGTATTACTGTAGCAATTTTAAAGCCTCCTTGTCCATTTTTCACCCCTCAGCTACAATACTTTTTGTTCTCAGCTCTCATATAGTTTCACTTAGCCCAGTTAGAAATCCTATTGCACTCCCAAGTATTACTCAGCTCAAAGAAATAAACAGAACAAATACATATGTATTTTTACAGCAATCATAACAGTACAGCTCAGTTCTTAGCTCAGAGAAATAAACAGAACAACTAAATCTGTATTATTATAGCACTCCTTAAAGTATCCAATCATTGCTTTGTTGCCACCCCAGAGACCCTGCTGTAATATAGGACCACAGATGAACCTGGATGGGAGGGTAGGCAACTCTAAAGTCCCGGCACAGCTCTGTTGAGTTCGCTCAGTCCATCTCTTACTCGCTCGTTCTGTTTCTCCCGGTACTGCAGGCTGCTCTTTGTACTGGGCTTCTGCCTGTGTTGGCACCTTTTTCTGCCCACAAAGAAACCGCAGCAGTCCCGACAGATCTCTGTTGAGCTCACTCACTCCCCCTCTCTCACTCACTCATTCTTTTTCTCTCAGTGCTGCAAGCTGCCCTTTGTACTGAGCTACTGCCTGCATTGGCACCTTTTTCTGCCCAAAGAGAAATCTGCAGCAGTCACAACAGAGATCCGTTGAGCTTGCTTACTCCCCCTCGCTCACTCGCTCATTCTGTTTCTCCCGGTGCTGCAGGCTACCCTTTTGTACTGGGCTCCTGCCTGCATTGGCACCTTTTTCTGCCCACATAAAAATCTGCAGGAGTCCCAACACAGCTCCGCTGAGCTTGTTCACTCCTCCTCTCTCACTTGCTCATTCTGTTTCTTCCAGCACTGCAGGCTGCCATTTTGTACTGGGCTCCTGCCTGTGTTGGTGCCCTTTTTTTTGGCCACAAGGAAATCTGAAGCTGTCCTGACAGAGCTCCATTGAGCTTGCTCACTCCCCCTCTCTCACTCGTTTGATCTTGATCTGTCCCAAACACTGATTTCCCTCAGTGACCGCGCTATTCTGTGCCAGAAGTGCAAAAACACATTTTGGCCAGGATGTGAAAAATGTCAGGTGTACTGTTCATAAGGAGGTGTGAAAAAATGCCATTATTGAAAATCTGGCGTGAAAATATTATAAATTTGTGAAGTTACAATGGTGCATGGAAACAGTGCAACACACACGTGTAACAGTCATTTTATGGAATTTTGTCACCAAATTTTTAACATAGGCATTTTAGGACCTCTGCTCATGAACAGTATCACTGTCATTTTTTTTAATTTGTCCTTTACACTGATTTCCCATAGCGATCATGCTATTCTGCGCCGGAAGTGTGAAAACACATTTTGGCCAGGATGCAAAAAACGACAGGAGGTGTGAAAAAATGGCAGTGCTGAAAATCTACCATGAAAATATTACAAATTTGCTACATTACAAGGGTGCTTGGAATCTGCGCAATGCACACTTGTAACAGTCATTTTATGGACTTTTGTCACCAAATTTTAAAACATAGGCATTTTAGGACCTCTACTCATGAACAGTGTCACTGTCATTTTCTCAAGGAGGTGTGGAAAAAACCCAATGTTGAAAATCTGGACTGAAAATATTACAGATTTGCAAAGTTACAAGTGTGTGTGGAAACTACACTACGCACGCTCGTAAAACAGTAATTTTTTGGATTTTTTTCACCAAATTTGCAACACAGGCCTTTGGAGAGACCACCTCATGAACACTGGCACTGTCATTTCATCAATCAGTCCCAAAAGGTGATTCCACGCAGTGACCGCAAAATCATCTTCTGTGATCGACTAACATAATGACAGTGACTGAATTCATGAGGAGAGGTGCCAAGAACCCAATTTTGAAAACTTGGTGTCAAAATTCCCAAAAGTGCCAAAGATATGCACCAAAGTTTAAAAAACCCTATTTATGCCATTGTACAGTGTACCAGTATTTCTTCAGTTTGCGGTCGGCTTTGAATAGTGCAGACGTGTTCCCAGTCCACCAAAGATCATCGCACTAGGCTCCGGAGGTAAGTATGGGGTGAGGGGGGTGTGGGGAAGAAGGGTTCGCAGAGTGGGGATGTGGGTTGGGGGAGGGGCCAGCAGACTCTATGAGGAACCGTTTTCTGTTTTACAGGTTAAAGAAAAAGAAAAAAAACTTTGCGGGACTTTTTGTTCATGGACTTTTGGCATGCTGGGGTGGGCTCCCAGTGTGCCACCTGAGTGTTTTTTTTGGGGGCTATAGCCAATGGGGGATTGGGCACCCCTGTCGGCACATACAGAGTGGGGGGGAGACCTGAGTGTGATTGGGCACCCCCCTCGGCACAAAACTATTTTTTGGGTGGGACATTATACCTATGGGGAGTGGGCGGGAGCAAATTTACTGGGAAGGGTGAGGACTGAAGACGACAGTGATTGGGCCCCCAGTCAGCAAAGAAAGTTTATTAGGGGGCTAATGATGCTGAGGGGAATGGGATTGGGCACCCCCTCAGCACACAACAAATGGGGGAGGGGGTTCACAGTACACCAATGGGGAGTGAGCTCCCCCATTGGCAAATGAACTAGTGGGGGCACCACAGCAACATACCACCCTACAATGATGGGTCACTCCTTCATTGCAGCAGAATGTCTGATGCTGTAATAACAAGGTGGCCCCTGACTGCTGCTGGTGAAAATGTTTTAACTTGGTGGCACTTTTGCAGAACCAGTGTCATCAAAACGCTGGGCTTGCACTGGTCCACCAATGCCTAGACCCCAAATGCAATGCCTCCATTGGCTGCCATAGTGCTGCACCTCCACAACCCGCTTCTCTCCTAAGCTGACGCATAATGTTTCTTTCACATGCGCACAAGCAAACATAAAAATGACAGCTGTCATGTTCATGAGGTGATGTTTAAAAAAATGGCTATGTTGAAAATTTGGATTGAAAATGTATTCATTTATTTATTTAGTTAGTTCATTTTTGTTTACTGGGTGGGTGATCTAAACAGTAGAGCTGCCTATTTTCAAGCATGACCTGGGAGATTGCATACAGTAGGGTAAAAACAGCCAACTACAAGGTTAAGACAGGTGACAACAGCTATAAATTTATCTAACAAAGCACTGATATACAGTGAACACATCACAGAGGCAGAAGACATAAAAGAATAGGCAGAACAGTGGCATCATACATAACAACATATAATATAGTACAACAAAGAGTACTAAGTAACAGAGGTAATTACATTCAAGTAGAGCTCAGGGAGAGCCTTACTCAGAGATAGGACCAAGTGCCAGGGCATAACTAAGATTATCAAAGTTACATTTTTGCATATTTTGAGCCCAAATTTTTAACATAGATTGCATATGACCCCACCTCATGAACAAGGGTAATGAAACTGTTTAAATCCCACCTGAAAAGTGATTTCACCAACTGACTGAAAAATTGCCTTTTGAGCCAGATTTTCAGAATTCCACCATGCATGTTCATGAGGTGGGGTCCACAAAAGGCACTGTTTAAAATCTGGTGTCAAAATATGCAAAAATGTCTGCACTATTAATCAAAGTTGAAAACATCATTGAAATACACTGAACTGCACTTGGCTTATTTTTTCATATTGCAGTCAACATTTCCAGTAGCAACAAGTCTCTTCAATCAGAGAGTGAATCTTTTTCCTGTGACCTGTTCAGGTGAGTTACGGTGTGTGGGGGTGTACTGGAGGTGTAGAGTGGTGGGTGCTGAGTTGGAGGTAGTGGTGTGGGTGGCAGACTGGGGAGGGACCATTTTCTTTTTTGCAGGTAAAAAAAACATACAGGATGATTTTCTGCATTTCAGACAGGAAAGGCAATTGGAGGGTGGAAGGTGCAACTAGACACTAGGGAATGGCAATAACTGTATGGGGACAGCGATTGGAGGGTGGGGGTGCCACTACACACCAGGGAAAAACATAAATGGGGATGGTAACTGGAGGGTGGAGGGGTGCCTCTAGAAAACCGGGAAAGATAAAAATCAATGGGGACTGTGATCGGAGGTTGGGGGTGCCACTAGACATCAGGGAAATAAACAAAATCAAAAGAGATGGTGATCAGAGGGTAGGGTTGTGACTAGACAACAGGGGAAATACATAGAATCTACAGAGATAGTACCCCCTGAGTCTGGCACTATGTGGTGTAGTGAATGCCGCATAATGCAGGAATCAGGCATGCCCCCGACATGCCCCTAGTGCTCTGTTCCCAAAATGGCTTAGAAGGCAGGTGTATAAGTGCCTTGAGCACCCTTTGTAAATGCCACCGGGGGTCTGCGGGACACCTGCTACATGGCACTTAAGGTTGCCAGTCACACCTCAGATACGCAGCGCATAGGCAACTCTTTTGTTAGTGCTTAGTGCCCAATGTTTCTAAGATTATACTGTAAAAAGAATATGGTGGCCATCTCAAGTGTTTTTTGTTTCCCCATAGAAAGTAAATCAGGCAAATAACAACTTATGATGTGTTTTTCTACCTTTCATGATGAGTATTTCTCTGCACACAAACAGTAAACCATGATCTGTTAACACTTTTTTAATTGATCAAACAGTTATTTTATCAGTTGAACCTGAATGTTATCCCAAAATCGTTATACTATAGTTCAGAAACTATAATATTTTTTGCCAAACCGCCAAAGGCACACATTTGGCAAAAGTCCCATCATCCCTGAGCATTTTATGAAGAAATTCCATACCATCTAGTCCATATGTGTGCACAAAAATATTCAATGTTAAATATGGGAAAAAGTAGGCTTTTCTTTCACTTTTTTGACCTTCTATATCTCAAAACCTGTACAAGATCCATCACAAAACTGTTCACATCTTGAGACTCTGAAAGCTTGACCGTGCATGCAAAATTTTGTGCTATTTGACAAATGATGGTAAAGTTATTAAGGTACACAAAACTGTGTTTAAAATTGAACTGCAGACCTAACATTAACTATAGGGGTGCTTTAGTGCCCTATAAGATAGACAGACAGATAGATAGATAGATAGATAGATAGATAGATAGATAGATAGATAGATAGATAGATAGATAGATAGATAGATAGACAGATAATGAGGTGAGCAATAGGGATGAGAACCCCAAGGAAGACCCCAACCCTGCTTCACCAACAGCCAGTACAGCAAAAACTGCAATGTTTTTTCCTTTTCCTGCTGGGGGGGGGTTAGGGTTGTAAACCGTAACACCACATTTTCCTACTTTTATTGGTTTAGTCTGAAACCTAACTGATGCAGTAACTCAGTTTATTTGCAAAGTTTGTTTATCCATCTAGCCATCTAGCCATCTGTCTGTCTGTCTATCTACCAGAATGCAACTTGCCAGATCCAGAGATCTATGGTAGCAGATGGGGCATGCAACATTTCAGACAAATCAGATGAACAGTTGTAAAGTTACTAAAGTGCAAAATTTGAGGCTTTAACATTAAAGTGCCTACTTAACCCTAACCATAGCTGCACTACCGTGCAGCTATAATATATATATATATATATATATATATATATATATATATATATATATATATATCTATATATATCATAGTTAGGTTGAGGACCATTTACATGTTAAACCTAAAAGTTTGCACCTTAATAACTTTGCAACCATTCAATAGATTTGCCTGAGATTTGGAATACCTGATCAAGAATCATACATCTTGGGATTGGCCAACTTTTGTACTGTTCAGATATACGGCTGCAGAGTTATTAAGCATGATCTATGCCCACGTTTACGCTTTTTTGAATTAGTTGCTCGTCCCTACAGGTCGCACGGTTTGCGCGACCAGTCTGAAAACTTCAGGGAATGTGCGGCCAGCATCCCCAATGTGCCTTTTGAAGATTTTGTGAAAAAATATTAAACGGTTCAAAAGTTATTCAAAAAACAATTTCCCATTATAAGTCAATGGGAAAAGTTAAAAAGTTCAACACTTTCGCAAATGCAGTTTTTAATTTTGCAAATGGCCCTTTTACTTTCACAAATCCACCATTTTGTTTTCAGTTGGTGATGAGAAAAATGCTTGGCATGTAAATTTGGGACCCTCTAGCAACACAATTCTTTTTGTGTTTACCTAGTCGGACCCTTCGAATGCTAGGCATGTCTTTATTTTGAGGTTAAACAACATAGAAATGTTTTTCAAGTTTCTGGAAAAAGTACTTTCGCAAAGTAATGTCGCACTCATGACAATGTCGCAAATTTTTGTGAAAGCTTTTGCAAATTGAGGCACTACTTTTCCAGGCTATAGCAAAATGACAGCAATTCTTTGCCACCCTGCTACAAAAGAACGGTTTGGTCTTTTGGGCTGAAATTTGGAGGGAACACAGTCAACATCTCACTGATGTGCCTTTTGGTGGTTTGGTGAAAAAATATTACAGGGCAGCACAGTGACGGCACTCTAAATTTAATGCTTTTTCCCATTGGATAACACCCGTTACGCCATTCGGGCCCTGTATCTCGGAAATGGTGCGAGATATGGACTTTTCATCACAAAATTACAAAACTAGCCAGGAAAGTCATAATTCATATGAAATTAACATTTTTTTCTACATCATACGGTTCCTGAGATATAAGCAAATTAATATTCCAAGACCTCATTTTCTGCTCTGAGGCCCATTGTTATGTATACATTCATTGTTGTCATTGTCTTTTCCAATGCATTTTTTGGGGAAAAGAAGGGTGTGCCCTTTTGTTACTGTGCCAGTTAGCATTTCCAGTTGCGTTTCTGTTACCGTTTGTGGCACCATTACCGTCTACGCCACCGTGTGCTGTACGGTTTATGTTTTCGCTTGCATTTGCGTTTCTGTGTCATTTGGCGGTATTGTTGCTGTTACCATTTCCAGTTCCATTTGCAATTGCAGTACCATCCACTTGCATTATGGTTTGCGTTTTCATACGCGCTTGCACTTCTGTTTCGTTTCTGTTTCCTTTGGCGTTATTTTTGCTGTTACTGTTACCATTTGTGTTTACAATTGCGGTACCATAATCGTGCGCATAACGGTTTGTGTTTCTGTACTCTCTTGCATTTGCATTTCTCTTTCCTTTGGCATTATTGTTGCTGTTACCATTACCATTTGCGTTAATAATTGCGGTTCCGTGACCATGCATGTTACAGGTTGCGTTTCCGTATGCGCCTCTGTTCCCATTTCTGTTTCTGTTTCCTTTGGCATTATTCTTCATGTTAACTCTACCATTTGCATTTACTATTGCGGTACCATGGCTGTGTGCATTACGGTTTGCATTTACGTGTGCACTCGCATTCGCGTTTTCGTTTCTGTTCCCTTTTGTGTTCTTTCTGCTGTGACACTTAACATTTCCATTTAAAATACCGCTGCCATCACTGTTCACATTACCAGTTGTGTTTTCGGAAACACTTCAATGTCCATTTGTGTCACTGTTCGCTTTGGCATCACTCTGCACTTGCATTTCTATTAACGTTTCCTTTACCGTTTATGTTTCCATTACCATGTGCACCACCGTTGGTACTTCTGTTTGTTTTGCTGCTCCTGTTACTATGTCACAAGACATCATGTGGCCGGAACACGGGGCCCAAAGGGCCCCGTGGTCCTGCTGCTGCAGTACTTTCACTATTTGCCATCATCATTCTCAAAAAGAAGGGATACTAGAGGCAAAAAACTCCATTTACTGCATCAGTTAGGGTTGTTCCACAGCAGCAAAAGTGAGGACATTTGGTATTAGGGTTGAAAACCCCCCCTGGACCCCTAGCCCACCCCCAACTGGCATTGGGGTGCGCGTTGGAGTCGTTGGTCCTAACTCTCATTGCATTTTCCTATACCTCTGCTCCTTTACACATGTGATGGGGTAAGAGTTAGGGCTGATGACCCCAACGTGCACCCCGATGCCGGTTGGGGGGGTGGGCTGGGATTCCAAGGTGGGTTTTCAACCTAACACTGAATTTCCTCACTTTTGTCTCTGTGGAACAACCCTAACTGATGCAGTAAATAGAGTTTTTTGCCTCTATATATATATATATATATATATATATATATATATATATATCTACAGATATATCTTAATCTTGCCATTTATCACTTCTTCTTTGAGCCTCCCATTTTCTCTTCCAACATCCCAACATATATATATATATATATATATATATATATATATATATATATATATTAATAAATAGGTAGGTAAGTCCTTGGGGATTTATTGCATATTGAGCATCACATGACCATACGTATATATCAGGCGCAAGCCGCACACCTGCACTTTTACCCCCTTCAAAGCAATGTTACCATTTTATAAGATAAATAAACCACTCTGAGGTGTGCAGTTGCACTCTGATATACGCATGCCTTGGGTGGTTGATGCACTCGGCCTGCAATCTTGTGAGTAACAACACACACCAAGGAGTGCTTATATCAAGAGCATAACCGCTTACCTCAGAGTGGTTTTATGTAAGCAATAATACCCGACAGGGTGGGCATTGTGGGAAAAACGAGCGGACCAGCCGAGGCGTAATGAGGACTGAAGACAGGCGGAGGGCCTTATAGCCCCTGGAAGGTCCGGTATTTCCCAATAATGCCCACCCTGTCGGGTATTATTGCACTCAGAAAATGGCTTCACTGTATTTTAAAAAATAGTCAGACAAAGAAATGATTGTTTTTAAAATGTTAACTTTTATTTTGTATTAATAAATACTGTGAGAGGAAAAGCAATGCACAAGAAAAGTGCTTTCATTTTACAATGGAACTGTTTTAAACTGTTTTTTAAACTTTTTAATAATAAAACTTTTTAAACTTTTTAAACATTTAAACTTTAAGAAAGAATTGCAGCTCTTTTTGGATATTTATTTTTTGTTTTCAATAAAATTTACTGGGCCTGAGAAGGTGCAGTTCATTAGATTGAAGGAGCTCTGTATTGGCGTTATTCCACTAGATGGCATTGCTTCCTTTGTTCTTGTTTGCTGGTGCTCTCTTGGTTGCTTGTGGTGCTGGTTGCAGTTTTTCTGGAGAGGAGGGCACTCCAGTTTTTCCTGTCTTCTTCCTTTGGCCTCCAGTAAGATTTAAGGCTTTGCTCACACCTGTGACCAGTGATGGTCATAATTTTGCGAGACTACAGACCTGCATTTGATAGGATTTGGACAGCAGAGCTACGAATGCTGTGGTTGGTATACATGTGGCTCAGATTTGCTGCTTTGCTGATTTTTTTCATCATCTCGCTGAGGTAGTTTTTTCCTAGCAGTTCCTGCGTGTACCATGTTGTCTGGGTGTTTGGGAACTCTTGTGGAGCTCGTCGCTGGTGGAGGTACAGTGCTTTGGGGTTGGAAGTTTGCTTATGTATTTTTTAAATGCTGCGACTGGGCATTTGGGGTTCTCAGAATCTGTGTACATGCAGCCTCTCTGGAATTCTTTGCTGGTTTCTAGGAGGTCTTTGTGGTTCTTGCTGTCAGGGTTGTAAGCCAGGGTAAGGAATTCTTGGTTATGCTGGTCTTTTTGTAGTTGAAAGGAAGAGGGGGTGAGCTCTCGCGGGCCTTCTATACCATGCCAGGCTAGGTGTAATTGAATTTAGAACCAAATGCAGTTCAGCAAGCCTGGCGCAGTGTCTACGGACAGTGCTGTTGATTTTCTGAGTTTTGCCTGGTCCATATCGGAAATTGGTGGGTGGTGTGCTGCTTGATCTTTTTTTTCTTTTCTGTACTGCTTCAGGATGCTTTTAAAAATGTTGTTGCTCATTTTGAACTGAGGGTCTGTCACAAGGTTCATGTTGCTGCATATTGATCGGCTGTTTAGGTGCCTGTTCAGCCCTGCTCATAGAGCGCAGTACCCAGCAACGGAGTATTGTTCGCTGGCTGCTTTTCTAACTTCCACGTAGAATTTATGGAAGGTCTTGTTCAGTGTAGTGGGGCTATCTGTTTCCCAACTGATGGTAATGCCACTTTCTTTTGCCCAGTCTTGAATTAGTGACACTGCCCAGGTTGTGGTTTTTTGAGTATTTATTTCTTCCCAGTTTGCTTTGATTTCTGTCGGCTGAGTGGTAGTCACTGAGATGTGACATTGTGTAGTGTTGACTGGCATTTCTTTTCTTTTTTCCAGGTTTTCATTGTTTACCGACTCCTCTCCCTCAGATGGTGCATTGAATAACTCGTCGAGATCTTCATCTGCCATCATGTTGAAGTTTATAGCAGGTATGTTGTCAATTGGGACTGTCATTTGCATTGGCAACTGTGGTCTTGTGAGGTGAGTTGGAAAATCAGTACTTAGCGCCGATTACAGTGTGTGATTGAAGGAATGTTTTATTTGTGCCATTGATTTGATTGGGTGTTGTGGCACCTCTGTTGCCATGCTGTGGGACTTGATTTTTAGTGGGCATTATGAAAAATAATTGTCCAGGTTTGGTGCCATATCAACCAATCAGATTGATTAATTTTTTGAAGCCATTTTCAAAATATATATATATATATATATATATATATACCTCATTTTACCTCCCCTCTACACTAACTATGTTTTTTTTCTCTTTTAGATATTTCCTGAAGAAGACCTAATGTCAAAACCTAGATTTTTAACTCTATTTTATATTTTCAGTGTGCATTTAATATAACCATTTTGTTTTGATATATATATATATATATATATATATAATAATACATACTAGCATGGTCACACCAGTATATTTAGAGTGAAACTGTACTTCTATGTTAAAGTTCAGACTTTGAGGGTTAATAACTTTGGAGCCATTAAATGGATTTGCATGACATTTGCCATGCACAACCTCTATGGCTATATCTCTTGATCTGCCAAATTTGGTGTGAATCTGTCAAGTATTGTCTGATATATAAAGTGTTGGAAAAACAGAAAAATCCAGATTTTTTGACATTTCTTTGTCATCCTGGATCTCAGAAATGGCTTTATATTGTTGGCTGAAATTTTCAGGGTAGAAGGCCCTTGAGTCACAGATGTGCCTTTTGAAGGTTTGGTGAACAAATATGAATACCTTCAAAAGTTATTAACATTTTAAAATTCCCCTTATTTCCTAAGGGAAAGTTAAAGTGTTTAGCATGAAAATGGCCCATTTTTGAAAATGGAAGGTCAGGTTTTTGAAAATGACACTCAAAACTTTGCAGCATGAAAATGGGCTATTTTTGAAAATGGAACCATTCAATGGATCTACATGAAATTCAGCATGCGTAATCTTCAGGTCTCTTGACATGCCAACTTTTATGTGGCTGGGTTTTGTGGTTTGTGAGATGTGGGCTGTCAAATAAATGTAACATTAATGGTGATTTTTGAAAATTAATAATTGCTCGTAAGAATTAAGCCAAGTTGTTTAAATTTTAAACGTTACCTCAAGACCTGTTCAATGGATTTCCAAGAAATTTAGTTTACATAATCTCTTGGGGTAGGTCTCTTGGCATGCCAGGTTTTGTGTGGATGAGATTTGTAGTTTTCTGAGATATAGACTGTCAAAAAAACATAACATTAATGGCCATTTGCAAAACTGAATCATTGCTTGCAAAAATTAAACCAAGTTGTTTAACTTTTGAATGTTAATAACTCATGCACTGTTAAATATATTTGCACAAAATTTGGCATGCATAATCTCTACTGGTATGTCTCTTGACTTGTTCAACATTGTGTGGATGGGTTTGCAGTTTTGGAGATATGGACTGTCACAAAAACATAAAATTAATGGCCATTTTCAAAAATGAATCTTTGCCAGTTAGGGTGAATACCACATTGTACTATCTCAATGGAGGGATGGGAATGCAGGGTCTGAAGGACCCAGTGTTTCCAATGCAAAATATGGATAATGTTGTACTATCTTGATGAAGAGTTTGGATCTTGCACTTTCTCTGTGACATATGGATACTATTGCACTATCTCAATGGAGGGATGGGAGTGCAGGGTCCTGTGACATATGGATACTGTTGTAGTATGTTGTACTATCTGGATGGAGGGTTAGCAGTGCAGGGTCCAAAGGACCCTGCACTCCCACCATAACATTTGGACACTGTTGTTCTATCAGGATGGAGGGATGGGAGTGCATTGTCCAAAGGACCCTGTACTACCACCATGACATTTGGACACTGTTGTATTATCCGGGTGGAGGGATGGGAGTGCAGGGTCCAAAGGTCTCTGCGCTCCTACAGTAAAATGAGGATACATTTATACTATCTGAAAAAGAAGTGACATTTTTTTGCAAAAAACTTTGTTAATGCATCAATTAGGGTGAAAATGAGGCATTAGGGTTTCCAACCCTAATGCCCTGCCTCAAGGGTTCCACCCTGCCACCCCACCCCGTCCCCCCACCCTTCACACACCAACAGGTGTTGGGGTGTGCTATTGGGTCATCAGGCCTAACTCTCCATTTTGGTGGGTGTTAGGTTTGCTAACTGTAACAGCACATTTCCAGACTTTTGTCACTGGAACCCTAACTGATGCATTAATGAAGTTTTTTTGCCAAGAATTTCCTTACTTTTTGAGAAAATAATTGAAAACTGACAACTGTCACGTTCATCAGGTGCTGTAAAGAAATTGCTAAGTTGAACATTTGGTGAGAAAATGCTGAGAATTACTAAAGTTAGGAGTTAGCATAGCAGAATGTCAAAGGATGCACACAAACATCACCATTTTAATACATTTTGACCCCACATTTTCAAAATACCCTTCTTATGACCCCACCTCATGAACAAGTATGGTGAAAATTTTCAAATCTGGCCTGACAGATTATTTCACCAATTGACTGAGAAAGCACCTTTTAGGCAGGATTTGGGAAATGAAGCCAACATTGTTCATGAGGAGGGGTCTCAAAAAGGGTACAGTATGTTGAAAATTTGATGTCAGAATCTTTGAAAATTACATTTTGTAGCAAAGTTGAAAACCCCATTGAAATACTGTACATTGAACCACATTTACATTACTTTATCAATTCCCTTGTAGTCTTGATGTCCCTCCCCCAATGTCCAATTGCCCCTCCTTATTGTACAAATATTCCCTGTTAGTATTATGGTCCCACCCCCTCCATGATTACTGATCACTGTCCCATTACTGAGAAAAATATAGCCTGGTAGTCTAGTGGTCCCAACCCCTTCCCCGATCACCGATCGCCCTCCTGGTATTGAAGAAACATATTCCCTGGTAGTCTAGTGGTCCCACTCCCCCAACCCAATCCCCCATTGCTCTCCCGACATTCATTTTTAGATAAACATCCTTCCTGTCCCCTTAAATAGCTAAAAAAAAGATAAACCTAGTGGTCTAGTAGACCCCCCAACCAACCACTCAAACTCTGAAGTAGTGAATCACCACATCACTCCCCCCAAAACCCAATACCCTGCAGCAAAAAAGTACATCCTCCTTTCACCACCATGGCTGGCTGCTGACTGAGCTCTGAATGAGTGCATACTGTAGTATGCAGTCATTCAAACTCAATCGCATCAGCTGCAATGGTGAGAGGATCTGTGCTGGTCGTGGTCAGAAGAGCGGGTTTGAGGGGACAGCAGGATGGTGGTTCACTACCTCATAGGTTGGGGGGGTGAGGGGTCCACTAGACTATCAGGGTTATGTTTTTTCTCTATTTCAGGGGACAGGGATGGGGAGGGACCACTTGACTACCAGGGAAGTTTATACAAAAGCAATATCCAGATAGCGATGGGGGATCAGGAAGGGTGGTGGGACAACTAGACTGCCAGAGAATATTTTAGGTCAATTCTGGAAGGGTGACTGGTGATCAGGGAAAGGGGGTGGGATCACTAGATTATCAGGGAATATTTGTAGAAATAATGGGACGATGATCAGACATCTGGGAGGAGGTGAAACCACTAGACTACCAGGAAATAGTTTTAGAAATAATGGGACAGTGATCAGACATTGGATGAGGGACCACTGGACTACCAAGGAAAGAATTTTCTGATCATGAAAAAGGATCCTTTTTCATGACAGATTATATGAAAAATAATCCTTTTTTGTGACTCATGCTATGAAAAATAATCTTTTTCATATTATGAGTAAAGAAAAAAGATTTATAATGTAAGAAAAAAGCATTCAAAAGCATTTGTCCAGCAGTTAACTGCAGAATCCAGCTGAGGGGCCCAGATAAGCAAGCTCCATATGCCATTTTTTTTTGCATACTTTATTTATGCACTTACCCTGTTAGATTCTCTTAGGAGTGGTTTCTCAGTGGTGACTCTGCTGCTTTCCTGAAGAACCTGACTCTGGTGATTGCCTGATCCTGGACCCCTCCTCCAACCTCACCCAGCACTCAATCCCCTGGCTCTGAGCACCTCGGGGTGGGATCACCAACTCCACCAGTGCTCTATTTACAATCAAATGGAGTGACTGAAGAGGTAGAGGAAGTCTGGGAGCACCGGGACAGATGACCTGACATTGGGCATGGGGCCCCACCACTGAACCGCACGTTTGCCTACCGGCACAGTAAGGAGTTTTCATTGTTTTTTCCCCTCAGGACTGCAGCTGTGCAATGACATCAGGATAGCTGCCTCAGACATCTACCGCATTCCTCCTTCTTAGCTGCTGCATGCTAGTAGCACCTCCGGTCTCCACCAGGGATCTGTACTGCACCAGAGGCACCCATTATCTCTCCCCAGGGAGAGGAGAGCAGTCCATCAGATGCTCAATCCTCTCCCTCCCCTGCCAACTCCTGGCACACGAGCTCATTCCTGAACTCGGGTTGCTGACGTGGCATGAGGTATGGCATCCAGTGACTCAACCCTCAGCACCACTGGGCCAAGCTACATGTACCATTTTCAAACAAACACATAATTTATTTCAGGTATTTCAGTGTGTTTCCCTCGCTAAGTGTAAGACAAAATGGCATCTGCAAGAAAAAGGATTTCCCAATTTTGACAAAGGATTACCCACTTGCGGCAAAGGATTACCCATTTGTGACAAAGGATCCTTTTTCACACTGAACATCTAACTGTTCCCCTTGAAAATGGTGGGCAACTTTAAAATGTAATAACTTTAGAAAGGATTAATATTTTCTTTACCAAACCTTCAAAAGTCAGATCTGTGACCCAAGGCCTGCTTACCCTGAACATTTCAGATCACAATTCCACACCATTTGTGCAGTGGTGTGACAAAGAATTTGACAAAACATGGTCATTTTCAAATTTTTTGACACTCTAAATCCAAACAACTGATCAGAACAAAACTTGCCATATCAAGAGCTCTGATCCCTGCTTGTGCATGCACAATTTCATACAAATCAGTTGAACAATTGCAAAGTTATTAAAGTGTAACATTTTTGAGTTTAACAGAAGTTACCATTGAACCCTAACTATAGGAGTGCGAATGCACCCCTATGATATATATAATTTCCAAAAAAACATCATTTATGTTCCAGTTAGGGTCAAAACAACAAAAGCTGGGAAATATGGCATTAGGATTTACAATCCTAACACACCTACCCCCCCCCAAAAAAAAGCTGGCAGGAGAGCAGATATGGGATGTGCCTTGGGCATCTCAAGCCTAACACTCACCCAGTTCCATTTGTAATTAAGGTCAGATGTGTAGACTTTATGAGAATGGGATGAGCGTTAGGACTGAGAAACCCAAGGCACACCCTGCGCCTATTCTCCTACCTGCTTGGGGTCGGGGTGTTAGGGCTGTAAACCCTACTGCCACATTTCCCAACTATTGTTGCTTTGATCCTAACTGTAGCATTAACAATGTTTTTTTTGCAAATTATTTCCTTACTTTTTGATGTAGCATAATCAATGACCCTGCTCACCCATGCAGTTTGCTATGTGAGGGCAGGGTCCTTCAGACTCGGTACTCCCATGCATTTTGCCGTGGAAGTGGAGGATCCTTCAGACCCTGCACTCCCAGGCATACATAATTTTGTCAGTGTCTAGTGGCACCCGCCACACTATGATCACTGTATTTAACATAATTTATTACCCCATTGGTGGTTAGTGGCACTGACCCACCCTGCCATTTAAATTTTGTATAGCCGTGGTGTTTAGTGGCACCCCACAAACTCTGATCCCCATATTTATAATACTGTAGTACTCTATTGGTGGTTAGTGGCACCCTCCATCCTCCCATACCCCCATGTATTATAACCCTGGTGTCTAGTGGCATCCCCCCTTCAGTGCCCATATTTATAATAATGTCTTACTTCATTGGTAGTTAGTGGCACCCGCTCACCCTCCCATTTAATGTTTGAATAGGCCTGGTGTCTATTGGCACCCCCATTCTTCAAGCTCTATATTTATAGTAGTTTAGTGTCCTCCTATATCCCCCTTATTCATAATTATTTAGTTAAAGCATTGGTGGTAATTGGCACCACCACCCTCCCATTTCCTCATGTATTATAACACTGGTGTTTAGTGGCACCCCTATACTCCAATGCCCACATTTATAATTATTTTACTTTATTGGTGGTTAGTGGTACCCCCACCCTCCCCTGTACCCATATAGTATAACCCTGGAAGCTAGTGGCATCCTCCCATCCTTTGACGCCAATATTTATTTATTTATTGAGAAATCAGAATTACACCCTTTGAGTCAGAAGACTTTTTTGCAAAGGCTCCTCATTGGTAGATATAGTACAACATCACAAGTACAGGTGCAAGACATCAATCAGTCCATATATTACATTAGTTGGACGGTAAAGAACTGAGTTAACATTCCATAGCAGAGGGCAGAGAGAGCCCAGTGTCATGTGCAAAACAGCAGATAGTACAGAATCACAAGAAAAGGTGAAAGACATCAATCAGTCCATATATTACATTAGTAGGTATAGTAAAGAACTGAGTAACATTCCATGGCAAAAGGCAGAGACAGCCCAGAATTGTGTGCAAAACAGCAGCAAAATTACAGAAAACATGATACAGTTTGTAAGGCACTTTATTGGTGGTTAGTGGTACCTGCCACCCTCCTATGTACTAATCAAGCTGCAAATATGAAAACCATCCCTCAAAGTTTTTTTTAAACCTAAAAAAATGTCCAGCAGTGATCAAACCCACACCACCCACCCAACCTCCCAATGTGCACCCACCTTTCCACTCACACTTAAACCCCCACACACACCCTCACTCACCTGAATTGCCAACATAGTGAAGATTCACTCTCCAATTAAAGATTGGCCTTACTGCTTGAACTGGTGATGCTGTGTAACAAGTAAGGTAACTGCAGTCAAAAATACATGCAACTGCAGTTACCTTACTTGTTAAACAGCAGTCACAGGTTGCAGCAGCAAGACACATCTTTGGTTGAAGAGTGACTCTTCACTGTGTTGGCAGTTCAGGTTAGTGAAATCATGTGGGGGTCAAGGGGGTGTGGGAAGATGGGTGAACTGTGGGATGGCAGGTGGGTGGTGTGGGTGTGATCAGTGCTGGACTTTTTTAGGTTAAAAAAAGGCACAGAGGAATGGTTTTCTTCTTTGCAGCTTGACTAGTACATGTGAGAGTGGGGAGTATCACTAACCACCAATGAAGTGAAAAATTATTAGAAATATGGGCACTGGAGGGTGGGGGTGCCACTAGACACCAGAGTTATACTATATGGGTACATGAGAGGATGGGGGGTACCACTAACCACTAATTAAGTATAAAATTATTCTATATATGGGCATCAGAGGGTGGAGAGTGTCACTAGACAGCAGGGATATAATATATGAGATATGGGAGGGTGGGGGGTGCAACTAACCACTAATGCTTTAACTAAATATTTATAAATAAGAGGATATGGGAGGGTACTAAACTATTATTAACATTCAGATTGGAGGGTTGGGGTGCCACTAGACACCAGGGCTATATAAATATTAAGTTAGAGGGCAGGGCGTGCCACTGAATACCAATGTGCAACATTAAGAAAGGTACACAAATCCTTTTCCACAAGTGGAAATTATTTTCTGTGAATGCTTTGCTGTGGCAGTGGGAAAAGGATTCCTTCTCTTGAAAAAGGATTTGGGATTTAGTTGTCTTTTTTTTTATCCTTTTTTTGTGAGAGGATTCCTTTACCATGAATTCATGGTCGCAGAAAAGGATTCCATCTCACAAAAAGGATTTTGGACTTAGTTTTTTTTTTTTTACTGTAAATCCTTTTTCGCAAGCCAATTTCCTTTTTCATGAGAAGAAAAAGGAATCATGAAAAAGGAACTTAGAGAGTGGTGAAAAAGGATTTAAAAAGTTTGAAAAAACATTGTGAGGCTATAGGAGCTATAATAAAATATGCAGAGAAGCTCATCAACTCCTGATGAGCAAGATACATGTTTGGATGTCTGTAGAAAACATCCCTGGGCAAAGTTATGACAGTTTGTTCTTGCAAGAATACAAAACAAGATGGCGGCCCACAAAAAAGGAAATTTTTTCTCAAGAAAAAGGATTGACCCCTCACAAAAAAGATTTATTTTGTGACACCAAATTCCTATGCTGTTTCTGGAAGCTATCCAAAAGACTTTACTGAGCATGCTCAGAACCCAAACTTTAAAATTACGTAACTTTAGAACATTTTAATATTTTTTCACCAAACCAGCAAAAGGCACTTTTTGGGGGGGCAAGTCCTTTCTACTCTGACAATTTCAGACCAAAATTCCATACTGGGTGGGTGCAATGTGATGACAAAAAAAGTGACTTTTAACATTTTAGCACTATTCGCAGTTCAGAATCTGCTATTCTGACTGAAACCAAACTTGGCAGTTCAAGAGATCTGCAATGTAACTCTGCATGTAAAATGTGGGACAAATCAGTTGAAAGGTTGCAAAGTTGTTAATACGCAAAATTTGAGGTTTAGCTTTAAAGTGCCTACTCAACCCTAACTATAGGGGCACAACCATGCCCCTATCATATACACTCACATGCATACATACAGTATACACATATATATTTATGTCATGCTTCTGATGATAAATTCTGGAAAATATTTTTTTTGTATCTAGATGGTGGTCAGACCTACAGTGAGAATATCACATTTATCTTCACTCTAGGTCCTTCATGTTAGAATTTATCCACATAGTAGTTGGGGATTGGTTGGAGTCTGCAACACAAGCAAATGAGTTTTACTTTCAGTGACCTCAGCCGACATGCATGTCAAGTCAAACTCTAAACTTCTCAGTTTGAAACCAGCATTCACACTGAGAGGATCACCATTTTTTAACTTCTTTTAAAACAATCACATTTTAATCTGTGCTTTAGAATACACTCACAGACTTCTCACAGACATAGTAGTGCCATCTGATACCTCTCTCACTCCCTTGCCCCAAATGCCAATCACCCTACCTCTGGCCAGCTATTCTTTCTACCCTGGCAGCACAAATTGGTGGATTAATCCATGACAAAGCTCCAATATTCCCACTGATGCATATGTTCACTTCTTGCTCCTGCAACCAAAACTCATACTGATGCCCTAATGCACTGATGCAAAGCATCAGAAAATGAAAGTAATCACTTCCTTTCAGCTATCCTGATCATGCTTTTATCACCCCCCAAAAATAAAAAATTAAAAACAACAATGCTAAAAAGAAGAAAATTAACAAAAAAAGAAATGTTCTTGCATTAACAAGATCTGTCAAGGTCCTTACTGAGACTATCAGTGATATTCTCCCTGTGTGGCCTTTGACCGTTAACATCTCTTTTTCCTACACTACTTGTAATGTCATAAGGTCAAGCTGCACTTGAGGAGAATATCACTGATATTCCCAGTGGAGCCACAGCATATCCCCTATGTGTATATATAAGGATGTAGTAGCACCCCTATTGTTAGGGTTGAGCAGGTTGTTTAATGTTAAATACTTATCTTTACACTTTAGTAGCTTCATCCCCATTAATTGGATTTGCATAAAAGTTTGCATGCTTGGTCTGGGAGGCACGGTCTCTTGATCGGGCAAGTTTCGTGACAATCAGATGTCTGCATTTTGAGATTTGATTAGTGCAAAAAGTGGACAAATTGGATGTTTGGGTTGTTTTTTGGGCCCTCACCTATACCCCAGATGGTTCTGAAGTTTGTTTTGACATTTTCAGGGTGGAAGGAGATTCCCTAGAAAGAGGCCTTTTTTTTTGGTTTTGTAAAAAAAAAAATATTAACTGGTTATTGAGTTATAAGGATTTTAATTTCCTGTTGTTGGCATGATCAAGTAGGGTTTTTTATTTATATGATTGATGCGAAAAAGGAATTTCTGACTCATGAAAGAAGAATCTTCTTTCATGAGCTGAAATTCTTCTTTCATGAGAAAATTCTTCTTTCATATGGCCTGCATCTGTTTTATTAACAAAACAATTAATAACTAAATAAATAAAATCCATATAAATGATGCCCTGAAAAATAAACAAACACAAGAATCTAGTTAAGAGGGACCCATTTAGCTTGATTATGCTGTTTGTTTTTAGAAGAAAGACCTTGAAATATGGTTTAGAGACATCTCTTAAGTTTTAGGTAGAAGACTTAGCCAGGGGTCATACAAAAGAAGCTGTTCTTTTGTGAGAACTGTGAGACTTTCTCAAGTAAGTTCTTTCATATTGTTGTTTTGTATTAGCCCTGGCTAAATCCAATGACTTACTGCTCCGAATGAAGAACTATATGAAAGAACAATAGTTCTTCCATATTGTTCCTTTATAAGAACAGCAGGACTTTCCTGAATTGTGACTCCAAAGCTGGAGTTGTGCTGCCAGCTTCAATTGGATCAGTGAGTTGCAGTGAGTTGCTGATCCCCTGATCTCTCTCTCTCTCTCTCTTGCTCACTCTATTTGCATCTATCTATCTATCTATCTATCTATCTATCTATCTATCTATCATAGAAACATAGAAACAGAATTTGACAGCAGATAAGGACCGCTTGGCCTACCCAGTCTGCCCATTTCCCTACCTACTGGATAAGCTGCAGATCCTAGTTAACCAGCAGCCTACTTCTTCTTACCTCCACACCCTAGAATTGCCTTATGACTGTCCCATGCATGCTTGAATTCCACCACTGATTTTGACTCCACAACCTCTCCTCCTCGAAGGCCGCTCCATGCATCCACAACCTCTCTGTGAAAAATACTTCCTTAAATTACCTCTGAGCCGCCCCTCTATCTTCAAATTGTGCCCTCTTGTTCTTGCACACCTCTTTTTGAAAGATGCTACCCTCTTGGACTTTGTTGATTCCCTTGAGGTACTTGAAAGTTTCTATCATGTCCCCCTCTCCCTCCTTTCCTCGAGGTTATACAAATTAAGCTCCTTAAGTCTCTCTTCATATGTCTTCTGGTGCAGACCCTGCACCATTTTAGTTGCCCTCCTCTGGACAGCTTCCATCCTGTCTATGTCTTTGCGGAGATTGGGTCTCCAGAACTGCACACAGTACTCCAGATGGGGTCTCACCAGCTGTCTGTACAGAGGGATAATAACTTCCTGTTTTCTACTGGTGATGCCTCTCCCTATGCATCCCAGTATACCCCCAGCCCCCTTTGCTGCCCTCTCACATTGCTTGCCCACCTTTAGGTCATCTGATATGACTACCCCCAGGTCCCTTTCCATTTTTGTTGTTGTTAGTATCTCACCCCCCATTGTGTACTCTTCCCCTGGGTTTTTGTTTCCCAGGTGCATTACCTTGCACTTCTTAGCATTGAATCTAAGCTGCCATACATTTGACCATTCCTCTAACCTTGCCATGTCCCTTCTCATCCTTTCCACCCCACCCTGTGCATCAACTCTGTTGCAGATCTTAGTGTCATCTGCAAAGAGACATACTTTTCCTTCCAGTCCTTCCACAATGTCGCTTATAAAGACATTGAAGAGGACCGGTCCTAATACTGAACCCTGCGGTACCCCACTAGTAACCCTCCTTTCTTCTGAGTGGAGTCCATTTACTATTACTCTCTGTGTCCTATTCTCCAGCCAATTCTTTACCCAGGCTGTCATCTTGGGACCCACTCCCAGGCTGGCTAACTTGTATATTAATCTTTTGTGTGGGACTGTGTCAAATGCCTTGCTAAAGCCTAGGTAGGCCATGCCCACAGCCCCTCCCTGATCTACTACTTTGGTCACCTAGTCAAAGAAATCTATCAGATTTGTCTGGCATGACCTTCCCGCTGTGAATCCATGCTGCCTAGGGTCCTGTGCCCTTCTGGCCTATCTATCTATCTATCTGTCTTGTTTTACTATTATTTTTTATTCCTTGCCACTCCCAGTTCAGCCAGCTCTCCCTCATTCTTGCTGGATTCCTTGAGTAGTATGTAATAAAAGTGAATCAGGTTGCCACCACCAGTATCGCTTGCCCATCCCTGCCCCTCCAGGTCACATGCCTTCCCCTTACCAATGTGTTTAATATTGTATATTAATTATATTTTATGTATTAAGGGGACCAGTTTGCCTACCCCTACTGCAGCCTTGCGCTAACCCCCTCCCCTTCTCTCTAGGTTACCCCAAATGTAGGTGGCAGCACCAGGATGCCCACCACTGGAGCAGTAAACAATATCCAAAAATTGGGGTGTCCAATCACCAGTGTTGGTAACATCCTCCTGCTAAATAAGAAAACCATCACTTGTTTCTATTTTTTTTTGTTCCAGGATAACATGAAAAAATAAAATGGTCTATAGGCAATCTGATGCCCCAGAGCCTTCCTTCCCACCACGATCCTCCACTTTGCATCCAATATCCCATGCACCCCCACACACATCCTAACTTATCTGAAGATGTCCCACAACATAGATCCAGTCCCTAATGAAAGACACATCTTGGTACTGAAATCAGTACCTGAGATATAAGAAAATAAGTTAAGTTCAGCTTAATGTATTTCAATTAGGTTTGAACTTATATTCATGACTTTGTCATTTTTATACCAAATTTTCAACATGGCCTTTTTGGGACCTCACCTCATTAATAAGGGAGTCAATATTTTTCAAATGCCACCTGAAAGGTGATCTTGTGGTCACTGAGCAAAATCACCTTTCAGGAGGGATTTGAAAATGTTCACTGTCTTGTTCATGAGGTGGGATCATAAGAATGCTATGCTGAAAATAAGGGGTAAAAATATTAACATGCAAAATTAAGAGAGTACATTGAAATTATTCTATACTCACTCATAACTTTGATCACTTTCAATATTTTGACCCAAAATTTTCTGCAAAGCCATTTTTTCAGGCCACCTCATGAATCTTAGAGCTGCCATTTTTTTCAAATCCTGACTGAAATGTGTTTTTGCACTTACGATGCAAAATCACTTTTTGGGAGGTTTACATAGACTTTGATGGCAGATAAGGACCACTTGGCCCACCCAGTCTGCCCATTTCCCTACCTACTGGATAAGCTGCAGATTCTAGTTAACCAACAGCCTACTTCCTGCAACCCCCCACTATAAGGGTTTGAAAAGTTTAACTCACTAGGACTATGAGGTGAAGTCATAAGAAGGCCACGTTGAAACTTTGGTGTATAAATATGGTAAAATGACCATATTATGAGTAAATGCTGAAATATTTCATTGTTTAAGCATAACTTTGCTTATTTTCAATATTTTACTACAAACTTTAAACATAGCCATTTTTACACCACCTCATAAATATGACAGTTGTCAATTTTTTTAAATCCTAGACGAGATGCGTTTTTGCACTTGTGGTGCGAAATAATGTTTTAGCCACTACACTATAAATGACATACGTTTATAAGGGGAGTAATAAAATGACTATCTTGAAAATTTGGGGACAAAATTAAAAGGAATAAATAATTAAGAAATGTGTTTAGACCCATACTTTACCCCAAAGGTAGTGCTTTCTGATCCCATGCAGGTGAGATGAGCTCATAGATAAGCACAGTGAGCCAGCTGGATGTGATAAGGTTGGGGGTATGAAGCTGTTATGCAACACCCTCAGCTAGGAAAGGAAAGGTACAAGGTTGCCAGCATGGGACCAGGTACCATATAGCGAAGACAACTCTTCTGTTGGCCTAGAGTCCTGCACCACTGCACCCATGGATGGCAGAGGGCCTGTGTATTGGCTAGAAATTGATTCTTTACCCTGTATATCAGTATCTATGGCCTGGTGAAACTGCAGATTCCAGAAAGCACTGCACTTCTGCAGCCCATTAAACAGTCCCATGAATACTTGACATCTGTCACTGCATGGAAGTGCATGGAATGTAGGGCCCTACACTTCTGTGGGTGGAATGGAGTTTTTCCTTGGCATAGGGCCCAGAGGGATCTGCACATTTGCATCTGTTCATACAGGTCCCAAAGGGCCTGTGTGAATGAGTATATGATTCCAATATCTCAAAAAGAATGGAAAATCTTTGCAAAAAACTACATTAATGCACCAATTAGGGTTCAACTTAATACAACAAAAGTAGATTAATGTGGCATGAAGGTTTCAAACCCTAACTGCCCATCCCCCAAAGCAATGAAAGAACAATACCACACAAGCAACCACAGACAGCAATCAGTAGGTAAGATAAACAGAGTACGTACAACTGTTTCTAGATTACCCAAATGCAATAGCACTAATGTTCTCCCTCCGTGAATTTGTATCTGCAGCTACATAAGCACAGGCCCTGTAGAGCCTGTGTTTATGCAGCCATACTTGGGTGTGCATGTCATACTGAATGCATGAGTATATGTGGCTGCAGAAGTTCAGGTCCCATGGATCCTGCATCTTGGCAGTCAGAGGTGCAGCAGGGCCAGCCAGGATGCAAAGCAGTAATGCTCAAGCATATCACAAAACATCTGTAGTATGCAGCAAGGAACATTGTAATTCAATGGCAATTAAGCCCTTTTTATGTTCACCAGTGTGCATGAACAAAGTGAACATATTGGTTTGAGAGTGAATTTGGAGATGTGCATCACTGTTAGTTCAATTCAAGGCAACCTGCAATGCTGATCATAAAAACAGAATTTGCCATCAGGAAAGGACTGCTTGGTCCATCTAGTCTGCCCAGTGCTGTCTAACTAAAGTATCACTGCAGATCCTTCTTGATTTCCAGCCCATTCTCCACTTCTCTTTCCCTACAATTCCATTATAGAAACATAAAATTTGATGGCAGATAAGGACCGCTTGGCCCACTCAGTCTGCCCATTTCCCTACCTAATGGATAAGCTGCAGATCCTAGTTAACCAGCAGCCTACTTCTTTCTACCCCCACCCCCTAGAATTGCCTTATGGCTGTCCCATGCATGCTTGAATAGAAACCACTGTTTTTCACTCCACAACCTCCGTTCCATGCATCCACAACCCTCTCTGTGAAAAAATACTTCCTTACATTACCTCTGAGCCGCCCCCCCTCTATCTTCAAATTGTGCACTCTTGTTCTTGCACACCTCTTTTTTTGAAAGAAGCTACCCTCTTGGACTTTGTTGATTCCCTTGAGGTACTTGAACGTTTCTATCATGTCCCTCTCTCCCTCCTTTCCTTGAGGCTATACATATTAAGCTCCTTTAGTCTCTCTTCAAATGTCTTCTGGTGCAGACCCTGCACCATTTTAGTTGCCCTCCTCTGGACAGCTTCCATCTTGTCTATGTCCTTGCAGAGATTGGGTCTCCAGAACTGCACACAGTACTCCAGATGGGGTCTCACCAGCTGTCTGTACAGAGGGATAACAACTTCTTGTTTTCTACTGGTGATGCCTCTCCCTATGCATCTCAGTATCCCCCCAGCCCTCCTTACTGCCCTCTCACATTGCTTGTCCACCTTTAAGTCATCTGATATGACTACCCCCAGGTCCCTTTCCATTTTTGTTGTTGTTAATATCTCACCCCCCATTGTGTACTCTTCCCCTGGGTTTTTATTTCCCAGGTGCATTACCTCGCACTTCTTAGCATTAAATCTAAGCTGCCATACATCTGGCCATTCCTCTAACCTTGCTAAGTCCCTTCTCATCCTTTCCACCACACCTTGTGCATCAACTCTGTTGCAGATCTTTGTGTCATCTGCAAAGAGACATACTTTTCCTTCCAGTCCCTCTGCAATGTCGCTTACAAAGTCATTGAAGAGGACCGGTCCTAATACTGAACCCTGCTGCACCCCACTAGTAACCCTCCCTTCTTCAGAGTGGACTCCATTTACTATTACCCTCTGTGTCCTATTCTCCAGCCAATTCTTTACCCAGGCTATCATCTTGGGACCTACTCCCAGGCTGGCTAACTTGTATATTAATCATTTGTGTGGGATTGAGTCAAATGCCTTGCTAAAGTCTAGGTAGGCCATGTCCATAGCCCCTCCCTGATCTACTACTTTGGTCACTCAATCAAAGAAATCTATTAGATTCATCTGGCATGACCACTTCTGCTGTGAATCCATGCTGCCTTGGGTCCTGTGCCCCTCTGGCCTCTAGGTACTCGACAATTCTTTCCTTCAGAAGTGATTCCATCATTTTCCCTGTCACTGAGGTTAAACTAACTGGTCTGTAGTTTCCCACTTCTGCCCTGCTCCCACTTTTGTGAAGGGGAAGTACATCGGCCCTCCTCCAGTCCTCAGATACCACCCCATCCTCCCATGATTTGTTAAAGAGGGTAGTCAGTGGTGTCACTAGTTCTACCCTTAGTTCTTTTAGAATTCTGGGATGAATCCCATCAGGCCCCATCGCTTTGTCCACCTTCAGTTTTAAGAGTTCTTTCAGAACCCTTTCTTCTGTAAATGGGCCGGTATCAATTTCTGTATCCAGAGTGTTTCTATTGTTTGTTTTAGGTACCTCCCCCTCTTCATTTGTGAATACTGAGCAAAAATATTTGTTTAGTATTTCTGCCTTTTCACAGTCACAATCTGCCCACCCCCTCCCCTTTATTAAGCCTCACTATCCCTCCCTTAGTCTTCCTTTGCTCCTCGATGTACTTAAAAAAGGTTTTATCCCCCTTCTTAACTGAGTTGGCTATCTTTTCCTCAGTTCGGGCCTTTGCTGTTCTGACTGCCTTCCCAGCTTCCTTTTGCTTTAACTGATACAATTCTCTGTCCTGCTTCTTCTGTGATTCCTTGTACTTTCTGAATGCTTTCTTTTTCTCTTGAACCTTCACTGCCACCTCCTTGGAGAACCATAGTGGTCTCTTACATCATTTTGTTTTGTTTATTTGCTTCACACAAAGGCTTGTTACCTCTGTGATGGCAGTTTTTATTATTCCCCATTGTTCTTCCACTCCTCCTTCATGCCCATTTGCTAGTGCATTCCTTACACACTCACCCTTTTTGGCAAAGTCAGCCCTCCTGAAGTCCAGTACTTTTGCCTTTGTATGGCTTGACTCTATTGCTGTGTTTATTGTGAACCATACTGTTCGATGGTTGCTAGTTCCCAGATGGCTACCCACTTCTACATCTGTGATCCTCTTTCCATCTCCATTTGAGGACCAGGTCTAAGTTGCTCCTTCCTCAGTGGATTCCAATACTAGTTGTCTCAAGGCATGCCTCCTGTAGGCATCTAGAATAACTCTCACTCTTAGAAGTGGCTGCTGCAACTGCACTCCAGTTAACATCTGGCATATTCAGATCACCCATCAGCAATGTCTCCCTTTATCTGCCATTCTAAGTATACTTTCTATCATTTCCTTCTCCATTTCCTCCCCTGAGAGGTCTGTATACAACCCTTTGCGGATGTGGTGCCATGCCTGCCTCCAAATTGACCCACAGTGCTTCTTCTACTCCTTGTTTACCCTTTGTTCTGTTGCTTTGATTCTTTCTCTTATGTAGAGAGCTACTCCTCCTCTTCTTTTACCCTCCCTGTCCCTCCTGTAGATAGTGTATCCTGGTATGTTTACGTCCCAGTCATGGTTCTGTGTGTACCATATTTCTGTGACTGCCATGATATCCAGATGTTCCTCCTCCATCAAGGCCACTAATTCAGGAAGCTTTTTGCCCAGACTATGCACATTGGTACTCATTGCTCTCCATTTTTTGACGGCTTTACCTTCTGTAGCAGCATCCCCCACTGACCTTTCAACCTTTGTCTTTTTCTCTTTTAGTACCCTGTTTTTTAGGGGGAGGCTGGGATTTTCCTGCTGCTTATCAGTGCCTCCCCCCTTGACTAGTTTAAAAGCTTGCCAATGAAGCACTTAAACCAATTGCCCAAAAGACTTGTTCCCTTCCTGGACAGATGCAGACAATCCTGCCAGTATAAGTTGGTGTCCCTACAGGTGGAACCCCAGTCCCCAATGAAGCCAAACCCCTGTTCTCCACACCATTTTTTCAACCATTCATTAAACTGCATGGTGCAAGGTACCCTCGCCTCACTCATGCCACTGACAGGCAGCACCTCTAAGAAGGATACTGTGTGTGCTACTTGTCTTAAGCCCCTCCCCAGCTCTACAAAGTCCTTCTGCACTGCTCTAATCTCATGATGAGCCAAGTCATTTGTCCCTAGGTGGACAATGATGTCCAGCTCAGACTCCTGTGCAACTGTTCTAGTGATCCTAAGGATGCGCTTCCTGTCCCTCCAAGCCATGGCACCAGGCAGGATCCTTACTTCAGTTTTCCCTGCTCCCCCCAGTTCTAACACCCTAATAATTGAGTCCCCCACCAGGAGCTGCTTCCTTTCCCTGTGATGCCCTCTGCCTCCTTCCTGAGGGCCTCCCTTGTGACAGTTGTCTGCACTCTCCTTCGTCTCCTCTGCGGGTCCATCCATAGGGGAACTACACTTCCCCAGAATGGTGTATGGATTGCGGAGTGGAACAACTGACTGGGTGTGCCTCTGTTCTACCACCCTTACCCTCCCTGAGCCCACTGTGGTCCAACTGCTGTGCTTTCCTCTCAACCTCTGAGGTAGTGGTGGTGGTGACTCTGGTGCTCCCTGGATGGGGGAGGTTCCCTTGCTACTGTCCAGTGTGGCCTGAAGACAGGCAACTTCCTCCCTTAGGGCAGATAGTTGTCTGCAAACAGGGCAGCATCTCAGCCTCCAGAAAGACTCCCGGAAGACTGCTGCCCCACAGCCATTACATTGTACTACTCCCCGCATAACTGTCTACCTTGTTTAGTTTTTTTTTTGTGTGTGATTGGTGTTTTATATAGAAATATATGTATTTATATAATGTGTATGCTTATATTGTCAGTGCAGTGTAATAGAGAGGATATGACACTAATATGCACCTTGCCCTCTTGAGGAAATTATGTCAGAACCCCAGGTATAAATGAACTATTTCTAGGGTGGGTGGGTGAGGGTGGGAAGGTTTGGGCCTAAACTGTCCCTCACAAAACAATCAGCTAAAAGCTCTGACCTACCACTGCGATGAGTGCATTCCTGTCAGCAAGATGCCATACACAACAATTTGACAGAGAAAATACCCTGCTAATCAAACAGAGAAAAATCCAAACATCCAAGTCAGACACAGGTAAACCTCCCCAGCCCCAAAACAGCCTGGTGACTTGTGCTATGAAAACAGTCAGCCCCAAAACACGTCAGCTGTGCAGAAGGGCAGACACAGAAAACGGTATTCAGCCTCTGTGGGTTTAAACTCTTCCTGCACTGAAAATCTTAACAATTGTAACAAAAGTAAAACAAGCTCCACCTCCCTCTGTTGATTGAAAGACTGCCTTTTCTGATAATTCTAAGTTCCTTATTTCACCCTTCAGTTAGAAGTATCCTCCACCTGAAGAATATTAACTTTCCTAAGGAATCTGCTTCAAACCAAAGACAACTGTAAATTGTAAGGTTCACCTCCCCTCTGTTGTGAGTACAACTCGCTTTCTTGCATATCGTAAGTCCAGTGTTGCAGCTTCCAGCCAGAGGCAGCTTCACCTGAAGACTATTAGGTTATTCTGTGCATTCTTGAACCCCACCACCTCCACTGGAAGACTATTCCAGGAATCCACCACTCTTTCTGTGATGAAGTACTTCCTCACATTTCTTCTGAATCTTCCATGCTATAGAGTGTTTTCATGCCCCCTTGTCCTTGAGCATTCTTTTTTTCTAAAAAAATACTCCCCTCTTTTACCTTGTTTACTCCCATGAAGTATTTAAAGGTCTTGATCATATCACCCCTTCCAGGGTGTACATATTTTGATCCTTTAATCTCTCATCATATGGCTTATGATGCATATCTTACACCTTTTTAATTGACCTTTCTATGGACTGTTTCCACTCTGTCTTTGTCCTTTCACTGACATGGGGCTTGATTTTCAAAGAGCCCTTAGTGCATCTCAAAATGCATCCATCTAGGGTTGTGGTGAATTTTGAGTGTGTGAGGGACCCATCACCCAATTTAAAAAGGGGGGTCCCTGCACCAGAAACCCAGATGTCACTAAAGCCATAGGCTAGCATGGCACACTTCCAAGATTTGAAACAGGTTCCCTGCCCCCCACCCTCTCAGCACAACACTAAAGGCCAGGATGGTGGGGGGTTGTGTCTTTGCTGAACAGGAGGGGGCCAGTGACAGAAGGGCATGGAAGGTGGCATGGGGTAGTTGGGTAGACAGCTGTGCACGAAAGTGAGTGATATGGCACCCAGTGGGGTGCATTTGCTTTTTGTCTTTATTTTTGTAAAGTCTAGAAATTCCTATTGAATTACCACAAAGTACTTTTCCTATCAGTTATACTGTATTGGGGAGGGGAAGTTCCAGACACAGAATGCAACAGGGCATCATGTTGGCATAGCCCTGGCTGGTGCACTTTCTGTCCCTGGGCCCCCTCCCAGAAAGTATAATTAATATGTACAGTACTTTGTGGTAATCTAATAGGAACTGATAGACATTAGAAAAATAACTATAAAAGCAAACACACCCTGCTGGGTGCCACAGGGGCCACAGGGGCCAGAGGGGCACAGGACCCAAGGCAGCATGGATTCACAGTGGGAAGGTCATGCCAGACAAATCTGATAGATTTCTTTGACTGGGTGACCAAAGTAGTAGATCAGGGAGGGGCTGTGGACATGGCCTACCTAGACTTTAGCAAGGCATTTGACACAGTCCCACACAAAAGATTAATATACAAGTTAGCTAGCCTGGGAGTGGGTCCCAAGATGACAGCCTGGGTAAAAAATTGGCTGGAGAATAGGACACAGAGAGTAATAGTAAATGGAGTCCACTCTGAAGAAAGGGGTTTACTAGGGTGCGCAGGGTTCAGTATTGATCGGTCCTTCAATGACTTTGTAAGCTTACATTGCAGAGGGACTGGAAGGAAAGATGGTCTCTTTGCAGATGACACAAAGATCTGCAACAGAGTTGATGCACAAGGGTGGTGGAAAGGATGAGAAGGGACTTAGCAAGGTTAGAGGAATGGCCAGATGTATGGCAGCTTAGATTTAATGCTAAGAAGTGTGAGGTAATGCACCTGGGAAACAAAACCCAGGGAAGAGTACACAATGGGGGTGAGATACTAACAACAACAAAAATGGAAAGGGACCTGGGGTAGTCATATCAGATGACTTAAAGGTGGGCAAGCAATGTGAGAGGGCAGCAAGGAAGGCTGGGGGGATACTGGGATGCATAGGGAGAGGCATCACCAGTAGAAAACAGGAAGTTATTATCCCTCTGCACAGACAGCTGGTCAGACCCCATCTGGAGTCCTGTGTGCAGTTCTGGAGACCCAGTCTTTGCAAAGACATAGACAGGATGGAAGCTGTCCAGAGTAGGGCAACTAAATTGGTACAGGGTCTGCACCAGAAGACATATGAAGAGAGACTTAAGGAGCTTAATATGTATAGCCTCGAGGAAAGGAGGGAGAGGGGACATGATAGAAACTTTCAAGTACCTCAAGGGAATCAACAAAGTCCAAGAGGGTAGCATCTTTCAAAAAAAGAGGTGTGCAAGAACAAGAGTGCACAATTTGAAGATAGAGGGGGGGCGGCTCAGAGGTAATGTAAGGAAGTATTTTTTCACAGAGAGGGTTGTGGATGCATGGAACGGAGGTTGTGGAGTCAAAAACAGTGGTTTCTATTCAAGCATGCATGGACAGCCATAAGGCAATTTAGGGGTGGGGTAGAAAGAAGTAGGCTGCTGGTTAACTAGGATCTGCAGCTTATCCAGTAGGCAGGGAAATGGGCAGACTGGGTGGGCCAAGCGGTCCTTATCTGCCATCAAATTCTATGTTTCTATGTTTCTATCACTCTCTTTCATGGCTAGCTGTTTCCCTGACTCCCCCATGCCACCTCCTGTGCATCTTCTTCCCGTAGCAGCCCAGTGTCAGATCCTCTCCCCTTTTGCCGCAATGTGTGGTGCTGGCACACATCCCTTAGACCACCTCCTGTGTGGTCTAAGTGGAGCCCCTTGGTCTGTCCATGTCGGGGCTTGCAAAATCACAAAAAAGGGGATTTTACAGCCCTGCCATGGTGCAAGACACCCTGTGACCTTGCACACCATGCTGTATGGTGCAAGACTGGTGCAGTGCCACTTTGGTGCAACTGCTCCCCTTTTCGATGCACACCGAGTTCAAAAATTGGGATTTGCCACATATTTTCATGCAAGTGCCACTTGCATCATTTATGTGTGATGCAGGTACCTTGCGTCATTCCCCAGGCTTTGAAAATTGAATCCATGGTCTGCAGAATTGGACATAGTACTCTAGGTGGGGTCTTACCAGTACTCTATATAGGGGCAACACCACCTCACTTTTTCTGCTGGTGATACCCCACCCTATTGACCCCAACATCCCACTCACCCTCCCTATTGCCTTGTTGCACTGCCTGGCCACATTTAGGTCATCTGATGTGATCATTTATTTATTTTATTTATTTAGCTTTTGTTTACTGGGTAAGTACACTAGACAATTAGTATGCCTATTTTCAGGAACGACCCGGATCATGACACTCTTCTGTTCCTGATGGATGGAAACTTTGTGAATTTTAAAGAAAAGAGCCACTCAAGTCATATGGCAGATATTTCCTTTGATCTGCATTACACTGCCCAGCAAGTAGAGCTGATAGTGTTATGATCAGTTTGCTGGAGCCTGTAGTCCTCCTCCAAACAAAAAAACAATACCTGCCACCCTCCATTAGGTATCTCTCCAACCTCCCATGGCTTCCCCTTCCTTCTGAATTTTCCCAACACCCAATTCCCAGTGCTGACTAGTACCCCCACCCTTTCCATTTCCACTAGGCAACATTAGGGAGCCCACCACTGGTTCCATCAAACATAGCACTGACACTGGGGTGCCCAATCCCCAGTGTCAATACCTGAGAGAAAGAAAATTATCACTCACAGTCATTTTTTTATTTTTATGTTTGCTTCCTGTTATCCCACCCTCTGCCAAGTATCTCTTTCACCTCCCCATCACTTCCCATGCCTCTAGAGGTTAACATGACTCTGAGTTGCCCATTCCCTAGTGTCAGTACCTCAAATATAGAAAATTATCCATTATTGTGTTTTTCTATAATCTCTGTAAAAAAGAAAACTTTCCACTGATGTACATTGCCACCCCGGCCCACCACTGCTGTTATCGCTCCCCACCTGACCTTCCCACTTAACATCCACACCCCTTCATACCTTAATTACCCCTCAGGTGTAAAATGCTATAATCTTATCTGGACCAGAGATAAGTCTTCATTCTTCAACACCAAAAGATTCCTCATTGGTGCTGTGTTCACTAACCTGTCCAAGGCTTTTGACCTTGTCATACATTCATCCCTAACCCAGAAACTATCAGCCTTTGGTGTCTCTCCTCATGCCAAAAATTGGTTCTCCAACTACCTGACCAATTAGTGCAAATTCATCAAATGTGGGGACACCTCATTACTCCAGCTGCCTATCACCTATGGTATTCTTCAATAGTTCATCCTAGGCCCGCTCCTCTTCTCAATCTTCATTAACCACCTTTTGCTCAGTAATAATGTATGCTGATGATACAGCCAGGTATCACAGTGCCAAGAGCCCCCAAATCAACAGCTCACAACTGTCAAAGGACTTTACCCACATACAAAACTGGCTAATAGACAACAACCTGGTGCTCAATGCTTCCAAAACACAAGTGATGATTTTCAGCTACAGGGCCTGCAGGTCCTCCTGCTCCTGCCTACTACTGCTTTCAACCATTAAAGCACTCCACACAGGTATATACATTATAAAGTAACATTTTATTTTACTAGGTTCTCTTGAAAGAGCAGCAGTTATAACAGGGACACACAGTTCAACTTACACAGTTCACAATTTGTTGCTGCATAGCAGTTTCAATGATTTTCTGACTCTGTCCTGTAACTGGGCCTAAACTGTGCCCTCACAAAACAATCAGCTAAAAGCTCTGTAACTGGCTAAAAAAATAAAGTTTAAAACATTGAGGCAGTGGACTGAATGATCCAGCACTTTGTGAAAACACTTACATCATCAGGGGCTCCTGCTCCTACCTCCCTGGACATCTGGTATCTAAATGGCTCTCCTCTCACTGTACTCGAGGAATTTCAGTACCTTCGTGTTACCCTTAACCCTGGACTTGACCTGGACTTGACTTTTATCTTCACATCTAAAACCAGTGCAAAGCCACAGATTCTTGAACTGGCCTAGTATATCATCTCAGAAACCTGTTCATCCCAATGCCCACCTGGCCATCACACAAGGTGTCTTCCTCCCCAGCCTATAATATGTGTCTCTCCTCTTCACAAATGCCCCCTTGACTTTCTCACACAAATGGGATGTCATCTACAATAACATTTGCTGACTTGCCCTCTCACCCCCACATCTCATGCACCATTGCTCCCTCTACTCCTCCTTATGATGGATATCCCATTCTGCCTCTCAGTCCTATGCCCTAGGTTATTTTATACACAAAGAACTCCAGGCTAACCCCCTAGCCACCCACATCCCACTACTATACAACACCCAGTCCACCTACTTCCTTATGTCCATAGACTCCACCTCACTTGCAGCACCAAGATGCTGAATCAAGATGGGAGATCAGGCATTCTCTTCATTTACTCTCAAGAATTGTAACTCACTTCCTGCAAATATTCACTGCACCACTTACATGTCCTCATTCAAATCAGCCCACAAGACCAACCTAATCAAATCCATGTCCTGCAAATACTTCCAATCCCACCGCCACAACTGCTTGTATATTGCTTAATTTGATTTCTTATTCCTCGTAATGCACATGCCTCAACCTACCTTATTATTTATCTATTTATTTGTCAACTTGTAACATTTTTCATATGTACCATTCCTCACCATTAATTCTTACACTTGGCTTATTCTGATCTGTTAAATATTCTAATTAATTGTCTACTAATATTATTTCCTAATATTCAAACCCCAAAACTATGTGGATCTTTGTTTGCTTACTACTTGACTTGATGTACCTGTGTCTCCGACCATGTTGTATTTTGTTCTTTGTGCCCTCCTAGGTTGCACCTGGAAATAGACACTCAGTTGTCTAGTATATCTACCTGGTCGCCAAAAAAAAAAAAATATAATAATAATTAAATTAAACACTGGACCAGGAACTGAGAAAATCAGATATGCTGTTCAATATATTATAGTGGGTCTTGAACTTAACCTTTTTTGGGACCCTGCCTCATGAACGGGGTAGTGAAATTATGCAAATTGATCCTTAAAGGTTATTTCGAGGAAATTGAGTAAAATCACTTTTCTGGAAGTATTTGAAACATTTTCAACCCTTGTTCACGAGGAGGGGTCATAAGACGGTTGTGTTGAAAATTTGGGGTAAAATATTAAAAAAAAGTTATGAGCATACCTAGAAGTTTTTCAGTACTTTCTCATAACTTTGGTAATTTTCAATATTTTAACCCCAAATTTTCAACATAGCCGTTGTTTTACACCATGTCAGGAATGTGACAGCTGTCATTATTTCAATCCTGGCCAAAGGGTGTTTTTGCACTTGGGATGAGAAATCACCCTTCAGCCAGGATTTGAAAATGTTCTATACCTTTATTTATGATGTGAGGTGATATGAAGGTTATGTTGAAAATCGGTGGTCAAAATATTAAAAAACAACAAGATCATGAGTGCACATTGAAATTTCTCAAAACACCCTCAAAGCTTTAGTAACTTTCAATATTTTGACCCCAAAGTTTCCACCTAGCCATTTTTTCACACCACCTCATGAATGTGACACCTGTCATTTTTTAAAAAATTCCTGTCCAAAATGTTTTCATACTTGTGGTGTGAAATTATATTTTGACCACTAATGTATAAATTACACCTGTCATGCTCAGAAGGAGTGGTCATAAAAACACTATGTTGAAAATTTGGGGTCAAAATGTGAAAAAAAAACCAGACCAAAGCACTAAGCTATGAAGAAACATTAGATTGTTCCAATGTTTATTCATAACTTTATTTGTGTAGATTTTTGCCTCTAATGTTCAAAATATCGCTTGTGTTACCCCATCTCCTGAACATGTCGGGAGTCATTTTTCAAATGCCATCCAAAACTTTGTTTTCACTGTAGAGATGCATAATCATTATGGATGGGATTTAAATAAATTCCACCCTGTCTTGATCATAATGTAAGGTCATAAAAAGACTGTTGGAAATTTGGGATCAAAATTTGGGAGCCCTCTGAAAATTAGATATTTCCTCTCAGTTGGCCTATCCTGGGTAAACACAATCTAAAAATGTGTAAAAGCAGGACACCATTGAAAATGAGATATTACATCCCACCTTGTCTATCCTGGCTAGGTAAGTACAAACAAGACTCAATACAACAACAATGCAAGTGGCAAACATTTGTCATTGAAAATTGCTTGTTTACTGCAGTATTTTGTGATGTGTCATGCATTCTGTTGTGGCTGGTTCCTCTGTACTCATGCAAGCTGTACGAGATTCTCACAAGAAAGAAATAATCTGTTAGTGCGTGCTTTTCTGAATGCATCTGTGTAACTAAAAAACTACCACCACACGCAACAATTTCTAGATCCACTGCAGAAGCCATTATACCCACTTTATGATGGTACTTTCATCTGCATAACTGCAGGCCCCTCAGGGGGCTGCACTTCTGAAGCCCAGTACTTTTGTCTGCATAACTGCTGGCCCCACAGAGGCCTGCCTTTCTGAAGCCAGCAGTCAGTTTGCATGTCTTACAGTTGTGGCTGAAGTGGTACAGGCCACTCAGGGGTCTGCGCTCCTGCAGACAGAAATAGTGTTGCAATTCTGGTATCAAGGTTTTAGTGGCACCTGTGCTTCTACAGCAAGAAGTTGGTGTGTATGTCTTACACATGTGACTGGAGAAGAACAGGCCTATCAAGTGAGTGTAAGTCTTACAGTGTGAATTAATACCTGCAGCTACAGAAGCACAGCTCCAATAGGGGCTTACACTTCTGCAGACAAAAGAACTCTTGTAATTTGAGTATCATGGGTTTGTATCTGTTGCTGCAGAGCCCTTTGCTTCTGCACATAGAATCAATGTTGTGATTTGAGTAGCATGGATTTGGATCTACAGTGGTAAGTGAGCGTCTGTGTCTTGTAGACTGTAAGTCACAGATACAAATCCATGAAGGTAGCACATCAGTGCTACCGAATTCATATGATATGGAAACAATTGTATGTTGTTTATCTTACCTGATGATGGCTGCCTATGGTTGCTTGAGCAGTGTTATCCTTTTGCTGCTTTTGGGGTGGAGAGTTAGGGTTGGAAACTCTAATGCCACATTTATCTACTTTTGTTGCATTATGTTGAATCCTAACTGGTGTAGTAATGCAGTTATTTTTTCAAAGAATATATATATGAGTGTGTGTGTGTGTATATATATATATATATATATATATGTGTGTGTGTGTGTATATATATACATATATATATATTTATAAAATGTCAAGAAAAAATCTATAAATCTCATTGACCAAGAGACATCAGCTGACTGTACATTAAATCTCTTTAGATGCACAGTCATCCTGGTCCTAAACCACATCACACAATGAACAAATCAGTCCTCCTACAGCCAGAACTATCTTCCATCAGTCCTCCTGCAACCAGAACTGGTCTTCCATCACAAACATGGCTGCTACCTTTACACTGTAAAACAACCTTCAACTGGGCCCTAAAAATAAAACTACCTTAAATAAAAAATAAAACAATTAATGAAATGTTGTTTCCCTGATCATCACACTCTCCTTACACACATAAACAAATTAGAAATATTAAGTATTGTTTATAGTTTTCATTACAACTGTTTGTTTACTAAGAGTGAAAAATCCCCATTCTCTTTACCTGCTCATCAGTGAAGTCTCTCATGCTTGCCCTGACAGTGATATAATGGAGTTTCTTGCTCTAAAACAGGCTTCTGTTGTCTATGTGTACAGAATGTCAGGAGAGTAACATTCTACAAGTGGAACAGAGCAGAATTTTTAATCCCTGTATTCCACGGTAGACATTCCATGGGGAAAAACCAAAAACAGGATGAAGAAAGTAAGCAACACAGTATTTTAGACAAAAAGAAAAGATGGGAAAACACAATTAAATAGGCAGAGGCAGACCCAAAGTGCCCAAATATATTGGTGATGTTTATAAAAGCACGTACATTTCAATCTTCTATGGGAGTTTTCAGGTGAAATCCACCCTCCTTGTCCACCCAAAAAAAAGGCAACCTGGCAGGTTTAAAGTTTTTTTTTTTTCTTACTAACCTTTCACCTCAATCCTATAGCAGTTTTCCTTTTATGTACTAGACCACAGCACATAAGTAAAACAAAAAAATAAAGAGGTTGCCTTCAAGTAGACTATATGACTACAGTGTAATGAAAATTAAGTTTTAAACACTGCCTATGTCTTACACATTTACAGATGTTACAGTGCATTTATATGATAACATTTACATGTGACAGAGAAAATATTTATTTTCAACCAACTCTACTAATAAATACTTTTACTGCAAAGTATTGTACTAGTTAATCTATTGCTGACATATCCTATTGTATGCATTAATACAGACTACTTTTCCAGTTTTTAGATGTTTTAGAGGTAATGTATTGTACACTGTTTTGAAAATAGTAAATATGTTTTAATCCCTATTAGAGTACATCAAACTAATTATTTTATGATGGTGGCCCATTTTATAAGTGTGATAAGCCACTCCAGGGTGTGCATTAATGGATTTTAATGCACTTCCCAGCGGCGTAAGGACACTCGGCTTTCAGTCTCGTGCCTTAGCACACCCCTGGGGTGTGCATTAAAATCCTTTAATGCACACCCTGTCATAGCTTATTACTTAGTATATATATATATATATATATATAAATATACTGTGTGTATATATATATATATATATATGTAGGATATATATGTGAGTTGTCAGATAAATGACTTATCTGCACAAGTGCTGTTTGACCTCGGGTAACCTCATAAGTGGCGTATGCCACGAGTGAGGTGTCTGATGTCAAACAGCACAAGTGTAGATAAATCATTTAACTGACAGCTCAACATTGTATATTTCATTTATGCAAGAGGGATGCTTTCTGTCGTTGAGGGGACATTTGCTTTTGATTGCTTATTTTTTTTTTGCATATGTTTGTCAAAAAAGTAAACAAAAAAAATTGCATTTTCTGCTCTTTTTTGCTAATTATAAAAAAATCTATAAGGTATCTATAAATGACACACCACTCATTTTGTAAATAATGTTGTGCCGAACAACTTTCATACTCACAGTATCATGCTATCTTTTTTTGTTTTAAAGTTATTCGCATTTGAATATAGGTAGTACTGCTACTGAGGCAAAACATTCTAAATGAGTTCTGGAGTTATTGTGACATAGCTACTATATGGATTAATTAAGCAATAAGCCATAAGGGGCTGTGGGTTATTGGGGGATTTACCACGGCTGGAGTGGTTTGCCCACGAGGTACAGCCGAATGGGTAAATCCGCGCCAGCCATGGTAAATTCTGACTCCCAGTGGCCCTGCATTTCATCTGACATATGTACTTTTGCCCTGCATGTCTGTATCAGTATCACATGGTAGTGCAGGGTACTGCAGGCCTTGTGCTTCCTCAGCCCACCAGATGGCCCCACAAATTCTTCATATCCAATGCCATACAGAAGTGCAGGGCATGAGGGTCCCACACTTCTAAGGGGAAATGGACCATTGACTTGGTGCAGGGCCCAGAGGGACCTGCATGCCTGCATATGTTCATACAGGCAAGTAGCAAATAGACAAGACCACAGAAGCAATGACATTCAGCCATCATCAAGTAAGACAAACAACATATAATTGTTTCCAGATGACACAAATGCAATAATACTAATGTGCTACCTGTGAGAATTTGTATCTGTGGTTGCAGAAGCACAGGCCACACAGAGGCCTATGATTCTACAGGCACAACTGTGAGTGTATGTCTTACAGCATACCTGAGTACCTGTGACTTCAGAAGAACTGTTGCAATCTGGGTATTGTGGATTTCTATATGCAGCTGCAGAAGTGCAGATCTCACAGTATCCTGTACTACTGCAGCCAGAATTCAGTATGAATGTGCCTCACACATGTGTCTTCAGAAGCACAGACTACTGCAGGGCCTGCAATTCTTTAGACATAAGTAGTATTGCAATTCTGGTATCTTGAATTTCATGACACCTGTGCTCCTGCAGCTAGATGTCAGTATGTGTGTCTTACACCTACAGATATAGAAATATAGGTCTTTCAGTGGCCTGTGCCTCAGCAGCAAGTACTGGTTGTATGTCTTACCATATGCATGAGTAGCTGCAGCTACAGAAGTGCTGACCTCAAAGAGGCCTGCAGTTATGTAGTCAAAAGCTTGAAATTTGGGTATCATTGATTTCCATCTGTGGCTGCAGTGGCATGTGTTTCTGCATACAGAAATAGTGTTGTGATTAGAGTATTGTGTATTTATTTATTTATTTTTTATCAGCAGCCATAAATGAGTATATTAGTCTTGTGGTGTGCTTATCACATATACAAATACAGGAAGATAGGACATCGATGCTACTTCATTTAAATCATCTGGAAACAATTGTGTGTTGTTTTTCTTACCAGATGATGGCTATCTGTGGTTGTTTGTGTGGTCTTGTCTATTTGCTGCTTAAGGGGAGTTCGGGCTTGAAACCTGAAGACCATATTGCCCTACTTTTGTGGTGTTGCGCTGAACTGTAACTGATGCATAAATGCAGTTTTTATTTTAAATTATAGCGCTATAGATATAGATAAATATATGGAGAGACAGTAATTAGTGCAAAAAATATTGTGATCCCAGTTTTGACTGCAGAGGAAAATATATAGAGTTCCTCAGTGCAGATAAGTTTACAATACATTATTGTCAATTCAGTCAAAAGAGCTGTGGTGTAAAACAGCAGAAGTATATTATATACCAATACATACATTCATGACTGTGATAAATTTGACTATGTGAGCTAGCCTGTACAAGGAAACATACAGTAGTCAATTTATCTTAGAAGGGTGGGGCTAAAGTGAAGACTGAGGGGCTTTATAGTGTACCTTAATCAAGGTCTTAGCTGATTATAAAGTGGTGTCGTAATGAACTTGAAAGGCAGGCTGTTCCATGTGTTAGGTAGCCTGTATCTAATGGAAGTCTGCCAATGTTACACCTCCAGTGTTGTATGAGGAGCCAGCCTACAGTATTAACTCACTCTGCATAAACTGGATAGCTGACATGGAGCCATTAAGGGTGTTTTTCATAAGTGAAATTTGAATACAGTTTCAAATAACAGGCATTTTGGCCTAGAAGCTGGAGCACAGATCTGGGAACTTGAATACATTGCTTTGATTTTCTCAAAAGCCACTTTTTCACTATAGGAAAAAAAAGCAAGTCCATGTGCTATCTGCATTACAGTACATCTCTAATCAATAGCTGGGCAGTTTAAATCCACATATGCAGCTAATGGTCAATGAAAATGTACTGTAAAAGCAAGTTCCCTCCTTTCCTCCTTCCATCCCTCCCTCCCTCCCTTCCTTCCTTCCTTTTTAAGTAATATGGGTACCAAAGCTCTTTTGTATTATAGCACTGTTGATGAAAATGAGACCTTATTAAATCCCTTTTCCAAATGTTACACTGTGTGGCACTTCAAAGCCAACAGAAAGTGCTTCTGTTTTAGCCAGCTCAGCTGTACAGCAGCACTGCTTCAGTTGTACAGCAATAGTGCATTTCATGACCACCTGGGAGAGTAGAAAATGCATGCAAGCTCTGGAATCTGCCAGCTGCAGTTGGCTGGTTGTCAGGTGCAAGTAAAATAGAGAGGCACTTGATTCTTGAGGAGGGAAGGAAAAGACACAATAATTTCTGCACTGCCGCCTCGCTGACCACAAAGTGGAATTGGAACTGCCTATAGAGGTGGATATTCACTCTCCTTTCATATCAGATGACTAGGGCAGTTGTGGAAACCCACTATCATCAACATGGGAGATGGAAAAATAATGCAAAAATAGGAATTAAGGTAAAATCATAGTGGGTCCTGCACCAGTCACAGCGAGAGAAAGACATGATGACATCAAAACATTGCGGCATGACATTTGGGTGATTGCCCTTACTCGTCCTTGGAGCATTTACATATAAATATTTTTGTTAAATTACTCAGCATTTTTTTTAATAAGAAAAAAATATGTCACCAGATGTTACCAGTTTGCTGTGTATTCCTGAAATGCCCCTTATTACTGACTGCTACTGGAACAGAAGGTATGCTCTTACTGTGCTTATCTTACATCTGTGACCCAGTACTGCAATAATGCCTTCCAGAATTCCCTAGTTACTACTGTAAGTCTTTCAAACAGCATGTATGTGTTTTCCTCCTGGGCCTCCTGTGTGTATAGTCATAGCCAAGTACCATTTCAACCCTAAAGAAAAACACATTTAGTAAGCTCAGAGGTACAGCTGTTTTGGGGCATCTGTTTGCTGCAGAAACATTGTGAATTCTTGTAAGTCTGCCCTGTGCTGTGATCTGCACACTATAACCCATGATGCTTTTACACTGTGTTTGAGACTTTAGAATGTATTATGTGTTTGGATGAGACACAGAAACCATACTGTACAAACATTTCTTGAAACATTCTCGGGTAATGGTGGCCCTAAGTGGTTGATGCACCCACTGAAAACAACAGGCGACCTTGTATCCCCAATCAAGTCATGACCACTGCAGGTTACATCCACTTCCTAAATAGACCTAAAAGTTTTGGTGACAGTTCATGACAGGGTGCACAGTCCTTGCATTTTTATTAAGGGTCGGCAGCCCTTTTAGCCCTTGTGGTAGCTTCCTTTACTTCCCCATGGTTTTCTGCATGGTGAAAGCAGGATGTAACTGGGAGCACTGTGCTGCAGCTGTGTGCAGCAGCCAACCAGCCAAAGCTTGTGAGGCAATGGGTAGTCATACATCTAAACAGTCCCTGATTTTGCCTCAAAACTTTCCTTCCTATCTACTAAACGTGACATTTCTTTTGCTGAAGAGTAGGAATTCAAAGCATTATTGCAGGCTTTTTGAGCTACGATTATATAGAAAACATAGAAACGCAGAAATCTGTTGGCAGAAAAGGATCACTTGGCCCATCTTGTCTACCCTTTTCCTCCCCATGGCTCTTTTGCCATCTTGACCTTATTCCCTTTTTTCTCTTACCCTTGCCTCTTATGTTCAGTCCCATATTGATATCCCATTCCCTCTTGAACTCCCCCACCGATTTTGCTCCCACCACCCATTCTGGTAGCCTATTCCAGGGACCCACCACCCTCTCTGTGAAGTACTGTCCCCTCACATTTCCTCTGAAACTGCCTTCCTCCAGTTTCAAGCTATGCCTTCTTGGTGCTGTGTTATCACTCATTTTGAAAATGCTCACTTCCCTCAACTTGTTTATTCCTTTCAAATATTTAAATGTTTCTATCATGCCCCCCTCCCTTCTTGTCTCTAGTGCGTACAGGCCAAGCTCTTCAGACGTTCCTCATATGGTCTCTTGTATAAGCCCTGCACTATCTTTGTAGCCCTTCTCTGGACCCACTTCACTCTATCTTTGTCCCCTGCAGGTGCAGTCTCCAGAACTGTACCCTATACTCTAGGTGTGGCCTGACCATGATCCTGTACAGAGGCATGATCACCTCCCTCTCTCCTCCTCCTCATGATTCCCCTCCCTATGCATGTCAGCATTCCATTTGCCTTCCCCACTACCTTATTGAACTGATTTGCCACCTTTAAGTTATCTGAAAATGATAATCCCCAGATCTCTTGCCTGCCTTGTCATTACAATTTCTTCTCTTCCCATCCAGTAACTTACCTTTTGATTTTTGCTCCCTATGTGCATAACTTTGCACTTTTTTTGCATTGAATTTCAATTGCCATCTGTCTGACCACTCTTCTAGCCTGCCCAGATCCTCCCTCGTTTTTTTCTATCCCCCCCACAGGTATATCCACCCTATTACAGATCTTTGTTTCATCTGCAGACAAACACACCTTCCTATGCAGACCGTCCGTGATATCCCCAATAAAAGATGTTAAATAGTACTGGGCCCAATACTGACTGCTGGGGCACTCAGCTTGTCACTTTTTCTTACCTGGACCGAACACCATTGACAACCACCCTTTCATTTCTTACCACCAGCCACTTTTCCACCCAATTTGTTAATTTCCTTCCCACCCCAGGCTGCCCAGTTTGTTTATTATCCTTCTGTGAGGGATGGTGTCAAAGGCCTTACTAAAGTCCAGATAGGCCACGTTCACCACCCCTTCCTGATCGTAGACCTCCATCACCTTATCAAAGAACTCAATCAGGTTTGTTTTGCATGATCTTCCTCCTGTCAACCTATGCTGGCTGTCATCCAAGAGCCCTCACTCCTCCAGATATTGCACCAGTCTTTCTTTTGTGAATGCCTCCATTAGTTTACCTACCACGGAGGTAAGACTGACCAGGTGATAGTTTCCTGGATTCTCCCTCCAACAGCTCTTGTGCAACGGCACCTTGTCTGCCTTTTTTCAGTCTCCTGGGACTTTCCCATTATCCAGGGACAGATTGAACAGCCTTGCAAGTGGTGCCGCAAGCTCCTCCTTCATCTCCCTGAGCACCCTGGGATGTATTGCATCAGGGCCCATTGCTTTGCCCACCCTTATTTTGCCTAGTTCTTCCAATACCTTTCCTACCACAAAATGACTTGTGTCTACCACCCTGCCCTCCTTCCCTCAACCCCTCAGTACTGGTCCCCTTCCCTACTCCTCAGTCATGAAGCCTGAACTAAAGTACCTGCTTAACATGTCCACCTTATCTTCATCCTTCTCTATCAAACCCCACCCCCCCTCCTCTTTCAGTCCCATTATTCCTTGTTTGCATTTTCTTTTCTCGCTAATGCACCTAAAAAAACATTTTGTCCCCCCTCCTGGCTTCCCTTGCTATTCTCACTTCCATCTCTGATCTTGCTCTCCTCACTGTTTGCCCTGCCACCCAAAGCTTTTCCCTATATACTTCCCTTTCCTACCTTCCTGAGTTCCTTTGTATGCCCTGAAGGCTTTATTTTTTTTTCCTTTATTGCTCCTTTTGCCTCTTTAGTGAACCAAAGCAGCCTTCTCCCATGTTTTCTCTTACCCACTTTCCTTATGCATTACTTCATTGCCCTCAAGATTCCATCCTTTTCTTGCCTCCCACAGTTTCTCGATGTCCTCCTGGTTCTCCCTCCCTGATATCTCCCTTCTGAAAATTCACTTTGATTGTCTTAAAATCCACCCTCCTGAAGTCCGTTACCTTGGTGGTGGTTTGGTTTGCTTCTGTCCCTTTCTTAATACTAAACCTGACTGTACTACGGTCACTATCCCCTGGATTTTCTCCCACCTCTACCTCATCTATACTGTCCCTGTTATTCATTATTAAGTCCAATGTGGCTTCTCTTCTAGTTGGTTCCTTGTCAAGTTGTTGAAGGAATGCCTCTTGCATGGACAGCAGCAACACCCTGCTCCTTTCTGATGCTGCTGTTTAGATCTCCCACTTTATGTCTGGGAGATTCAAATCTCCCCCCGACAGAGTTTCCCCTTTGCTTGTCATCATTTGTATTGCCTTGAGCATCTCCCTGTCAACCTCCTCCACCTGATTTGGTGGTCTGTACACCACCCCCATACGTATTGCCTCCCCTGTCCTCTTGGTTAATATGACCCATAGTATCTCTACTGGATCCTGATCCTCCTGACCAACTGTTGCCCTTATCCCGTCTTTTACATATAATTCCCCTCCCCCCATTTTCCCTTTACTATCTTTCCTAAAGAGATTGTAACCAGGCATAACCATCTTCCAGTTGTGGTTTTCTGTCCACCATGTCTCCGTGACAGCTATCAGGTCTAGCCCATCCTTCACTACTATAGCCTCCAAACCCTCCATTTTATTCACCAGCAAGCTCCTCAATCTTTCCTTGCCCCTCTCATGTTTCTTCTTTCTGATATTTCCTGTCCCCTACTGTGGGGGAGTGCTAGCTAGGTAAGTCTTTCTATTTTTCTCTTCCAGTCCTTCCATAGGTTTATACTCCCCCCTTAATTTAAATCTCTCCCCAGAATACCGCCAATGTACCCTTGCAATATTTCTTTTAACAATCTAGCTCCCCCCCCTCATTAATGTCCAGTGTTTCCCTTGCATATAAGTGCTCCTTTGCCCATGTATGCCCCCATTCCCCAATGCATGCAAAGCCCTCCCTTCTGCACCAGTCCCTGAACCAGAGGTTAAAATATGTTATCCCTACTTGCCTAGCTGTACTAGAGCAGTGTACCAGCAATACATCTAAAAAGGCTTGTGATCCCTGCATTCTCTGGCTAGGTCCCTAAACCTTCTTTGTACTTCTTCCACCTGTTCTCCAGCCAGATCATTTTCCCAATGTGCAGAACCAGGTGCAGTTTACCCCCAAGCAACCTAATATACTGCTTTATTCTTGGCAGCACCCTGCCCACCTCCATCCCTGGGTCACAGAAGACTGACCCCCTTTTATATGCCACCCCCTTTATCAATCAGTGTATTCCCTTTATTATTGAGTCACCATAGATCATTACCGACTCCATGTTCTCCATCCCTTGGTTCAGTCCTATGTCCCTATCCTGATTTCTATTCCTTGTAATTCTCTTATTGGTAACCTGGACTACTGTCCTTGCTCTGACCACCTGCTCTTCCATACTCTGTACCTCCACTCCCCAGTTCCCATATTACCTCCCTGCTGCTCTTTGTGTTTCTCCAACCCCCTCTCCCACCTTCCTTCCATACTTTCTTGCTCCTACCTCCCCCTATTTCCTAATTTGTTCCCCTCCTTATCCTCCTTTCCTTCCCTGTTCCCATCCCTTTCCCTATGTTCCTGCCTTTTGCCTCCTTAAAATTTTCACCATCTGTATTTCTCTGCTTCCCCGCTTTGTCTTCCATTTGCCTCTTTACTCCCTTCCTACCAAATCCACTTTGCTCCCCTCCACCCTTCCCTTATTAATACTCATCTCTCGTGTTTCCTTGTTCCTGGGTCCCAGATCCATATTTTTTTCAGCGCCTTCATTCTCCTTCTCCTCCTTTTCCTGTAATTTGGCTAAAGGTGAGAACCTGTTTGATACCCTTATATCACTTACTGTGCCATCCTTATTTGTCTTCCTATTCCCCTGCATCCTGTGCTGTTCTCTTATATGCGACCCTTCTCCATCCCTTCACCCAAAACCTCCCTTTCTCCTTCCAAGAGCCTTTTTCCCCCTGCTATCCTCTCTGATACTTGTCTCTTCTTCTCCAGTCTCCCTGTTGTTCTGTACCCTCCTTTCTCATCCTTTCCCTCTGCTTTCTATTCCAAGCTCCATCTTGCTCCGAACCCTCCATTCCATCTTCCTTCTTAGCCAGCCTAACTCATCCTCCATTCTCCTCAGTCTCTGACAAATTGGGCATCCCTTATTCTCCAAAGTGTGTCCATAAAAACAGCCATTCCACATTCATTGCAGCACACTATTCTTCCCACTTTAGAATGTCTTCTTTCCTCCTGACCCCAATACCATAGGTGCTGGAACCTGGGGTGGAAGGGGCGGTAGCCACTCCACTTTTCATTTCTGTACAGCAAAAACTAGTATAGAAAAAATACCCTTTGTTCCCTCATAACTGCCCTTTTGATTCTCAGCCCCCTCAGCTTTTACCATCTTCAGGCACCCTTGCCTAATACTCGCCACTATTCCCCTGCCACCAACCCTTACCCCAAAATTCCCTGATGCTGCTTCCATACCCATACCTTGTATGCCACATTTTTTAGGACTATCTGCCTTTAACCCCTTAAATACTGCTAAAATTCCTGAGCAGGTTTAAACACACTTTAACCCCCTTAAATGCTGCTAAAATTCCTGAGCAGTTTTAACACACTTTAAACACACTTAACTACTGTTAACTTTCTGAGTAGTTTGATCAGTTTGCCCTTGGAACACCCTTAAACACCCTTAAATACTGCTGTAATTGTACACTTATACAGTACTGCTATTGCCTTTCTCTTGCCTTTAGCACACTTAAACCCTCTTAAATACTGCTAAAATTCCTAAGCTGGTTTAAACACCTTAACTACTGTTAACTTCCTGAGCAGTTTGATCAGTTTGCCCTTGGAACACACTTAAACATCCTTAAATACTGCTGTAATTGTACAGCTATACAGTACTGTTATTGCTTGTCTCTTGCCTTTAGCACACTTAAAAAGCAACAATGTCTGCCTTTAACTGCTTAAATACTGCTAAAATTTCTGAGCAGGCTTTAGACACACTTACACACCTTAAATGTTGCTGTAGTTAAATACTCATACAGTAGTGGTATTGCTAGTTAAACGTTTGTACAGTACAGTCTGTCTTTAACCATTTATTTTTATTTTTGTCTTTTGGTAACCGGGTAAGGCCCAATAGGCAGAAGTGCCTGTTTTCATGGGTGACCTGGGAGCACTGGGCGGTTAAGTGACTTGTTCAGAGTCACACAGTCTGCAAGTGGAGGTTGTGAGAATCAAACCCAAGTGTAGTCTGCTGGATGTACCAAGCTGATTCACAGCTCCTTACTCTAACCTCAAGGCTATACTGCCTTTAGATACTGCTAAAATTCCTGAGCAGGTTTAAAACACACTTACAGCAGGCTTAAAACACACTTACACATCATAACTGTTGCTGTAGTTAAATATTCATACTATACTGTTATTGCTAGTTAAATGAATATTCATGCAGTACTGTTATTGCTTGTCTCAATAGGAAGTAAGTTGCCCTTATGATCAGATTATCCTAAAGCAGTTTGTCCCCGTATGCCCCTTTGAGCAGTTTTCTTTTTAACTCAATATGCCCCTTTGTGCAGCTTGCAGTTTGATCCTTTAGAAGCTGTCTGTTCCTATGAAGACCAGTGCTCCACCCCCTGGTATGTGCTGCCAAATCTCTGGGGATCTTAGACAATTTAACAAGATTAAGTGGGGGTATGAGGGCAGAAAATATTTCTTCTCAGCGCTGCAGTGGAAGGTGGAAGAGAGAGTCCTGATCAGGGACCAGATGTCCCTTCCCCTTCAATCCCCTTTCTCTCAAGAGCACTGGCAGTGCCGTTTTTATCATTAGGCTAAGTAGGCTGCAGACTAGGGGCACCAACTGTTAGGGTGGTGCCTGAGAAATAAAAAAAAAAAGAAAATGAGAAAAAAATATTTTTTTAACTGAGCCCCCCACCACTGTCTGTCTCACCAGAGCACTGTCTCGCCTCTCACCCCACCCCCCAAACAGAACAGAGGACAGACACTAGTCCAATCAGCAGACAGTCAACTCGCAGCACACACTGCATATTCTTTGTTTTGATTTTTAAATTCTCCCCAGCTCAGCTCCGTATGACAAGACCACTATGAATGTGCACCTAATTGAAAAAAGGCACAGTCCATGCCAGCGCTGCAGCACTGTTGGACTAGTCTGCACTCTGCAGACTGAGAAAAGTCAATTAGAGTGACAGCAGTCGTCGATACTCGCCCTGCACCTGCAGGCCACCAGTAGGCCACTGGCCACCCTTCCAGCCCAGCCCAGTGACTCTATGAGCCAGCCAGTGCCTGCCGCTGCCAACCAACCCACCCAGTGAGTCAACCTGTGCTGCCCAGTGCACAGGTGCACACTCTGCTGCTAGTGTGCTTATTGGTCTACCGACAGCTATATTTTTATCACACTTGCTTGGTCAGGTCAGACTCGCCAGTGGGTCGTCAGTGTGTGGTGGTGACGACAGAGGATGGGGAGGAGTGCCAGATGGTTTGGACCCATGGTAAAACTGGTGAATAGTTAACTTTCTAATAACTCATGGAGCTGGCACCAAATGTCCAACTGAACTTAAACAGTAGTACCACATGCATCATCAACACACCTCAAATGTGGACTGCCCCTGCCCTGCCGGTAACCTCCTCCACTCCACCCAATAAGATCTTTATCTGAAGGGGAGAACAGAAGCATGGTGTACCCCCTAAAAGTAGTTACATTTATATTTAGTTGAGTATTAGTTTACCCAGGAGACTCATACTGAGCTAGTATTAGCTTGTTTCCTCATGCATCCGGGGGGGGGGGGGGAGAAACAATACAGGATGTTGTGCAACTTTGCAAGTGAAAATAGCAGTCTGCAAGGAGCAGTAGAATAAAAAGAGCCTGCCAAGTCCAAATAACTAATACTTTTGCCTTTGTGGTCATTTTGTATCAAGGTTAATCAATAGAAAATGGTAACCCAACCTTCTTAAAGCACTCCAGGTAGTCAGGACAGAGTTAAGACGAAGATGGGTGTGTGGTGTGATTCCAAGTGGTTTATGGGGGGGGGGTGCTATTTAAGATACCCCCAAAGGATTGGTACCATTCTGTCTTATGGTGCCATAAATATGGCTGATACACAGGTGGACAGGGATATTTTCTATGTCTGCGTGCATGTGCAGTAAATTAGGTTTGCACTAGAACTTAATCTCTTTCACAGAGGCTGTGTGTGAGAGACAGCAGCTGCAGTGGTGGCACTGGTGAGTTGTGGGTAAGTGCATCCATCATCTCATTGCCTCACTGGAGGGGATGCTGGCATGGGATAGGGTGGGGGCCACTAGACTACCAGTAAAATGATTTTACAAGGGGACATACCAAAAATAGAGGCGGGGAAATACAGGTGGGTAAAAATTAAGGAGGCAATAGAAACTCAATTGGCATAGGCCTAAAATCCTCAGGTTGCTTGTCCTCAACCTCACGTCCTGGCAGGCTGGCTGACAGCTTCCATGTTCATCTTTCTTACAGAACTACTATATTATTATGTATAATGAGAGCACCAGAGAGGGCCAGTACTGATTTTGACTTGTTTTCTATTAAACCTCTACTTCCCCCAAAGCTGTTATATCGTTTTATACATGGCACATCATAGAGGTAAGAGTAATAAGCTGTGAATTAGCTTGCATGGTCCACTCAGCAGAACTGGGTTTGATTCACACAGCCTCTACTTGCATAATGTGTGACCCTGGGCAAGTGGGCACATCACTTAACCACTCAAACAAAACAATGCTCCTAGGTGACTAGGTCACCCCTGAAAACAGGCACAAAGAACGGCAGGCTGATTAACAAGATGGGTAGTCTGGGCATGGGAGACAAGGTGGTGAACTGGGCTAGGAACTGGTTAACAGACAGAAGACAGAGTGGTAAATGGGGTACAATTGAGGAGATGGAGTGACCAGTGGGGTACCATAGGGATCAGTACTAGGAGGACCAGTCCTGTTCAATGTCTTCATTGGTGACATTGCAGAGGGGTTCGAAGGAAAGGCCTTCTTATTTGCAGATGACACCAAGATCTGCAACACAGGGCGGATACTCCGGAAGGGGTGCAGGGACCTGGAGTCAGGAGAAGCTTGAAAGATGGTCGAATGGAGATGTGACAACCAAGGTTCAATGCAAAGAAGTGCAAAATACTGCATCTGGGTAGAGGGAAGTAGGGAACTCAGGAAAAGCTACAGGTTAGGGGGATCTGACTGTCACCAAAGAGGAAAGGAACGTAGGGTTTATCATCTTTGATGACCTTAAGGGTCAAAGCAGTGCACAAAGCAAAGCGGCAGGGAGAGCCAGTGGAATGCTGGAGTGCATATAGGCAGGGTATCATCACTAGCAGGAGAGGGGAGGTGGTGATGCCGTTGTATAAAACAGTGGTTAGGCCTCACCTGGAGTATTGTGTCTGTGTGCAGTTCTGGAGGACACACCTATGCAAGGGCATAGATAAGGAGAAGACTATCCAGCAAAGGGCAAAAAAGATGATTTAGTGCTTGCACGACAAAACATGTGAGGAGAGACTAAGGGATCTGAATATGTACTCAATGGAGGAGAAGAAAGAAGCGAGTGGGGGGACATGATTGAAACTTTCAAGTACACCTCAAGGGCATAAACAAGGTTCAGGTAGGTGGGGGACCTTTTCCAATGAAGAAAAAGTAGTAGAACAACGGGGCACGATATGAAACTGGAAGAGGGTGGATGAAGAGGCAATGTGAGGAAGTTTTTCTACACAAAGAGTAGTTGACACTTGGAATAGTCTGCCACAGTGGAGGTAGTGGGGGCAAGCACAGACAAGTGGAGGGATTTAAGCATGCCTGGGACAGGCACAAGAAGCTTATGGGGGAGGAAGTAATGAAAAGCCTTTGATCACATAGGGCCAGTGGCCACATACAATGTATAGGGTCTATGGGCAGACTTGTCTGGAATCAGATAGGCCTGCCTAGCTGTCCATATCTGCTGGCAATTTGTATGTTTATTTGCTCCGGAGTATTCTAATTGTTTTATTGTTCTTCTATTAATGTGTTGTTGCCATACCCTGAACTGAGCTGTGTTTCACGGGGTGGGGGACCTGAAGTTTCCAGCCTATGGACACCATGTAAGTAAATACTGCTTTGAGCACTGGCAGCTCCTTTTAAAGCCTGGATGGCTTCTGTATCTCATGCCTCTGGCGCTGATTGGCACCTCTTCTGGCTATTCCTACAGCTGCTTGGAGCCACTGCTAGACCACTTTTTTCAGCTGATTGGTGCCAAGACAGATCCACTCTTTTTTCCTGTGACTTTCCTGAGATGGTCCCCTTGTGGCTGAAAATGCTGCTTCTGCTTCTCTTGCAGCCGAAAATGCTGCACTTGAGGATCCTTTACTGGCTGGAGCCTCCTACCCACTCATGGCTGGAGCCTCCTACCCACTCCTGACCAGAGCCACTGACAATCCACTCCACTAACAGCTGAAAATGCCACTCTTGGGGACCCGCTCCTACTTGGAGCTGCCATTCACCCTGATTTCTTCTTCTCCATGCTGCAGTGGATGGTGGAAGTGGGAGTCCTGATCAGAGACCAGATGTCCTTTTCCCTTTGCGCTTCTTTCTTTCAAGAGCACTGTCAGCTCCTTTTAAAACCTGGACGGCTTCTGTATCTCATGCCTCCAGCCCTGATTGGCCCCTCTTCTGGCTAATCCTGCTGCTGATTGGAGCCACTGCCAGACCATTTCATTCAGCTGATTAGTGCTGCCACCAATTCACTTTTTTTCCTGTGGCTTTGCTGAGATGCTCCCCTTGCAGCCAAAAATGCTGCTTCTGCTTCCCTTTGCAGCTGAAAATGCCACCCTTGAGGACACTGTCATGGCTGGAGCCTCTGAGCTGCTCTTGCTGAAGCCACTGGCAATCTTCTCTACTAGTGGTTGGAAATGCCACTCTCGAGGACCCACTTCTGGTTGGAGCTGATATCTGCCCTGATTTCTTCTTCTCTGTGCTGCAGTGGAAGGGGGAAGAGTGAGTTCTGATCAGGGACAAACGTTCTTTCCCCTTCACTCCTCTTACATTTTGTTAAAATGTGTTCCTGATTTGGCAACTAGTCTCTGTCTTTTTAGGCCTTGTCCCTGATTAATAATGTAGGAGGTTGAGAGGTATGTGGGTAGCGGAACTACCAAATGAAGGAACTGACTGGGTCTAGGTATTCCACTGTATGCCAGGAACTGAATAATGCCAGTGTGAGCATGTGGGGCCATTCAACCAGCAGGACATTGGGTTTGGGCAACTCTGAGGAGACAATCACTGGTCCACCAGGGCCTATTGCTCAGTGGTGGAATACAGAGTTGGAATCATCCAGGCAAGGTGCTCCTGTACCTTGAAGAGCACGCTGCCACTTTTGTATGCCATAACTTAGACAGGTAAATGTTTGTTTTTCTATGCTTTGAAATAAATACTGTACATTATAGCATAAGTGCAAAGTGAACATTACAAAATGACCAGGAGGCACTAGTCCCTCTGTTACTACTACCCAGACTAAAAATAATCTTTAAGGGCCTCCTTATGGCATGATGGCAGCACACTGTGTTATCACTTTCCAGCCTACCTTTAAAGTTGGGCACCTGGAATCTTACACTGCTGTCTGGCTCCCACTAAGAGAGGGTATGGCCACCTGGCATTTGCAAACTCCTTGCATGCTGAACAAAGAATGGGACTGATAGTGGTTATAAAGGCAGCTGCTCACCTGCCCTCTTGGCTAGAGGAAGGGTACAGGCATGGAGACACAGATTGTTGGGGTGGCGTCAGAAGGGAGAGGATTAAAAATGGAGCCATCTAAATAAACTCTTTACATTTAGAATAAGGAGTAGGTATAAATAGCCTTTTTGTGCCACGCTCTGACAATTTCAGAATTCATGCCCCGTTGCTGTTTGAACATGTGAGTGAAAGCAGAATTAGAAAGTATGCATGAAATGGGCAGAGGGGTACAAAATAAGCAGGCATCAGATAGCATTGCTTCACAAAGATGATGATCACTGTCTGGAACAGCATACATGGTGAAGTGGTTAATGTTAGTATTATCTGAGCTTGCAAAGCAGGTCAAGACTGATTCCTGCTGGAGAACAGCATCAAGGGCATTGAGTTGTGCTTTAATTCCCAAGATACATTTTCATCTTCTCCCAGTGGCACTTGATATGTCAGGGAAAAGATGCACATATTTTTTTAATTTCTTTTGGTGAAGGAATACATCAAATAGTTACTGTTAACTCATAGCTGACCCCATTGGTGCATTGCCAGTTTATAGGCTTTTCCTGGAACAAGCCAACAATGAGTCTAGTTTAAGTACAGCAGGGAGAAGTAGTTTAAGGTTAGGGTCCCAGGTCAGACAGGATGGATTTTCTGTCTTTATCTTTCCTTACCTTTCTATATTTCATTATAAATATTAAAGGGACCCTGTCAACCTTTTTTGCATCATATTATTTTTAGGTAAAAATCCACATTTTATGATCACCTACCTTCTCTAAAATTCATTGATGTTGCTGGTTGTTTTATTTGCCTACTTGCTTATTAGCACTGAAATGCATGAGCATGCACAGTTATACGAGGCCTTGTTTTGTTTCAAATTATTGAACTACTGTTACTGCATACTTCCTGAACATTAGAAATAAACTCAAACAGTGCAGCCACTCATGATACTATAGTCTCCTGTATTCCCACCGCATAATGAGTGGCTAGTCAAGTCAAATCAAATTTGTGTTGGGGGTGTTCCTGAGTCCAGGAGAGATGAAATGTTTTGGTGTGGTAACACCAGCATGGTAGCTACTCAGTTTTTCCATCTGCACCAAGAGTCTATAGAATGTGAACAATCATAAAATGTGTTTTTACGTTCGCTTGCGCGCATGCGCAAGGAACGTCTTGGGAGAATGGGACACTTTGGAGGTGTGCCTGTCCTGTGCAATCCCCTGCTCCATTGAGCAGGCATGGCGGTCCTGCACCAATCGATGCGGTGCTGTGTATGACAGCGGTGGTCTTCTCTTCAAAGAAAACCACCGCTGTGTGCTGGCAGCGCGTCACGCCCTTCCCCCCAAATCTTTGGTGCCACACTGGGAGCCCACCCCAGCGTGGCAAACATCCTGCGTCATCTGCCGACAGGGGGTGCCCAATCCCCTGTTGGCTCCACCTCCTCCCAAACAGCTTTCCCTACTGCCACGCTGGGAGCCCACCCCAACGTGGCAAACGTCCCGCGTCGTCTGCCGACGGGGGTGCCCAATCCCCCGTCGGCTCCACGGCCCCCCCAGCCATCCTTCTGCCATGCTGGGAGCCCACCCCAGTGTGGCAAACATCCCGCGTTGTTAATTTAGAAAAAAATAAACCTGTAAATTAAAAACGGTCCCACGCAGTCTCCCTGCCCCCCTCCCACAACCTGCACCCACCCACTGCACAGCCTGCCTTCTCCACACCCCACCTCACCCCATACTTACCTCTGAGCGCCGTGTGATGATCATCGCTGGACCGGGAACACGTCTGCACTCTTCAAAGCCGACCGCGAACTGAGGAAATGCCGGTAAGCTGTATAATGGGCTAGATGGGGTTTTTTCAACTTTGTTGCATATCTCAGGCATTTTTTGGAATTTTTGCACCAAATTTTCAACATGGGATTTTTGGGACCCCTTCTCATGAATTCTGTCACTGTCATGACGTTATTCGGGCCCGAAGGGTGATTTCACAGTCACTGCATGAAATCACCTTTTGGGCCTGATTAATGAAACGACAGTGCCAGCATTCATAAGGTGGGCTCTCAAAAAGCCTATTTTGAAAATTTGCTGAAAATTCCTAAAATGACCGCTTTGACGAGCGTATGCTATGAGTTCCTACGCAGGCTCATAAGTTCGCGAATTTTCAATATTTTCACCCAGATTTTCAATATTGCCATTTTACCACACCTTCTTATGAGCAGTACAGCTGTCATTTTCACATCTCACCCAAAACATGTTTCCGCCTCATGTAGCTATTAAATGGCGAGTCAGTATGTGAAATCAATGTATGGGACACATTAAGAAAATCACAGTGACACTGTTCATGAGCAGAGGTCTGAAAATGGCTGTGTTGAAAATTGGTGAAAAATTCTAAAAATGACTGTTTGATGAATCTGCGTTGCGCAGTTCCTATGCACGCTCGTAAGTTCGCGAATTTTCAATATTTTCACTCCAGATTTTCAACATTGCCATTTTACCACACCTCCTTATCAGCAGTATAGCTGTCATTTTTCATATCCTGCCCAAAATGTGTTTCTGCCCATGTAGCGCACAATGGTGCAGTCGGTGTGCGAAATCAATGTATGGAACACATTAAGAAAATCACAGTGACACTGTTCATTAGCAGAGGTCTTAAAATAGCTATGTTGAAAATTTGGTGAAAAAATTCCTAAAAGCTGTTTCTGGCGATGCGTTGCGCGATTCTTATGCCTTTCGTGGGTTTCGCGAATTTCAATATTTCCACTCAGATTTTCAACATTGCCATTTTACCACACCTCCTTATGAGCAGTACAGCTGTACCTGCAAGTGAACGTTCGGCATTGACAAATGCTTGTTTAAACTAGGGACACTTTGAGGCCTAAGGGGGTTGACAGTGTCCCTTTAATAAGTCACCTAGAGCCACTTGTTGGATAAGAGTGGATTAGCACAAGTTCTGCTGAGAAAGAACAGCGAAGAGAAGCTGAGCTGCTCTGGCTCTAGCAAAACACAAGTGAAACCACTTTTATCCAGCAATGAGTGATGATGAAGGACATATTAATGTATTATAAGTCCTGTTAATGAGAAACAGAACCTCTGTTTTGCTGACAAGAAGCTAGTCAGAATTTTTTATAACAATCTGAGTAGTACAATTACTGTACTTACTGCTGAGTGCCTGAGAGTGTAACATTGGAGTTATTTTGAAAAAAATTGCAGGCTTTAATGCAGCAAAATGGGGAGTGCTCTGGTACTTTAACTATGTTTTTGTTCAGTCACACACCATGAGCCACCCCACTAAATTTACTATGTTGTAATGTAAATACAGGGGTTGAGCTTGCAAACCTTTTGTACTGATTTGAATGCAGGAGAATTGTGGCCTTTTTTCTAATTGGTAAGCTCCCTATTAAACACCTGTGAGCCTTTCATTAGCCAAAGCACACTATAAATAATGAAGCCAGGAGAGTGGTCTCTTCATTAAAAATAAAGGAAGCAAGGAGATCTCAACTCTGATATGGCAAGTTAAAATGTAATGCTTTTTATCTTACCGATGGAGGTGGTCACTTTGCCAAAGTGGTCAGGCTTAATCATGGTTCAGCTGGATAATCAGAACCAAGAACCCCTCTGAAATGTATGGAAAGTAAGAACATCGGAGTTATTTTTAAAAATTGCAGGCTTTAATGCGGCAAAATGGGGGGTGCTCTGGTACTTTAACAATATGTTTCTGTTCGGTCACACACCAGGAGCCACCCCACTAAATTTTAAGTTGTATTTTAAATACAGGGCTTGAGCTTGCAAACCTTTTATACTGTTTCTTGAATATGCCTGCTGGGCGGGGCTTTCTTCATTTTTTTTTTTTTTTAATGTTTATTGCAGCCGATCGTTAATAGTTGGAAATCCTGTGTGTGAGAAACACCCTTGGTCTGTAGTGTTATAGTTTGATGGCCTTATAAGTTCTGTGTTTGTAGTTTCATTTATTTTTATTCTATGGCATTTGACCTAATGCAGCATGCGCCTGTTGCACTTGAACTTTGACCCCTTTTCAGTTACTTACAAAAATAACAAAAATAAATGGACCTTCAAACACAGAACAAGTAATGCCATCAACTAAATCAGTACAGCCCTAGGGTGTTTTTGTCACACATAAGATTTTCAACTCTTCATGACCAGCTGCAATAAACATAAGAAAAAAAAACTCAAAGAAACCGCCAACTGTCAGGTATGGTCAATGAACACTCTCAGGCATTCAGTAGTAAGTACAGTAATTGTACTACTCAGATAGTAAGCACAGTTGCTAATACTAGCTTCTTGTCAGCACAACAGGGGTTCCATTTCTCATTAACAGGACCTATAATATATACTTTTGTTATGGGGTGGACACTGGCAGCATAAATGTGATTGTCTGTTCATGATGGCAGTTGCGTTTTGAAAGTGAGGAAAGAGAGGACTGCGCTTTTGGAACTTGCAAATGATGCTGAATACTATCTTCTGAACTTTCCAAATAAAGAGTTTTGTTGGCTTCCCTTATCAAACATGCAGAATGTTCAGGTACAGTAGCATGCTACTAAACCTCAACACTCAAAGTACATTATTACCAGCAAGTCTGGAAGTCAGAACCTTAAAATTCTACTGATTTAAATTGGCACCCAACAGTTCCTCCTCTAAGAAATTATTTTCATAGTCAGTTTATTCCACCAGCACTCTGGTATTACATTTGTCACTGTATTGCTGTTGTCAGGCATGCCTGCATGAGTCACCCTGTGAGGACTAATCATAAAGGGTGATATTTATCATCTATGGACAGTATATTCAAATAGTGTGCATGGATGCTCTGCTTTTTCTCGGTACAAACTGTGCTTTGTTACTTGGGTGTGGAGTTGGGGATCTAGTTGCTAAACTAAAGCCTAGGACAGTACAATACAAAGTAGTCTGCTTTTCATGCCAAAGTCAAGGCTTGTGCACATGCTAATGAAAAGTAAAGTCATAAAATATACAATAATGGATGGGGAAGTAATGGTTGCCTCACTGTGGGATACTACATAAACCCCCGAGGGTGAAGCCTGAGGGGTTTATTAAAGCATCCTACACTGAGGGGAACCATTAATTTTGAATTTAAGCACACTTCCCAACCTTTTTGTTATTTATAATTGCTGGGCAGAAATTTTTTCTAGCCTTTGTCTAGAGTTTGTGACTCCCTGACTTACACACACACACACACACACACACACACAGACAGTGTTTTTTCCTCAGCTTTTTTGTGTACTAGAGCTGTTTGTTTACTTTTTTTAAGTTTAAATTGTGCTTTGTTTAGAGCAGTTTCAGAGGAGTTATGAGTTTAGATCATAGTCGCTGCTTACTGCTGTCAGTGAGGTTGGAGCCATTCCCCGATGGCAGTTGTTATCCCCTGCGGCTGCCAAAATGCAGGCTCAACTAAACAGATTTCTTTTTTGGTTTTTAAAATGTTTAACATGGTGGTGTTCTTTATTAAATGAGGAAAAAAAATCGTATGAGGACTCTCAGTCTGGCAGCTCCAAAGTACGAGGACTCTTGGTCTGGCGGCACCTTGGTGCTTGGGATAAGGAGCCACCATGTTTTAAAATTCAATTAGCCTGACCAGGAGGAGATGGACAGCCAATGAGAGCATGGCTGTTTCTGACTTACTAGGCGCATGCTCACTGTTATAACCCATGGGTTATAATGGCAAATTATAACTGGTTCAGCCCATTGAAAAAAATTACTGACCAGTTATTACATGATACTATGCTACTGTATATTCAAAGACATGTAAAGGCACTCATTTGCAATTAGTGCTGTGAAAGTTTATACTTTGAAAATTGTACACATGTTATGCACAGAAAACAAATGGTTGTTTTTCAACCACCCAGAAATGACTATAGATGCTATCAGTTCATGGTAAACCCAAACAGCAATGTGTGTGATGTTTTGGGGGAAAAGTGCTTGAAAAATTACCTCCAAATAATGCCCCCAAATAATTACCTACTCACCTACTCAAATTTAACCTGGGAGGCAGCATATAGGGCTACCATGCACAATCAGCCTATTGTGCCACAGAGGTGTTCGGATTATCTCAGACCTTGACAGCGAAGCTTGAGAGGTCTTGAGGTAATCAGAACCCCGAGGTGGCACAATAAACTCGTTGGGCATATGGTAGCCCATCCGCTATTTTTTATAGTGTATGGTTCACTTAAAACATTTCAAACTCTCTTTTTTAGTAAAATTAAGAAGTTTAGCTACTTCATTTCAGTCCGTGATAAAAAGCTGGTTGCTAGGGTCCATGGTTAGGTTGTTAGGTAGCAGCCATCTGTGCATGTGTAGCATGATCTTCTATTGGTTCAGAATTTTTTTAAGGAGGACTTTTAAAAAATGGCTCCCATTTCTCTCGCTAAGCGAGAAGTGTGTTAGCGGTGTGTTTTTTTAAATAAATGATCTGATTGATCTTCCTGTTTCATGTTTGTTTGTGCACTACTTCCTCTGCTCATGCTGCCAACACTGAAGACACTACTTATCTGGTTGATCCTGTGGTTTGTGCTGGACAGTTAGTGTAGCACATGCACACAGACTGCTGGAACCTCTAAACGTTCTCAAAATATTGTTCTGCTGCAGTAGGGTACAATTGCATTCCATGACCTTTTGAACTGCAGCAGAATAATGTTTTGAGAACTACTGATTTCCATTCAGAACAGGGGTTTACCATACACTATAGTGTAGTAATAAAGAGCACTGAGCTGCAAACCTGGAGAACTGGGTCTGAATCACACAACCACCACTTGCATACTATGTGACCATGAACAAGTTACTTAACTTGCTTGTGCTCCCAGGATGCACCTGAAAGCAAGCCTTGGCTCAATGGGTCTTTCCTGGCCAAAAAATTGGAAACTAAAATAAAATACTTGCTTATCAACATAGCACCAGTTCTTCACTAGTACACAATACGAAAGATGTTAATAGAGTGTCTTTTTGCCATCACCAAGGTCTTCAACTTGGTGGACCTTGATATAGTGACTCAATGACTTTCAGCACTATGAGTTTCAACCTACTACCTCAGACAGCTAATTATCTGACTGTGAGACATTTGCAGGGTGGTACTGTGAATATTTTATCAAATTCACTTACTGTCTCTGTGAGTGACACAAGTGATCAATCCTTGGTCCTTTGTTAACCTTGCTTATTTCTAATTCTCTACCTCCTCCTCCTCCTCCTCCTTCTCACATCAGAGCAAAACCCTACTATATCCTGATGACCTCATTATCTACACTAGCTCTCCTATCCCTTCAATCATTTCATCTCTACCTAGTGAGGACCTCTGTAGGGTAAAGCTTTGTCTGTGCAGAAACAACCTCCTCTTCCTCCCAAACAAAGTGAATGCCAAATCTATGCTCTCTAAGTTAAAAAATAAGCTAGATATTGGCATCCACAACTTCCACATCCAGCTTTCCTGCATGACCCCAAATTAATGTGTCCCCACTTTTAAGTATCTTGTTGTACTCACAGACCCTTGTTGGAGCTATTCAGAACAAATCTCTACTGTATGCAAATTGAATAATCAAAAACTTGGAGCCATATAGAGCCTTAAAAATTGCCTCTTACCCAAGGTAAGGCTGGCCATTGCTAGAGACACCTTGCTAACCAGCTGGTACTATGGTTAGCACAACTTTTGCAACATCTTCACTGCAGAATGTAAGAAACCTGTTAGTGTACAACAATATCTGTTGGGTCTGCTGGTATCACATTGACAACTTAACATAGAAACATAGAATTTGACAACAGATAAGGACTGCTTGGCCCAACTGGTCTGCCCATTTCCCTACCTGAAGGATAAACTGCAGATTCTAGTTAATCAACAGCTTACTTCCTCCTACCCCTCACTAGAATTTCCTTATGTCTGTCCCATGCATTCTTGAATTCTCCCATTGTTCCTGACTCCACAACCTCCTCAGGAAGGCAGTTCCATATATCCACAACCCTCTCTGTGAAAAAATACTTTCTAACATTACCTCTGAGGCGTCTCCCCTCTATCTTCAAATTGTGCCCCCTTGTTCTTGCACATCTCTTCTTCTTCTTCTGAAAGATGCTACCCTCTTGTACTTTGTCAATTCCCTTGATATACTTGAACATTTCTATCATGCCCCCCTTTCCTCAACAGTATACATATTAAGCTGCTTTAGTCTCTCTTCGTATGTCTTCTGGTGTAGATCCTGCACCATTTTGGTTGCCCTCCTCTGAACAGCCTCCACTCTGTCTATGTCTTTGCAGAGATGGGGTCTCCAGAATTTCACGCAGTACTCCAGATGGGGTCTTACCAACTGCAAACTATATGTCGACCTTGAATGGCAGTCAACACTGAATAGCTGACACCCCAAGATCCCCAAATCTACAGTTATGGCTGTTTCACTGCTAGACTTTTAGGGATACCTGTCATCACCCGATACTAGTGATGCTTGAGCCCAACCAAGAGAAATTAAAGAGACCTGAGATCGTCCTCAAAACTCTTGCTCTCTGAACCACAAATATTCAGTCCCATGGGTCAGAAAGATTTTTTTTTTCATTCAAATTTTATTAGAGTTTTCCAATACAGAGAATAGATCCAAGCCATATAATACATAATAATCTTAACTTAAATACATGAAACAGACATTACAAGGATCTATTCTCACCCTACCTAAACCCCACCCAACCCTTACCCCTTATACCCCCATCCCCCCATGTCCCTGGCACAGCAACCCGTTCTCGCACCCCCTCGATTTGAGATAAGGAGGAATCACCCTTAAGACTGTAAGGAATATAAAGTATATAGGGGACCCCAGATTTGATTAAACTTTGTTAACTTATTCTGGAGACAGGCAATGAATCTCTCCGTTCTAAGATTAGCAAGTAATTCCTGTAACCATTCAACATAGGTGATTTTGGAAGTATCAATCCAATGTCTAAGGACCACCTTCTTAACTGATGCTGAAATCAATGCCATATAATACTTCCTATTCCACACGGGAATACCAGAAACATCCCCCAGCAAGCATACCTCTGCTGTAAACAGGTCATTCAGTCCCAGTAGAGGATCCATCCTTTGTTTAATAGTGGTCCAGAGTGGAACTACCTTAGGACAATTCCAAAAAATATGGAGAAGATCCCCCTACCTTGTTGACATCTAGTACAAGTATATGAGAACACAATACCTAACCTTGCCAATTTCTGGGGAGAATAATAAATATTGTGCAATATTTTAAATTGCATCAATCTCAGCCTGTCTTGTGACATATATTTATGGCAACTACATCAAAGTAGCATCCAATTAAACACTTTATCAGGAAAGAGGGAGGACCAGAAGGTGACAGGAGCAACATTTTGACGATAGGCCCAACTATAGAGAGTACGGTATATTTTAGAAACCGCATGTGCCATTCCTGCTAATGGACCTAACTCTGATTGAAAACAGATGCTTGAAGCTGTCGGGGAGACTACTCCCAGCACTTTTAACAAAAGATGATGGAGTTGGAAAACTTTAAATATGTCAGTGTGTGGAATTTGAAATTTGTTCAAAATTTCAACTGAAGAGTACCATTACCCTTCTGCAGTGACTAATTCAATAAGTTGACAATCACCTAGCTGTGGAAGTCAACTACTCTTAAGAGGCTTACCAACTAATTGAAATCTGGGATTACCTCTTAGAGGTTGAAATAAGTCCTTAGTATGGCTAGACTTTAAAAAGGCACATAACTGCGAATGGACTCTAATTGAAGTCCCTATAGGAGAGTCCCAAAAAGCCGCAGGTAGGGAGCTTGGGTTAATCTATAACATAGCCTTGGGGAAAGGCCATACTCCGTTATATGAGTTATCTCCACTTTTAACCAGATTGGGACATATGTAGCTTGATCAGAGGGATCCACCACATTCAACCATCTGAGATACTTATTTGCTTGACTGGCCCAGTAGTACAACCTGATGTGAGGAAGTCTTAACCCTCCAGCCAATTTAGGAGCCGCCAGTTTATGAAAAGCCATTCTGGACTTTTTATGATCCCAGATGTAATTGGTGATTATACCATGAATTTTTCTAAACCATGTTAATGGAAGCCAAATGTTTAGCAAGTTTAATGGGTAAAACAGAGGGGAAAAACATTCATTTTAATTAAATTAATCTTTCCCCAAAGCGAGAGTGGAAGCATTGCCCATCTTTTTAGATCTAACTCAATAGCATGGACCAAGGAGTCCAAATTTAACTGTTGAATACAGGCCGGCGTCCTCGTGAGAGTAAGCCCCAAGTACTTTATTGCATCGGATTTTCAGGATAACCCAAGAGCGGCAATTTCATGCTTAAAAGTTTTATGATTAAGGGGGAATACCAGTGTTTTTTCAATATTTAATTTATAATTGGAAACTTTACTAAAGCCCTGTATAATTTCTAGTAAAGCAGGTATAGATGAAGCCAGATATGATATTTGGAGCAAGAGGTCATCTACATATGCAGACACTTTAGTGACATGACCATACAACTGTATACCTTGAATCTCCTGGGCATGCGTTATCCGCCTAATAAGGGGCTCTAAATATAAATTAAAAAGAAGTGGAGACAGTGGACATCCTTGTCTAGTCCCCACATATAACTTAAAGGAATCAGAAATGACTCCATTACAAGAAATTCTAGCAGAAGGGAACTTGTAAAGAGAGCCAATAAACTTCTGGAAGTCCAGGGGGAAGCCAAATGTTTCCATTGTGGCTAAAAGGTAGTTACAGTGAACCCTATCAAAAGTCTTCTCGGCATCCAGGGAAACCAAGGCCATGGGATGGTCTGTCTTGCTGGAGACCGAGAACACTTGCGCAAGAGTCCGCAAGTGGTCCACTGAGGATCTCCCCCTCATAAAACCGACCTGCTCTACACCAATTAGTTCGGGAAGAACATCACTTACACGATCTGCCACTAGTTTTGCCAAAATTTTAATATCATGATTAAGAAGCGATATGAGTCTATAATTTGAAACAATGTCAGGAGGTTTATCTGGTTTAGGTAATAGAACAATTAGTGCCTCAAACAGTGAGACGTCCATTGCTTGCCCATTAAGAATATATTGAAAAAGTGTCAAGAGTATTGGGGTTAACTCTTTGGAAAATACCGGCCCGTTGGCACAGCGGTTGGATTTCCGCTTGCGATGCCGGCGACCTGGGTTTGGGAACGGACCCGGGTCGTCGGAGGGCCGGCCGGGGGGAGATGGATTGAGCATCCGTTGGACTGCTCTCCTTCTCCGGGGGGAGGGTCGGGCCAGCTTTGGGGTGATGGGGACTCCTGGTGGAGGCCAGGAACAACCACACTCCCGAGCTCACTTACTTGGAGGCGGGGCAGATGCTGGGTGTCATTGCACGACCCCGCCTCCCTAGTAAACAGGAAAAAGATGGAGCCAGCCCCGCCATGAATGAAGCCCGCGGCGGCTTTGATTTGTCCTCAGGCCGAACCCCCTACCTAATTACGGTGCCCACGGTGCATTTCGGGGGACGTGTGTCGCGGGCCCCACCGTGGGGGGTAAGCCACGGGGTATCGGGTGGCAGTGGCTGATTTGAGGACAGAAGCCGGCGGCCCGTGACCGGGTGGATGCCTAGGCGGCGGGTGAGGGTTCGGAAGGAGGAGGAAAAAGCTAAATTAAAAAAAAAAAAATAATAATAACTCTTTGGAAAAAACTTTATAGAAATTAGAGGAAAACCCATCCGGGCCGGGGGTTTTATCAGAGGGAAGGGACTTGATAACTCTCTCTATTTCACCTTGGGTAATGATGGCTGAAAGCCGGGCTTGATGATATTCCGAAAGGGAAGGCAAGTGTGACTCTCCTAGATAGTGCCGTAGTTTCTCCTCCGAAGGAGGATCTTCCATTGCTCCATAAAGCTGCTCAAAATAGTTCTTAAACTCCCTGGCAATTTCCTCTGGAGAAGTTCTAATAGAACCATTTTCAATAGAGTGAACAGAGGCAATTAGTCTAGCAGATTCCTGCTATTTAACACGTCTTGCCAGCATGCGGCCCGCCTTCTCACCCTGGTCTGTATACACCGCTTTCATTTTAATAATTGCCAGCTCAGTCTGCTCCCCTAATAAACTTAAATATGAATCCCTTAATTTAAGTAAATCCTGCCTGTAATCCTCAGATGAGAGAAGGGTAAGCTTAGCCTCCCTATCCCGAATCAGAGAAAGAAGTGTAGAAATACGCCTTTCTCTATCCTTCTTTCTCTGGGAAGTCAATCCAATCAGGATCCCTCTTTAAAATACCTTAAGTGCCCCCCACTCCATATCAGGCCACCTAGTAGAATTGTGGTTGATAGAGATAAACTCCAATATTTGGGAAGAAATATATTTAACTACCTTAGGGTCTTTTAGCAACTGATTATTGAGTTTCCATCTGCTACCTTTTTTTAAGGAGAGATGGAAAAGATACTAAGCATGTAACCACCGAGTGGTCAGAAGGCGGTCCTGCAACTATGTTCGAGTCCACCACACCCAATATAAGAGTACGCGAGACAAGAACATAGTCAATCCGGGATGAAGTCTCATGCACCGGGGAGGTAAAAGTATACTTACAGACTTTAGGGTGGAGAATTCTCCACACATCACAGAGTCCAGATTGATCTAAAAGTTCTCTGACCACTCTTTGGGCTGGGGAGAGACCCTTACGAGAAGACCCTGATCTATCTAATGACAGGTCCAAAACCAGATTTAAATCCCCTCCTATAATTATGGGAATATTTAAGAACGGCGTTAGTGCTTCCATAATCTGTACAAAGAAACCTGGGATATCTATATTTCGGCCATAAATATACCCCAGCAGTATATCCAGGGTGTGTAAACTACCTCTAATTAAAACAAATCTCCCTAAAGGGTCTTGGATTACTTGAAGAGGTTTAAAGGGAATGGACCTATGTATCAACACCGTCACACCTCTGCTCTGGGTGTTACCTTCCGCAGCAAAAACCTGCCCCACCTGCTGTCACCTCATACTATTGGCTTCACAATTAAATAAGTGGGTCTCCTGTATAAACATTATATCTGCTTTCAAAATAATTAAAATGTTTCAAAATCTTATATTGCTTAGACTTATGCTGGGCCCCTTCACATTCCAACTAATAAATCTAAAATCCCAGGCCATTGACTACTCCTTCATAAGGGCAATATCCATGGGTCCACTTGCATTGAGGCCGTTCTTCCCTATCCCATTCCTTATAAGAGCTGTGCCTCCCACCCCTCCACCCATCCTTCTGCAATACCAAATAACCAATTAAACAAAACCCCCCACAACAATATGTACAAAACACCCCTGAACCCCTTCTCCCCCCTCCCAATCCCACCGCATGCTATCATGGTCCATGACAACAGTCCGCTCAGTAAATCCTCCTCCACCCCACCCACCAGCCCCTCCATAACAAACCACTAATTAAGGAACACCTACCAACCTATTGAACGTGCTATCATCTAAACACAATTAACACTCTAACATTTTAGGTATACAGTTATTTTAAGCATACTAATAAAATCTAGTAATATAGCCATGTGACACTGTTAAGCATGCATGCCTGTCTATCCTGCCTCCCTCTATTATACTCTAATACAATACATTTTACTACAAACCCCAATCATGTGTTGTTCCACACATTTAATATGATAGAAAATGCTACCCCTACTTGAATATCACTAACAATATTCCACTACAAAGCCAAACCCAGAGTGATCCCCCTTTCAGATATTAATGATACCTTAAGCTTAATAAGGCTAATGACTAGCTTCCCAAGTGTTAATTAAAATAAATTGACACCCGAGGTATCAAGATCAAAGGAAAAGAGAAAAACATAAAAGAAAACCTGACAGTCCATATAATGAGGGGAACTCTTGTTAGAATGTTTCTGTTCAATTGTGGATCCTTCTGCTGTGAAAATCAGGGGCAATAACGTGTCTCTGGCTCCATCTAGTGGCGAAAAGGTGAAATTGAACAGGCATTCAGCCACATCGCAGTAACCTCTACCACAAAACGATCTTTCCCCTCCTTGATACTGAGGAAACCGCTCCCGGTCTCCACCACTCTGCTGTGACATCCGACTTCCCAGAAGTTCCCTCGTGCACCGGAGTCAAATGCACCTCTAAACAAGTCCAGAACAGAGCGATAGGGGGAACAAGGCAGGAGCAATTACCTAAATCCCCACTCTCTTCATTCAAGGATACGCTCCACCTGGACAAGAAAACTCCCCTCGCCATACAGCAATACAATGTCCAGTCTACGAACACCACAGGGGGAGCTTTAACAAATCAAACAAACATCAAACTCACAAAAGTTAGCCCATCTTGAATTTAATTCCCACCGCGATTAACTTCTTAACCAACAGGTGGAAAGATGCTCTCTTTTGACGGACCGATAAGGGTAGTTCCTGAGCTACCCTTAACTTTGCACCTTCCCACTGCAGCTCTTTCATATCCTTTACCTTCATTAAAAAGTGCTGCCACTCCTGGTAATTAAGGAAACGAAAAATGAAGGTGCGCGGAGGTGCTCTCTGTGGCGGTAGCGGGCACAAGGCACGATGAGCTCTCTCAATAGTGTAGCAGGGGACAAATGGAGAGGGACCTGCTATTTTTTCCACAAACCTCTGGGCAAACTTGATAGGCTCTGATCCTTCCTCCTTCTCCGGCAAACCGATAATCACAGCATTATTGAGGTGGCTACGACCTTCAAGATCTTCCACCTTCATTTCCATTTTGGAGAGGCGCTGTCTCATTGCCACCAGCTCAGGATCGACTCTTTCACATCTGCCCTCCAGTGACCATATACGAGCCTCACTATCTGACGTTCTCTGGGAAAGGCCTTCAAGCACATTAGTTATACTTTTAATCTCCCCTTGCTAACTCCTTCATCTCCGCTTTAAATGGCTGGAATTCCTCCAAAAATCTGGCTAACGTAAGGGGCTCTACCTCCATGCTCCCTGCCATTGAAATCTGGGTCTGCTGCATAGAAAAAGGCCTTGGATTTTTTTGGAGCCTTCTCTGGAGTTGCTAGCGGGTTATGCTTCGGCATGGCTTTCCGCTTTTCTATTTCCATTGAAGCTTGCACAATGTGAACACCATCTTCCAGGCAAGTAGGACGATAAAAACCCTAAAGAAATAGCACAGCAAATTGAGTTTTAAGGTTGTTTAGGAGGATGGGTGGCTGGAGCTCTTGGAGGAGACTGCTACCTAGTGCTGTGCATCACGTGACTCCCCAGAAAGATTTCTTAGTGTCTGCCTCCAAGCTATGGAATAGCTTTCCCTGTATACTGATTTCAGCTCTCATTCTTCTGACTTTTAAAATGGGATTCAGGAATTACTTAACATATGAATCTGGGTGCACTGTTTCCAACTACTTAAATTGGGTCTCATAGAAAAATAGAATGTGACGGCAGATGGTGATCACAAGGTCCATGTAGTCTGTCCAGAATCCTACCTGGTGCTATTCCCCCTACCCTCCTTTACCTTTCCATATGCTACCTTTGTGTCTATCCCATGCATTCTTGAACTTGCTTACTGTTTTCACCCCCACTACCTCCTTGGGTAGTCTATTCATGGGTCCACCATCCTCTCTGTAAAGGAGAACTTTCTTGTATTATTTCTAAACCTCCCTTCCTTCTACCTTATGTCATGTCCTCTTGTTCTCCCATTCTCTTTCAATTGGAAAATCTCTTGAATGTTAACCTTATTTATACCCCTCATATATTTAATAGTGTCAATCATGTCACCCCTCTCCCTCCTCTGTTCCAGGGAGTCCATGTTGAGTTCTCTCAGATTGTCCTGGTAAGCCATATGGTGCAGTCTCTGAATGATATTTCAAGGACCTTCTCTGCACTGTCTTAATTTTGGCTATGCCCCTTTTGAGGTGCGGTCTCTGGTACTGTATGCAATACTCCAAGTAGGAGTACACCAACACCCTGTAGAGTAGTAACAACACCTCCCTCCTGAGACTCATGATTCCCCTCCCAATGCAGCCCAGCATGCCACTTGCCTTTAGTGCCTCCTTTTTGCACTGTTTACCCACTTTCAAGTCTTCTGATATAATGACCCATAGGTTCCTCCATTGCTAATGGAGGGTAGCTTCTCTCCTCCCACTTCATAATCCTCTTTGGGATTGTTTCTGCCTAAGTGCATGACTGCACTTTTTGGTGTTGAATTTCAGCTGCCATGTTTCTGAGCACTCCTCCAGTTTCTTCAAGTCTGAAGTCATACTCCTCACACCTTCAGGGGAGTCCACTCTGTTGCAAATCTTGCTGTTGTCAACAAATAGACACTCTGTACCTTCCAGCCCATTTGCAATGTCTGCTATGAACACACTGAAGAGTAGGGGACCCAGTATTAAAGCCTGTGATACCCAGCTGGTCTCCTCCCACTCAGCTGAAACTGCCTCATTTACCTGAACCCTCTATTTTCTTCCTCTCAGCCAACTACTCATCCACTCAGCCACCTCCCTGCCTACCTCTATGTGGTCCAGCTTCCTTATCAGCCTTTTGTCTTACCAGTCTTCTCATCACTGTGATCTCCCTTAACTCTCAAAAGTATTGCATCCTATAACTGGAAATTATTTATTAAGTTATTGTTCCTGTATGTAGCACTTAACATATTGATTTTATATAGGTTAATGCCACTTACATCATGCCTTGGCCCATACTCAACACCTGTGATCTTGCATTGTATACTTTCTGAACAGAATCTGTTCAGTCCACTGTTTGTAGCAATTGTAACCTTTTATAATTCATATACTTACAGTACATTGCAGGCAACAATGCCATGCTTTACAGCTCAGGTCATGCCTGAAAATGGGTCAAGTCTCAGCCCAGAGCACCAACCTGATTACCAAATAAATACATTTCAAAGTGAAATCTAGCCATATCAATTGCATTGTTGAACCTACATTTAATGTGTGCAACATATGTACGCATCACATATAAGCAGGTATACAAAATCATATATCACAGTCATGTGTGGTCCTGCTTCTAGAAATTTCTGCAGTTGTACTGTAGCACTATAATACTGGTACTGTACATCACCAGATGTGCACATGGTCACACTTAGAACAGAGTGGTTTTGGTCTATAGCAACTCCCTGTTCCCAATAAGGTGGCCCATCCTGTAGCCCACACTGTCTGTCACAGTTATTTCCTGGCAGATACTTACAGGAATACTGTATGAGAAATAGGGTGGACAAATCATTCATTTTTAAATCCTACCCATCCTCCCAGACACAGCACTTACCTATGGGCTTGGATAAATATGGATTTGGTCTATTGAGTATGTATCCAAGTCTGCTGTTAGCTGCATTGCTGAGAGAGCTACTGAATCTTCTGAACTGCATTGAGAGTGTGCCCCTCATGAGTCACATGAAGTGTGGGGAAGGGACTGGATGATGCACATCACAGTCCATCGACATGCCATGTTCTACATAGATCATCAGCAGGCAGCCAGTGGTAGCAGCCAACAGTGCAGCAGAATAGATGTCATGTGACACTGTTCCACAGTACAAAGGCTGCTATACTGGGCAACATGGATGGAGAGTTGAGAGCGTGAGTAGTGGCACAGGTATCTCACTGACTGCATGGAGCCAGAGAGAGATATGACAAAGTAAGAGACAGGAGGAGACTGAAAGGCTGCCAAGGAAATTAAAAATGAGAAACCTTCTAAACAAATACATACATACAAAATCAAATAAATAAGCAATCAAATAAATATGGTTGTTGAGAGAATGATGTAAGAGAGAGAAAGACAGACAGATCGAGAGAGAGAGAGAGAGAGAGAGAGAGAGAGAGACAAATGATAGGGCAGGTGGGAGGGCCAAGGGTGAAAAAAGAATGAAAGAAAGACTACTAAATAATAAATTAAAAAGGGTCTTTATCTGGCTGCTGAGGACAGAGTTGGAGAACGAAAGAGGAGGCTATGCTGTGGAGGCATGAGGAGAGCCAATTACTCAAGTAAACTACTAACAAACATTACCATTTTACAAAAAGAAAACACCCCTTACATAAAAGGGTTTTTGCTGTTGAGGTAAGTATATATATATGAGAGAGAGACAGAGACAGAGTCAGAGACAAAGAGAGAGAGATGTGCTGGGAGAGCCCAGGAGAACACAAACCCCAAAACAAAAACAATCAAGCAACCTACTAAACAATGCAAGTTAGCATTTTACAAAGCAAATGTACAAAAAACTTAACCCTTAGGCTGTCAAATGAATTAGAACATATAGGAATTCTGAACGGATATATCAGTTTGTGGCATGAAAGGGTTAACATAAAAGGGGCCTTTGGCTGCTGAGGATGGAGTTGGAAAGAGAGCGAGAGAGGAGCTTAACTGTCTACTGTACTGTACAGATTAAAGCACAACAAAAGGGATTACCGAAGTAAAGACAAATTAGAGAAAAAAAAAATGTGTGTGTGAGAGAGAGAGAGAAGAATAAAACAACAGAAGCACTGTGTTGCTGACTTCCATAAAAATAGAGAATCGCAGTGATGCCTGACTGTGCCCTCCAGCAGGCTGCCAAAATACACACATGGCAGCAACAATTAAGGGACTAAAAAAAGAAACAAACTGGGAGAGACTTGTAGCAGACCACTTTTATTTTTGCTAAAGTAGAGAAGGAGGAAACAAGCATGCAGAATGTTTTTGACATTCATGAATTAATTGAGACTACTGGAGCTGTAGATAATACTAGTGTCTGCCAATTAAAAATGTCATATAAAACAAGTGTCATCATTATCAAACATCATCCCTCTCCTTCTGTCCATCATCATCATCAAACCAGTGTGCGTCAGATACATAAAAATGTCTGCATTACCAATTTAAATTCATTTTCAACATAAAAACATAGACAATGATGGCAGAAAAAGACCACTAGTCTATCCAGTCTGCCCGTAAACCCTAACAAACCTGGGACCTATTGTCTATACAAGGTTGAAACACACACTATTCACCCACCGTGCTCCCTGACGTACCGCTATCACCCTAGAACCACTAAGCCCTTCACTCTGTCCCAACCATGTTTGAAACCACTGATAGTTTTGGCACCCACCACATGAGTTGGCAGATTGTTCCATGTCTCCACCACCCTTCTTGTAAAATACAACTTTCTCACTTCCCTCTTGAATCTGCCCCCTCCCCCCCATCAGTTTCCGAACATGCTGCTGTGTTTTTGATCCACTACATATGCTAAATAATTTCTCATTGTTTTCCTTGTTCTTTCCCTTTAGGTACCTGAAGATCTGTCATATCTCCTTTCTCTCTCATCTGGCCCTCAGTTAGTTACGCATTCAGTGTCTTGAGTCGATCCCCAGAAGATCTGCTCTACTGGCCCTAAATCATTTTGATCACCCTATGTTGCACTGTCTCCAGGTAGTCTTTATATTTTCTTAGGTGAGGACTCCAGAACTGGACACAGTACTCCAGGTGTGGCCTCACCAGTGATCCATAGAGAGGTAATAATACTGTACTGCCTTCCTTCCTTCTGCTGTCAGCTCCCCTTTCTATACACCCCAGCATCCTGTTTGCCTTACTGTAGCCTTGTTACACTGGTTTGATTGTTTTAGGGAGTCACTGATGATGACCTCTATGTCTCTTCCCTCAGAGGTCATGAACAGCTTTAGCCCTCTATTCCGTACTCAGTTTTCAGGTTCTTGTTCCCTTTGTGCAACACCTTGCACATTTTGGCATTGAATTTCAACTGCCAATCCTTTGCCCACCTCTTTAGCTTTTGCAAGTCTCACTGCATCTTCTTAATGCCCTCCTTGCTGTCTACTCTGCCACAGACTTTAACATCATCTGCAAAGAGACACATCTTACCCTGGATTCCTTCTCCCATGTTGTTAATGAACATATTGAAGAGGACTGGGCCAAGCACTGATCCTTGTGACAGCCTACTGGTAACCTCTTCTATTCTGATTTGACTCCAGTAACCACAGCCCTCTGCTGTCTCCCTTCTAACCAATTTCCTACCCACCTAAGTGTGTCTTTCATTGTACCCAGACACTCTAGCTTCTTCAACAATCTTCTGTGAGGAACTGACTAGAATGTCTTGCAGAAATCCAAGTAGAGTAAATCCACAGCATGGCCCTTATCCACTGCCCTTGTTACCGAGTAAAGAATACTATGAGGTTGGTCTGACAAGACCTTCTTGCCATGAACCAGTGCTGTTTACTATCTCGGAGTCCATTTATCTCCAGGAAGTTTATGAGGTTCTTTTTGACTAGTGTCTCCATCAGTTTACCCACTATAGAAGTAAAACCGAAAGGTCTATAGTTACTCAGTTACTACATGCCCCCCCCTTATGGAGTTGGACTATGTCTGCTACCCTCCTGTCTTTTGGAACTACCCATGTCTGAACTGTGCTATTGAATAGCCCTACCAGGGGTTTGGTTAGTTCTGTTGCCAATTTCTTGAGCATCTTGTGATGCATCCCATCTGCCCCCTTCCCCAAGTCTTACCTATCTTAAGGACTTCTAGACCTTTTCTGAACCCCTTCAATGGTAAATACTTGCTGCCTCATCTCAGGGATCCACCTTACAGCTGTCTTTATGCCACTCACTTGCAGAGGTCCTCTGTTTTCCCTTGTGAATACAGAGTAAAAGTAGTCATTAAGAATGGCTGTTTTCTGCCTGTCCCCCTCAATTACCCTAGCTCCTATTGTTAACCTAACAATTCCTCATCCTCCTTGCTTTCTTTTTTCCCTAGTATACGATATCTAAAGAACTGTTTTTCCTCACCATTGATATGCTCCACAATACACAGAGCTGTATCTGCTTTTGCTTCTCTGACCACCACTTTGGTTTCTCTTGTTCTCATTTTGTACAGTCCTCATTCTTCCTTCCCTTGTCTTTCATTGTACCTGGTAAAGTCCTTCTTTTTGGTTCTCATTGCTTTCCTAACCTTTTGAGAGAGCCATCTTGGTCGCTTGTAAATTTTTCTTTTGATTAATGATCTCATGCAAGACTTTGTTTCCTTGAGAATGGCCACCTTGATTGCCTCCCAATTTTCCTCCACATTCTTGATTTTCAAGTCCAAGGCCATAGTAGCATAACATTGTTGAGCTGCTGAATATGGCCACTGATTAGTAACCCTAGGAATTACTCTTTGTTTTCTGCACTGAGCCTGGAAGGATGAAATGGTGGTCATCGTTGTGTGTTGTGTGCAATACAAACTGGCCCCTGTAGGGAGTAGGAGTCAGGACTTCAGGGACTCAGGAGAGATATTTTTATACAGTAGAAAATTAAAAATGCAAAAAAATGGATCAAAATGTCATACTAGGTCTGAGTCTCAAACAGGTAGTGCAGATTCAGGCAACTGAAAGTGAGTATTTTGGGCAATGCTAAACTATTGTTCTCTTGCACAAGGCAAACAAAATATAATTCTGGCAACTCTAGAGTTTCATCTTCCAAAAAATGCTTGAATCTACTAAAAGCAAATCTGTTGATTCAGTCCCAAATAAAAAAGGTTCTTTAGTTAAAACTAAAGGGTTAATGGATACCACCCACAAGGGCACTCCCAAGTATTAAAACATTGCATACTATGTGACTGTTAGTTCCTCACTGACAACATTTGAGTTGTCTGATGCTGACCCTGATGAAGGTAAAGATAAAGACAGTGCTATGATGCTGATACTGATAAGGGTAAAGATAATCATGATCAAGACAGTGTTCCTGCACAAGGTTTATGGGATAAGGGGTTGGACATTGCAAGTTATGAAGAAGCGGCAGGAGATGTTTCTATGTCAAAAAAGCAGGAAAATGGGTTAGAGGAAGGAACTAAAATACAACAGGAACATGCACCCAAAAATCCAGTCATAAAACCCTAAGAAGTTGATTGGCTGCAGTGCCTACATGGCACAAAATCTAAAGAGACATAGCTGTTTACTCATACTTTTCCTTTAGTGCTTTTACTGAGTTGATAACAGCATGGGCAATATGTAAAAGGTCAATCAGCAGTGGTGAAAGGAGTGTTGGGAACTTCAGCACTGAAGATGCACCTCAGCAGATGTCATAAGATTAATTAAAATATATCTTTGAGAAGTGACAATGATGATAGCTCATTCCACTCAGGGTAACTTTGTAAGATGATAGAAATGGCAGCCCCCACAGAAATACAGAAACACCTTCAACACCTCCTTCCAATTGCATGACTCATAGAATTAATGACAGTGGCCAAGTTTTCAAAAAGCCCCTCCTTCAAGGAATCAGCTTAACATCTCAGAAATATACAAACATAAAGCCAAATATTCCTCAACCCATACTGTTGCTGCTACAATAACAAAGAAAATTTCAGAGATGATAGTCATTAACTTGTTGCCATATAACATGGTAGAACATGTAGGATTCTGGCTTGAGTACCATGAACCTCAATGTAATGTACCATTGAGAAAATATTTCTCTTCAACAAGGATTCCTGATCTGCATAAGGTCGTATGTAAAAAAACTCAGATGGGGTTTGGACAATGCTGTTGGGAGGGTGGAGAATCTCACAATAGATAGTTGGACAAGTTGTCATTATGAACCCTTCATATTTATCACTGCACACCATGCACTTTTTGCTAATAATTATTGTGGGGGGCAGTGAAACTCACTGTCCTGTTTTAAGAATGTTTTATTTTCCATTTGATCACAACTCATACAAACATCAGTGAGGAGTGAAATCAACCAGTGCAGCATTGCAGACATCACAGGATCTGTAAGTTGGCTTTACATTTGTAGATAATGGGTCACACATAAGGGAGGAATTGGATGTGGGGGTCTTTGTTCACATATGTTGCTTTGCTCATTGCTTGAATTTAATAGTTCACAATTTTCTTGATATGGACAGGTCATTGAGGCTCTTGTTAGCACTGCTAAAGGAATCCATTCTAATTCAAACACTCAAGCAAGCCTCTCACCTTATTTGAAAAAATACAGGAGGAACATAAATCGCCTGGGCACAGACTGATCCAAGAAGTTACTGCTATGTAGAATTCAGTCTTTCTTATATTCCAAAGGCTGCTAGAATAAAAGAAAGCCGTCAGACAGTGCACCACGGAAAATAAAATGGGTGAAACAGATGTTTGTATCACTCCACCACAGTCGGCCATGTGGGATCTTTTAATATTGCTCCCCAGTCATTTCAGGAAATTACTAGAGGGATGAGTACAAACACAGCAACTCTGAACCAAGGGATACCCATTATGAAAAGTTTAAAATTCTGCTTGAATCTTCCTAGGGACAATTTAAAGAAAGTGGACAGTTCCATCCCACACACTGCCACTGCTGACAAAAACAGGTTGCCAACCAGAATGCAAAAGTTCTGACTCAACTTATAATCTAAAAAGCTGAAGAAGATGAAAAATTATGTAAAGTGAGATGTACCTGGCAGAGAGCAATACTGATTGTAATTCTGATCTTATGAAATTCTGGAAATCCAAACAAAATGAGGGCCTGTTTTAATACAGATTGTTATGAACTACTGCACATGAATTGCCCTACAAGTAGTGTTATTTCAGAATGGTTGTTTAGTTCGGTTAGTAATGTTACTACTACTTCTGTTTGTCACCAGAGAATACTGAGTGTTTGACAATTCTGAAAGTCAGCACTCCTCAGTTTAATTTCAGATATGATACCTGGATGAACATAAAATATACTGACTCAGAGGCCGTCTCAACAAAACAGTTTCTCCCATTGTGTCTGTTGTACAAGTCTTTTATGAATAGGGTCTTCAATTAAATAATACAAGTGGCATGATATGATAGTGAAAACAAGTCATGTAAGGCAGACTGGGTGGGCCAAGAGGTCCTTATCTTCCATGAAAATCGATGTTTCTATATTTAGGTCAGAATTACCTGAATAAACACAATAAGCACAGGAAAAATAAATAAATAAACAAATATCATCAGTGGGTCCAGGCATTAATCAGAGTGCAACAGAATATCATGTTTCTTCACAACACAGCAGCACAGTATCAGGCAGCCCTCCTCTGGCTGTTCAGCATATTTACTCTCTTCTCCCTCCTCCTCAGCCAACATGGCAGAAGCATCATCTTCAGAACTGCTTAAATGAACAGAATGAATATATGACAATACATACAAATAACTTTTTTATGTCCACAGAGTCCATATTTCTTTGCCAACAGCTGTTGCATTTCATGTCGCAAACATTGGTGGCTATGCACTAACAGGTGGATAGTACATGCCAGAGGTGCATGCCTGCCTGTGTAGTGCCACAGTCATGGACAGGAACTAACTGGCCAGTATTCACAAACAGCTGCCACCTGTCCGTGTCCTTGTCCCCCCATGCAGGACCACACAGGGTGGCCAGAGGCAGAGTAGCAGACCCATGTGGGCATCCAATTGGATGCCCATCCTGGGTCCCAGAGTGGATCACTTGTACCAAGGCACAGATCCAGGTGACTGAATACCACCCACAGGCACCCGAACCTGCATGCCAATGCCACAAAGTCCAATGGTCCCCCCAGTAAGTAACTGGCCCTGCAGGCAGTCTTGCCCTACTGCACAGATGTCCCCCTCAAGTAGCACCACTGCACCCTGCCCATATGCAACCCCCAAACACACACAGGTGCCCCATCCCTGTAGCTGGAAAGACAATCCCCCCACCACACACCACAGCCCGGATCCTGTAGTGATGTATCCGCCCCAAATCCCCGTCATTCTGTACCCTGACCAGGACAGAACTGTTCATCCACCATCAACCCCAATCCCCACCCCACAGGCACCACATTTTTGTACAGTGCTCCCTCAGCCCCTTCAATGCCAACAAAAACATCCCCAGGCCCTGTGCATACTGTCTGAACATGGCTGTGCTATGCGCATATCAATATCAGTAGTGGGAACCCCCTCTCTAGTACATGCTGTAGAGTGACATAAACCACCCATGCATGAGCCCAATATGATTAGGTCAGCATGGTGCACACCACTGCACCACAGCAGTGCACACCTAGTTTTGCCCATCTGCAGTGGCAAACATACCACAGTGTAGATGCAGTCCAATTGTCCTTCACCATGGGTATCTGGCCAAACCCCAAACAGGTGATCCTGATGTGACATACAACCACTATCCGGACAGCTTCAGCTCACAGTACTTGACATTGCAGCAATCTGTACCACAACTATCTGCTTACCTTAGCATTAAGGGTATGGCAACACTATGCCAGCATACTGTGTAGATGATAGCAGGGAGGGTAGCTGGGATAGGATGGAATGTATGGATGGGTGGTGGACTTCTGTGGGGGAACTGAGGGAGGTTAACAATAGGACTCGGAATGGTACTGGATGGTACAATGCCATTGGGTGCAGTATGCCTACCACAGCTCAGACTCCATGCATCATCAACAGGTGACAGCCCTGCACCTCAGGTCAGCGTGGCTCCCCGCCTATGGAAGGGCAGACTTGCATGACTTCAGAGGGGAAGGGAGGGCATATACCTGTGGGCATGGCATGGTGGGGGTGCAGAACACTGCAGAAACTGGTCACACACCAGTATCATGGGGGTGGGGGTCATGGGCAACACCGGGGATGTAGTATATGTGTGCAGGAAGGAGCAGGGGGTACATCACAGCCTAATGGACCAGGACCAAAGTTCTGCATGGTGGGGTTCTCCATGCTGTCAGGACCAGGGGGACTCTTGGTGTGTGGATGGGGGTGCATAACACTTGCTGCTTTGATCATATGTGTGTGTGTGTGTGTGTGTGCACAGTCCTGGCCATGTATCATGGTTACATTAGGGTCCCCCCAGTGTATCCCACTAACCCCTATGCCCCCCTATGGAAGGCACTACATGCCTTTGTGAAAGGCACATAGTGCAGGCCCATCCCCATTCCACCCCCAGTGTGTTGCTGTTTGCATGGCCAGGGGATCGGGTACATAACTGAACAGCACCCCATTAGTGCATGCCATGGGGGTCCTGCTCCATCGCATTCATGCGTATTCATTCCTACAAGCACAGTCTCCACAGCATGTTGGCATCATGCATAGGGCCCATTGTTAGTACTGAATTTGATCTGGATGGTAGGTCGCTTCTTACTACTACCACTTGTCAGTAACTGCCTAAAATATTGCTTTACCATCAGTAGTATGATGTAAATACTAAATATTTACTGTTTTAATTACAGTAGATGGTTTAGCTGAATGCTTTTCTTTAGATAATATTTAAATCCCTCACTCAGGTTGCCAGGGGTTAGCTGGGGGAAGAAGGATTGAGTGCACAATGTCTTGCTCTCCTTCTCCAGGGAGGAGTGGGATGCTGACCCTGCTGCTATACCACCACCAACCAGAGCAGCTTGGTTGGTGCTAGGTGTGGTAGGTGAAAGCAGTAGCTTTGGGGTTGATGTTGGAAGATGACAGGAGCATGCGCATGTCTCAGCATGCGCACTGCTCGTTGATCACTATTGCACGCCGACATCGGGTGCAGAAAGAAAGGGGAAAAAATCCTTTGCCTTTCCTAGGTGAGGCTTCTCTTCAATCCTCACCGTGAGTCCAAGGTGCAAGACTCCATTGTGCTGGCACTCCACTGATGTCAAGGGGAGGTAAGAAGTGTCCTTCCCTGCCCCACCTGGGGGGTTATCAGGCCGCTAGGAATTCTGGAGCTAGCCTAGCACTCTAGGGGCTGATGCCAAGGCAGTGGTAGAGGTCTGAGAGAGCTGATTGAGTGGAGTGACGAGGGCAGTAGAGGAGGATAAAAAGAAATTAAAAAAAAATATTCAAATCCCTCTATATTTGACTGTAATTACAGAGAAAAATGTATTCATTTCTCTACTCATTTCTTGTAGTATAACATAGTGCTACATCTCAGTTACAGTGACTGGCTGAGCTGAGATCATGTTTCATATATACTTATAGTATTTGGCAGTAATTATTTGCTAGGACTATTATTATTATTATTATTATTATTATTATTCATTTAGTATACAGGTAAGGCCCACTAGACACAAGCACATAAGCACTGGGGAGGTTAAGTGACTTGATCAGAGTCACACAGTATGCAAGCAGTAGATGTAAGAATCAAATCCAGATCTGTCTGCTGGATGAACTAAGCTCATTCACAGCTGGTTACTCTATCCTCTAGGCTACTGTACACTGACAGCCCAACTAGGAAAGATGCATTATGTGTATTGTCAGGTGCTTAGCACACTAATTAATTACCGCTTAACTGACTGCACTTGACTGATCTGACTAGGTGACAGTCAGTGCTGTCCTCTCAAAGCAGGATATAACATCCAACAGTGTATGTTACTTTGTGTTGGCAACCCCTAGACTAGCACACAACTGCCACTTTTATCCTGGCTTAGGCTGGCTTTCCTCTACTGGCCAAAGTTCTTCTGCACTAGGCCATTTCATTGACATACTCCTGAGGACAGGATTCCTATCTTTCCTTGCCACCTAGCTGCAGCATCCTTTTCACTCCTATTTACTGAGGCCAGCTGACTCTCATCCTGTCCTTAAGCAGAGATGTGTCATGGGCCTCTGCAAAATGGATTTTGCAATCTATGCCCTACTTTTTGGAATGCCCATCATCCTAGTGAATTCTGCCGCCCCAATCACTTACTGTTCTGCAAGGCTCTGAAGGTCTTTCTGTACCCCATTGGCCTTTACTGTTGCCCCAATTCCATCCAAACTACAGTTCCTAGCTTATCCTAACACTGCACACTTTCCTTCCCCTTGCTGGATAAGTTTAGGTTACTGCAAATATTTAAGCAATTTATATGGTAAGGTCTTCTGTTGTTCTCATATATATTGTGTATTATATTTTTCTACTGTTTTGCCATTGTGATGTTCATTTGCTCTCACTGCACTACTTAATTCTAAATATTAGTATAAATTCTGCTCAACTGTAAAGCCTTTTTGTCTGTTCCTGCTTGTTATTGTATTTTTGTCCATGATAGCTATTGTAGCTCTACCAGGTTGTGCCTGAAAATAGGCATATTAATGCATAGTGTATCTTTCCTGGTTATCAAAAACAAATAAATAAATAACAATATCTTTCCTTTCCTGTTTAAAAGAAATTGCTTAGTAGAAGAAGTAGAAAACAGTGCCACCTGTGAGACCAAGTTGTTCACCATAGTACACTGGGACATGCAAGTCAGCTGCATCACATGGGTATTGTGGGTGGGCTCTTACTGTTGCTCATTTGATCATTCTCTCATGGATGTTTTTTGCCTGGTCTTGTCTGGCACAGCCAGCAGAAGAATACCCTGCCTTAATATAAAATATCTTAGCTGCTTGGTATTGATAGGTACAGTATTTACATCTCTTTCTCTGACACTCTCTCTCAGCACCATATCATCAGAGGCAAACAGAAGACATTAACACTACTCTGAATACTATACACTGTACAGTACTTTAAATAGATATCTATCCCAGCACTTAAAAGTGCCCAATCAGGTGTGTCCCCAAGAGAGGTCAAGAAGAAGCTAATGTATGCTGCATCATGTGTTGTAGTTGTTCCCTTCCTGCTCACACTGTCTGGTGTGTCTCCCACATTAGCAGTTTTCCTTTGTTTTTCATACAAATAATGAAATGATGCATTTCCTTTGGCCTGCTGTGTTGAATATTACAGAGTCTGGCCACTTTCATGCATTTTAACACATTTATTCAAATATTTATGAAAGAAAAGAATCTGAACTGATCAGGACTAATCAAACTCCCACCCCCATTCTGGTTAATATTTAATAAGGGTTAGAATTTTATCGAGTTCTACCAGACCTAATGTGAACTACAACACTGTGTTGTTTATTTATGTTTCTTTATCTGGTGCAGAGAGGATAGGACAGGGTGAAGGGGAATGTTGCGGACAGAGGCAGGATGAGTGGGTGAGGGTTAGTTGAGCGACATCAAAAGGGGAATAAGAAGGGGGCAGTTCCCTTTGATATACCATTCAGGAAGCAGGAAGAGTAGTTCTCAAAATCAAGAACCACAAAAAACACAAAAAGAAAAGAGTATACATTTTTTTTTCAGATTCAGATGGCAGTTCTCAAGAGGGGTATGTTCAAAATGTTAAGAAAGATCAGGGTCCTTTTTTAGACAAGAACAAAACAAAAGAACAAAAAAAAACCACACAAAGACAACAAGAAAAAGAAAGAGAAACACAAAGAGGACCAGAAGGGGAAGAGGAAGGTCATTACAAATGATACATTTAACAGAAATTCTCCTCTGAGAGTCCCAAGAGTCAGTCTGGAAGAAAGCATTCAACTTTGTTCTCCATAGCTGACCTAACTTTTTTCAAATAAAAACAGATTTTTATATTGGGGGGGGGGTTACATTTAAAAGATCATTTTTAAATGTTTAAAGACAACAAACTTCCATCATAGAATTTGCTGAGGAGTTACCACTGCTTGCTGATGGATGTATTCAGTAATCACACATCCAGGAATGGAAGAAACACCTGAGAGAATGGATTTTAATATCTTGCTGAAATGACTGATCAAGATTTGTTAAATTTGGATATTTTATTGGAACTCTTTGAAGAAAACAGGTGCTTAATACCTTTGCCTACCAGCAGATGCCCTCTGGGAAAGTACAGGAAGACAGTTCAATGAACTCAGGAAAAAATTATTTCTAAAGCTAATTCATCATTGTTGTCCACCTTGTTTGAATAAATACCAAAGCATATGGAAATGTGGAGTTAAAAGAAGTTGAAAAACCTATGACTGTGGAACCGTTTTTCTGCAGAAATCTTATTACAAGTCAGCTTGAAGCATTATAAGATTTATGTGAAATGCTAGAATTAGTTAAAAAGGCTGCAGGCAAGGGTGGAAACACAATACTTAGGACTAGGGATTGTTATTACAAACAAGTAAAAGATCTAATGTCATTTCAAACAAATTCCAGAAAACTGAGGTGATAATCCACATTAGAGTTTCAAAAGGAATTAATTAACCTTCTGGATACAGAAAAGAGGGGGCAAGTCATTGAATATGAATTTTGACACATTTGGCAGGAAAAAGCCATCATTCCAAGTCTGTATATGTTACTAAAAATTCACAAATCTGTAGAAAATCTACCAGGGTGACACACAGTGTCTGGCATGGACTCCTTACAGATAAACTGAGTCATCTCATAGGTTTCTTCCTGAAACTGTGTGTAACTAAACTACCCTCTTATATTAGAAACTCTATGCACCTACTTGAGAAAATGTAGGAAATTACTTAGAAAATCAACTCTGCGTTCCTAGGGATTGACATACAGTCGTTATACTTGTATATCAGTTGAACATATGTTGGGTAAAAGAGGATGTGAATATATTCTGAGAAAGAGTCCTTGGAGTGCTGAAGTACCCATAGTCTTTTATTAGAGGCACTTCATTTCATCTTGACTCATATATTTTTTTTTATTTAATAATGACTTTCATCTTCCAGTTTGCAGTACAGCAGTCAGGCCTTGGTGGCCACATCATCTGCAAATCTGTTTTTAGGATCCTTGGAAGAGACTATGGTTTTCAATTCAGGCAACAACCCCCACACAGACCACATCAAAGGCTGGTTATGCTTTACTGATGCCATTGTATGTGTGTGGGAAAGAAAAGAACAGGAAGCAACAACCTTCATGGAATGGCTAAATAAAAATAATTTGAAATTCAAATACACTTTAGATAGAACTAGTTTGATGTTTTTAGATGTAATCTTAAATGCCACTGAGGGTGTAATCAAGTTCAAAGGTTATAGGAAACTAAAGCAGGTAGCAACTGCTTAAGATTTAATAGAAGCCAGCCTAGGAGTTTGATTTCATCAATTCCCAATAGCAGTTCCTTTGGATGAGAAGAAGCTGTACTAATTTCAAAGATTATGACTGAAGTGTAAATGACCTAAGGAACAGATCTGTACATTGAAGTTATGACAAAAATCTTGTTGAAAATTCCCTGAAAAATTCAAGGGAAACAGAAATGGATAGTTTATTTACTGCAAAAGCAAAGGACAGGGTATCAAACAGAACTCAATCTGTGTGCTCTGTCACAGAACATAACAGTTGAGTGTCAAAATTGGGTCAATAGTAAGGCAGTACTGGCCAGTTTTACAAAATGACACATCACTAGCAGTCAAAGTGGGACAAGCCCATAGAATCTCTTACAAGAGAGGTAAGAATATCAAAGATAGAGTAATGCACAGTCAGTAGAGTAAGATTCAAAAACAGTTCTCCAATTGATTACGTCTGCCACCCAAAGGTATGCTTAAGTGTGGCAGGTGTAATGTTCACAATTACTATAATCAGTTAAATTCATTTTCATTTGGTAACAATAGAAGAAATGTAACCATTTGAGAGTTCCTAAACTTCACCTCCAAGTTTGTGGTATATATGTTTTGGTGCACATCTTTTAAAATTTATGTTGATCAGATCACAAGAACTTTGAGGGAAAGAATACAGAGCAAATTAAGAACATAACAAATACCAGATCCTATACAGTGGTGAGTATTCATATTCAGGAAGCACACTCTTCTAACTCAGAATATTTAAAATTTATGACCCTAGAATGTGTGAGAATTGGGAGAAGAGGGGATAATAGGTTGCAATGACTTCTCCCAAGGGAAGAATACTGGATTTATTCTCTGATCGCATTTAGACATTTTGATTTGAGTGACAAATGGGATTTGAAACCATTCCTGTGAGTTAAACTGCATCCAGCTTTATTTTTTAGAACATTAATCACTGCTCTTTTTCCCTTTGCTTCACATATATGTCCAGGTATGACAGAAGCCGATCCCCTTCTACTTCTGAGAACCATTGGAGGAAGAGAGATTATTAGTTTGGAACACTGGGACACCTACTGCGGAATAAGAGGGGTACTATATAACTATATTTTTCTGATACTGTATTTTAATAATCTATATTTCAGTGTTCTATCTATTTAGATCTCACTGCTTTAGAGATTGTCTGTGGAAAGTGCACATAAAAATGAAATATGCAATTGTATGCAATGAATTTTGAAGAACAGTTGTTCTATAAAGTGATATATTATGTTACTGTGTACTTATTTGTTTTAGAATTTTTTTCACACATTTCATCAATTTGTATTATTAGTCAGTCATTATGTTTATTTGTGGGATGTATATCTTTTCACCATTCCTTTACTAATTTTGCACATTTTCATTACTGGAAAATCACTGTTTTATTTTGGTTTGCTTTAAAACTGCATTGCTTAGTGTAGTGACAGTTGCCTATTATTATTAATGGTATGCACCTGTGATTATGATGTCAGCAGCCTTTAAAGTATATAAGCAGTTGTGAAAGAGCTGGATTCCAACCCCCTGAGGAAGAACCCTTGAGAGAAAGAATGGTGTTCTAGCCTGAGCCCTGGTAACTGTAGTTGTACCTTGGATAGCTGTACATAATTTTTTCTTCAGTTTTGAAGTGCTTTAACTTGCCTTTTTTAGTGCAATGAAATCCCTTTTCTACAGTAGTTTGATAGATCATAGGGACTTTATTTGTTGGCATGTTCATATGTTCAGATGTTTATTACTGTTTGTACAAGTCAGTTTTCTGAAAAGAAGCTGTCTTTTGTCTTCATAGAAGGAAGGATGTTGTGGGTTTCTTACTAAAAATATACATGTACACACCGTTTGTATGTTGGTAGATGAAAGATTTTTAATTTTCCAGTTTTGTCATTGATTTGCTAGTGTTCCAAGTTGTTCTAATTTTCACTTGTGTTTATTTTTTTTATTTCAAGCACTGTAATGTTAATGTATGTATATATGACATGGTGATTATGACATGTCATATCATTTTTGCTCTTTTTAGTAATAACAAATCCCCCCACTCTTCATTGATAAATACCATGGGATATTTTACTTTCACTTGCACAGTGATAAGATATGGGAATAAGGGACCTCAGATTAACATCTCATCTGAAGGATGAGTGTTTTTAAGGAATTTTTCCCAGTTGTTTAACCAGGGAAACCAAGAAAAAATTAATAATGTCCATAAAAGTGCAAAACATACAATGGTTACTGTCAGAAGAATTTGTCTGTAGTCTCACATGTGCCAGCTTCTCCATATGATAAATTTGGTATCCTGTGATAATAGTGACTGAAAATGACTGACTTCTAAAACAGCAACTCATTTTCAGTGATATCAAGGGCTACCCTGCAAGGGTAGTGACCCTACAGAAAAAGCAACTGTAAGGAGAGCGTCCTGAAGGGGAGGGTAGTGAATGGAGGGATAGGGGAAGAGCCTATAGTGGACTGCTGTGCCTGCTCCAGCTGAGCTAGCCCTGTGGCATGGTGGTGAGGGTGGCTGAGCAGGTACAGGGTTTGGTGCTGGGGGCTGGGAGAATTACAATTTTGCCACTGCTTGCGAGTGCGGCACTTAATTTTTTCCACAAATATGGGCTGTGCCCCTTCCCCAACATGCACCCTCCAGGAGTTAATAATATTTATTCAGAGGAGTTCAGTGAGGCAAATTCCCCCATGAGGGAGGTGCAGAGGGCACAGCGCCCCCAAAAAACAACACTTTTTCCTTTGCCGGACGTCAGGTTGCTGGCAAGAGTATAGTGCCAATTTGCTTTTCGGCAATATACACTTGCCAAAATAGTAATCGCTATTTTGTGATCACTATTATGACATGGAACCATAAATTTAAATCACTGTGCACCACCAGAACCACTCTAGTAGAAAGGAACTGTTAACCACTTTCATGTGATGCATTCCTTTGCTGCTGTGAACAGAGCAAAAAAAATATGTATTTTCTTTAGGCTATTTATTGTGCTGAAAGGCTCCCAGTAAAAGAATCTGTCATGAATTGTGTATTGCTTTGCCTAAAATGTCCCCTATATCCGCAATAAGTTCTTCCTAATATGTCACATCTTTATACTTCATAGCAATAGAAATGGCATTTACCTAAAAGAAATTGATACTCAATGTCAAGAAGACTAAGGCTACTTTATTTTACACTAGACACCTGACAACACATGCTGACCCTCTACACTGCAATGTGATCCTGCATTGAGGTAGTTAATATGCTCAAGTACCTGGGAATTTATCTAGATCAAGAAGTTACTTTTACAACCCACATTGATTATGTTTCAAAATTCATACATCAAGAAATCAGGTCACTTTACAGGTAAGGTGATTACCCATCCATGGAATCTTGGTTGATTATTGCCAGTAGTTCTCTACGCTCTCTCTTACAAAATGGTTCTCCAGTTCTCCAGTCCTTGAGCAGTACTGAACATAATAAGCTCAATGTCCTCTGTAACAAGATTGTCCATTTTGTTTCTGGATTCCTACAAACAGAGCCCCACTGCAATGAGTCAGTTCCCTGAACTAGCCTTCACTGGAAGGCAGGCTTGAGTATCCTTTCCTCTGCCTTCCTAACAAACTCAGTAAGTGGCTACCCCCCACCACTTCCAAGATGTTCTGGTTCCCAAGTTTCTAAGGAGAATACTCAGGTCCTTTGGCTGTACACTACTTGAAACCCCTAAGGGGGAAGAGATCCTTCACCAACTCAGTTTCTTCCCTCTGGAATCCTCTCCCTGCATCCCTCCAAAACTGCTCATAACTTGAAGGCTTAAAAAATTAAACATTAGAGGTATACTTACTTGAACCAAGTCAATGTTCCTGTAATTGCTGATGTGTAGCTGCTGCTGCTTCTCTGTTTCCAGTGACCCTACTACCTAATAGATAATTTCTGTTGTACCTCTGAACTGCAATAAATTATCTGTATTTTACATTAATGCCATCAATTTTGCTAACTGTCCTGTACTTATTTTTATTAGTTTGGGCCTGTATTTTTTATGGCAGATGTGCTTTTTTGCCAATCAATTGTACACCTATGAATATTTCACATGTCTGCATTCTGTTTTACCTTATGTTTCTGTATATCGCTGCAATGTATCTATGTAACTAATTCTGGGTCACCCCCCATAAAAGGGACTTCTCTCAGTGGGCCCACATGGTTAAAAAAAATCAATAAATAAACATAATACATGTCAAACATACAGTATGTGTGTGGTTCTATCTAGAATTTACCAGAACCTATGTAGTTATACACTCTCAATTCAACCAGTGTTAAAAAAAGTAAACCAGCTGCAAATTTCTCAGCAATTCCCCTCCAAACTCCTGAATTTTTGACATGATGAACATTAGTCTAAATCTGTTTTCACTGTTCATTGGAAAATAATGTATTAAGTTCACTTTAGCATCGTAGTTGAATATCTACCATTTATTTCTATCTCTGGAGATTAGATGTCTTATGAATTTTCTTGTAATTACTTTTATGACTAAGTTAATCAAAAACTTAACAACCTCATTTTCTGTCAGTTACAGATATTAAAAAATGGTCTTATCTGAAAATAACTATGCCTCCCACTCTGAGATGTACTTTTTATCAGGTTTTCCAAAGTGTCCACATTCCCTGACTTCACAGACTCAGAAAAGTAGCTAAAGTCAGGGGGAGGTAGCAGAGTTGGAACAATCATGTTCACATAACTGATCAGAGTGTAGAAAAACCTCCCACAATATTAGTTTAGGCAGGTGGAGGGAGGAAGATGTAGATATAGAAGGGCGAAAAAGAAAAATATAAAGAGAGAGCATGACAGGGTAAAGGGGGAGCGAGTCCAGGTGGTGATGCTTAGTAGGTACAAGAGAATGCACAGAAGTGAAATATTCAAGGGTATGCACCTAACAATATCAAGACAGCAGAGGAGGAGTAGGTAAGAATATTGATGTATGCTGTGCCAGGAGGCTGGGTACCAAGATCTGTGACATCTAAGAAAAAAATGGTGGAGTCAGAATTGGACATATTAGCTATGACCAAGAAGTGGGAAACACAGAACCATGAGTAGAAATTACAGATACAGATACGTCTATGTTTAGATGAGATAAGGGAATGTGGTGCTGAGCAGGAGTAGCAATATACATTAAGGATGGTATTTTACCCTTAGAAACTTCAGTAGTAAGTGATGGCAATGGGACAGCAACAGTGTGGTTTGCAATGCTCTTAGGGAATGGGAGGGATATTAGAGTCAGAGTGGTATACAAATATCCAGCACAGAAGGAGATTTCATGCAATGAGCTGGAGGGAAGGGATCAAAAGGCTGTCAGAACTGGATAAGGTGCTGATTTTGGGGGATTTTAATTTTGCCCAATATGGACTGGAACATCCTAGCAGGGGTAATCCCAAGGAGCCAGACACTGTTGGAAAAGATGCAGGGGGCATTTTTGAGCCTGAGGGTCATAGACCTCACTGGAGAAGGAAGCATTCTGAATCTGGTCCAGTCTAACAGAAACAGGCTGAGGCAAGCCAGGAAAAGCTGAGGCAGCATACAGACTGGTGAGACAGACAAAGGCTAGAAGAGGTGGTTAAAGAGGATAAGATTTTCTTTCTTTATATATGGGAGCAGCACAAAACTAAGGAATGGGATCAGGATAAATGAGGGGGAGGATGGGATGAGGATGACAAGGATAAAGCTCAACTTCTGAATGACTACTTCTGTTCAGTGTCCATGTTGGAGAATGGGGACCTGCTGCTGGGTCACTGTCAGGTGCCAAGACAAAGATTATTTGTCAGCACTCTAGCAAAGTGCCTGAATTTTAATGGTGCGGGCAGTCTCTCCACCAGCAACCACAAAGTACCAAATACAAGGTACCACCAAAAGACAAATCACCATGTCATTCCAAGCTGCTACACCACCTCATGTGATACACTGGCAATGCTCTTTATCCTTACAGGACTCCTAAGTGGAAGTACACCATTGCCAACTCACCAGACTCCCCAGCAAACAGTGCAAAATGTATATAGTACCATAACATCTGTTATAAACTAGACTACCGCCTACCCATGAAGTACATGGGGCAATCCATCCAGATCAAAGTGATCAATGTTACACATATTAACAATCCACATGGACACTTCTTTATCGACTTACATTCTTCCTGGGAACCTACATGCAGACCTCTTCTAGTAGAAGGAATTATACCGACAACAACAAACTGCTCAAGGAGAACATTAAAAGAATACTCTTAATGCTTCCACAGCTCTCGGATAACATACATTCTATTCCAGGACCAACCCATAACTTGAGATCACAATTGAAAAATACATGGACACTTACATTGACATCAATTAATATCTGCAGCCTCTTCACTAAACTAGATAGCCTACAGGTGTGGATCACTCAGCATAATCCTGATGACCTTTCTTTAGTGGAAACCTGGATCCCTCTTGACATACCTGACAGCAATTTCTAACCCAGGATACATAGTATTTCATCAGGGTCAACTTACCAAGAGAGGTGGAGAATGAGTGATATAAATCAACAACATGTTAAAAAGCCTCACCATCCCAGTACCTAACACTAGTGATCAAAAACAAATGCTGGTTGTCAAGCTGCTCCTTACTGCCCATAATAAAACGCTTACAGTGATCTTAGTTTATACCCTACCAAATCATACCGCAACTGGTTTCACGTCTCTGATGAACAGTTTAAGCAACCTGTGCCTGCACTCTGAAATACTAATGCTAGGTGATTTTAATATCAACTGGATCTCCTCCACAGCTGCTTCCCACAAGGATGCACTGTATGCCATCCACTTCTCAGAGCTCATCTAGACCCCTACAAGACTAAATTAATGAGCTGGGTCTGGTACTTTGTTGGACTGAATGCTCTCTAACCAGTTGGAGCATATAACAATTGCAACTGTTCTTCCCGACTGCCTTAGTGACCACTCGCCTGTTACCTGCCACTGGTCCAATAAGTATTACAAACCCCCTGCTAGAACCTTCACCAGTCGGTTTCTAATCCAGGGCCACCTGAAGCAGCTGAAAGCCAACCTTAGGTATCAAGATTGTTCTGATATTCACAATGCCAGCAATGTCAGCACTGTGCTTGACCAGTTCATTAGTAGGTTCCATGCAGTCTGTGGCAAACATGCCCCTCTTAAAACATGAAAAGTAAAGAGTGCCAGTAATTCATGGATTACCCCAGCCCTTATTGAACTCTTAACATTTAGGGATCCCCTCTGGCACAAGGCGCTGGCCTCTGGTACACAATCCAACCTCCAAAACTACAAAACAGCAAGAAATGAGTGCACCAGAGAGGTCAGGACTGCAAAAAGTCAACATTATAAAGACATCCTATCTAAAACCTGGAATAACAGCAGGTCATTCTGGAAAAACATTCATGACATAACAGGGAAAGACCCCAAGTCAACACCCAACATGATAAACATAGAAGGACCCCCATCAATGGAACCAAAAGTCATCACTGACATGTTCTACAAAGCATTCTCAGATCTGAGCAGTGTCCTCCCACCAGACTTTTTCAACTCTAATACAACTAGTGACAACTTGCTGAACCAGGATCCTCACCATGACCACCCTCCAGTCTATTTCAAGTCCACTTCTGAATGTGAAGAGAGATACTATCTTAAGAAACAGCTAATGAAATCCAGAAACACTGAGGATTCCCTGGATCTCAAATTTATCAACCTCGCACTTGAAGAAATCTTATCGCCTCTTGCTAAAATAACCAGCCTTTCACTTAACCTCTCACAATTCCTGCAGAGATGGAAATCTGCTGTGGTCACCCCAGTACATAAGATTGGGGATTGGGCACAGCATGGAAACTATCGTCTGATGTTGATTCTCCTACCTCTTTCAAAAGCCCTGGAGCACATTGTGGCCCAGCCATCTGAAGGAGTACCTAGAAACCTACCAACTGCAATGTGCCCAACAGCATGGGTTTAGGCATTAGGCTTTTAGGTACGATCACTGCCCTATTGGAATTTATTGGCTTTATGCTGAACAAGGGCTCTTGATTGGGGCAACATTCATAGACCTAACCAAGGCCTTTAATAGTTAATCATACACTACTTATAGACCAGCTTACCAGCATTGGCCACTTCTCAAACACCACTAAGTGATTCTCCAGCAATGAAACCAGTCACTCCCAACAAGTAAAAATTGGAGATGTCATCTCTGATAGTAGAACAGTACGATCTGGAGTCCCTCAAGGATCCATCCTGGGACCGCTATTCTTTAGTATCTTTCTAAATAAACTACTGAAGTCCTGTCATGGCAACATCCTACTATATGCAGATGATGCCATAACATATACTAGTAACCCACATCCAAAACACCTTGAGGACCAGCTACAGTAAGGCTTCGCATGTGCTGAAAAATGGTTCACTGACCAAAAGCTAATACTGAAATACAAAACAACAAAGACCATGCTGTTCTCCAGCATACACAGCAAACATAAGTCCTTTCCCCTTATCATCAATAATGATTTGGGATCACCCCTGAAACAAGTACATTTTAAATATCTGAGAATAACCATCGACTCCATGCTGTCCTACACCTAACACATAGATTCAATCGTGAAAGCAATAAACAGGTGAATATGCATGCTTAACAGGCATAGACTCAACCTGACCCCTCAAGTGCTGAACCTAGCTATACATAGTTATGTTATCCCACTCATTGACTATGGCATTGTCATCTATGGATCTGCCTCAGACACAGCCCTCTGGCATATCATAATAGCTCTGAAAAAGTCTGCCACCTTCTAACTGTGGCAGAATGCCAAACCCACACATGTGACCTATATATTCAGGCCAACTGGCTCCAATTCAACAATAGACTCAGACAGCAAACATGCCTGCTCACCATAAAAGTCAACCTAGGTATGATGCCTTCTGGTGCTCAATCCCTTCTGGTGTCATCATTAAACCCTCACACAATCAGAAGTTCCGGCAGTCAAATTTTCAGAGCTCCTAGATGCTGTACCTTGCTTGGGCAGCGTGCTTTTGCCTATAGAGCCCTGCTCTGGATAAATGCACTGTAATCAGACATGTCCAATGCAACAAAGTTGGGCTCCTTTAAGTGCTTACTTCAGCAGCATATAGTTGCTGAGGCTACCTGTGACTGCTACCACTAGGCACTGTCAAATTCTACTGCACCTGCTCCTTATGACCCTCAACTGCTCTAATTACTACCCTCACTTGCACTTATCTCTGGGGTCCTCCTGCCCCCATCTATCCGTTCTCCCTCTCCTCCCCTATCACCTACCCCTCCTCCCTCACTTCTCCTCCTCCTCCCTCTCTTCCCTTATGACTTTCTGACTATTTCACTCTGTATTTAGTAACCTAGTAACAATTTGACTCAGGGATACATTGTACAATGCCTCTGATGTATGTAAGATGTACCTCTGATTACTGTCAGTGTCATTTTCACTTTATTTTATCTATAGTAATCTTCTGAATCTTTGTCTCCTTTCTGTTTACACATAAAATGTATATAGGCCTGGTGACACTTGCGATGTAACTATTGTAAATGTTAACCTGACTATGTTATTATTCTGACGTGGAACCTGTATAAAGAACATCTGCTCAAAGGTCTTGAATCCAATATGTTAATAAATAAATTGCAATGGAGAGGGTATTGAAGGGCCTGTGGGCATTAAAGGTGAATAAATTGATGGAACTTGATAGGATGCACCTTATAGTATTATAGGAGCTGAGGCAATCCTGGCTGGCCACTAGTGAATCTCTTTAAGTGCTCTCTGTAGACAGGTGTAGTGCCAGAGAATTTAAGGACAGTGAATGTGGTCCCTGTACACAGGAATAGGAGCCAAGACAAAAAAGACAATTACAGGCCAGTCAGTCTAGCATCTATAGTGTGGACACTACTGTAGTCTATAAATAAAGAAAGGATAGTGTGGTTTTTGGAGGCTGATGACCTGCAGGATTACATAGAACAAATATTTACCAGTGAAAATTCATGCCAATTGAACATGATTAAATTATCTGATTAGGTGACAATGGCCATGGCTAGGTATCAGACAGTTATTGTATGGTAGCTAGACTTCAGCAAAGCCATCCATTCTGTCCCACAGGAGAGGCTGATGAACATGATGGGTGAACTGGTGGGGGGGCAATATTATGGGGTTCGTGGGAAATTGACTGAGTGGGAGGACACAGGGGGTGGTCCAAAATGGAAAAACGTCATAGGAAAGTGAAGTCATGAGAACAGTACCCCAGGGATTGGTTCTAAGACTTGCTCTCATAAACATATTTATTTGTGATGTACTAAATGAAAGAAGGTTCAGGGAAACATATTCCTGAAAGAAGATGAATGCAAGATCAGTGGAAGAATGGAAATTAAGGAGGGGATAAGGGGAAGAATGAACAAACTAGAAAATATGGAGAGGGGTTGATGTTGTGGCAGTAGAATTTTAATATAAAAAATTGCAAGGTAATGCACATAAGGGCCAAGGACCAAAGAATGGAGTTCTGGATAAATGGGGTAGTAGTGAAGAGTGCATTAGAAGAAAGGAACCTGTGGGTATTAATAATGGAGAACATGGAGAGATTGACATATTGTTGTAGGGCTATGGGTAAGTCCAATTGGATAATAAGGTACATAGACACATAGAGAGGAATCACTAGCTGAAGAAAATAGGTAATGCACCCATTTACACATCCCAGCATTGCCCTAATTGTGAGTATTGTGTGCAGTTTTGCATACACTTGAGGTAGGACAGGGGAAGGTTAGAGATGGTGCAGAAAGCCATATAAATGAAACAATGGCAAGAGGGCAAGTCCTTCAAAGAGACCGTGGAGCATCTCAATATGGACATGCTGAAAGAAGGAAAAACAGGGACAATATGAATATATAAACCTTGAAATGAGGGATGGGGGTGGTAGTGAAAGCACAATGGGGAAAAAATCAAGGAGGGAATAACCATTAATAACAAGCTGTTTGAAGGAAGTAAGCAAGGGTAGGAGGAGGAAAAACTCACTATGCTTCTCAATGGAGATGGCAAAGGTGGTAAGAGAGGGGAAAAACATAACCTTTAAGAAGTACAAGAAGGCCCAGATGGAGGGGGACAGGGAGGTATATCTAGACAAACAAAGAGAGGCAGGAGGGAGGATGAGAGAAGCTAAGGCAAAGACAGAAGAGAACATTGTCCAGAAGGTTAAAAAAGGAGGGGATAAGACACTGTTCAGTTACATGACTAAAACTAAGAAATCAAGGGGTGGGATAATGAGGATCAGGAGAGCCCATGGGGAACTGTGACCAAAATAATCAAGAAAAAGCTAAAATGTTAAATGAGTACATCTGTTGGACTTCACACTGGGGGGGCAGTTCAACATGAATCAGCAGGCACTGGGGGAAGGGGCAGCAGACACATGTCCATTTTTGGAGGACAGATTCTGAAAGGGATCGGAAGCCCTAAAGCAAAGCAAGTAGATGGGGCCAGATGGGAATCACCCAAGGATTCTGAAAGAAATGAGCACGGTGCTAACCAAACCTCTGCAACACTATTCAGCACATAATTGGAGATGAGGGAAGTTCCAGAGAACTGGAGCAAGGCCCATGTGATCCCTCTGCACAACAACAATAGCAGGGAGAAGGTTAGCAATTGCAGGCCAGTCAGTCTCACATCAGTGGTGGCAAAATTAATGAACATCCTGCTGAAGGAGAGGCTGATGGACTACCTGGAGTAAAATGGGCTGCAGGACCACCAGAAGCATGGTTTCATGGGGGGGTCATGTAAAAGTGATCTCATAGATTTCTTTGACAGGGTGACTAGGAAGGTGGATCAGGGGAGGCCAGTGAATGTGGCCTATCTAAACTTTAGCAAGGCACTTGACAGTTGCCATGCAGGAGGCTAATAAAGAAACCTAGCACCCTTGGGGTTGGGAAGAAGGTGGTAAGCTGTGTTTCAAACTGGTAGAAGATAGGAGATAGAGGGTGTTGGTAAATGACAGTCACTCCGGGACAGGGTAGTAATCAGTGAAGTGCCACAGGGATGAGTACCTGGGTCCTGTCATCTTCAATGTCTTCATAAGGGACATTGCTGAGGAACTGGAGAGGAAGGTGTGTCTCTTTACAGGTGACAAAATCTGCAACAGGGTGGACACCCACCCAATCAATCAACATTTATTTATAGTGGGTTTTTCTTAACTCATTGCCTCCTAGAAACATCTGTAGCCATCAGCAAATCTAACTACGGTGTGTCCCAGAAAGCCTACAGAAGTCACCTACAGACTTCCTGTGTGCCCTAGAAATGTCTGAAGAAGTCACTCACATATTTTAATATTACTTGCCAGGCAGAATTTATTAGAATTGACTGCATAGTACCATTAGAAAGGTAATGCTGTGCTGAACAAGCTTCCCAATGACACTTTGTGTGTATCGTGTTCACTTTAGGAGTTATTCATATTTGTTTATGACATTTTGTCAATCTAGAACCACCTAAGCACACATTATGGGTATCTTAGCCAGTATAAAACAAAAACCAAATTGAATACAGTTGATTGCATAGAACCGTTGGAAAGGCAATTTTGTGTGGAACAACTTTGCCACTGATACATTGCGTGTGTCATGTATACTTTAGGAGTTATATGCATTTGTTTATGGTATGGTGTGTATGGTTCAGATTTGTCCCTCAAACCTCACCAACACACCTTGACTCAAATGGAGAAAAATTATGTTTAATACTACAGAATTAGCTATTTGTTTTATAAACAAATTATTAAAATTACATCTAATGTCTGGATGCTTAATTTGGTGTTGATATGTTACATATTTCCAAACAAGAAAAGGTTTATGGTGCATTTTTTAGTGGAAAAAATATTTTGTTTTTGCTGTTTTGACCAGCACAGAAATAAAACTAAATTACCTGCTATTCCTTGTATACCACTGTTGGAAAGGTAATTTCATGCTGAACAATTTTGCTACTCATACTTTGTGTCTAGCTTTTATGTTTTTTGTGCTATTAGCATTTGTTTGCGGCATGCCAATTATGGCTTGATTTTGCTTAGAAGGGCCCAGGATTAATTTTTAACAGAATACAGGAGACAAGTGCTGCAACTTCAGAAAGCTTCTGTGGAGGCAATGAGTTAAACCAAAGTGCATAACTATAAAGTCTAAAAATGTACAAAATAAAAAGGCATCAATATAAACTAAATACAGTCCCCAGGAAAGGATGGTGGGAAATCAAAGTGATCTGGGAAAACTAGGGGAATGGTCTAGGGTGAGGAAGCTGAGTTCCAATGCCAAAAAGGTCAAAGTCATACACCTGGGCAGAGATATCTGGGGACTGTGTATAAAATGGGGGCAGAGGTAGCAGGTCAGTGTGAGAAGGCAGTGGACAAGGCTAGTGGGATGCTTGGGTGCATAGGGAGGGGGATTTCTAGCAGGAAAAGGGTGGTGGTGTGGTATTGTATTGCTCACTCATGAGATCCCACCTAGAGTACTGTGTCCCTTTCTGGAGGCCACGACTCTGTAAGGGTACTGACAGGGTGGAAGCAGTCCAGAAGAGGTGCAACAAAATCATGCAGGAATTGCACAAGAAACCACACAAGGAAAGGCTGTGGGAGCTCAACATGTTCTCCCTGGAGGAGGGCAGAGTGAGAGGGGATGGGATTGAGATATCTGAGTATCTTTCACAGGGTGAAAAAGGTGCAGGAGGGGAGGCTTTAACAGTAGAAGGAGAACCAGAACACAGTTGCATGCAATGAATCATGAGGGGAGGGAGTCCAAGAGGGATCTGAGGAAATACTTCTTCAAAGAAAGGGTCATAGACACCAATAGGCTGCTAGAGGAAGTGGTGGGGGTGAAGACAGTGGGGAGTTTTAGTCATGCTTGGGATAATCACATGGGCATAATAAATAGAGGAAAGTGAGGAGGAACAGACACCAATGACTATTCCAGTGTGTAGTTATATGCAGGGAAAAATAGGGCAGACAAGAATGGCCTACCAGTCCTTTTCTGCTGGCAAATTCTATTTATGTTCCATGTATTAAGGACTTGACACTGCACACCACAACATGCGGAATAAAAGGTCATGAAACACTCATTCCAAGTGGTCAAAGGACACCCATGGTTGTACAGTTATCCCACCCCAGCTGTGTTTCCCTGCCAGGCCCTGAATATGCCTATACTCAGACAACTGTGCTGCCAGTCAGGGCAGGGGTCAATGACTGAGCATGCCAGCATTGGGCTGGTGAAGCATGGCATGTACAAGGTCACTTACACTCCAGCATCTGTGGGTTCTTTATTTAAGTCAAAAGGAAGCCATACTAGGTGTGCACACCACAGCATTATTAAAGACTTCAATGCAATTTTTGGTGGCTCCCACTATTGCCCCTTTAACTGCCACCCACATATATGCCACATTCACTACATTGTGTACATACTTCAGCTGATCAATGAGCATTTCTTTCCTTTTTGTAAATGTCAGCCTTGTTAAAGTTCAGGACCACACTGCCTGATCTCTGTTGCTGAGATTCAAGTACAATGTTGTTTAATTTATTGCTGTGGTTGTGCTGTCTAATTGCATCTTCATTTGGGATATCCAAGATAATGTCTTAGTTGAACATTACCAGACTGTAAGTTGCTGTGCACCAATTTGCTTCTCTTACCCATTGTATGAGAAAGTAGTTCTGCATTACCTTTAAAAACATCTGACTGTTTTGGCCTATTTCCATTGGAATGCCCAGGTCAATGTCCAGGAGGTTGAAGTCTCTCATGAGTATAGTTGCAACATAATTTTCTGACTTCCTAATTTCCCCTTAAAACTTTTCATCTTTGTCTGCCCCCTGGATTGGTGACCTATTAATCACTCTATACTGTTTTCCACATTATCTGTCATTTGGAGCCAATGACTCAACTTCTACCTCACTTCCATGACAGAGTCATCTTCTGATACCCTTGTGTTCTCCTTAATATACATTTGTCACCCTCCATGCCTGTTCTAAACAGAATATAGCCAAAGACATATATGTGTCCCACTATTTTTTAATTTGCCCATGTTTCAGTTATTGCTATTACAGTACATACATATTCTATGTACCCATTATTGAGTGTAGTTCACCCATTATATTTCATATGCATCTTGCATTTTTATATATTACTCTCCAGTTCCCTTGGCTTCCACCTATTGTCCTGTTAACCCCATTGAACTTGCGTTTCCTACTATTGCCACACTGTTACTTAACAAATGTCACTAGTGTGTACTGGGAATCACCAACTTGGCTCTCTTCACGTATTCTTTTGTTTTCCTGTCTTCCATCTGTTATACTGCCTTCACCCTTGCCTAGTTTAACATCTTACTGGTTGTTCCATCCAGCTTCTGCCCTAATGCATTGGTCTCCTCCGGAGGCACTTCCTCTCCCAGAATGTGGTAAACCTACACAACAGTCTACCAGTTAAGAAGGTAGATATAAAGGTAGTATATGCTATTCAAGTTAAGTCTGCATGGAGATTTGCTTATGAAAGGAATCACAGGTTACTTTGAATAATAAGAGTGAATAATCCCTATAAATGTTCATAGCTGAACAGTATACTTATTCACCACTGCTTAAAAAATAGTAGGGCAGATTGTATTGACATAGACTCACATTTCAGTCTTAATTGGCTATGTTCTTATGAAATGACAGCAGAGGGAGATTGCATTAGGACTGAGTGGATAGTGCACTATTCATCTTCCAAGAACTTTGAATGGTTGGACAATGCACTATCCAACTGAACCAGTTGTCTTGGATAAGGGAATCAATTAATGTGCTTCATTTCTGGATAGGCAGATATTTCACAGCATTGGAGCTAAATAAAACTGAACAGATACTATATGCAAAACCCTAGTCTACATTTTTAGGTGGGAGGGCTAACCTGTTTGTACAGATTAATTTTATTCTGGAATGTCTGATAATTTTATCAGAGTAAATAAATCCAATCTAAAATTATTACCCTAAATCCAATAAAAATTCACATATCAATAATTATCTGATGTAGTGTATTGCAACTATTATCAATAAAGAATTATATTGTACCTGAAAACATCTCAATTTTGGGGGGAATAATATCCATGTAACTCTGTACTAAAATCATACTAAGCAGTATGTCTACCCTATTCATTTGCAGTAAACTGACCACATCACTAAAAAGTAAATCAAGCTGTAGCATACCAGGGCAAATGGGACTTTGACATCAGAGCTGCTTGGAACTTGAACCAAGTACCATCTGATGCCAAATATACAAATACCTTAGTTATCTACAAGACACACATAAAGATAAAACTCATTCCCCATAAATGGTTATAGACCCTATCAAATACCCTTTAAAGTGAGCTTGTCACTTTGAGGAAACATTGAAAAAAATTATAGTGAGACACAGACCTAATTTTTTATAGATTTTCATATTTCTATTCCTTTTCTTCTTCTTCACTAGGTTTGTTTGCATGGGAACAGGATGCCTGTGCTCACTCAACATTGATATATTCCTGCTGTTTAATCATTCTTTGAAGTCACATTCATCTGTGATGTCATTTTCACAACAGCAAACTATATCAGAAACATAGGGTTATTACATCAACAAGGAATAACAAAACAAAAGCAGATGATTGTTAGAGGGAAATGCTCCTGCTTCTATGTATATTAACCTATTAAATGGTAACTGCATATAAGTAACTGTTCCACAATAAGTTGTTTTAAATACTGGTTCCAACTATGTAATTGTTTTATTTTAGCTTTTCTGGCCCTATGGCAATCTTAAAATGTGTTCCTGACTTAAACATTGTTGGTAGCATATGATGTATGTTATAGTCCCTCCAGAAGCAGAGTTTTGAAGACTGCAAGTGCTGGAAGACTCAGGGAACAACAGGACAAGATGAATTTGGAGACATGAAGGCTCTTTTATCAGTTTTGGAGACCAGGCAGAGGACAAGAAGAAGAAGGAGATGCTGTTATAACTATACTTCCCTACTGGGACTGAAGAACTAGAACTCTATTACTGGGACCTTCAATTTAGGGTACAAACAAAACAAAAAACAGTTTGTGTGTTTGCCTGAGTTGGCTGAAGTGAACTGTTATCTGTGCAGTTATCTAGGTGTTTGTCTCAGGTGGCAGAAGGGAATTGTTATCTGTGCAATTAACTAAGTGTAGAAAGAGCTGTGAAGTAGGGCGAGTGGCTTAGCTAGAAGGAAACTAGGTTAAAGCCAGATTTAAAAACTGCCCTAGATAGCTTCTGCCAGAGAACAGGCAGTGAACACCATGAAGAAGGAGTTGCTATTATAACTATACTTCTCTACTGGGACTATATTGCCCTCCTTCCCTCCATGCACCCCTCTACCCTAAGCCAGTTTTACTTTTATAGGCATAGGATTTAACTGACAACAGAAACTGCCTGTTTAGGAGCAGGAAGTGAGTGATCACAGAGCCACAAAAGACTCACCATCCTAGAAAGAAAACAGTAGCTCTCCATCCACTTGTAGCTGCTGGAGGTCTGATTCTGAGCAAGAAAGGAGACTACAGAGAAATATAGGAAATTCTTGTCTTAGAACAGGAAGATCAGGAGCTTAAATGCACAGAGGCAGTAAGCAAGTAGGGAGAAAAAAATAATCAGAGGAAAGAGTAAGTATTCCAAACAACAGTTAAGGGGCCAGAAATAAGACATGATAGGAGTGGTACAGTGCAGTGGCTGTGGAGAAGCAGTCTTCTGGGAGGCTGGAGGATGCAGTGTTGTCCCATCTGGAGGCATCTCTCTGGGCTGAGGGAGGAGGTTGCTCATCTCCAGGCTGAGTTGGCCAGGATTTGGGGGACATCCTCTCCCACCCAGGGAACACCAGGGCCACTGTCATTGCCTCAGACGTTGCCAAGAAAGAGGAGTACTTGGACCACAGTGGGTTCAGGGAGGGTGAGGGTAGTGGAACAGAGGTGCATCCCTCCAGTTGTACCTCTCCACAATTCATATACCATTCTGGCAAAGTGTGGTTTCTTTATGGAGGTACCCAAAGTGGAGATCAAGGAGGATACTGGGAACTTATACAAAGAAGACCCACAGGAGGGTGGCATGGTACCCCACAGGGGAAGGAAACAACTCCTGGTGAGGGCTCCATTGTTAGGGGAGGTAGAACTGGAGGAGGAAGGGGAGAGGGAGGTAAGGTGCCTGCCTGGTGCCATGGCTTGGAGGGACAGGGAGCAAATCATCAGGATCTCTGGAGCAGCTACACAGGGGAGGGAGCTGGATGTCATTGTCCACCTTGGGACAAATGACCTGGCTGAGAAAGGGATCAGAGCAGTGCAGGAAGAGTTTGTGGAGTTGAGGAGGGCCTTAGACAAGTAGCTTGCACGGTAACCTTCTCAGAGGTGCTGCCTGTCTATGGCATGGATGAGGCTAAGGTGCTACACACCATGGGATTCAATGAGTGGTTGAAAACCTGGTGCAAATCTCAGGGATTTGGCTTCACTGGGGACTAGGGCTCCACCTGGAGTGATGCAGGCCTATACTGGCATGATGGTCTGCATCTGTCCAGGAGGGGAACCATGATCCTAGATGATAGGTTTAAATGCTTCATTGGCAAGCATTTAAACTAGCCAAGGGGGGGCACTGGAAAGAACCAGAGAAATCCTAGACCCCCCCCAAAAAAGCAGGGTAGTAGGCGAAGTAAACTCCAACATAGAGATGTCAATAGGGAGAAGGGCAGTGGTAAATGGAGAAAATGACAAAGGCAATCAGGACTGGAATGGGGCAAAAATAGGTAAGGCTATCAAGAAATGGAGGGTAATGACTACCAATGCCCAAAGTCTGGGCAACAAGCTCCATGAACTTGTGGCCTTGATGGAAGAGGGATGCCTGGATATCTTAGCAGTCACATAAACATGGTGCAAAGAGAACCATGACTGGGATGTTAACATACCAGGGTACACAACCTGCAGGAGAGACAGGGAGGGTAGAAGAGGGGGAGGAGTAGCTCTCTATGTAAGGGAAAGGATAAAAGCAATGGAAAAAAAGAGTAAACAGGGAGGAGAGGAGGCACTGTGTGTCACCTTAGAGACTGGAAATGGCATCACAATCTGCACAGGGGTTGTATACAGACTCCCATCTCAGGGAGAGGGAATGGACAAGGATATAATAGAAGTCATCCGTAAGATGGCAGAGAAAGGGGAGATACTGTTGATGGGGGGGCCTAAATATGCCAGATGCTAACTGGAGCACCTTTGCTGCAGCCACATCCAAAAGCAGGGCCATTCTCAATGCTCTACAGGTGGCATGTCACAGACAGCTAGTTTTGGAACCCACTCATGAGGGAGCGATCTTAGATCTCGTATCATCAAATGGGGACAGTTAGAGGATTTCAGATTTAGAAGTGGGTAGCCACCTGGGAACAAGTGACCACCAAACAGTATAGTTCATGATAAACTCAGCTATAGAGTCTAGCCATACAAAAGTGAGGGTACTGGACTTCAGGAGGGCTGACTTTGGCAAGATAGGAGAGTGCCTTAGAAAAGCACTAGCAAACAGGCTAGAAGAAGGGTAGATCAACAATGGGAAACATCAAATCTGCCATCAAAGAGGGAACAAGCCTTTGTGTGAAGCAAATAAATTAAAATGAAAGAAAAAGCCACTATGGTTCTCAAAGAGGTGGTGGGGAAGGTTAGGGAGAAAAAGGTAGCATTTAGGAAGTATAAGGAAACACAGAAGGAGCAGGACAGAGAACTGTACCAGTTAAGGCAGAAGGATGTAGGGAGGGAAGTCAGAATAGCAAAGGCCCAAACTGAGGAAAAGATAGCCTACTTGGTTAAGAAGGTAGATAAAAACCTTTTAGAGGTACATCAGATAGCATGGAAAGACAAAAGGAGGGATAGTGAGGCTGAATAGAAAGGATGATGGGTGGGCAGAGAGGGACAGTGAAAAAGGAGGGATACTGAATGAATACTTCTGCTCAGTATTCACAAAAGAGGAGGAGGGGTAGGTGCCTAATCCAATTAACAGAAGCACTCTGGATAGGGGGGTTGATCCCAGCCCTTTCACAGAAGAAAGGGTTCTGAAAGAGCTCCTAAAACTGATGGTGGACAAAACAATGGGGCCTGACAGAATTCACCCCAGAAGTCTAAAAGAATTAAGGGGAGAACTAGTGACACAACTCACTACCCTTTTTAACAAATCATGGGAGGATGGCATGGTACCTGAGGACTGGAGGAAGGTGGATGTGATTCCCCTTTACAAAAGTGGGAACAAATCAGAGGTGGGAAACTACAGACCTGTCAGTTTGACCTCTGTGGTAGTGAAAGTGATTGAATCACTTCTGAAGGAAATAATTATTGAGTACCTAGAGGCCAGTGGGGCACAGGATCCAAGGCAGCATGGGTTCACAGTGGGAAGGTCATGTCAGACAAATCTAATTGATTTCTTTGACTGGGTGGCCAAAGTAGTAGACAGGGAGGGGCTGTGGACATGGCCTACCTAGACTTTAGCAAGGCATTTGACACAGTTCCACACAAAAGATTAATAATCAAATTAACCAGACAGGAAGTGGGTCCCAGGGTGGTAGCCTGGGTAAAACATTGGATGGACAACAGGAAACAGAAGGTAATTGTAAATGGAGTCAACTCCGAAGAAAGAGGGATTACTAGTAGGGTACCACAGGGTTCAGTACTGGGTCCAGTCCTTTTTAATGTCATTATAAGTGACATTGCAGAGGGACTGGAAGGAAATGTATGCCTCTTTGTAGGTGATACAAAGATCTGCAACAGGGTTGATACACAAGGAGGCATGGAAAAGATGAGAAGGGTCTTAGCAAGGTTGGAGGAATTTTCAGAAGTATGTCAGCTTGGATTCAATGCAAAGACGTGCAAAATAATGCACCTGGGAAACAACAACCCAAGGGAAGATTACACAATTGGGGGGAGATAGTAACAGCAACAAAAATTGGAAAGGGACCTGGGGTTAATCGTATCAGATGACCTTAAGGTTAGCAAGAATGTGAGAAGGCAGTAGGGAAGGCTGGGGGATACTGGGATGTATAGAGCGAAACATCACCAGCAGAAAACAGGGAGTTGTTATCCCTCTGTACAGACAGTGGGTGAGACCCCATCTGGAGTACTGGGTCCAGTTCTGGAGACCCCATCTCCACAAGGACAGAGACAGGATGGAGGTAGTCCAGAGGAGGGCAACTAAAATACTGCATGGTCTACAAGAGAAACCATATGAGGAGAGACTAAAGGAGCTTAATATGTATATCCTTGAGGAAAGAAGGGAGAGGGAGGACCTGATAGAAACTTTTAAGTACCTCAGTGGAATCAACAAAGTCCAAGAGGGTAGCATCTTTCAGATAAAGAGATGTGCAAGACCAAGGAGAAACAATTTGAAGATAGATGGGGGACGGCTCAGGGGCAATGTGAGGAAGTATTTTTTTACAAAGAGGGTGGTGGACTCATGGAAAAGCCTTCCTGAGGAGGATGTGGTGTCTAAAACTGTGGGAGAATTCAAGAATGCATGGGACAGACATAAGGCAATTATTGTGGGTTGTAGGAAGAAATAGGCTGTTGGTGAACTAGGATCTGCAGCTTATCCTGTAGGTAGGGAAATGGGCAGACTAGGTGGGCCAAGTGGTCCTTATCTGCCATCAAAGTCTATGTTTCTATGTAAGTGTGCTAGAGGGCTTAAGCACACTGAATCTGGATAAGTCTATGGGACCGGATGGGCTACATGAACTTGTACTAATGGAGGTGGGGCATTTCCTCTTTGCACCACCTGTTGAGTTCTTCAGCAGCACTGTCATTACAGGTATAGTACCTGGGTAATGGAGAACAGAGAATGTTCCCTGCACAAGAGAGGGAGTGGGGATGAATCAGGAAACTACAGACCTGGTAGTCTCCAAACTTTATTTTTTAGCTTGAAAGCCATCAACAATTTTAACATATAGGTTACATTTAAATTAAAAAAATGCACAGTTAAAAGATCTTGTATTAGCATGTCAAAATAAATGACTACTATAATACTCTTGAATTATTTCAACACTTATTGCTCCATATGTCCCATCCTAGGAATTTCTTGTACCTCATAAAAATAGACACTAATTTCAAATCCTTGTAACGTATGTTTATAAGTTAGCTTAGTTAACTATTAATCATTGTTTAACTTTATATATTGCACTAAAGTATTTGGCCATCCTTTCAGTAAACCATACATCATTCATATCCATTAAGATACCAGTAAGTGTTGTTTGTTCTATTTCATATATAGATGATAAAAATGTCTTCAACCAGTAAGCTCCTGTTAGTCTAACACATATAGTATATAAGCTGCTAATAACCAAAATAAGAGAGAGGGTCATACATTTCCTACAGGTAAGCAGACTTAAGGATGAAAGACATCTTTTTTTTTCTGGGGGGGGTCATATCAGACAGACCTGACTGATGTCTTCAATTTGGTGATGAAGGTGGTGGACAAAGGGCAGGTAACAGGCATACTAGTCAATGATTTCAATAAAGCCTTTAACTCTATTTCACATGTACAGTTGATTAAGAAAATGTGCAACCTGGGGGTGAGGGGCAATTTTACATAATGGATGGGAAAGCAGTTGAGTGCTAAACTCTACAGTGTGTTCCTTAATGGGGAATATTTAGGGGTCAGGGGGCTCACTGGTGGTTTGCCACAGGGACCACTCTTAGGACAGGTCCTCTTCAACACTAGCAGCTGCAGTACGGGGGTAGGGATATATACATACACACAGAATTTTCTGACAGAAAAGGATCGTTTAGCCCACCTACTGCAGTCTCAGGGCAAGACTATAGATAGGAAAACAAAGTACCTGTTTGTGGATGGTACAAAGCTCTGTGGTCTATTGGATACTGTGTAAGGGGTCAGAAATATAAAGGAGGAACTGGAAGATTAGAGAAGTAGTCATAGGGTATAGCAGTTAAAATCTAATGCAACGATGTGCTGCATGACACATATAGGGGTAAAATGTCTGAAAGCTGAACACTGAAGGGGGCATGAAGTACTTGAATGCAAAAAAAAGGAGAAGGACCTTGGTGTAATAATGTTGTACAATCTAAAGATGATAGTATAATGTAACAGGGAAGTAAAAGGGGCAAATCCAATGCTGGGATTTATAGGGAGGGAGAGCAGCTGCTGGAGAATAGAGGTGATAGTGCCACTTTATAGATCCCTCATTCATCTTCATAGATATACTGTGTGCAGTTTTGGAGTATGCATTTTTAAGAAGGGTAGAGACAGAATGGAGGCAATATAGAGGGTAAACAAGATGATCCCTGGTCAACAGGAAAGGACTTACATGGAGAACTTGAAGGATCTAAATATCTACACACTTGAAGTGAGAAGGGAAAGGGAAACATGATTAAAACATACAAATACTTCCCTTGGTAAAGCAAAATGGATAGCAGGGAACTGTTTAAGTTAAGTTGGAACACAAGTGCCAAGAGTGACTCCATCAAGCTGGCAGGGAACAAATTTGGGATGGATGTCAGAAAGTATTTTTTCAAGCAAAGGATAGTGGAAGAATGGAATAGGCTACCAAAACAGGTGGCCTATGTGATAAAAGTAAGAGAATTCAAACATACTGTAGGTATGATAGTCACATGGGCCTGGTATAGTCATTATCAAAAGGGGAGTGAGGAGTGAAAAGCCATGGGGGATCACATTCTTCTTTACAGTCAATACTTAGCAGAGATTGTGGGCCACTTGGCTTTTTACGACTGTGGGTGGAGCCTACAGGAGTTTTGCATGTACAAAAGGAGTGATGTCATGTTTTCTGTCCGTAAACTGACTGAAGGTGTAAATAGTCTCCTTCTCCTTACCCTCCTCGAAGAAATGTTTTCCGCCCTCAAATAAATGCGCTTTCATTTTACTCAATGGTTGCAGAGTACTACTTTCTTTCTTAAATGGGTGGTACAAGAGCTGGAACCTGAGTAGTGGGAGGCAGCATTGTTTTTTGGGGGAAAGTAAGATCCAACCCCCTTCCACCCAAGAAGCTCCTAAAGATCCAGCCAACCTTTTTTTTTATTCATGTGGGAGGGGCATGAGGTGGATCTGTTATGTTGAAATAAGATTCACTAGTTTGGGAGCTGGACCTAGGAACAAAAGAAGTCTGTGGAATACGTGCATTTTTTAAGGAGTATGAGAACAGAAAATACTTAATGCCTTCAAACTGAATTAAAAACCCTTAGAACAACTGATTATCAGAGTCACCTGGTGTCTCAATTGAAAAGATTAAGTATCTGAAACTACTAAGGATTCACCATCTATGGAAAATAGACAGCTTTCAGGTATTTCTTAAACATTTATGTACTAAAATGGGCACGGTACTTGACAAACACAGTCTGTGATGAAGTGTATTTTTCTTTTTTAAGTTTGAGAGGTGGAGTTGACTTGCACATGTTAAATATACCAGTTGCAATTAGCAACTCATTTTAGAAACAACATTCTGTTGGTTATTTTTGTCCTATTTACTTTGTTCCTGGCTCAGTTTATAGTGGAGTTTACTTTCTAACATTCCTGTTGAATTAATTACTCCTTGGAACCTTTAATTCCAGTTTTTACGACTGTGTCCATGGAACTTTCAACATGACAAGTTCCCATAGACACCTCACAGCAACTTATTAAGCCATTTGACACCACCATCTTTGCTGAACACTGCATAATAAGAGACCCAGCCTTGCATTTTTCCAAATAATATACCAACTTCATTCTCAGGCAGGCAGTTCTGGGGGGGGGCACACTGGACTTCAGTTGTTTGTTTGATATTGGTCACAACCAGGAGCCCCTCTAAAAATAATTAAATACATCTATAAAGCCAGAGTTGAGCAGATCACACATTGAATTGGTTTATGATTAGGGGGAAAGCTGTGATCACTTTCCTAGTGATTTGCTCCCAGCCACACCAAGCAGACTGCACTTTATAAATGTGAGACAAGGAAGCTGGAGTATTGTCTTTGCAATCAGAGAATGAAACAGTAGGACTCTAACTCAGATCAGCAAGGTACTTTTTACATTATTTTAAAGTGCAGGACCAAACTGATTGGGGCCACTTTGACGTAGTGATTTGGCATGTTCACATTTTGGCCAAAGTTTGATCACTAAGAGCCCCTATTTGGAACATAAAAGATGGAAAATCCTCCATTACATGCCTGTTTGGAGAAGCACACTGCACTTCAGTTGTTTGATATTGATCACAACCAGGAACCCCTCTAAAAATAATTAAATAAATTTTTAAAGCCAGGGTTGAGCAGATTACATATTCAATTGGTCACAGCAGCAGAAGAAGCATGTTGGCATTAAAAGCTTAGTGGTGTGGATGTTGAGGCACCAATATTTAAGCATGACTTTGGCAGAGGATTAATTGTGAAAGGGGAGTGAGGGAGGGAATGAGTCTTGAAATTTTTAGCATAATGGTCTTCTGAAACTTCAGCCTTTAATGGCTTAGACTTTGTAGCCATCTGTACAGTATATCACTAAGCCACATGCAGTGGGGTATGGGTAAAACCCACATCACCAGACCCAAGCCAGAGCTGTAAAATCTGGACTGGGCACAGCTTGAGCAAATATTGCTGATCCGGTGGAGCAGCAATAAAAGATAAACTATGCAATACCCTCAATAACACACTTACCCCAGTTTACATTTACCTGATGCCCATTTTTATGCCTTTTATAGTAATATATTCCATCAACAGAACAGCTTGTAACGAAATGTGTCGAATTTACCTTGACATTTGGGCATATGCATTTTTATATAATATGAATTTTGTGTGTGAACTGTATATATCAGTTTCTAAAAAAAACAAACAATGAAACACATCAAATGCCTTCAAAAACTTGTCTCAACATTGTGTTTATCTTCTGCCTTGTCACAACATACAGTTGTCTCAGCAGTGATTTCAGTTAGGGTACAGTACCTTCATGTATATGATGGCCTGGTTCTGTTGAGCTGATTGCTATAACAGTGCATAGAATAAAATGCAAAACATATAGGTAATACAGATGGTGGCATTATTTTTAATTATACAATGGCAAGGAAAAATGTAAGAAGCTGGCTGCTGACCCACTGAAAAAGTGATGTTATTACACAATAACATCACTGTAGCTTTGGATTTGGATCATTCCTTGCATTTTCTCTTAAGAAATATTTTTCCACACTAACAAAAGCATCCTTTAAAATGTATTTTTATTCTGTATATAACAACAAGCCATTGTATAATTGCAATAAGGCACTCTGGGGTGTGTGTTATCTTGTAATATTGTCACTCCTGGGGTAGTGGAAGCACTCGGCTTCACCTCATGTTTCAACCCACCCCAGGAGTGACATTATTACATAACACATACCATGCCATGCTTTATTGCTTAAATATGCCCTTTCTCACTGTACTGTACTTTGATTAAGTTAGAATACATGCAACAGCTTTCATGTGAACACTCGGGGCTTCTATTTGACTCCTGATGTCTATTTGCTTTAGCTATAGTATATTGTTTGAACTGCTTTCATCTTCTTGATGTGGTGCCTGTGTGCCTAAACTATGTAATCTGTTTATCTACTGCTACCCATGCATCTCCAGTGAACGATTGTTATAACAGTCTGCTCTCCGAGCCATTGTTTTTTGACTTGTTAACTGTGCTGTCTTTGTATTAGTTTCAACAAGATGCCTTTATAACTGAGTCCCTGATTCAAAGGTTTGTAAATCTGATATTTTTTTTAAATAAATAAATAAATGTTTATGTTTAAGCCCATGAAACACCCTTATCTAGTTAATGCATTCACAGTCATAGTGGCTCTGCCAGAGCCTGTTTTACTAGCAACTTCTTGTTCATTATCTTCAGATGCCTGTGAAAGCAAGAAAGAATAGGTACTTCTAGAGTGGAGACTGAAATGTTTTCAACATGATTAAAGGCATACCATGAATGAAAATTAAGTTGTAAATTGCACTGTTTAAATTGCAATAGTGTGTAGTATTTCAAAAATTCATAAAAATTAAACAAAATATATATACTGTTATAGAAAAAGTGTTCTAAATCACCATGAAATTTATAGTGTTGATACATAGAAATATTATTGAAATAGCTAACCCTGGACTCCAAGCTTTTAATTTAAAGAAAATTAAGTTTCTAGCCTCAATGGTTCCTTCATTAGACAATTCAAAAGATAATTTATTTAGAATTGGATAATATTTGAACTATTAGGATGTGAAAGTTTTTTTTAAATTAAAGCTTGTAGCCACAAAGATGATGTCGCTGTAAAATATTGCTTTCGCTACCGTATATCGAAATATACAAACATAACATTTTTCATTAGATTTTTCAAGTCCTGTAATTTTTAATAACATGTATAGAAGCAGCATGTGACAGCTGTATTAACAGAATCTGTTCATGTTGATTGGACTTCAAGCTTTCATTTAAAGAAAAAACATTTTTTCTCTCTCCCCTCCAGTGAGGCTCTACCTGTGATCTGATCCCTCCCAGCCCCATCACCCAGCTTCTCATATCCAACCATCATCCCCACTTTGCTTCCACAGCTTACTTCTCATGGGGGGGGTCCAGAGGCCACATTCACTCTGCCAATCACAGAATGTGGTTCTCAGGGGTGGGCCACGTTGCTGGTGCATGGACTATGAGGGGACAGACTCTCATTCAACCTCCCAGGTATCTTCTCATTTTCTCCTGTACAGATGCCGACATGAGGGCATGAGCAAGCTAAGGCATGTGGAGCATGCTGAACACATCTCCATAGGCTTGCTCCTTCATATGAGCTGCTCCAGACACACTACCAGCTGGCTGCCATCCCTCCTTAGAGGAGGAGGAGAGAATGCTCTAGGATGCTCAGTCCTCCCCCCTCCGCAAGCCCCCAACAACCCTGGTTTGCTCCAGACCCTATGTCGCCAATACCTCAAGTGGTACTGCTACCACTGTGCCAATGAGCCAGCCTAAAAAAATAAGTTCCTACCCTAACAGTTCAAAAGTTGCAGCTTTCAAATATAATTTCAAGCATTACAAAATATTGTAAAGAAGTATTTTTAGAAATGGTCAGAAAGATTTACCAGGAAAAACATTCTGAGATAAAATATCTTGTTTCCAGATGTGTCATGGGGAGGGAGTAATGAAGAGATTACCACAGTAAGTTACAACAGTTTGTTAAAGCAAAAACATACATTAAATAACTAAGTAGCAATAAAGTGAACAAGATGAACTAGGCAGAGAATCTGATGAGGAACAAGGAATAGAAGTGCAAATTGGAACAGGACTGGAATATGAACAAAGCACTGCTAGGAACAATATTAAAGTGCAGATGGCAGTCATTTGAAGGGTGAACTAAGCACTGTTGGTGCTTCATTCAGCAAGGAAGAATGGAGGGAACAAAGGGAGACTTGGGGAATTAATTATGTCAGTGGCAGGGGCAGCAGGCAAGGGATTTGTTGGGTGGCTAAATATAGCATAGGTTAAGAGGCATCTGCAGGAGTGAGTAGTGAATTCATGGAGGAGAGATTTAAGTGAGTGTGAGGATGGAGCATTACAAACAGTAATGGGAAGCGAGAGCAATAGTTCAGGGAAGCAGAGAGAGAAGACAGCTTGACCAACACAGGATTTCTGGAGGGGAGCATAAGACAGCAAGAGCCAGAGCTACAGTACAAATGGAACAGAAGTCAGAAGGGAGACCTGAAGAGGGAGTAAAGGTAAACGGGAGAGACCCAACCCAGAATTTTGGGATTAAAGTTGTGGAATGAGTGTGTCAGCTGGCATCAATGGAGGGAAACGAGAGGGAACAGTGGTGGGTTCTACTGGAGCAATCAAAGGAAAGTGGCAGAAGGAGTGAAATGGTGGGTCCAGTTTGCCAAGGATGTATCTGAGAGCAGCACTGTAAACAATGTCACTGTAGTTGAAGATACAGAGAATCACCACCGAGGTGGTCTCTCTGCAGGCAGGAAGTGGAAAACTCACTTTATCTTGTAAAGCACACCCAGTTTAGTGTGAAGCTTCCTCTAGATGGAATTCACATGAACAGAAAAATCAAGATGACAGTCCAGTCAGACCACAAAGTTATTAAAGGAGAAAACATCTTCAGTTTCAACACTTTTAGGGTATGAAAGGAGTGGCAGGGGTAGTCTTGCCAGTCTCTGCCTTGTGCCAAAAGTCATGGAGACCATTTACTTGATATTGAGGTACAGCTGCTTAGCCTGAAAACAGTGCTGGATGTTGATGAAGTCCAGTTGGAGCTGGGCCATCAGGTCATAGTCAGATGATCCAGAGGTATAGAGGACCATGTCAACTGTATACACATGAATGGATACAGGAAGAGGAAGAGGGTAGTTCATTCAGGAATATGAAGAATAGAATAGGGTCAAGGACTGATTTTTTAGTGCATGCCAGATGAGATAAGGAGAGGAAGGGATAAAGCATTGTCAATAGGGACAACTTGAGCCCTGCCATTAAGGCAGGTGCAGAACCACTCAACTAAGTAAGCAGAGATCCCTGCTACTTTTAGTTTTTCCAGAAGGATAGTGTGGGCAACAATGTTGAAGGCTTTGGCCAGATCAAAAAAATGACAGGTGCTTAAGCTTTGATCTATACCAGATAGGATGGAGTCAGAGAGATACAGGAGGTAGGTGGAGGTGAAGTTGTTCATTATAAAACCAGACTAGTGCAGCAAGAGGAGGATTCAAGGAAAAAGGAGAGTTGGTAGAAAACAAGGTGTCCATGGAGTTTAGCCAGAGAAGGGATGAGGGAAATAGGGTGATTGATACCAAGAGAGGAGAGGTCACCCATTTGTGAAGGAGAATGAATGTAGCCAGCTTCCATGTGTCAGTGACTGAACTAGAGGGAAGAAGAGGTTTAGAAGGTAGATAATGGGGACAGCATTGGCAAGACTGGAGAGAGACAGGAATTTGGAGTCAAGACCATCATGGCTCACACCTTTGTAAAGATTTAGAGTCAAGTGGACTTAGAGGGAAGCAGAATGTGTGCTGAAGGAGAAGGAGAAGGGAAGGGTGGGGGATGGAAGGGGTTGAGGCAGGAGGGGAAGGGTAGAGAGGGTGCAGGAGGAGGGGAGGAAAAGGGGACAGGAGGCAAACAAATATTCAAAAGGTGAGGCAACAGAGGCAAGGTTGGACACTGAGGTGTCACCCGCCTTGAGGATGGGGTTGGGAACTGGGTTGGAGGGGAGAAAAGGGAAAGGATGTTGTTCTGGAGTATGGATGCAAAATAATCAGCCTTCTTAAGGCTAACAGATCTGGTACAGGTGTTGCACCGCACCTCATAACAAGAAAGATCAAATGGGGAACCAGTGGACTTGTAAGTCTGCTAAACAAAGTCACAGTCAAGATGACTGGCCTGCAACTCATCTGCTATCCAAGGTAGGTGAGAACTTCGGACCCTAATTTTTGTCAGGGGGCATGGAAATCCCAAACAGACAAAAACTTGGGGTAAAAGGAATTTAAGGGCTTTGTTCATGTTGCTGTTGACTGAAATGGGGGACCACTCAGTAGCTGCCAAGTCAGCTTGAAGGGAGGTTAGGTCCAGAGATCTGAAGAATGGGATCTGTATCAACTTTGGGGGAGCTTTGGGACGATGTATCTTGTGCACACAGTAGATCATATGGTGGTCATTAAGGACATCAGAGAAGGTACCAACATCCAGTATATGATGGTGTTGTAAGGAGAGGACTCTGTCCAGGAGGGAGTTGTTGCGGGATTTGTGTTTTAGCCAAGTTGGATCAGATATTACTTGTGTGATCTAGAGGGACTTTATGTGTCGGTATAATCTGATATGAGATGGTGAAGTCAATTGAGGTAAAGGTCAACTAGGATGAGCAAATCACAGAGAAGGCATGTGAGGATATGATGGTGAGGAGTTCAGATTCTGAGAGGGGAGGTATGCCTGAACAGCAGTAAACTACAGCAATGAATATGGATACTGAAAAGGCAAGGCAAAGTTTGAGGAGAAACATCTCATGGGCAGGAGCGGAGGAGGCAGGCAGTTATGGTTCAAACTAGATGCAAGAGAAAATGTAGATGGCAACACTACTACCCCTCCTTGCATGATCCTGTCTGGTGATAGAGAAACTAGGGATAGTATCGGCAATATCTGGGATCTTGGTGGATAGCCAAGACTCTGACATCAACAGCACTAGTGGTTGTTCTAATAATAATAGAGATGTTCCAAGGTTTAATTTTGCCAGTGAAGTTCTGATAAAGTTGGCAATTTCACCATATGAAATATTTTGTGAATTTCAAGCAATCTGCAAAATATTTTGGGGGTGTAAATTTGTGAAATTCTGCCTTCAAAATGTGGACTTTCACCTGTGAAGTGTGTAATTTCACCTGTGAAAGGTGGAATTTCACCTGTGAAAGGTGGAATTTCACCCACAAATGGTGGAATTTAACCCACGAGTTGCGAAATTCTGCCATTTGTGGGATGAAATTCTTCCATTCATGGGTGAAATTATGCAACTCGTGAGTGAAATTCCCCATTTCGTGAGTGGAATTTTGTACTTCACACCCACAAAATATTTCACGAAATTCGTGAAATATTTCACAGAGCGGAGTTTGTTGACTTCACCCATCTCTAAAGAATAAACACATTCTTTTCTTGTTTATTTTGCTCAGTCTAAGAATAAACTTTTTTTATGGTCTGTTCTTTTTGTTACTCTATCAGGTAGGCCTGTGGGCAACAATTGACTGCTTTCATTAGTTTCCTCAGTATGGCTTCTATAGTCGGAAACAGGAGCACTATAACAAAATGGAAGAGTTTAGCAAGGACCTAAATAACATTCAGTTCTAAAATGATTCTTACCAGAAGTGAGTAAATCAAAAACACTCATGAAATGTCTGGCCTGGTGGAGCTGAGGGTTGAGGCACTAGACACCACACTTTGCACCACGCCAGCGACCCGGGTTCAATAATGGACTCGAGCTGCCGGGGGACTGGCAGGGGGAGGAAGGATTGAGCATCCAATGAATGCTCTCCTTCCTCTGGAGTGGGTAGAGGGAATTGCATCACCCTGCAGTGGAAACTGGTGGAGGCCAGCCACACTACAGCAGCGTGCACAGCCATGGGGGGGTGCGGCAGGTGTCAGCACTACATGCTTGAACACCATTGCACATCCAGTTCCCCAAGGGAAGAAAAATAGAAAAATGTGTGGGGGGGGCAAGCTCTGTGGCTGATGGCCATGCCTTGCACCTCCTGGGCCTGAGAGAGGCACCTACCCAGGTGTGCGGAGTGATGAAAGGCCAGCCCCTGGTGGTGTGGGTTTATGTGACCCACATGTACGACCTGGTCTGGGTGTGCAGGTGTCAGCTGCTGGAGATCATGGAGGCCATGCTATGGAGGTGGATAAATAGAAATAAAAAAAAAATCAAATTTACTGAAAGGGTGGCAAAAACAGGACTGGAAAGTGTACTTGAAAATAGTTTCTATAAGAAAAGTGACTTGGAGGTTCAACACAGTTCTTCAATAGGAAAGAAAAAAGGAAGAGAAACACAACAAATATATAACATACTGGTAAATTACCCCATAAAATTGTAGGGTTTTGAATTTTTTTTAGATTCATTAATTTAAAATTGTTGGGCAGAAGAGCAATGTGAGAAACTTACTCTAAATTATATTTTATATCATCCTGATTTAAAATCACTGTTCTCTTTTTTCCCCAACAGCTTTATTCTTTCAGTCAGTTAACAGATTTTCCAGTTTTCTAAATGACACTTACAACTGACATCCATATGACTCAAACTCATGATTTTTTTTTTACCTTTGTTTTACCAGGAGAGACACACTAAGCTGAAAGCATGTTTACAGATGCAACCTGGGAGCACAAGGACATTAAGTGACTTACTCAGGGTCCCACAGTGCATAAGTGGGAGCTGTGGGATTCAAACCCAGGTCTCCAGGTTTGCAGCTCAGAGCCTTAAACCACTGCACTATACTGCCTCCTGGGCTGGCAGTATAGACTTCAGGTTAGAGGAAGGAGGTGTGAACGAGTTTGGAACATTCCAGCAGACCAGACCTGAGGTTGATTCTCACAACCTCCAGTAGCATACTGTGTGACTCTAAGCAAGTCACTTAACCGCCCAATGCTCTCAAGTCACCCCTGTAAAGAGGCACTTGTGCCTAGTGGGCCTTACCCGGTTACCAAAGACTAAAATAAAAAAAAAAATGATATTCAAAAAAATGAACATTTTAAAACATTAATTTATTTATTTCTAAAGACATTTGCTTTAACATAGGTTATCTGCCTCCTTAGAATTTATCTTCCCCAACTGCTTTTTCTGCATTGCATTCATTATCCTCTGATTGTGACATCAGAACCAGAAAAGGTTATAAAGTCACAAGCAGCAAATTGTGATTTAAGCAAGGTGTACACAGTACCAAACAAAATATGGTCTAATAGAATAATAATCTGTTTCCATTAAAAAATGTCTTCAGTATTAAAAACTGGAATTCTTTAAATTTTTTAGGAAATGGTGCATAACTGAAATCTGCTGATGCTAATTGTGAGCATTTTGCTGTAATCTTGGAAATCTCTGTAACTTTCCTTAGTTTAGTACCCTGTGGAACCATATGATATACAGTCTTAACCGTCACCTCTTGCTATGGCTCCTATATGCCACATTAGTTATAATGTAATACAGTATGCACTAGGTATCTACTTACTAGACCACACGCTATGTACCATGTATTTACACATGTACACCAACAAATTATTTTTCTTTGTTTACTCCTACAAACAGTATGATGTGTGTCTAGTTATAATGCAATATCAAAGCTGTTTTACAGCTGGATTATACCACCTCATATGTGCGATCATGGCACTGTTGTGGATGTATAGCATAAGTATGATTTAGCACAGTAATTAGTGTAACTCATTGCATCCTATTGGACAGTCACATAACTGAAACCTTGCATTTCTAGGAGTTATAACCAGGGGAGTGAAATATGTTAATAAAAAAAAAGAAACAAGTGTATGTGATCATATTTTAGCTAAAAAGATGGCATGTAATACTATAGAATAATAATGAAGCTCCAAAATTCACCCCCTGTCACTTATAGAATTAAATGGAGGGTCTGGACCAGCATGCCTTTCTAGAAAAACAGGGACCTCCTAATGTAAAAGCCAGCTAAATTCTTCAATGACAGTACAACCAGAGCCAATTATAGACTGCATGCCTATGTCAAATTTTGCATGCTGCCTTTGATGCTTCAATAAAAAGTGTGTGCATGCTTAAAAGAATCCTTTAAAGTTAAGCTTTAGTATTATCAAAAAAATTATGTTTCTTCATAGACTATACAGGTGTTTGTTCTAGATTACATTTAATGCTTGTCAGTGTTTTGCTTTATTCATCATTACCCTGTTCATTGTATGGATTGCTTTCTTATTAGTAACGTGCTATAAATGAGATATCACATTTGTATGGATATCAGAGTTAAACATCTGTTTAAAAAATGTCCAAAAGATTGTCTTTTGCAATTGTATGTTTTCTTCAAGCTAAAACAATGACTAATAGGACTGCAAACTGAATAATTCCACTTTCATAATTAAGTTAAAAGATAATACATTAAGAATGCTTCATAACTCATTTCTGGTTATCAGGGACATCATTATTTCTCTTCATAACTGTATGCCATTTTCCTTTGAAAACCAGGGAGTGCAAAACTTTAAATATTAATATTATGGTTGAACATGCCTTTAAAATGCTTCCCATCCACCTTTTATTGCAGATTTCTAGGTCTCCATTACCTTTGGGACATTCTGTTCCTAATCATGACTACCTGATTAATTTTCATCTGTATGTTAGACTTCACTCATCTTCCATTAGGATTGAAAAGTTGATAATATGCAAAATGCCAAGAGAGGAACCAAGTGTGATGCAAATGCCAAACAAATATCAATGTTTCACAGATTATTACAAATAGCAGAGTTTTGTTTACCAAACTGAAAATTAATAATTGAATCATTTCCTGAGGTGTGCAATTTCATTACAACAAACATGTAAATCTGCACCAAAAAAGATCATGTGATTGCTAAACCATTCCTAATGATACTTATGATATTTCAAAACACTTCACTTTCCTTATGATGGTGAAGTATTAATAGTCATATTAGAACTAATTTGTTTGTTGCCAGGGGTCTAGATGTTGATGTGTCCCAGGCAGTATTGAAGATTGCTGAGACTTTATCCTTGTGTGACAAAATTAAAATGTACAGTATTAGATTATCTAAAACATTGAATTTACATCTGTACAACCTGTTAAACCATGACAGGTATAAGATTTGACACACCATGACCCTGTTTATTATCCTAGAAAATATGTAGTGACTATTATACTGTATACAACAAACATGTTGTGTGCTATATTTAAAATTAATTCAACATTTACATTTTCTTATTTATTTTCCCAGTTTTAAATAATCACTTTTACCATTGTTTATTTCTATGTTCTTGCTGCTATTTACTGCATTGCTTTGTTTGCTGTTATTACTGCAGTGTTTTTGCCTTTGTTATTCTGCCATGTGATAGCTGAAAACAGGCATCTATGTATCTAGTGTGTTAACCTGGTAGTCACAACAAAATAAATAAATGCATACATACTTAGCTATTTATATAAATAGACTGGGCTAGTATAACTGATCTAATGACTTGTGTGGAGTCACTGATACTATTCATTAAAATGTATTTATTAAAATCATGCATTAACATTAATACATATGTGTGTAATCTCTACATCTCTGAAGGATTATATGATTTATTTTCAATTTTACATATTAATTTTGTTCAAGAGAATGTAAAATTAATGGTCAGCAAGCTAGCAGGACTACATGGTGTAGTTGGAAAATCTACAGTTATTATTCACAAATGGCTCAATGATATGTACAGTGGTTATGTGATGTTTAATCCTAATGACATAATCATATTCATGAGATGGCTCTATTATACTGAGCAGTGGGGAGAGTTCTGACATACTGGCAACCTGAGTTCCTGATCTAAGCCTGGCACAACAAGATCAGAGTCTAGCATAGAGGCTACGAGCATCCATGCAGATCCTTTTCCCCAGAAGGTGGATGGCTCAATAAATTTAGTGACTTCTGGGGCCAGATTTTCAGAGGTCAGATTATGATGCATCGTGCTTAAATCCCCCCAAAAAAGATGCATGGAGCAAACTGCATCAAAAATTGTATCAATTCCAATTTTATAACAGTGCTTACATCAAAAATAGGTCTGCATGAGCCACAGTGGCTTGACCCATGCTTCTATCAAATGAATGGCTACAACATGTCAGAAAGAGGGCCTGCATCCAAAACATAGATACATAGATACATAGACAGTGTCAGCAGATAAGGGCCTATGGCCCACCCAGTCTGCCCATTTGAGCTTGTAAGTTCAGTTTGTTTTCCTAGAAGTCTGTTGCCCCTTAACCCTGACCTCCAGAATTCCTTTATGTGTATCCCATGCATTCTTAAATCCCATTATTGTTTCAGCCCCCACCACTTCCTCTGGCAGGGTGTTCCACTTGTCCACCACCCGTTCTGTGAAGAAATTCTTTCTCATGTTTCCTCTGAATCGTCCTCCCTCCAACTTCATCCCATGCCCTCTAGTCCTGGACATATTTTCACTTAAAAATAGTGTTTTCCTGCACCCTGTTCCTCCCTGTAAGATACTTGTATGACTCTATCATATCCCCTCTCCTTTCTCCTCCAGGGAGTACATGTTCAGTTCCTTCAACCTGTCTTCATAGGACTTGTGATGCAATCCATGCACCATCTTTGTTGCCCTCCTCTGAGCCTTCTCTACCCTGTCTATGTCCTTACGAGGTATGGTCTCCAGAACTGTACACTGTACTCCAGGTGGGGCCTCACTAGTGTCTTGTATAGTGGAATTATGACCTCCCTTTTCCTGCTGGTGATGCCCCTGCCTATACATCCCAGCATCCTATTTCTTTACCTGCTGCCTTGTCACACTGTTTCCCTACCTTGAGGTCATCAGGATGATAACCCCAAGATCCCTTTCCTGCTTGGTGCATGCTATATCCTCACCCCAACTGATATATTGTGCAGGGTTTTTGTGCCCATATACATTATCTTGCACTCTTTGCATTGAATTTCAACTGCCAAACCTCTGACCATTCTTCAAGTTTCTGCAGGTCGCTTCTCATTCTGTCTACACCTCTGGTGTGTCTACTCTGTTACAGAGCTTTGTGTCATCAGCGAACAGTGAAATTCTGCTTTCTAGGTCCTCCGCAATGTCACTGATGAAGATGTTGAATAGAACCAGTCCCAGCACTGATCCCTGTGGAACCCCACTGGTCAATCTTCCCTCTGTGGAGTGACAGCCATTTACCACCACCCTCTGTGTCCTGCCACCCAGCCAGTTACCTACCCACCACACTACTGTCCTGCCCACACTCATATTCCCCAGTTTGTGTAATAGTCTTCTATGTGGCACAGTGTCAAAGGCCTTGCTGAAGTCCAGATAGGCCATGTCCACTGCCCTCCCCTGATCCACCTCCCTAGTCACCCAGTCAAAAAATTCAACGAGGTTGGTCTAACATGACCTCCCCTGGTGAAACCATGCTGCCTTGGGTCCTGTAGTCCATTGACAGCCAGGTGTTCCACCAGTCTCTCCTTCAGTAGTGCTTCCCATGATCTTCCCCACTACCAGGTGAGGCTGACTGGTCTGTAGTTCCCTGCTTCCTCTTTGTTCCCACTTTTGTATAAAGGGACTACATCTGCTGTCCTCAGTCTTTGGGTACCTCCCCTGTTTCCAGTGATCGGCTAAACAGGATAGCCAGAGGTTCAGCCACCACCTCTCTTAGTTCTTTAAGGACCCTGGGGTGCACCCCATCTGGCCCCATTGCTTTATCAACTCTTATTACTTCCAGTTCCTTCAGGACCCTTTCTCATGTAAAGGGACTTGTGTCCATTTCTGCACTATTCTCACGCCTTGTACTCCCTTCAGACCCATTACCTTCCTCTTCCTCAGTAAAGACTGAGCAGAAATACCTGTTCAATATGTCAGCTTTACTGTTGTCATCCTCCACGCGGTCCCCATCCTTCCCCTTCAGTCTCACTATCCCTCCCTTTGTCTTTCTTTTTTCACTTATGTACCTGTAAAAGGTTTTGTCCCCTCTACCCACTGATTTTGCAATGTGGTCTTCTGTCTGAGCTTTGGCTTCCCTTACTGACCTCCCTGCCTCCCTTTGCTTCTCCTGGTACTTCTCCCTATCCCCTTCTGCCTTCATCAAAGATTCAGTGTGGTGACTGAAACTTATCACAGTTTACCCTGAAGATGTATGAACATCCCATCATCTCATGCAAAACATGATGCAACATCCCCTTATTTGGGATTTTCAAAACATGAAGGTTCTGTCAGTGGTTAAACCAACCAGAGCTGGGGCTGGTAATATACCGTAGCCTAGAGGATAGAGTAACAAGCTGTTAATGAGCTTGGTACATCCAGCAGACTGGAGTTTGATTCCCATATCCTCCTCCTGCATACTGTGTGACTCTAAAAAATTCACTTAACCTCACCAGTGCTCCCAGGTTGCACCTGAAAACAGGCACTTGTGCCTAGTGGGCCTTACCCAGTTACTAAATACTGAAATAGAAAAAAAATAAAACTGACACTAGAGCATACAAAGTGGCCCACAACATTGGACAGAGGTGACTATATTGCTACAGTATGAATGGCATTCTGCTGCAAAAGTCATGCAATGTATACATCATAATGCTCTGTTATGTACCATAGCATGTATAATATTGCTTGCAGAGATGAGCCAACATAATGCCTATCAGTACTGTCATGTGAGTGCTATGATTGGAATGGAGAAGGTAAATTAACTAGCAGTTCAGTTATAGAGCCAATAGTCCCCTAAGGGACGAGTGAAGAGCATTTTGCAGTTTGAAAATACCATTGTCTAGGCCATTTCTTCAACCATATTTTTTGATGCAACTTCTTTCATTCTCATCCCATGCATCATAATTTTGATGCAACTGACCTCTTGTATCATTTTGGGGGACTTTGCCACAGTGAATGCTTTTCTTGCAAAATATGGTGCACAGTATTTGATGCAACTGGATTTAATGCAAGCTGAATATTTGCCACACATTGAGTGGATCTAAGGGCCCTTTGAAAATCTGCCCCCTTGAGTTGCATAGTTGAGACACTATTGGCAGTGTGAGGAAAGAACACACACCAGCTGACGCTCCCTCATAGGCATTTGTGAGTGCACCCATGCAATAAAGTGAGGTTAGCCATGAAGGAGTAAAAACCTCCATCAAAGATTCAGTGTGGTGACTGAAACTTATCACAGTTCACCCTGAAGATGTATGAACATCCCATCATCTCTTGCACTGCCATGCCTCTGGAACCTCAAAAACCTCCTGATTACAGTAGGAACACAGGAAGAGGGAACCCACACTTTGGGGGACAACCTGAGGGAGCCTAATTTTGCATATGGTAGTGACTGATGTTGGAGAGTCTTCTATGTCAATAGCAGAGATCCTAGGCAGGGAGACTGGTTTTCTGCATACATGGAACCATGGATGGAAATTTGGAAATCTGATTGGTCCACAGAAATTCAAAAGGCCTGCAGTGCCAAAAAGGAAATAGCATTTGCTCACAACTGCTCTGTGAACACAGTGATATAAAAGTTGCTCTGCCTAATGCTGCTAGCTGCCAAAAATTAAATTGCCTACTGCTGACCTGGTCAACCATCCCAGGGCAACATTCCATCCAAGACTTAGATGAAATTCTGTCTCCACTAAAATCTAGCTGCCGCTTTGTTCTACTGCCCACCTGACATTTCTATCAGCTGACTGCACATCAGACTGAACAACAAAACAGGGAGTCTGAGCAAGCTAAGTATCCAACTAATTGCCTTTCAGTTTGGGAATTGAAGGGGGACTTATTTTGAAAACAGAGGACAGGTGAGTGTTGTGGAGGTGTTGTGTATCCCCTGAAGATTGGGGGGGGGTTGTTGTATTCACTCAACACAGTCAGCCCTCCTTGTAAGTTTAATGTTCAGCCTATCTACATTTTGCACTACAGTTCCAAATGGTGCATCACAAACTGCCAAACTAGTAGGGTACTGAGTTGAATGGCTGGCCAGCCCAACTTACGTAAATCTCCAAAGTTACCTCACACTCAGAACTGAAGAAAATTTACAACACTAAACCACAAAATGCTTGTAAGACTTTTATTTAGACAAAAATTTAAAAGGTGTGTACAGACTTGCTGCAACCTTGCCCTGGTACTTCAAGAATTGTTTGCACTGCCTGCTGCTGACTGGAGTAGACTCTCTCACTTCTCTAGTCATACAGTAAGTTTAATTTTCAGCATTTTGTAAACAGCAAAGAAACAGATGCTCCATGGGAGCTTTTTTTTTTTAACTGCCTGAGCCCTTGTATCAAAGTGCTGCCTGGATTTGTGCAGGTGTTGGGTGGTGCTGGCAGTGTGTGTCTTGGGGTGTGCTGATCATTTTGGCAGTGTGGGGGGACTGTCTGTATTGGTGCAGGAGCTGTTTGTTGGTGTGGGGGATTTGGCTGTTTGTTTTGTGGGGCTTGACCCTGTTGGTGGTGTTGGGGACTGACTGTGCTGGTGAACTGGTGAGGTTGTGTTCATTGGGTGGGAACCAAATGTGCTCATTTTGGGGGAAACTGACCATGTTCCTTGTTGGGTAGGAAATAGCTATGCTGGTGCAGGGAGAATTAGCTGTGTTGGTGCTGTGTTTGTTTTTTGGGTGGGGACTGACCATGTTGGTGGGGTAAGATGCTGTCTGTGTTTCTGCAGGGGCTGTATATGCTGCTGCTGGGTGGGTGGATGTCTGTGATTATTTTGGGGGGAGTTGTCAGTGTGTGGTGTGGGAGAGATTGCCAGATTCACTTGGGTAGGGATACAGGCTGTATTGGTTGGGTGGTGGTGGGCGAACTGGCAATGTTGGTGGCGTGGCAGAGACTGACTGCATTAGTGCAGGGCTGTTTGCTGCAGGGGCAGGGAGATGGTTGTGTCCATTTTGGAGCAGCTGGCCATGTGTGTGTTTGGGGGGAGCTGTCTGGTGGCTGGCCATGGTGGTAGGGATTAGCTTATATGTGAGGAACTGGCTGTGTTGGTGATGGGAGGGACTGGGTGTAGTGTATGTGTGGGGACAGCAATGTTAGGAGGGGACTCAGGCATGTGTGAAGGAAGCTAAGTTTGGAGGCAGTATAGCACAGTGGTTTAAGGCTCTGAGATGCAAACCTGGAGATGTGGGTTTAAATCCCACAGCCCTCACTTGCATACTGTGTGACACTGAGCAAGTCACTTAACTTCCTTGTGCTCCCAAGTTGAACCTGTAAACAAGCTTTCAGCTTAGTGTGTCTCTCCTGGTAAAAAACAGTAAAAAAAAAGAAGCTCTCCATGTTGATAACATAAACTGGGGAGGAGGGATGAAAACTTGTTTCTGGTCTACAACAAGGTAACTAGAGCATACCACGTTCGGCTCCACTTAGACAAGTATGTTTATTTCATATGGACTATGGGTTGAGAGACTGCAAGGTAGTGGTGTAACCAGGGGCATAACTCCATCTGGGGTTGAGGTAATAGTGGTGCTGCCTGTAGAATCAAGGATCCACTCTCATGTTTGGGGAAAGTTTATAGCAAGGGATGTTCTTTGTGGCCATTGGGTGGTGGGTGGTGGGTAGTGGTGGTGGTGTGTGTGTGTGTGTGTGTGTGTGTGTGTGTGGTAACTAACTGCATGTGTAGGGAAGGAGAGCTGGCCACTTCTTGGGGGGTGTAGGAGGAGCTGTCAGTCTAGTGGGTATCCGGCTGTGTTTGTGTGGGGCTGAATTCTATGGGTTAAGGCACTGTAGTGCTTCTGCCTAAGGACCCATTTCTACTCACTTTCAAATCTGGGGAGAAATGTATAGCAAAAGGAGATATGGTGGTCGGTTGGTCATGTAAAAAGGAGCACTCCATGTTGGTGTTGGCACCTGGTGGGGGGCTGACCATTTGCTTGGTTGTGCTGATGTTGTATGGGGGAAGCAGGAAATGTTGGATGAGGTGACCATGTTGGGGTGGTGACTGAGAAGCTGGTGGGAGTCTGTTGTATACACTGACATGTCCATGGTCTTGCTGAAATGGCAGTGGTGTGTGTGCATGTGTCTGGTCATGTATGTTGTTGGGGTGGAAGATGTACCTTTGGTGAAGGGGAGCTGGTTGTGTTTATTTCAGGTGAACTGGCCATGTTCATTGTGTTAGAGCTGTCCATGTTGGTGCAGAGGCTGTCTGTCCTGGGGTGTAGTGTGAGGAGAAGACCTTGTTGGGTGGAAACCAACTAGGAAAACTGAAGCATGTGCAAAGAATAAAAAAAAAAGAAATGCTTAGTGATGCTGCTAGTATAAAGTTTTATTACGCTTACACACAAATGGACAACACTATATCCCTGTGCTTTGACTCTTCTTCCTTGTGGGAGGCTAGCAGGTAACAAATCCAATTTAACGGGCATATTTAAAGGCAGAGTGAATTCTGTTGTATATGTTTTTGTCTTGGCTGAATTCTGGCTGTTCCATTAGGTGAATTGGAAAGGACATGTCATGTTAGTGCCAGTGGCAGTGAAGGGCTTAATTCACATCAGAGCTCTGACATGAAAACTAAGAGACTCCTGTTCATGAAGACACAGTAAGAAAGTTGCCAAATTTTGGGCAGGTACACTATTATGTGTCATGCACCAATAGTACACCTGAAAAATGTGACTGGAACTTTGTTCCTGAACAAAAGATTGACTATTTTGGATTTATTTTATGTGGGGGAGATGTGTGGCTCTCCATTAGCAAATGGATGCATGTTACTTCAAAGAAGCAAATTCAGGCAGTCAAATGTTAAGACCAAACCAAAAGAGTCTACCTTGACATCTGACTTGGCTTAATTCACATCTGAGCTCTGTCAAATAAGACCCAGAAATGTGACTTGAGCATGTGGGGTGTGAATATGTAAGGATGGGGGGCCATAGAGTTGCTGTCATCGCACCAGAAGAATGGGGGTCTGTAGTGTTGCTGCCATCACATTAAGGGATGCAGGGGGCTGCAGTGCTGCTGTCATCACAAAGGATGGATGCAGGGGGCTGCAGAGCTGCTACCATCACACCAGGGGGATACATGGTGGTTATACTGCTGTGGTCATCACATCAGAGGGATGGGGGGCCATTGTGCTACTGTCATCACATCAGAGGAATGGGGAGCATAGTGCTGCTCTCATCACACCAGAGGGATGGTAGCCATAGTGCTGCTGCCAACATACCCGAGGGCTGTGGGGCACCATTATGCTGCTGTCATCACGTCAGAGGGATGGGAGGGTCCGTAGAACTGCTGTCATTACACTGAAGGAATGGGGGGGTAGTGCTGCTGTCATTCCATCAGAGAGATGTGAGGCTGTAGTGCTGCTACAATCACACTGGAGGGATGTGGGGGGCCATAGTGCTGCTCTGATCACAGTGGAGGGATGGGGGAGCCCTATTGCTGCTACCATCACACCAGAGGTAAGTGGTGGGGCTGTACATATAGATACACATAGAAGATCACAGCAGATAAGGGCTGTGTGGCCCAACTAGTGTGCCCCATTTTTCCTACCTAATGCATTATTGCAGACCCTAGCTAATCTGTGATTTAACCTCTCTTCCCTTTTGCTAGAGTACTCTTATGTCTATCCCATCCATTCTTGAATTCCCAAACTGTTTTTTCTCCAACCACCTCCACAGGGAGGCTGTTCCAAGCATTTTTTCTGCTGGTGATACCTCTCCCTATGTACACTAGCATCCCATTGGCTCTCCCCACAGCCTTCTCACATTATTTGGTTATCTTTATGTCATCAGATATGATTACCCCCAGGTCGCCTTTCTTGACTGATGGCCATCAGTACCTCCTCCCCCATCTTTTACTCCTTCCTTGGATTTCTGTGCCCCAAGTGCATGATTTTGCACTTCTTTGCATTAAATCTTAGTTGCCACACTCTCTACCACTCCTCAAGTATGGTTAGGTCCTTTCTTATTTTTTCCACGCACACCCGGAGTGTTGAACCTGTTGCAGATGTTAGAGTCATCTGCAAAGAGGCATGCTTTCCCCTCCAGCCCCTCTGCAGCATCACTTATGAAGACATTAAAGAGGACTGGCCCCACCACAGATCCCTGAGGCACTCCACTGGTGACCCCCCTCTCATCAGATTGAACACCATTTACCACCACCCTCTGTGTCCTGTCACTCAACCAGTTTCTGATCCAGTTTACCACCTTAGAGTTCACTCCCAGGCTGCCCAACTTATTTATCAAACTCCTATGTGATGTGGTGTTGAAGGCCTTGCTGAAATCTAGATAGAACATATCTATTATCCCTGGCATAGCTCCCTCTATCAGATTTGTTTGACAAGAGCTTCCCACTGTGAATCCATGCTGCCTAGGATGCTGTGTTCTGCTGTATTCAAGAAATATCACAGTCCTTGCCTTTAGTAGTGTAGTGTAGTATTGCTGCCATCACACTGGAGGGATCAGGAGCCCTAGTGCTACTGTCATTACACTGGAGGGATGCAGGGGGTCATAGTGCTGCCACCATCACACCAGAGGGATGGATGGCCATAGTGCTGCTGCCATTACACCAGAGGCATGGGGAACCATAGTGTTGCTGTCATCACACTGGAGTGATTGGGTCGCTGTAGTGCTGCTGTCATCACAACAGAAGTATGGGGAGCCCTAGTGCTGCTGCCATCACACCAGAGGGATGCGGGCCATAGTGCTGCTGCCATCACACTGGAGGGATGGAGTGTTGTAGTGCAGCTTCCATTACACTGGAGGAATCTGGGGGCAGAAGTGCTGCTGCCATCACACAGAAGGGATGCAAGGGAGCTGTAGTGCTTCTGCCATCACACCAGAGGTATAGGGGGTATAGTGCTGCTGCCATCACACAGAAGGGATGCAAGGGAGCTGTAGTGCTTCTGCCATCACACCAGAGGTATAGGGGGTATAGTGCTGCTGCCAAAACACCAGAGGGATGGGGAGCCATAGTGCTGCTGACATGACACTGGAGGGATACGGGGGGGGGCATAGTGCTGCTTCCATCACACCGGAGGGATGGGAGGTTGTAGTGCTGCTGCCATCACTCACAGTACAATGGAGAATACAAAGCAGTGAAAAATGGAGACACATTCACTCACATAAACACCCCTCCAAGATCTGCACATTCGGATCACTGGGTATGAAAGGGTTACAGGTTGACTTCATTAGAGGCCATATTACAAATAAATGTTTATTGGTACAAGGATAGATGCACAGTAATAGAGGTCAACATTGCTAAAATGCATGCTAGCAGAAAAAAAAATTGTTAGAAAAAGGTCACAAAATAAAACACCAGTAAAAATTGATTTTGGCTTTGGAGAAACCGGTGACAATACCATTCTTTCCAATCAGTGAAATGGATTTTGCTGTTTCTCAATCATGGTAAACCAGTGTCCTTGATCCTAGGGCTAGAAGTCACCATCTGAACCTGTAGAACCAGGTATGGTCACCAAGATTGTGATGGGTGAATAAACAGTGAATTAAGAAATAACTAAATACAGCATATGCATGGAGTAGTCTATAGATAGGTACTGTATGTTAAGCTCTATTGTAATTAATTATTGTAGAATTTAATAAAATTATGGCTCTGAAAATCCCTCACAAAATCATACATGAAACTACTGTATTGAAAAATCTTGACTACAGCCAAGATTCTATTCAGTTACCACAAATGCAGTTTCCCTTCATATTACAAGGCTTAAATGTCAAAGAAAATGAGGTCCTGATTAACCTCAGAATGTAAAAAATAAACAGTCATAATCTGTCTGATCACTTAGATATTATCTATAAAAGATGTGACAGTACTGGTGGTAACTAGAGACCTGATAAAAACTAAAATCAGCAAATCTCTTCTAAGGCTTACCTTTCCTAACACAAAATGAGGTAGGAATGTACAGTATGGACATACAGTATAAAGGCACTTAGGAATAAAAATGTATTACAAAAGACATCTCTTTCTTCACAGTTTCATAACGTTGTGCCAAACATAGCAGAAGCAGCACACATTTTTAATTTTTGTACTTTGCTGTTGCAGTATTTGTGATAGCAAAATTGTATTCCTCTCATCTTAGTAGGGATAGGGATATTATAATATTTAAAAGAAGAACCTAGAAGGGTAAATGTATTGTATGTAGTTTTGAAGATTGAGAATCAAGTTTCTTCAGTACAGGTGGATAAGCATCTAAGGTCCAGCGACCAAAATCCAATAACATTCAAACTAATAAGTGCTAAGGCAGCAATTAGACCAAATATGAAAAGTCTAAAATTCATGAGGGCAGATGTTAATAAACATAGCTGATTCATTGATAAGAACCTATAAAACTGATTAGAGAGAGGGGAATAGATGCAGAACTCCTTCAAGAGTATAATAAAAAAAAAAACAGTTGACTACCTTCTAACTACTAGATGAGAAGCAAGTGGAAGGTAACACTGCAGTGTACTTTTTGGATGTAAGGGACCATTCCAGAACTTGTAATTGCAAAAAACATGCATTTAAGATACAGAGGAAGAAATACAACATGGAGATTAGGGACAGAGCTATAACAAAGCATGGCCAACTGTGAAAAAGGCATGCAACTGGCAAAGGGAACTCTGAGTGGCACAACAAAAGATGGGAAGAATAATAAAATTATTGTCAGTTGTATTAGTGGAAAAGGGAGGCAGAAGTGACCCCAGTCACTACTGGCCAGTGAGCTATACTGTGACTATGGGAAACATATTACAGAAAATTATTGTGGTATGGGTTTCCGTGGTGTTCCATAAAGGGTTTCTGAGGAGGTCTGTTGCAAAGTGCCATGACAAGTGTGACCTGAACAGTTATGAAAGACAAAGGGTTCTGGAGCATCACTCTGAAAAAGTGAGAATTTTAGTAGGCTCCTGCTTGTACTTGAGTGGGAAAGTTCCCAGGTGTCATTGGACACAGTAGCTATGGTGGCCAGACTTGCAGCTTAATTTATCAGGTACCAGTTGTACTCTCTGTCTGTAAAGTGAGGTATGCACTCCAGTGAATGATGGATGTTACATAATCCCATAAAAGTCCATCAGTGATAAGGTGTGAGCAACATGTAATGAAAGGTGTGTAAGGAGCTAGGCTGAAGTTTACCATGAGGTTGATCTCAGATCTAGAGGGCTATGATATGAAAGTGCCCACGGGGTAAATCTCCATGCTATTGTTGCATTGAGGTGTGAGAGGATATGGAGGTTGAAGAGAATGCCCACAGAGTAACTCTGCCAAAACACAATCTTCTCTCTCTCTGAGAGGATCTGTGCCTTGAGTAAAAGTTGGGGATGGCCACTAAGACCAATGCAGAGCAATAAGGAAGGGAAAGCAGAATAGAGGGTCCTATGGGTCTTCTTCTGCCATCACTATCTACGTATCTATGTTTCTGAGTATAGTTGTTGGGGTCTACTTATGGATTAACAGTTTTGTATGCCCTAAGCTCTATATGGGAGAGAGTCACTACTGGGTGACCAAAATGGTATTAGAGAATAAAGTTCCTAACCTACTTTCAGTTTGTGTGTTGTCCACTCATGACAGATTGCCTATACTGATTTTGCCAAGGAGTGTCAAAGTTAATCAAATAAAAGTGGAATTGTTTGGAATTAAATTTGTCTCTGCTGTTCTGATAATTTCAATCTCAAGCATGAATGTAGGTGAGCGGAACCAGAGAACCAGTTCACATGATCAGGACTAGCAGCTGTAGGTGATGTTTTGACAATAATGACAGAAAAAGAGGCGTGCAAGAACAAGGGGGCACAATTTGAAGCTAGAGGGGGGATGGCTCAGAGGTAATGTGAGGAAGTATTTTTTCACTGAGAGGGTTGTGGATGCATGGAACAGCCTTCCTGAGGAGGTAATGGAGTCAAAAACAGTGGTGGAATTCAAGAATGCATGGGACAGATATAAGGCAATTCTAGGGGGTGGAGGTTGAAAGAAGCAGGATGTTGGTTAGCTAGGATCTGCAGCTTATCCATTAGGTAGGGAAATGGGCAGACTGGATGGGCCAAGCAATCCTTATCTGCTGTCAATTTCTATGTTTCTATGTTAATAATAATGTTTGTGGGGTCCCTTTCAATCTCTCCTAAGGAGAGGGAGTCACAACACAAAGACTAAGTGTAAGTTACATTTCCCCAGAGACAGCACACTTAGGTTGTCACTTATGAAAAAGCTGCTGTGGCACCATGTTAGTCTGCTTGGTGAACCCAGGAGCCATTTGCATTAAGGACACCACCCACCCAAGCTGTTTTCCATAAATTAATTGTCAGGCTGTGGCCCTTCCATGGGAGAAGAGGTAAAATATTGCAGAGACACTTTACAGTAGACAAAAGGTCTACTGAAAAACTGTCAAAAAACATGAATATTGACCAATCTATTAAAAGAGATTGTTTTACAAATGAAAGCAAAAAATCAGAGATGTTACCTAACTGTTGGAAATCCCATCTAAGCTACAGGCACTGTTGCTGGTTAGTGCCTATGCAATCCAAGTAGAACACATGAATAAATTCTTAATGCATAGCTGAGCAGCTGTCAAAGTGAGTTGCTCAAACAACGACTAAGAGTAAAGATTTTTTTCATTCACAGGAGAATCAAAAAAACATTTTGTTTTCTTGGCAGAAAACAACTGTGTATGGATTAGACAATGGACTTTTCCTTAACAATTACAATATACTGCATTTATTGTATAATATGTAATTGATTTTGACAAGCTCTAGCAAACTAATATTTTCCCTGTGAGACTATTTGCCATTGTTCCTGAGTGCACTTTCTAAAGCTAATCTTTTTTTCCAAAAAATGCATTGAAAATTTTTATTTCATACCTACATTGCCCTTTCTCTGTAAGGTCAATAACAGACTTTTTATTAAAATCCTCATTAAATACAAAATCTTATTGTGCACTTAATAAAGATTAGAATGGTTATACTTGTTTTATAATACATACACTAATAATTAATATGGTGCAGTTCAAATGAAATAATCCAGAACATCTAGCCTCAATAAAATTAGAGTAACAGCCAGCAAATTCTAAAAAAATAAACTATCAAAAGTTAAAGAAACACTGTCAGCTTTTAATTGCAGTTTTTGTTTATGCATGGCAAATATGCCTATAGCAACAAAATTAGCATGCTAACTGTTGTGAATATCCTATTATATGAAATAATGAGTGTGTATTGCCTTTGAAGCAATTTTTTAGCATTTCATTGGGGACAAGCTGGCCACCAAACTTAAGCAGAGATATATATCAGACTTTAAAATGAGCATTAGAAATACTAAAAATTAGGATTTCAAAACTAAGCTGTGATCCTAAGCACACACATTAGCAATGACACTAATGCACATGCTCAGGATCTCGGATTTGCTTTTTAAACCTTCTGTTCAGTACTTCTAGTGCTCATTTTAATATCAGATGTATATCTCTGAGTCAGAATGAGACACTTTTTGGACCTTGCCCTTATGCTCATGCCACCCAGGAAATGTAAGCCTTAAGTTTAGGAAACAATACCATGCCATTATAGATGCAAAATAGATGAGTGCTCTCAATAAGACGAGGCTTCTGGTGGCTTAAGATTCATGACCTGCTCATCTTGAATGGAATACCAAAAATTGTATAAATGGTAATAAACACTCATCATTTTACTTAGCGGGGCATTCGCAACAGTTAGCATGCTAGTTCTATTGCTGTAGGCTGCAATATATAGCTGACAGTCTCCCTTTAACAGTTGATAAAAAAATATGTGTTAAGTTTCAACTAAAGATTATTTATTTAAAAATGGAAGTATAACTGATCAGTAAATTCTGAGAGAATTGAGGAGGCTGTATACAGTTGATGTCAAATGCTCAAATTAGCAAAGGAGTCAATGTCCTAAGTGTTGCTTCCTTGTGATGTGGTGAGGAACATAAAGACCATAAAGTTTTATAATAGGGATTGATGATCCAATCCATTGTGAATCAGACCCCCCCCAATCCCATGGTGTTTGAGAGATTCAGCTTGATCTGAGCTCTTCCAACAGTGTACTGGGTCCACCTCCATTCCCCTTTTCTTATATGGCCAATTACTGCACATTGACACTCTCCCTCAAAAAATCTCCCCTCACATCAGCAAAGACCACACCAGACCAGCAAATGTTCCAAATTAGAAAACACAAAGTACTATTTACATGCTTTAATCATTAAGCCAGCCAGCCACTGCACCACAGCACTTCTGCTTACTCTACTTGCAATATTTATTCTCTTTAATAATTCTACAAGTGCACATGCATAAACCACTGGAAGGCAAGACAAAGGGAAGGCAATTTCATTTGTTGAGTGCCCTATCCAAAAAGGCCCTCATCAAGTGCAAACAGTTCAAAGCAGATAATCAAATACATGGGAGCAGCTGGGGGAGCAGGCAAGTGGCAGTAGTGCTAAATGGTCAGTAGTAGCCTGCAAGCCTTACAAATAAAAGTGTATTTGTTGTTGAAGGAAAATACTCTGCTGTTTATATTTTTAACATAAAAGAAAGTCTAAGCATGTGTGAAATCAATTTAATAACCCTAATATATTGTTTTATGAATTTATTTTCTGCTCAGTTTTTAATGCGTCCTTTTTCACAGCTATGTTTATTTTTTTAACTGCTTAGGAGTTCAAGAACTCAGGACATCTGTCATGTGGATGCTTGCATGGAAGCTCAACTAATGATATTGGGTTCCACAATTCAATAAATAAAAATAAATATTGTGTGGGAAAAGTTAAGCAAGGAAAAACTGTGAGTGAACACATTTTTATTCATTCAGATGGTGGCTGGCCAAGGTGGTGGAAAGTTCTGTGTCAGTTGCCTTAAACGCGACTTCAATTTTTATTAGTATCCTTTCAAGTCAAGTTTTATTGCTGATCAGCTAAAACCATTACATCTTAAAATTAGTTATAGATTCCAAAATCCTTGCACAATACATTTCTCAAACATATAAATATTCGAAGTATAAAATACATGTCATCAAAGAGGAATAAATGCCAGCCTACAGCAAAAAGGCCAATGGCATGTGATAGAATCCATTTAAAATGATTTCAATATTGTACTGATACAGTTCCAATACATTTCCTCTATAAAATCCCACTTCATAACTTTAAATACAGAGCATACACATTCAAAGGATACAGTGGCTGTGAATATATACACATATAAGGTTTGCTGTTGTATACAGGAAGCTTGAGCCTCAGCTGCCAGTAGTAAACAATAAATACATGACTCCATATATACCTGAAGTTCATTAATTTGCAGACAAAAGAAATTCTGATAAGCTCAATTGACACCACAGAGTTCATCAAAGCAAAAACAGAAATTGATTGGGTCCTTTTATGATCAGGAGTCCATGATTCTTGATTTGGTAACATGGACAAAATTAAACAATGAATAAAAGGCTCCCTTTATGTTTTTGCAGTCATGAAGTGTTTACAAAACATTTCAACATGAAGTCAGGTGGAATAATTAGATAACAATTAGATGACACTAGGCAATTCAGTCCAGGGGCTTAGCCCCACTACCACTGACAATTATTATTGCTGCTTTACCTCCTGTCAGCCTTCATTCCAAGACAACCAAATTAATACTAGGCTCCACCACTAGGAGTCCCATGGTTTAGAACCTATACTATATATCAGGAAAAGAGTTCTCTGTATGTCACTAGGCCATTAAAACTAATATAATGCAGCATCTCAATAATATAATGCGTACATATATATGAGTTTGTCAGTGGGACTGATAGCCTTTACCAGATTGTTACCTTGTCCTGTACTGGGAGTCCATTTGGGTTAAATTTTAGTTTCGGTGAGGACAACAATCAGAACGGGCACACAATGGGTCCAGTGCTCAATTAATTCAATTCAGGAAATAAAAATAAAGTCAAACAATACATCTTGTGTAGAGGGCTTTGAGACCAGAACCTAAAATTAAGTGTATCTTTAAATCTCATCACAGCTTCCCAGTAGCTGATTATGCCCATATCTATTTGCCAGCAATTTAATTCTCCACCAACTTTTCTGGGGAATCATTCAAACTCCATTCCAAGGAGGCAATCAATAGTAGACCTCTCAACTCTCCTTCTGTATCCAAAGTACTACGGACATATGAAATTGCAAGCAGATCCAGGGTGTATGGTCTATCTAGTCTGTTCAAGTGTGCAGCACTTCAGCCCATTAGACTGCAGCTGCTCCTCCTCCCATTAACTCTTCCCTCCCCGCTGCCCCCCCGGTATGTATTTTCCCCTTGAATTTGTCCCACCCCCTCTTGAAGCACCCCACAGTCTGCACTGATACAAGTTGCTCAAGCAGTGCATTCCACCCTGTTACCACTCTTTCAGTGAAGTAGTGCCTCCTTCTTTCCCTCCTGAATCCCCCCCCTTTAACTTCTGGGAGTAGTGCCCTCTAGCATCTCTTCCATTCTGGACAGTGAACCCACCATGGAAGTCTAGTCTGTTCATCCCCTTCAGGTACTTGAAGGTCTCAATCATGTCCCTTCTCTCTTCTGTCCTCCAGGGTATACATGTTTAGCTCTTTTAATCTTTCCTCATAAGTTCTGTCCCCTAACCCCTGGATCATCTTTGTTGCTCTTCGCTGCACTGCCTCCAGTAGTTTGATATCCCTTTTCAAGTACGGGCACCAGAACTGCATGCAGTACTCCAAGTGCGGCCTCACCAGAGACCTGTTCAGGGGCAATATGACTTTGCCACATCTGGATGTAATCCCCATTGTTATGTACCCTAGCATCCTGTTAGCCTTAGTCACTGCCTTCCTACACTGGGCTGAGTGGTTCAATTTCCCGGTCACCAGCACCCCCAGATTCTTCTCCTCGTTGGATGTGGACAGCTTGATGCCATCCTTCCAGTAGCTGTATCCTGGGTTTTTGGCTCCAAAATGCATCACCTTGCACTTCTTGGCATTGTACCCAAGCTGCCAGTTGTGTGACCACTCCTCAAGACTTGACAAGTCCTCCTGTAGTAATTTGCCACCCTCCTCCCTATCCACCTCAGCACAGATCTTGGTGTCATTGACCTAGAGGCTGATCTTATTTTTGATCCCAACCACTATGTCTGCAATGAAAATGTTAAACAGTACTGATCCCTGTGGAACACCACTTGTCACTGCCCTGGGTTCTGATGCTTCTCCCTCCACAACTACCTTCTGTTGCCTATTCTTCAGCCAGTTTTCTACCTATTGGGCTAGCTTCTACCCTATAACAAGACTCCTCAACTTGCAGGTCAACCTTCTGTGTGGCACTGAATCGAAGGCCTTGCAGAAATGCAGGTAGACTACATCTACTGCATGTCCCCCATCCAGTGCCCTCGTGACCCAGTCAAAAAAATCAACCAAGTTAGTCTGACAGGATCTGCCAGTGATGAACCCGTGCCGTCTGTGGTCTTGCAGATCATTATCCACAAGAAACTGAACCAGCCTTTCTTTGAGGAGAGATTCCATCAGTTTCCTCACCATTCTACTGAGGCTTACCGGTCTGTAGTTCACTGGTTCATCTTTGGGCCCATTTTTGTGGAAAGGTGCCATGTGTGCCTCCCTCCAATCTCTGGGCACACATCCTGTACTTAATGAGGTGTTCAAAAGATCCTCCAGTGGCTCTGTCAGGACTTCTGTCAGCTTCCTCAGTACCCTTGGATGTACCCCATCTGGCCAGGAGCCATGACTACCCTCAGGGACCTACGACCCTCTAGCATCATTTCCACTGTGATGACCCCATCTATGGTTGTCTCACCCCCCATGCCTGCACCCCCTTTCCCTTCAGGAATGGGCCCATCCCTCTCCCTTGTGAACACTGAACAGAAGTTCTCATTATGTATTTCTGCCTTCTCGGCCCCCTTGTCCACCCACCTACTGCCTTTCCTGATCCTAACTATTTGATTATTGCACTTCCTTTTTTCCAGTTATATCTGAAGAAATCATTTTCTCCTTCCTTAATAACCTGTGCTAATTTCCTTTCCCTGGCTACCGTTGCAGTCCTGACCGCTCTGCTCAATTCCCTGGATTTCCTCACATAGTTCTCCCTATCCTCCGACCTGTTGGTTCTCTTGTAGGTGCAGAAGGCCTTTCTCTTATCCCTCACCTTCTTCGTTACCTCTCTGGTCATCCAGCTTGGATGCTTGGTCCTTTTTTAGTGGATTTGGAAGATTCAATCAGCCCTATGATCGCCCATTTCTGCTCTGCATCCATATCAGGGTGGATGCCATCTATGTGTGTTCTCATTAATTGCCCCATCCTGCCAAAGTTTGCCTTTCTGAAGTCCAGGATCTTTGTTTTTGTATTGTGGATATCTCTACCCAAACTGATAGAGAACTACACTGTGTGGTGATCACTACCAGCCGGTGGTTCCTCCACTCTTACATCTGTGACCTGTTCTATATCCTCCAGCACCAGATCTAGAATATTTTCTTCCCTTGTTGGCACTGTCACCCTCTGGGATAGGAAGTCATCCTAGATTGCTTCCAAGAGGATGTGCTTCCTGGCACATGTGGTGGCTAGGATGCTCCAATCCACCCCATGTAAACTGAAATCTCCCACCACCACAGTGCTCCCTTTGCTACTGAGTCTCCTTAATTGCTCCCCAGCTCCCTATCCATGTCTTCTTTCTGGGTTGGGGGCCTGTAAACAACCCCAATCAGACCATAGCCCATTTTGGGGCATGGAGTCATATCCAAATGGCTTCTGACCTCCCTTCTTCCCCCTCCTCCCTGACACATCCAATCCTTTCCCTTTTGTAAATGGTTACCCCCACTTTACCTTTTTCTCTGTCCCCCCCTGAATAATTTAAATCCTGGGATGGCCAAGTCCCAGTCATCATTTTGGGTTGCCCATGTCTCAGTGATGGCTGCTATGTCCACCTCTCCTTCTGCCAGTAGAGCTTGCAGCTCTGCCATCTTATTCCCCAGGCTACTAGCACTTAGTGATATCACCCTCCACTCTGACTGTCTCCCAGCTGCCAATTTACTTTCCCCTTCCCTCCATCCTAGACAAAGTAGGCCCTATCTTTGATATGGGGGAAGTCCTCTGGACCTCCTCTCCTGATTCAATCCACCTCCCCAGCCCTCCCTCCACAGCGAGTTTAAATTATACTATGTGTTGATAAATTCCCTCAGTCTCTGCTTTAACACCCCTGAACCCTCCTTACTTAGATGAAGCGTGTCTCCTGCATATAGATCTGGGTTCTCCCATGTGTTGCCCCACTCTTCCATCAAGCCATTCCCCATGGACTCACACCATTCTCTCAGCCACCTGTTGAAGTCCATTATTCTGCTTTTTCTGTCTGTACATGCCCTTGGCACTGGCAGGACTTCTGAGAATGCCACTGTGCTTCCCTGCTCTTTGCATTGTTTCCCCACTTCTCTGAAGCTGTCCTGAACCTCCTCTATCTGATTCCCTTCCAGATCATTTATCATGTGAACAACGATGTGTGCCCCCCCACCTTCTATATACACCTACCAGTATGCTGCTGCACCCTATCTGCTGTCATGCCAGGCATGTACTCTACCCAGATGCTGCTTTTCTTGGCCCCCCTTCCCCCATCTGACCCCTTAACTATAGAGTCCCCAAAATCATGACTGACCCTTTATGTGCTCCTTTCTTTTGCAGGCTCTTTTCCTTCCCCAAAATATGTTCCTTCCCCATCCCCCAGCTATTCCCCACTTCTGCCTCCTCCATTCTGTGTACTGACTTCTCCCCCTTTCAAACTATGGCTGGTGCATCAGCTTCACTTTCTACACCATTCCCTTGTGCCCCCCTTTGCTTCCCCCCTGCTGTTTCCTCTGCTCCCCATCCTGCCACCCTCCCCACTATGGGTTTCCTGTGTTTTCCTTGAGTAGGGTGTGCCCCCTCCCCAAGGTTCCTTCCTCAGCCTTGTTCCATCCTTATCCTTGCTGCCTTCTGTTTCTAGTTTTGCTGCATCTCCCTGCTCCATTGTCCTTGGTTTTGCTTTGTTACCACCTTTCTGCTGCCCCTTATCTCTTGGGCTATAGGTAGTACCTGCTGCTTCTATGATGCTTCCTTTTTCTCTGGTAGCGACCCTCCCCCCTTTAATCTTCTTAGCGATTCTACTACCTTCCCCTTCCTGATTCTCCCAGTTAGCTATACCATTGACCTGCTTTGCTCTGGTGATCCTCTTTTCCTTTCTTTTCCTGGCCCTCCTTTCCTGAGGCTTATAACCTTGCACTGGCCCTGCTGTAGTCTTGTCTCAATTGCTCCACCCCCCGTCTCCACATCTTGCATGTGCCTGTACTGGATTTTGCAGCCCACCTCCCCATTCCTCTGGAATGTCCTTGTACTGAACTGCTGGAGGTTGTATTGTGTGTTCTAACAGGTTCTCCTTACAACCCCAGTCTTCCCTACCTCGGCCTCCCCATGCCTGCAGCTCCCACCTTAGCTACCCAGATTCTTCCCTCATTTCCCCATCTGCCAGCACACCAAGCATCCCCCAGCCTTCCATGCCACTTCCAGGAACATGGCTGCTCTGAATCCTTGGCAACAAACTACCCTCCCTAGCCCCTGCTGGCTGCCAACCCCCTTCCTCCCTTCCCATTGATAGGACCTTCTGTCCCATGCTGGCTTCCTCTCATCTGCATTGGTCATGTTCACTCTTGTACTCCTTTGACAGTTAATTTTCCTTTGTTCTCCAGTAATAGTTCTGGATATGCCAAGTACCTATAAAACAAAGTGAGAAAAAAGCTCCTCTAAGTGCAGTAAATTCAAATCTGAAATGTACATAGGAATCCCCTGAACCTCTGGCAACAATGGCATACCTTTTAATACACGTGAACAAGTCTATCGACACATACAGTGCCACCTTAATTTCAGCATCCTCCTTGCTTCACAAGGGTACCGTGTTGAATCATATTCCCACTATGAGTTACTCCAAAATCCACCTCTGGCCCAGGAGTAACTCCATCTTTCTACACCGTAGGTGTCGTAACAGTTCTCAGGCTCCGGTGATTCACAGTGCCCAAAACAATTAGCACAGTTAGGAAAAACAATAACCACATCCTGCAAAAAAGGCTGAGCCCCATCATCTATCCACCAAGGGCCCAGCATCCCATAAGTCAAAACATTACATATAATTTCACAAAATTGGCATAAGCCTGAAAGAGCGCAGGGCTGCAGAGAACAAAACAGAGAACAAAGTGAAGCAGCAGCATTCATTCTGGCACTACCCTGCTTTACCCCAAACTCTTTAAATACCTACTGAAAATGCCAGGACTAACGGCCAGACCACAAAGACTTTTTTGAGCAGAGGGCTCACGCTACTGCTTCCCAAATAACAGAGAGCAAATGTTTAGGCTTTAGTTGTTAAAATAGCCCGAGTTTCATTTATTAAAACATAGCCAAGACTTTTAAATAATCAGTAGACAAGGAACATAAAAACAGAGCAGGGGAGAGCAGAGCAGCACCACAGCCATCTTGCTGCTCTGCCCCCCCAAGACTTTTAAATAATCAGTAGATGAGGAACTTAAAAGCAGAGCAGAGGGAGAGAGGAGCAGCACTGCAGCCATCTTGCCAGTCTGCCTCCTCCCCAGTCATGTGGATGCCTGCCTGGAATGTGTCATTGTACAGTAAGCTTCAGATCAACTGATGACATTGGGTTCCATAATTCAAAAGTAAAAAATAAATGTTTTGTGGGAAAAGACAAGTAAGAAAAACTGTGAATGGACACACTTTTATTCATTCAGATGGTGGCTGGCCAAGGTGGTGGAAAGTTCTGTGCCAGTTGTGCTAAACTAGACTTTAGTCTTTACTAGTATCCTTTCAAGGGTGTCATAGGGAGGAGATGAAATTGGGTTCTTAAAAGGGGCAAGTCAATGGGGTTTACTGGGTTGAACTGTGTTGGTGGCAGGGGAAGGAAGGATTGGAACTGTAGCAAAGGTAGGGTAAATGGTTTAGTACAATATATGCATTACTGACACTGATACTGAAATTCTTGACTTTATAGAAGACGAAAGAGAATGGTGTGATTGGGTGCTATAACAGTGAAAAGATGGGTGTAGAAAGGTTTAATGGTCAAGTCTGGGAAGAAAGATAGTAACATTATACGATCCTAGGGGAAGGTCTATGTTTTTTTTTTCATTAAATGAATTCACAAGAGATTAGATAAAGTGACACTTCTCAAACAAAGTGCAAAACTTCTTTGCAGGGCAAAGTGAGTACTTTGCTGGGTAACGTTCTCTCTGTGATGGACACTATGCCAGTGGAGTGACTCTTTGCAAAGTCTTCACATGGTAAAGTGCCCACTTAGTCATACAAAGAACAGCACAAAGTGGAGGCACTTCCCTCAGTTTTCCATGAAGTGAACTTTCCTGTCTTCATCCATCATTACTTAGTATCATAGTCCAACACACTCAGGTTAGAACTATGCTTTTCTTTCTATTTTAGTGCATTCTGTGATTGTTATACGGTATTAACATTCATTTCCAAAAGACTCTAATTTAAATCCCTGATGAGGAACAGTAAGTGGACTAGTGGTTAGAGTACTTTCTTGTGAATCAGGAGATTTCAGGTTCAGTCCCTGCCAGATCCAGTTATTCACAGTATGGCCATAGGCAAGTCATTTAACCTCTTCATACTCCAGTACTCCCAGTTGAACAACTGGGTAGAAGCAGGACCCCACTAATAATGAGCTGTGCGATATCAACAGGGATAGCATTGGTAAATAAATTGTGAAAAACTAATCAGTGCACTTTCTTGGATCTATAAAAAGGGTCAAGATCTGTCTGAGCCATCCATCCCATGACATGACAGTGACTGAATTCAAGAGGTGGGGTCTCAAAAACCCAATGTTGAACATTTGGTGCCGAAAGTCACAAAACTGGCTGAGATATCCACCTAAGCTGGAAAAAAAACATTTACTGTATGCCATTATTTAGCTTACCAACATTTCTTCAGTTTGCGGTCAGCTTTGAATAGTGCAGACAAGTTCTCACTCCACAGTAGATCATTGCACCAGGCTCTGGAGGTAAGTATGGGGTGAGGGTGGGTGGGAGATGGTGGCACAGAGGGGAGGTGCAGGTTGAGGAGGGGGCACTGCAAACAATGAGGGGCCATTTTCTTGTTCACAGGTTAAACAAAATAAAAAAAACTGTTGCGGAAAGATTTTCTTTGTTACAGGGACATCTGGCATGCTGGGGGTGGGCTCCCAGCATGCCAACTAGGTGTTTTGTGGGGGGACTGGAGCCAACAGGGATTGGACACTCTGTCAGCAAAGAAGAAAGGGTCTTTGCTTGGGGGGCATGATGCTGAGGGGGATTGGGATCCCCCTCAGCAGACAAGTTTTTGACAGGGGGACCATTATGCTGATGGGGATTGGGCTCCCCCATCAGCAAATAAACTGGGGAAGGGGTATGCCTACATGGGGGATTGGGCACCCCGATGTCATCTTTCTGGGGACTAGAGGCAGACATTGATGGTGACAGCCACTGCCATGTTTGTTGAAATGTTACACCAGGCAAGGCATGCCCTGCAATGAGGGAGTGCTCCCCCATTGCAGCAGCTAAATTCTTTCAAGTTGGTGGCATGCTTTTGCACTGTTGTCATAGACAGCATGCTCATTTATTGTTGCCACAGAGGCAAGCCACACAAAGCAGTAGGGGCATTGGCCACAAGGCAACAGCACATCTACAAACTGCTACTCCTGCAAGCTGTCACATGTTTATTGCACATGCACTCAAGCAAACATAAAAAGCATGCCTAAAATACAACATGGCATGATCAGTCTTGGCAGTCCTGTAACTGACAGAGGTTGGCAGCTCTACTGAGAACTTTCTTTTTTGGTCTGCTGCCAAGTGTGTAAAATTAATGACACTGCAGGAACATGTGTGTGTGTGTGTGTGAGGTAAGGAAGGACTCTGCAAGCAGCTGAGCCTTTTGAGTGCACAAACATTTGACTGTGGTGGTTAATTTCACTGTTGCATTATATGCTAGCACAACAGCAAACACAAGAGGAAAAAAAACATCAGTAAAGTAAGCAACCCAATACTCTATCCTGAAAATTATAATAATTTCTCCATGTCCATGTTTTATGCTTATATTGTCTGTTGCCTGGTTTCAGTGCTCATCAGTAATTGTGGCCATTGACACAGGGAGGTCACTGATCTGTGCAAAAAGTCATACAATTTAGGTTGTTCCTTGACTTTAAACCTGTACTGCTTTTTTTTTTGTCACAGTGTACCTCCACCCACCCGCTGAGTGCAGGTCTGGTTACTCATTAGTGTTCAGATATGTTTCACTCACACTGAAGTTTAATAACAATGTTTGTAGTTTGTTGGTAGATTTCATTTCTGTGACCTGCACAGTGTTCAGATATGCTTCACTCACACAACAGAGTAATAATAATGTGAATATTGACATTGCCGTAAGTCTGTGATCTAATAATATATACAAATGCAAATATATGTGGAGGCTTAATGTCATAGATCAACCCTAGCTCAAAGTACTTAATAAATAAAGATCCACAATAATGTTGAATAGATATTTTCTCCATTTAATGGACAAAGCAAACACTACATGCACCACAGAGCAAGGGAAAGACCATTGTGGAGAGCATTTCCCTGGCTCAGTTGGGCATGTAATGTGTGCTGTGACTATTACATGGAGAAAATATCTGGTAAACATTAGCATGGACCTTCATTTATTAGGTATCCTTTGATATTGTTGTACCTTGACTTTAAATCTCCAATACTATTTTTTTTTTGTTACAGGGTACCACCCCCCCACACACACACACTGAGTGCAGGTCTGTTTACTCATTAGTGTTCAGATATGCTTCACTCACACTGAAGTTTAATACTAATGTTCATACTGTGTTTGTAGATTCAGTTTCTGTGACCTACACAGTGCTCAGATATGCTTCACTCACACAAAAGAGTAGTAAATTATCTTGTATAAAATTTCTTTTCCTACAGACTCAATCCTCTTCCTCTTCCCATGACATTATCACACTCTATATATTAAACTTTAAAGCACAAAACCTGTTCATATGCCAAAATCCCCAAATCTTTAGTCACTTCACACAATAAGGCAAATGTCAGGTGCCATGAACTATAGGAAAACTGTCAGACTTTTTGTCTGAGATGCAAATGACTTCAAATTCCTTTGACAGTAATTCACATTGGGTGAATCTTACATGCCAGTGTCAAATCCACATTCCATGCAAAGGAACTCAACTTAAGCAAGGCCTTTGTCTTTAGTGCCTATACAGAGTTAATTATCATATCATATCCAACATTTGCTTCTGAGGTTGCTGGAGGTAAGCAATCTTAAATTACTGCTAAGAAACCAAACCCATATATTCTGGATCTATGGAGTGAAAGCGACTGGCTAATAGTTAACTGGCTACTGTATTACTGCTACTGATATATCATATCCAAAATATTTCCTTGTTACATGGATCAACTCAAAATAAGTGACTCTTCTGTGTATACCCTACCAACTTCTTCACAAATCAGATTATTTCAATGATGTGCTTTACAGGACTAACATTTCCATTTCTGTACCAACTTCATCAAGTTTTTTTTTCCTTTTATACCATGCACCCACTGTTATATTTACTAGTTTTTATGTACTGTCATTTTTTAATGTACTATAACCTGCATTGATTACTGATCCAAGATACCAAACTTACAGGGCAGCAAAATTAAATCCAAGCTCATGTAATTATTACACATTGGAGATAATTACATTTTTATTCATGTACTACTCAGACACATTAATTTCATTATCTAGGTACTTACAAATGTATTTATAATATTTAAAAATGTTCACAGGATACCTTTACAACCTGAAGGGCTATATTCATACTTTATTAGTTATTTTCATTTAACAGGCAACACAATATGATTCTTTGGGTTTCCGTGTGTGTGTGTGTGTGTGTGTGTGTGTGTGTGTGTGAGGGAAGGAAGGACTCTGCAAGCAGCTGAGCTTTTTGAGTGCACAAACATTTGACTGTGGTGGTTAATTTCACTGTTGCGGTATATGCTATCACAACAGTAAACACAAGGGGAAGAAAACAGCAGTAAAGTAAGCAACCCAATACTCTATCCTAAAAATTACAATAATTTCTCCATGTCCATGTTTTATGCTTATATTGTCTGTTGCTTGCTTTCAATGCTTATCAGTAATTGTGGCCACTGACGCAGGGAGGTCACTGATCTGTGCAAAAGGTTATACACCTTAGGTTGTACCTTGACTTTAATCTAGGTACTGTTTTTTTTCTCACAGGATAACCCCCTTCCCCCACTGAGTGCAGGTCTGTTTACTCAATAGTGTTCAGATATGCTTCATTCACACTGAAGTTTAATAATAATGTTTGTAGTTTGTTTGTAGTTTTCATTTCTGTGACCTATATATTGTTCAGATATGCTTCACTCACACAACAGATTAATATTTAATTTGGGCCATACTGCCAATTGCATTCTAGATTTCCTTACTGTGACATAACCAGTGTTCAGATATGTGGAGGCTTAAAGTCACAGATCAACCCTAGCTCAGGTTACTTAATAAATAAAGATCCACAATAATGTTTAATATTTTCTCCATTTAATGGTCAAAACAAACACTACATGCCCCACTGGGCCAGGGAAAGATAATTGTGGAGAACATTTACCTGGCCCAGTGGGGCATGTAATGTTTGATGTGACCATTATATGGAGAAAATTTCTGGTCAACATTAGTGTGGACCTTTATTTATTAAGTACCCTTTGCAATAGCTGTACCTTTACTTTAAACTTCCAGGCACTGTTTTTTTGTCACAGCCCCTCCCCCCCTCCACTGAGTGCAGGTCTGTTTACTCACTAGTGATAAGATGTGCTTCACCCACACCGAAGTTTAATAATAATGTTTGTAGTGTGTTTTCAGCTTTAAGTTCTGTGACCTAGTGTTCAGTTATGCTTTACTCACACAACAGAGTAATAATATTATACATAGTTTTTTAGACAAATCTAATCATTTTGCAGCTGTGTTCTGTTATGTGTGTGTGTATGTGTGTGGACTTTTGATTCAAATGCTTGTGTCTTGCATGGAAGACAGTGCTTGTAGACAAATCTAATCATTTTGCACATATGTTCTGCTGTCTGTGTGTGTCTTGTGTAGAAGGCAGTACTTGACTGAATGTAAACAAATCTAATCATTTTGCAGCTGTGTTCTGCTGTGTGTGTGTGTGTGTGTGTGTGTGTGTGTGTACTTTTGATTCAATTGCTTGTGTCTTGTGTGGAAGACAGTGTTTGTAGACAAATCTAATCATTTTGCAGCTATGTTCTGCTCTGTGTGTGTGTGTGTGTTGTTTCTTGTGAAGGAGGCAGTGCTTGACTGCTTGTAAACAAATCTAATCATTTTGCAGTTGTGGTCATCCACTGGCTAAGTAGGCTTTGTGATTGTTTGTTTTTATGTGATCCAATCCTTACTTAGTATTTGGTTACTTTATTGATGTATCCTATGGAGGGACTCAAAATATGCAGCATAGTTTTTCTTTATCAAATTCAGAGACATCACAGAGGCACCAGACTAGGACATTGGGTGGAGTTTTCCTTTAACTTCTCTCAAGCCAGAGGCAAACCAAATAAAACACTATGGAGGAGGTTTCAATTTACCAAAAAAAGGCTATTTAAAGAGATTCTTGTTATTGGCATAATCTTCCCATCAGTACAAGACATACTGTAGCAAGCTTGGCTTGAGGAAGGGTGAACATGGTCAGGACCCCTTAGCAATTGAGATGTACATGCAGCAAATAAGTCAAGATGGACTAACTTACCATAAAACTGTTGAGTATCACAGTCTGCATAATACGCAAGGCTTACAGTGATGAATCTTCATATAGTTTGGCTGGTTTGGCTTCTACTGCTTATAATAATAATAATAATAATTTGTATTTATATGGTGCCTTTCTGATTTCAAGATGCCGTACAATTTAAAAATAACTAGAACCACCATTACAAAATGCCATAATACTTGATACAGTTAAAAGTCAAATCAAATAAACAGATCAACTCTCCAAAAAGGCTTTTTACCAAAGGAAAGTTTTCAATCCATTCTTAAATTCCTCCACAGAAGTGCACTCCCGTAACCAATGGGGTAGAGAATTCCAAAGGGTGGGAGCAGCATAAGAAATAGCTCTAGCACCAGATGATTTCAAATTCACCCTTTGAATCTCTAGCAACCCCTCGTCAGCAGAGCAGAGCGATTGCTATGGGCAGTAAGGAACCAGAAGTTATTTCAGATGGACCAGACCCTGACCGTGATAAAAGGATGAATAGCTAGGGAAACATTTTTCAATGACTGCCAAATGTGGTACAGTGGCAGATGTTTTGCAAAGGTATAACAGAAATTATGTCTATCAGGTATTGTTGCCCAGGAATTGGATCACATTTTCATAGAGACACATTACATTTAGGGTAGCTGATTATTCCTTTGTGAATCACTGCTGCTTTCTGCACTGAAATCACTGTTAGACATCTAGCTGACTTAAATCTTACAGATTCTAGAATTTACCCTGAACCTGTATTTATTAATTTAAAAAATATGTGTGTGTATATATATATATATATATATATATATATATATATTGAGGGGGTGCCTGGTTATGGATTATCCCAATATTTAATTTCAGCATTTTAGTGGAAACTTTGTACTCTGATTTTCTGATTTTGAATTTTTGAAGTATGTTTTCTAAATTTATATTAATTCTGTTGGCATTCCTGGTAATGTACAGGGACAGGGAACTGAGTTGTTTTTTATTTTATTTATTTAGCTTTTGTTGACTGGGTAAGTGCACTAGACAAATCCTGCCTATTTTCAGGCACGACCCGGGGGAAGGGGATACAGATGAATGCCAACTGACCTTGAACCAGATTAAGCTGTTGGTGGTATTTTTTTTTTTTTAGTGAATGAGGGAAATTTGGCCAGGACACCGGGGAAATTCCCCTACTCTTTTCGATAAGTGCCATGGGATCTTTAACATCCACCTGAACTACCACCAATCCAGGCAGATGGGACCTCGGTTTAACGTCTCATCCGAAAGACAGCACCTCAGAAGTGCAGCACCCCTCTCATGCTGCACTACAGTGTCAGTACTGGGATATTAACCCAAGTGCCAGATGTGGGAACTGAACCCACAGCCCTCTGATCTCCCAGCTTCAGAGGCGAGTGTCGCTACCTACTGAGCCACTGACACTGGTTGTGATTGGGTTTGAGTAAGGAACACAAATATTCAATACATTGCCTTGCTATCTCCACTGGATTTTTTACTGTATACCATTTATTATTAATTTACTTACACATTTTTTTTTGTTTAGGCTATTGATATAACTACACAATTGCTTGCTGTTGCTGTTGTCTGCATTTGTTGTATTTGAGTTCCATTTTCTTTTTTGAAATGGTTACTTTTGCATTTATTTTTCATTAAAAATGTTTCATATTCTGACCATGTGGTTATGCCATGGCTTTTGTTTTCAGATATTTTATTGCATGTTTAGCTTTTTTGTTGTTTGTTTTTGTTATTGAGTCACTTACTTCACATCCTCATTTAATCATCTTGCTTGTCATCAGTTGTTATATTCCTTGATCCTTTTAATGAAAACAATTGCAAATAATAATATGTTGCCTAAGCAAGTAAGATCGACCAGCAATTGTTATCAAACAGTGAATTAACACCTCTGTTTGAGTGGGGAAGGGGATACCAGCAAAACAAGTTTCTCAGTTTGCAAATGGTTTTAAATTAAGCACTGAAACTTAGCACAGAAAGATCACTATAGCGGATGTTTCAGCTTGCAAAAAAATAAAGGCAGTACTGGGGATAGCTTAAATAAAAGAAAACTACATAATAAGTGTGTGTGTATGTGTGTGTGTGTGTGTGTGTGTGTGTTCATTCAATTGTTTGTGTCTTGCTTAGAAGACAGTGCTTGTAGACAAATCTAATCATTGAGTAATAATGCCTTTATAGTCTAACCAATATGTCAGTTGTTCTCTCCCTATATTCCCTAAGTAATGTGAAAAATATTTAATCAACTTTTTCTTTTCATACTCCTGGTTTGCAAGATGGCATCATGCCAATTTTTTTTTTTACTGCAACTGGTGTCCTGTATTTCTGTCTATACAGTGTGTGTGTGTGTGTGTGTGTGTGTGTGTGTGTGTGTGTGTTGGAACAGGGAACTATATATCATTACAAACAGGGCTTCATGTTTTTGCAGATACATTTGTTTTGCATCAGTTTTTTGAGTTCCTCAAAAAAATGATCTTTTAAGTAATAATGCCTTTCTAGTCAAACCAATGTGTCAGTTGTTGTCTCCCTATATTTCCTAACTGAAGTGATAAAAGTATACTTTTTTCTTTTGATTTTCATGCTGGCATTTGCAATGGACCCCGCAAATTATTGTTACTGACTGTGTCAGTAGCTGTGCTTTTACTGTTATTTGAGAAAACCATCACCCTTGATAGATTTTTCCATTTATTTCAGCATTTTTGCCACCAGCCCACATTCTTGTGGCATGAAGCACAGTGCTAATTTTACATACTGACTGTCCTGTACAACACCTTGTTGTCAGCAGTTGACCACACTACAAAATATGGGAATATGCTAAAAATATTTGTTTTGACATTGGATGTCTAACTGAAGTGAAAAAAATATTTTTTATTTCTTTCTATAATTATAGTTTTGGCCAACTGCATTTAAAATGGAGAGCAATTTGGTCGTTCTCTTTTTATACCTTGAATACAGCATTTTTCTGTATTGCAAAGACACTATTTTAGGATAAGAAGTTCAGGCAATATGGATATTCATAAGAGACAAAGTAAGGTGATAATTTAGTACATCATTATTGAAAGGGGAACATTACGCTGGTTACAGTGAACACGAGACTTAGTTTTATATCACTTTATGATGCAGGCAGGTGCAGTACAGGAAGGAACCATCATCCTGTTAAGCCAGCTGAAGTTTAAAAGCAAAAACAGTATTACCAAAATCTTCCAGGATTCACAACATCTACTTTCTGCTGTTGCCTTAAGGTATCTTCTTTGTCAAAAACCTTGATGTTCCCTCTGAGGTTGTTCTTGCAACCTAGGAAAGGTTGAAATTATGAGGTATCTCCTCCCTATTCCTGGATGCAAGTTCCCTCCACCCTGGAAATGCCTGTCTGCCCCTAGTGGGTAGCACCTGCTTGCCCTTCTCCCCCAAGCCAGTCCATCTAGGTGTCCTGGTCATGATCCTAGACAAAGTCCTGCCTCCTTTGATGCCTTGCAGGGAAGGGACATGAGCCAGAGAAAAATAGTGCTCTCTATATCCCATACACTCACAGGCAGCATAATGAGGCTTCAGTGGAGGACACTATTTTTAACACTCTACCATGTTGTTTGGAAGGTAATTATGCAGGTAGTCCATTTCTCAAAGCAATACATCTGCAGGCTATGCCCACTGCAGCCATAAAAAGAAGTGACATGGAGAGGTTAAAAGGAGAGCCACTAAGATATTGAGATAACTGCAGGAAAAGAACAATGAACAGAGATTAGATAGCTGGGTTTATATACCTTCAAGAAAAGGAAGAGAGGGAACTTAACACTAACTTACAAAGCAAGTAGGAATTCAGATCTTTTAGATAAACTAAGGCTAAGTACTATACAAAAGAAAATATCCATCAAATCAAAGGGCACAGTCTACAACTTCTGGAAGAGCAATTTAGGGGCCATAAATACAAAAACCTTTTTAGCCAAAGAGTAAAGAGTACAGTATGTGGAATGGGTTACATGAAAGTCTAGTTAATAAACCATTTTATTGTCTTTGAAAATAAATTTAGTTAAATATATGCCCTAGGTTAGTCTGAAGGGATGTAACCACTGAAATACTGGGGGATGGTCCTGATAGACCATTGGCCTCCTCGTGCCTTCTTTTCTTAGAAAACTTTCCAGCAAATACAAGGAACCTTAACTGACAACAAGATGCAGTAAACATGCTGTTGTCAGTTGAGATTATTTATGCAATCCTTCTGTGACTAATCAAGATCATGAGGCAGTTGCAGCAGTAATGGCTAGGTAAAGGTGACATTATAATTTGCTGTTATTAAACATGAAAGCAATGGATTCAACTCAACTAATACAGCTCTGGCTTAATATGCTAAAGGTAAGCAGTCTGAACCTCAACTACACCGGTTTCTTTTTTTTGGTTTTCTATTTATTATTTATACCCCTGCCGCCGGTAGCCCGGTACCTTCTGCCAGCCACACTTCCACCCCCCCCACATCGGCCTCATGCCCTTCCGATACCCCGTGGCTTGACCCCCACGGTGGGGCTGCGGCACGGGGGACACATGCCACAGGCATCGGACTAGGTTGGAGGGCTGGCCTGAGGGGGCTAATTGAAGCTGTGACCGGCCTCATCAAGGGCCCCAGCAGCAATCTCCCTTTTTCCTTTTTTCCGGGAGGCGGGGACGTGCAATGATGCGGAGCGTCCTGCCCCGCCTCCGATACACACTGTTGAGGTCAGTAGTCACGCTGCACCTGGTCTCCACCAGGAGTCGTGCAGACCTCGAGCACTTCCCCATCCCTCCCTCCGGAGAAGGAGAGCAGTCCATAGGACGCTCTATCCTTCTCCCCCCGGCCAGCCCTCCAGCCGAGTCCATTCCGGGCAGTGCCCGGTATAGCGGAAATCCCACCGCTGCGCCAGCGGGCCGGCATCCGGTTTCTTAAAACTGGCAGAACAGTCATGAGACAGTTGCATTGAGGTTTGGGCAAGCAAACATATTGTATTTTGCATGCTTGTAGCAACTGACACACTCATCACAAGTGATGCAAATATGAACTTATTGCAAGTTGAGACAGTTGCAGCAACCTTGTTTCTGAACGTGTATTACTACAGTAAATCTGCATCTGACTCACAAGTTTATTTCATTCATGAAAGCCATCAGTTACTCATGAGACCATAGTCCCACTATCGTTTCTCAGAGCAACCATGCATGTCTGGCTCAAGGCTTGAACTTGGGTGCCTTTCTGTTTTCTGTTCCTCAAAACACGGTTCAATTAATGTGTCTTTGTAGTGTACCTTAAGTGCCTCTTTGGATGGAGGAAACTGTTAAGTTCAGGTCAAATAAAATTACTGACTCAGTAGTAAGAAATGTTGCTCAATTTCTTCTTGCTTTTCAGTATTGACAGGCTCCTTACACTATCTATGCAAGGGGTCAAATAGCTAGCATGTTAGAATACATTTAGAAGTCAATATATTGCACAGAGACAGATGCCTTGGATGAACCAATTTTGACACTCAGCCTTGCTGCTTACTACTTTATTTTTCTGTCCTTTTTGCAACCTCACACTTAAACCTTGCCAACATCATTTATCCTTCCCATATAATAATGTGTACTTCGTAAACTGACATGGCCAGCTGACCCACTAATCAAACACATCTCACTGTTCATGACATCTATGCTGTCAAACATTTTGCAATACACTGAACTCTGAAAATGTTGCTCTCTGAAAGGCAGACTTTCCTGTTCTTGCAATAAGCTGACAATAAACCAACAAACACAAAGAGAAAATCAGAAATGTAAAGCATGAGAAGGATATGGGTGTGGCTGCTGCAAGTGGTTATACCAGATAAAATGCGCAACAAGTTCAGTGGAATATATATAATACATGGTTAGGACTTATTCTGTATGGAGATCAATGGCTCTCAAAAAGGGGTTGTGCATGTTCAAAAAGTTCTTGTGCATGTTGTAAATGTTGTTGTGCGCCTTGTACTATCCAGTGCATCTGTGTCCCTGCTCATGCTGATTCCTGGTGGCAGCCTACTTTCATTTTCACTGAGCACTCTCACTGGGTGCTCCAGCTCCCACTCACACTGATGCTTTCTGGCAGCAGCCTGCCTTCATGTCTGCACTAGCAGTTTGCAATGCCAGCCATCAGCATTTGTGACGGAATTCCCCACTAAGCATGTTAGCACTTAATCAGCACAGCTGCTACTCAGCTCATTCTTTCTGTTTGTACCAGTTCTCGGCACCACTTACAGCTCCTGCTCACCAGTTCCCTCTGCAAAGCCATATACTATAAAAAATAATATTTATGTGGCCATACACAACTCACTTTGTGTTTCCATTAAGGAGTTAAGATGTAATCATGGACCTCTCAAATTTCACTCTTGAGGTAATTATGCTGATATCGCAACCCCTCAATGGAAACACAGGATCAGTGTGTATGGTAATCCAAACATTATTCCTTATATTATAATATTACAGCAGACTACTTCCCTATAAAACTGCATCCTGATAGGGGTATCAGTTGGTCATTTCATTGGTTGTTAAGCTGCTGTAATTTAGTATTTATAGACATTAGCACTACAGTATAACACTTTTTACATGTCCTTATTCATTACTGTTCTGTGTTCAGTGATATTTGTTGTTGAAACAGCACTATGACTCTGGCGCTTAAAAATAAAACCTTCTCAGTATTCATATTGAAGTTATTGTGCCTTGTCACTGGTATATCGACTAGTTGCAGTCTCTTCCTATATCAGCCTCATGTGCTTTTATTCCTGTTTTTTGTGCTTCTTTGAGGTCTGAAATGGCCCTGGTAATGCACCGGGTGCCTGAACCACAGACTACGTATGTCCTTGTGTAGTACAATAAACCAAACCCATCCTTCATTTGAAGTCCTATACTGGGCTAGTGATGGCATTTCCTATACATCCAGTTTTGAGTTCAGTTTAGGACAGTTCCCATATCCCTGCAAAAGTGATTTAACAACTCACAATAGCGGGCAAGAGAAATCCTCTTTTGTATTACCAAATATTTAATATTTCTTTTTGAAAGGAGTTATCTTCCTAATTATAACCTTACCTAAAGTGTTTCAGTACAAAACCAATACAATATTGTGGATGTGACACAGTTAATTATGTAACCCATCTTAATTTGGTGATCAACCTTAGCACTCGGTTACTGGCTATCCCTGCCTATTGGCACAGGAAGTTGAGGAGACCATGAATAAAAATGCTAGGGCTACAGGTCCAAAGATTCCTTGTAGTACACCACTTCAAGGGATAGTAAGGAAATATATGTTGATGGAAAGGAATAATGGAGTAGGATTAAATGAGTCATCACCATCATGCAGAGTGGGTGGTCTCCACCAGATTGTAACTGCTTGTGTCACCAAGGTCTGGCAGGTTGACCCAGTACATGTACAGATCACTGGGGTGGAGCAATGGTTTACTGGGGAAGTTCACCTCATCTAAGACATCAGCCTAATTGCCATTGTTAACATGGCCTTTTCAGCTGCAACTACAATGTCTCTCTGAGTTAGTCAGGCAGTCACCTATCAAACTTGGCACCTAGCCCATGAGCGTGGAGCACATCAAACCCAGAACCCAGATTCTGAGATTGAGGTTTCAAGGTACTGGTATCACCGATATGAATGTTAACTATGGCATGTCAATTTTATTATGGCCACAGTATTTTTCCTGGTATCTGATTTTGAATACTTCAGGGAGCCTAAAAGAAAGTGCCATATTTGTGTTTGTGCAATGGACATCCTTTATGTAGGTATGATGTTATGGACACTCAGATCTCATGACTTCACATGCCTGAGGAGATGTTGTGAAGATCTCTTTCTAGGCCTCACCAATGGGCCTTTAAGATTCTATTTCAATTTAAATAATACCACCTTTCTATGACTGTGTGAAGCTCCCTCTGTTGCCTTGGCCATCATCAATTGTCAGGCATGTCATACTGCACTGTGATTTAATGAATACTGTGGCTGCATATTCTGTTTATAACTACGTGCATTCCTTCAAAAATGTATTCCTTTTGAAGGCAAACACCCTGTGGTGTTGGTGAGGTACAGCAGATAGGACAAAGAAGTTCAACATGTAAGCCAAAGAGTATACCCACCCAGGGTCCCCTGACACCCCAAGTTACCACCCTTCACTGTAAGATTGGAAAGACCCCTTTGTATAACCAAACACCCTGTTCCTAGAGTACTGTACCTACACTAACCAATAAGGGTATTTACAATTGCAGTATAAAATACTCAAATCAGGTAACTGTCATGGGTAATAATTGGGAAGACAGTGTGGTTAAGTTAAAGTTAGTAGAACATGAAATGTGAAATAGAATATCAATGTCTGAATCCTACTTCAACTACTTGCTAACTCAGTGATCTTAATCTAGTGACTTGACCTCCACATACTTCATTGTTCTTAGGTATCCAACTGAGAAGAAGCAGTACATTACTGAAAATGCTGCATTCAGTGAGCAAAAATAAATAAATAAATAAATAAAACAAGACAATGCTGAGCCAGAACTAAAGTGCAGTATTAATTTCATAGCTTCTGGTTTGGTAGAAATATGCTCCCCAGTAATCCACCTGTATTTTTTTTTTGTGGGAGAGCCCCACAAACAATAAGTTATAGTATATGAGCAGTATTAGCAAACTTCATCTTCTGGCTCCATGGCACTGTGTGTCCAGGCATCTACTCGGCATGCTGGTGGCTTGGGTTCATGTCTGCAGGTAGGACAACTGGAAAAGAAACAAGCAGGAGGCAGATGAGTATCTGCACTGATGCTCTCCAGCTTGGGAGGGAATGATATACACCACTACTAGAGCAGCTCCTGGTGGTTGCCCAGTAGAAGTGCACTTGATGACATGAATGACTGTGTGCTGCCATGTGCCCACCCAAAAGATGTTGTGACATGCAGCCAAGATGTGGTAGGTGAGCAGAGGCATGGGAGGGCACTGGAAATGGTCCACCTCTAGTGCACTGGATGACTGTGCTCTGTGCCACCCCATCCCACACCTCCTAATCCCTCAGCACAGCATCCTCACCACCTTGACTATCACCCCAATGTTTTAAGGTGCTTCTTCCTATGTGGCAGTGAAAGGCCACATAGCAGATAAAAGCTAGAAACTAGGGTTTATTTGTTTGTTTGTTGAATTTTGTTGATCCGGTAAGCCCACTGGGCCAAGAAGTCCCTTTTTCAGGGGGGACTGCTGGGGGAGGAGGAATACAGATGGTAAGCAACTGAAATTGAACCAGATTAAGCTGTTGGTGGTATTTTTAGTGAATGAGTGAAATTTGGCCAGGACACTGGGGGAAATTCCCACTACTCGTCAGTAGGGGGACAGGCTGTTGGATTGCATGATGGCCACTTGGTGTGGGATGCCAGAGAAGGAAGACATCTGTTTGGTGGGAGAGTTGGCCTCCTTTCCCACTTCATCAAGGCTTGAGGCTAATCAAGATTCCTGCATAGAGTTTGATTCTGAGGAGGAGTTTCATGAGGTTTTTATCTCTATGGAAGATTTAAGTAAAATTAATGATGGACTTGAGACAGGCTTTACTCAACTAAAAAGTTGTGATGCTAAGTTACCTAAAGAAATGGAAGTGCATTCAATACAGAATGATTTAAGTAATAATGAAAATTTATAGACACCACAGAGCGCAGCTGTTCTCCCCGTCAAAAGTGCAAGCCAGCCTGTCAGTACTGCGGATGACGCATCAACTTCAAAGGCCCCGACAGCGTTGGGTGAGTCAGCCTATGTTACTTCTATGATTAATTCCCCTTTATGGATGGATGATGTAATTATCAAGGCTGGCAGTGAAACCATTAAGGCTAACGAGGGCCAAAAGCCTGATTTTACCCAGAAAAAGGTAGAAAATAAAGCTGACATACTCCTATAGTCCTGCATGAAAAAAGTGAAGTGCCTAAATCAGTTGCAGTTCCAAGCTTCATCTTGGAGCCTAGTGTACCTCTGATGAAAACAGCTGGCTTTGTATTTAAAACACTAGCTGTTACCCCTGATGTTTCACCTTCTGCAATAATTTATCAGACTAAAGCTACTTCACAAAAAGGCAATACTGAATTTACTTTTACAAAATCCAACTTGAAGCAGGCAAATGTGACTCTTAATAAATCAGCAAATGAACAAGTCCTCTTAGGTGCCTTCTCATGTTCTGCCTTTTGGGCTCTGGTCTCCAGAGAAGGCCCTAGTAGGTGCAGGATGGAATCAAGCACCTTCAGGTATACGGGTTCCGGATCCTGCTTGGGATACAGATCAGAATTTTTCACAATCTTCTCCTACTTGGAAACCGAGGGCTGAACTTAGTACCAACAACGGGGAAATAATGAAGGAGGTTATGACTGAAATACCGATGCCTGTTGTTAAAATCTCCGCATCACCCCCAGAAGAGAGGATCATTCTGGATGATACTTCTAAAGATAAAATTGATTTACAGACTCAGGATGTTCCTCTAGATACAGACCTTACAGTACCACCAAAACAGCAACCCCTAATGTCAGAACTGTTTTCTAAAGTTAAACGGGAAGCAGCCCCAGAAGAAATGCAGTATGCATTCGCTACAAAGGAAGCCTAGAGGAAAGGCCGGACAGATATTATGTGGGGAAATGTTTATTGAAAAATTCCTTACATTTCTCTCCTAAAGATGTTTTTCCATTTATAAATATATCAGGAGAGGACAATTTTGACATCAGTTTCAGATCAGTTTATGCTCTATATGTTTTCTGGGAAAGCTATGGGCAGATAAAGTTTTCCTCTACATGGTCCCCCTTTCTGGTTATTCCCCTGACTAAACCCCTGATAAAGTATGTGACCATTATGTTTAGAAATGAGAGGGTCCATGTGGAGGACATTACCTATTGGTTGTCACAGAAATGTGATGGTCTGAGAGCTCATGAACCAAGATTAGATTCGAACAATTTTGGATGGGTGGATGGAAATATAAAGTAAAATTGAGGCAAACTGACACAGGAATTGAACATGTTCCAAATTCCTTTCTGCTGGGTAGAGACCGAGGGGTCTGTTTTTATGGAGGTCAGCCTACAGCTTGTTATAAATGTGGCTCGAGGACTCACCTTTCTAGTGTCTGTGACCAGCCCTGATGTGACAACTGTGGGGAAATAGGGCATGTTACAATGCAATATGCCAATCATACTAAATGCGATATTTGTGAGGAGTATGGTCATGTGTTTAGTGAATGTCCTTGGGCTGCAAAAAATAAGGCTTCTTGCATAATCCCTGACCTCTTGATACAGCAGGCTCAGGATGCTGCTCACCCCTTCCCCTTCTGAGATGGTAGTGACATCCCCTAAGACTTCTCTTCCCTCTATCCCTTCTTCCCCTGCTCCTTTGAAAGTTGAAGTACCAATAACTGTACCAAATCCTCCAGAGGAAGGCATAACTCAGTCAGTTCCCTCAGATCCTCTGGCTTTGACTCCTGTATGTTACGTAGACCCGGTTGTTACTGATAAAGATTCAGTTGCTTCTGCTCCCACCTCTCCTCTGCCCCGTAGGAGATCCTCTAGGAACCTACAGCCTAAATCTCCTTCCTCTTCTATTACATTTGAATCTAATAACTCCTATGCTGCCTTATTTACCTCATGGGGAGATTCAGAGATGGAACTTGGGGATTCAGACTCTCAAAAATCCATTTTGTCTACTACCGCTTTGCTACAGAAGATTATAAAGGGAAGAAAAAGGAAAAATGGAAAAAATAGATAATTAAAAAAAGGGGGACCAATGACAATTAAAAAATTGGGATCACTCAACACACATCATTTATTAAATACTCCCAAAAGACAGGCTTTATTCCTGTACATTCATGAGGAACAAATTTCTGTCAATTTTTTACAAGAAACATGGATGTAGTGTAAGGAGCAACTATCCACATTTAAAAGGGATTGGCCCTTGGGTCCCTCATTTTGTTCTTTTATAGTAGATAGTGCAGACGGGGAAGTTATCTTATTTAATTATTTCGATTTTTCTCTTTATAAATTAATTGATCTTCTGCCAGGGAGACTTTTGATCTTGGATGGGAAATGGAACAATATGCATTGTAGATTTATTAATATTTATAATCCTCAATCTAAAGCGGATACAGTCACTTGCAAGAAAGCAGTTCAGCCATACTTAGTGACATCAGATAGGGTTCTTTGGGGGGGGTGATTTTAACTGCAGTTTAAATAAGTCATCTCACTACAACAACAACATTTATTGTGATTCAAATGCGTTAGAGTCTATAATTAAAACAGCTGGATTAGATAATTGTATTACATATATTACACATGGACCTGGCTTCACTTACATGAGAGGAAAATCTCAAACTACAATTGATTATATTCTGGTCTCCCCCTCGGTACTGGTTAGTTCCTTGCAAATAAAGCCAGTAGAATTTTCAGACCATTTTCTTCTACTAAGTACATTTAAATCTGCAGTGCCTTTATCTCATAAACAGAAAAGATGGAAACTGAACACCTCAATACCAACTAATCCCCAAGTAAAAATAAGTATCTTGAACAAACTTCGGGCCCATCTTTCAGTGGCTTTTTTATATTTGAATTTAGGGGAATGGTGGATGGATACAAAACCTGACCTATGTAAATGGTTTAAAAAATATGGGAGATCTTTAAGGAACTCTAAATTTTTAAAATATTTGTCTTTACAGCAACAGCTGCAAAGGCTTATCACCTTTTCTTATACTTCAAGGCAGGATTACACCAATTGGATTAACTGCATTAAATTAGAAATGAAAAAATTCCAATATGACAGAGCATGGACTATCCAAGCTATGCTCTCCAATAGTACAAAAAAATTCCCCATAGGTGACCCTTTTGAGGCAAGTAAAGACATAAAAGATTCAATGACTATTGACTTCCTGTTAGTTTCAGATGGTACTAGAGTAGATTCTGTTGAACAATTAGGTTGTTTAATTGGAAAACATTATCAGACATTGGTGCCAAATTCTCCTTACAGTCAACAATAAATAACTATTTGAAATCAATAAACTTTCCCTCTTTACCAAGAGGCTTTAAAAATACAAGGTCCAATGACTATTATGGAAATAGATAAGGTTATTCAACACTTAAAAACTAATATTTTGCTGGGATTAGATGGGCTTCCCAATCAGTTCTACAAATGTTTTAGAACAGAATTAGCTGTCTGTCTGTCTTCAACTGGTATTTCAATTTTTTGTGAAAACAGATTCAATGATTTCTTCTTTCACAGACAGTTTGCTTATCCATTTGTACAGATCTGGAGATAGGCATAATATAAAAAAATGGTGTCCCATTACTCTGTTAAACTCTGATTATAAATTTTTTACTATAATATTGAATAATCGATTGAAGCAATTCGCTAAACAGGTTATTTCACCCTATCAATTTTGTGGCCTCCGGACAGAAGAATTCAATCACCAGTTTGGTTATAAGAGATGTTATAGAGCATTTATCATTGACAGGTAAGGATGGATGCATCATAGCAGTTGATTTTGAGAAAGCATTTGATAGAGTTTACCTTCCTTATCTCTTCACAGTATTTGACAGCTATGGTATTCCCTCACAGATTCTTAACATCATAAAACTACTTTATGATTCTAATTTAGTTTATCCCTACTTGAAAGGTGAAACAGCTAGGAGTTTTCAGTTATAAACTGGAGTCAGACAAGGGTGTCCCCTGAGTCCCCTTTTATATATTTTTTCCCCTAGATCACCTTTTGCGCTCCCTCACTATCTCACCCAGGTGTACTGGATTAATTGGGGAGGTACCTCAGCAACGGTTTCATCTGTAAGCCTATATAGATGATGTCATTTTTTTTTATTATTATAAACAAGTACATGAGTTTCTTTCTGAATTTAGGACTTTTTCTGCTGTCTCAAATGCCAAATTAAACATCCAGAAAACTAGAGGCTTATTTTTAGGGGCTGTTGGACCATCAGAAATTTTCCAGAATGAGATCTTGATTTCAAGGGAGGCACTTAAACTTTTGGGACTCCTTTTTGGCCTGCAAAATCTTCCAGTAGAAAACTGGGAGGCAGCAATCACTAAAATGGAAAAAAAGGTAACCAGATGGAAGCAGTGGAAATTTTATAAACTAAAATGCATATTTATAATAAAACAATATATCACACCCTATTTACAATATGTTGCTATGATTTATCCATTACCATCTCATCTGGAGACCAGAATATACAGTATTTTTTCCAGATGTTATGGGGGAATAGGTTAAGCCAGTCAAGAGATGTTATATTTATTTAGATAAGAAGAATGGAGGCATTGGGATGAGAGATCCAATAGCTTTCTTCCATACCCTGTTCTTTTTACATACAATTTAAAGTGGTTTGCTACCTTCTGGGAGTGTAGAATGGGTTTAGGTTAGAATGGTCGTGGGAAGGTATTTTAAAGTATGGCATAATATGGCCCCTAAATTGAATCCTCATGTGCACATCCCCACATATTTCTGACCAGCTGTACAAAAATTATATAGATGACAGGTTACTAAAGTTATGATACAAAATAATAATGTACATACTTTGCATAGAATAATAATGAATAATGTTCACCCAAAAGAACCTTGTTTTAAGAATTGTCCTACAGACCAGAACTCCTTTATATTAGCACAACTTAATAATACTAGACTTCCCCCTTACATGTGGGAAACACAATGGTTAATAATGTATGGACGTATAAATATTAGGGGTAATGCAGAATTTAAGATGAGAGAAGAGAGAAACTGACCATACCCAGACTGTGTTAGTACAGAGCACTCTATGGAGCATTTTTTTCTACACTGTTCATATGCTAGAGATTTATGGGTTACTTAGCGGGGACATGGAAATTTAAATGGTTTACTACTATAACCTATGATATCTTGGTATTAGGTATTTACCCCCCTAGCTCAGCCCATTATCATAAGAGTGTATTATTCATTTTTGTTTTTGGCTGAGTAAGGTTTTATCTATAAAGAAAAATGTCATATGAGTGTTATAGTATATTGGTATCTCATGAATTGTTGAAAATCTATTTACAAGAAAAACAGTTATTTAACTCTGAAAAAATTAAGAAATGGTGGAAGGGTTTCTCCCCACTTCAGTAAGTATAAATAATTGATCATGGAAGTCTATCAATCATATTATGGATTACTTTATATTTGTTCTAATTAATGTTTTTTTTGTGTGTGTGTGTGTGATTTTCCCCCTTTTATTTGAATGGTGATTTCATATTTCTGTCATGAGTTGTAATTTTTCCTTGCTGTGTTGTATCTTATGTTTATTATTTGATAAAAAATACCCTACTCTTTTCGATAAGTGTCATGGGATCTTTAACATCCACTTGAACTACCACCAATCCAGGCAAATGGGATCTCGGTTTAACGTCTTATCCAAAAGACAGGTGAGAGAAGATCTTGGAGCCTTGTGAAGAGAAACAGAAGAAGAGGTTGAGTGTTTCAGAATGAAGGGGGCACATGTGTGGCCCAAAGGAGAGGGGAACCAATGGTCATGGGAAGGAGTAAATAAATAAATAAAATAAAAAAACAAACGCTGGTCCTACAAAAAAAAAGTGACTATACTTATCATACAGCTAAACTGAATGCAGTCCCATGTTGGAAACATGCAATACTAGCTCTGTTGGTGTTTACTGTATCCATCAGTCAGTTAAATAATTGTTTTAAGAGTTCAACATGCAGTACAATATAATATTATGCTTCATAGAACTTGCATTTTCCAGCTTAAATAAAGAAAAATATGCCTTTAAACAAACATGAATTCATTTGTTTATGTAAAGCATCTTTCATATAGGGTATAACAGAATGTTACACTGTCTGCTGCACTGTAACATCCCAGAGGCAACAGAAACAAAACAGAATTGTGGAAGAAACATGGCACAGTATTATTCAGAGGTGCCAACAGCAGAGACATAATTTGGGCCAAGGGAAAGTTATTTTTAGATGTGATAGTAACAGATTTGAGGACATCATCAATAGAACCATAGGACTAGGATTCTTTTTTGCTATTGACTGTCCTAAATGAGTTTTGCCTAATAATTTCTGTTCTTACTTTGCCCTCTGCCCCCAGCCACTCTAGCACAAACCAGAGTCCTTAAGTTTGCCCCCAATACCTTACAGTGTCAGGAATCATAATATGTATGCTCTATATTGTCTAACAATCTCCAGCACATATCTACTGGGACAATGGCCATCTACTTCAGACTTCTTTTTCCAATCTTCCTACCTCACCTCATCCTTAAGATGGCAGTGTGATCACACCTTGTCAGTGATGCACATTGTGTCTTGCAAACTCACGCACTGTTATAAATGCTGTTCACTCACAGACCAATATAGTCAGAGGTGCTAAGGCATATTATATGAAAGCAACTCCTGGTCCAGCCACAGGGGTCACTACTGAAGGGGGATGATGTTCAATTCTCTGACACTCACACTTTGTTGGTCCGCTGTTGAACCGCTCTCGTCTGTCAGTCAGGCTTTACACATCATTTCCCAAAAATCTGGAACCTCCCCAAATATGGCACTCCTCCTTCTCTTACTCCCTTGCTTCTGCCTTAGATAACTCTCATCTAACTGCTCCTGCTTTAACCTTCCTTAACTGTCCTCCTATGCCTCTGCTCCTCTCCATGACTCACAACCCCTATTAAAACCTTCTCCCACCTGAGCCTGCTTCTCAGCATACTCTTCTTTCCCTTCACCACTTACCCCCTCACTCCTACCCCTAACTTTTTTCCCATTACCAACTTGCCCCTGCTTAGTTTTGACCTCTGGAAGGATCTCAGCATCCTCAAGGGGTCTAGCACAGGGCAAGCCCCCTTCTTCCCCTCCACTTCCCCCCTCTCTCCTTTCTACCCAACTTGTCCTCTCCTAAATCTGCCCTCTGTCTGGATTCATAGCTGGTGATGTCTACTCTAAGGTAAGCTTTCATCCCACCCTCCTTTTTTTTTCCTTTCCTCTTCTATTCCTTCTGTTCCCTCTGCCTAACTTGTCCTCACCTAATTCTATCCCCTGGCAGGGTTCTCTACATCCTGGAGGGGCCAGCACTGCACAATTACACTTCCTTCACTCCCCCTCTCCCTATATCCTTTCTACCCAACCAATCCTCACCTGATTCTGTGCTCTGGCAGGGATCACAACATCCTGGAGTTGCCTAGTCTTAGGAAAGCTTCTTCTTTCCCTCCTCTTCCCTCCTTTCCCTTCATCCTTTATTTTCTCTCTTCCCAACTTGTTCTCATGTAGTTCTGCTCCCTGGTAGGGTTTTCAGAATCCAGCAGGAGTCCAGCACTGAGAAATTACTCTTTATCCCTCCCTATTCCCCTCCATCCTCTTTACCTAACTTGTCCTCACTTGACTCTGCTCTCTGGCAGGTTGTCAGCATCCTGAAGAGGCCTAGTCTTAGGCAAGTTTTTCCCACCTCTCCTCTCCTCTTCCTTCCCTTTACCATCCCCTCAACTATCTTTAACCAACAAAATGCAGTCCTTCTGAGCCATCTACTGTATGTGTTCTCAGAAATGATTAAAAAAGGTACAGTAGTAATACAGTGTATGTGGTAATGGCTAGGAAACAGGGTAAAACAGATGAAGAGGGAGAAGTATCAAGAAAATAAATAATTTTCTTCGGCCACTGAACAATGTTGGAAGTGTCTAAAAGAAATGTTTAGAAAGGATGAAGAAAAATAAGGGGAGATCATTAGCAGGATGCACTAATCAATAGTAAATTGGACTATAATCAAGTAGTTGTACAGTGAAAGGGAAATGGAGTATCTGAAATGTACTGTAGGTACATCAAACCAAGGCATATGATTTAATGGGCCATTGTTTACTTATATTCATATTGCATTCCCTTGGCATCTCCACAAAGGCTGTTACTTGGTTTGATAGTTACCTAAAGGATAGAATGAAATTTTCAAAATTGACAAAACAGTCTGACCTCACCACAATTAATGTTGGCATTCCTTAAGGATCAGTCCTGGGTCCCTTACTCTTTACAATCTTTGTCAGTGATCTGTCATAAATCCCCAGTATCTTTCTTGTCCCTGTTTTTGGCTGATGATGTGGTGCTCTACAGTTATGCTAAACACCTGGTTAACATTGAGTGAAATCTCAACACAGACTTCCATTCTGTGCAATCATGGCTCATTTTCAAAAAAATCACTCCATGTTATGTGTTTCTGCTCCCAAGCTGAAAAGACTTTCTTTCTGTATAGTCATGGCACATTTTCAGCAAATCTCATTCTATGTTATTTGGTTTGGCCCCCAAGCTGAAAAAAGTGTCCTGATAACCTGAATGTCTCCTGTTTAGATGACACTCTTGTCACTAATGTTCATTCATTTAAATACATTGGGTAACCCTTAACCCTTTCCTGGATTACTCTATGCACATTACAAATATTTGTAAAGCTGTCAATGTTAAATTAGGCATGGCCTATAGAACCAAGCATGCCTTCACCACCTCTGCCCAAATTGTTATTTCTCAGTGTATCCTCCTTAGCCTTGCTTATGGATTTGTCATGTACTCCAATTCCTTTCATGGTAATTAGAATAAATAGGACATTTCCTACAACAGCCTCTGCTGTGTTGCCTTGGCCTCAAACTGTCTTATCTATTATTGCCAGTTATATGCTAACTTAAATTGGCTAGCTCCCCCTGCACAAGGTACTTTTACCATTGGTGCCCATATAGACAAAATTCTCAGGAAATTCTGTAGTCGCTCTGTTATGACCGCGTGACGTGGTTCACCCTTTTCAGTCTGGTTACCAAACTTTACTTGATTTTCCAAGGTGTTCCAGAAATATGGGTGTACAGGCCTTCTCCCTCTTTTGCCCCTAAATATTGGAAATCTCTTCCTGTTGCCCTCTGGCACTCCTCTGCCCATGCCAGTTTTAAAATGTAGCTATGCATCTATCTAAAGGACTAAGACAACTGTATCTGTTTTTAAACTTTGTTTCAGATGTTGGTACTGCATATACTCTTTATATATAGTAATAAGGTATAACCTTACTTGTTGTTTTGTGCAGTTATCTGTCTTTAAATGATCTCCTCTGTACTTTCCCAATATGTGTATAGTTTGTTCTGCTGTAATGCAAAATGACTCCTTATGTGCTGAGCTCTATTCTTTTCCATCTTGTTTTGTAATCTATATTGTACAGGCAGATCTGGTTAATCTGTAAACAATTGTTTTTGCCCATTTTGTTATGTAACAAAAGTTTATATAATAACCAGACAATGACATGTTTTTTTTTGTTTACTTTATTAGAAAATTAATATTTGCAAATACAGTGTTGAGCAGTTAAAACATTTCATTTTCATTTCTCAATAATAAAGCTGTTTAAAGAATTTGCAAAAAGATTTCTGTTTCCTCCAGAAACACACCAAAGTTCCTATAGGGTTTTGTGAGCTATCAGAACTTGTCCTGACAGGGAGTCTAAATCAACTGAGGCCCCAAGTGATTGTCAACTCCTTGGTGGTGGGTGGAGAAAAGTTCCCTGTGTGGTGAAGAGGGCATTGGAGACCAGCACTGTCTGCACCCATCATTACCCAGAAGTGCATTGGGTCCACTGCTCCTGCACCGTAGCCTGCATCTGCAATCCTGAGAGAGATATCCAGACAAAGCCAGCCTGCAGAGTCTGCTAAGTTCATAAGTATTATGTCAATACTCCTCCAATTCTTCTGCTAGTCAGGAACAGATAAAAGTAATTGGTGACTATTTCTGCACTATTATTATTCAAAGTCCATTTATGGAACTGAACCTACCCACAGCAACTAGCATCTGTGATGAATAATATATTTGGGAATCCCTAACCACCAGCCTTTAATCAATAGCACAGAATGGTCCAACATCAGACCTAAAACTGCCCACTGTGTGTACACATAATGGACTGCAATGGGAGCTCCCAAGGGACATTGTGGTACTAATGCACCATGAAGGAGAATAGTAAATACTGTGTGGGTACTTACCAGAGAATAGTAGGATTTGGGACATGATTTCAGAGCACTTTCACTGCATTTAATCCATCCAGAGACTGTTCCTATCCCCTGATAAATATCCCATCTGTTTTAGTTGCAATTTAATGTGTTGTGTGTACTGTGGTGCTTGTATGCACAGAGCATACATTAGGGTTGTGTATAATCATAAAGGTTTCCTGTCATGGTGGTGGGTATTGCATTCATTTCCTTTGGGGCGGTACCATGGCAGCCATCTGTTAAAAGGATCCCCACTGGCTGAGGCACTGCACAATTTTTGATTTACCTCTAATACCAGCTAAGCCCAGATACCATTCAATTGATGGCCTTATAGACTGTGCCTAAGTACTGTTGGACAGGTATAGTCTCTCATGTTGTTGATGGGGTGGTCACAGTTATTTATTTACTTATCAATCATTGGTCAAAGCATATCACAATATAAAACTGGCATGGAAAGGAAAAAGAGAAGGTAATTAACTATCTAAAAATAATTTCCTGTAATCTTTTACACACCAAAGAAGATGTAGTGGGATTAAGAAGACTGCTATTGACAAAAATATAAACACCTTCACTGTATTATACAGGTCAAAATGAACAGAGACAATGGTCTCTACTTTAAACACAGGGTTCAGATTGAGAAACAGAGGTTTCCATATTAAAGAGGCAATTAACATGACAAAAACACTGTTTTGGAGCATCCCTGTTCATATAATCAAGTGTCTGTAATAACAAAGCGCAGATTAACAAGGTTTTACTGTATATGCTTGTTTCCATATTTTTATTGTATCAAGTTTTTATGCATTTTCTGTTCTGTTTATGATTATACCTGTATTACTTTACACTTGTGACTATACTGTCCTAGGTTGTGACTGAAAATATGAATATTATTATTTAATGAACTTACCTAGTAATCAAAAACTAAATAAATCCATAACATAAATATATTAAACCATATACTGATTCAGACCAAAAAACACATTAAGCAAGCAATGTAAGCCACAATGTTATTGTTGTGTAGTACTGTACTTACAGTATAAGTAATACAATCAATATATCAATGACACTGAAAGGCTCCAAAGCAAAAGGAATGTTTTGTTCCACCCAATGGGCATAGTAACATATATAGGTACATAATATTGTAGTGCTGAAAAGGACTTAGGGCTGCTCCCCATGATTTTTTACCAAAATTGCACTAATTGTGCCAAGACAGTTAGATTACAAAAGAAAGCAGCCTAACTTCCTATCACTTGCCAAAGGTGTAAATTAAAATGATACACTCATCACAGTTCTGATGCATGGGTCAATTTTGGGCTATGAAGTGTTATAGATGTGTCAGAATGTTCAAAAATGCATACAAAAACATGATGCCTCATGTACGGGAGTGAAGCTGCAACACTGGAACTGCCATAAGTGCTGAATTAATAGATTGGAGAACGTAGGCCTTGGTATATATCTTGTTTGCCTCTGTCATTGTAGAATCTATAGAATAGACACACTGCAAAACACATGTATCAAGCTTTACCTATGTGTGAGTACACAAACAAAATAAAAAAAACACAGCTGCCTGCATTTTTTTATCATTTGGTTTACTTTTTGCATCATAAGACAAACAAATGGATAGATACATTGGCCAAAACTGGATCCCATCAACATCTAGAAAGCCAACTGGAGTGTAAGAGGTCTGAGTACAGTTAATTAGGAATAAACTTTAGGTAAGTGTTTTATAATGCTCAAGTACAATGGATCAAGTGAGGTCCAACTAATTTTCTATATAAATTCCCAATAGGCATTGTCCAGGATTCATGGCCTCTTGGAGTCCTAGTAGTGGGTCATGTTTAGATTTTATGGAATCTCATAATTGAGACCCTTTTTCACAGTCCCATAGTATGTGTCTAAGGGTAGCCACCACTCTTGGCATTGAATGCACATGGTGCTAGTGAGTGCCAATTTTAAAAATGCTTGCCTGCTATTTAGACATATTGGGCCAAATTTCCAAAGGACACGAGATACATCAAACAGCCACCTTGCATCACATCCAGGTGCTCCAAATACTGGATGCCATATTTTGCAAGAGAAACATTCATTGTGGAAAAGTTCCCCAAAATGATGCAAAAGGACCACTGCATCAAAAATAAGACACATGGGGTGAGAATGACACAAGCTTAGAATGACACAAGTTGAGTGAAAAATGTGATGAAGGCAGTGACATGGAGCAAAAAAAAAACACAAGTTGAGTCAAAAATATGATGCGTGGAGTGAGATGGAGCAAAAATGACACATGTACAGGAATGCAGTTGCAATACTGAAACTGCCATAAGTTGAGCCCAAAACATGATGCATGAGTGAGATGGAGCAAAACTGCAATAAGTTGAGTCACAATCATGGTGCATGACTGAAATGGAGTAAAAATGATGCAAGCTGACTCAAAAATATGATTCATGAGTGAGATGGAGCAAAATGTATTCAAGCTAAGTCAAAAATTATAGCCTCTTGTTCTTTTTAGTCTTTGGTAACCTTACCAAAGACTAAAATAAAAAATAAAAATTACAGTGCATGAAATAAGCTTTGAAAGCAACATTGTGTAAGATACAGGCAGCATAGCTATGTCCATAATGCAAGACTTTTGCAGCAGAGTGCCATGCATAGTACCATAGTCAGGTCTTTGTTGTTGTTTTACCAGGAGAGACGCACTCAACTGAATGCTTGTTTACAGGTATGACCTGGGAACACAAGGAAGTTAAGTGACTTGCTCAGGGTCACACAGTATGCAAGTGGGGTTGTGGGTTTCAAAACCAGGTCTCCAGGTTTGCAGCTCAGAGCCTTAAACCACTGTGCTATACTGTTCACATGCTACAGGCCTCTGTATTTGAGCTAGTGTCAATTAGCCCAGCTCTGGCTGGACTAACAGCACATGCATCTTTGATGCAGTGTCAACAGCTTCCACCTTAGAAAATCCCCAAAAAGGGATGGTGCATCATTTTTTTGATGCAAGCCCCATTGCAACATGGCACACCCATTTTTTTGACACACACCTTATGCAAGTCACTTTGACGCAGACAGGTCTGCTTTTGGTGCATGCAGTGATAGAAAATCCAACTTGATACAAGTTTTGATGCAGCTTGCTCTTTGCCTCATTTGTTTCTGGTTCAAGCACCTCACTTCCCTTTGAAAATTGAGACCATTATGTAGATCATTAAACTCACATCATCAAACTGTAATTATTGATACATGTTTTTACATATCTGGTGCCCCTCCATCTTTTTGCATAGGTTGGGGAATTGTTTTCTTCAGTAAGGACATCAGGCCCAATTTTTGCTAGCTAACTCCCCTACTTGGGTTTTATGAATTAAAGATACTGAATGTCTTTGTTGAGTTATGTGCAACAGCTCCATGTATAGCTACACTAACTTGTTTTTTTTTCCTCTTTTAGATATTTCCTGAAGAAGACCTAAGGTCGAAACGTAGATTTTTAACTCTATTTTCTGTTTTCAGTGTGTATTTAATATAACCATTTTGTTTTGCTTTTAGACCACATGTTGACGCAGCACCTTGTTTTTGTTTTTTACAGTTTGTAAGCTCCATGTATGCTGCATTATGTGTGTTAACCAAGGGATATAGGCCCACAGTTGTGTAGCGGGTGCACATGTGTTGTAAGAAAAGAAAATACACTTATTATACAACCCATTCCTGCATTGAAATGTGACAAGTCCACTAACCTTGATGTCATTATGTGATCAAGGGTGTCAGTGGAAGTGTGCCAAGACTATTTTTTTTGATACAGAAGTTGTGGTTCAGTCTGATAAGCTGTGTGCTGCCTATTTGTGGGCTTTGGTGCATAACACAGTAAAGATGCATGTTAGCTTTAGGGGAATAGACATAAGTGGTTTGGGGAGTCTGGGAGGTTGTGAATAAAAAGGGTTTCAGGTTTATCTGATCCCACCAGCATAGGTCTGATTCAGTATTCTTCCACTAATGGTGGTAGGCATTCTCTTCCCAATGCATGTTCATTAACCCTCACCATAGGTATTGGCAAGTGTGAGGCAAGTTGTAGTATAGTCTAAAATAGGGTAACTTTAGTCCCCCCTGTAATTTTGATGCTGTGAGTTTTGCATAGGTCCTACTCTGTGCTTTCCAGCCTACCAAAAGTCAGAGAGTTTGCGTTAAGTCCAGTAAAGCAGGAAATGGATAGTGTAATTCACAAAATATTGACTGGATATAGGTATATGGAAAACACCTTCATTTTTATTGCAATAATTCTGCCCCTAAGAGAAATGAGAAGTCAAGACACCTTTTTAAATTAACGTTGTTTACTGTAGGAGGTTAGCAATGTTTTTTGCTATCAGTGTTCTTGTGGTTCTAGTAACATGTACTGTGTTCCTATATACTTACGAACATACAAACATACAAAATTTGCCAGCAGATAAGGGCCTAGAGGTCTATCAAGTCTGCTCGAATGTGCAGCTAGCACTCCTTATTCTGCAGCTGCCCCTTCCTTCCACCCTTCCCCTTCATTAACCCTCCCCCTTGTCCTGTCCCATCCTTGTTTGAAGCAGTCCACTGTTCTACTGCATACCACTTCAGCAGGTAACGCATTCCACCCAGCCAGCACCCTCTCTGTAAAAAAGTGTCTCCTCATCTCCCTCCTGAACCTTCCTCGCTCCAGTCTCATATCATGGCCCCTAGTGTCCCTCCCCTCCCTTACTTTGAACAGCCCCTCTGTACCTGTCTTGTTTATTCCTTTCATGTATTTAAAGGTGCATCTGTGCATAAGATGCATAAGTGCATCTGGCGTCCACATTCATTCCCACTGCATGGCATCACCTTATGGTTAAGGGGTATAATGAGGGTGTTATCCAGATTTAACTTGTATCTGATCAGTTTTGTAAAATTATCCAGTGGCTGTTGTTCTGCAAAAACTAGCATGGCCATGTCTTCAACATGAAGGAGGATGTCATCCATATACAGTATATGGAAGAGCATATGCCTTCCCTTCCATCAAATAACTTGCTATTTATTAAAGTTCTTACTAGAGGTTGTATACATAAGAGCAACAAATATGGGGCCAGTGGGCATTCTTGCTAGCATCCCTTTGTCAGATTAAATGAGTTAGAAAATAATCTGTTACAGGCTATCCTGGCAGAGGGTTGGGAATAGAGCAGCTTGTTGGAGTGAGTAAGACTAAAGGTTAGGAGACTCTGTTGAAACTTTCTTGGCATCCAGGGACGTCAGCACAGCTGGTCTGACAAAGTCCCTGGATGCTGAGAGAAGGTGAAATAATATTTGTATGTGGTCTGATGATAATCTTCCTTGAATAAATCCCACCTGTTCTGAGCCTATAAAGGGGCACGACACTTTTCCAAACAAGTGGTCAGAATGTTTGCTGAAATCCGTATATTAATTTTCAACAAGAAAATAGGTTTGAAATTTAAAACTCCAGTGTGAGCTCATTCTGTCTTAGGCTCAGTATAAATGAGATTAATGCCTGTTGCAGAGAGGGTTGCAGAGCGGGTTCAAGTTCACCTCTGTCAAAAGCTGCACTGTACATGTTGCCCACTGGCTGGGCTAAAGGTTCACAGAGGGCTTCATAGTAAGTTGGTGAGAACCTGTCCGGCCCTGGAATCTTATCTAATGTTAATGATTTTATTGCTAGGGAAACCTCATCACTTGTGATCAGCAACCCTAAGGGGGTTACAGCTTCCTGTGGATGTTGCAGATTAGTCCAGTCTAGAAAATTAAGGATATCTTCCTCATTTGGTGAGTGCAACTGCTCTTTTGTGCACGGCTGCTCAAAAAAGTTTGGAATGCTCTATCTAGCTAAAGGGGAGGTTCTGATAATGGGAGACTTCAACATGCCAGATACAGATTGGTCAATAGCAGCAGGAACATCTGCCAGAACTAGACTCATAGTGGATTCCCTGCAGGGGGAAGGCCTCAAACAACTGGTACAGCAACCCACAAGAGACAGGGCTATCCTAGATCTAGTACTGACTAACAAAGAAGGGATCACAGATCTCCAGGTAGAAGGTCACCTGGGGGTCAGTGACCATCACATGGTATGGTTCAATTTGGCTACTACATCTAAATCATCCCATTCCAAAGCAAAAATATGGGACTTCAGAGGAGCTGACTTTGATAAGATGGCCAACAGAGTTAAGCTAGCCCTGGCAAAAGAAACACAGGTGAGGAGGTACAGGCAAAGTGGGCAAGCATTAAGGATACAATACTTGAAGCAACATCCCATTGTGTTAGACAGAAAAGGAAGTGCAAAGAAGAAGAAACCACTTTGGTTCTCAAATACAGTAGCAGAAAAGGTCAGAGCCAAAAGGCTGGCCTTCAGAAAATATAAGGGAACACAGCGGGATGAAGATAGGGAGGCATACCAAACTGCCCTAAGGGAAGCAGGTAAGGCAGTAAGGCAGGCAAAGTCCCAAACTGAGGAAACACTAGCACGAACAGTAAAGAAGGTGACAAGACTTTCTATAGATACATTAGTGAAAGGAGAAAGTCCAGAGGGGTATTGCTAAGCAAATGGAGAAAAGGGAGCATGTGAGGAGGAGGACCCTGTAAAGGCATCTATCCTAAATAGATACTTTTGCTCAGTATTTACTGAAGAGAAGGTAGGGCAGGGTCCACAGCTCAGCATCATGGACACAGGGGAGGGAGGTGAGCACTACTCCCTTCACAAAAGAAAGGGTCCTACAAGAGCTTGCTAAGCTCAGGGTGGATAAGGCAATGGGACCTGATGGCATACATCCCAGGGTACTTAAGGAGCTAAAGGAGGAACTAGCAGAGCCATGCAGAATTGTTTAGTGAGTCTCTGAGCACAGGAGAGGTCCCAGAAGACTGGAGAAGGGCTCATGTGATCCCACTCCACAAGAGTGGTAGCAGGAGGAGGCGGGGAACTACAGACCGGGTCAGTCTTACCTCAGTAGTGGGCAAGATTATGGAGGCACTCCTTAAGGAAAGGATAGTGCAACACCTGGAATCCATAGGGGCACAGGATCCAAGACAGCATGGGTTTACAAAGGAAGGTCCTGTCAAACTAATCTCATAGATTTCTTTGACTGGGTAACAGAGTGGTGGACCAAGGGGAGCAGTTGATGTCGCCTACCTTGACTTCAGCAAAGCTTTTGACACTGTTCCACATAGAAGATTGATAAATAAGCTAGGTAGGCTCAGGGTGGGTCAGAAGTTGGTCAACTGGGTGGCAAACTGGTTGACTGGCAGAAAACAGAGAGTGGTGGTAAATGGTATACAGTCAGAAGAGATGCAAGTCACAAGTGGGTACCTCAGGGATCAGTCCTGGGGCCAGTCCTATTCAACATCTTCATTAGTGACCTCGCAGATGGACTAGAGGGTAAGGCTTGTCTGTTTGCAGATGACACCAAGATCTGCAACAGAGTAGATGATCCAGATGGGGTGGGCAGAATGAGAAGAGATCTGGATAAACTAGCAGAATGGTCAGAAGAGTGGCAACTGGGATTTAATGCAAAGAAGTGCAAAATCATGCACATAGGGAAGAAAACCCTGAAGCCACTTATAGGCTGGGAGGAGTTGCTAGCAGTACAAAGGAAGAAAGAGACTTGGGCATCATCATCACTGATGACCTAAAATCATCAAGCAGACCTCTAAAGCAGTAGGTAAGGCTAGGGGGCGTTAGGTGTATTAGTAGGGGTATCACAAGTCGTAAGAGGGAGGTAATAATCCCTCTGTACAAGACATTGGTTAGGCCCCATCTGGAGTACTGCGTGCAGTATTGGAGGCCACACCTTCACAAGGACATTAACCAAATTGAGGCAGTCCAGAGAAGGGCAACCAAAATGGTGCAGGGACTGCATCAGAAGACATATGAGGACAGATTAACGGAGCTCAATATGTATACCCTTGAGCAAAGGAGGGAGAGAGGTGATATGATCGAGACATTTAAACACCTTAAGGGCATAAACAAGGTGAAAGAGTCTAACATGTTTAAATATAAGAAAAATAGCAGGACAAGAGGACACAGCATGAGATTAGAGGAGGCCGATTAAGGGGACTGTGAGGAAATTCTTTTCACAGAAAGGGTGGTAGATGCATGGAATGGCTTACCACAAGAAGTGGTGGCTATGAATACAGTGCAGGGCTTCAAACAGGCATGGGATAGGCATAAGGGAGCAATACAAATGACTATGAATAGATAGGTCACTGACAGAGCAAAGGCCGATGGCACATTTATAAGGTAGAAAAAGAAATGGGCAGACTGGATGGGCCTTGAGGTCCTTATCTGCCGTCAACTTCTATGTTTCTATGTTTCTATATCCCTTAATTGTATTAGCATTGACCCACCCTCTCTAGTGTTAAAGCAGGACTGCACTGATGATGTGGGTCAGTACAAGACCCCAGTTTATTCATGTCTCCAGGATGGAGGGCTATCTACTTCACATATTTCCTCTGAAGACTGTCTGGGATGTAACACATAGGGACCTGGATCTGTGATCCCCACCAGTTTGGACTCATCTATGACAGTGGTTTCAATCTTTCAAAGGTGCTGTATTGCTGGCTTTTCTCCATGAAGAGAGAGAGATAGAGCATAAGAGAACGGTAGCAGTTATAACCTTGCAGGATATCTCAGTCAAGTCTTGCACAACTGTTGATTAGGGTCCTGTGGTTAATGAAACCCATTTACTAAGGGTAAGGAATTTTCACCAGATAAGCAGATGAGGCCAAAAAATGGGATTTTGTTAATTCTGACACTGCACAGGTATCACCTGAAGATGCCTGTACTCACATCCCATCTGTTAAGCAGACTCAGGCAGAAATACAAAGTACAAATCAAACAGGGACCGCAGAAGGAGCAGTGGTGCATTGTTGTGCTCTGGCATGGGGTCAAAAGTCAAGTAAGCCATAGCATTTTCAAATCTTGACACTAGTAACGTTTGTGAAGCTTACATTCTTACACTTTTGTTAGCTATTTGGAGGTGAGTGAATGTAAATTACTCTATAAATACTGGAGCCAGCAGAGCCGAATAAACACTGCTACCTACTCGAAGGGCTTCATGTGACTCCTGGTATAAATGCTTATGTACCCAGAAACATATTTTCTAAAAGTGTTATATAAAGAACTAAAATAAATTTGCAATATCTTAGACTTATAATGCCACAAAACAACATACTGTAATCTAATGTTGCCCATTCATACTGCATGCATTCATGAGCCAAACATGTAAACAAGTGCACTTGTGAGAATCCTGTTACAACTTAGAATATGTGACTGTATGTCTGACAGTTGTGTGGTACATTTTCTTTGTTTATGTGGAGTTCATTGATCATTTTCTTTAAACATTTCCATGGTTCAGTATTTGATTATTTCTTCCTTCACCTGGTAAATGGTACACTGATCAGTTAAAATGTATAATTTAATTAAAACAAAACATGAACATAGCAGCAATGAATAATGCCTTAATGAAACAGGAAGCCACAGAAGCTAGGCAGCAGTGAATAATGCACCAAATGACCCAAACAGAACTGCTTCACATTGACATAGATCCAGGAATGGAAAACATCACATATATATGACAACTGTACTGATGAACAGGTTTATACCTGTACCAAAATAAATAACACCTATAGTACCAAGGATGGTGAGGGGAACAAAGGAAAACCACAACACACCTGATCTCCAGACTCTAGTAGCCTGCAAAGGCATTTTCCAAACCTGATGAGATAGATGAATATCCACTAAAATGGCACAGTGAACTTAATGGATTACTTCCTGATGGACATGAGGAAAAGACTTGGACTAATGCTGTTTTCACTGTAAAGCAATTTGTGGTCCAAGTGTGCATGGAAGGCACTAGTTCTGTACAGTCTATTCAGAGACAAGCTTCTGCAGTAGCCAGAACAAAAAAAAAAGGATTTGTTTAATTCTGAATGTTTTTTGCTTACATTGCTGTTGTAATGAGTCCTCCATGTATACATTTTTACTATATATTTACCTAAGATAGACCACAAGAGATGCATTGTCTCATGTTCAAATATGTGCTGCATTTACACATTTGTATGTATGTATGTATGAATTTATTTATTTTCAGCTTCATCGTAAGGTGGTAGATATATTTTTGTTATTGTATTCCTTTGGTAACCAGGTAAGGCTCTCTAGGCACAAATGCCTGTTACCGGGGCAACCAACGAGCACTGGGGTGGTTAACTGACTTGCTCAGAGTCACACAGTATGCAAGTGGAGGGTGTGGGAATCAAACCCAGATCTGCTGGATGTACCAAGTCCATTCACAGCTCATTACTCTTACTCTAGGGTATACTACTAGATGAAAAAAGCTATAGATGGAAGTTAAATGAAACTTAACTAGATTAAGCTGTTGGTTGTATCGTTTTTAAATGTTTTAGATTGTATTTACTCAGGATAGGCAGGCTGATAGGTAATATCTAATCTTCATTGGGATGCCACATTTTGACCTCAAATTTCCAACATAGTCTTTTTATTAGCTGACAGCCCAGATATTCAAAACTTTCCCTTGAGCCTCAAGTAGCACTGCCTAGCGTGCAAACATTGCCTGGACCATATAGCCTGCCATTTTCAAAAGGAATAGCCCGGTGCTAACCCTGCTGAACACAGTATGCAAAGGAAGCCAGGCAAACTGGTCTGGGAGTGCAGGGCAAACATAGCCCAGGAATAAGACATCACTGACTGTAGCAACAGAGAAGTGCACACTGCAACTGCAGCCCAGAACACCCTGGAGCAAGCCAATGTTACAGATGGAGAACATTGTGTGTGATTGCACAGAGAAGACCCACAGCACCTGCAAACAACAATGCAAGCCATACACTGCAGAACTGTGCTATGCTGATGTGTAGTTTGCCCAGGCTAACCTGATTGCACAGTGCTATCACATTAGCCCAGGGCAAACGGGAGCCATAGTCAAAGCTCCCATGCAAATTAGCCTACTTAGGTAATCCATGGACAAACAGGTACATTTGCATCTCATTAAGTGCTGCTTAGAATACATTACAACACAGTTTGCCTGGTGCTACTGCATGGAGCATATAGCTCCACCTTTTGGTCAGAATGGAAGTACAGACTGGATGCTGCAGGCCAAGGCATGCCCACAGCATCCCCTGTTGGTCGGCATGGACGTACAGGCTGGAAGCAGCAGGAACTGTGTGCTGGCAGGCACAAACAGAGCAGACAACCTGCCCATGCAGCACTGTAAGCAGTACAACACAAGGTACATATATATAGAGAGAAAGACAGGGAGACAGAGATAACTATGTAACACATAGCTAGCTTTACAAATGATACACCCACACACACACACACACACACACACACATATACATACATATATATATATATAAGTATGTATTAAATTCAATTCAATATTATTTATATGGCACCTTTCAGATACCAAGGTGCCTCACAAACATTAAAACAACAAAAGCATAAAATTACATATATAACAACTAATATAAAATAGTTGTAGACAGTCAGCAGTAATAAACAATATATAGATAGACACACACATGTCCACTGGCCATATGTGCCCTTGTAGATGCCCCCCCAAAACAACATAGGCACCCCACGGCAGGTGTTGGTGGAACAGAGTGGGGGGACTGGGGGGACTCACGAATGTATTGGACAGGCATAAGTCATGTCTGGTGGGGATGGGAGGACATAGGCTGCAGGTTACATAGGGCGTACAGCATATCCATTCAATAGGGAACTGGGCAGACGGGCTGGACCAAGCAGTCCGCTCTGCCATCATGGTCCCTGTTGTCATGTGTGCCTGTTGCACACTCTGGTAGTCTAGTAGTCCCTCTCCCCCATCCCCAACCCCACCCCTGCATGATCCCCAACCCACGTAGCCACAATAGTGTGATGGTGTACCTGGTAGTCTAGTGGTCCCCACCCCCAGCATGTATCCTGACCCCATTTCATGTAATATAATCATTTCCCTGGTAGTCTAGTGGTCCCCCACCCCCTGCATGTATCCTGCCCCTGACCCCGTCCACAGTAGAAATGCAGACTATATCCTGGTAGTCTAGTGGTTCCACCCACCCAGCAGTGACACCCCTGAGCATCGCAAGCAACAATCAGGAACCAAGCGAGTGACCGGCTCTGCCCCCCCCTCATCACCACCGCCGGCCGCCAACTGAGATATGACTGAGCACTCATTCATACCTCAATAGATGGCCAGCTGTGGTGGTGAGAGGAGGGCTGAGACAGTCACTGACTCAGTTCCTGATTGTTGCTTGGGATGCACGGGGGCATCACTGCCAGGTGGGGGGAACCACTCAACTACCAGGGTATAGTCTGCATTTCAACTGTGGACAGGGGTTGGGATACATGGTGGGGGTGGGGGGACCACTAGACTACCAAGAAAATAATTATTATATTACATGAAACATGGTCAGGATACATGCTGGGGGTTGGGGGGGACCACTAGACTACCAGGGAAATGTTTTCATATTACATGGAATGAGGGTCGGGGTTCATGATGGAGGGGGCACCACCACCACAGCATTACCACTGCATTACTGGCAGCATTTTGTAGGTGGTAATTAGCACCGCACTACAGGTTGCACTAATGCCTGTAGCGCGGTGCTGTACATTTGAATATGCCTGTGCGCCGGCATTCAGGGCCCCTCCCCTCCGTCCCTCCCCTGCATACATTGTGGTGTAGTGTCAGCGCTAACACCTAGCACCGGCGCTAAAAATCCTTTTAAATATTGCAGTCAGGTGCAAAGTCGGTGCTAGTCCAGCACAACAGTTTTGCACCTGGTACTACGTTTTGAATATCTGGGCTGTTATGATTAGGACTGGTGGAATTTTTTAAAATCCCATCTGAAAAAATGATTTCACAGAGTGACTGCAAAAGCATGTTTCAGAGGGGATTTGAAAAATGACTCCTGTCATGTTCATGAGATTGAGTTAACATAAGGAATATGTTGAACATTGGGGCCAAAATCTGCAAAAATAAAAGTCATGAGTAAACGTTAGAACACAATGCTTCTTCACAACTTAGTTGTCTTTTTTTCACATTTTGACCTCAAATTTTCAACATAGGTTTTTTTTTTTTAATGACCCCTTTTTGTGATTATGCAGGTGTCTTTTATAAAATACTGGCAGAAACGTTATTTCACATGCAAGTACAAAAAAAGATTTTCGCTGGGATTTCAAAAATGACGCCTGTTATGTTCATGAGGTGGTGTGAAAAAATGGCTATGTTGAAGATTTGGTGTCAAAATGTTGAAAATTACCAAAGTTATAAGTGGGAGTTGAAAAATGTCAATGTACCTGCATAATGTTGCTGTTTTTGTAATAGTTTGACCCCAAATGTTCAACATAGTCTTCTTATGATGGTATACTATTAGAACAGTGACTGGATATTGTCGCCACAATTAGTGCGCCGCAATAAGAGCAACAATGACAGGGGCAATCTTGATTTTAGATCACCCCTCAGTCATGCCACCCTGTGTGCCCACCCAATTTCTTACCCCTCCAGGGTATGCCCACTCCAGAGAGGTTATATTTAGTTATAGAGGGTGCAAGGGGCAAAGCCCCCTGCAAAAAAAGAACTATTTTCTGGGATGCGACTTTGGCACTCCCCATCCTGGGAACTACAATGCCTGGTGCAGATATGCTGGGTGACATATTTCTAGCACCCATATTGGTGTTGACAAAATGACTGTCGCACTGATATGGGTGAACCTCTTATGACTAGGATATGAAATTTGACATGTTTCATCTCATTCATATGGTCTACTAATATGAATGCCTTATAGAAATCTGTCCATGTTTGAGTTACAGAGTGTTGAATTTATGTATTTTTGCCTGTGTTTGAGCCAAAACGTTTGCCAACAGATAGAGAAACACCAAAAGAGAGTTACCATATTTTATGTTGATAAAATGATCATTTATTTGAAGTTACTAATGACTGCTTGTTCACATAGTGGCATAACTGTAGCTTCCCAACAGTCCACTGGTATGTACCCTGTCTCAACAGAAGCAATAATATAATGTAGTTAGTGGCTCAACTATTGATTTCCCATTTCCTTTGGGATGACCAGGAGTAAGTCATCTGGCCCAACCTACCATAGTCATTGATGATTCATAGATGCCAACATGACATACTGCAGTGTTGTTTGAGTATCAAGGTGATAGGGAAGAGCAGCAGCACCAGGACACACCCCTACTAACAGACTACACCCCTCCCTACTGAGAGGTAACATGAGCTAGAATCTCATACAGCAGTCTACTTTACTTTTCCCACAGTCACTGACTTGCAGGCTTGTACTGTTTAGCTAAAAAATAAAAATGTGGATTTTTGAGCTGTGTTGCACAACCAGTAGTCAGTAAAAATATGATTTGTCAAATAAATCCTCTAAAATGCCTGCTGTATCTATCCCACTCTATAAAAAAAATAAAATCGATCTGTGTGCCTTCTGGATCACCAGTATTCATTAAAAAAGTCCTGTCCACTCTCACCTCTCCTTTCGGCATGATTTCACCACTCTTTCTGGAACTACAATTAAATATAATGAGAATTAGCCAACTGGAATGCTACTGCATGCTACTCAGATGATTTCTGAAGTTTTCTGATCAAACATCATTCTTTTCCACATAAAAGGAGATTCTTCCTTCCACAGATCCTTCCCCTGTATGTATAAGAGAGCGAGAGAGAGAGAGAGAGAGAGAGAGAGAGATCTGGAAATGGAACTAGATGTGTTCAGCATGGCTCCATGTCATAATAGCAATCACTATTATGGCAAGTGTATATCCCCGGAAAGCAAATCGGCAATATACACTCATAGGTGACCCAACATCTGAAAACAGAAAACAGTGCTTTTGCAGGGAGCTTCACCCCCCGCACACCCCTGAATAATTATTCTCAACTCCAGGGGGGTGCATGTTGGAGAGGGGGAAAAATCCCCTCGTCAGCGAAAAATTAAGTGTTGCAGCCACAAGGAGCAGCAAAAATTTCCCACACCCAGTCCTGAAACCTGTACCTGCTGCACCTGAGCTAGCCACCCACACCACCACACTACAAGGCTAGCTTGGTGGCAGTATGCACACCAGTCCCTCAAAACCTCTTCCCTGTCTCTTCCCCTCATTATCCTCTTCTTCCTGTCTCCCTGTAGTACCCTCACATTCGCATAGGGTCACTAACCTTCCAGGGTAACCCAGGAGGAAAGCACTGCATATGAGTTGCCGTTTTGATGATCACTCATATTCAGCTGCCATCCTCACTGGATACTGTGCAGCACACAGAATTCTTGACCTCTAGCATCACTGACTGGCTGCTGCAGGTCATCTAGCCTGCCAACAACTTGTATATGCTCAGTGTATGGACCCAGTAAAAAGTACTGCATTATGATGTAAAGTGATGCAATGTTAGAGGGAAACCAATTTTTTTGGACTGGCTTCACCAGTGTCCAAAATGGCAGATTTTGGTACATTCAGAAAATGTTAACTTTGTCACCAGCTCATCCATGTTTTTGTATAGGTTAAATTGCTATGCAGTAATGTGATAAATGTTGGGATTACCTCAGGGTTCATATGAGACATCTTCCATGTGATTTGTAGGGACACATGGGAGGCAGAGGTTAGGGAGCTCTCTGTAGGAGCACATCAAGGCAGTGTAAAAACATCAGGGCAGAAAAGAATGAATTCAGGCCCTTTTATATCCTTAACCATCTGTGTCTCTGTGTTGTGATAGTTAAAGAACTGCACTGAACCTTTAAGTAATTTTTCCTGCAGAGCCTGTGTTTGATATATTGGATCCAGTTGTGTTATAGTTCAGTCTTTACTGGCCCTTTAGTTGCCTCTGACTTACACACTTGTGGTCATTACCACTGACAACCAGAGAATAAATCAGAAACATCTACTGCATTTACTAAAAGGTCAGTAAAGATGAATTAATTACATAATGTGAGCCAGTATTTGAATCCCAGATTCTAGAGGAAGCACAATCTTGTAGGATCAAGGCAGTTGTCCTCCAAGTTCACAAAATTCACTAAAAAAAAAAATACCACCAACAGCTTAATCTGGTTCAAGGTCAGTTTGCATTCATCTGTATCCCCCTTCCCGGGTCATGCCTGAAAATAGGCAGAATGTGTCTATTGCACTTACCCGGTCAACAAAAACTAAATAAATAAATAAAATAAATAAGTTCATTTAAGGAAATTAGGTTTTCCACAATGAAAGCATAAATGGTAAGAGTGTAGTTAGAATTCTTAGGGCATGCTGCTGCTGATGATGAGATGGGCTGAGAGTCCAAGCAAATTTAATTAAATGTAACTCAATTCTATTACCATATTTTATACACTACTTAAGACATACAGGGTCCAGTTATCTCTCTGTGGTAAAACTGAGTTTTACAGTTATATGAGCTTAGAAGTCAACTACCATATGGAAACAGAAGCACCACTTTGATCACTAAGAACCTCACTTTCAATATATAGTATTTATCAAAAACTCTCGAGCCACATTCTAAGATCTTCAAGTGCTATTACAGTGATAACATGTATTTATTCAGAGACAGAACACAGAAATTCATCATATTTACAGAAGGAAAAGTTTGCTGTGCTAATGATTCAAATGTGGCAAGATTTAATCATCAAACAACAATAAAGAGAGATGACAGGGCCTGTTCTGTGATGTTTCACTTTACAAAGCAATGTGGCAACACTGCAAATCATTAGAGAGGAGTTTTTGTAGTCTTGTCCTGTCTATTGTTTAATTTGAAAAAAGTTGAAAAAGAAGAAAACTATAGTGTATGCTAATACAGTAGCCAAGACCACTCTTACCTTTATAAAAGGAGTCTTTTGTGCATTCATTGGGTAAGAGGACTGTGAAACAAAGGTGAGCAGTTCAAGTACCATAAGAATGTAAATCAGACTGTAGAAGAGTTGCCCCCCCTCAAGATTTCTGTTACACCTAGAGACATCTTTACTATCTTCTTATTTATTTTCTTTTAGTTTACTGCAGCAGCAAAGTATCTGTCCTATTAAATTCACCTTTTCTGCCTAGGTAGGCTTGCCACTTACCTAGGTATTCTCCCATTTCACTATCCTTAATCTCATCTTTATATATCCCTTTCTGTCTCTGGAAGGTGCCATAGTGCTTTGGTGCTAAAGTGCATTAATGGTAAATTACATGGTGCCATGAATAAGAAAATATGCATATATTAAATAAAGCTATTAAAGAATATTGTTGAGGTGCATTCAGATTCAGGGACTAGTTGAAAATAAAGGTCCCCAGAAAGGTTCCATTTCATGGGAGTATGGTTACAAATGTAAGGGAGTGGCTAGTTCTTCCTGTTTCTTTTGTACCAGCCATTTAGCCCTTAGAATAGGCTACTATTATAAGAAGACATGTACAAAAGTGTAAAATAGTGGCTTAAAATGTAGAATTAGGTACCTGTTGTAATATCACACATTGCTGAAAGAAATATAATAGCAGCCTGGAAAAGGAATGTCCAGCCTTCTTACTGGCTGGCAGTTTAAATATATAAAGTGCAGAGGGTTCTTATTTAAGAATAAGTCAAATGTTTAAAATTCTGATTATAAAACATGCCTGCAGTGCTGAATTAAATATATGCATATAGTGAAGCACTATTATATGGAGCGGCAGTCCTGTTACTTTCACTTTTTACATATTAGCCACTCCATGAAATAAATGTGCTTCCCAGCTGAAACTATTGTGTGAGACTACAGGATAAGGTCTCAAGACTCCTAAAATAAAAATGCATAAGCAGGGATCTGCTTTACTTTCTCATATTTATTGTTAGAAGCCGCTCCAATACTGATCTTGTTCAGCTGTAAAAGGGGACTGCTGAAATCGGCAGAAGAGAAAAGGAAATGCTGTTTTGGTTTCCTCCTGCATGTAAGGGGCACTCGCTTCAGACTGCAAGGAGGAAATCTTCTTGTTGGGCATAGTTTTTCCCATCTTTTCCATTAATAAACTAAATGAAAGAGAGCATAAGAGCACAGCAGAAGAATACAGGAGCACTTCTAGCTCTCACGCTCTCTTGCTCTCTCTCTCTCTGGCTGTACAGCTCTGACACAGCAACAGACCAGCTCTGCTTTCAGCTAAGTAATTAAAGCAGAAGATGCTCCAATACAGAAACGCTGCTGTTCAGTGCAAGGAAGAGCTGAGCATTGGTAATACAATAGAAGTATACTCCTGGTGCCCCTTCCACAACAAAACCATTACCCCCACTATAATAAAAAAGAAAATAAAACAATTTACAATACAAAGGGGCATGACTGGAGCTAAGGTGCCTTTTATAAGTATTCAGCCTACAAAAATACAGGTTTTGAGGGGTTTTTGTGCTACACAACAAAATAAATATAACATTAAATGGCTGGTTAATCAAGGAATAGTGGAATTGCTCCCCTTTTCTTATCTGCTGGAGCAAGGCCAAGAATGCATCCTTCTTTAGGAGCTGGTGACCTCATTATGAGGTTTAATTTTAGAAAAACCTACTGTCTATGACATCAAAGCTGGAGGAGCTCAAACTCTTTAATTGCCATTTAGGTATTCAAGACCTAAAATCATTGGAATAAACTCATGTATGAAGGAAATGTTTATAAAATTGTCTTCCTCAAATATTGTGTTTGTGAAAAGAGAGTCAACCTGATCTAAAATACCTGTATTAGATAAGGAATTCCCATGTATTAGAATAGGGGTGGATCAGGTGACCTATACTGACAGCATAAAGAGCTCCTCCTGTTCAGAGTTTCTCAGAATTGCCTTGGAAGTGGAACCAGAAGGATCTGTATCAGGCTTTACATGGTCTCAAAATATATTTACAGAGGAAGGTGGATTTTCAGCACTGAAAGATATCCACTCTGTGGTCAGCGTTAAGAGGTATTAGCACTGAAGCTCTGGATGAGCTACTAAATTATTTTTGTTTAGTATTTTTATTCTGATTTATTAATAAAATTCACACACCAGTGTGTTTTAAAGCCTAGTTCTGTGTTATTGTTATCTATTTCCTACAAAATTTCTACAATTGGTGTCAGAGTGGGATTTACTGGTTGTCCAGGACTATATGTGGAAATCAGAACTTGATACCAGACCTGGTATTTAGATAACCAGCAGACATGGCTGATGGACTCTAGGACCAGAAGAAGTCTATAGGAGTGCAGACCAGAGCCCCGGTCGATAAGATGGAGGAAAAGCTGCTTCCAGGACTGGATCTCAGAGCCCAGCGGAAGATGACGATGGAACCAAATGCCAAAGAGGATGTAGAGTAGATAAAGGAAAAGACCAGTGAGGAACCACTGGAAAACATCATCCACTTACTGAGATGGTTGACAGTAAGACAGATGGAATTGGAGCAACAGAGAGACATAAACTGTCAAGAGAGGGAGCTAGAGAGAAGGAGACAAGACATGAGGTGGGCAGAGACCATAAGAGCCCTCCAGAATCATGGGACAGGGCATAGACATGGTGGGATTGATGCTAACCCTAGCCCAAAAGGCACAAAGCTCACAAACATGACTTCTTCAGATGATATTTGGGCTTACTTAACCACCTTTGAGCAGGTTGCTAGGGCATGTGGATGGTCCCTGAGACACAATGGGTGGTTCACCTAGCTCCTTACTTAACTGGATGTGCCCAGCTGGCACACAGTAACATGGATACACATAGTGCTGACAACTACAATTTAGTTAAAAAGGAAATCCTCAAGCATTTTGACATCATCTCAGAGACTTACAGGCAGGGTTTTGGGCCTTAAAGTAGCAGCGGTATGACACCCCCAGAGAGACATTCATCAGATTGAGGAAGCTGTGTAACAAATGGCTGCAACCTGAGGGGGACACTGTGCTAGAGATAATTAAGACATTGGTGGTGGAACAGTTCTTGAAAATGTTACCACTTGAGGTACAAATCTGGGTAAAAAAGCATAACCCATAATCCGCAGATGTGGCCATTACCTTAGCTGAATATTTTTTTTCTGGCAGCACACCAGCCTTTTAAAAGAGGGGGATACCAGACAATGGACTCATATGTAGCACCTGCTCCCCAGCTGGTAAGACAGAACACTTATGTACTTCTCACAGAGAACTATTCTGTTAAAGCAGAGGGAAAGAGTGGAAAGGGAAGGGTCTTTCTCCCCAGACAATGTTTGTTGTAGCTGCCAAGGGTTGGGACATATTGCCAGTTACTGCCCTACAAAAAAGACTGAGCCTGCGCATTTGGCTTTGTTAAATTCTGGGTACTGTGTTACTGATGCACATATAGATGAAAAAACTGTACTTGGTTTAATTGATTCAGGAAATACGCAAACCCTAATCTGTTCTGAATTAGTGGGCACACAAATCAAAGGGCCTTTAATGAACGTGGAATGTGTCCATGGTGATTTCCATCAGTACCCCACCACTACATTCAATCTTGGCTTGCAGGGCAAAAAGACTACTGTTACTACAGGACTTGTACCCAAGTTGCCTGTTCCAGTCATAACTGGGCATGATTTCCCTAACTTTGATGCCCTTCTTTTGAATAAAGGGAACCTGGCTGCTGTTACCACCAGGGTCCAAAGCGAGAAAGAATGGCTGCTTTGGGAAGTATTCCTATTTGAAGAGGAGGTGATTGAAACACCAGGGAAAGATACAAAAAAACCGTATGCCAAGAAGAAAGTGCAAAAACATTGGCATTAGGAGAAACAAGGGTTAACAAATGTGAAAAGTGAGACAGATTTTGTTAATGTTGCTATTGCTAATGATCAAAAAAATGATAGTTGTTTGAAAACTTTTTTTCAACAGGTTGGTAAAACACAGAAACAAGGGACCCCTGAATTTATAGACCAGAATAAAGCCTGTAAAGGGTATGTACCAATGTTAGTACAAATGAAAAAATAGAGCAACTGATGGTGCCCACATGCCATAGACAAAACTTCTGTACCTTGGCCATGATTTACCATTGGCAAGACACACAGGGAGGGCTAGAACCCTAAGTTGCCTATTACATTTTTCTGGCCAGGTTGCATGATGAAGTTGCTAAATATTGCCAGAAGTGTAAGAATGCCACATGGTAGCCCAAACAGGGAAGAAAGATATGGTGCCCTTGATGTCCTTGCCCCTAGTCACAACCCCATTTGAATGGCAATGCATAGACATTATAGGTGCCCTAGCAAAGAGCTCAAAAGGAAATCATTTTATCTTAGTTGGATGAGATTATGCAACAAAGTATCCGGAGGCAATTTCCATGCACACAGTCACCACCCCAAGAATTTCAGAAGAGCTGTTGAAACTATTTAGCTGATTAGAGATCCCCAAGGAGATACTCACAGACCAGGGGAGTAACTTCAAAGCAGCCCCATTAAAATAACTGTACCATCTGTTAGGCATAGTGGCTGTGAGGACATCCCCTTATCACCCTCAGACAGATGGGTCAGGAGAACATTTTAATCAAACCCTGAAGTGTATGCTGGAAAAGTTTGTACATGAGGAAGGCAAAGATTGTGATAGATATTTATCGTTGTTATTTTTTGCCTATCAAGAGGTACCTCAGGCCGCAATGGGGTACTCCCCATTTGCCCTACTCTTTAGTAGAAATAACAGAGGACCACTGGATGTGATAAAAGAATGTTGAGAAGAGGGTAAGGAGATTTGACAGACCAGTATAACTGACTACAGGGTCCAGTTAAGAAAACACCTAGTTACATACACTAGGAAGGTATGAGACAGCGTAAAGGCCCAGGACATTCAGAAAGAGGGCTTTGAGAAAACAGTACAGGTCAAGCAATTTAAGGTGGGAAAAGGGGTACTTCTGCTATTGCCTTCATCAGAAAACAAGATGCTAATGAAATGACTAGGGTCATACCCAATAAAAAGACAAACTGGCCCAGTGAACTATGAGATAGAGACACAAGACAAAAGGACAGGTAGGAAGATTTGCCATGCTAACTTGTTGAAACTATGGCATGAGAAAACTGACCTTAATGTAGGAATGATTGTAATTCCTGATAGAGGGGAGATGGACTTGAAGGTAGCCTACGGCAGGTTGGAGACCATAGAAGGAATCCAAGAGACCTGTGTAAACCCCACACTTGAGGAGACACAGAAAGGACTCCATACACTACTACACTCCTTCCCTTCCACATTCACTAGCATCTCTGGTAGAGCTATAGGTGTGGAATATGCCATCAAGACAGAGTCCACCCCCAAAGGAAAAAACCCTACAGACTATCTGAAAGGATGAGAGCAGAGGTACATAAGGAAATTTGCAATTTATAGGACCTGGGTATTATACAGCCTTCAACAAGTGCCTGGGTTCTCCTACTGTAGTGGTACCCAAGAAAGAAGGGGGATTCCACTTATGTTTGGATTTTAGAGGGTTGAATCAGGTTTCACAGTTTAATGCTTATCCTACGCCCCATATCGATGACATAATCTATCATATTGGGAATGCCAAGTATATTTCCAAGTTAGATCTTATGAAGGGATACTGGCAAATCCCATTGGAGTAACAGGCAAGGGAAGAGACAACATTTAGTACACCTGTGGTTCTGTTACAGTATAGGACCATGTCATTTGGGCTCCACGGTACCTCTGCAATGTTCCAGAGATACATAGACCAGGTATTGGCACCCCATACCAGTTACTGTGTGGCCTACCTGGATGATGTGGTGATTTTTAGTCCAGATTGGAACACCCACTTAGTGCAATTAAAAGCTGTCATACACTCCTTCAAGAAAGCAGGCATGACCATCAACCCCAAGAAATGTGCCCTAGCCATGACTGAGACTACGTATCTGGGGTTTCTTTTAGGCAATGGGTAAGTGAAACCTGAGATTGATAAAATAGGGGCTGTAGCCAAGTTCCCAGTGCCCAAGACCAATAAACATGTGCTCCCCTGTTTAGGTATAGCAGGATACTACTGGCGTTTTATTTCCAATTTCTCTATTATTGCAACTCTCTAGCAGGCATTACAAAACAGAAATGTGCCAACAAAGTAAAATGGACACCTGAGTGTGAAGAAGCCTTTCAGAATATTAAAGTAGCTCTATGTTCCTCCCAGTATTGAGATGTCCTGATTTCAGGCACCAATTTGAGTTTCACACAGATGCATCTGGAGCAGAGATTGGGGCAGTTTTGAATCAGACTATTGAGAGGGAAGAGCACCCAGTGATTTATATTTCTAGAAAGCTTCAGAATAGGGAACAGAGATGTTCCTCAGCTTGAACAGGAGAGTTTAGCTACTAAATGGGCCAGAGAAGCCCTATTTTCTTTTTTAATTATCAGGAGCTGATTTTACTTTGATCTCTAACCATGACCCATTACGTTTCATCCAGCAGATGAAAGACAAAAGCAACTGCATGATGAGAAGGTACCTTGCCCTCCAGCCATATAGGTTTACTGTTAAACACAGAGCTGTGTTATTGCACAAGAATGTTGACTTCCTATCCAGACATGGTGCCACAGTCATAGACCCCGGTGTAATGAATATGTAAATACTCTACTGCTATAAAGTACTAAGTTAGAAAGTACTTAGACACCCCAGGATAATGATGTATTGATAATCTGAAACATTTACAGCATGTATAAATACTTGTAATGCTGTGTATAAGGGACCCTGGGGTGGAGCTTTGAAGTGAGGGTGGGTGGAAGCTCCAACCAACTCCATTAGTTAGGACAAAGGGTTGGTTGTCTAGAAAAACAGTTAGCTGGAAACATTGATTTCCTCTTGACCTTGAAGAGATGTGGTAGAGTTGCCCCCACAAAAAAATTCTTGGTGCACCTAGAGACATCTTTACTATCTTCTTATTTGTTTTCTTTTAGTCTGCTGCAGCAGCAACGTATCTATCCTATTAAATTCACCTTTTCTGTCTAGGTAGGTTGGCCACTTACCTAGGTATTCTCCCATCTCACTGTCCTTAATCTTATCTTTATATATCCCTTTCTGTCTCTGGAAGGTGCTATGGTGCCATAGTGATTCGGTGCTACGTGCATTAATGGTAAAGTGCATGGTGCCATAAATAAGAAAATATGTGCATATTAAATAAAGCTATGAAAGAATATTGCAGACGTGCATTCAGATCCTAGGGCTAGTTGAAAATAAAGGTCTCCAGAAAGATCCCATTTCATGGGAGTATGGTTACAAATGTAAGGGAACAGCTGGTATTCCCTTTTCTTTTGTACCAGCCACTTTGCCCTAAGAATATGCCACTATTATAAAAAAAAAACATGAACAAAGGTGTAAAACAGTGGCTTAAAATGTTGAATTAGGTGCCTGTTGTAACAGCACCCATTACTGAAAGAAATACAGTGGCAGCCTGGAAAAGGAATGTCCAGAATGTCCAACATGCTTGCTGGCTGGCAGTTTAAATAAGTAAAGTGCAAAGGGTGCTTATTAAAGAATAAATGGGATGTTTAAAATCTTAATTATAACCTGCTTGCAGTGCTGAATTAAATAAATACTGATATGCATATAGTAAAATGCTATTACACGGAGTGGCAATAATGTTACTTTCTCTTTTTATATAATAGCCACTCAATGAAAGAAATGTGCTTCCCAGCTGAAACTACTGTTTGAGACAACAAGAAAAGGTCTCAAGACTCCTAAAATAAAAGAACATAAGCATGGAGTGACTTTACTTTCTCATATTTATTGTTAGAAGCCGCTCCAGTACTGAACATGTACAGCTGTAAAAGGGGACTTCCGAAATCAGCAGAAGAGAAAAGAAAATGCCGTTTTGGTTTCCTCCTGCATGTGAGGATCACTCGTTTCAGATTTCAAGGAGGAAATCTTCTTGTGGGGTATAGTTTTTCCCATCGTATTCATTAATAAAGTGAAAGAGAGCCTAAGAGTAAAGAATAATAATGCAGGACCACTTCTAGCACTCGCATTCACTTTCTCTCTCTCTCTCTCTCTCTCTGGATGCACAGCTCTGATGCAGCAACGGAACAACTTTTCTTTCAGCAAAGTAATTATTGTAGAAGTCACTCCAATAATGAAATGCTGCCATTCAGTGCAAGGAAGAGCTGTGCAAGGGCAATGAAATAGAAGTATACTCCTGGTGCCCCTTCCACAACAAAATCATTACCCCACTATAATAAATAAAAAATAACATTATTTAAAATGCAAAGGCACATGACTGGAGCAAAGGTGCCTTCTATAAATATACATCCTACAGAAATACAAGCGTTAAGGTTTTTTTCTGCTGCACAACAAATTAAATATAACACTAAGTGGCTGGTTAACCTAGGAAATAGTGGAATTGTTCCCCTTTGCTTATCTGCAGAAGCAAGACCAAGAATGCATCCTCCTTTAGAAGCCTGCAGCCTCATTGTGAGGTTTATTTCTAGGAGAACCTATTGTCCATCACAGCAAAGTGGGAGGAGCTAAAACTCATTAATTGTCATTTAGGTATTCAAGACCTAAAATCATTTGAATAAACTCATGTATGTAGTAGATGCTTATAAAATTGTCTTCCTTAAGTACCGTGTTTGTGGAAAGAGAGTTGGTCTGATCTGAAATACATGTATTAGATAAGCAATATCCTTGTATTAGAAAAGGGGCAGATCAGGTGACCTATACTCACAGTATAAAGAGCCTCTCCTGTTCAGAGTTCCTCAGATCAACCTTGGAAGAAGAACCTAGAGGACCTGTGTCAGGCTTTACATGGTCTCAAAAGATATGCACAGTGGAAGGTAGATTTTCAGCAATGAAAGAGATCCACTCTGTGGTCAGTTTTAAGAGGCATTAGCACTGAAGCTGTGGATGAGCTACTTCTTTTTATTTTTATTATTATTATTATTATTATTATTATTCTGAGTTATAAATAAAATTCACACACCAGTGTGTTTTAAAGCCTAGTTCTGTGTTAGTGATATCTATTTGTGACAAACCTTCTACACAGACCATTCTTACAACTGTATATGTAGATATCCCAGCAATATTAATGCATAATCGACTAAGGTGGATCAATAATTAGGTCCATGTGGCACTCATTAATTGTGGTTTATATACCACTACACCAAAGTGGCACAACTTCATATAGACTGCATGCAGTACCACTTTGCTAGTGAAGGTGTCACTTTGTGCAGTGCTGGCTGTTCGAAATATGCATAGTGGCATCTTCTCTAACAAAATGCCAACATGCATAATTTGTTTTATACTATAACTTGATATAGACAAATACTGTAAAGCACCCCACACTTGTAAAGCATAAAACCAGCCGCTCAAACACCAGCAGTTTAAAAAACAGGTTACCCCACAGGCTCATAGCACCCACCTTCCTCCTCTCCTAATTTCCCAGCAAAGTTTCTGTAATTTGTGAAAGTCTTATTATATTACTAGTAAGAAAAAAAAATTATTTCCCCCACCCTGTGGAGCTGTATCACAATTTAAATGACCAGCCCTAACCTCACCCATTCTAGACTGATTCAATTATATAATATCCGCTCACACCCCACCACCCACTAGCACCAAGCACCCTTTCCACATCACCAAAAGAATGATACAACCACTGAAGTATGTTTAGACGCCTATAAAAAAGGAACCCTTCCCCTGTAGTGTGGACCAGCCATCAACACTGATTCATTCACAATGAATGAGTGATGATGTGTTAATAGTAATAGCTGATTAGTCATATCGGTCAGCCAATCAGCTGTTACTACTAGCACGTCATCACCAATTCATTTATTGTGAAAGAATCAGTGATAACTGCCAGTCACCACTACAGGAGACAGTTTGCATTTTTACATGTGTCTTATCCTACTGGTAGTGACTATAGTCTTCTTTTCATGATGAGGTAATGTGCTGTGCACCAGTGGATTGTAGGGTGGGTGTGTACATTGTCTATTTGAATATGACCAGGGTGGGTGTAGGTGGGAATTTAAATTTAAATTAGATTTTTTTTTCAATTAAAAGTTTATTAGTTTTTCAAATACAACCAGTTTACATCTGTTATACACAGACTGGATACAGAAGTGTATTTCCCCTTACCTCCCCACCCTCCCTTCCTCCCACACAACCCTTCCATCCACCCCAGGTGCCAATAACATCTAAAAGAAAGGTACATTATAGGAGTAAATTAAACATAACTGGTTGGAAGTATGTCGAAGAAGCTATAGGGCATACAGGACATGTAACCTTTCCCATCTCTTTTTGTAGGACCCCATGTGGTTTGAGAGACTGGCCCGCGACCCACAGGCTATGAAGGAGCTCTTGTACCCATTCCAAGTATGAAGGCTGCAAAGAGTCCTTCCAGTGCTGTCATACAACCTTCTTGACTGAAAGAGCAATCATTAAAATATGATAATGTCTAATCATTAGTGGAAAGCCTGTAAAGTCTCCTAGCAGGCATACTTCTCGAGTGAAATAGTCCTGTAAATCTAATAAAGGATCTATTTTGGCTTTAATGAGATCCTAAAGAGGAGAGATTTTATCACATTCCCAAAACATATGAAACAGGGTGCCAATGCCATTATTACATCTGTTGCATGTTTGGGACTCTGCCCTATCCATTTTATATATTTTGTATGGAATCATATATATATCATTAAGTATTTGTAACTGCAATAGTTTTAATTTGTCCTGTGTAATGAATTTGTGGCAGGTCTGTCAGATTTCAGGCCATCTGGAAGATGAGTTAGGGCAAAGACTGACCCAATATTTAGGAATTCCATCCACCTTTGGAAACATCAAAGGGTATAGAGTGGCATATATCGAGGAGACAGCATGTGGGGCTAATGCAAGGTTTCTGCAGGCAGAGATCCAGTCTCCTGAACCATCAGATATGATTTTGGTGCTAAGGTAAGTCATGAGCATGTGACGAATCTGATACAGTTTGAAGGACCATTTTTGTGCAAGGCAAATTTACATAATAACTCAAGCGTGGTCAACCAGTCATTACCCTGGGTGTGGAAGTCCTTTGCAATACAATGCTGTAGTTATGGGACCCAGTTGAAGGGGATTGTTTTCAGTCCCAGGAGGAAATTAGGGTTTTGAAAAATGGGTTGAGCTAGGTCATATATGTTCCCATACTTCATAGTGGCACAAAGTTGGGAATGTGAGCGGATCAAGTGTCCTATTGCTTTGTTACATAGGTCAGGAGGTAGTCTACCTACCTTAATGAAGTGTAGGGCTGTTGAATTTTTACCAGCCGAGGCTGCCAATTCAATTTCCACCCTAATCCAAGTCAGGATATAGTCTGCAGGAGCCGACGGTGTAATCGGAGATGCCCACCGAAGGTATTTACTAAGTTCACTAGCCCAGTGATATAAACCAAAATGTTGCAGCTTCAAGCCTCCAAGACTTTTAGATGCAGCTAGTTTGTGTAGAGCCCTTCTCAGGGGTTTCCCCTTCCAGAGGAAGTCAGGAAGACATGAATAGACTGACTTAAACCTGGCTATAGGAAGCCAAAGATTTAAAAGATTAAGGGGTAGAAAAGACATGGGAGAATATTCATTTTAATTATATTTCACTCACTCCCAAAAGGTTAAGGGGAGATCTTGCCAATGTTTTAAACCTTGTGTAATTTTGAACAATGCTTCTAAGTTCATTTTATGCAATTGGGTTTCACTAGTTGAAAAATGTAGGCCTAAATATTTAAGGGATTTAGGAGCCCAAGTGAGACCCAATTCTAAGACCTCCTGTTTGTGGACTTTAGTGTTAAGTGTAAAAACAGAGGTTTTCTCCATGTTAAGCTTGTAATTAGAAAATGAGCTATATTCTTCAGTTAAGTGTAGTAAACGTCATACAGAGGGCTTGATGTGAGTAATGTGCAAAAGTATATAATCTGCATACATCACAATTTTTTCTTCCCTCGATCTGACCCTAATTCCATTTATCTCTGGGGATGTCTGAATAGATACTATTAGGGGTTCTAAATATAAGTTAAACAATAAGGGGGGAAGGGGACAACCTTGTTGAGTTCCTGCTGCAAAAGGGAAATTAGGAGAAAGGACCCCATTGCAGAAAATACAGGTGGTGGGAATGATATATAGTAACTGAAGCCATGAGATAAGCCTGGGAGGAAAACAGTACCTATGAAGAGCCCTGAACAAAAACTGCCAGTCAACGCTGTCAAATGCTTTCTCTGTGTCCAGGAGACCAGAGCCATTGCCTTGAGGGGCATCCCAGGAAGTGGATAAAACATGGGACAGATAGCGTAAGTGATCCAACAAGGACCTCCCTCTCATGAAACCAACTTGGTTGGGACCTATAAGAAAGGGCAGCACTCGGTCAACCCACTGAGCCAATAATTCAGCGAGAATTTTCATGTCACAGAATAAGGGATAGAGGATGGTAATTGAAAATACATGATGGAACCCTCCCAGCTTTAGGTAGGACTATAATGGTGGCTTCCAGCAGTCTGGGGTCAAAGCTGTCAGCATTTAACATACTCTGAAAGACAGCCAGGAGCCAAGGAGCCAACTGGTTAGCAAATTTCTTGTAAAAAGTAGGCGAGTACCCATCAGGTCCTGGGGCCTTATCTAAGGGTAGATCTTTAATAACCCTAACAATATCCTCTTCAGAGAAGGATATAATCAGCACTTCAGCTTGTGCTGTAGTAAGTGTGTGTATGGGAAGGTGGTCCAAGTATTGGTCCACTGCAGCCTGGGGAGGGCTATTATGTATTTGAACATACAGTAGGAGGCCTTGGGGCTCTCGCTGTATTGCCACTATAAACCTTGATGTTCTCTGTCTTTTGAGACTGAGGGCCAAATGATGACCAGCCTTCTGTCCATACTCTGTATATTTGGCCTGTGTTTTTAAGATTGCCCATTCCGCCTTTTCTCTTAAGAGTTCGGAATATCTATCATGCAAATTAATTAGCGTTTCTTTTTCTGAGTCAGTAGACCGGGTAGAAAAATACTTCTCCTTTTCTCTAATTTGGTCTAACAGTTTTTTAATCTCCTGCTCTTCCTGTTGTTTCTTAGTTGCTAACACTTTAATGAATTATCCCCCGATAAAGCATTTTAGGGCTCCCCATTCCATAGGTGGGGATTGCATTGTACCCCAATTGTCTGTTTTAAATTGGTCCAAGGAAGCTGCAATACCATCTGTGATCTTGTATCCCTTAAAAGTTGGTTATTTAATCTCCACTGCTTATCAGATCCCCAACTGAGACATAGGAAGAGAAGACAGGTTACTATGGAGTGATCTGAGCCCACACCAGGTTCTAATCTGCTGTCCATCAGCCCATTCAGGAGAGACTTGCTCATCCAAAAATAATCAATTCTCTAGGCTGAGCCATGGACAGAAGAGTGGAACATGAACTCTTTATCTGTGGGGTGCAAGACCTTCCACAGATCATAGCATCCCATGTGATCCACTAAGTCTCCAATTGCCAGCTGTGCAGGAGAGTGACCCCTGGCCCTTGGTCTTGTGAATTTGTATAAAAGGGTGTCAAATGGAAGATTCCAATCTTCTCCTAAAATAATTGGTATATCTAGGAAGGGTGTTAATATGAACAGTAATTCCATAAAAAAGGAAGGGGAATTGGAGTTAGGTCCATAGACATTACCGAAAATTGTGTCAAATGATTGTATGTTACCTTTAACCAACACATACCTGCCATTTTTATCCCTTATACACTGTTCACAAGTAAAGGGAAAAGCTCTTGTTAACAATATAACCACTCCCTTATAGTTCCGGATATCTCCTGTGGCAAAAACCTGCCCCACCTGCTGTCTCCTCAATAGGGTACCTTCTAATTCTAGAAGGTGGGTTTCCTGTAACAGAATCACATCACAATGCAATATTCCCAGGTGCTGAAGTACTTTCATATGCTAGAGAGGATGTCGGGCCCCCTTTTGTATTCCTTGAACAGAATTTAAAGGATTACACCGTCATCTAAAGATGCATTTGTTAATACAGCCTCTTGTTTCCCAAGGACAAAAAAATGGTTCATGAACCATTCCATGCATCTCTGTTGGCACTTCATTACCCTCCCACATATGTATAAAAAATAAGAACCCCAACCCTCTCCCAAACCCCAATCCCCAACATAATCCAAAAGTCCCACCTGCCAAAAATAACCATATGCCCATTAGAAAAATGTAGTAAGACATCTCATGAAACATCCAAACTTTGAAACCTAATAATGGTGAACAATAGCTTGAACAATCCCCCACATGCTTATCCATGGTGATCAGCATCCCGATGGCCCTCCCTCCCCCACTCACCTGGCTGCTACAGCCACTATTTAGTAAAACAAAAGCATCTATGTTAAAGAGTTAGGTGGCAAACTTCCACAACATAAGGCTAGAACATAAAAACCCTGAGGGACCTTGTTGCCTTACTAAGCTGATTATGGCAAGGTACGTAGAGATCCCCATCATGAGGAGTAGCAATAAGCCACTGTACATGATCGAGTGTTACCCAGAAAAAAACATAGGAGATAGACTAATGTATCTTAACAAGGACCCAGTTAACTGAGAAAAACAAATGAAATGGATCAATTAGTGGGGTAGTTTGCCCTTGACACAGTGTAAGCTATTAGGGTCATAGTTCAAGGGTAACTTAAAGTATCTGGTGAAGGCTTAAATAGCCATTACAGTGGGGATTTCCACCACAAACTGAAAGTACAGTACCAGTCAGAGGCCAGTGTTAAAGCAGAAAAACATATACTAAGTTTCATGTCTGTAGCAGACCTCCTGGAGCTTAACAGTTAGCTGAACAAATCCCCCATGTACAGGATAGAGAAATAAACAAGCGTTGAATGTGCCTGGTTTGCAGGAGCTGGAACTCCATCATGACAAAGGCCCTCTTACCAGGCACGCATATACAGTATGTGGACTAAGCACCAGCAAACCTGGGTCCCTTTAGCTCAGTAAAAATGATAGGAAATTATGAAATGAGATAGGAGTGTATAATAAACCAGAGCAACACTTGCAGATCCTCTTGTTGTACTTCACTGAAGGAAAACACCTGTGAACCTCCAGGCTCCATTAGCGGTCAGTGAATAAAGCTGGTCTTTTAAGCTTAAAGAACTCCAAGGCAGGGTCGACTTTCTCAAAAGATGACAATGTTCCATCCAGGAGTACCTGAAATCTTGCAGGATAGGCCATTTGGAATTTTATACAAGAAGCAATGCATTTAGAGACAATTGAATGGAATAAAGCTCTACGCTGGTGAACAGTGGCTGGCAAATCTTGTGTGACTCTTATTTTCTTCCCTTCCCATAAAACATCCTGAACCTCTCTCAGCTTCATCAGGATGTGTTGTTTTTCCTGAAAATTCAGGAATTGAAAGATCAGGGCTCTGGCTGAGCATTAGGTGGTGGCATGGGTCTAAGCACCCTATGTGCCCTTTCTATGATGTAAGAAGACCTGAAGGGAGAGGGCCTCGCCAGTTTAGCCAGCAGTTTTTGTACAAATAAGATGGTGTCTGATCCCTCTTCTTTTTCCGGTAGCCCAACAACAACATTGTTTCATCGACTTCTGCCTTCTAAATCCTCAGTTTTGGATTCTAACTTTTTAATAGTCTGGCCGGTTAATAGTAAAGAGGGAGTCCATTCTGTCCACCTGCTTCTCCACTGAGACAATGCTGGCCTTGTTGTCTGAGGTACACCAAGTAACATCTTCCAGTGCATCTGAAATTGCCTTCACCTCAGATACTATTGATCGGACTTCCTCCTTGAAGGGTTGGAACTCAAGGAAGAATCACTCCAAAGTTAGAAGAGACGATTCTGAGGACATGGATGAAAAAGCTGTTACTGCTTGCGTGCAGCCTGTATTTGGAGGTTGCGCCCTGGGCTTCTTCGGTGCTTTCTCTGGAGTGACAAGCGGCATGTGCCGAGGTACCGCCTGTTGCATTTCTACCTCCATTCTGCTCGAAAAAACACTGCCAGTAATTAGGAGAGTTTCCACTAACCACCAGATGAGCAAGCCCAGAGCTATTTGTACAGAAAATAGGAGAAAAGATGGAAAAGCTAGCCGGGTGAGTGGAGCACAGATGGAGCACGTCTTATTCGGTCAGCTGCATCACGTGACCCCCAGGAATTTAAATTTGTGATACTGATGCACTGGGTTGGGGGAAGTATTTTTTTTTTTTTTTTTACTAGTAGTAGTTTTTCTTTTCTTTATTGAATTAAAACACAGTAAATTCACTGCATGTAATTGAATCAAAGGGGAGAGCATTGCTCTGCTACATATACTGCAAAGTTTCCTTCTTTGCCTTACCTACACTAACAAATTTAAAATTTGCAACACCCCTCTCAATATTATATTAACTGTTTTTTTTTAAAAAGTTTCCTTAATGTAGCCATTTCAGGGCAACAGCACATGACACGTACTTTATATAACAAGATAGTGTCACACACAGGGAAAAAAGATGTTCCACTCAGTCTAGAGCACACCATCAATCTATTTTGAATTTACACAGTACAGTCATATACATTGTATCTCAAACCACTTAACAATCAATGAAGAAGACTTATAGTATTGTAACTGTAAATACTGTATGCAGGTATAGTTATTTAATTTGCTATAGCCCCTTTCTTACAAACCTCAAAGTGCTTTATAATCAAATTCCAAAATGCTTTGCAAGCGATGAGAGAGACTGACAGTAGTGACTGTAAACATGTAATGGCAGCTGATCTGTTCATCAACACCCATACACAAGCCTAATTGCCTGAACCAGTCAAAGTAATCAATGAACAAGGAAATAAATGCTTTCACCAGGGTTCTCAGATCATTACGCTCTACAGTGGTAACCAGTAACACTATATACGGTAACTGGATAAATCAGGAAATGACAGAGGAATTCTATCCAAAATAAATGCGGATTGCTTGTGATATATTGTTTCATGATATAGGTGGATAATCTGCATCATGACAGTGGCTACCACTGTAGGAAGGGGCAAAATCATGAAATATTTTTCAACATGGTCTATGTAACTCTTGACTATGGCCAACACCTGGGCTTGCAGAGTAAGAGTGAGAGAAATGGGCCAGAAGCAACTTCAGTTTGGCTTTGAGTCTGGGCCTAAAAATTCAGTTTGTTTTTTTCATCTGAACTGCTTTGTCTCTCCATGCAGCACTGTCACAGAGTGAAGCAGACTACAAATGGAGGAGAGCCTGGAGGTCATCACAAAATCATTGCTGTAGCTTACTTTCTGCAGGTGCTGTTGGCAAATATCTGTTGTGGATTGCTGTTTGTAGTGTTTTCATAAAGCCTGTGAAACCCACCAAGACCGTCATGGCCCAGTGAGAGCTACAGTAATAGTGATTCCTCATTACTGACCTTAAGGCATATACCCCACAGCAATCTCTGACTCACTTTTTCCTCATGCCAGTTACTATATTCTCCTTTGCATTAGCTTAGATTTTACAATTTTATTTTTATATAATGATTATTAATTTATATTGTTCTTCTATTGGTTTTATGTTATGTGTTTTATATATTAGATCAATAGTAATATGATGATAGTAACATAATATGATGTCAATTTATTTTAATACTTGAAATGCAATTTTATTTATATGACAAGTTAACATGCTTTCTGAATAAACACGTAATGAGCTGTGAAGATGATAATAAAAAGCACTATAATTCCTCAAGGCAGTCAACTGTCAATGCTCAGCATGCACATGTTGCAACAGTACGTTGGTAATGGCCAGTCATATACCATTTGCTGTGCAGTGTGCAGGCACTGAAGGTGGTATTACTGTCACTCACACACTGCAGTCAGTGATGCATGATGAGGAAAATGTGATTCATGGTAGAGGGAGTAGGTGAATGATGACACAGAAGCATGATTTCTGAATAAGTACATGATGAATCATGAAGTTTATTATAAGCACTATCTATAGTGCTGCAAGTCAGGGGAGTGATTGTTCACAAATACCGCACACAAGTGGCTAGGGTGGCACTACCAATTTGGAGGAGAATGCCATCTGCTATACAATGAGCAGGCAATGAAGATGATCATGTCACACAGATGCTACAGTGACACATGAGGCAGAAAATGTGATTCATGATGAATAGAAAAGGATGATAATTATAAACACACATTTGTCAATGCCGAATGTTTGCTTGCTGGCATTAGCAATGGAAGTGCAGGAGTTAGACATATGCAGAATAGGAATGGCAGTGAAGTAATAAACTTCAAGCCAACCCCACCTCCACCCTGCAGAGATGAACAGGCACTGGGGTATGCCTCTGGGTCATCAGCCATAACGCTCATGCCATTTCACCTCACCCTATCCTGCAGACACTGACAAGTGTTGAGGTGTGCCTTGGGGTGTTCGGCTTTACATTCACCCCATTCCATAAGGACACACCCTGAAATGGGTGCAGCATAGGAGAATGGGGTGAACTCTGTGGCCAAAGAGTCCAAGGCACACCTCAATGCCTGTCACTGGCTGCAGGGTGGGGATGTAATGGCATGAGCATTACAGCTGGCAATCCAAAGGCACATCCCTGACACCTGTCAGTCTGTACAGGGTGGGACATTATGGTTAGAAACCCCTAATGCCTCAGACATTTGTCGGTATCTGTACTACAAATTTTCAACATGGCCTTTTTGCGACCCCCACCTCATGAAAGCATTTGGAACCTCTGCTCATGAACAGTGGCACTGTGATTTTGTTAATCTGTCCCGAACGTTGATTTCCCACAGTGACCATGCCATTCTGTGCCCAATGTGCAAAATTACAGTTTGGGCAGGATGTGAAAAATGACAGCTGTACTTTTCATAAGAAGGTGTGCAAAAATGGTAATGTTGCAGATCTGGAGTGAAAATATTACAAATTCTTGAAGTTACAAGTGTGCGTGGAAACTACGCAATGCACTCTCATAACATAGTCATTTTGTGGACTTTTGTCACAAAATTTTCAACATGAGCATTTTGGGACCTCTGCTCATGAACAGTGTCACTACGATTTTGTTGATTTGTCCCAAATATTGATTTCCCACAGCAACCATGCCATTGTACTCTGGATGTGTGAAAACACATTTCAGTCAGGATGTGGCAAATGACAGCTGTACTGTTCATAAGGACGTGTAAAAAAATGCCAATGTTGAAAATCTGGAGTGAAATATTAAAATTTCTCGAAGTTTCGAGCATGCGTGGAAACTGTGCAATGCCTACACGTAACACACTCACTTTTTGAAATTTTCTCAACAAATTTTCAACATAGGCATTTTTGGACCTCCGCTCATGAACAGTGTCACTGTGATTTTCTTAATCTGTCCCGAACATTGGTTTCCTACAGCGACCATGCCATTGTGTGCCACATGTGTGAAAAATGAAGGATGTGAAAAATGGCAGCTGTACAGTTTATAAGGAGGTGTGAAAAAAGGCAATGCTGAAAATCTGGAGTGAAAATATTTTTGTGATTTTTTTCACCAAATTTAAGGCATAGGCTTTTTGGGAACCCACCTCATGAACAATGACACTCATTTTGTTAATTGGTCCCAGAAGGTGATTCTGTGCAGTAACCACAAAATCACCTTTTGGGACTGAATAATGAAATAACTGTGACTGAATTCATGAGGTGGGGTCCCAAGAACTCCATGCTGAAAATTTGGAGCTAAAAGTCACAAACATGGCCTAGATAGCCACCTAAGTTGAATAAACATGTAATGAGTTGTGAAGATGATAATAAAACGCACCATAATTCATAGTGCATTATGCAGCTTACTGGCATTTCTTCAGTTGGTAATCGACTTTGAAGAGTGTAGACATGTGCAGAAGTGTTCCCTGTCCACTGAAGATCATCACACCAGGCTCCAGAGGTAAGTATGGGGTGAGGGGGGTGTGGGGAGGTCAGGTGCACAGAGGGTGGGTGCAGGTTGGGGGTTAGGGCACTGGAGACAAGGAGGGACTGTTTTTTTCTTTCACAGGGTAAAAAAAAAACACCATGGGAAGGTTTTTCCTGCACAGGTTTGTTTTTGGCACACTGGAGTGGGCTCCCAGTGTGCCACCTGTGTTGTTTGAGGAGGGAGACTGAAGCCAACAGAGATTGGGCTCCCCTGTCAGCACGGAAAACATGTCTGCTTGGGGGGGGCATGATGCCGAAGGGGACTGGGCACCCCCTCAGCATACATAACTATTACATGGGGGGACATTATACTGACAGAGATTGGGATCCCCTATTGGCAATGAACTGGGCAGTAGGCATGCCAACAGGGGGATTGGGCACCCCTGTCAGCTTTTATGGGGACTGTGAGCAGTGGACGGCGACAGCCACTGCCATGTTTTTTTATAAATGTTACACCAGGCAAGGCACCGCCCTGCAATGATGGATTGCTCCCTCATTGCAGTGGCTAGTTCCTTTCAAGTTGGTGGCACACTTGCTGAACTAGTGTCAGCAGCAGCATGCCACCACATTGGGAAATGAAGGCCAAGCCTGAGAATGCAGTGGTGGCATTGGCCGCCACAGTGCCACACCTCCGAAACCTGCTTCTCTACCAAGCTGACACATAATGTTTCTTGCACATGCACACAAGCAAACATAAAAAGGGGTGTTCATTTTAGAAGCTGGAGTCCTTCAATGGTTTTTATTTTAATGTAATTATGTTTTAATTATTATTAAATGTAGCTTTATTTATATGATGACAAAATGTGGATTTGTTGTGTCATCTGTAAAATACTCTAACACTTTATATGATCTGCTTTCTGTTTTTGGCACAGTGGACTGGTGGTGGTGGCAGAGACTATTCCCAGTAAGGATGCACCAGGGCTGAGACTGTGAGATGATTTATTTTCTGTTTCTGCCATGCTGAAATGACATGGCTAGGCTGGATACCATGGCAGTACAGCACTTGCTATAGTAGCACTAGTAATACAATGAGGCTGGGGGTTGAGGGAGGACCTGATCCTAAAAGATATCCCTGTCTGATTAATTTGCTTTTCTCTTTTGCAGTATTTTAATTTTTTAATTTGTCCATCTCTTGCAGTGATCGCTTCCACTTTCCTGTATATAGTCAAAATCAGAACCTGCTGATGTAACTGTGTACACATTCATCCTCCTCTGTTTCTTCCTACTCCTCTCCTGCTTCATGTAATCCTGCTTCTTCCCCTTGCTTCTACTCCTCTTCCACTCATTTCTCCCCTTCCCATGTCATTCCCCTCTGTCTCGGTCTGTAGTGATTATTTGGCTACACCTTGATTTTCTGCTCCTCCTCCTCATATTTATCTGCTTACCACTTCTCTACCACCACACTCTCATGACTCCTTCTTCAAAGTGCCCTCCTCGGTATGCTCCTCAATGGAATGCTTATCCACTATAAGTTGATTTAGTGGTGGTGTTACTACTGGCTGCTTCATTAAAATTATGGGGTTGGTATAACTCACTCTAACACAGTGGTGATTGCGGTGGCCGTGTGGCCACTGGCAGTTGGTGTCTTATTGTTTGCATGAGATATAAACATAGAAATATAGATGCTGACAGCAGATAATGACAATGTGGACCACCTAGTCTGCCTGCCTATTTCAAGCCTAATGGGAAAGGCTTTCCTTTACAGATTGGGATATATCTTTTATATCCACATGGGCAGAGAACCTCAAATTACACAGACTTACAAGTGGGAGACCAGTGTGATTCTGGTTTGCTCAGTGTGATTTCATCACTAGATGCATTGGACAACTGGGACTTGATTAGAAAGCTGCTGCTTGCAGTAGACATGAAACTACTTGACTTCTAGGGACAAATGAGCGATTTTTATGTACTATAATATGTTCAGTCTTAGTCCTTCCCTCCTGCATAGTTCATGCCTCACCACTATGACTTCCAGTTAATGTCCAGACTCCTTCTCCACCACCACCACATACAGAACTGGTTCTGTAATCAGTGGAATTGGCATGACAGAATCTTTCCCTGCTCCTCCCCACTCCTCTCACATCCTGTTTTCCTACAGTTATTTTACTCATGTTTTTGACACCAACAGAAAATGAACACACAATTGTCACATCATCCTCTGGCATCATCTGGCTTCCTCCTCACCCTTACTGACCAGCCTACAGAAGCCTACTTCATTTAAGTTTTTATGCAGTCGAAAAGTAAAACAAATACAATAAATACATAAAGACTGATTTTGATACCCCACAGCTAGAGTTGTTGGAAACTTATAATGTGCTGGTGACATTGGAATAATGTTGGGGCTAATGCTGATGGTGATTTTCTTATAAAAAAATATAAATTGAAGAATTCCCAGCGCCCACCATCCATGTCATAGACACCCACCCCTCTCACTATGCCCACACAGTTTTTAACTATATATCTCCACACTCATTTCCTGAGAGGCCTTCACCTCCCCTGTGTACCTGGCAAAGTTTTTCTAAAATGTAGAATTCCATTCTCCACCTGCAAAATCAAGTTCTCCCCACCTCTCCTAACCTGTCACTTCAGACAGTGAACTAACCCCTCCCATTGCCACTCTCTTGTGAATAAACCCTTTTTCCCAAGGGAGCAAACACCTTTACTCTTCTGTGCAGTGAGCCAAAAAAATTATGTGTAAGCTATAGACTGCTGGTTCATGTGAGTCTCTGTAGGTCCAAAGCTAAGTTGCACAGTTAGTAGAAAGTTGTATGTTTGATAGTGTATGGCCTTGTGGACCAGTGTGTATAGAATAACATCCATTTAACATTAGTAGGTTTTTTTTCACATGTTGCCTAAAGGATATGTACTGTATCATCCACTTGCAAATTATTTCATACAGCTTCAACAAGACTCTGTTTACAACATATAGAATAATGCATGGGGTAGTGTATTTAATGAGATTTTACACCCCCCCCCCCGAGGTGTCAGATGCTACATAAACCCCGAGAATGAAGCTAGAGGAGTTTATTTTAAGAATCCGACACCCAAGGGGCATATAAAATCTCGAGTTAAACAAACCACACCATGTTTTATTTTAAATCATTGCTGAGGAGACTTTTTTTGCCACAGCAATTATTTAAAATAAAACAGCCGTGGTCCAGTCAGAATGAAACGCTGTTTGCAGCCTGTACTGCCGAGCAGCTGCTGAAACATTTTTTTTAAGTTTGACCATGACAGAAAAAGGCCACTGCACAGTGAATGCCTGCTCTTTAAACTCAACCACTGAGAGGCATTTTGACTTACTGTGGAGTGATAGGGAGAGGCGGCCAACTTTCCAGCACTGTGTGGGGAGAGCGTGTATGGCCTCACGTGTGGAGTGAGGGAAACCCAGTGCATGTTTGCCGTTATAACCCAGGGGTTATAACGGCTAATTTTAACTGGGTTTCCCTATGGGAGAAAAGTCTCCGCAGTTATTATAGGAATATTATACATTCACCAGACCTGTAGCTTGCTTTCAGTAATTAAAAGTATGTCTCCTATGGAAAGTAAGTTAAATGTGCTTAATGTGACTACAGCTTAACAATCTGTAACAAGTCTGCTGCTTTGCACAGGGTCCACAGTATTGTCTGCAAAATAAGTCATGCATCATACATGTATTTCAGCCCTCACAGCTGTGCCTCACAAGTGTTTCTATTACAGATCTAAAATGCATAGGATATGGATGAAATACTAGATCTCTGTGGCATGGATCCATATCTGGAGATTGGTCTAGATTCATGAGGTTAGGGGTTTGGGAGGGTTTGGGGATTAGGGTGGCTATTTACAAATGTTAAATGTGTTAGCTTTTATGAGGTACCACACCATTGATGCACATCTCCATATGAGAGGTAATTGTATAGTCTATCCAGCAGAGGCAGCTCTGCTAAGGTAAAACAGAGGTATGTTATGGACTAGGGAGACTTTTAGAGGTTACACAGTTTGTGTAGTAAATAGCCTAAAGCAGACCTGCATGTGTTGAACACTAAAGTCAAGTTCTGCTCATTCTACTGAGAAAATTGTTCTTTTTAATAACAGTAACCCATAAATGGTGTCAAAAGCAGCTGCATAATACAAGACAGAAGGATCAGTAAGAGCTTTAGAAATTTGGGTGAGTTTAAAAATCATCAGCTTCAGGCAAACAAAAAGTCTGACAGATTCAGCTGACAAGTTCAACCCTAATAGAAACCACTCAAATATCTCAACCTCAAAAGTTTGTTTTCGTTAAGCCAGAAGAATACCCCAAATGGATCAGATGATTTGAAAGATGTATACATGCTTCAGGTCTGAGAGAAAAAAAATGAAGAGAGACAAGTTAATACTTTAATTTACTCCATGGGGGATGAAACTGATTGTATTCTTAGTTTATCTGACCTACCAGCTGAGGAAAAGAAAAAAGTATGTAAAGGAAAAAAAATATATAATTAAAATTTTGTGGTCTGGGTAATGTTTCATTTGATGGTCTCAATTTAATTAGTGTAACAAAGGTGGAGAATTTGTGTAACTCTTTATCCCTGTTCTTTACTGTCCAGTTAGGCATTGAGGATATGGGTTGCTCTGTAATGAACTGATCCAAGGTAAGATTGCTGTCTGAGAGAAGCTAAGCTATCTGAGAGGCTCAAAATGGACTTGAACTTCCCTGGCAAAAGCTATGAAACAGACCTTTCAAAGTGAGGTAGTTAAAAGTTAGGCTGATGGGGTTGTAAGGGAATAATGTAGAAGGGGTAATGTGACTGCATCATTTAATGTGTTATTGCACTTCAGTTGGGACTACAATGCATATTTATGTTGGTAAAGATGGCACCAACCATGTAGCAAGAACATATAAACATACAAAGTAGCCAGCAGAATTCAACCTTCTGGTCTATCAAGTCTACTCATTTTGTGAATATTTCTTTTTTGCTCAGACTGATGTCTCTGCTTCCCCCTCCTCAGCTTTTTCATCCCTATCCTCCTCCCTTCATCGGATCTTACTCCTCCCCCTACAGGATATCTATGCCAGCCCCTCTTGAGGCTACCCACCATCCTCATTGAGATAATCTCTTCTGGCAATGTGTTCCACTTGGTCACCACCCTTTCTGTGAAGAAGTGTCTCCTAACCTTCCTCCTAAACACCCCCTTCCAGCTTAAGGTGGTGCTCATAGTAGTTTTGATGCAGCTTTCCCTGAATAGACCTTCCATGTTTACCCTATTGAATCCTTTCATGTACTTGAAGATCTCAATCATGTCTCCCCTTTTCCTTCTCTCTCTCCTTCAGGGAGTACATGTTCAGGGCCCCAGGTCTCTCCTTGTACGATCTACCCTGCTGCCCCACAACCATCTTTGTAGCCCTTCTCTGGTTTATCTCCATTAGGCTGATATGTTTTTTAAGGTGAGGGTTCCAGACCTGAACCCCATACTCCAGATGCAGCTTCATCAGTGACCTGTACAAGGGCAGAATCACCTTCTGTCATCTACTGCTGATCCCTCTGCAATGCAGCACAACATCCTGTTTGCTTGTGCCCCTGCCTTCTTGCACTGCACAGAGTACTTTAAATCGCTAGATGTGATCACTCCCAGATCTTTCTCTTCCACTGTGGGAGTTACCCAGACCCCTACCAGGTAGTACTGTGTCCTGGGATTTTGGGGTCCAACATGCATGACCTTGAACTTCTTTTCATTGAAGTCTAGTTGCCAGATCCCTGACCACCTTTCAAGTTTTCTAAAGTCCACTTTTAGGTCCTGTATCCCCTCTGCTGAGTCCACCCTTCTAAAGAACTTTGTGTCTATGAACAGACTCATTTTGCCTTTGATGCTGTTCCCAATATCGTTAATGAAAATGTTGAACAGCACTGGCCCTAGCACTGAGCCCTGTAGGATGCCACTTGTGACTTCCCTGCTACTAGACAACTCTCCTCCAATGATTACCTTTTGGGAACTATTCCCTAGCCAATTTTCTACCCATCTAACCAACTTCTCTTCAACTCTGAGGTCTACTAATTTTCTGATCAGCCTCTTGTGTGGTACAGCATCAAAGGCCTTGCTGAAATCCAGATATAGGATGTCCACTGATTGGCCTTTGTTCACCATTGTGGTTACCCAATCAAACAAGTTGATCAGATTCATTTGACAAGTCCTCTCTCCCATAAAATCATGCTGCCTTGCATCCTGGAGTCCATTTTACTCTAGATGCTCTATAAATCTTTCTTTCAGTATGGTTTCCATAAGCTTGCACACTATCATAGTTAGACTGAACAGTTGGTAGTTCCCTATGTTGTCCCTGATATTGATCTTGAGGATGGGCATCACATATGCCATGTTCCAGTCCTGCAGAACCACACCTGACTTCAGCAAACAACTGAACTCATCCACCAGAGGCTCTGGAAGCTCCTCTTTGAGTACCTTTAGCACCCTGGGGTGTACTCCATCCAGGCCCAGTGATTTGTCTGTCCTCAGATCTAACCATCCTGTTTTAAATCTTTTCTTTTATATTGCCCCATCTGTTCCCTTCCCCCTTCTGGTCCACTTTTCCCCCTATTGGCACCGGTCCATCTTTCTCCTTCATTCATTAATTCCACTTTCTTTCTGTTCTCTTCCACCCACCCTTCCCCATGTCTTAGTCTGAATATCCCATCTTTGTTGTCTCTTTTCTCACTTATATAGCTAAAGAAATCCTTCTCCCCCCCTCTTAATACCTTCCACTAATTGCAATTCCTGTTGAGCCTTTCCTCTACGAACTGCCCTTCCTGCCTCACTTGCCTGTCCTAGGTATATTTCTCTGTCCACCTCCTTCTTGGTGTTCTTGAATTTCCTGTAGACCAGCTTCTTGTTCCTCACTGCCTGGGCTACCTCATAGCTGAACCAGCTTGGTGCTTTAATTTTGAAGTTCTTCCTTTTGTACCTAGTACACTCCTCTGTTGTAGCCCCTACTCCTTCCCTGATAATTAATTAATTTTTGGTCAACCTCCATAGTTGCAGTAACTTTCGCTATATGCCTTTTTAGCATCTAGCCCATTTTCCAAATGTCAGCCCTCCTAAAGTCCTGGATTTTGGTCTCAGTGGTGACACTTTCCCTGCCCATTACAGCTGTGTGAAAAAATTCCGCCAGTGGAATTTGCAAAAAAGTTAGACTTTCACTTCCACGAATGTTCGGAAATTATTTTGGCAACTTTTGCAGAAATTCTGCCTTGGAATGGTGGAATAAATGTATGGACTGTGGGTTAATTGATTAAACTGCAGGGGAAAATTCCACATAACCAATCACTGTCAGAGGTCAGTTCTGTGGAATTTCTTTCAGCATTTTAAAGAGCAGGAAGGTATTCACCTAAATGTCGGTGTTCTGTATTGACTATGTTGACATAATTTTAATAAATAACTGTTTAAAGCCTTTCCTTGCTGTCTTTCTTTGTGTCACTCATTGTAGCATATGGGCACTATTCATGTCAGTGTTTCAGGCTGTTTCTTCTGTCTTAGACCGCAAAGGCGAAAAGCTGCTGGTCCAAACATGCTGCCTACCTGGGTTTGAGTGATGTCAGTTCCAGGAATCAGACTTGGGCTGGCAAGAGGTGATTCTGGATGTAGCTGGGCAGTCAGTGTGATTGGCATGTACACGCATTCCCAATCGGCAATCAGAAGTGATTGCTTATCAGTCAGTAATCTCTCACAGTTTAGCGCAAATCTTTTAAAGTCTTCCTGCATGCTTGAAGTTGTCCTTTCACTGGGGAAACTTGTAGTAGATCTCTCACTGACACTCTGCATGCTTCTCTGTCAGTCTAGAAAGTGAGTATATCAGCAGTATTTTGACACAAGAAAGGAGAAAAAAAGACTTCTGTTTGTGACATTACTTTGAATTGTCACTTGAATTGCCCATCAAGGTCTGTGAAGAAATAAAAGAAAAAAAATAAACTAATATAGTAAAAAAGTTGGTACAGCTGGGATATCTATTTTTATGTTATGTTATGAGCAGGGCTGTGTCTGTCACTTCTGTTTTTTTTTTTGATATGCCAATGTCATCTCTTTTCTCAGGCATGAATTACTGTTCAAATGGGATTTGAATGAATGAGAGACAGGACCGGCATTTACAATTCTGTCATGAAAAAGGTGTCCTAAAAAAAGTGCAGAAATGGGAAAATTGATCTAACTTTGCACTAACTGTTAGACTATGCCTTTATGAAATGACATAATACTGACTGTCTGCATTGTTATGTGTATTGCTTTGCCAAGATGCCAGATGTGCTATATATAGGGTAGTGTCATGCTGTAGGGAAATACACATCAACAAATGAGCTATATGTATTTTTGTGTCAAAGAGGGATTGGGAGAGGAGGGTTTGGTTTGGGGGGGGAGCAGCTGACAACATCCATTTTGTGTTAATAAACAGACTGTACTTGGTCTGGGTCATGGGTTAGGTATATAGAAACCTTAGTAGTAGGTAACAAGGGGTGAGGAATGAGTGTGCGTGATCTCTCCATGCATGTTCAGCTGCCTAAGTCCACTGTATCAGACCTCCTAAAAGCCAGAGAAGCACTTCTGAAGGAATTGCATGGTAAACAAAACCCTTACAGAAAGAGGAAGAGGGAAGGCAAGGATGATGAAGTTGGAGAAGCCTCGTTAAGATGGTTTAGCTCTTCTCGTAAGTGTGAAGCTCTAATCAGTGATCCCTTACTGATGCAGAAGCCTAAACATCTGGCAATTGGGTTGGAGAAGCCCAATTTTTAACCCCACTGAGAGCTGGCTACAGTGCTGGAAATGCCAGCATAACATATGCTCATGGTGTGCTCATGACAAGAAGTTAAATGCTGATGGGACAGGAGCAAACACCTGGCTCCGAGATGTCCTACATACCATCCTGTCAGATTTTTCAGCACAAAACATATTTAATGCAAATTACACCAGTTTATTTTTCTGGTGTGTTGACTATGGCAGACTGACTTTTCACAATGAGTTTCCCCAGGGACAGAAAAAGGCAAAAGAAAGTGGGTCAGTTCTCGTAAGCTGCACTATGGCAGGAACTGAAAAGAAAGAGCTTGTTGCAATCGGGAAGTTAGCCAAACCACTGTGTTTCTGAAACATTAGCCATCTCCCTCATTGTACTAGAACAACTGTACAGCTTAGATGACCAAATGGGTCAGAGCTTGGAACAGAAGACTCTGGGGTCACAAAATTGCATTGCTCCTTGATAACTTTAGCAGGCATCCAAACATAACTGGCCTCAGAAACATAGAAACGTAGACATTGAGGGCTGATAAGGGCAGCTTAGCCCACCTAATCTGCCCATTACCGTATCTAATGGATACACTGCAGATCCTACTTTACCAACAGCCTACTTCTTCCTACCCCCCACTAGAATTGCCTTATGTCTGTCCAATGCATTCTTGAATTCCCCCACTGTTTTTGACTCCACAACCTCCTCAGGAAGGCTGTTCCATGTATTCACAGCCTTCCCCATGAAAAAATACTTCCTCACATTACCTTTGAGACAATCCCCTCTATGTTCAAATTGTGCCACCTTGTTCTTGCACATCTCTTTTGGCAAAAGATGCTACCCTCTTGGACTTTGTTGATTTCACTGAGGTACTTGAAAGTTTCTTTTATATCCCCCCTCTCCCTCCTTTCCTTGAGGGTATACATATTAAGCTACTTTAGTCTCTCTTTGTATGTCTTCTGGTGCAGACTCTGCACCATTTTGGTTGCCCTCCACTGGACAGCCTCCCCCCGTCTATGTCTTTGTGGAGATGGAGTCTCCAGAACTGCACGCAGTACTCCAGATGGGGTCTCACAAATTATCCATACAGAGGGATAACAACTTCCCGTTTTCTACTGGTGATGCCTCTCCCTGTGCATCCCAGTATCCCCCCAGCCCTCCTTACTACCTTCTCACATTGCTCGCCCACCTTAAGGTCATCTAATATAACTACCCCCAGGTCCCTTTCCATTTTTGTTGTTGTCAGTATCTCAACCCCCATTGCGTACTCTTCCCCTGGGTTTTTGTTTCCCAGGTGCATTACTTTGCACTTCTTTGTATTGAATCTAAGCTGCCATACATTTGACCATTCCTCCAACCTTGCCAAGTCCCTTCTCATCCTTTCCACCACACCTTGTGTATCAATCCTGTTGCAGATCTTTGTGTTGTCTGCAAAGAGGCATACTTTTCCTTCCAGTCCCTCTGCAATGGTACTTATAAAGATATTCAAAAGGACTGAACTCTGTACTGAACCCTGGGTTATCCCACTAGTAAACCCCCTTTCTTCACTGTGGACTCCATTTACTATTACCCTCTGCGTCTTGTTGTCTAACCAGTGTTTTACCTAGGCTGCCACCCTGGGACCCACTGCCAGGTTGACTAATTTGTTTATTAATTTTTTGTGTGGGACTGTGTCAAATGCCTTGATAAAGTCTAGGTAGGCCATGTCCACAGCACCTCCCTGGTCTACTACTTTGGTCACCCAGTCAAAGAAATCAATTATATTCGTCTGACATGACCTTCCCATTGTGAATCCATGTTGCTTTGGGTCCTGTACCCCACTGGCCTTTAGATACTCAACAATTCTTTCCTTCAGAAGTGATTCCATCATTTTCCCTACCACTGCGGTCAAACTGACAGGTCTGTAGTTTCCTGCCTCTGTCTTGCTCCCACTTTTGTGAAGGGGAATCACATCTGCCTTCGTCCAGTCCTCAGGTACCACACCATTCTCCCATGATTTGTTAAAAAGGGCAGTCAATGGTATTACTCATTCTCCCCTTAGTTCTTTTAGAATTCTGGGGTGAATCCCACTAGGTCCCATTGCTTTGTCCACCTTCAGTTTTAGGAGTTCTTTCAGAACTCTTTCTTCTGTGAAAGGACTGATATTGACCCCCTATCCAGAGTGCTTCTATTGACTGGATTAGGTGCCTCCCCCTCCTATTACTTTGTGAATACTGAGCAGAAGTATTTGTTCAGTATTCCTGCTTTTTCACTGTCCCTTACTGCACACCCACACTCCTCTTTATTCAGCCTCAGTATCCCTCCATTTGTCTTTCTTCACTCCCTAATGTACCTATAAAAGTTTTTATCCCCCTTCTTAGCCAAGTTGGCTATCTTTTCCTCAGTTTGTGCCTTTGCTATTTGACTGCCTTCCCTGCTTCCTTCTTCTTTAACTGGTATAGTTCTCTCTCCTGCTCCTTCTGTTTCCTTTTACTTCCTGAATGCTATCTTTTTCTCTCTAACTTTCCCTGCCACGTCTTTTGAGAATCATAGTGTTTTTTTTCTTTCATTTTGATTTGTTTATTTGCTTCACACAAAAGCTTGTTGCCTCTGTGATGGCAGTTTTGATGTTTCCCCATTGTTGCTCCACCCCTCCTTCTTGCCCGTTTCCTAGTGCTTTTTTGAGGCACTCTCCCATTTTGACAAAATCAGCCCTCCTGAAGTCCAGTACCTTCACTTTTATATGTCTTGACTCCACAGCTGAGTTTTTTGTGAACCACACTGTTTGGTGGTCACTTGTTCCCAGATGGCTATCCACTTCTAGATCTGAGATCCTCTCTTCTTCCCCATTTGAGAGTACCAAGTCTAAGATTTCTCCCTCCTGAGTGGGTTCCAACACTAGCAGTGTGAGGCATGCCTTCTGTTGGGCATCTAGAATGGCCCTGCTCTTGGATGTGGCTGCAGCAATGGTGCTCCAGTTAATATCTGGCATATTCAGGTCCCCCATCAGCAATAACTCCCCTTTCTCAGCTATCCTAAAGATGCCTTCTATCATTTCCTTGTCCATTTCCTCTCCCTGAGATAGGGGTTTGTATACAACCCCTATTCAGATTTTGGTACCATTTCCTCTGTCCAGGGTGACCCAGTGCCTCCTCTCCTCCCTGTTTACCCTTTAGGTCCATTGCTTTGATCCCTTCCCTTACATAGACAGCTACTGCTCCTGATCTGCTACCCTCCCTGTCCCTCCTGTAGGTTGTGTATCCTGGCATGTTGACATCACAGTCATGGTTCTCTGTGTACTATGTTTCTGTGACTGCCACAATATCCAGGCATCCCTCTTCCATCAAGTCCATCAGTTCAGGGAGCTTGTTACCTAGACTATGGTTACTGGTACTCATTACGCTCTGTTTTTTGATGGCCTTACCCCTTTTTGCCCCATCCCTGTCCTTACTGCCTTTCTCTTTTTCTCCATTTACTGCTGCCCTTCTCCCTGTCTACTTCTCTATATTGGTGTTTACCTCACTAACTACCCTGATTTTTTGGGGGGGATAGGATTTCGCTTCTCCTTTTCAGTGCCTCCCCTTGGCTAGTTTAAATGCTTGTCAATGAAACATGTAAACCTATCACCCAGGATCCTGGTTCCCCTCCGGGACAGATGCAGACCATCATGCCAGTGTAGGCCTGTATCCCTCCAGGTGGATCCCCAGTCCCCAATGAAGCCAAAAACCCTGAGCTCTGCACCAGTTTTCAACCACTGATTAAATCCCATGGTGCGGAGTACCCTAGCCTCACCTTTACCATAGACAGGCAGCACCTCCGAGAAAGTTACCATATGTGCTATTTGTCTAAGGCCTCTCCCAAACTCCACAAACTCCTCCTACACTGCTTTGATCCCTTTCCCAACCAGGTAATTTGTCCCTAGGTGGACAATGACATCCAGCTCCCTTCCCCATGCAGCTGCTTCCACAATCCTGAGGATTTGCTCCCTGTCCCTCCAAGCCATGGTGCCAGGCAGACACCTTACCACCCTCTCCACTCCCTCCCCCAGTTCTACTGTCCTAACAATGGAGTTCTGCACCAGGAGTTGTTTCATTCCCCTGTGGGGTCCCATGCCACCCTCCTGTGGGTCTCCTTTGTGGAGGTTCCTAGCATCTTTCTGGGTGTTGGTCTCCACTGCATGTGCCTCCATGGAGGATCCACACTCTTCCAGAATGGTGTTTGAATTGTGGGGAGGTACAACTGGAGGGATGGAAACATCAGGCTTCTTTTCCTGCCTCCTAACACTACATTGATTATCAAGTCTCTGGATCGAGGGATCATTTATACATTTAAAAGGCGTTGCATAAAAGCAATGAGAGAAAAAGTGCTGCAGTAGATGGATGCTGTAGATGGGTCCAAATTTTTTGCTGCTGACTGCGTTAGAAAGATTAATTTATTGGATGTAATCCACCTCATGAAATGGCTTGGGAAAATGTGAGCTTAGAAATAATCAGCCACTGTTTCTGTAAAGCAAGATTTAGAAGAGAAACAGAACCACAATAACCCGAGGTAGAGCCAGAGATGCGAGCAGTCCCATCACCTATGGGGCTATTCAAGTTGAAGTTCAACACCCTGTGCCACCTCAGTGAAAGTGATATGAAGCCTAGAATGGATGCTGTTGAAGAAGTTGTGGAAGCTATGAGGGAGTCTCAGGCAGAAACCCAGGAGAAGGAGGAAGAAGACAATCAGGATTCCCAAGAGTAGAAGCCTGTGACAAGCATGGATGTTCGCATTGCACTAGCAACCCTAAGCCGAATGATGGAATAGTGTACTGACATCATCCCCGACTGGGAAATCTTCAACTGAACAGAAAAGGACTGGTGTCCCTTCACTGTCTCCTATGGAAAGAAGAGTAAAATAACAGAATTCTGTCTTGAGAATTAAATGTTTTGTCCCGAAAATCACAATGTATCTCTTTACTCACCTCCCTACCCACAAGCACAATGGACCACATACTGTACTGTCAATATAAAGTTTAATGTTTTTAACAGCAAGAAAGCACAAACCACTTCCCTCTCTCCCCTACCAGAGCACATCAATTCAATAAAACAAAACTGCACTGTACCACATAATGGAAAGCCCTACAGCCCCTGACACTTAACATAGAAACATAGAAACATAGAAATTGTCAGGCACATAAGGACTGCCTGGTACATCTAGTCTGCCTGGAAGCCCTTGTACTGGATTACTGCTTCTGACCCACCTGCTGCTATACCTCTATGGTTCTCCTATACCTTTGCCCTGGCAATGCCAACTTTAGCTCCGCCAGCTACGGCGGACGTCGGGAATAGTGGACTAATTGCCTTGACATGAATGAGTCCATTACAATGGCTTTCACTGTAGTTGAAACCTAACCAGTACAAGTGCCACAAATACTTACATCTTGACTATAGCTCCACACCAGCAACAGGATCCCAGGAGCAAAGAGAGATAAGGCATCACAAGTGGGATAGTGCCATACTTTCTGAAAGTTATATTCTGCCTCCGGTATGCTAGTGTCCACAAACTGCATGGCATGCATGGTGCTGAAGGTCCATTTGCAAGTCATCGTGTGTCCATTAGTGGCTCTGCACAATGCATTATTTATAAATGCACAAAGGCATAATTCATTGCCTCGGCCGCCCCAACACCAGAGTTTTACCTACCTATGGCATCCCTGTCAGTCTACCAAACTTCCATCCCATACTTTCAGTATTGTGTAGCTGTACTAAAACCCTACTCTGCAGACTACTAAACCTACCTCCTTCACCTGATCCTGTCAGTATTGTAGAACTGTACTAAAATCTTCCCTGGTAGTCTAGTGAACTCTGTTTCCTCACTTGATCCCTGCCAGTATCATGGAACTAGACTAAAGCCCTTCTCTTACAGTCTAGTGGCCATCTTCCCTCACAAGATCTTATATCACGGGAGTATACAGAAACCCTTCCAGCAAAGTCTGATTGTTGTCAAAGACACCCCAGCCCACCTACTGAGCACCCACCATCCCACCCTCACTGGTCTCTTATGGGTCATTTCCCAAGGAACTACATGCTACCGCTGTCATCTTAGAAACTTCTGTCCTCCTCTTAACCTGGCAACCTGGGTTGAATGACACAACCAGTTAATTAGACTTCAGAAGCCTGCAACAGAACTAGTGGGGCTTATGGGCCAAAAGTGGACTTATTAATTCACCAGTGACTATGATAACCATTGAAGTGCACCGCAACAGCCCTCCCCAGTGTTTGACAAAAAGATTTATACACCTGGAGGGCTGTCTGCAGCAGCAGCTCAGCCTGCTTGAAACAGAAAGAGGAGGCAGACCTATTGTGTGGCAAAGAAAGAAAGAAGGAAAAAAGGAAAGAAAGAAAGAAAGAAAGAAAGAAAGAAAGAAAGAAAGAAAGAAAGAAAGAAAGAAAGAAAGAAAGATCCCATGGGACTGATTTTCAAATCACTACAGATGATGCAAGGTACCTGTGTCAAACTGAATTGGCACAAGTGGCACCTTGTGTAATAAGTTGCAGAGCTCCCAATTTTCAAATGCAGGCTGTGTCAAAAAAGGGAGGTATTGCAGCAAACTAGCCCAGCCCCTCCCCTGTGCCCAAAGTTCCAGTGCACCACATTGGCAGGGGCTTGCACCATGGCAGGGGTGCTGCATCCCCTACATTGGGATTTTGAAAGCCCCACTGTAGCCACAGGTCCTGTTGGAGGTTAGACCAAGCAGATTTTCTGAGTTCCACAGAGGAATGGACCCTGCTTTCAGCTGCATGGGGTGGGAGTGGCAGTTTATTGGCATGACGTACATGCGTCCACATCCCCCCATGGCAGTCTGTGGTGGGCAGCAGGTGCAGTACCTCAGTACTGGCCGCCCCAGTGGGGATGCTGTGGCACCAGGACCCAGGGTGGCCTGCCCCGGGTGATGGGTGGGTGGCACATCGGTCAATGACACAGCTTTTCCTGAGGGCAAGGTAGCAATCCTGATGGTGGCAGTGTTGGTAAGTCAATCTGTCATACAGGTGTTGCAGTCCTTGACAGTTGGTATGTTACAAAGCAATGGAGCTTATCATTCTGGTTGACTGCAGCCATCACTACAGGACATGGTGAGCTGGCTAGGCATAGGACAGGGGATGCGGCAGTTTCTGTAATTCCTCAAAGGTGTACTATCTGTTCACCACAAGTCACGGCTTGTGGCAACTCCAGGTATTTTGACTGAGGGACACCTGTGGTACTAAAATATGATGCAGGGTACACAGCGTACCCATAGAGACTGTATCTGATGGCCAGTATATCCAGACAAGACTGCATTATGTGGTTACAGAACCATGAGAAAGCAACCAGAACCTTGACCTTGCACCTGTATAGATAATTGGATTAGGCTTTTGAAATAGACTTTGGAATTTAACTGTGCACTAACTTTAGTTTACCAATTTTGGATTACATATGCGCCATCTGGCCTTGGAGTACACATAGTGCACTCAAATATTGTTTCTTTGTTAGCTATCATGCGAAAAGTGACTCTTGATGGGCCTACACTGCTTCTTTTACTAGGCACTCTGTGAAGCACCAGGAGTTCCCTCCAATTAATGGTTCACACATACACCAGTGGAGGAGAGAGGTAAGGGCCCATACAGTACATTTTGGAAAGGCATTGAGAGTAGACAGTGGAAAAGGAGTATAGCACATACTGCAGCAAGTGCCTAGGGTGGTCACTGCTTATCATTCGATGTGCATTATTTGCATTAACCACAACCCCTTGTCTTCCAGATGCTGATCCTGTTACTCCAAAATAGTGCCTTGTTATTTTATTTACAGTTACTGTCTCTGCTCATATTATTTGTAGAGTGGTCATTTAGATGCATTTAAAAGTCAGCTGTTATTACTGTCTGTAGGCAATGTTGGGTAAGTTACTTTTTCTATTACTTTCTATTACATTTGGAAACTTGTTCCAGGAAGCTCTGTGCAGTCACTAGCAAGGATGGAGAAGTACTAGAAAAAGTAATACACCTTACAATTATAGTTACTTATTTCTTTTAATACAAACACAATAGAAAAATAATAAATAACTATAACAGATTACATTTTTTGAAAGTAATAGGTTAGTTACTAGTTACTTTCAAATTAATGTAATCAGTTACATTTACGTATTTCTTTTGTATAAAAAGACATAAGTAAATGTAACTATAAGGTATATTACAGTACTTCTCCATCCTTGCTAGTGACTGCACAGAGCTTTCTGGAACAAGTTTTTAAAAATAATTGTAATAGAAAAAGTAACTTACCCAACACTGTCTGTAGGACGTGTGAGCGGTAAACCTGTGGGGCCATAGTGGGTTGGTAATTGGTTCCCGAGTGGCAATACTACTCTTGTCACCAATACTACTCTTGTCACGTAGCTCACTTAACTTTCCCAGATTTAATAATGCAGGTGTCTCATTCTCCTTTTGATCCCATAAAGCAAGGGTGGTAACAACATCAATGGTGGCCCAGTACATCAGTTTATTAAAGACACAAAGATCAAAAGAGCAAGGGGCATAATCTATGACTAAGTAGAGGGATGCTACAAGGCAACAAAAAATACTTTTTTACACAGTGAGGAGTAAGATTATAGTATAGATTTCTGCTGCATTCTGTAGAGGAAAGTACTGAAAAGGCTTTAAACACAAATTAAGATAAATTCCTTATGGAAAATTACACAGTGGCATATGGTGATTCCCAGGACTATAATACAAGGTAATGGTAGTCATTTCAACCCTACTGGTTAAAATGAAATAGAATGTTTTATAGGAAGAGGCAGGTGGGCTGACCTTGGATTTTCAATCTTTTTCCAATGCTCACAGTTAGGATCCATGACAGAGAAAAGTGTTTATAATACTTTGTGCACACCCAAGCCACATGGACTAACTTTAGTGTGTGCCCATGGTCTGACACAGAGGGGAAGATATCTAAGTGGTCAAATCAGCGTGTTCACCAGGTGACACATGGGGCTGTGTGGAATGTGATCTAGCTGGTCCTTGCTTGGAACTGCCTGTAGACAGGTCAGTAGAATACTATTATTATTTTATCTATTTATATAAAATTGGTGACTGGAAAGGCACACTGAGCCGAGTCTCATTTCCAGGTGTGACTCGGGTAGAAAGTATACACTAGTGAATGGTGATACAAAATAAATAGATTACAAAAATATATGCAAGAACATAATTGATTTTGTTACAATATATATATATACAGAGTAAATGTACAGAAATATAGGCAAGAGTACGTTTGGAGAGGCTAACAAGTATATAATAAGACCCTTTCAGGCCCCTCGTGCAGTGATTATCTGTAGGCAGGGGTGGGTTTGAGATCAGGTGGGAGAAAAATTCAGGCTAACAAGACATAAGAAACAGAGCAGGGTGCTAAAGAAGGAAGGCATAAGTGGAGATAGGGAAGAAGTGAGAGGAGTACGCTGGGTTGTTAGGAGCACTGGGGGTACTGAGAGGAGAGGAGGAGTCTGAGGAGCCTTTTAAAGGATGAAAAAGGGGAGGTCAGGTGAAGGTCAGAGGGTAGATTATTCCAGAGAACAGGGAGATGGTGCAAGAATACAGACTGCCCAGTAGCAGTGTGAGGATGGGGGATGTGGAAAGTGCGTGAATCCCTTTGATGCAGAGAGTAGTTTGAGGATTTAGCTGGGGTAAGATGGGATGCAAGATGGGGGGAGGGTACCAAACCAATATTTTGCAATGAGGGAGGCACTGTGGATGGTTCTCCTATGGGACAGCAGGGCCAGGAAGAGTGGTACATAGAGGAGACAGTGATGAGTCAGTTGGGGAGGCAAAGCAGCAGAAGGAGCTGATAAGGGTGTCTAATTTGGAGAGAGAAGAGGCTGGGACTATTCTGTGGTTCTATGTGAGAACAGCGATCACAGAATAGTGATCGCCGTTTGGCAAGTGTACATCACTGAAAATGAATTACCGGCGATGTACACTCACGGCGAACTAAAAGGCGGAATGGGATTTTAATGTATGTGGAGGGCTGTGCCCCCCATGCCCCCTTACTAAAGGATTCTCAGCTCCAGGGGGGTGAATGTCAGGGGGGGATGAAATACTTAAAAAAAAAAAAAAAAAGCTTCCTACCAGCAGAAAAAAAAAAACAACATGCCACACCAGACCTGAACACTGCACCCTGCAACCAACCACCATCCCTACCTTGCAAGCGGACCAGCTCAGAAACTGCCCACCACACCCCCCTCCCATATACCTCCCCTCCCCTTCCTCTCTGCCCTGTGCGTGCATGCATGCATGCATACATACAGTTCCCATCACCCTACCTCACCCACCCCAGTATTCGGTTGCTACCCTACCAGGTAGCCCTGAACACAGGCGTCATGATTAAATCTCCCTTTTTGAAAGCACTCTGTCATGGGCACTGTGTTCCAAATCTGGGAGTGATGCAGTTTGTGGCCTGGCTCCTGAAAGAAAGAAGACTCCAAAACAGGGTTTCTCTATGAAGGCAGTGGACACCCTGATGGCTGCCAGAAAGAATTCCACAATTCAGCAGCTTATGCTCGTGTGTGGACTACCTTTCCAACTTAGATCAGAAAGAAAAATATCAGACCTTCTAAAGCCACAGTTCTTCAGATTCTGGATTTTCAGCAGGAAGGAGTGAAAAAAGGTTTAGCCTTGAGCACCTTGAGTAGTCAGGTGTCGGCCCTTAGAGCCTCCTTGGAATCATCCTTTGGGACTAACCGGGAGCTTATTTGTTTTCTGCTAGCTGTCAGCAGGAGTTGACCTCTGTTACAATCCCCTGTTCCTCCATGGGATCTGAATCTGGTCCTGAACGTTCTTTGTAAACAGCTCTTCAAACCACTTTCATTGCTACTGTTGGACTTGCTGTCTTAGAAGGTGTGTATTTTAGTTGCTATGTGCTCAGCCAGGAGGATTGGTGAACTCCAGGCTTTGTCCCACAAAGAACCTTATCTTGTCATGCATAATGACAAGGTGGTACTCAGTACAGTTTTGTCTTCCATTCTAAAGGTCCCTATGACCAAATCTGTCTCTCATCTTTCTGTCCCAACCAACTCACCTGAAGGAGATGCACAAGTTAGATTTGCAATGGTTAGTGAAGGCTTTTGGGTTCGGGGGGCAGTGCTGGACCACATTTCCTTTCAGGGGACTTGGGCAGGAGCAACATCTACATATCAATGTCCTGAAGATGAGGGCTGTGTGCCTTGCTCTACTTCATTTTCAAAATTGTCTGCAGTCAAAAGCCATGGTTGTACAGTGCCCTGAGTCTTCAGAAAAGGGGCACTCTATAAAGAAAGTATCTATCTATCTATCTATCTATCTATCTATCTATCTATCTATCTATCTATCTATCTATCTAGCCATCTATCCATCTATCCATCTATCTATCTATCTACCTATCTATGACATATCTTAGATGAACCGCTATGTTCCAGAGATCAGAGAGGTTGTTCCTCCTTTCCGGAGTGGCCAAGAAAGTACAAAATCCTCCAAGGCCACCCTGGCAAGGTGGGTTAGGGCATGCATTGCCAAGGCTTATGATGCAGAAAAGAAGATGCCTCCAGATATCATCATGGCTCACTCTACCAGAGCTATGGCCACCTCCTGGGCAGAGAAAGGTGAGGCATCTCTCTTAGAGTTGTGCAAGGCAGCTACATGGTTCTCCATCCACACATTCACCATGCACTACAGATTGGATGTTCAAAGTTCTGCTGATGTGACCTTCAGTTGCAAGGTTATACAGGTGGCAGTTAGCAGGTAAATTCCTTTCCTTTTCACAGCTGATGTACGAGACAATTTTCTCCACCACCAATTTTTTTCATGGGTACTGCTTCTTAGAACCCATTTATAAGGGATCCCATTGACAATGAGGAGTGCTACAGAAAGAAAACATTTCATCATACTTACTGTAATTTCAGTTAGATCCAAAATTGTCAGCAGGGCCTGCCTGGGAGCCTTGTTCCTGTGGGAGAATAGTGTCCGGTGTGCCAGCACTGGGATGTCCATTATTTTGTAATAAACCTCTGATTGTAAGTTTGTCTGGACATCCTTCTATAGTTTACCTGCTGCGCTTGTATACATAGATGTGCAAAAAAAAAAGGAAGAGCAGTTGGGCATTTAAATTTGGTTACTAGCACACATATTTAACAGGTTCACATTTGATGATAATTAATGGTCCCTCCTTTGTTACAGGTGAGTGCTTACACTGTTTGCAGTCTTTTTTCCAAGTGTTACCTGTTTACATTAATTCCTTTGACAAGTCTTTTCTAGTTGGCTCTGTACTGCACGGAATTGCCACACCATTAGAAAACTGCAAGACGTGCCTTGGTTCTATACCTCCACCCGCCTAATGAGGTAGGCAACTTTTTATTGTACCTTAATCAGGTTAAAGTTCTGTCTATGTAGACAGTTTATATGTGTTCAGTTATGACAAGTCAAACTGCATGATCTGCATGCAGTGTGTGGATCTGTTTTTTCTGTCATATTTAAAGCTTCTGCATGGACAAAAGTGAGTGGAGAGTTGGTGCTGCCTGGAATGTTCAGTTGCCCAGGGATAGATACTGATTATAGCCTTTGGCTGTACCATTTCCGCTAGTAGGGGTGCCCATCACCCATTTATAATGAATCTCATAGTCAATGTTGGAGCTAACAAAAAAGGAAATTACAATAAGTATGAAGAAATTTCTTCTTTTTAAATGATTTATTTTATTTGGCTTGTACTGCAAGCAATGGAACCAATGAGGAATGTTAAGGTAAATTTTGGATGAGTCTTGTTTCTTTCAATGGATAATATGGTTGTTATTTACTTTTGCTGTATTTTTTGATATTATGATTTGCAACATACTATTTTTGAGATTTCTGTGGGAGATAGGTGATGACTCAGAGACTGATTTTGTTGTGGCAGGATTTCTTTATTGTTTTTATTTGCAATGCATGATATTAAAGCAACGTTATATCAATGATATGATAAACTGTGTCATGTGGCTGTTTCATATGCATATTAACCATTGTTCCTGAAAGAAAGTGGCCTCAATTTATGTACCCCTAAATTGTGATTATTGTCAGGATGTAGTTTGATTAATACACGTGAAGGTTAGATTACCATATGTAAAGTACCATGTGTTAGGTTTTGACAAGGAAAACCCAGCCTTGGAAATACCCCAGTTCATAAACTGGATTAATATCTATTGAATTACATTGTCTTCCTGCAAAATCCTATAAGATATTACAGGCGGAAACTGATAAGAGCACTTCTTCCCAGCAGGCTGCACTTGCTTTATCTGTCTCTGCATATCTATCTGTCTATCCATCTATCCATCCATCTACCTTAGAACATTGCAATACAAGCAATCCTAGACAAAATTAGACCCATTGTGAGATGATGCATGTTAAACATAATCTATTTTTTTGTTTTTGTTTTTTTACTCTGTGGTAAAGTCAACATATGGCTGGCAAGCTGTTGCATCAGTAAATAGGCTTTTCTTCTTACTGCATAAAGAAATCTTGTTTTTTTAGTATGCACTGAGTGAATTGCTTTGTAAAAATACTTGTTAGAAATTATATGGGACAGAACACAATGGTAATCAATTTTAGAATCATGCGATTCTTCATTACATTCTGACATTTCTAAAGATCCATATAAGTATAATTTTATGAACTTGACTGAAAACTAATCAGTAGCATAGTTTCTTCAGATTGGAGGGGACTCTAGTCCATTATGTCTCCTTTATAGTTTAGTAGTCTGCTTTCCCATTAGGCCTCATTTTAGAAACTTGTTTTTGTATTGGGGAATAGTGCAGAAATTGTTCCAATACTTGAGTAGCACAGAGGCTGCAAACTGTTCTCCAGAGTGAGGTTCTGTTTTCATTCTACATTTCCAGCCTGTGATGGTAATGAGAAGATTTAAAGTGGGTGCTTAATTCATTATACTACGTTGGTAATAACCATTCATTACAGTGACATAGTAGTGCCACAACAGTTAGGGCTGAGAAAGCACATCCATGCACATGTTCAGTATGTAGCAGCTTATATCTAGGCTGTCTCTTGATATGTGGACATAATCTCATGAAGACCCTCATTCTGGGCCAGTATCTCATTACTTGCCTACAATGGGGACATTTGGTTAAGTGTATTTTTTTATTTGACAAAGTAGCAAAAAACATTAAACATATGAAAAATGGGCTCTTATTGCACATCAGTAACTAAAATCTACAGGGATTTAAAACATATAGTTTGCCGGTTCATTAAATACTGTCAAATGGGTGGTGCTTTTTGTGTTTTTAAAATTAAAAATCTAAAATAAAAAGGTTAGAAACAAATGAATATAATTTGTTTAAGTGCACTTCAGAAAAAAAAGAAAGAAAAAAAATCATCCACCAAAGGGTTTTGTTCATGGGAGCCCAACTGCAGTGCCACTGACCCCCACCCTAATTCTGACACTGGATGCCCAACCCCAGAGTCAGACCTTCTTTCCCCCTCCCCATCAAACTTCAGTAGAGCCTCCTTCCCTATGATCCACTAGCACCTCATTTTTACCTCAATCCAATGTCACCATGATTAAATAAAAATAAGAGACGGTTACCAGCACAGACCTCCTCTCACCACCTAGAGCAGCTGCTCTCTGAATGAAGGATCACAAACAGTGAAAGCTGGTCACCCTGTTTCACAATGGAGGGCACCCAAATTTGGCAACTGGAAGGGCAATACTTTTTATATAACCGGGCAAGTGTAGGGGCTCCACTGGGCATCAGGGACTACATAGTTCTGGGGCACAGTAAGGATGGTATATGCAACTGGACACCAGGGACTAAATATTTTTGGGAAGGATGAATGAGTAGACTATTAATGGACATCAGGGATACTTGGAATGCAGCTGGATGTGAAAGGATATACCACTGTATGTCAGAGATGTTTGGGATGGGGTTTGGTGTGTGTGCGTGCTACTGTTTGACAGAAATGTTTACCATAGGGTTAGGTGTCAGAGAAAGTGCCCCTGAATGCCTAGGGTAATTGTCATTGTGTGAGGTGACATTGGGTGTGTGTGACCGTACTCCATTGACTGCTTACTATTAAAGTTATTGCACCCATACCCCTTTATGATGTTCCTTCCCTGTTGCTTTTGCTGTGTACTGTAACTGAGTTGTATACATTATGTAAATGTATTGGTACCCTGTTGCTTCGCTGGGCATTGTAACTGAGTTGTATATCATATGTAATGTAATGTATTCTCTGTGTGACTCTGTGGCCCGGGTTGTGCCTGAAAACAGTCCCTTGAATTAGCGCACTTACCCGGTTACCAAAGACATAAATAAATTAATAAATAAAAAACATTGACAATGTCAGTCAAAGGTCAGCTTTGCTAATGCAAAGTACCGAGCAACTGTATTCAAAGTACCTGTTTTAAAGAAAAAGAAATTAATTGTAAAAACCTATTGTAAAGCATCAGTTAGAGCTGATCCTTATTGCCACAAAAGTAAGGAAATGCAACGTTGTTGTAAAATAATTACCTGAGCCTTGTTAACACTACGGCACTTTAACACTTGTTTGATGCAGCACTGGTGTACCAGTTGCCCTACAGTCAGCACTGTCTTTCCAGGCACAGAATAAAAACTCACACAGTAATGTTTCTAGAAAGCCAAAGTAAGTGTAATGTCAATGCTGCATCACAAAGTCATTCAGAGTCTGAAAAACACCATGCCACAGGTTCATCAGTGCTTGGGGATTTTTAAATGACACCCTAACATTGCATTCCTTTTGCCATTAAGGATCACTCCCAAGTGATGATTTAATGTTTTTTTTTTTTTCAATTAATTATTATATCACGTCTCTGTTGTGTGATCTAAGGTAGTAAGGCACATAGTGGGGTCCACTCTCAGTTGCAATGGGTTGCATCACAAAACTGGGGGAAGATTGTTGCTTAGTTGTACCACCACCCATTTGCACAATACATAAAAGGCATGGATGGTTGCAGAAGGAAGGAATTCCTTCCTAAACTAGGTCACAATACAAATGAAGTTTGTCAGATGTCAATGAGTGTAAGCAGGCCTTGCATATACTAACATGTTAGTATGCAACTCACCCTGTGTCATAGGGCAGCACAGTACCAGGCTAATGGCACAATGCCTTGATGCAAATATAGGTGGTTGTGTGGTGCTTCCAGAGGTCCCCTGTTCCTGATGAACCCTTACCTTCAGGCCTACTTCTGGGCAAAGTACAAGCTGATTTTTATTGGCCCACTGGGCACATATCTGGTAGCCATATTGCTCTCAACATGATCCCCAAGGTTGCAGTCCCTAGCATCTATTGCCCCCCCAGCTTCCATCCCACATTATAGTAGTTCAATGGTCTGCATAAACTGGATAACCTCTGCCTCATTTTGCACACTGCTCCCATCACAGATTTGAGTCTAGAACATATAATGGGCCCTGTGCACAAATGTGTGTGGAGTGACTATGCACCGTGCATCTGCAGCGCACAGCCACTCCGCACCCTTTGTACCCCACACCAGATGCACAAAATGGGTAGTGCAGCCCCTATGCACCTGATCCCAGAGCTCTTATGCACCCAATGCCCTGGTCATGCAGACAGAAACATGCCAGGGGTGGGGGGGCATGCCGAAACTGTGAGGCATGCATTATGGGGTATACTGCTGTGCACGGAGGTGCAAAGGAGGGCACCATTTACACCAGGGAAGACCCTGCAATAAGTGCCCTATACAACCAGCCTCATACACAGAAGTAACCTGCAAATTCCCCAGCAGGTGTTAGGGATACCCCGAGACCACCGGCCATTCGCCCAGTCTAGATTCTGCCCCCCCATTGCAGGAGACATACCTCCCACCCCAGATGACTCTAATCCTATTCCCCAGCACTAGCACCACTTTTACCGCCACCCCCTGCAGGAGTCAACCTGGTCCCACTGCAGTGCATACCTTGTTTTTCAGCAAGATTTTGCAGTATTCAGTTTGTAGTGGAAAATGACCAGCCTAACATACTTAGGTATTAAACTCTCCCCTGACATTTCCAATGTAAAATCCCTTAATTTAGAACCCCTATTGAAACATATCTCACAAGATCTGGACAGGTGGAAATCGTTACCTTTGACTTTATAGAGCAAGTCTAATATCATAAGAACATTCTTCCATGGCTTTAATACTCATTAGGAATGTTGAATATTATTTTGCCACTTAAAAGGTTTAAAAATTTGCATAGCATGCTGACCAGATTTGTGTAGGCACATAAACCACCATGCTGCTCATACGATAAATTAGTTTGACCTCGAAAATTAGCTGGTCTTCAATTGTACCATTTTCTGAAATACTATTTTGCCCTGCAGGGTGCTAAATATTTTCAGTAGGGGTTATCAAACCACCTGACTTCTTTTACTTACTACCCCTCTTGGCTTACTATAGAAAAAGAGCTGTGTAGTCAATATAAGATTGACCATAGTTCATTATAATTTCTACCTCCCAATAAACTGCCACGACAGCTTAGATCTACCCAGATATTTTGGTCTCTTAAAGCCCATTCTCATTTTTGTAAACATCTTAAATTTGACTATATAAAAAAGATTTACACCAGTGTCTTTTTAGGAACCTGAATCTTACAGTACTATTAATAACCAACTGTTCTTCCATAAGGCCTGGGATTATTTGAAATCCTCATGTCTTTAAATATTGAGCAGAGTACTGCAAACTTCTAAAAGGCTATGCATTCTTATTGATCAAAGTGAGACTTTATATACACTACTTTCTATTTCCCCAATTAGGCCTTTCGGTTGTTCTAATATTCCTACCCTGTGGACTGGTGGGGGGGGGCGGGGGGCCGGAAAGAGGTGGAAGGAGGGGTGGGATTGTTTTGTGTTTTTTTTCTTCCCTTTCACGGTGTTATAGTGTATGTCAAAATGTTACTTTAAGTCAATTATATATATATTGTATCTTTTCTTCTGGTGTTATCAGATTGTGGTCCTTTTTTCCCTTGTAACATTTTGTATACTGCATCATGAAACTAATAAAAGCACATTAAATGACAAAAAATAAAAGAATACAATGTAGTTTCCTGATATTTTTTCTAGCACTTATCTCACACTCTCAATAATTTTAAGAATTTTGAATCTATCCATGGAGTCATGTTCTTTCTTAGTCTCTGCCTTTCAGTGGGAGCATGCTTGTGTATTATGTTTCCTAATTAACTATTAAAAATGTTGACAGCATTAGCAATATCCAATATTCTATCTAATCCTGACCAATCAGCATTTTTTAGATAATTTAAGAACTCACCCTCCTTTAAGTTCCTAAATGTCTTTCTTTCTTGGATTTCTATTTTACCGCGTTCATTTTTTTTTCCTTTTCCTAATGACATAAACGGGTCATTAATCTGATATACTATCTAAAATTACACTGACAGTTGTTATGTAATTAGGCTTGCTTGTAACTATCTAGTCAATCAAAGATCATTCTTTTGTTTTGTTATTTGATTTAGTAATACCATTAACTGAATGTACCAAATTATTTTTAGATAGAAAACTACAATATTTTTCTTCTTCTCAACAACCAACCAATGTTAAAACTGCCTAATATAATATGTCCCTTATGAACCTCCATTAATTTGTCCAGAATAGTCAAATTATCTCAAGCATGTTTTGGCAGTAGATACACATATGATACAAAAAGCTGGGTCCCTAACAATCCCTCCAGCAACAATGTTATCTATATAAAATCAACACTACCTTTGAAATTTCCCTTTTCTATTAGTTCACAGTTAAAGTGGTCCTTTATATAGATTATAGCACCACCTCCTTTACCTTTTTCGCTGTCTATTCTGAACATATGTTGCACCCTTTCAGACTAATATAATCATTTAAAACAGTGTTTCTCAAACAAGGTTCACTAAAACCTATCATTTAGGCTGGGAGGGGAGTTGCTGGCAGTGACAAAGGAAGAAAGAGACTTGGGCATCATCATCACCGATGACCTGAAATCATCCAAGAAGACCACTAAAGCAGTAGGTAAGGCTAGGGGGATGTTAGGGTGCATTAGTAGGGATATCACAAGTCAGAAGAGGGGGGTAATAATCCCTCTTTACAAGACACTGGTTAGGCCCCATCTGGAGTACTGTGTGTAGTACTGGAGGCCACACCTTCACAATGACATTAACCAAATTGAGGCAGTCCAGAGAAGGGCATTCAAAATGGTGCAGGGACTGCATCAGAAAACACATGAGGACAGATTAATGGAGCTCAATATATATATATATATATATATATATATATATATATACCCTAGAGCAAAGAAGGAGAGAGGTGATATGATCAAAACATTCAAATACCTTAATGGCATTAACAAGGTGAAAGAGTCTAACATGTTTTAATAAAAGAAAAATAGCAGGACAAGAGGACACGGCATGAGATTAGAGGGAAGTTGATTAAGGGGTAAAGTGAGGAAATTCTTTTTCACAGAAAGGGTGGTGGATGCATGGAACAGCCTACCTCAGGAAGTGGTGGATATGAATACTGTGCAGGGCTTCAAACAGGCATGGGATAGGCATAAGGGAGCAATACAGATGAGTATGAATAGATAGGCCATTGACAGAGCAAAGGCCGATGGCACATTTATAAGGTAGAAAAAGAAATGGGCAGACTGGATGGGCCTTGCAGTCCTTATCTGCAGTCAACTTCTATGTTTCATAATTTTGTACTTTAATCCATGTTTTCACTTCATCAGAATGTGCTAAGTTGCTTCTAATGTTCAAGTGACAACTTGTTAGGCCTTTGCATTTTTGTATTCCAGTTGAGTTTCCAGGTCAGCGATTACTTTCAATGTTACCACCTGAAAGTAATAGACTAACCTAAAAATAGCTTCCCATTTCCTTTTTATTCTTAAGAATCTTCCTCTTTCTCCCATACTTCTGTGTGACATAAAATGTTGGCTTATTAATTTAGTTATGTCCCATCTGTCACTAAAAATGGTAGTCTTAACATAATGAGACATTTTAAAACCTAAGTGCCTATTTTCTCCAAAGGTTTTTGTTGCCCTACCAGGTATTACATCACTTTTGTTTGTATTTGTGCCTAATCCAGTTAAAAGATTTACAATTCCTACCAGGCTACCCAAGCACAGTAAATAATACCACTTTCCCATGTTTATGTTAATCTTTACACTTGTGTTTAAGTTAAAAACAATACAAACAAGTAATGTAAATAATATTTAGATATCTAAGTCTCTATCTATATACAACAGTTAAACCTGGCCCCCTTACTATAAACTAGCATACAAAGAATTTTTAAATGGCTCCCTACTGTGCCTCCCACCTATGACTCTTGATGAGGACTCTCACCACTCCTGTGAGAGCCACTTATGCAGAGTGCCACTAGCAGTGGCTCTCTTTTAATCAGCAGAATGCCCCATCCCCCTAGTCCATATCACAACTGCTGTTCCTGGTTGCTGGTACCAACTGCTGCCACCAGGTTGATCCAGTCAGTGTTGATACAGTATAACTATCTGAGGCAGGAGGGTGGCTGATAGAAGGTGCAGTCAGCCAGCCAAAAGGTAGAAAGATCTCAGTTTCTGAAGCTGACAGTCAATGGAGCTGCACAGGTGATGCTAGCAGTGGCTCTCTTTTAAATAGTGGGGTGCCCCACCCCCCTTGTCCACATCATAGCTTCTGTTCCTGGTTTCTGGTACCAAACACTTCCACCAGGCTGATCCAGTCAGTGTTTGTATAGTGTAAATAACTGAGACAGGAGGATGGGTGATGGAAGGTGCAGTCAGCCAGCCAAAAGGTGGACTACTCTCAGTCTCTGCAGCCAACAGTCAATGGAGCTGTACAGGTGATGTTAGCAGTGACTCTCTTTTAAACAGTGGGATACCATGCCTCCCTTGTCCATGTGACAGCTGCTGTTTCCTGTTGCCAGTACCAACTGCTGCCACCAGATCAGTCCAGTCAGTGTTGGTACACTGTAATTAGCTGAGGCAGGTGGGTGGGTGGTGGAAGGTGCAGTCAGTCAGCCAAATGGTGGAAAGCTCTCAGTCTTTGCAGTCGACAGTCAATGGAGCCATCCATATCTGCCTCATCTTGACATCTATCTCTAGGACTTGCATCCAACCATTGCTGCACCCTCTCAGAATTAAAGGAAAAAATGCATACAAAAGCACAAACTCACTTTAAAAAATGACCAAAGGATACTGAAGGAGTCCAAAAATGACTTTGAGAAAGCTACGTGCGAAACGCGTCAAGTGACGTCAATTGGAGGTGACCCTCAGCCCTTGCTCCTGGTTACTTTGGATATACAGCCGGCAGCGTTGTTTAAACTGTTCTGGACTATATGGTGTTTTTTGGATCTAAGGAACTCCATGAACTTTAGTCATTTTTGGACTCCTTCAGCATCCTTTGGCCGTTTTTTAAAGTGAGTTTGTGCTTTTGTATGCATCATTAAAAATTATATGTGCACTTTAGCATTCTCGGCTGGTATTTCCTAGAAGGAGAGCTACAACAGAGCTTTGTATGTTTTAAAGCAGGTGCTGGTTCTCTGCCAATTTTTCCTTTAATTCTTTTGAACCGAGCACTGCTTGTTCCTTTGTGCAGTCTACTCCATTTGCTTAATATTTGACCCTCTCAGAATCCCCACTGGCCTGCAGCAGTCATAGACTGCTGTGGTAAGAATTTAGTTCTGGAATGGGCAGAAATTGCAGAACAGCCATGAAGAGTAGGTGTACAGAGGGATCAATAAAAAAGGCAAGGACTAAAATGGATAATACAAAGTACCTATTAGCAAAAATGGACTATGAATATTAAGCAAAAAAAACAACCGGAACCACTTCAATAAAACACCCTTAGCCACAAAATCTCCCCACAAATTCACAAACAAATATAAAGCAACAAGTATCCTGTATCAATCAATGCCCTTATACTCCAGTTAAAATAACAAATAAGGTGAAAATAATTAGAGACAGATTAAGTCCATAGGGTCTTGCTATGCCAAAGATGATACAATGTCTGGCCAGAAAGAAAATACATAATTCCACTGATAATGGATAGGGGCATCTAGCTGGCTAACTCCAACGCAGAGAGACTGTATGAAGGTCAGAGCACAATGCAAGCAAAAATACCCTCTTCAACTACTCACACAAGGTTAGGGGACATAAAATGACAAAAAACAAGATATTCTTGGTAATTCCAAAAGAAAACAAATGAATATACAAAGTCCTAAGTCTGATACAAAAACTTGAGAGTTAACCCCCCCTTTATATTTGTGATGTCACACTACTCCCTACTACACCCACCAGATGAACAACAAAACTGAGTTCTTTGGTTAGTTTTAATTCATTGATGACACTCCTAGAGAGCCACTGCATGAACAAAATGACTTGTCAATAGGTTCCACTAATTACAGCTTGACTTCTTTCTATATGCATATAACCTGATATTGTCCAGACTATGTCAATGATGAGACAGCTTTAACTACTACCAGGATTTACCCTTATCTCTAGAGTTGCACTTTTTACCAGGACTATAAACCTAGGTTTTGTTACCATTGATTCTACTTACTATTCTGTATCTTTGTCATACAATTTATTTATTTTTGTTTATTTATTGAAATCTCAGATTACAACTTTTGAGCTGGAAGCTCATTTACAAAACAGGGATACAGTAGTTAAATTATACAAGTCAAAACAGTGTTAAAGAAAAGAAACAGGCAATTCAGATACAGTCATTTAATATATAAGATTATAAAAGTACAGCTATTATGGTACCGTATATGCAGCAATAACATCACGTTTAGCATAAGTGCACTAATAATGCAAGGCAGAAGAAGGAAAGAGGACCATGGATGGGAAGGGACTGGTAGCATGGAGTGAGGGGAGGAGAGGGATAGTGAAGGAAGGACTAAGAGATGGGATGAAGGGAGGACTGGAGAAGACAAGTAGGCCCTGTCAAAATTTAGTGGATGAAGGGAGTAGATAGAGGGTGGAGCGAGGCGTGATGGGGAGAGGTCATGTAAATCTGGATTTGATGGGTGGGGGAGATGAAGGGACATCGCTGGGGAAACTGAGGATGGCATTGAGAGAAATATGAAGGCAGAGGGGAATGTGTGAGGGGGAAAGTAGATGTGTTAATAGGGGCTTGAGCAGGTTAAAGGCAAAGGTCACAACAGCTTTTAGTTGCAAGATAGTCATGCATCTTAGTTTTGAATGGGCCAAGTTTAGTATTGGATGGCATGTCCTTGCTGAGAGAGTTCAGTCAGAGGGGAGCATGATATAAGAAGAAGTGATGGCCCTGGACGGGACAGTGGAAAGAGACTTTTAAGGTCAGGATGTTGGACCCCCTAGTGGTGCGGGTATTGTCGGTGGGGAAGAGAAGGCTTTGAACACCAGGAGATGCAAGCCCTAGCATAGACTTTTTAGCAAGAAAGCATACCTGGTACCAAATTCTACAGTCAAAATTTAGCCACCCTGACTGGGAAGAGAAGTCACAGATATGTGTTAGGTGAAAAGCATCAAGGAAAATCCAGCAGGATATGTTGAGGGCACTTTGATCCTGTTGTGGGTTGTATCAGCGGCAGTGACATATACTGCCAGTCTGTAATCAATCATAGATAGGACAGAGCTGGTAATGGCTATGTTTAGGGCACCATCTGTTAGTCAGTGCTTGTGCCTAAATAATTAGCCAATCCTAGCATTGGCTGCTTTAGCTACTAGGTCAATATGATGAGTGAAAGTAAGAGAACTGCTGTATCCAAGATGACCCTGAGGTATTTTTAACTCTGAACCATCTCAAGGGGGGCATTTTGAGAGTTCACTATGTGCAATAGGTAGGATTTGTGCCAGTTATGGGAGGAGGCAAACAGCATGGTAATTTTTTTTGTAGTTTAATAGGAGCTTAGAGAAGATGAACCAGGACTCAGTGGCAGTGAAATTAAGTTACAGCTGTTTTTCCAGGATTACTGGGTCCAATCAACAGGAAAAAAGCACTGCATTGTCAGCATAGAGGAGAACCTTGCCCAGACATGCTGGGTGGAGGTGTTTCAAGACCAGGCTGAAAAGCAGGGTCCCAAAATTGACCCCTGGGGTACCCCAGTAATTACAGACCAGCTTTCGGAGAGGACATCAGTGATTTCACTCATTTTATTCTGGAGAGGTAACTCCTAAACCAACATACAGTTCAGAAGAGAGAGTCCCAAGTGGGTTAACTGGTCCAGTAGAAGTTCATGGCTGACTGTGTCGGAAGCCTTGGTGAGGTCGATATAAGTCTCCCCTACCAACTGGCCCGAGTCAAGAGCATCATGGATGTAGCCTGTGAATTCCACCAAGGTAGTGGTGGTGGTGCTGCGTTGTTTTCAGAAGCCATGCTGTTCTGGGCACAGCAGTTGATATTTGTCAAGTTGATCAATGTGCTGGTCTTAGACAATTTATTCTAGTGCTTTTGGGGGGGGTAGAGATTGGCCTATAATTGGCATGGCTTGCTCTGTCCCACTTTTGAAGATGGGGTACCACAGCCTTCTTCCATGCTTGAGAGAATTTGCCATTATTGAGTGAGAAGTTCAGTATTCTGGTAAGGGGCAGTCGTACCTCAGCTGGGGTTAAAGCAACGAGCTTGAGATCAAGCACATCACTGCACACTCTGTTTTTCCTGAAGATGAGAGGTATTTTTTTGCTTTGGCCTGGGAGATAATTTTAAAGTGGAAAGGTGGGGCGGGGCCAGCTGGAGAGACTGACGGGTTGAGGTGGTTGGAGATGTCTGGAGGTAGAGAGAAATCTGGAGGGAGTACACTACTTAGGTCTGTAAAATCACTATTAAAAATGTCAGCTATAGTTACAGGGTTCTGGGTTATTGTACCATTTAGATGGAGTAGTGTTGGGGAGGATTTGTTGAGTTTACCAGTGAGAGTCTTCAAATTATCCCAGAATTTCTGGCTACCTCCCCAGTTAATAGACAACTCGTTCTTCAGGCAGCAACTCATTGCTAAGCGAATAGCCTTTTTGTAGTTATTTGGGGCAGTTTTGTAGCTCTGGAAGTCTATGGAGGAGCCAGTATTTCTGGCTTTGTGCCAGAGATTGTCCCTAAGTTTCATTATCCAAGAATTACTACACCCCTTGGTTTTATGCTTGATGGGAGGGGCATAAGTATTACAGACCATATTGAAGGTCTGGATGAAGTGATCAAGTACAGAATTGATGTCAAAAGATACGATAAGTCCAGTTGCAAAAGCTGCGCTCTGAAAGAGGATAGCTGCTCTTTTTTTAGTACTATGGAAGTGCGTGTTTTAGCAGGGGGTTCTGGGGGATTTATTCGACCAGGTAGAGATTACATAGTAGGTGAATGATCACTGATAGAGTCAGTGAGGACAACTGGTTGGGTAGCTTTCTCAGGCCAATTCGTAATCAGCCAGTCCAGCAGTGAACTGGAATCAGTTTGATAATTCCTTCTCAGGGGAGACTCTACTAGCTGAGACATGTGTAGGGAGGAGATAGCCTCTCTGTACAGTGCTACATCAGGTGAATGCCAGTTGATGTTGAAGTCATCTAAGACAAGAACCTTTGAGTTCAGGTCCAGGTTGGAGTGGTAGTTGAGGATTTCAGTGAAACCTGTTAATTGCTTTTTGGGGGGTATGTATACCGTAACAATTGTTAGACCTTTTCTGAGAGCACCTAGCACAAGTTTAATTGCCAGCATGTGTACATTTCTGCTAGTGGAAGGGCATGGGTGGACACATCCTAGGATAGTTTCCTTGGCATAAATGACACAACCCCCCACCCTGCTTCCCAATCCTATCCTGCCTGAAGGAAGTATACCCCTCCAGCTGAATGGCCGTGTCTAGAATTCTTGGTGAGAGCCACGTTTCTACAATGGAGAGATCTTTGGGGTTATGTTGTGATACCTTGACTTGTAATGGGTCAAATTTGGCTATAAGGCTGAAGATGTGAATGAATGCTATTGTGAAGCCACCAGGTCTCTTTAGGGGAACTAGTCTAGGGGGTGAGGAGCTGGAGTTGAGATGGATGTCACCCGAGATTAACAGGAGTAGCCCGGCCATTCTTATTGCAAGCCATTTGAGGAGCTTTAGCATCTGTGTATGGTTTCAGACTATGGGACGAACTTTCCTGCCTTTGTTGGAGATTATGACATCGAATAATGCAAGGGAGAAGGGGGGGGGAGCAGTCCCATGGTGATTGCTGCATTGTAAAGGAGAGTGCAGGCTGAAAGTAGTGATGGCAGAGATGGAGGTGATTTTTTGGCATAATATGAGGTCAGGCAGTGAATCAATAGTGGTAGACATCTGAGTGATAACCTAACTACGGCTATAAAGGATCTCTTGGTAAATTTTCTGGGACACCAACTGATGAATGTGGTTATATTTCAGCTATCAGACCACACATGCACAGTCAGGTCAATATATGGGTATCTACTAATTGTTTAGCTCAAATGATTATGGAACATACTGCCAAACTAGACTGTCTGGGACTTAACGTAATTGAAGCTGAAGACTTAACAACAATTGACTCCTCTCAGACAAGAGAGATTGAACCAAAAAGTGTGATGATAGCCCGTAAAGATAGATTTTTTACCATAGCTGGGTATGATGACAACTGACTGCCGGATGATATTATAAACATACCATCTGACTTGAGTAAACCTGAGAGGGGTTTTACCTTTATTTCTTGGAATATAGCAGGATGGGCCTCAAGTATTAGTGATGCTGAATATAAAAAAATTCTAGAACAACATGACCTTATTTGTTTACAAGAAACATGGCATTGTGTGAATGATCAAGTCACTTTAATGGTTATGAATGTTTCTGTGTGTATAGGGTATGAAATCAAAAATGTATGGACCACTTTTCGGGGCACGGCAGTATATGTCAAAATAGGAACTTTTAACAAGTTGTCAGTAAAGCATTCTAATTACATTGTTCTTGAATTGTTTTTGGAGAGAAGATTCTATTAATTATTAATTGTTATATTCCCCCAGAAAACTCTATTTTTCAGAGGAAATATGGCATCATCTTACGTATGATACCATGAAATTAATACATGACAATACAAGGGCTGAATTACTTGCCCTATGTGATTTTAATGCATGTATTGGCAGTTTTGATGGCCTGACAAATAATTTGGCACTTATCACTTAAATTCAGGCCCTATAAAAAGAAATACTAAAGATGTTAAAATAAATAATTTTAAGAAACTAATTGAATATATGTTGGAATATTTATTGTACCCTCTGAATGGTAGATTAGAAAGTGATCTGGAGGGGCATCTCTCATATATGTCCCCTTGGGGAGCATCATTAGTTGATTATGCATTGTGGTCTGGCCCTTGAACGTTTGGAAAACACTACAACTTTGTATAAGATCAGAAAGTGACCAGTTCCCATTAAAATTAGAAGTAAATACAATGAATGTGTCTGTTAATGATGCAACCATTCCACCCATATTATTATCAGAAATTAAAATGAACAAAAGAATTTTGTGGCAGCAAAATTCCCAGACACAAGATTCAATAATACCCAAGGAGTTCTTTTTACAATAGGAATTTAAAAACTTACAGAATGAACATTTAAATGTTGTATTATTACATTTAAATTCATTGTTTATAGAATAAGAAATACTCTTGAACAACCTAATAAACAATTTAATATAGTATATGATAATTGGTTTGATAAAGATTGTAAATACATGAAAACTCAAATAAGGAGACTACTTAAAGTCTATAGATCAACCCGAAACAAACAAGACTTACAAAAACTCAATCAGGAAAAGAAAGAAATACAAGATATTAATGAAAAACAAAAAAAGCTGATTATTACAATAATTTAATATGTTAATGACAGTTCAGTATAGTAACAGTAAAGCTTTCTGGACTCTTGTCACTAATGGAAACAATAATTATATAATAGAGATAGATACTTGTATAACAGAAGGCAAATGGATTCGCCATTTTTCCTCAATATTTTTTGATCCTACAATAGATAACAGAAATCTTGAACCATGAATAGTGAATTCAGACTTCTTTAAGATAACCCTGAATGAAGTTTATTACACCCTGGCCACATTGAAACAACATAAAGCACCTGGACCAGATGGCATGCTTGCTGAAGTTTTTCTTTGTTCACCAGCCACTTGGTGTAGGTTTCTCACTATTTACTATAATAAATGTATCCATTTGAATACTCTTTCAGACTCATGGAAAGGAGCTACCATCATTCCCATCCATAAAAAGGGTAGTACAAGAGATCCCACCATGTACAGACAAATTAACCTGTTGGATATCAATCTAAAAATATTTTCTAGAATTATTCTACAAAGATTAAAATTGGAAGTGGAGAAAACAGGGAGATTTGCTAATTAACAGGCTGGATTCAGACCACATTGTTCTACACTAGATAATATCTATGTAATACATCATTTAATAGAAAAGTATGTAAAAATAAGGCAACAAAATCTTTACACCCTTTTTATAGATTACTTTTCAGCCTTGATCTTATGTCAAGAGAAATTTAATGGATAGCACTACTTGAGAGAGGTAGAGACCAGAACTTGGTGTTGATAATTTCACAACTTTATTCAAACAACTGGGCCAATACAAGGTTAAGTAACAAAAGGAGAATATCAGCCTCATTTAAAATCAATAGAGGTGTAAGACAAGGTTGTGTCTTGGTACCACTATTATTATTATTGTATATTAATCAGATGTTAAAAGGTTGTCCAAAGGAACTCACTGATGTACCAAAAATGGAATCTTATAACTGTCCATTACTTGCATATGTGGATGCCATAGTGTTAAATTCATTAACAAAAGCAGATCTATAAAGAAACATTAACTTTATATTAGAAAATTCATCTGCATGGAACTAGAAAATTAATATAAATAAAGCAAAGGTTTGAATTTTTTCAAAGGGAACCAGGAAAGAGTCTGCCTTTTGAACATTATGTTAAATTCATTAACAAAAGCAGATCTATAAAGAAACATTAACTTTATATTAGAAAATTCATCTGCATGGAACTAGAAAATTAATATAAATAAAGCAAAGGTTTGAATTTTTTCAAAGGGAACCAGGAAAGAGTCTGCCTTTTGAACATTAGGGAAGGAGAGACTTGAAATAGTTAAGGGCTATACATATCTAGGGGTTCATTTTCAAGAAAACTCAAATTGGACACAACACCTACAATTTCTAACAGAGAAACTTAAAGATACAGTAGCCAAGCTTACACGTTTTAATATAAAATATGGTGGGATGACTTTAAAACCTATGATACAAGTTATAAAAGCAAAATTTGACTCCTAGCTACTATATGGGACCACAATATGGGACTCAAGAAATTTAAATAAGGTACTTGCCCCATTATACAAATATCTATGTATAATATTAAGAGTGAGCCATTCCTGAATGACCTCTTATTTGAGATCGGAACTTGATATTAACAACTTAGAAGCTCTAATGGAGTCCATAAAGTAAACTACTGTATTGGTCATACAAGAAAGGAAGAAACATCGCTTGCCAATATGGCCCTAAAAGAAAAAGAAAAGTGGCATGATACAGGATTTAATATGGGACTCTGGTTTACAACTTTTATGAAAATATTAAAAAAACACAAACTGACCAACTTTAAATGGGCAATAGAACAAGGAATCATATTTAGCTTGAAATATAAAGCATATATCAATAAGAGAATTGTAAATAAATACATATCTACAGACGTACAGTTAATTAAAAAATCACATTACTCAAAATGGCTCTCAGAAAACAACTATTACTTTGGTTTGAAGCCATACTTGGAGATTTTGACAGCTATCAAGTTGAGAGCTATAGTCTTGAACTATACGTTTGAACAAGCTAAGAGTAATATTTTATTTTATAGCTACAAATTAAATGGCCTGACATCAGCCGAATGTGTTTGTATTGGGGGGGGAGAGAATATCTTATTCATATATTATGGTTCTGTACATGGTACAGTACCAAGTGCAAAGGGCCTACTGGTTGAGTCCATTTTTAAACAGTATGTATCCAACAGATAAAATATTATTAACCAATATACTTGTTCAGACAGAGGATACTTGGTCCATTGAACATTTACCAAAGTTTTTATTAGCAGCTGATAAAATCAGGAGAAAGACACAACATAAATGGATGAAAACATAGCCTGTCTACATATGTAGATATTTTTATTTGGAGTTTAGGATGTACTGAAGTATTTAAAATGTGTATGTATTTTATATTGTTAAGCTATGTCTGACTGTCATGTTCTCTGATCCATATGTATTGACCTTTTATGATATATTGTACTGTTGTTCTCTTGTAAGGCTTTTTAGCCACACAAATAACGTTTTTTGATGATGACATCTGAGACTGGGATGCAGTGTGCAGGAGTGGTTTGATAACTGATAGTAGGATTAACAGGAGTCAGATGCTGAGAGGAACTATTGGTTTCAGGATTACCTTCATGTTTATCAGAGATACTTGATATGTGGGTGTTACATTTCCTAAGACACTTAAATCAGCATGGCACTATTAGATCATCCTGACAGCACTGAAGTAGTAAGTAACTAGCAATTAAAAAAAAATATATAGGTGAAGGAAACAACTCCAAATATAAAATAATAGTAAAATGGCAAGCTGATAATACAGGGATTAAATTTAAACAGCACCACAAGAACATACAGTAAAATGAAACTGATAAGACAAGGAATATGAATTAAAACAGCTTCAGTGCAAAAACAGGTAAGGGGGACAGAGTACACAGTATACATTGGCAGCAGAGGGAGCTTGGCAATAAACAGACACCAAGTTTAAAAGCCTGAAGCAGCTGAGTCATGTAACTTGCTGTAGGGAGAAATCAGCTATGGCTCAGTAGGGGGCAGGGGAGGACAGATGCAGTTGAATTTGAGCCCTCAAACTCTTGCTGCAGGGAGAAATCAGTGCTGGCAGCACTACACACTGATGTGCTGTTTGTTCAGCTTTACATAGATCTTTATTATTGGTGATATGTACAGTATCTACTGTTTTGTATCATTGCCTTTGTTTTCTATGATATGTTATGTTTTGATGTATTGCACCTTTGACAATCCTAACCAGGAACTCCCTGTAAATTTGAACTGCTCAATGGAGCTTTTTTCCTGGTAAACACATAAAATGCAAATAATAGAATAACCACTGTATGTAAGCGTCTGGCAGCTGTCTCCAAACAAGCTATCTAAGCCTAGCCACATAAGATGATTTTATGACTCTGATAATTTTGCTAAACTACTCAAAAGTTGAAAGTCAGGTATCATGGCACAGGTAGAGTTGCCAGACTGTGCTACCCAAACTCAGCAGACAGTACCATATCACATTCAGACTCAAAAGGAAGCCACCTGAAGGGCAGTTGGAGGGTATAACAAAATCAAACCTTGGGCACCTCCCAGTACTCTGGTTCCAGCCAGTGATAAAAATCAACCAAATACTATGTGTGTGAGTATAGACTGTATACTCCACAGCAAATGGAGGGAGATGATAATTCCAACACTATCCAAGTCCTTCATCTTTTCAGACATACATGCTATCCCAGCTGCAGAGCCAATCATTCCAAACAGTAAAAGGAGGACCACAAAGAAGTAAGCATGCAAAGAGTTGCAGCCATGAAAACAGTGGTCTGGCTGAAAGAAATGTAATATACTAGCCAGATCAAAAAACAGGAACCCATTAAGACCACAGTAGAGGAGGAGCAGAAACCACACAATCCCCACATTCTAAATTTAATTAAAATTCCTCTAAAACTTTGCATCTAATCAAAACATGTATATAGTCTTTAGTGAATACAGGAAGGAGGGAAAATACCTATCACTGAAAACTGTAGGATGCAGGTCATTCCAGTCCACTACTGCTCTATAGGAAAAGTGCTTCTGACCCAGGAGTTTTCTTAATTTCAGAGGTAGTAGATTATGGCAAAAAACAGGTATTGTATCATGTCATGTTTACAGTTAACATTTCTACCACATTATCAGGGAACAATTAAGCAACTATGTATATATATATATATATATATATATATATATATATATATATATATATATAAAACATGATGGGCAGGAGTGTGATATGGAAAATATTCTCACTCCTGCAGAGTGAGCTCTGAATAGTCACGAGTGCTGAAGGCACTAGTGAGAGTATTTAGAGTTCACCCTGCAGGAGTGAGAACATTTTCCATAGCATATGATGTGCATATCCTGTATGCTATTTATACAATGGGGTGGGAGCAATATCAGTGTGATAACCTCAGTTATTTCCACTGGAGTGTGATATCTGAAGATGACATTAGCAGAGTTAAAAAAACCTGACAGATATACAAATTGTGCCGATGTCATCACTCACTCACTACAGCCTGTATTCTAAATGGAACTGCTCCACAAAAACATTTCTGTTTCTCACTGCTACCTGCAACTTACTCAATTAGCATTGCAAAGGACAATCTGTGTCCCATAGTATTTCTAAGACTCCCAGTCAATTCAGAAAAAACTCACACACACTCAAACCACACACAGAAAAAGCAGAAAGCACACAGAATTACAATATATATATATATATATATATATATATATATATATATGATCATTTGACACATATAGTATTTTAGTCATAAATCAAAAGATAATGCTAGCATTTTAGTCACAAATCAAAACCCCTGACAGATTCAAAGTAGCGGGCACCTTTGCAGACTCATGGGGTGATCATTTCCCCACATTTATTATATGGAAAAACATCTTCCCTACACTCCCCTCTCTAGAGTATTTTGGACCCGGAACTATTCTAAACTTGACCCAAGCCTCTTCCTTAGTTCCCTGGCCAAGGTCAACTGACTGCAAATAAAGCTAGCTCCAAACCTAGATGCAGCCCTTGAATACTTCATTAACAATTTCCTGTCTATTGCCAATATGCACACCCCTCTAAAACAGCTCAGGGTCAAAGAGCAAGAAGCTAGATGGCTCTCCAAAGACCTTAGAAAATTATGAGGGACAGAGACAGAGTGTGGGGTAAATTCAAAATATCAGGCCAAGTAGACTGGCAGAAATTCTGGGAACTCAGAACCAAATATAAATTTGAATTAAAAATGGCCAAAAAGATGCACATTCGGGCCTTCAGGAAACAAACCTCTCTGATCCCATAAAATTCTGGGCTCAAATAACACACTGATAAAAGGCTGTAAAAAACAAGAAGGTTGTGATATAGTTGCTAATGGTATTCATCGCATGAACCTGGAAGATGCCTCTAAGGCAATAAATACATTCTTCATGAATCTGGAAAAGTTCAAGAAGTACCACGCTGGGCAATCTTTAACCCCCAAGACAATATCAAAGGAAATATTAACATCCCAGACTTCCATTTCAAATTAGCCACTTGACAAGAAGTCCAAAAATTACTCAAAGGGATCAAAACCCATGGTACAGCTGGGTATGATAAGCCTGAACCCAAGCTACTAAATAGTACAGTCCCACCCGTAGCACACCCTAGTTTCATGGTTATTCAATCAATGCATCCTTGTAGGGAAAGTTCCTTCCCTCTAGAAAGTGGCTCTGGTCACACCTATTCATAAAGGTGGGTCACGTGAACAGGTGGAAAACTACCGTCCAATATCCCTACTGTCCATGCTTAGCAATGTGATGGAGAAGGTTGTGTACAATTAAGTGGTGGACTACATTGCGAGATACAAAATATTCACAACCCAACAGCATGGATTTAGAAAGAACCATGGGACAAACACTAACTTAATAAATTTCACCACAGATATATTCTCAGCTCTGGATAAGGGTCTGTTCACTGGTGCAGTCTTCATAGACCTTACCAATTATTCGACCATGTAGATCATCAACTGCTCATCACAAAATTGAAACTAGTCAGCCTTGACAGTCTGGCAGTACAATGGTTCACCAACTATCTCCGGGGGCAGTCACAAATAGTTAGATGGCTGGGTGTCATCTTGGATAAATGTCCAATACGGGATGGGGTCCCCCAGGGTTCTGTCCTGGAGCCCCTGTTGTTCTCTTTATTTATAAATTACATGCCAACACATTGTGGTGAAGCAAAGGTCATCTCGTACATGGATGACACAGCACTCTACAGGTCCAATAATGATACTGATGTCCTTAATGAATTACAGTCAAAAGACTTCCAGTTAGTGGATGGATGGCTGAATAGTAATAAACTGGTCATAAATGACAAAAAAAAAAAAATAAATAAGGCTATATTATTTGGTCCAATGATTCTGGACCTGGATAGGGCAAACAAGCTGTCTCTCTCTCTCTCTCTCTCTCTCTCTCTCTCTCTCTCTCATCAAGAATTGAAGTAGTTGAAGCCATAAAATACCTAGGCGTCACCATAGACCAGGGCTGTAATTTTAAGACTCACATTGACCTGCTTACCAAGTCACTAGTCGCTTGGGACTTCTATATCACCTCAGTCTCAATCTAACTCAGGACTGCTGACACAAGATTGTGCAAGATCCCCTTCTACCAACCCTATTTTTTGATGCCCCTGTCCTATACTATGTTAAACACACTGAGATACCTAAACTCAGATCCCTTTACCATAGAATCTGCAGATTTGCAGCTGGTGCCTCTTCCAGAGAACATCATTGTCACACCCTAAATGGCCTATCTTGGTCCACCTTGAAAGGGAGGTTACAATACCCTTCTCTTTGCTTGGCATTCAAGCTCAGGCAGGCCAGCGCACTCCTGGGTCTTGCTGAGTTGCTAACCACAAAACATAACTGCAGGACACTAAGGTCCTAAAGCAGACAGCTACTAATGGTACCTAAAGTGAAGTCTGCATAGGGACCCCAGGCTTCCTCTGCCTTTATCCCTTCCCTCTGGAATACCCTTCCAACTAATCTCCAGGAATGTAACTCACTAGGGGGATTTAAAAGGGGACTTATGGCCAACTTGATGGAACTAAATCAATGCACTTGCTACTGTTGACATCTCAAGTGCTGTGCCCCTTAATCCAATTTAATGTATTCATTGTATAGCTAAATCCACAAAAGGTTTTAAGTGTATTGACAAATGTCAAAAATTGTCAAGTGTAAATGAGTGTTGTACCTTAGTATGTTGATTTGTGTACCACTGTATCTGTAACCTTCACAAATGTCTTACTCTGTAATTGTTATTCTATTTGTAATTAACTCTTGGTCACCCCTGAAAAAGGGACCACTTGTTGGGCTTAGTGAGCCTACCAGGTTACCAAAATTAAAATAAAATAAAATAAAATAAAGGTAACTATCCAGTGAACTTATATAAATAACAGTGGTGAGCCCATACACCTGCATCAAGAGCAAATCAGCAGATCTGCTTTCGTGTTATAGGAATGACCAACTCTGCACTGCCAAATGCCTCACTGTACACCACTATTTAATACTGAATTATTGATATGATATAGTTGCTTACTGATGGATGTCTTGTTATTTGGGTAAAACCTCTTTTATTCCTATACAGTACAAAAATCCAAATTGTGTGTGTGTATATGTCATCAAATAGTCTCTAGCTGATCTCCTACATGTTTGATTGTGTCCTGTGTTTATTACTTGAGTCTTTTTTGGTACATTTTCTTTGAGTTTCTGATTGAAAAACAAAGATTGCACTCTGTTAAAGTCACCCTGGGGGCAATCAGATAGAGAAGCAGCTCCCTGTTAATTGCAGAAATGAGTGCATCATGTGCATATAAAATCATGTTGCACTCATAGCATTCCTGGAGAAGCTGGCTCAGAAATATACTGAATAGTAAGGTACCAGAATTAACCCCTGAGGAATCCCTAATTCAACCACCTGATATGCAGAATAAACATTATTTATCTTTACCCATTATTTTTAACTAAATAAATTAACAAACACATTTTATGTGTTTATGTACAGCCTGAGCTTACCTATTTATTTGGCTATAAGCCATGCTCTACCAGTTGCCTGGAACAAAGCCCAGTCCACAGTTAAACTTCAACATTTAATCCCCCTGAGCAGTTTCAAATATCTAATAGCAAGCAAATTACATGACTCCTGTACATGCCGCTGACCTCTAAACATGTCATGTATGCTTCATGAAATCTGATTGAGTGACCGCTCTCTCATCAAGATTTCCTCCCTCTACACTCACCCCACTTAAACTACCTCCCCTCATCTCCCTCATCCCTTCAGCTTACCCTGAATGAACCTTTCCACACTTTCACCGATAATGAGCCTAACACCTACTATTTTGCCTTGACCTCCCTAAACCTCCTCGACCTCCTTTATATTATGTAATATCTCACCCTGCTGAGGGCTTCATCTACCTACCTCCTCTACTTCATTCCTTGCTTTTCATAGTTGACTAATCCCTCTTGTATTACCCTAGTATCTCTATGACCGATACCACATTTTCTTATCTTGCCTTTTTACTACCTGTTGAGGTAAACCCTCCTAATATAACTGTGATACCAGCCTGCCAACATTATTTTTTCTTCCTCTCCAATTTCTATTATGCAAAGTCCCAATATGGTGTTCCACAATGTCCTAACTTAACAATTTGTTATTCCTTGAAAATACTTTTCCAATATCTAAGAAGCTCCCTGATATACATTTCCTATTGTCACTCTTGTAAATACTTCTTTCCAACATCCAAGAAGCCTCCTGATGTACTATGCTTTGTGTATATATATATATATATATATATATATATATATATATATATATATACACACATATATATACTGTACTTATATTTGTACATGTTGGCCCAGATATTCAAAGGGTTGCGCCATCGTGAAGTCAAAATCATCATTCTGCGATATTCAGCAGGAAGCAGTTATGCCACTGGCACCAGGTTGCGCTAGAGAGCAATGCAAATGAATGCATGCTCAACAGGAGGAGGATCCATGCATAACCTACATGGCCGATATTCAGTCGGGTTGCGCCAGAGTTGTGCATCGCAATCAACCTGCGCCCAGACAAGCTTAGCCAAAAAAAAAGGCTTAAGTCGAGGGGCCACCCACAGGTGAGCTGCTGCATTGCAGGGCGCAACACAGCAGCTGCCACCCCTGGCTGGCCCCAACTCCTCCCTGTGCCCCCCACCAGCCCGATCGCGGGCAGTACAGGTACATGTCCCCCCACCTCCACAGCCCGATCGCGGCAGAACCTGCATAAGCCCCCAGTGCCCGATCGTGGCAGAACCTGCATAAACCCCAGTGCCCGATCGCGGCAGAACCTGCAAACCCCCAGTGTTCCGATCGCGGAGCGAGAATATAACCCTCCCCAACCCGAATAACTCCCTGGTGGTCCAGTGGACCCGTAAAGCCCGATCGCGGGCAGAATGTCACAAGCAGAACCCCCAAACATCTCCCTGGTGTCTAGTGTCCCCCCACCCACCACGAAGCCCCTCCACGGTCTCCCCCATAGCCGGTGACAGCATCCCACCGCCTGCCGCCCGCCCGCCCGCCGACTGACTGTCAGTAGGGCTGCCGCCATTGGTGCAGAGCTACAGCCAATGGGCGATGCAGCCCATACCGTACATGACAGTCCAGATTTGTGAATGATGCACCGTCTGGACTGTCATACGCGATATGGGCTGCACGCCCACTGGCTGTAGCCTGGCACCAGCCTGGGCGCGTGCCTCACCGAACAGTCAGTCGGCTGGCAGCGGGCGGCAGGCGTGGTGGATGCTGTCGCCCGGCCGGGCCGCGGGGGAGACCGAGAGGCTTGGGGGGTGGGTGGGACACTAGACACCAGGGAGATGTTTGGGGGTTCTGCTGTGACATTCTGCCCGCGATCGGGCTTCACGATCCACTGGACCGCAGGGAATTATTCGGGTTGGGGAGGGTTTTCTGCCTGCGATCGGGCGCAGAGTTTTATGCAGGTTCTGCCCGTGATCCGGCACTGGGGGCGACATACAGGATTCTGCCCGCGATCGGGCTATGGGTGATGTGTGGGGCGATATGTACGGATTCTGCCCGCGATCAGGCTATGGGTGATGTGGGGGGGTCATGTAACTGTGATGCCCACGATCGGGCTGCATTGTGATCGGTCCCCGACGGCTGGCTGCCTGGCAGGGTAGCCAGGAGCAAGTCCTGAGGATCAGCGCACTCTATCAAATGGCATGCAAATGGGGCCATAAAGAGATGCAAATGGCCCCCCTGCTTTGCATAAATTATGGCCCCATTTGCATATCACCTTTTGAATATCGGAGAAATTTGCTCATAGGCGCAATGGTACTTGCGCCACACATAAGGTTAGTCTCAACTCTGGCAACTGCGGGGTAGCGCCAAGTTCCACTGCATCATGCGCCAAGTGCTGTGGCTCGGGCGATATTCAAAGGAGTTGCTCAACAGCGCAACTCCTTTGAATATCACCCCGGCCACACCCCTGCGCAACTATTTTGAGCAGCGCAGGGGCTTGCGCCTCAGACTGGCGCAGTTTGAATATCTGGGCCATTGTATATACAGTATTTTGTGATGTTTATATTGTTCGAGTGTACACTTCCTGTCTCAGGACCTCCTTGTAAATGAGCCTGCTCAATGGAGTTATTTTCCCACCAATAAACTTTGACTTGACTTATTCCAGCAAATAGCAGATGTTGGTCTACAATGCTGAAGTCCATCATTAAATTGTAGCCTGTCAGAATTGCACTACCAAAATAGCACACGTAAAGAGAGTGCTAGTCTGAATCGCGCTGCTACAAATAGTGAGAAGGGATTGACAACGCTTGCAGTAAGCGCTTCCCAGGTCATTGTCCATGGTGCTGCCTCAGGACAAGGGGAGTAGAATTCTGGAGGCTGGCTGAGCTGCTCCCATGGCATGGAGGGTTGAGGCATGGAGCAGCTTGGCAGTGTGGTAGGGGAGACTAGGTCTCCCTATATTTTGCCTTTATTGGGACTTAATTTTTTTTTACAAGGGGCCATGGAATCATTATTCTACTGCCACAAAATGTTCTTCTTGCCTCATGATCTGCTCCCCCATATTTAAAATCTATTAGTCTGGGGGGTGCAGGGTGCTTCACCCCCCCCCCGTAAAACATAAAGTAGAGGCATTTTGACTGGCACCATTCTTGACTGGGATGTTTTCAGTAGTTCTATTCTGACCTAGTGCCCATTAAATCTAGGTAGACCACTAAGGCTATATAGAATGCAAAATTCAGCCAGTGGAATTTGTGCACAACAGCAATTTTGCATCCAAATTACTTTTCAGAAATTCTTTTTCCCCCACTGTCTTTATTTTTAACTCTCTAACATGCAAATTAAGACAACATCCCACTATAGCTACATCAGTTACCTACTGGTTTAAACTTCACAAGCAAATAAACTATAATCCCACCCCTATACTATATACTCTTATTTGGGACAATTACACTATTTCTCTCGAGAGCCAATCTTTATATTGTAGTTCTTGGAAAAATAAATGGATATATTTTTTGAATGATGTTATATCAAATTACAAACTCTCTTTAAACTCCTTTACCAATCTACAAGTTAAATGGATTATACCCAAAAAAGATGTTTGGAAATTTTTACAGTTAAGACTTGCGCTAGCTCATTTTTTGTCGAAAATGAACAGTTAAACTTATTTGAACACTAATATTACCACATGGATGAATAATCCAGTGGCCTTAGTCAGCAGAATATATAAGGTTATCAGAGATACTTACCAGACCAATCTGTATCATCCAGAGCTAAATGGAGTACTGTCTTACAATATAATATAACAGATCTCCAATGGAATAAATGTTGGACTTTCTGTCATAATGCATTCAAAGATATGTTCAGTATACTTATTCAATTAAAAAATTATTCATTTATGATACAGAACTTCATCAATTCTTTATCATTTTGGATTGACTTCAAATGACCATTGTTGGCATTGCAATTCTCCTCCATATTTTATGGCATTGCAAGTCTATTTCGAAATTGTGGAGGTCTGTTCATTGACGGGCAGTAACAGTTGTTAGAACATTCTCTTTGATCCTAAACAATTTATTTTAGTTATAAGGGACAGTAATAATAAACTTTCTGAATACCAACATAAATGGATGAGCATATTTTTATGCAAATTAAGCATCTTATTTTAATTCATTGGAAATCCTATATAATACCCACTATTACACATGTCCTTAATAATCTAACACAGACAGCATCTTAAGAAAGGATCTCATATTGGGCTCTGGACCGACTAAATGAGTATAAACTTTGTTGGCAGAATTATCTTAACTATTTAAAGTACACTTGATAAATTTGGGTGGTTTTGTATAGCTATCTCTTTTCTATAAGCTTGATAGAAAGTTACATACTCCTCATGACTTCCTTAGTATGTAAGTTGTGGCTAATTTTGTATGCTTGTTACTTTCTTTCTTACATGAGATAGATATTCATCAGGATTACATACCTAAACAAGATATATTAGCACTATATTGTACTAGTATACTATCATATTATTCCATTTATTATTCATTCTGTTATCTAGAGGATGAAACCACAATGTAATCCATCTATATTTTGTATGACTATCTTTTGCGTACTTTTTAAAGAAAAAGATTCAATAAATAAATAAACTGCAAAAAAGACATTCTTTCTAAAGTATGTGGAATTCTGAAAAGCATTTCTGCACAAACTATGGATGACATAAACCATAAAATAAGATTCCACTGATTGCAAAAAAAGAATCTGCAGATCATGTAAACTGTAAATTATTAATCCACTGAAAACATTTTGCACATGGAATGTAGGAAATCTGTTACCAATGGAATGTTCTAGAATTTTATAAGTTTCTACAGAATTCCATTCCATTGCAATTTGAACATTCTGTGTAACACTATGTACCACCTTTGCCATTCCCCCATCCAAAGAACTATGAAGACAGTCTTGTTAATTCAGTTATGAATGCAGAAGTACTGTGTTTTCTTCCTGAAGCTGTGCTGGGTATGAGTCTCTAGGGTGCATTTCTGTAAATATTGAAGAGGTTGACCATGGAAAATTCTTTCAAATGACTTGGAAAGAGGGGGGCAAGACAGAGCTCATTCTATAATTTATCAGTGCATTCTCTGCTAGTACCTTTGTGTACTGCAACCACAGCTGACTTCTTCAATCTAGGAAGAACTTCCTGAGTTAACAAAATAAGGTTCATTATTTTTGTTATGAGAGACCAAGTCATCCAAGGACAGTTATACATACTTACTGTCTAGGTCATCCTCTCCATTCTTGTTTTGGTATTCAGTTTATTTTTTTTTCTCACTTCATTGTTATTTACTGTTTTAAAATAGAATTGTGGGCTGGACTGTGGAGACAGAATAAACGTGAACTACGCAATGTGTCTTCAGTTTGATTATTTGTGAAATCTTCATTCAAATTGCTAAAAAACTCTATAGTTTTTTTTTCACTGAATCACATGTGTCAGATACAATCATCCCATTCTAGTTAATACATCAGGAGTGGTTTTAAAATTTCTCCACTGTAATTCACTTATACATTGGCCCAGTTTGGGTCTGTTAAGTCTTCCCTTTGTTTATTACAATGCATTGAGCTTTTGCCTTCCTAATATTAATTATGCATTCATTCCCAAGTTCCGTATATTGAGTCTTTGTCGAACTAAGGATTTTCTATCATTTTTATTGTTTCCCAAGATCATCTCCCTTGTATACATTCAGTTTAAGAGAGCTGTGTTGACCTATCCCTGAGCATCTCCTTTCATTGAAGTTTTGTGATATGAAGCAATCATATGACAGATATTGCATTTATGAGAGAAAAAGCCCAATGCTGTGTCATTGTGAGGGACAGATTCAATGAGAGACCAGTTTGACAATGTTATTTTTTAAATGTTCAAGTTTTGTGTATGGGAGAAACTCTTATACAAATTATTACTGGGTCCTGCTTGTAAATATGCAGACCACTGGCAGATTACTGAGGTGTGATCACTCAAAGTCTGAAAGCATTGCTGCTTCCTCGATTTGGTCCAGGCTGAATAGAAATAGTCAACCAGTCAATGTCTGACTCAATATCTTATAGCTGGTTCATGTAGCAATTTTGTTTATTACTTGAGTCAAACTTAGACTATGTAATTATCTAGTACTTGATTTTTGGGTTTCTGCTGTCAATTTATATTAAAACTCCCATCATCAATTTTTTGTAAGTCTTTTTTTAGATGGTTAAAATATTGGAAGAAGGAGTAAAAGTCATAGTTAGTTTTGCTCTGCCTGGAGGAATATAATGTATGCAATAGCCACAATGACATTTTTACCTCCTCAGTACAATGTTTAAACCAAAAATTTGCAGATTGAGTATCTTCCTTTTATATCTATTTTTGTTGCTGTGAAATATTCCATCAAATGTACAGCACTGCCATACCCTCTATTAAAAACTCCATATTCTGTATATAATTTATGCGTATCCAGCAAAACGTCTTTCTCTTCAGTTCTGGTAGAAAGCTTGGATTTTGAAATGACTAGGTCTGAGTCATTATGCTTGGCGATACAAGACTATCACATTTAGGAAGCAGACTGCAGATATTTACTTTTTTTTTTAATTGCTTAACTAGGAGTGGCACACTAAGCTGAAAACTTGTTTACAGGTGTGACCTGGGAGCACAGGGAAGTTATGTGACTTGCTCAGGGTCACAGAGTATGCAGCTGTGGACTGAGGGATTCAAACCCAGGTTTCCAGATTTGCAGCTCAGAGCCTTAAACCACTGCGCTACACTGCTTCCCAACTGCTATCAACTAGCCTTTAAATTTTATTACCTATACTGTATTAGACATACGGTATGGTATGGCCCAGTGTTTAAACGAATGTTCACAGACAATAGCAGTAACATGCTTTACTAGTGTTTACAAAGTACTTTTGAAGCATTCTCCATTGCCCAAATTAAAAAATATGTATCTGTTTCATTGGAATCAATCTATATGTTGTGTACAAGATGAGTACCATTCTGTTACTCCACATATTATCATATGCATTGTAGACCTGTTGAAGTAATGATTGGCATTGATATACTGTAGGACTCAACAGTATAGTAGTTCTGCTAAAATTTCAATGCACATATGGAGCATTATTAAAATTATTGGTGTAAATAACCTTAAATTGACTAGAAAATATCCATACAAAATTTAGACAAATAAATATAATACTTTTGCACAATGTTGTAAATGACATGTAAAATACAGAATAAGTTATTATACTTAAAGAAGTGTTTAGGACTGCCAAAATGTATTATGGCACATTTCCTAGGTTGATGCTAAGAATAAGAGCCCAATTCACAAAACGCAGCACAACCTGCACCAAAGGTGGCTTGCACCTATCGTGTGTGTGCCACGGACTCTGCACCTGATCCTCCATTGGGTGGGATCCTGGTGGCAAAGTACCATGGTTTGTGGCAACCCCATCAATGCACCAAACAGATGGTACACCTAGACAGGTTGCTACAAGCCTGTGGGAATGTGCATAAGCACACTCACGCTCCCCTCCATTCCCCTTTATAACACATTTCCAGCCCCAATCCCCCATTAATTGATAATGACAAATACCTGGTGGTCTAGAAGCCCCCCCCACCCAGCCGTGATCTCTGATCCACATGTTAATATTTAATAATTTATCCTGGTAGTCTAGTGGTCCCTTCCACCCTGATTCACATGTTAATATCACTTAAGTTAATCTGGTGGTCAAGTGATCCCCTGAGCCCTGATCCCCAACTCACATGTTAATATCACTTAAGTCAACCTGGTGATCTAGCATTTTCCCCAGCCCTGATCCCTGATCCACACATTAAAATGTAATATTTAATCTGGTTGTCTAGAGATCCCCCCAGCCCTGTTCCCTGATCCAAATGTTCATATTTAGTATTTAACCTGGTGGTCTAGTGGTCCCCACAGCCCCAATCCCTGATCCACATGTTAATATTTAACCTGGTGGTCTGCTGATCCCCCAACCCCAATCCCTGATCCCCATGAAATCACTGACAATCCTTTCCCTGGTAGTCTAGCAGGGTTACACATCATAATAGTGATTGACCAACATCAATTGCTATTATGGCAAGTGTACATTGCTGAAAAATAATTTCAGTGATGCACATTGGCAGTGCATTGAAAAACTGCACCCAAGATCTACAGGTCTCTATTTTAATGTGGGGACTGAGCCCCCCACACCCCCTACTTATGGATTCTCAACTCCGGGGGGGGTGCATTTCAGGATGGGAAATGGAGTCAATACATGCCACCAGGTGGTGAAAAAAAAACGCACCACGCCAGAGCAGAACCTTGTACCCCATGCCTCCCAGCTGACCACCCTCCGCATGATGCCAGTGATCCAGCTTGGCAGCAGCTCACCACAACCCCTCCCAAATACCATCCCTCCCCCACATTGCTCCTCCCCCCACGGGCATGTGTATAAGTGTTTACATGTGAGTTCCTGTCATGGTTTTCACTGACTGCAGTATCTGATCACCCTCCTCCCAAGGTAATCATGATCACAGTCATTGAGATTGAGTTGCTGTTTTTCTAGGTGCACAATCTCTGTTGCTATGGTCATGTACTACTGTCTAGCGGTTCATCCCCCCACCCCAGCTGGCAGTGTCCTACCACCCTGCTTCCTCCCCAGTATGTAAAGGAGCTGGTGACTGGCACAGTCACCTCTCACCACTGCAGTCAGCCAATGACTGAGCTCTGAATGAGCACTTACTGTAAATAGTACATGCTCAGTGAGCTGTAAGTCACTGAATGCATACTAATTACAGTACATGCTCATTCAGAGCTCAGTGGCTGACAATAGTGGTGAGAGGTGGGCTGTACCAGTCACTAGCACCCTTATGGGTTGGGGGTAGTGGGTGGTAGGGTACCACTAACCGGGGTGGGGGTGGGTGCACCACTAGACTACCATGGACAGGATCATCAAAGATTACATGTTGATCCAGGATCAGGACTGGGGGGACCACTAGACCACCAGGTTAAATATTAAATATTTATAGGTGGATCAGGGATCAAGGCTGGGGGGTTCGCTAGACCACAAGGTTAACTTAAGTGATATTAACATGTGAATCAGGGATCAGGGGACTATTATACCACCAGGTTAATTTAATTGATATTAACATGTGGATCAGGGATCGGGGCTGGGGGGACAGCTAGACCACCAGGTGTTTGTCATTATCAATTAACAGGAAGATCAGGGCTGGTGATGAATTATAATGGGAGATGGGGGGGCACGAGGCTACCAAGGATGTGTTTTCAATCATGACAGGCATTTGGGATATGGGGGGTAGAAGATGCAGCACTATGGACATTTTTACATAGTGATCAGGGCTTAGGATGTGGGAGGCACATTGGCGCACTGTGCCAGAGGATGTCTAAATACAGTTAGACCAGTTCATGGACAGCGTAACTGCACTTAGACCATTGCCCTCTGGGAGGGTTTTGGGAATACTAAATTAGGGGATATGGCAGCTTTCTTCTGCCACAAGCCCCCTAGCACCATACAGTTACCCATCTTGTGCTGCAAGGCTGGCACAAGCACCCCTTGGCACATGCAGCCTGTGTTTGACACAGGCTGCTTTTGAAAATAGCACTGGGTGCATTTTTTGCTGCAAAGAGCCACTTGCATCATGTATGTTTGATGCAGGCACCATGTGTCAGTCTAAGTAATTTGTGAATTGGGCCCTAAGACTTTTAAAGGTACATAGTAAACTTAAGGCAATATGGTTTTAGAATGAAGTATTAAAGATGAATGTTGAGAAATTGTTCATACCATGCTGAGAGGAGGAATTAGATGAATAGAATAATAAAGCATATTTCTCTTAGTATGTTGAAATGAAAAAGTTATTGCTTAATATAATGGACTAGGCTACAGAGGATGGAGGTTCAGAGACACCTGGTAGAAAACGACACTTTGCGCTATGATCCACTAATATAAGGGCAGTATATTTATTACTGTAAACACAGCTCTTGCTTCCTCAAATAGAAAACTGTGGCCTAGCTATTCAAATAGAAGTGCTAGTGCAGTGCAAATATTTGCACTGCACTAGCACTTGTGCTTGTGCTTGAACCAACTGCTGCTATATTCAGTCACATAGCAAGTGACACTATTCAACTGAATACCGGGCTGTGTCAGTGAAGCACTAAGTGCAACCACATGCCCTGAAATGGACCTGAGGAGTATACAGTCAACAGGGAATAGCACTGTTGAAACAGAAGAGCACTAAGATCCCTGTCGACAATATTCAGCCGCAACATGTTAATAAGCTCATTGGACACGCAAAGTGCTAAATTTTCATTTGCATATCCATAATGGGCTCATTTGCATGGGGTACATGTAGACTTTAATGCCGCTGACAGACCTGAAATGAGAGCCCTGGTGGTTCAGTGTGACCCCCAATCACTCCTGGGAGTGTATCTAAACACAGTCCATGGTGGTGTAGAGTGACCCCCCCGATTACCCATTTCAGTTATGTAATAATACCCTGGTATCCAGTGGTTCCACACCCTGATCGTCTGCTTACACAAAAGTAAAAATGCCCTTGTGTCCAGTGGTTCCCCCACTTCCCTAATCACTGATTTCAGTAATTTAAAAGTTCCCTGTTTTCCACTGGTTCATTCCATGTTTCCAAGCACTTGTTTCAGTGCTGTATATATGCCTACTGTCCAATGGTTCCCCACCCTGAAACTTTCAAACATCTTAAGGGAATTAACAAGGTGAGACAGTCTAAGATGTTTCAATGTAAGAAAAATAGCAGGACAAGAGGACTCAGTATGGGATTAGAGGGGGGTCGATTAAGGGATAATGTGAAGAAGTTTGTTTTTACAGAAAGGGTGGTGGATGCATGAAACAGCCTAGCTCAGGAAGTGGTGGCTATGAATACAGTTCAGGGCTTCAAACAGGAATGAGATAGGCATAAGAGAGCAATACAGATGAGTATGACTAGATAGGCCATTGACAGAACAAAGACCTATGGCACATTCATAAGGTAGAAAAAATGGCAGACTGGATGAGCCTTGCGGTCCTTATCTGCTGTCAACTTCTATATTTCTATGTCACCCCCCAATCACCTGTTTCAGTAATGTAAATATGCCCTGGTGTCCAGTGATTCCCCAACCCTGAGTTCCCATTTACAAGATGACAATGAAGTAGTGGTGGTCTAGTGTTCCCCCACCCACCCTGACCACTCCATTACCACCTGCCCACACTCAGGGCAGAGGAGGTGAGAGGATGGCTGTACCAGTTGCTGTATCAAACTGGGAAAGAGGGGGGTGCGAGAAGGTGATATGTGAGCAGGCAGGTTGGGTGGGGGGACACTGGACCACCTCTGCTTTGTTGCAGTTTTGTAAATGGGCCCTCTGGGGGTGGGGAAACCACTGGACACCAGAGAATTTTTACATTACTGAAACAGGTATCATAGGGAGTAGGAGAACCACTGGACCCTGGGGCATTTTCATTATAATATAAATGGGTGATGGGGTACAATTGGATAACAGGGCATTTTTACTATATGTAAATTGGCACTTGGGAGTTGGGGGGACTGCTAAACTTCAGGGTATTTTTACTATTTTTAAACAGGTGATGGGAGGTACAGTAGACCACCACAGAATAAATTTAGATATGTTCACTGGAGCAATTGGGGGGCGGGGTCATGCTAGGCCAGCAGGGAATGAGTTTTGATATGAGAATGGCTGATAGGGGAGGTTACACTGGACACCAGGGATGGAACCTGTTGTAGACACAGATGATTGGGGCAGGTGGTTGCTGTATAGCTGCCTTGCCTTCGGAGGGTGGGGGTGCAGATTTTGTGGCCCGTTATGAGGTGGTTTGCAGCAGTGGTAAACAGTGCCACTTTGGGGGGACGCTGTTTGCCACTGCTGCAACTCTGAATATACCACTGCACTGGTATTTATTAAGGAACAACATCATTTGCATTGGAGAAGAGATATATTAGCACATTTGGCACCATCAGGTTTGCGGGTGAGGTGCTCCCCAGGACTTCAATTTATAGGCTGGCCAAGAGCACTCAAAAAACCAAGGTTGGTGCACCTTCTAACTATGTTAGCAAGTGTGTTAACCTTTTAATATTGGGCTTTTCATAACAATTCTGGCCTTGCCTTCGCTCTCATTAGTTGCATCAAGAATCAGTATTTCGTAGAAACATAGATTTTGATGGCAGATAAGGACCGCTTGGCCCACCCAGTCTGCCCATTTCCCAACCTATCAGATAAGCTGCAGATCATAATTTTCCAACAGCCTACTTCCTCCTACCTCCCACTAGAATTGCTTTATGTCTGTCCCATACATTCTTAAATTTCCACACTGTTTTTGACCACACAACCTCCTCAGGAAGGCTGTTCCATGCATCCACCACCCTCTCTATAAAAAAATACTTCCTCACTTTTCCCCTGAGTTATCCCCCCCCCGTCTTCAAATTGTGCCCCTTGTTCTTAGCATCTCTTTTCTGAAAGATGCTACCCTCTTGGACTTCGTTGATTTCACTGAGGTACTTGAAAGTTTCTATCATGTCCCCGCTCTCCCTTCTTTCCTTGAGGGTATACATATTAAACTCTTTTAGTTTCTCTTCATATGGCTTTTGGTACAAACCCTGCACCATTTTTGTTGCCCTCCTCTGGACTGCCTCCATCCTGTCTATGTCCTTGCAGAGATGGGGTCTCCTGAACTGCACGTAGTACTCCAGATGGTGTCTCATCAACTGTCTGTACAGAGGGATAAGAACTTTTTGTTTTCTATTGGTGATACCTCTCCCTATGCATCCCAGTATCCCCCAGCCCTCCCTACTGCCTTCTCATATTGCTTTCCTACCTTTAGGTTGTCTCATATGAGTATCCCCAGGTCCATTTTTGTTATCATTAATACCACCTCCCTCATTGTGTACTTTTTCCCTTTGTTTTTGTTTCCCAGGTGCATTACTTTGTAATTCTTTGAATTGAATAGACGCTGCCATACTTTTGACCATTCCTCCAAACTTGTCAAGTTCCTTCTCTTCTGTTCTACCCCCCCGAGCATCAACCCTGTTGCAGAACTTTGTGTCATCTGCAAAGATGCATACTTTTCCTTCCAGTCCCTCCACAATATCACCTATAAAGACACTAAAGAGATCCAGTCCTAGTACTGAACCCTGCGGTACCCCACAAGTAACCCCCCTTTTTTTGGAATGGACTCCATTTACTCTTACCCTTTGCATCCTGTTGTTCATCCAATTTTTTACCCAGGTTACCACCGTAGGACCCACTCCTAGACTGGCTAACTTGTTTACTAATCTTTTGTGTGGGATTGTGTCAAATGCCTTGCTAAAGTCTAGTTAGACCATGTCCACAGCCCCTCCCTGGTCTACTACTTTGATCACCCAGTCTAAGAAATCATTTAGATTTGTCTGACATGACCTTCCTGCTGTGAATCCATGCTGCCTTGGGTCCTGTGCCTTACTGGCCTCTAGGTACGCAACAATGCTTTCTTTCAGAAGTGTTTCCATCATTTTCCCTACCACTGAGGCCAAACTAACAGGTCTGTAGTTTTCTGCCTCTGCCTTGCTCCCACTTTTGTTAAGGGGAATCACATCTGCCCTCCTCCAGTCCTCAGGTACCACACCTTCTTCCCATGATTTGTTAAAAAGGGTAGTAAGTGGTGCCACTAGTTCTTCCATTAGTTCTTTAGAATTCTGGGGTGAATGCTGTCAGGCCCCATTGATTTGTCCACCTTCAGTTTTAGGAGTTCTTTCTGGACCCTTTCTTTTGTGAATGGACTGGTATCGACCCCCTTATACAGAGTGCTTCTATTATTTGGTTTAGGTACCTCCCCCTCCTCTTCTTTTGTGAATACTGAGCAGAAGTATTCATTCAGTATTTCTGCTTTGCCACTGTCACACTCTGCCCACCACCCCCTCTTCTTTATTAAGCGTTACTATTCCTCCCCTGGCCTTTCTTCACTCCCTAATGTACCTATAAAAGGTTTTATCCCCCTTCTTAACTGAGTTGGCTATCTTTTCCTTAGTTTTGGCCTTTGCTGTTCTGACTGCCTTCCCCTCTTCCTTCTGCTTTATCCTGCTCCTTCTGTTTTTTCTTATACTTCCTGATTGCTATCTTTTTCTCCCTCACATTCCCCGCCACTTCTTTTAAGAACCGTAGTGGTTTTGTCCTTCATTTTGTTTTCTTCCTTAGCTTCACACAAAGGCTTGTTGCCTCTATGATGGCAGCTTTGATTTTTCCCCATTGTTCCTCCACCCCTCATTCTAGTCTGTTTGCCAGTGCTTTTATGAGGCACTCCCCCAATTTGCCAAAGACAGCCCTCCTAAAGTCCAGTACCCTCATCTTTGTGTGACTTGACTCTAAGGCTGCATTTATCACAAACCACTTTGTTTGGTGGTCATTTTTTCCCAGATGGCTACCCACTTCTAAATCAGAGATTCTCTCTCAGCCACCATTTTAGAGTACCAGATCTAAGACTGATCCCTCCCAAGTGGGTTCCAACACTAGCTGTCTAAGGCATGCCCCCTGTAGGGCATCGAGAATTACCCTGCCCTTGGATGTGGCTGCAGCAAAGGGGCTCCAGTTAACATCTGACATATTCAGGTCCCCCATCAACAATATCTCCCCCATTTCTGCAATTCTAAGGATGCCTTCAATCATTTTCTTATCCATTTCCTCCACCTTACATGGGGGTCAGTATACAACCCTCGTACAAATTGTGGTTCCATTTCCTGTCTCCAGGATGACCCACAGTGCCTCTTCTCCTCCTCCCTGTTTAATCATTTGTTCCATTGCGTTGATCCCTTCCCTTATGTAGAGAGCTATTCCACCTCCTCCTCCTCCTCTTTTACTCTCCCTGTTCCTTCTGCAGATAGTGTATCCTGGTATGTTGACATACATTGGACCGTATGGGCCTCAAAGTGGAGACATGTAGTTGGAGATCTTTTTGATACAGAAACAGGGGTTTTAAAGGTGTTTGCTCAATTGCAACAGGAATACGGTCTGCCCTCGAGAGATCTGTGGAAGTTTTTGTAGCTGCAACACATCTTTCAGCCATGGCTTATGAAAAATTATATGTTACATCAAAAAAAGGTTGTTAAGCAGTTGCATAAGTGGTCCTGTCTTTCTAGAGGACAGACCAGCCATCTCTCTCTCTCTCTCTCTCGCTCTCTCTCTCTCTCTATATATATATATATATATATTGTATTTTCTTTGAAACTTGGCTTCCTAGCCAAATGCCCTTTGGGGTAACCATTGCCTCAGTGCTTGCGTACAAAGGTTCTTTGTCTTTTAAATTGTTTTTTGTTTTAATTGGGTTCACCACAACATAACCCAGATAGACTATCTTAAGGTAGCTGGTTCATTCCACTGGGGTTTCAAACAGACGAGGCATACTGATGAGTCCTGGTAGGACAAAATACGTGTCCATGTCTTCTGTGGTACTCTTTGCAAACTTTGTGAGAGGCCTTTCGGCACCATGCATTTCTGCTTAAAGTTGAACCAGCCTAATATTCTGTGGTGATTTGCATATGCAGACCACGATGCTTTGTATTGTGGCGGCATGTGTGATTTTGTATTATATATATATATATATATATATATATATATATCCTTGTTGGATTTGTATTTGCCTGATTGGGAAACTCACTGAACCAAGTGGTCATTAGATTTTCAGTCACCTGTAACTAGTGAGGCATGGATGTGTTGTTGGGTGAAAGCACATCAAAGTTAGCCTGACCCATGGATGCAACTTATTCAAAAGAAGGTTTTAAGCCGGTGGTACAGAATACCAGGCAGCATAGTTTCAATGGGACTCTGTACTGATACTACTAGCTGGAGATGCACAGAGAGTCCCGGTACTTTGCATCTTATCTTATGGAACTGTGTTTTGATTAGGACAATGGTGGTGGTGGGGGGGGTTACTGGCTATATGAAAAATATTCTTGGCATACCTTTCCCCTCTTCCCTCAGTTTCTGGATCTTAGGAAATTCCAAGTTACTTGACCAAGCTGCAGTGAAAAATAAACAGCAACAGCTTTACAAGCTAAGAGGTTATTAGTTATTAACTGGAAATTGGCCTCTGTTCCTAATTTTCTACATTAGAAGCAAGTTATGGTAAAAGCTGTTGCTTATCTGAGACTGTTATTATGGAGGAAAAGAAAGTCTTATGACTTTTGTCAATATGGGTTCCATAGTTTGGGGTCAAAGACTTTTCTGCCTTCACCATTGTCAGTTTTATGGATGGTTCGAATAAGACACAGGTTCTTAGTTTTGAGTTTTATTTTGAATTTAGCTTTTATTTAAATGATGTTGAGAAGGTGTTGCCTTGTACAGTTTTATTGCCATGTAAAGCATCATTACCATATATCTTTTCTTCATACAATTATATGTCATTTGATAGTCAGTATATGTAAGACTGTTTATGTTGGGGTTATTTCTCTGCTTTTATTGGTTCCTCAATGCTCCCTGTTAATCTTTCAGAATGCTTTGTAGATTTCATGCTATGTTTGCAAATTTTCCTTTTGCTGTTTTTTCATGGCCTTGTAACATAGTTTGTTTGGCAATTCTTTCCACATATAAAATTAAATAAAGCATTTGTATACAAAACAAAAAACAAGAAATCTGTGTTTTTGTGTACAGACTACATTCAGTAAAAATGTATTAGGCTCATACACCATGACATCCACATAAAATCAGAGCAAACTTGCATCCATAGTTTCAGTACAGTAAAAATGATTGCAAACTGCCCATGTTAAAGAAAGATATCTAACTTAAAAAAAAATGTGTGCAAATCACTCAATGCAAAAGCTGAATCCATAATTCTCACAAAGTGATGTGTGTAGCACATGCTATCTATTGATGTTGTGGTAGGACCTTCCAACCTTCCTCAGAGCTGTTACGCAAATTGCTTAGGCTTTCATTTATACCCCACAAGTATAATGTTAATCCTGTGTTCAACTGAATAAAAGAATTAGTCTATCAGGGTTGGAGAAACCCTGCCTTGAACTAGCACTTGTTGATTTCAGCCTTTGAGAAAGCAACATGATGACTCGAGAAGTGTCAGGTGAGTTTTTCAGCGAGAATGACTTTAGCACTGAGTCAGGATCTAGAATAACTATTTTGCATGAATCTATTTTAAGGTCCAGAATCATCTTTTGATTTTGTGAATGCTCAGCTTTTTCTTAGTCTTTTGATTTCACATGATCGTATGTCAGACTACCAAAACATCCAGTCTGTATATGATTCCATTGAACACACCAGGTCTGTGCAAATAGTGTAAACAAGCAATACTGAAATAAAGAACAATTGAGGAAATAGCAAATCATTTACAGTAGCCGATTGATCAGACTTTGTACTATTGATCAGACTTTGTACTAACAACATATCTGATCTTATGTATGATGATAAACCCCAAGCTGATTTCTGGAGCGACATATCTAATTGTAAACATTTATTTATCATCTAACCTGAGTTAGAATTATGACTTCCCATGTAATTCTAGCATTACAAAGTTAATGTAGGTCTACTGATAAAAACATAGAAACTTAATGGCAGATAAAGACCACTAGGCCCACTCAATCTGTACATTTTCCCTACCTGCTGATAGTTGAAAAGAGATTATGTCAAACTCTTATTTTACTTGTATGAATATGGTCCTCATCCAGAGCAGGTTGCTACTGGGAGCATTAACAAACCCCTGCCAATGGGGATATTATGCTCTCAAGTCAGCTGGCCTCAGGTCTTTTCATCCTATAAACAGCATCGAGAAACACCTCCAAAGCCCACTGGTCCACCATCTCCATCCTCCAACAAAGAGGAAACCCCCAGCAAGTCCACCAAATGAGGGTACCATACCTGAAAAGGCAGCCACTGGGAAACTACTGCAATGGGAATGACCAGCATCAGAAACATCCAGCCACAACTAGACACTCCATAGGCAACTCATACTCATGGCACTTGTGCTATGACAGGTTAAACCAGTCACCTAAGGAAAAATCCAGGGCTGACAAACACAAGAAGAGTATGCCATCACAAAAATCCAAGAAACTAAATACAAGGGCAAAATCGCTTGACTCAGGTCAGTAACAAAAACAACAACAACAGAACTTATATACCAAGATAAATTGCCTTTATTAAGCTATCCAATTGTAGAAATGAAAGGAAAAGTGTGACTCTCACTGGGATTTAAAACCAGGACCTCAGCAATCTGTGCTTTAGCTCTTAACCAACTGAGCTATAAGAGTTCAGCCAAGTAAGGCCTCTGAGTTTTCCCATGTGAATCTCGCCGACATTCCTTTCTGGTGTTGCAATGAGCCACCAGAAAGTCTTTTTACAGACTCAAATAACTCCTCCTCTATCTCTCCCAAGTGCAGTATATGCCACTGTGAGGCAAATTTAGAAATCCAATTGTAGAAATGAATGGATAGGCAGTGGTGGCAGGGTAGGTACAGTACATTGGCAAGAGCTACAAATGAGAACTACACCCAAACTGCTCTGATGTTATCCATAACAAAAGAATAAATACTAGACTAAGGAAAGCAAAATCATGTTTAATTGGTGGGACAACTAAGACTGGCAGTCACCAATCTGTGATATGGTATAAACAAAATGCTTACATGGAGAAACATTTGGGTATTATAAATCCAAATATTATAAATTAAGTTGCAAGATTCAGATGTGGAATGTTAAGGAATTAAAGGTGCAAAGGCTCACTCCAGATTTGAAAAACATTCAAAGATCAAATCAAAATACATTTCTATCACTACTGGGATGCAATAAGGAAGAAACTGTGAAGGCACAAGAAATTTCTGTGTACAAAGCAAAACTTAAGAAAAAATAAATGAATATTCAAATATAGGATTGGACATATAAGGTGTTGGCCAACCTTTCCTCAGACTCCTGAAAGATGTTCCATTCCCCTTGACCTATTCCCTGGACAATGTCACAACATATATTTAGAGACTCATATAATGGAAGAAGAGATAAGAGAGTGGTAACCACAACTGTAGATATTTATAATGAAGGATGTGGAATATGCAATATTTAAAACAACGCTGTCAACCTCCTTAGAATTCAAATTTCCCCTAATTTAAAAAAAGGGATATGACTGTTCACATTCTGCAGAGATTGCTGATGCGTCTGATAGTTTGTTTCTGTTTTTTTGTTTCTTTTTAAAAGTAAAAAACAAAACAAAATAAATTGCCCAAATTGCCCACTATGATGGTGTTACCACATGGAAATGTGTTTGTTTCATTCTTTGATCAACATCCGCGGTACCATTCTTGGACTTGGGCACACTCCTAACACAATCTAGCCACTCTTAATGCTGTGCAATGAGAGGAGACTATTGCATCATTAGTGGCTGCAATGTTTGGGGGTGTTCCTATTGCCCCAGATGTATGTGATAAGAGTAGATCAAGTATTTGAATCAACACAAGGTTAGGTATAATTCCACAATTCCTATGCATTTCAGTTCTACCAAGAAAGGAAGCAGATCAAACAGCCAACATCTTTAATGAGTTTTAGAGAAGGTAAGCAATTATTAAATGTGTGTTTTTAACTAGAAATTATATGAGGCAAAAAAGTTGACAGAGAGTTCCTTTAAATGAATAGTTTCAAGAGATGCAAAAAATACTGTCAGTTGTTTTTTAAAGATAAAGGAGTCCTGTGCAATATGACGGCTAATGTATGTATGTGTAATGATAATTGTTTTAAAAAATGTACTGTTGTACATCCAAAAGGTGAACAATAACCTTATTATTTACAACATCATTTTCAGAGTGCAACTTTCAGTAATTCTGCTTCATTTCTGTACACATGATCACATCTGCCGTGAATTGCATTCAATGACCATATGTTGTGGATGGTACTGAATACCCACTTAAAATTCAAAACATGAATGGTGGGAGAAGACCAAAATCTCTGCCTGTGCTATGTTTCATTAATATACCTTTCTAGTATCTGTCCCCTCGTGTAACTAAGAAAATTATTGTTATCTCTTTCCCATGTGTCCAGCTTTCTCCAAAAACAGTCCCACTTTTTTATTGAATGTTCTTTTCACTGCTGGCATCTACTGCTGCCATTGCTAGTGTATTTCTGACAACTATTATAACTGAACTTTTTAACCGATGTCTCAAAACATGTATGTCTCATACTGCAATACAAGGGGTTAAGAAACATAGCAACGCCCCCATACTAGTACCTATTTCATTATGTAAATGTGCTTCATCATTATCTGTAACTGTATTTCAAATCTTTACCATATTGTACTAGTCCTATGTAACTGAAATTGTAATGCATTGACTATCCTATTGTATGTCCCTCTTCATCGCTAGTGTCGCACCTAAAAATGGTCCACTGGACCAGTGCACTTACCCAGTAAACAAATAAATAAATAAAGTCCTCTGACAAATGCACTTGTACTTGATGCCCTGTTAAATAAGCTAGATGTACAGTATATGGTATTAAATATTGTGGCTAACCCCATAGTGATTGGTTGATTCCAATTGTAGCTACTGTAAATACCAGTTGTCTGTGTCCTGATTGCTTTACATAAATGTTTATTTGTCTGAACTATCAGATTGACTTCCAGTTAAGCAGTATATTACCCATCTATATCTCCTTAATGTATATTCACAATAATTAATTATGCTGTATTTTACTTCATGCATTATATTTTCATACTTGCCCTGATCCTTGAGTCCTTGACTATTCTCCTGGGTCATGCCTGAAACTTGACATTTTATAATCTAGTGTGCCTATCCGAATAAAGAAAAATCAACTAATTACCTAATTAACCAAATTACCAGTCTCATTTACTACATGCAGTACAGCACATTGTAATTCATCAGATGCATGCTCAGGGCCAGCTCCATGTGATAGGTGCTGGGGACCAATCAGGCATGCTCTTTACCCAGGTTCATGCACCAAGCCAAGAATCTCAGGAGCAGAAGCCTCTAGGGAGATCTCAGAGCATCCTTGAGAATGTTTTCCTTCCATAGTGCGGTGTGTTCCACTCACTTGGTGACACCTAAGAGTGGCTCACTGGAGATGTTCATTGGCCAGATGAGTGTCCTCACACAGCCTGACAGACTAACCCCTAGGATGGTCATGAGTGAACAAGCACAGGAAGTCAGAGTTAAGGTGGGTAAAAAAACATTGCCTATTGGCACAACATGATGGGTTGACCGATAGCTACCAATGCCCTCAAACAATCCAAATGATTGGCCTCCTGCCCAGTGCTTGAGCACTGGGACAACTTTCCTCCCTCACTAACAAGGCTGAAGCAGAACCAACAGAAATGGAGGCACCCAGGCATGATGCAAAAACTGAAGATGTCTAAGGCTCTTGGTCTGTTGGGATGGAGATGGTTGAAAGTGACTATGAGGTGTTCAGAGTAGGACGCATGCAAGAGTCCCGAACCTAAGAACAGCACAATCAGAAGTAATAAAGATATCAAATAATTAAAAATGAAGCAGATTCAGTCTTTACTGGGTGAACTCTAACTCAAGTGAAAGAAAAAAATAACAGTTAAAAATGAACTCAACAGTGCTTAGTCTTTTTACTATGTGGCTTGATGATATGGTGCATGCAGGTAACACGATCTCCTATAGCCCCTTCCAACCTCTCATCCAGAAAAAAAAAACAATTTATACTATTTTACTATCAATTAGCATGAATACTACTGCTGTTAGGGAGGCAAAGAATGAGCCAAGAGCCTTTCAAATAATTATGTTCTTCCTTATAACTCATAAGTTACCCTTTCCATAGGCAGCAACTTATATGTCAGTCTTTCCATTGAGGCACTGTGTGGGTAACCCTAGAGACCCATGAAATCTATATAAAGTGATAGGCTAATAGCCAATGTATTTAATAAACTAACAAAACTCTATATGTAAATTGTGGTATAAATTCTTATTGGCCGATTAGCTTCAAAGTGTAAAGTCCATTTTTTATACCAAATTATGCAGATTAGTTGCATCTTTCTTTTTTCCATCAGCATCTTGTACACAACAAGAGTGACAGAGTTGCTCCTTCAATATAACTTTTATTGCCAGTAAGATTTTATACTGGTTAGATATAAATGACTGTCTAGCAGGTAATTTGTATTCTGATAAAGACTCATCAGCCTTTCCTTCCAGGAATTAACTGACCCATGATGCAGTTCACTGTGCTTGAGGCTTATACAATTGTTTGCATGTGGTTGTATAGAAAAAACAGAAACCAAACCAATTGTTTGTATCTTCTAGCCTCATTATCTGAATCTGATGCTCTCCTCTTCCTGTAATATGGCTCTTTAGTATGCTACTTCTTAGTGTAATAAATGTCTGAAGTTTTACAATATGAGGCATTTTGGGTTTCTTAGCTGAAGACTTTGGAGCCATATAGACTGAACAAACTAGACTGCTATATTGTAATTTGTTTTTGAGTAGACCTGTAACACCTGGTTTCCTTAATTTAGTGTTGTTTTCTTATCCTATTTTCAATTCATGTGTTGCTTTTGTTATTCTTCCCCTTTTTTGTTCTCTATCTGTCCTTGCTGGCCAACTCATCTCCTCTAGCTATCCATTCATTTAACACCTCAAGTTGAATTTGCATCCTGTCAAGGAACTGCATTGTAGGATGTACATTTCAAACTGATACTTTGTCCTTCCCTTCCCCCCAACCTTTACAACATTGTTTTTGTTCTCAGTATGTATCCATTGCTTACTGCCTTTTCCTATACTAAAAATGGCTGTCCTCGTCAGCTACAAATGTTATAATATTTTCTATCATATTTAATTTATTTTTGTCATACAGTTTAAATCAGAGTCTTAATGTATCAGGAGGCCACATGAACTAAGCCATCTACCTCTTTCAAAGCGGTGTCAGAGTCTCTACACTTCACTCATCTTTCTCTGTTGAATAATATATTAAATACCATATCACAGTTCCACCACCAAGCAGTGGTAGTCTCCTACCTACAAATCTAGAGGCATGAGTTCCCCCATCTAAACATTTCTAATTAATTCACTGATTTTACTATCTAAATGAATAAAATTTACCATTTTCTGTTACCTTTCTTCAATATTTGCTGTAGCTGCTCCAGAAAAAATCTATGAGTCATCATAGTTGTTATCCATCCCCTTTTTAAGAGGCCAATAACTATTGTTACATAGAAAATCCATTAATATTTCTTGAATATGGGTCTTAAATTTACTACCTTCCTTTTTTTTTATGTGGCTGAATCTTTCCATAATTCAGTAATTAAAAAACAGTTTTTAAGCAGTGGATCCCTTATCCATATTGCCCTACATGTATCTTTATGAATACTGGATTGAATTCCATCTGGGCAAATTACTTTGTCAACCATTAAAAACTCGTATTTTCTAAACAGCCATTCATGTGCAATTTAAAATAACTTCTAAATCTAACCCTTCTATCTTGGAGAATATATCCACATTTTTTCTTTCTTCATAATAATGACAATTATAAAAAGGGTCTGAGAAATGGAGCTTTATGATTGGCTGCAAACATTCTAACAGCCTTATGTTAATCTTTTATTAACATACATGTAGAGCTTAGCCATTTGCTGAACAAGGTTTGACACTGTTTAAAAACATTTTTTATTATAATAGCAATAAGGCACTCCCAGGGATTATGTTAATGGCCAGTTAATCACCCTCTAGGGGCATGTGGCACTCAGCTACACCTCGTGCCACAGTACACCACTAGAAGGTGATTAACAGATCATTAACATAACCCTTTGTCATGCCTTATTGCTTAAATAACACCTAAGTCTGTCACCAGTTTACTACTAATATTTTCACAGACCCTAGATCCTAATTACTTGACTTCGAAACATCCCCAAATTCTTCATTATTCCATGTTCTACAGTGGTACTTGTCTATTAAGGACCACTTTTGGAACCAATATTCTGTCCTTAATACTACCTTGTCCTGAAAGAAGGAGTCCATCCAAAAATTCTGGCATCACTAAGTTCTGAATTTGGATCAGCAAATCCCCAATTAGCCTAGTGCCAAAACAAGATCTCTAACTTACTTTGTTCAAAAGTTACACGTCATTTTGTAACCAATAATTCACTGCTTGTTCAAAAAAGCCAATTTCAATGAAGAGCTACTGATGATACCGCAACCAGAACTTGCAGCCTAGTCCTCCCTGCAAGCTACCTTATAAGACTTATTTCTCCCATATTACATAAAATTATCTTGTATAAACATCTGAAAAAGGAAAGCTGACACTAGGTTGGTCACAGCATGCATTTCTGTATTGTGCAGATGCTAGGTACAGTCCTTAAGAATGGAATGGTGTGTTGGAATGCAACAGCAAACATGGGCTTAGAATGACAAAGTTGTGTGCAATTTTTAGAATACTGCAGGAACGAGTGTTCAGAATGTCACCAGGCTATAATTGTGGAATACAGTAATAACACAATTTCAGAAAGTAGCAGAGTTGCACAATTTCAGAATGTGGCTGTGACCCTAAATTTCAGAATGTGTCAGTGGTACACAGTTTTGGAATGCGGTATCACACATAATTTTGGAATGCAGTGGTAAGGTGTAATTTTGGAATCTGGCAATGACGTACAGTTTTGGAATGTGGCAGTGACACAATTTCTGAATATGATGGTGGTGCACCATTTTGGAATGTGACAGTTATGCACAATTTCAGAATGTGGAAGTGGTGCACAATTTTGGAATGTGGCAGAGACACACAATTTTGGAATGTGGTGGTGATGCACAGTTTCAAAATGTATTGGTGATGCACAGTTTCAGAATGTGACAATGATGCACAGTTTTGGAATGTGGCAGTAGTGCACAATTTCAAAATGTGGTGGTAATAAATAATTTTGGAATGTAGTGGTGATGCACAATTTTGGAATCTGGTAGTGAAACACAATTTTGGAATGTAGCAATGGCACACAATTTCAGAATGTGGTTGTAATAAACAATTTTGGAATGTGGTGGTGATACACAATTTTGAAGTGTGGCAGTGGTGCACAATGTTGGAATGTGGTGTTGGTGGTGGTGCACAATTTCAGAATGTGGCATGAATATGATTTTAGAATGCGGCTTTGGTGCACAAGTTTGGAATATGGTGGTGAGGCACAGGTTTGAAATGTGGTGGTGGTGGTGCACAGGTTTGAAATGTGGCAGCAGAGGTGGGTGAAGTCAACAAAATTCCCTACCTGGAGTATTTTGTTAATAGCTCTCAATTCACAGAGTGCAATTGTTGAAATCCACCATTTCAGGGAGTGCTAGTTGATGGCAAAAGTTTGGAATTTCACATGCTAAATTCCACACTTTGTGCATGTTCCACACATCCCTGGTGTCTGTAGTGAACCCCCACCCCACTGATCGCTGGCTCCAATGATGAAAATGTGTCCATATTCCTGGTGTCTAGTGGACTGCCCACTCCACCAATCACTGGGCCAGCCCCCAATAATGAAAATATTTTTCCAACATCCCTGGTGTCTAGTGGCCCCCCTGCACCACCTCCCTGTCAGATAGTGCCCCCACCACCACTTTGCTCCCCCCTTACTTGCTCCAACCCAGTTCCCAAGTGGGCCACTGGAACAGCCCTCCACTTACATCTGTGGGCAGCAGCCCAACTGACATGCTCTGAATGAATGAGTGCATGCTTGTACAAGCATGCGCTCATTCATTCAGTTAGTCAGCCAACTAGTCAACTAACAAGACATTTTTTCCTGGGGCTAGAGAAGAGATGGGGACTGCTCCGGTCTTCCATGGGAAGGGGGGGTCCGCAACACCATTACCCCATCTCACCCCAACCAAAGCCCAGAGCAGCCGCCCCTCTTCTCTAGCCACAGGACAAATGTTCCCTTAGTTGATGAGCTGGCTGAATGAATGAATGATAGAGCACGTGCTTGTACAAGCACGTGCTCATTCATTCAGAGCATGTCAGTTGAGCTGCCAGCTGTGGAGGTGAGTGGAGGACTGTGCCAGTGGCCCTCTCAGGAACCAAGTTGGGGTGACTGGAAGGAGCAGAATGGTGGCAGGGGTACACTACCAGAAGTGGTAGAGGGGCATGAGATCCACTAGATACCAGGGATATGGGGAAAATATTTTGATTATTGGGGGCTGGGCCAGTGTTTGGTGGGGTAAGGGGTCCACTATACACCAGAGATGTGGGAAAAATATTTCTATTATTGGGGCTGGGCCAGTGATCAGCAGGGTGGGGGGTCCACTAGACATCAGGGATGTGGAAAAAAAACATTATTAGGGCTGGCAATTGGTGGGGTGGGGTGTCCACTACATACCAGGAATGTGGGAAAAAATGTTTAATGGGACTGGTCATTGGTGGGGTCGGGGGCCACAAGACATCAGGGATGTGGTAAAAATATTTAATTAATGGGGCCAGCAATCAGTGGGGTGGGGGGCCAATAGACACCAGGGATGTGGGAAAAAATATTTAATTAATGGGGCCGACGATCGGTGGGGTGGGGGAGGGACTAGATACCAGTGATAGTTTGGGGTGGTGTTAGGGGATTCCCCATTTGTCACCTTTACTTGCTTTGAGTTTTTTAAATGCAATTTGCACTTAAAAATCCCCAAAATAAGGCAAAGTAACAAATGGTGGCTTTCAGGTAATTTAAAGATATTATGCAATGTGCTCGCAGGGCAAGTTTGGTGACTTTACCACATATTCGGCTCCGGATTAAAACTTCACTGCATCTCTATGTGATGGTGATGCACAGCTTCAGAGTGTGGCAGTGATGCAGACGTTCAAAATGTGGCAGTGACGCACATGTTTGGAATGTGGCTGTGATGCACAAGTTTAAAATGTGGTGGTGACATAATTTCAAAATGTGGCATTGAAACACAACTTCAGAATGTGGCAGGGATGCACAATTTTAGAATGAGGCTGGGATGCACAATGTCAGAATGTGGTGGGGATGAGATGCACAATTCTGAAATTTCGGTGGATGCGTACAATTCTGAAATGTGGCAGGGACAATCAATTTTAGAATAAAATGGTGTGTTCTGTCACATTCCAACAATGTGCATCCCAATTATATTCCAAAACTGCTAGCCCCCAAAACATTCCTTGATGTGTGTCCCTGTTGCATTCTGAGATTGAGTGTCCCACCACATTTCGGGATGGTGCATCCCAGACACATTCTGAGATTGCATGTACGCCCTTGACATTCTAAGATTGTGCACCATCTTGAAATTCTATACTGTGGTGCAGCACTGCATTCCAAAACCACCTTCCAAAATATTGTAAAGTACAGTACCATGCATCTAAACATTCTGGAAATGCAAGCACTGCAGCCAACCCTATGCCATTTTTTTGAATGATCACCACAGCTACAGTTTCTTAAACTTTGGAGAAATAGGTCCTATAATGTTGCTGACAAGGAGGACTAGGTTGTGAGTTCTGGTTATGACATCATTAGTGGCTCTTAACTGAAACTGGCATTTTTGAACAGTAAGTGAAATCAGGGTTACAAAATAGTTCATAACTTTAAAATGAAGTAAAACATAAACATGATTTTTGGTATGACATTTATTGGGGGTATGCTGATACTAATTCTGCAGTGTAATACTTTTGGCCCGACTCCCTCTTTAATATTCTGGTTGTGCATTATGTAAGAAATTGTAGTCACAATTGAATCAATGTCCTTAAACTGTGACATCTTTAATACACAGTGTGCTTAATAGGAACAATCTGTTGTATATATTTTTTTTTCATTTTAAAGAATGTTTCTTTTTAAGTATTTTTTACTACTTTACATAGAAACATAGAAACATAGAATTTGACGGCAGATAAGGACCGCTTGGCCCACCCAGTCTGCCCATTTCCCTACCTACTGGATAAGCTGCAGATCCTAGTTAACCAGCAGCCTACTTCTTCCTACCCCCACCCCCCAGAATTGCCTTATGACTATCCCATGCATGCTTGAATTCCACCACTGATTTTGACTCACAACCTCCTCCGGAAGGCCATTCCATGCATCCACAACCCTCTGTGAAAAAATACTTCCTTAAATTACCTCTGAGCCGCCCCCCATCTTCAAATTGTGCCCTCTTGTTCTTGCACACCTCTTTTTTTGAAAGATGCTACCCTCTTGGACTTTGTTGATTCCCTTGAGGTACTTGAAAGTTTCTATCATGTCCCCCCTCTCCCTCCTTTCCTCGAGGCTATACATATTAAGCTCCTTAAGTCTCTCTTCATATGTCCTCCGGTGCAGACCCTGCACCATTTTAGTTGCCCTCCTCTGGACAGCTTCCATCCTGTCTATGTCTTTGCGGAGACTGGGTCTCCAGAACTGCACACAGTACTCCAGATGGGGTCTCACCAGCTGTCTGTACAGAGGGATAATAACTTCCTGTTTTCTACTGGTGATGCCTCTCCCTATGCATCCCGGTATTCCCCAGCCCTCCTTGCTGCCTTCTCACATTGCTTGCCCACCTTTAGGTCATCTGATATGACTACCCCGAGGTCCCTTTCCATTTTTGTTGTTGTTAGTATCTCACCCCATTGTGTACTCCTTCCCTGGGTTTTGTTCCCAGGTGCATTACCTGCACTTCTTAGCATTGAATCTAAGCTGCCATACATTTGACCATTCCTCTAACCTTGCCAAGTCCCTTCTCATCCTTTCCACCCCACCCTGTGCATCAACTCTGTTGCAGATCTTAGTGTCATCTGCAAAGAGACATCACTTTCCTTCCAGTCCTTCTGCAATGTCACTTATAAAGACATTGAAGAGGACTGGTCCTACTACTGAACCTCGTGTCCCCGCCAGTAACCCTCCTTTCTTCTGAATGGACTCCATTTACTATTACTCTCTGTGTCCTATTCTCCAGCCAATTCTTTACCCAGGCTGTCATCTTGGGACCCACTCCCAGGCTGGCTAACTTATATATTAATCTTTGTGTGGACTGTGTCAAATGCCTTGCTAAAGTCTAGGTAGGCCATGTCCACAGCCCCTCCCTGATCTACTACTTTGGTCACCCAGTCAAAGAAATCTATCAGATTCGTCTGGCATGACCTTCCCACTGTGAATCCATGCTGCCTAGGGTCCTGTGCTCTTCTGGCCTCTAGATACGCGACAATTCTTTCCTTTAGAAGTGATTCCATCATTTTCCCTATCACTGAAGTTAAACTAACAGGTCTATAGTTTCCTGCTTCTGCCTTGCTCCCACTTTTGTGAAGGGGAATCACATCTGCCCTCCTCCAGTCCTCAGGTACCACCCCATCCTCCCATGATTTGTTAAAGAGGGTAGTCAGTGGTGTCACTAGTTCTACCCTTAGTTCTTTTAGAATTCTGGGATGAATCCCATCAGGCCCCATTGCTTTGTCCACCTTCAGTTTTAAGAGTTCTTTCAGAACCCTTTCTTCTGTAAATGGGCTGGTATCAACTTCTGTATCCAGAGTGTTACTACTGTTTGTTTTATGTACCTCCCCCTCTTCCTTTGTAAATACTGAGCAAAAATATTTGTTTAGTATCTCTGTCTTTTCACATTCTCCTCTGCCCACCCTCCTCCCCTTTATTAAGCCTCACTATCCCTCCCTTGGTCTTCCTTTGCTCCCTGATGTACCTATAAAAGGTTTTATCCCCCTTCTTAACTGAGTTGGTTATCTTTTCCTCAGTTTGGGCCTTTGCTGTTCTGACTGCCTTCCCAGCCTCCTTTTGCTTTAACTGATACAGTTCTCTGTCCTGCTCCTGCTGCTTCAATAGCCATCCTCACCCAACCAATACCAGATATTTTCTACCTCACAAAAAACTGGATATATTCTTTGATAACATTTTGAACACTTTTTTAACTCAATAGATCTTCTTTTAATCCCGTTAAAGCCACTGCTATTCGGCAGATATAAAAGAGCATTTTTCTTACACATTTTCTAAAGATGATGAGCCAGTAGGGAAAAGAAACAGCACATTCCAGCTTGTTTATGTTAAAGGCGGGGTTGATGAATGTGTTAATTTGTACAGTACTTCTGCATTTCAAATAGTTCTGACAACATTATGGCCATCTACTGCAAAATCTTGAATCTGTTAAAATATTAATCTCTAGTTCCCAAGGATCATGTTTTGGCACTGCCATGCAGGAGATCTTAGTTCAGGAGAGACTTATGCCTGTTGCTCACTGGGACAGCAGAGCTCAAAGGTGTCATGGAGCAGAAGTGCTTGCTTTCAAGTGTGGAAAACCAAAAGTGTGTTGCTTTCCAACATTATTGGATGTTAGGCTCTGTCCACACTACCCCTCTGTAACGTTACAGAGTGCCCAAACCATTACCGCAACAGTTTGTGTTTACACCTGTAACATTACAGAAGGCATTTTCATAACCGTTGTTGAAACCACATATGAGGTGGTTTCAACAATGCTTATGAAATTGGTTACGCCTCGGTAATGTTACCGGGCGAAGTGTGGACGCATGGTAACGGTCCCCTGCAGGGCCCGTAGTGCAGCGTGAGCTGCATCCTGGGAATGGGTGCTGCCATAATGGTCACCTGGCACCCCTAGTGTGGACCGGTGGTACCGGTCCCATAACGGACACTGCCACAATGTGAACACACTGCACCACTCCCCGGCCGTAATGGATTGCATCCAATACCGGGCCGGAGTGGTGTAGTGTGGACAGGGCCTTAATGGAAGAGCTAGATTTAGCAATCACCTGTAGCACTGTGGCCCCCTAGTGTACTTGTAATAGAAAAAACAGCACTAGGAGGGGTTTTCTCCACAACCCTCCAGACAAGTCAGTATGCAACAGAGTAATTCCCTGTCCACACTGCACTGAAAATCTGTAACATTTTGAAACCATTACAGACTAAAAGGCCCTGTCTAAATTACCCTTGGAAATCCCCTCTGTAACATTAACAAGGGTCCAAACAGTTACCATAATGGTTTGCGTTTACACTGGTAATGTTACAGAAAGTGTTTTCTTAACCGTTACAGAAAGTTGTTACGAGGTGGTTTCAAAAACGGTTTCTGTAATGGTTTCAAAGCTCTGTTTAACCCTCTCCACTCTACACAAGTAAAATCCTGTAATGTTTTCAAAACGTTTTCAGTGGTAGTGAGGATGCACTGTAACGTGTTCAGTCTGTACCTGTTTCAAAATGTTACAGATTTTCAGTGCAGTGTAGACAGGGCCAAAACATTACAGTGCATCCACCCTACCACTGATAACATTACAGGATTTTACTTATGTAGTGTAGACAGGCCCGAAATATTAGTTTTCAACAACAGTTTTGAAAATGCTTTCTGTGATGTTACCAGTGTAAACGCAAACTGTTACGGTAACGGTTTGGACCCTCTGTAACATTACAGAGGGCTTTTTCTTGCGTAGTGTGGACAGGGCCTTAAATACCCTTTCACTGGTGTAGCATGTCAGTATTTTTATTGAATCAATAAACAATCCAATGGTGGCATATCATTTCACTAAAGTCAATGTTTTGTGGTCTTGAACCCCTAATCAAATCATCAAGACAATGATAGTTGTTTTTTACATAAAGTAAAAAGCTAACTGCATTTAAAGACACTAGGCACTAATATAGGTGTATCATGATAAATTTTAGAGTACTGTTGAAGCAAATCTAAATTTATTAATAGAAACATAGACTCTGATGGCAGATAAGGACTGCTTGGCCCACCTAGGCTGCCCAGTTCCCTACCTACTGGATAAGCTGCAGATCCTAGTTAATCAACAGCCTATTTCTTCCTACCCACCAAAAGAATTGCCTTATCTCTGTCCCATGCATTCTTGAATTCTCCCACAGATTTAGACCCCACAACTTCCTCAGAAAGGCTGTTCCATGTGTCCGCCACCCTCTGTGTGAAAAAATACTTCCTCACATTGCCCCTGAGCCATCCCCCCATCATCATCAAATTGTGTCCCCTTCTTCTTGGTCATCTCTTTTTCTGAAAGATGCTACCCTCTTGGACTTTATTGATTCCACTGAGGGTGCTTAAAAGTTTCTATCACGTCTCCCCACTCACTCCTTTCCTCAAGGGTATACATATTAAGCTCCTTTAGTCTCTCCTAGTATAGCTTCTCTTGCAGACCCTGCACCATTTTAGTTGTCCTCCTCTGGACTGTCTCCATCCTTTCTATGTCCTTGAGGAGATGGGGTCTCCAGGACTGGACGCTGTACTCCAGATGGGGTCTCACCAACTGGCTGTACAAAGGGATGACAACTTCCTGTTTTCTGCTGATGATGCCACTCCCTATACATCCCAGTATCCACCAGCTCTCCCTACTGCCTTTTCACATTGCTTGCCCACCTTAAGGTCATCTGCTATGTTTACCCCAGGTCTCTTTCCATTTTTGTTGTTGGTACTACCTCCCCCCAAAGTGAGTACTCTTACCCTGGGTTTTTGTTTCCCAGGTGCATTATTTTGCACCTCTTTGAATTGATTCCAAGCTACCATACTTCTGACCATTCCTCCAACCTTGCCAAGTCCCTTCTCATCCTTTCCACACCTCCTTGTTTATCAACCCTTTTGCAGATCTTTGTGTCATCTGCAAAGAGGCATACTTTTCCTTTCAGACCCTCTGAAGTGTCACTTATAAAGACATTAAAAATGACTGGACCCAGTACTGAACCCTGCAGTACCCCACAAGTAACCTCCCTTTTTTCAGAGTGGACTCCGTTTATTATTAACTTCTCTGTCCTGTTGTCCAGTCAATGTTTTACTCATGCTACCACCCTGGAACCCACTCCCAGGCTGGCTAATTTGTTTATTAATCTTTTGTGTGGCACTGTGTCAAATGCCTTGCTAAAGTCTAGTTAGGCAATGTCCACAGCACCTCCCTGGTCTACTACTTTGGTCACCCAGTCAAAGAAATTGATTAGATTCCTCTGACATGACCTTCCCACTGTGAACCCATGCTGCCTTGGGTCCTGTGCCCCACTGGCCTCTAGGTAATCAACGATACTTTCCTTCAGAAGTGATTCCATCAATTTCCCTTCCGCAGAGATTAAACTGACAGGTCTATAGATTTCTGCCTCAGTCTTGCTTCCACTTTTGTGAAGGGGAATCACATCCACCCTCCTCCAGTCCTCAGGTACCACACCATCCTCCTATGATTTGTTAAAAAGGGTAGTCAGGTGTTACCTGCAGAAGGAGAGAGGTGGTTTTTCCTCTGTGTAGATCACTGTTAAGACCTCACTTAGAATACTACATACAGTTCTGGAGACCACATCTCCAGAAGGATATAGACAGAGTGATGGCAGTCCAGAGTAGAGCAACTAAAATGGTGCGGAGCTCTGCATCAAAAGCCCTGTGAAGAGCTACTGCAGGATCTCAATATGTGCAGGATCTCAGTATGTACACCCTGTGAGACAGAAGGGAGAGGAGATATATGATATAAACCTTTAAATACCTCATGGGGATAAATAAGGTATAGGAAGGAAGTATTTTTTCTGAAAAAAAGATGCACAAGAACAAGGGAACATGCTGTGAAGTGGGAGGGGGTAGATTCAGGAGAACTGTTTATTACACGATTGTCATGTATCTCATTTACTTGTTACCAATTTCAAAATTGTACTCATTTTTGTTTTCTGTATGTCATTTTCATGGTATTCTAAAAAATGTACACAGTATACTCAAATATTCAGGAGAAATGTGAGGAAGTTCTGCTTCTCAGAAAACATAGTGGATTCATGGAACAGCCTAGTAGCCAAGGTGGTGGGGTTGAAAACAGTGAAGGGATATGCATGAGGGTATCTTACTGAAAAGAAATGGAATATGCATAAGGGGATCGAAGTTAAAAGGAATGGTGGAGAGAAACAAAGCTGGAGATCAAGTAGGGTCTACGGTGATACTCTGGGTAAGAAAAAATGGAAAGACTGGATGGGCCAAGTGGTCCTTATCAGCCAACAAATTCTATCTCTCTATGTTTCTATATATTGCTGCCCTGACAAAGTGGGCAGTGGTTTGAGACTAAGAAACCTACCCCGGACAGAGCCCTGCCATTTGGATTCACAGCAGACAGCGTTTGCCAGTGGTCACAAGGACCTACCCCCCGGCTGGAGCCCTGCCATTTGGATTCACAACAGGTATGGCTCAGCGCTGAAACACACCCACGGATTTGAACTGCATGAGTGTCTGTGAAGGAAAAATGGACTCCGAGTAATAGCGCCAATTTTCAAATAGAGCCAGCTCAATTTCAGTCGGTGGAGCAATGCTGATAGTTTCTGGCTCCTGCCCTTCTAAAAACTTCTACAGTGCTTGTGCATGTTTAGTATTGGTCCTTTAATTTTATTTCAGCCTGTTTTAATAAATTCCTTGCACTTTGCCAAGAGCTTTAATCTTGATATAAAAAAGTGACTTAAATTGCTTCTGCCTGTACTAAGAATTTGTTCTGCATACTGTTAGTGTTTAAACACGCTTTTAATTTAGGGGCATAAATTGATTCTTGGCACCAAGAAATGTCCTACATAGTGTTAGTCACTCTAAGTACATATGAAATGCCGGTGCCTGAAGCTGCTTCAGCTTTTAGCAAAGAAGCTAGAAACATGTTTAAATTGTAAGAGCTTCTATGTCCTGCTTAGTGTTAGTATCTCTAAGCACGTTTTAAATTGAGGAGTTAGAAGTTACTTCAGCCTTTAAAAAAATAAATAAATAAAAAATAGCTTTAATGCATGCCTTATATCCAGGACTTTTAAACTACATTCAGACTAAAGCAACGAATGTGCTGCAGACTGTTTTGTGCATTGTGATTAAATATAATCAGAATTGTGTATGTACAATCAATAGGTGAAGTGATCTCACGCTGCTTTGTGCCCATAAATAATGCACCCACTTCTCTTTCCTTCTCAGACAGCATTTGACAGTGGTCTTGAGGACCTACCGCCCCCCCCCAGCCAGAAACCTGCCGTTTGGATTCACAGCAGGTATTGCCCAGAGCTGAAATGAGCCCGTGAATTTGAACTGCATGAGTGTGTGTAAAGTAGTCCCTGCTGGCGGTCTGCACCAGCAACCCCACCACCCCTAACACCACCTTTGGCAGACTCTGACTTATATAGTCTTTGCTACATGAGGGAAATAACCTATCAGCCCACTATCCTACTAGCAGATTATATGCTAGATCCTCTAGTGGCCACTGCACTCCAATCCCACTGCATAATCTGTGCAAGCAACATGCTGCCTGTGTTTTTTGCCACATTATGCCTGCTTACACCCCTAGCTCCCCTCCCACCTGCCTAACATCCTCAAATGCAGCCAAACCCAATCTCATTAGGCACCGATGCAACTCCCCCCTCCCCATCATATAACAGCTGCCCCAGTGCTGCAGCAGCATCATTACTCCCAGACCAAATGGCGTTTTAGTGCCTCCATCCTACCACCCTCCTTTTATGCAGGTCTATCAGTACTAATCACCTCCATTTTAAATAGGTCTCAGCAATCACCTAAACAAGTTTCAACCCCCCACAAGCCCCTATGGGGCATGTTTAAATCTAAACAATTGTTAGTGTTGCTGCTCCTCCTGTCTGGGGACATTGAACTCAACCCTGGCCCAAGCCTCCCCAAATCCTACCTATCTATCACATTACCAAGGGGTCTACAAATCATGCACCTCAACATCTGTAGTATCCTGAATAAAATCACAGCCCTTCAACCTATTGTTCTATTTTCTCTGAGACCTGGTGGAAGCACCACCATTTGAACACATAAGTTTCTATACCTGGCTACTCACTCATTAGACAAGATGGCTTGGGTAAAAAAAAAAGGGGGGAGGCGTTGCCATGAACATCTCCTATATGCTCCAGTTCACCCCAGTACAGCTCTCCATGCCCACTCAGTCCATCAACTCCTTGCTAATCAAACTCTCACTCCCATATTCTATTCCTCTATATATTGCTGGGTCCTACTGCACCCCAAACACATCCCTGCCTAACGTGCTGGACCATCTGGGTACCCTAAAGTCAACTACTTCTGGGGGTGAGCTACATATTCTCAGGGATTTCAATTTCAACAGGCTCACAAACAACAACTCTAAAATTCTCGGCCTAGTCACTGCCCTAAACCTCACCCAGCAAATTTCAGAACCCACTCGCCTAAATCACAAATCGCAGAACCATTCCATCTTGGATTGGGCACATACCTCACACCCCCATCGGATCATCGAAACTGGACTTCTCCGGACTCCCTAAGTGATCACCATATGATCTACATGGTAAGGAAGCACCTCTACCATGGACGTTGCACATTAGGTTGTAAAAAGCCCTCAACCTTGAAGCACTGCTAAGTGACCCGACACATATTGATTGGTCCTTCTTCTCACAGGCACCTTCCCTTTACTCTGCCTTAGAATTCTTTAAGGATACCTTTCTTGCTGTATGGAACACCCATGCACCCCTCAGAAGGACTCGGGTAAAGGGTGCCACCTGACCTGGGTCTCTGCCAGTATCATTGATCAATTCCACACAAGGGACAATGCATGGAAAATGTACAAGGCAACTGACTCCCAGCCAGCACTCCAATTGTACCGGACACTTCATAATTCCTGCACTAGACAAATACATCAGGCCAAAGCTAATTATTTCAAGGCTTCCTTCCACAGAAACCTAAATCACCCTATTAAATTCTGGAAAACAATCAAGTCGCTTTTCTCTCCCCCCAGTCCAACCACCCACCCCACACTAAATGCAGATGGCTCCATTGTCTCTGAACTAGGGGAAGTGGCATCTGTTTTCAATACCTTCCTCACTAGTTGCACATCCTCTCTTCTATCCTCCCTACTGCACCCCTCCAAGTATGCTCACTCCTTGAAACCTACATCCTCCAAGGCTACTGGCTTCTCTTTTCAATGGGTTACCCCACCCATTGTGCTGAATGCCCTGTGGTTGCTCAACCCCTCCAAAGGTAAATGCCCCCCAGGAATTGATTCCAAAATGCTACAACTATCTGCCCCAGCTATTGCCACTCTGCTGGCCACTCTGTTCAATCTCTCATTTTTGCTTGCCAACATACTTTACAATTGGAAGCATGCCACTGTTATCCCCCTTCCAAAAGGGGATGACCCCTCCTCACCACCAGAAAACTACCACCCCATCTCCCTACTCCCCATCCTAGCCAAATTACAGGAGCACCTGGTCTTAGAACAACTCTCCTCCTTCCTTGCCTCCTCCTTTTTCTTCACGCCCTACCAGTCAGGGTTCAGGAAATCACACTCCACCATTATCTCCCTGCTAAGGCTCACCAACACCATCATCACTGCCATGAATAAAGGGCACACCACCTCAGCCATTTTTGTCGACCTTGCAAAAGGCTTCAACACAGTCTCCCACTCACTCCTACTCTCCAAGCTCTCTAGTGCGAGACTCTCAGGTGCTACCACTAGATGGTTTCACTCATACATGGTTGGTAGATCACAATCAGTAAGAATTGGACATCACACCTCCTCCCCCCTCCCCATCACTATTGGGGTTCCCCAGGTCTCGGTCCTTGGCCCGTTACTCTTCTCTATCTTTTTAAATGACCTTCCCTCAGTCTGCCCTCACACATCCATTCACTTGTACGCTGATCGCACCATACTGTATGCATTAGGCCCCTCCTTCACAGAAGTGGCCTCTATACTACAGCAGGATTTCAATGCGGTATCGCACTGGTTTCGCTCCAACCAGCTCTTTCTTAACTCCAAGAAAACAGTCTCACTAACCTTTGGAACAAGGCAAAGGTTCCACCGGCTCCACTGTACCCCTACTTTCCTCACCACTGAAGGGACTCCTCTAGAGACTTGCACCTCCTTCAAATATCTTGGGGTCTGGCTTGACAAGCACCTTGACTTTTCCACTCATATTGACTCGATCCATAAGAAACTGCACCCAAAACTAGGAGCCTTATATCGGAACAAGGACAGCATCCCTCTGGCAACCCGTAAGGAAATTGTTCAGAAGTTGATCTTCCCTATACTTGACTATGGGGATATAGTCTACAGTGCTGCACCCTGATCAGGCTAGTCAGCCTTGATACTCTCTTCCACTCCTTCTGCTGCTTTGTTCTTGACTGTCCCCAATGACTCATCACTGCAACCTCTACATGTCCCTTAACCTAATATCACTCCAGGATCGTAGACACATCCACAGCATCAGGACCACAGCAACATTCTGGGCACAGTCTCTTCCCCCTCCCTCGAATCTGCCCTCTCAGCCCTGTCACAGCCCGCTTACTCCCTCAGGAGTGGAAACTCCCGGCTTCTTCATGTTCCACACACGTTCACATCCACGGGCCAAGATGCATTCAAATACCTCATGCCAAAGCTTTGGAATGCACTACCTGCAGGCATTCAAGAGTTTACCAACACTTCCCATCTAAATCACCTCCTTAAGGCACATTTCTCCTCAACATGCATTTGCACATATGGCCACAGATTGGTGCCCCAGGTAACCTTCTCTTATTTAGGGCCTCTAACTGTACAGCACCCTATGCTACTGCCTAGTGCTCACAGCACTCTGCCCAAGGCTAGTAATTAGTAGATCAGAGTTAGGGGTGTCACATGCAGTCTCCACACTGTATTGTTGTAATTTTGGTTCTTCTCATTTTTTGCCTCTGTGTTTTTATTCCTATTCTACAATGTATTGTATTAATCCACCATACGATGCCATGCAAGTGTCCATATGGTTGCTCATGTACTGTTGCATCCTTCTATGCCTCGACTTTTTTTTCTGCATCTGTATATGTTGGATGCACTTCGTAGTGCCTATTACTATCTATATATTATATCTACCTACTATTTGTATATATCTGTATCTGCATACTATGTACATTTTACTTGTGACTATTAGTTGCATGCTCCATTGTCCCCTTCCCCCAGGACACATCTGGAATCGAGCGGTACCCCACTCATGATGCCTTTCTGGTAAAACTCTTAAATAAATAAATAAATAAGAAACATTGACCTTAGTTGAATGATTTGCCACCATTGGATTATTTATTGAATTAATAAAAATACTGAAATGCTACATCAGTAAGGGGGTCTTTTACTCCACTGTCAACTGATTGAGTTAGATTTTACTGGATCATGGAGTACATCTCTGCTTGCACTCCTCATGTCTGAGTTCAGTGGCTGCAATGCATGTGAAAGCCAGGTATGAGAATATAAATGTCAAAGGGGTGAAGGGGTGTTAGGGCCTAGACAGGAGCACAAACATCATATTCACTATTCAAATTTTATCTAAAAATGTAACAACTCTTCCACTTTGCTGACAGAATGAGAAAGATCAACAATATCCATTGTCTCAACACCATCAATGTTACTTAGAGCTGCAAGTTTGGATCTGCAGAAGAAATGAACAAGTAAAATGTGACCGTCTGAAATATCATGTACTGTACTAAGTTATATTTTAGGCTTTAACCTTGAACTTTGGTTCACCACCATTTGAAGTCCGTGAACTAGCAAACCATAACAAAATTACATTTTAAATCACAGTTCAGCTCACAAAACAACATCTTAAAGCAGTGTCATCTAGCAAGGCTCCTCCCACTTCATGATGCTATAGTCATCCTCACATCAGCCATCACTGAAAGCTGATCAGCTACAAGGACAAAGCCATGCACACCAGCACAACTAAAGGTGCTACCCTTAACCGGTCAGAAAATAAACTTACTGAGTGCTGATCACTAGGGTCTAGGAAAGATTGCTTTTGAGCTGTATCACATACCAAAGAGCCTACACCATGATGAAGCACTCATCAGGTTCTACCTGTGATATCTGATATCTGCAGCCTCTTATAAAAACACAAACTAATCAAGTGGTAGTTAGTCCAATATGTCATATGGGAAACTGTGACATATTTGTTACACAGTGCTTCACCCAGGAGAACAGTACTATATTTCCAGAAAGGTAGTAGCACTACAATAATCAAAGGTACTTCTGTTTGATCAAGACCACACTGGCTGAAAACCAAGGCAACATTTTTGGAAACATTAGCAGTCTACTCTGTTAACTCCTGAATCTGCTGCAATGGGCTAGTATTTGGATAACTCACTAACACTGCACATATAAATGCTGCAAAACTAGTAGAGCACACCCTCATCAAAAAGTAGACATGCTGCTACTCCATTTTTAAAATAATTTCCACAACAGTTTGATAAAGCAACACTACAATATGCACTGTGCCTTCTAAAAAGAAGCCAATGATATGCCCTTGATTGTCATGCATGATAATTCTGAAACCATGGTAAAATGCATTGCAGTTAAATAATAGAAGCAGTTCATGGTTTCTGAAACAAGATGTGCCTAGTTCCACTCCCTAGCTATTCACAGTCCCTGACACCCACCCTGAGTATGACTCATTCCAGCAGTCTGGAGCATCAGTGTCATGGGCAATATTTCTGCAAACAGAGAATGTAAAAGAAGTACTTATTTATGACACAACACAGTAATTTAAGATTGTTTTGACTATTTTGGAGGTTTGAGCCTAACAAAATCATATGAAATGTGTACAACTTTTCCAGGTTTGATATTCAAAGTTCAAATATGGGCACTCTGAGAGGTTCACATAGCTCTAATCTTAATGAACATAATCTACAAATATCAAATGACCATATCAATTCAGGGAAAATGTGTGTTCCCTTGAAAGGTTACAGCAAGAAATTCATTACTTGACAATCAGGCATATCTGTAGTACAGCACCATATTATACTTACTACATATGATGAAAACAGTAAATACATTAGAATCATCTTAATGATCTATACTTTTGTTTTGTAACTGCTGTATATATTAAAGATCATATTTATATTTTTTTCAGATCTTTCTTTGCTGTCTTCCAGTGTTTATTGTACCAAATGTGATAGTGTAGAGAACATTAGAAATAATGTACAATATGTGTTGTTGTAAATATTTATGTGGAGGCCCACTGCCACATAGTCTCCTGAAAAAAACATGTTATTTCTATGTCACAGGGTATATCCTAACTACAGTATATAATTTCCAGTAAAGGAACAAATATATTTCCAAACAATGCAATATTGTTGTTCTTCTTTTTAAGATCTGGAATTAAAATCAAAACATGGCATGCTGTGTATTTTCAGAACATTTTCAAAGTATGACTCACATTTTGGGGTTCTTGAACATATATGTTTATCTTTAAGGAAAAAAGGTCTTACCCCATGGTTGGATCAACTGCAATTCCTTTTGGATTATGGAGATCAAGGTCTATTAGAGTAACACAAGTACTCCCATTCCGACTGCACACAAATATACGGTCACTGACAAGATCCAGAAAGTAAAAATTTCCAGTAAGCCAGTCAATGGCCATGTGTTCTACATCTGTCAGAAAATATAAGAGTTATAATAGTTACCAGGTTATTAAGTTAAAAGCAAAAACTTAATGCATAGCCAAATGACTGCTTGTTGTGTTGAAACATACAGTAAGCTGCAATTCTCACTCTGCAGATGTTGTTTTGATTGAATTTCTCACATCGGCTTCTTTCTAAGACACACTACAAGGCCAACATTTTAAGACAATGAGTTAGCATACATAATTCTATTTGTGGAGTTTACATTTACTCCTTTGCTTCTCTTACAATTTTTGCAGTGAAACACACAGTCCGCAGTTAATGAAGTAACACATATTACATTGCAATGTACTTTAGAAAGTAATAAAATCCCATTTGTGTATGAAATGGAAGACATTCTAGGTTGTAAGAAGGGAAATTTACAACACAATCAGGGATAGCTTAAATAAATGGTGATTATATTTTACAGTTGACTGTGTAGTTCACTTGTTATGTTTTATGGGAAATGTAATAAATGTATTTAATAACAATCAAGCTATGGCAGAATTTTATTTACAGTATTCTGCACTATTCTGAGGACCAGAGTGCCTTACAAAGCATTAGGTAAAGAACACAATGCTGTAACAAACAGATCAATAAAATTAATAAATACATAAATATGATAAAGTCAATCACATGATTAATTGAATATAAGGATAACAAAGCGGTGGAATAATTTGATAACACAGAATTATGTTATGGGGCCTGGGTAGGCCAAACAACAGAGCCTCTTCTAGGCCTCCTCTTTGAAATGGCTAAGACTTGAAATTTTCCATACTGACAGTGAAAAGGATCTTCATACAGTACACATATATATATATATATATATATTTATATTGGGAATAAATCTATAAATGCTTCTACGTGACCTATTCTGTATTTGTCCCACTACAACTTTTGTGATTTTATAGGAATTTTATGGTGGTGCTTCTTATTTCACCAGAGACCCAGCTGAAATTTGTAGAATATGTCATATTCTCAATTGCCGCTCCCGCAGTGCAGAATGCACTCCCCTAGAAATGATACTTTGCCACTTCCTCAACAACTTTCTAAACTCTCTTTCAAATGCAAGTTTTCTTTCTGACTTTAACTAATAATGTGAGAAACATTGCATCTACAGTACTCATAGAAACTGTTTTACAATGATAATTAGTGATTTGCATTGTATCCTTAATTCAGTATACATTGGATTTAAGATAAAGACAAATGACTAATGGAGTCATGGAAAGCCTTTGTAAGTACCAGTACAATGGCTTCTTCTTATTCAATCTTAAACTGACTGTTAGAGTCAAAGGATACTTCTTGGTCTGTTATGCCATGTAGTCTACTGACAAATGCAGAGTACTGTGAACTAAAGGCAAACTAATATGGAAACTGGCAACACTGATTCAGCTGTGATTTGGATCTGGCATCAGTTCAGCTTTGACACTTTAGAAAGACACACACAGGTCCTTGCTGTTGGGGTTAATCAGACCACAGGTAGTGGTAACTGGTACCCCTCAACTGCCTCTTGCCCACCCCCTGTCAATCCCAACCTATTGTGCCATCCACTGGTACTTCAGGCAGATTTTAGAAAACCTCAGTCGGCACCTGGCATGATGAAAGTAGCTGGAAATGTTCTGTTTTCATCTCTCTCTCTCTCTCTCTCTCTCTCTCTATATATATATATATATATATATATATATATATATATATATCAACTCTGTTAATGCATCAGTTAGGGTTTATATCACAGCGAAAAAAGCAAGGAAATGTGGTGTTAGGGTTAGCACCCCTACCACCCCACCCCCACATCCTCCACACACAAACAGGCATCAGGGTGTCCGTTTGGGTCATCGGCCTAACTCTCACCCCACTCCATGTGTAAAGAAGCTGAGCTGGTGCAGTATAGGAGAATGGGGTGAGAGTTAGGCATGATGACCCCAATGCGCACCCCGATGCCTGTTGGTGTGTGGAGGATGGGGTGTTGAGGGTGGGTGGTAGGGGTGGTAACTCTAGCATCACATTTGCATGCTTTTGTCACTGTGATATAAACCCTAACTGATGCATAAATGGATTTGTTTGCCATGAATTTCCCTTCTTTTTGAGAAAGTGTAATATAACTGGTAAGTGGTGTGTGCTAGTGGGAGTGCAGGCCCTCCGGGCGCTGCTCTCCCTTCATATTGCCCATTTTTTGCATAATGGTATGTGTCTTGTGGGAGTGCAGGCCATCCTGGCCCTGCGCTCCCACTTATACATAACTACAGAGTCATACAGCAGCTCTACAGGGCAAGGAACCCTTGTAACACAAATTTTCTAATATCTCAGCAACCACAGTAGCAAGGAAAAAATTTCAGTGCTATTGTAATCATGACACCAAGACCTCCATGTGATATTAATTGACCAAATCCATATCTTGCAACATTTCTGAGGTACAGGCAACAAAATGCACTGAAAAGACTCCCTTTGGAACCCTTATGACACTAATTTGCCAATATCTCTGTAACTGTAGCAAGTAGGATAAAATAGTCCACGGCTGGTGTAATCTATGATTTCCAAGCTTGTTTCTAAAGATCAGATCACCCTTAAGGGGTGGTCTGAACTGTGAGTAGTAAAAACTCTGTATCTCACTTCGTTCTTGAGATAGGGGTGCTGAAAGGCACCACTGGCACTGCAATGTCATCCAATAGGAAATTGCTCGATGTTGGAACACTGTAACTTTGGGCAAATTGAATGCTTTGGCATAAAACCACCAAATGACACATATGTGAGACCAGGTCTTGCCACCCTGCAAACTTCAGCCCAAAAGACCAAACCGTTTTGTTGCAGGAGGATGGCAAACATTTGCAGTTTTTCTGGCAAAGTTCTTTCGCAAATCACAAAAGTTTCACAATAAACAGTACAAAACTTTCGCATTTGTGAAAGTTTCATGGATGATTTTCCCCATGATTTGTGAAAGTACTGGGGCTTCGAGTTTAAAAAAGGCATTTTTGGATGGATTTTACCCCAAAATAGAGATAGGGCTGGCATCCTCAGGACCCAACTAGGTAAACCCAACAGTCAGTTTTTACCTACCGGGTCCCAAATTTAAATGCCAGGTATTGTTCTCTCTCACTAACTGAAAACAAGATGGTGGCAGCACAGAAGTAAAAGTGCCATTTGCGAATGTAAAATTGCACTTGCGACACTTTCGTGAGACACATATATTTTTCCCCTATTGACTATAAAGGGAAATTTGTTTTTTGAATAACTTTTGAATGGTTTAATATTTTTTACACCAAATCTTTGAAAGGCATGTCTGTGACACAGATTGCATCTTCCATGAAGATTTCAGATCAAATGGAGAAATTGTGCAGACTGGGAGTGTTAGCAAAGAAACGTACAAAAAGTCCTTTCTTGTGTGTGTTTTTTTTTTATGTTCTGCAGCTCCACAACCATAAATCTGACTGTAACACAACTTACAAGATCCAGAGATCTATGGTACCAGACTGGGCATGCAAAATGTCAGGGAAATCCGTCATACAGTGGCAAAGTTATTAAGGTGTAAAATTTGAGGTTTAACATTAAAGTGATTACTCAACCCTAACTGTAGTGCCAATACTGTGACACTATAATACACACACACATATATATATATATATATATATATATATATATATATATATGTATATATAATAGGGTTGAGTAGGCACTTGAGTCTTCAATGATAAACTCAAAATGTTGCACTTTAATAACTTAGCAAACCTTCAGCAGATTTGCATGACATTTGGTATGCACCTTCCTGCGGGGATAGAGCTCTTGAATTTACAAGATATGATCCAGTAGGATGTGTGAAAATTTCATACCAAAAAAGCCAAAGCATCTGGTCTGTAGGCAAGTTCAAAGAAAAATCTCAGCAACGTCAATGAGTGAAAATATGGTTTCTGAGTTATGGAGAGGTGAAAAAAACACATGACTAACCATTATTGACCAAGTTTGGTCACTCTATATGTCACTAATAAAAGTGAAAATGCTCTCCACTCGGTCTCCTCCCTGTAAAGATGACTTTTTTTTCTTAGAAAAGTAAAGGAACTAAATAGAAAAATACACAACATTTTTAAATTCTTCAACACAGTCAGCCTTACTTTAAACTTTTGGCAGCACCTCATTTATTCATGCCAGAGAGGAATTACTTTTTTGCTCTCCCCCCAAAATATTTATGTCCATTTTATAAGATAGATAATCCACTCTAGATTGTGCAGTCGCGCTCTGATACACACACACCTAGGGTGGTTGAACACACACCAAGACGTGTGTATATCAGAGTGTGACCGCACACCATAGAGTGGATTATCTATTATATACACATATATAACTATAAGGGATATATAATGGTGAGCTTTAAGATACATGATTTATCTACACATGTACTGTTTGACCTCAGGTAATCTCACGAGTGATGCAAGCCATAAGTGAGGTGTCCGAGGTCAAACAGCACAAGTGTAGATAAATCATTTATCTGAAAGCTCATTGTTGTATATTTCATTTATGCAATGGGAATGTATTCTATCACTGCAGGAACATTTCGTTTTGACTGTTTAGCTTTTTTTAAATGTTAATTTCCAGGAGTCTTGGTTAACTTTCCTAGAATATATCCACCTAGCACAGTAATTGCTACTAAATGAAACATCACTCATTTTGTAGAAAACTTCTTGATGAACAAATGTCATGCTCACAGTACCATGCTACCTTTTTCATTTTAAAGGTATTCACATTTGTTTGTCAAAAAAGGGAAAAGAAAATAGAATTTTATGCTGATTTTTTGCTAATTATAAAAAAAAACTAAAAGGTATCCATAAATGAGATAGCACTCATTTTGTAGATATTTTTATGCTGAACATTTTTAATGCTCACAGTACTATCTGTCAATTTTTGTTTTAAAGTTATTCACATTTGTTTGTCAAAAAACTGAACACAAAATTTAATTTTCTTCTGCTTTTTTGCTAATTGCAAAAAATCTATACTGTATCTATCCATGAAACACACTCATTTTGTAGATAATTTTGTGCTGAACAATGTTCGTGCTCACAGTACCATGCTATCTTTTTTCGTTTTGAAGTTATTCCCATTTGAATATGGTTAGTACTGCTTCTGAGGCAGAACATTCTAGATGAATTCTAAATAGATTTGTGACATAGTAACTGTGTGTATGAGTGGTCATTGTATGCATAAATTTATTTATACATACAGTGACTCAGATAAATGCATTTATCACACTGAATATATGTCCACCCACGCATAAATATATATATATATATATATATATATATATATATATATATATATATATATGTATAAATAGAGGTGCAGTTGCACCCCTATAGTTAGGGTTGAGTAGGCAAATGAATGTTAAACTCAACATTTTGAATTTTAATAACTTTGCAACCGTTCAACACATTTACAAAAAAAATGGTATGCCCCGTCCTGTGGGGTAGGTCTCCTGATATGACAAGTTACGTTCCAGTCAGATGTGTGGTCTCAGAGTTATGAAGAGGTGAAGAAAACATGTTTTCACTCATTGGCTTTGCTGAGATTTTCCTTTGAACTTGCCTAAGGCTCAGACAGTTTGTTTTTTTGGTCTGAAATTTTCTGGGCAGAAAACTACTACCTCACAGATGTGTCTTTTGCTAGTCTGGTGAAAAAAAGAATAAGCAGCTTTTAAGTTATCACTTTTAAAAAATTTGAAAAAATAATTTCTGAGCATGCTCAGTAAGCACTACAATATAGCTGTATGAAACGAAGAAGGAATCCTTTTTCATATGGGAAAATTCCTACTTTGTATGGCTGCCATCTTGTTTTCAGTTTTGTCTGAAAAATTCTAAATTGGAAACCTCCCAAAATGATATTCTGGGGAGAAACCAACACATGCATCTTGCTTATTGGGACCACCTAGATGTATTCTGGACTTTACTGCTTGGAAAACACCCTTAAAAAGTGTTTCTTTTTTTTCAATTCAAACTTTATTAACATATTTTCACAATATAGGAGGCAGAAAATGTAACATATACAACCTGTACATAGTACTTTACATAAGCTGCCCCCCATCCCTTCCACCCCCCCCAGTACAGCAGTGTAAAACCACATTGTAACTTAAAATCCTATAACAATAGCCATATGCATACAGGAATAATTAACAGCTAACAACACTGATATCCATAAAACCATGATTAAGGTGTGAAGGGGATCCCAGATACATTTGTAGCTTGGTAACCGATTGTGGAGACTAGCTATGGCTTTCTCTGTGTGAAGGTTAGCAAGGATTTCGTTAACCCATTCCTGATATGTTGGGCTAACCTTACTTTTCCAATGCCTTAATATAAGTTTTTTGACAGATAATGCAATCAGGGAGCTTTAAAATCTCCAAACTTTAACCTTGATGGAGGACAGATCACCCAGGAGGCAAATATCAGGTGTAAAGCAGTCCTGCAAACCCAGTAAGGGGTCTAGGTTGGTTTTAATTGAATCCCACAGTGGGATTATTTGGGGACATGACCAGAATATGTGGAGAAGTGTTCCTTCTCTCTGGGAGCATCTGGTACATACGTCTGATTCGAGAAGACTCCATCTCACCAATTTAGCTGGAGTATAATACAAGATGTGTAAAATGTGATATTGCATAAGGCGTATTCTGTCTTGAGACACATATTTATGACAGAACTTCCATAAAGCCAGCCAATTGAAGGTATATTGGGGAAGAATAGAACCCCAAAACCTAGTCGGACCATAGAAGCCCCCATACCACCGATGAAACAAAACTTGATATATTTTAGAAATGACACTAGAAGAACCCATTAAGGAGGAAAGCTCAGGAATCAGTGCAGGATCCAGCGGGTGAGGGGGATATTACCCAGCACAGTAGTAAGCAAGTGCTTTAATTGGAAACCCCTAAATTGCAAAGATACTGGGATGCCAAATTTCTGGATGATTTTAGCTACAGGAAGCCATGCTCCCTCACCATCCAAAAATGTGGATACTATCCCGTTGCCCACATGGAGCAACCATGTACGGGAGATCTTCTGCTTATTTATAGTAAAGGCCGGTGAGTTCCAAATAGACTGGGACAGGTCCAGATATGGAGTATATCACAAAAAAGAGCAGAGCTGTGCATATACTTTTAGTGAAGTCATAAGGGTGGGACATTTGCTAGCATCTTGTAAAAGAGACAATTTGACATAAAACAGTCAGGGGATCCATGTTCATAGATTGGATGAAGTCTAGTTCAATATTGAGCCAAACCGGTCTCAAACTCTAGGGACCCGGACTCACCCACTTCAGGCATTTAGCAAGATGACTAGCCCAGTAATAGATAGCCAAGTGGGGAATCCACAGTCCCCCATCTGTTTTAGAGGTGGCCAGCTTATAGTATGCCAGTCGGGGGTGTTTGTTCGACCAGGTAAAATCAGTAAAGATTCTATGCATTTTCTGAAACCAGGATAATGAGATGAATGAATTAAGGTGAGAAAGGGGATAACAAAGGTGGGGAAAAACATTCATCTTAATTATATTGATACGGCCCCATAATGAAACTGGAAGCTTAGACCATCTATCCAGGTCCTGGACAATCAACTGGGAAAGAGGCTCCAAGTTTTCTTTAAACCATAAGGAAGGGTTACGTGTTTGTTTAATACCCAAGTATTTAAGAACCCGTGTTGCCCAACACAAGCCAAAAGAGGTAATGTCAGTCTTAAAGACCTTATGGTTAAGGGGAAAAAAGGACGATTTGTTAGCATTTAATCTATAATTTGAAAAGGAGCTATATTTGCCAATTTTCCCCCAACAAGGCCGGGATAGATGTCATCGGATAAGACAGATAAAGGAGAAGATCATCAGCATATGCGGTGATCTTGACCACATTGCTCCCTACCAGAATGCCTTGTATCCCTGCATTGTTAAGGATATTTTGAATGAGAGGCTCCAAGTATAGATTAAATAATAGAGGGGAAAGGGGACATCCCTGTCTGGTGTCTGAATATAAGAGGAAGGGTTTAGAAAATGCACTATTTCCAGAAATCTTAGCTGAAGGAGCTCGATATAAAGCACAAATCCAGTCTATGAACATGGTAGGAAAATCAAAGGCCTTAATGACCTGGAATAGAAATTCCAATTCACATGGTCAAATGCCTTCTCAGTGTCCAGGGAGACCAACCCAGCAGGACTTAAAAAGTGTTTCAAAAGAACAAAGTGCCTAAGCTTTTGGACCAACCAAGTCCTTCTTTGCAAGCTTTTAACAGTTGTTTTAGTAACTAGTTGAATGTATAATTGGTATATTGTATAAATATGTAGAACAATTGCTTACTCTAGGTAAACTTTATTTTAAACCCTTTTAATCCCATATATAGAACATTTCTGTTATTTATATATATATATATATTTCCTTGTTTTTAACATACATTAATATCACAGGTTCTGAAGTTAGTACTGTACCCAGAGTTCTTGTGTTTCATTAGATTGCATTTATAAAGCACACTGAGACATCTAGAATTTAGGTTAGTTGAGCTTTTGCTTGAAGAGTTCTTATATCATTTTAGGGGATATTTGACCTTGCAAGGCTCTTCAGTTTAAAACAAACTGGTGAAATTGGAGTCCTCGGGTTTAAACTGCTGTTATGCTTTAAATGAGTATTTTAAACCAATAAGATTTTTTTTTCTTGTATGATCTGGGTGTTAATATGATGTGTTTTTCTAAAAAAAACTGTCATAAGCTTCCACAGAAGGACTTGGTTGGTCCAAAAGCTTAGGCTCGTTGTTCTTTTTGTAACATCTACTATATGTTGGTTTAATAGAAGGTATTACACCATTTGCTTCTGGATCTGTTCTTACAAGGACCAATATGGTAATTGAACTAAATCTTTATGTCCTAAAATGTGTGTCATTTAACATTTAAATTCTTTGTTCATATCGGCATCATACAAAGTAGGATCTTAGTTAATATGATGAGATACGAACTAGGATCTTACTTTGTGAGTCATACGAAGTAGGATCTTAGTTCATATGATGAGATATGAACTGGGATCCTACTTTGAGAGTCATACGAAGTAGGATCTTAGTTCGTATCTCATCATATGAACTAGGATCCTACTTTGTATGACTCCGGTACAAACAAAAAATTGAATAGTGGATATTGCAGCCATTCTTTTGTATTTTCTCTCTAAATTTTCAACATCGGCATTTTGGGACCCTACCTCATGAACACTGGCACTATTATTTTGTTACTTGGTCCCAAAAGGTGATTTTGTGGTCACTGTGCAGAATCACCTTTTGGGACAGAGTAACAAAATGACAGTGCCAGTATTCATTAGGTGGGGTCCCAAAATGCCCATGTTGATAATGTTGCAAGGAAATACCAAAATAATGGCTGAGATATCCACATTTAAATTCTTTGTTTGTGTTGTAGTCATACAAAGTAGGATCTTAGTTTGTATGATGAGATATGAACTAGAATCCTACTTCGTATGACTACGATACAAACAAAGAATTTAAATGTGGATATCTCAGCCATTGTTTGGTATTTTCTCACCAAATTTTCAACATGGGCATTTGGGACCCCACCTCATGAGCACTGGCACCTATCATTTTGTTACTCAGTCCCGAAGGGTGATTTCATAGTCGCTGCACAGAATCACCTTTCTAGACAGAGTAATAAAATTATATTGTCACTATTCATGAGGCAGGGTCCCAAAATGCCCATGTTGAAAATTTGGTGAGAAAATACCAAAAAACAGCTGAGATATTAACATTTAAATTCATTGTTTGTTACAGAGTCATATGAAGTAGGATCTTAGTTCTTATAATGAGATAAGAACTAAGATCCTATTTCATGAGTCATATGAAGTAGGATCGGCTATCTCAGCCATTTTATTTGGTGTTTCTCACCAAATTTTCAATTTAGGCACTCTGGAACCCCACCTCATGATCATTGGCACTGTCATTTCATCACTCAGTCCTGAAATGTGATTTTGCAGTTGCTGCACAGAATCACCTTTTGGGGCTGAGTAATGAAAATATAGTGCCAGCATTCATGATGTGGGGCCCCTAAAAGCCCATGTTAAAAATTTGGCGTAAAAATACAAAAAAAAAAAAATGCCCGAGTTACATGCAGTCATTGAAAGTTTTCTCCACACTCTCATAACTTTGGCAATTTTGTGTATTTTCACTCCAGATTTTCAACATTGCCATTTTTCACACCACCTCATGAAAAGTACAGCTCTCATTTTTCACATCCTACCCGAAACATGTTTTCGTACCTTCGGCGTGCTCACTGCATGAAATCACTTTTCAGGAATTTGGTGAAAAGAATCCTAAAAGTGCCCAAGTTATATGCACCCACTGAATTTATCCTATGCCTCTGCAAAACATTGGTACTTTTTAAAATTTTGACGCCAAATTTTTAACATAAATATTTTCCAGCCCACCTCATGAACAGTATAGCTGTAATGTTTCATATAACTCCCACCCCATTCTACTATACTATATCATCTGAGCTTCCTTACACATGGAATGGAGTGAGAATTAGGCTTGATAACCCCAAAGCATACCCTGACTCCTGTTGGTATGTGGAGAGCGGGGGGTGCGATGGGTTGGCAAGGTTGAGAACCCTCACATTGAATTGCCTGACTTTTATTGCTGTAATATCAACCCTAACTAATGCATTAACAGAGGAGTTTTTTGCAATGAATATATGCATAGTATATATATATATATATATATATATATATATATTATAGTGGTGCGGTAGCACAAACATAGTTAGGGTTGAGTAGCCGCTTTAATGCAAAACCTCAAATTTTGCACCTTAATAACTTTGCCACTGTATGACAGATGTGCCTGAAAATTTACATGCACAGTCTGGCACCATTGATCTCTGGATCTGGCAAGTAGCGTTATGGTCGGATATAAATTTGCAGAGCTACAGAATGCCAAAAAACACACACACAAAAAACAGACTTTTAGCACGTTTCTTTGCTTGTGCCCACGGCCTGCACAGTTTGACCTTTTGGTCCATAAACTTCAGGGAAGGTGCAGCCTTGGTCTCCAATGTGCCCTTTGAAGATTTGGAGAAAAAATATTCAACTGTTCAAAAGTTATTCAAAATACAAATTTCCCATTATAGTCAATGGGAAAAGTTAACAAAAAGCACAAAACGTTTGTGAGAGGCTTTCTACCATCGCAAATGGCCCTTCTACTTTTGTGAGTCTGCCATCTTGTTTACAGTTAGTGATACAGAAATATGCTTGGCATTTAAAATTGTGACCCTCTAGGTAAACACTGATTGTTGTGTTTACCTAGTTGGGTCCTGAGGATGCTAGCCATATCTTTTTTTTGTTTGGGGGGGTTAAACCACCCAGAAAAACATTTTTGAACATTTTCCCAAAAAATTTTCGAACATGCAAATATTTTGTAATTTATTTTGTAAAACTTTTATGATTTGCGAAAGTATGCTCAAAATAACTGTAAATCTTTGCCAGTCTCCTGCAATAAAACAGTTTGGTCTTTTTGGCTGAAATTTGCAGGGCGGCAAGCCCTCGTCACACAGATATGCCTTTTGATGGTTTGGTTCCAAAACATTACAGAGGCCCTAAGTTACAGCATTCCAAAATTCAGCAATTTTCCCATAGGATGACATTGTGGCATCTGTGATGCCTTTCAGGGCCCGTATCTCGAAAATGGTTTGAGATAACGGACTTTTCAACCCAAAAGTTCGTAACCTCCCCTAAAGGGGAACTAAGTTCAGAACTAGGTTGGAGGGTCCTCAAACCCATGAAATTTGACTTTTTTTCTACCTTATATGGTTCTTGAGATAGTTGCAATTTACTGTTCCAATTACTCAATTTCATGTCTGAGGACCACTATTATGCCCACAGACTTACATTCACAGTGCTTTTTCCTGCTCCTATCTCAGACACAATTTGCAATATGGATTCACTGCAGAATGCTGTGGGGACTAGTCATTTTCATGATTACAACCACACTTCAATTTTTATACTAGCTGCTACGGTTCCCTAGATAGGGGCAAATTAATGTTACAACGCTTCCTTGCCCTACAGGGCTGCTATATGGCTCCGTGCTTATGTGTAAGTGGGAGCACAGGGCCCAGAGGGCCTGCACTCCCACAAACACATATCACTACACAGAAATTGGCAGCTTGGTGGGAGCGTGGGGCTGAAGGGCCCTGCGCCACCATGAACACATACCATTTACTATTTATATTACACTTTGTCAAAAAGAAGGGACATTTATTGCAAAAAACTCCATTAATGAAACATAGAAACATAGACTTTGACGGCAGATAAGGACCGCTAGGCCCATCTAGTCTGCCCATTTCCCTACCTACAGGATAGGCCGCAGATCCTAGTTAACCAACAGCCTATTTCTTCCTACCCCCCACAAGAATTGCCTTATGTCTGTCCCATGCATTCTTGAATTCTCCCACAGTTTTAGACCCACAACCTCCTCAGGAAGGCTGTTCCATGCATCCACTACCCTCTCTGTGAAATAATACTTCCTCACATTGCCCCTGAACCACCCTCCTTCTATCTTTAAATTGTGTCCCCTTGTTCTTGCAAGTCTCTTTTTGAGAAGATGCTACCCTCTTGGACTTTGTTGATTCCACTGAGGTACTTAAAAGTTTCTATCATGTCCCCCCTCTCCCTTCTTTACTCAAAGGTATACATATTAAGCTCCTTTAGTCTCTTCTCATACGACTTCTCTTGCAGACCCTGCACCATTTTAGTTGCCCTCCTCTGGACTGCCTCTATCCTGTCTATGTCCTTGCGGAGATGGGGTCTCCAGAACTGGACACAGTACTCCAGATGGGGTCTCACCAACTGTCTGTACAGGGGATAACAACTTCCTGTTTTCTGCTGATGATGCCTCTCCCTATACATCCCAGTATACCCCCAGCCCTCCCTACTGCCTTCTCACATTGCTTGCTAACCTTAAGGTCATCTGATATGATTACCCCCAGGTCCCTTTCCTTTTTTGTTGTTGTTACTACCTCCCCACCCATTGTGTATTCTTCCCTGGGTTCTTGTTTCCCAGGTGCATTATTTGCACTTCTCTGCATTGAATCCTAGCTGCCATACTTCTGACCATTCCTCCAACCTTGCCAAGTCCCTTCTCATCCTTTCCACACTCCTCCTGTATCAACCCTGTTGCAGATCTTTGTGTCATCTGCAAAAGGCATACTTTTCCTTCCAGTCCCTCTGCAATGTCACTGATGAAGACATTAAAAGACTGGACCCAATACTGAACTCCCCGGTACCCCACTAGTAACCCCCTTTCTTCAGAGTGGACTCCATTTACAATTACCTTCTGTGTCCTGTTGTCCAGCCAATGTTTTACCCAGGCTACCACCTGGGTCCCACTCCCAGGCTGGTTAATTTGACTATTAATCTTTGTGTGGGACTGTGTCAATGCCTTGCTAAAGTCTAGGTAGGCCATGTCCACAGCCCCTCCCTGGTCTACTACTTTGGTCACCCAGTCAAAGAAATCTATTAGATTCATCTGACATGACCTTCCTGCTGTGAACCCATGCTGCCTTGGGTCCTGTGCTCCACTAGCCTCTAGGTACTCGACTGTTTTTCCTTCAGAAGTGACTCCATCACTTTCCCTACCACAGAGGTCAGACTGACAGGTCTGTAGTTTCCTACGTCTGTCTTGGACCCACTTTTGAGAAGGGGAATCACATCCGCCTTCATCCAGTCCTTGGGTACCACACCATCCTCCCATGATTTATTAAAAAGAGTAGCCAGTGGTTTCACTAGTTCCTCCCTTAATTCTTTTAGAATTCTGGGGTGAATTCCATCAGGACCCATTGCTTTGTCCACCTTCAGTTTTAGGAGTTCTTGCAGAACCCTTTCTTCTGTGAAAGGACTGGGATCGACCCCCCTATCAAGAGTGCTTCTGTTAATTGGATTAGGAACTTCCTCCTCCTCTTTTGTGAATACTGAGCAGAAATATTCATTCAGTATTCCTGCTTTTTCACTGTCCCCCTCTGCCCACCCACTATTCATTCTATTCAGCCTCACTATCCCTCCCTTTGTCTTTCTACGCTCACTGATGTACCTATAAAAGGTTTTATCCCCCTTCTTAACTGAGTTGGCTATCTTTTCCTCAGTTTGGGCCTTTGCTATTCTGACTTCCCTCCCTGCTTCCTTCTGCCTTAACTGGTACAGCTCTCTGTCCTGCTCCTTCTGTGCTTTCTTATACTTCCAGAATGCTGTCTTTTTCTTCCTGACTTTCACAGCCACCTCTTTTGAGAACCATAGTGGCTTTTTCTTTCATTTTGATTTTTTTATTTGCTTCACACAAAGGCTTGTTGCCTCTGTGATGGCAGTTTTGATAATTCCCCATTGTTGCTCACACCTCCTTCTAGCCTGTTTGCTAGTGCTTTTCTGAGCCTCTCCCATCTTGCCAAAGTCAGCCCTCCTAAAGTCCAGTACCCTCACTTTGTATGGCTTCGACTCTGTAGCTGAGTTTAACGTGAAACACACTGTTTGATGGTCACTTGTCCACAGATGGCAACCCACTTCTAGATCTGAGATCCTCTCCTGCCCCGTTTGAGAGTACGAGGTCTAAGATTGCTCCTTCATGAGTGGGTTCTGAAAACTAGCTGTCTAATGCCTGCCACCTGTAGGGCATCAAGAATGGCCCTGCTCTTGGATGTGGCTGCAGCAAATGTGCTCCAGTTAACTTCTGGCATATTCAGGTCTCCCATCAACAGTATCTCCCTTTCTCTGCCATTCTAAGAATGCCTTCTATCATATCCTATCCTTTCCATTCCTTCCCCTGACATGGGGGTCTGTACACAACTCCTGTGTGGATTGTGGTGCCTTTCCAGTCTCAAGGTGACCCACAGTGCCTCCTCTCCTCCCTGTTTAGTCTTTTGTTCAGTTGCTTTTATCCCTTCCTTTACATAGAGAGCCACTCCTCCCCTATTCTCCCCTGCCTGTCTCTCCTGTAGGTTATGTACCCTGGTATGTTAACATCCCAGTCATGGTTCTCTGTGTACCACGTTTCTGTGACTGCTACGATATCCAGGCGTCCCTCTTCCATTAAGGCCATCAGCTCAGGGAGCTTGTTGCCCAGACTATGGGCATTGGTACTCATTACCCTCCATTTCCTGATGGCCTTACTCCCTTTTGCCCCATCCCTGTCCTTTTTGCCTTTGTCACTTTCTCCATTTACCCCTGCTTTTCTCCGTATCGACACCTCTATGTTGGTGTTTGCCCGACTTACTACCATGATTATTTGGGGGGGCTAGGATTTTCCTGCTCCTTTCCAGTGCCTCCCCCCTTGGCTAGTTTAAAAGCTTGCCAAAGAAGCATTTAAACCTATCACCTAGGATCCTGGTTCCCCTCCTGGACAGATGCAGCCCATCATGCCAGTATAGGCTTGCATCACTCCAGGTGGACCCCCAGTCCCCAATGAAGCCAAATCCCTGAGATCCACACCAGTTTTCCAACCACTGATTGAATTCCATGGTGCGGGAACACCCTAGCCTCTCCTATGCCATAGATGGGTAGCACCTCCAAGAAGGTTACCGTGTGTGCTACTTGACTAAGGCCCCTCCCCAATTCCACAAACTCTTCCTGTGCTTCTCTAATCCCTTTCTTAGCCAGGTAATTTGTCCCAAGGTGGACAATGACATCCAGCTCCCTTCCCTGTGCAGCTGCTCCGGCAATCCTGAGGATTCGCTCCCTGTCCCTCCAAGCCATGGCGCCAGGCAGGCACCTTACCTCCCTCTCCCCTTCCTCCCCCAGTTCTACCTTTCTAACGATGGAGTCCCCCACCATGAGTTGTTTCCTTCCCCTGCAGGGTCCCCTGCCACCCTCCTGTGGGTCTCCTTTGTGGAGGTTCCCAGCATCCTCCTTGGTCTCCACTGTGGATGCCTCCATAGAGGAACCACACTTTGCCAGAATGGCATAGGAATTGTGGAGAGGTACAATGGGAGGGATGCGCCTCTGTTCCACCACCCTCACCCTCCCTGAGCCCACTGTGGTCCAACCACTCCTCTTTCCTGGCAACCTCTGAGGCAACAGCAGTGGCACTGGTGGTCCCTGGATGAAAGAGGAGGTCCCACAAATCCTGGCCAACTCAGCTTGGAGATGAGCAACTGCCTCCCTCAGCCCAGAGAGGTGCCTGCAGATGGGACAACACCGCATCCTCCAGAACATCTCCCGGAAGACTGCTGCTCCACAGCCACTGCACTGCACCACTCCAATCATGTCTTATTTCTGGCCCCTTAACTGTTTGCAATCCTTACTCTTTCCTCTGTTTCTTTTTTTCTCTCTCTCCTTACTTTCTTCCTGTGTGCCCGTTAAGCTCCTGATTGTCCTGTTCTGAGACAAGAATATTCTATATTTCGCAGTAGACCACTTACTTGCTCAGAGGTAGACCTCCAGCAGCTAGAGGGGTCTGGAGAGCTACTCTTGCCCTTCTAGGATGGTGGGTCCTTGCTGGTTCTGTGATCACTCACTTCCTGCCCCTATACAGGAAGTTCCTGTTGTCAGTCAAATCCTGTGCCTATAAAAATAGAACTAGCTTTGGGGGGGGAGAGGGCAAAAAGGCAATATAGTCCCAGCAGAGAAGTCCAGTCACACAGCAGTCCTTTCTCCAGGTGCCTTCTGCCAAGTTATGACACATACATGTAATGCATCACTTAGGGTTGTTTCCACAGTGAAAAATGAGTGGAAATGCAATGTTAGGATTACCACCCCACCTCCACACCCCCATCCTCAAACTCCTAACTCTTCATTCCCCTCACCCCCCCCACACACACATGGAAGACACATGCAAGACTGTAAGACACTATACCAGTCAGTCACATCTGTAAGCACAATAATCAAGACACTGTACTACTTTCACATAACACTATGTTATGAAACACAAATACAGTATGATCAACTCTATACTGCCAGCACTGTATGATGACACATTATAGCTGCCATAACTTTCTCATGAAGTGAAACTTAGTCTGCACAAACTTTCTAAATATTGATTTGTATGTGTCATAATTCAGCGATTGGCTTGCTACAGGTATTGCTGCTACCACATAGGCATGTGGTAGCAGGACAGACACAGCTGACACATACATAGTACTTTTCATATACTGATCAGGTATGAAACTAGCACCATCACATGCTGTAATACTGCTGCATTTCCTGGAAATACTCATTACCACCATGTTATGGTTAGCTTTGGATGTTACAACTGTCACTGTCATATGTTGCTTGTAAATTATATTACAAAACATTATTTTTATTACTGTTACCATTTCTTATTAGGACTGACTAACTCTATCAGAAAAACATATGAAAAGATCCACTGCCTGTTGCTAGGGTTATACAAACTCTTCTTTCAATACAGCTATTAGTAGATAACATACTGTGTGTTTCATCATTTCTTAATTGAAATACAGGCATCTGCTAAAATTTTGTTATTGATGTTTATAACAAAAAATGCTTATTGTGGGTCATCTCCCATGGTTGCCCAGCATGTGTGCATACCTGCAAGGCACTCTGATGGCAGCAGAACACATACAGTTACTGGACCATGATGATGTATGTGTCATAAACTGCTTGCAAGTACTGTATGTGTGCGGGTGGGTTGGGCTTAGGGGATGCTGAGTTAGGGGTTTTAGTATGGGGCGTGGGGGTGGGGTGATGGGGTGGTAACCCTAACATCACATTTCCACACTTTTGTCACTGTGGAAACAAGCCTAACTGATGCATTAATCAATTTTTTTGCAGTAAAGATATAAACAACAGCTTAATCTGGTTCAAGGTCAGTTGGCATTCATCTGTATCCCCCTCCCCCGGGTCGTGCCTGAAAATAGGCAGGATTTGTCTAGTGCACTTACCCGGTCAACAAAAACTAAATAAAAATTAAATAAATAAAAATAAATATAGTTAGGGTTGAGTAGGCACTATAATGAAAAAACTAAATTTTTGTGCATTAATAACTTTGCAACTGTTCAATGGATTTGCACAAAATTTGGAATGCATGGTCTGGGATGGTAGATCTCTTGATTTGCCAAGTTGCATTTCAGTTGAACTGACAGTTTATGTGCAGCAAAATGCAAAAGATGTGTTTTTCACTACTTTTGGCACATGGTGCTGCAACCACACTGTGTGATTTTCTGGACTGAAATTTAAAACAAAGAAAGCAGTTGGGGCATGGAACAATCCAGCATTGGTTTGGTAAAAAAATATTAATCCATTCCAAAGTCATTAATTTTTAAATTTTCGGGTCTTGAGCTGCTCAGTTCACTTCAAGATTTATATGGTTATTTTTCACACAAAGATTGAGCTCACGGTCGAGGAGTTTGTAGCTCAGGGACTAAGATCCTGGTCCACCAGAAAATTCCTTTTCTGAGAGCCACCATCTTGTTTTTCAGTTTTTCCCCAAACAAAATGTTGTAGCTTTCTCCAAGGGGGAATTTTGGGCCAAATGAGGCATGGGTTTTGTTCAAGGTGACCCCCTCTACAAAGCCATGCCTTTGGTTTAGCTCATTTTGGACAAAAAAATAGCTTTTTAAAATTTAAAAATTGTTTGACTGTGACTCGCTAACAATCCTAGTCCGTAAACTGTCAAAATCCTAATCTACAAGCTCGCGGTCAAGGATTTTGCTACCTTGCAGACTAGGATTTTAAATATTTTACCATTGTATTGCTAATGAATGGTTTGGTCTTTTTACCTTATATTTTCAAGGTATTGAGGAGATGCCCTACAGGTGTAAATTATTCAGTTTAGGTGTCGGGCATTAAGCGTTTCCATAGATATGCCATCAAGAAGTTGAGATTTTGCCATAGGATAACATTGTGGCACCCATTGCACTTTTCAATGCCCATATCTCATAATGATGAAGAAATGGATTCAGTCAATATATGTTGCATGGATGGCTCACTATCATGATTACAACGCACTTGAATTTTTTTTTCTAGCTGCTACGGTTCCTGTGATATCAGCAAATTAGTGTTACAAGGGTTCCTTGCCCTATAGGGCTGCTGTATGGCTCTGTAGCTGTGCGTAAGTGGGAGCACAGGGCCCAGAGGGATCATGCTCCCAGAGATGCATATCATTATGCAGAAATGGGCAGTTTGGGCCCCGCATTTCCACCAACACATGCTATTTAGTAGTTATATTACACTTTTTCAAAAAATAAGGAAATTCATTGCAAAAAACTTCATTTAATGGATCAGTTAGGGTTAAAGTAACAAAAGTGATGAAATGAAATGTTAGGGTTGAGCCCCTAACCCCCTCAACACCCTACCCCCCCTCCTACACAGACTGACAGGGTCCGGGGTGTGCCATGGGGTCATGATGCCTATCTATCACCCCATTCACCTTTACTGTAGCATGTCAACCTGTTTGCACATGGAATGTGGTGTGAGTTGGGCCACACAACCCCATGGCACACCCCAGCACCTGTCAGTCTGTGGAGGAGGGGGGTAGGATATTGAGGGGGTTAGAGGCTCAACCCTAACATCTAATTTCCTCACTTTTGTTGTTTTAACCCTAACTGATGAAGTAAATGAAAATATATATATATATATATATACACATACATATATTTATATATATATACATATATATATATATATATATATATATGTATATTCATTGCAAAAAAATCTACATTAAAGCATCAGTTATGGTTCTCACTAAAGCGACAAAGGCAAGGAAATGCGGTGTTAGGGTTTCCAACTACAACACCCCACCCCACACCCTGCAGACACTGAGAGGTGTTGGGGTGGAATGACAAATGATGGTAAAACTGGAGGACCTGGAGCTTCACTCTAGGAGAAATAATATCAGGGTTTATGGGATCCTCAAGGGCACAGACTGGGGTGACATGGTGATGTTTTTTAAATTCCTGTTTTGGGAGCTGTCGGGCATTCCAGCTGATTAACCACTAAATGTCATATAGACATATAGGTCTGCTGCACACAAATCATAAAGAAGTAATGTTAGACCCAATTCCAAGTTAAGATGTATGTTCTAAAAGCAACCTGGGCCATGAAAGGGGTCAGTTTTAGTGATGCCACTGTTTATTTTGAATATAACTTTTCACCTGTAGTTATGGCACACGGAGATGTGATCCTGCACACAATCAAGGATCTCTAGTGAAAGGGAATTAAAGCACAATAATTTGCCCCTTCTCATAATGGGATACAGTGTGTTTGGCACCTGGGCAAAGCCAAGACATTCCTTCAACAACACACAGGACTCTTCCGTGAGATGCACCGGACTCCATGGAAAATGATTTGCAGCTATTGTATATGCCTAGAACCAGCAGGGACCTAATGCCTGTGGGAGAAGCCATGCATCTCCATACCTGGGTCAGTAGTAGGAGTATATTCGAGGCTAGAGATGTGCAAAGTTGGAAAACCGCTACATGAGTTAATCCACAAATGTAGCATGATTTGCAGATTAATTAGTGGAAGTGAAGTGCAAAGTTCCACCCTGAAGTGCTGAATTTCATCTGCAAAGTGTGGAATTTCACCCACAAACAGTGGAATTTTGCCATAAAATTTATTTATTTATTTATTGAATTTTGTTGACCCGCTAAGCCCACTGGGCCTTGAAGTCCCTTTTTCAGGGGCGACTGGGGGGAGGGGGGATACAGATGGTAAGCAACTGAAATTGAACCAGATTAAGCTGTTGGTGGTATTTTTAGTGAATGGGAGAAATCTGGCCTGGATCCCAGGGAAATTCCCCTACTCTTTTTCAATAAGTGCCATGGGAACTTTAGCATCCACCTGAACTACCACCATTCCAGGCAGATGGGACCTCAGTTTAACATCTCATCCGAAAGACGGCACCTCAGAAGTGCATCACCCCCCTCATGCTGCAATACAGTGTCAGTATTCAGATATTAACCCAAGTGTTAGATGTAGAAACTAAACCCACAGCCCTCTGATCTCCCAGCCTCATAGGTGAGTGTGCTACCTACTGAGTCACTGACACTGCTAAAGGCAGAATTTCACCAGTCATGGGAAAAATTCCATGGTTCATGGGAAAAATTCTGCCATTTGTGGACAAAATTCTACACTTTGCTGTGAAATTCTGAAAAAAAAATGACAAAGTCACATAGGTGAATTTTGAGCCTATTAGCAAAACTTCACTGATTGCTTCATGGAGGTGAATTTACTGACTTTGCCAGAACTTTGCAGGCAAATTTAAGCTTTGCAACATCTCTGTTTGGGGCCAGAAAAGGGGCCTGACAGCCAGGCTTTCAACTGTGGCAATAGCCACTTGACAATATCACAGGAATACAGATACTGGCCCTCATATTCATAAGACCCCTGCAAAATCGCGCAAGTGCCTGCGCCATGCATCTGAGATGCACTGGCCCAAACAAATGAGATATTCAGAAGATGTGCCATGAGATGCACTCACACATTTCTGACTGAATATCCTGAAGATACACAATTTCATAGTGGGAGATACATGGCGCAGCAGGTAACCTGAGCCCTATGCGGAGCATGGGGAAATGCATGATGCAAAGCCACTTGCATGGTGCACAAAGTTGCAGTATTCAGCCAGAATATGCAAATGACCTCATTGCACATTCCAACCCCATCTCCCACATATGCATCTCATTTGTATACACTGCACATGCTCAGTTCCAGCTTTGCAAGGCTGCCCCACCACTCCACAAAGGTAAAAAGGATGAACTGCAGCCTAGCAGGCAGGTGTGATGGAATGTTTGTGTGTGGGAGGGTGGACTGCATTGGCCTGTGTACACCACTATACCCCCTAGCCATGTATAGGGTCGGACAGGGGTACAGGTGGCCCAGCTGGACATTGGCAACAGGGGCCACCTCGTCATGCAACAGGGGCAGGCACAGGGTGACACAGGCTGCTCAGGCTACCACATGCATGTGATACACCAGCTCCATATGCTGCATACAATCACCTGCAGTGCCCCCTCATACCCCAGTATGGGAGGTACCTGGTGGACACTGCAAGGGATGGCAGTGTGCAGACAATGATTCAGTACCAAGGTGGTAGTCCCACCTGTGTGCACCCATGGGGTACCACCATGAGTGTGTGCCACTGGATGGTCTCTGGCCCGTGACATGACTAATACCACCAGACAACATGGGCACTGTTGCCACAGATGCCACCCTGGGTGTATTCCACCACCAGGTCGCACCCTATGGGCCACATAGGTGCTGGCCATTGCCCCTGGTACATGTGCTGCAGTGTGGCTGTCCACCCCACTGGTGCATCTGGGGGTCACAAGACACCAGTAGCATGTGGTTGACGGGTGTCTACATCCAGGGAGCAGTATGGGATGTTGATCCCTGGATGGTGCCAGTGGTGACACAGCACTTGTGGCTCAGGGTTCATCCATCCTGGCATGACTGCATCTGGGTGCCTGGAGCATGTCCTGGTACACCTCCAAGGGCTATCTTTGGATGGCTTGTCTGCAGTTCTGTGACCTCCCTGTGGGTGACTGGCTATTTAGGCATGCTTTTTCCATGTCCAACTTTGGGTGGCTCATCTCTGAGAGGTGCAGCAGATGTGCTGCACATATTGGCTGAATATAAGAATGTGCTGTACGTTCATAGGAACGCCCCCTCTACATGCACCGCATACATTATAGATTCACACTGACGAATCCAGAGATGTGCAACACATCTCTCCCTTTTAAATATGACAGTTCTGTTCATTTTCCGGGATGCACAGTGCATCTCCCCTTCATGCCATGCATCTCCTTTGATAATGTGGGCCTCTTTGTTTGTTAGTAACGTCCCTTATTTTTAAATCCCTTCAATAAGCCCATATGAGCCTGAGAGCAGCCTTGCAGTAGTTCCCCAGTGGACTTTGCCTGCATCTTGAATGAAGCTATTCCTGGAAATGAGCTACTGGGCAGGTACATACATGGTGAGAATGGGCCAAATTAAAGTTGGTACATTACCAAACTTTTCTACAACTCACCTTTCTGTTATTGGAAAAATGGCCTTCCCTATATATTGTGCTCTTTTGGCATCCTTGGGAGAAGCCAGGGCCTCAGTGCTTTTTAAAGCTAGCCTGAGGTTTGGAGCTGTGGCAATAGTTGAAACTGACAGAAAATTAACTTAGGCAGAGAAGTGATCAATTCTTTGCATGTTTTAACAGAAGCACAGACCTGAATGGAAGGCTTAATTTTTAAGTATATTATCCAACACAGATGAGTTTACTGCTGACTTTTGCAGTAACGTTCTGTGAGAACTTTTGTTGCTACCAATTGCTTTGCATTTTTGATTTTTAGTGACTGTCATATAGCAATGTGGTGCAAGTGCCTTTTTCTCTTTGGGATCCCTGTAGCCATCAGCACAAGTGCTAGACACTGATGAAGGGAGGCACAGACTGGTTCAGAGACAGGTTCTAGTTCTAGGGCTGCTACTGTGCTGATGTTCCCATGTAATATATTATTGTAAACATTTTTAATTTTGGGAGGTCCAACATACTGTATTGGCAGGAGGCACAAGGGGAGGTAAAGGGGCTGTATTACACCCGCCAGCAGTATTTCCTTGCAGAGACAATACAGTTAATGTCACCCAGAGGCATACTAACTTGGTGGCTGCACCCATAACTCACAGTCTAACAGATCTCAGAGTGAAGAGTGTCAGTGGATATATAAAGGCATTTAGTGCTGGTGAAAAACATAGCCTTGCCACTCAACATATTCCACAGTGGGAAGTTGGGGTCTTCCTTGTGACTGATACTGGCATCATTGGGATTTCCCAATGGTGACATGAAGGCTGTAAGATGAGGGAGTGGAGTTGGTTTGGTGCACAGCATAATCTGTATGAAAGAGGTAGGGAAAATGGGCAGACAAGGTGGGCCAAGCAGTCCAAAAATTCCATCAAATTCTATGTTTCTCTGAATCCACATGGTAACAAGACCCACAGCTCTCATAAAGGGTGCATTTTTATTTACTCCTTATTAATTTCTGGATACTACATTTGGGAGAAAGAATAAGTGATATACGGCATAGTTGGGATAAGTCTAATACCCCACTTCTGCTTCATAAAATTGATCAGGAAGTTCCAATTGCCAAGTGTGCCTCTATCAGCTGAGAGGTGCTCCTCTATTGCACTGCAGGAGCAAAGTTTTACAAAGTGCTTCTCTATGCTCCTGCTTGAAAGAATAAAATGGTGTCTGTTTACAGAGTTTATGGAAGCCTGGCAAGTTACTGTAGGTCAGCAATTTGATTTATAAAGGCTGATCACCTAACTGATCAACCACTCCTTATGAGGGACATGGTATAGCATGGAAAAGGAAGTGAAGGGAGCATGGATCTTATGGTGGGTCAAGGTAAGCATTCAGGGTTAACCATATTATACTAAGTGGGATGTCAAAACTTTTGTTACCTATAGAAACAGCATGACGTACAGAGCAGTATTTTCCATTTGTGGTACTACTGAGCACATTGGAGTGTCATAGGTGGTTCATCCACACTGGTGCCTAAAGACAAAAGGCACTGGATTACCATGAAGTCCAAGGTCACTGTTAATGTGGTCATGTTGTGTATTACAAAGCTACTGTATTTAATTTTGTGAAACTGCTCCATTACTGATATCTGTGCAATTGCATTTAATGGATTGTTCCTATTCTTAACTGTTGTGTTTACCTTGAGATTACTTCATTTGGTGAGAGGGTATTGTATCTATGATATTTGTTTCTGCTTGAGTTTAAGAGTGCATTGTGTATAATTAATCTGTTCTGTCTATCTGCCTTGTTGCATCCCTACTGTCTTCCTCTCTGGACCTGATAACATTATACATCACTTACTTTTCTTATTACTGACTTAATTTCTCTGAAATTCAAATTTTCTGCCTCCATTTGATCTTCACTATGCTGTTAACTTTGCTTGTTTTTCTTTTTCCTATCTTCTTTTCTTAACCCTTCTGCAACCTGCCGTTTCTTCCTCTATTTACTCTCTCAATTTTTCCCTCTCCTCTTCACCTACTGTCCCCTCCTCCACAATTCCCTCCTTCCTCCAACCTTTGTGTCAATTTCTTCCTGCTCCTTGGCTTCACTTTGAAACTCTTTGGTGCTGTCTATCCCTTTTCTGTTCCTATTCTTCCTTGTTTTATTCCTCCCTACCCCCTCTTCCAAGCAGTATAAGTGTGCTTTAAAACTTATTGTCAACTTACTACTTTTGTTAGCAGGTGACGTTGAAATTAATCCTGGCCTCTTTACACCTCCATCTTTGCAACTTCCCAAAGGTTTGATGGTGGCTCATTTAAACATCCATAGCCTCCTCCCAAAGATTGACCATTTACCACATATCATGCTTAATCTTCTGCTGGATGTTCTAGTTATATCCAAAACCTGGCTCTCCTCTCAGGTCCAGAATTCTGCTGTAACTATACCTGGCTACACCCTAGTAAGGCAAGATTACTCTAAAAGGGGCGGTGGTGATCCAGTTTACATATCCACTGGGATCCAACATATGACAGTTCTTGATGTCTCCTCCTAATATTCCTATGTTAATCCTCATTTAACTCTCCCTTCCTTTTCTATTCCAAACTTTATTGCTGATGTTTACTGCTGCCCTGGTACATCCTCTGCTTTAGTTACTGAGCTTCCATCTGTTCTAACTCCTTGAGTGGTGAGCTACTTATTCTTGGTGACTTTAATATCAACTGGCTCTCCCTTAATGCAAATAAATTTAAAATGTAAAGTCAATGGCCACTAAGGGGCTCAACCAAGATGGAAGCTTGAGTGTTTAGCTTGACAGAATCAAGAATACATCCTGCTGCCATCTGTGAACTTAAGAACTGATAAACAATTTCACTCGACAGCTTTTTGTAGAGCTAGCCCTGGGGAAGGGACTGTACGACTTTGGGACTGCTGGGACACAGAGTAAGGTTTTTGTCTAAGAAACTTAAACAGCTACTTTAATCTGGATATATACTGCCCTCAAGGCTGATTCCAAAATCAGTAGCAGCATGGCATCATGTTCTGAAGCTGAAAAACAACAACAAATGGACAAGATTGAAAACATGCTGAGCAGAGTACTTATTGAAGTTAATGAATGCAAGCAAATAACTTCAATTCATCAAGAACAATTGCATCTTTTAAATAAGAAAATTTCAGCCACTGAACACCGCAGCATGCAGAATTCAGAAATGTGCCAGGAGCTACACAGCTGCATGAGGGAACAGAGCAGAATGATCCAACAACTACAATTAAATTTAGATGATATAGAGAATCATGGCAGGTGCAACAACCTACAGTTTGTGGGGCTGCCAGAACAAGCTGAAAGGGGAGACTGCATTGCCTTTCTCCACCATGTGCTGCCCAATCTGCTGCAGTGGCCTGGGTGCCATTACAAAATTGAGCAGGTACACCGCTCTCTAGCCACGATGCCTCAGGCAGGTGAAAAGCAGAGAGTGATCATGGCCCAGTTTCTCTGCTTTCAGGACAAAGAAAATATCCTGAAGTGTGGGATGGATCTGGGCTCAACTGAGTGGCAGAATATCAAAGTGTTGATCTTCCCCGACTATTCCAAAGATCTGACAATTAGACATAAAGCATTTATGGAGGTGAGGTAAGCACTGCTCTGGGTAGGAGTGCCCTTCTCCCTCCGATACCCTGCCATTATGCGGCTCACCAATAATGGGGCTACCCAGATGTTCAATAGCCCCAAGGCAGCTATGGCATATGTGCAAAAGAACTGAACTAAAGCAATGCCACAAAGCAAGGCCAGACCGAGACAGTCAGAGGAAAACAGCTCTTCCTACACCAATATGGATTTTACACCCGTACCTGCACCAGAGACGCTGTTTTCATTAGCATCACACAAGCAGCAGAAAACTATTGAGGACTTGTGGATGCTGCCACCTAAAAGTAAGCGTAGGAACAAGCACCATGAGAATCAACGTCCATCACTCAACCGGGAGAGATCGAGGAGCCACAGTCATAGCGGGGGATGAGACAAGCCACCAGAGATGCATCCATCCTTCCCTACCAAGAACAGATTTGCCCCATTGCTAATGATGGATGATGTGGAAGAAGTAGTGTGCAGTGCCCCTCAGAGCACCATGCATCAGATCCAAAAACCCCAAGCAGTAGATCAAAGTGAAGTGGCTTCACTTGTCAAGGACAGCGAAGCAGCCAGGGAGGGCCCCATTTTATCCCCAGACCCAAGTAAATCCCTTGGCCAACCAAGGAGCAACACTGCATACAAGACTCTTGAGGTTGCATTACCAGATGATGGTGCACATTCCTGATAAGGCTTTTTAACAAGGCAGAATATTTTTTGTCTGAAGGCTGAATAGGTTTGTAAATTATTGACAGGATTGAAAAGAGTACACAGGTAGAGGAGGAAGTGCAAGCATTAACATGATTATAGGTTATCTTTACAGGTTTCATAAATTAATCTGGCACCCAAACACCTGGGGGTGGGAGAGAGGATTCAGCTCTGGTGTTTGCAGCAGCTCAAGCTTGGCTCAGCTCCCTTTAAGCAGATGGGTACGTGTTTCTTTTTTAGAGCCAGCTTGAGTGTTAACTGCAGAAATTAACTGCTTGCACTCTCTACTCTATTGGTGTCTCTACAGTGACAGATATTATACAGCTTACATTTACTGTGAGGGGGTTTGGGTGGGGGTGGGGATTGAAGCAGCAGACCTCTTTCTGCAGTATAGGTTGATAAAGCAATTGTGTTGGGCTTACCACATGAAAGTATTGTTGTGAAGGGCACTCAGTAATTTGCAAAGGAATAACAGCTGCCCTTTTGTCATCGTAGTGATTCATGGTATCCCATACTGGTAGCAGAGCCCATGCTCATGTTGGATGGCCATACCGAACCATGAGAAGCCAACAGACATACTCTGCACATGGGATGCCTGCCTACATTTGTGCCTGGTAGGTTATGGTTTTCAAAGTTAATGGACATTACATTCGATGGGGGTGGGGGAGGGGGGTTGTTCAGTTAAGCTACTTAATCTAGTCAGTAGAGACGACTGTAGCGATTAGGCTGATATCTGCAAATTTAACATGGGGCTTAGTTAGTGGGGAAATCTTCAAGTTAGGTCACTATAGTAGGCCAGACATCTGCAGCAAAATTAGATACCAATGGTATGGGGACCAGTAGCCACATGTGGTGATGAACAGTATATACAGCTCCCCACCACTGGGCTGAAGAAGCACTGTGGATGTAGCAGCCTCCCCCATGGAAGTGTGGGCACAAAGCGAGCTCACTGCCTGGGCTCATTACCAAACAGCGATTGTTCCATCAACCCAGGGAAGAGGGGGCAAAGATAGGATTGGATGATAGACCACATGGCTGCAGATTTAATCTCACAGTGTTTCTCTGGACACCTAAGCTTGCCACAATGAGAAATCTTGCCTCAAAGAAGCAGAACGGCATTGTATATAAGATATACTGCAGTAAGAACCACACAGGCGCCATCTACTGGTGGTGTATATTTTTGTACTGTCTCCTATGCCCCCCTCAGATGAATCTGGAATTGAGTAGTTGTCTTCTGCTCAGTATGCCCTTCCTGGTAAAACTTTTAAATAAATAAATAAATAATTGACAGCTCTGGCTACATCACTAAGAAAGCACTGTTTGCAAATGCCCCTTGCAGGAATTAGGAGCATATGCCCGTAAATGGGACTTTGTCTCCTAGCCGAACTCAGACCACTCCCAAAGACAGGCAGCCCAACTGATTGAGCTGCTTACATTACCTATTGAAGTACTCGGCAAAGGGGAACAAGGCCACAGAGCAACGTTTTCAAAAATTGGCCAGTTATTAAAATATCTTCATAAAGGCCAAAATCAGGTCCAAGTTATGTCATACTGCCTAAATAAATGTGCCTAATTAACGGGCCCATGATGGTGGTTATTGTTGAGTTCTTAGGTTTCCATACATTATTGTTGCTGATCTTGATTGTACTACATGTTTAAACAAACTAGCCACAATGCTGAAGACAAGGGATGCATAGAGTAAAAAAGCACTGTGCAGTTTGAGATAGGACAGGGCATCCGGATACAGTACTTTAATGTTACAAGGTTTCCTTGCTTCCCACCATTTGAGCTAAGGGTTTTCTTTGGACAATATTTGTCCAGGACTACCCCTCACCTTGAAGAAAGAGAAATCTATTTGCAAGTTGGGTTAGTCATCAGACTAATGTTGAAGTTAACTGTTGTTGTGAAGTTAGTTAGAATTTTTGTAGTAACTATGTTATGTTATGGCTCATTACCAGATGGAAACATGTTATCGTATAGACATTAAAGGTATGCTTCTCACCGCTCCCTACATCAGAGTAGAACATCCCCTGCCAGAGTGCTACACTTGCTTGTAAAGGTTACATAATCCCCACGTACTGATTTGTTTGTTTCACATCCAGAATATGGATGAAGTTACTTGTTATAGCTGGAACGTTAGGGGCATTGACTCCCCGATAAAGCACAAGCAGGTGTTAACACATCTTCAAAAGCTAAAAGCACAGGTAGTACTACCACAGGAGACTAGATTGACAGAAACAGAGGCCAAAAAACTGGCCAGAAGGTGGGTGAGTATGGAGGTTCACAGTGTTGCCCCCTCTAAAAAAGGGAGGATATCCATTTTAATTAATAAACACTTACACTGGACCTTTCGTAAATCATACCATGGTCCTGAAGTGAGGTGGGTCCTAGCGCATTTTAATACCCCTCAAGACTCATTAACTATACTTAATATATACGCACCCAAACATGGAAGCTAAACAGTTTTTCCATACTCTGGCCTCCCACTTAATCTCCCCAATGGACAACAAACCCCTACATTAATAGGGGAAGATTTCAATCTGACACTAAATCCAACCATGAATAGGAGTCAGGGCAACCCAGAACCCCACTCACAGACCCTTCAGTCGGTGCAACTGTGGACGAAAGACCAATCCCTTACTGACACTTGGAGACATTTTCACCCTATGGACAGAGACTTTACCTACCAATCCCAGGTACATGGCACAATGAGCTGTTTAGATATGTGGTTTACTTCCCTAGAGCTCACCCCCTAGTGACTGCAGTAAATATATGGCCTATCATTATTTCAGACCATCCCCCCTCCAGCTCAGTTTTCTATTTGCTGCTGCCCCTCAGAAGTCAGCTAACTGGAGACTAGACCCCACCTTACTCCTAGACTCTCAATTTAAAATGTGTACAAAACACAGCCCAAAAATATTTCACCAACAATGACAATCAAGCCACTTCCACCACCACTCTGTGAGAAGCATTCAAAGCTACCATCCAAGAACAAATAATTAGTTATGCAGCACATACGAGCAAGGAAAGGGAGGAAAAAACTGGCAAACGTAGAAAAGCAGCTTCAAACCAAGGAGAGAGAGAGAGAGAGCAAAAGGACATCCCTTCTAGGGAAATAAAATGCTCCCCTCTTCAAACAGAGATAGTGTCTCTAAGGCAGGAAATAAACACACTCACTTTCCGTAAAGCCAAGTTGGCTATTTTGAGGTTGAAACATAAATATTGGTAGAGTGGGGATTAAAATGGGAAACTGTTTGCTTATAGGCTAAAAAAGCAGCAGTCATGGAGGTATATCTCCTCACTATTATCCAATACTGGTACCAAGTGTACAGATCCTGTAGAACTGAACACTATCATGTCACAATTTTATCAGAAACTATATACATCCACCAACTCTCCAGCCTCCAAACAGCTTACAGATTTCATTGATTCAGTCAGCTTGCCCTGGTTATCAACTGCCCAAATAGTGCAGTTGGACCAACCAATAACTGCCATTGAACTAGAGACTGTGATCATAGCACTTAAAACAAAAAAGCCCCAGGTAATGATGGCTTTCTTATTGACCTCTATCACCTGATTCTCCCTCAAGTAAGCCTGATTCTAGAATGTCTCTTTACTGAGCTCACTAGCACCAGAACATTCCCACCGTCAATGTCCATAGCAACTATTACAGTGCTACCAAAGCCGGGGAAAGACCTGATGTACCCAGCAAGCTATAAACCTATCTCCTTAATCACGGCTGATGGGAAGATATATGCAAAAGTTCTGGCAATGAGACTTGAGTCTATTCTCCCTCTCTTGATACATCCATCCCAATCAGGCTTTGTTTTGAGATGACTGAGCTCGAACCACATCAGAACCCTAACTAACCTGATGCACTTAGCTTCCCAGTCCCTAAATCCCACAGCCACAGTCATGGTAAATTTTGAAAAGGCCTTTGACACTGTAGAGTTGAAGTATCTATATGCAGTTTCTTACCCATTTTGGAATAGGCCCCTATTTCCTATCAGCATTGCTGTCAATGTATTTGGCCCTTCAAGCTCAAATATTAACAAATTCAAATCTCTCCCCACCCTTCCCACTTACCAGAGGTATCAGACAAGGATGTCCCTTTTATCCCCTTCTCTTTGTGTTAGCAATAGAACCTCTGGCAGCTATGATTTGGCAAGACCCAAATATCAAAGGGATATCAGTAAAACATCTGGAATACAAGACTCTACTATATGCTGATGACCTGCTGGTGCTGATGGAGCAGGCAGTCAAATCCCTACCCCCACTAATATCTATCCTAGATAAATTCTCCTCTCTTTCAGGCCTAAAAATCAACCACACCAGTTCAGAAATCCTACCGCTTAATAAAGCTGCCACTCCCCAACAGTTTTCATCCTTCTCCCCTCACTGGGCCTCTACATCCATAACCTATTTAGGCATAAAAATAACCCCCAAGTTACATATCTTTTGTGACTTAAATTTCAAATAACTCATACCCAAAATTCGCCTGGAACTGGACCGCTGGAAAGTGCTTCACTTGTCCTTGGTGGGTAAAGTAGAAGCTATACAAATGATAGCAGCCCCAAGGGTCTTTCATCTATTGTCCAACCTACCCTGTCATATAATTAAGAAATGGTTTGATAAGCTGGATTCATTAATAGGTAATTTCATATGGGAGGGCCGAAAACCTAAATACAGTAGAAATAAGCTTAGGGCCAGTTGGAAAGTAGAGCGATGGAATCTACCTGGTTCAAAGGGTACTACGGAGTGTTTAGGAATGACCAAACCCTGCGATGGTTCCCGAATGAAGGTAAACTCCCTCCACTATGGACACAAATAGAAACAGTCAAATGTGGCCTAGTCAACCGTGCTTCTTATCTTTTAAATAAAAAACACTCCCACCCACACTTGCCACCACAGGTCAAATTATTACTAAAGATCTGGGCAGACACCACTAAAACTTTAAAGAATAACATGCTGCATATTCCAGCCTTCCCCCTGTGACTTAACAAAAGTATATGTGCAGAAGGGAAAACATTACACGGGCAGGAATGGGAACAAAAGTGAGTACACACAGCCAAGGATGTATTGATACCAGGGACCATGACTATGGACTCATTCCAGGTCCTACAGTCCTGGTATAACATACCAAACTCTGAGTTCTGGAAATTCCTACAACTTCGGAATTCCTTGACTCATATTCTCAAAGCTATGAACAAGCAAAAGGCTCAGGTTATGATCTCACCTATGGGAAATTGGATTAAGGCCAAATGAGGAAAAGTGGGCATGATATACGGGGCAATTAGGGATGCTATTCCCTGACCTAACAAACTCAGCCAGAGATTACTGAGCAGCAGCTTTAAATACCCCAATTACAGATAAGCAATGGTCTCAATGCTGGCGACATGTCCATGAATCTATTAAGGATCCTAAAAGCCACCTTATATAAAACAAAATCATCCACTGCTGGTATTGCACCCCTGAAGTATTATACAAAGCAAAACTGGTGCCTTCACATCAGTGCTGGTGCTGTTACATGCCACGTGGTGACTTTTATCATATCCTTTGGAGTTGCCCACTTATACAGGATTACTCAAGGCAGGTGACAAAGTTCCTCCAACAAATTCTACAAAGCACTACAGTTACACCCCCTGGGTTGCTCCAGACTAGTATAGATGAAGGACACTATAAATACCCTAAAATAAAGATCTCTCTGTTGATACATGCCAGTATCATAGCCAAATGGCTACTATTACAAAGGTGGCGTACCTCAGAGATACCAATTACAATAGAATTCATGGCTAGTCTATCTCAGCTAATCAAGTTTGACAGTCTTTTCCACCTTACCAACAACACTTTGCATATTCACTTCCTCACCTGGAACCCTGTGTATAGATATTTACAGCAATTTAGCAATAACCCATCCATAGGGTCAAATCCTCCACCAAGACAAGGCATAGGTTAAGCTTCATATTAGTGGACCTCACAGTCTCCAAAGGGCAGCCATCAATGTGGAGAGGTTAAAGGTGCATGCAATCCTGCAACAGCTCAAAAAATTCACTATCAGGTAATTAGAGCCAACTGTTTAGGTTTAAGTTTTGTGGTTCATCCAACTAATTGAAGGGGCCTGGCTTGTGGGGCCTATAAAATAATCAGCCGCGATCTGCCATTCATGTAAAGTTTCATGGTATATAGTGGTGAAATAACCATTCATCGCTAAGCAGTAGCAAGCAAAGAGAGTTTATGATGGCTATTTAGGTATTAGCAGAAATACAGAGATGTTCTATAGCCTGTCATTTCTCAATACCAATTGATGCAGTGCTTATACTAACCATTACCAATGACACAGCATGTAATACAAAATTGTCAAGCTTATAAGACTGCTGCAGCCATCCTTCTAGTTAGGGCACTTTAACTGTACATTTTGATGTAATCCAAGTATTTATAGTACATGGAAGTCGTATCTTATGTAAAATGTAATGGGTGGATTTTAAATGTTAACGTATGTATCTTGTGTTTTGAAAATGCAATAAAATTTTGAACTTTAAAAAAAAATGTAAAGTCACTGCAGCTGATTCCAATTGATTTCTGAATCCACTCATTAAAATTTGAAACTTTTAAATTACTCTCCACTAGACTGTGTCCTTGCTTCTAATCTCCACAATGTAGTGGATGCAGGTATCCTTCTTGATGCACTCAGTGACAGAGGTGGGAGAAAGTTGTGAATTCTGCTTTTGCAGAACTTTTGCAAAATTTCAGAAATTTCACAACTTTTTTTAACTTCTGCCATTAGCGAAATCAGAATCTTCCAAATGTGTTTGGTGGATTTTCTCCCTGTTCTGTGGAATTTTTTGGCTGAACTGCAGAGTAATACACATGAACTGCTGAATAATAGTTCTTCAGAATTTTATTATGCAATTTAATGGATTATTCCGCAATACATGTATTTGTTCCACAGTTCAGTGATCAGTTCTGCAGAATTTTTTCCCACAGTTTAATACATTATTTCACAAATCACACATTCATTCCACAGTTCAGTGACTCACTGAAATGCAGAATAAATGTATGAATTGCAGATTATCATATTAAACTGTGGGAAAAGAATTCTACAGAACTGACCACTGACAGTGATCATTCTGTGGATTTTCTTTTCCACAGTTTAATACAATAATCCACAATTCATAGATTTATTCTGCTGTTCTAACTTGAAATGTCCGCAAAAGTTGCTAATTTGATTTCCAAACTTTCATGGAAGTGAAAGATCAACTTTTGTGGACATTCCACTGGTGGAATTTTTTTTTTGCACACCTCTAGTCAATGATCATCATATGGTTTACCTTGTGTGCAAGTTACATTGTCCTAAAGCCCCCCTAAATTCATATAGCGCTGATTTTTTAACTCACATGACTTGGCCTCTCTCCTAGCTAATCTTTGGTCAATTGATTGGTCCCCCATCTCTGCAGCCAGTAATATAAATTCTGCCCTACATTACTTTGTCTAAATTCTTGATTGTATGGGATCATCATGCACCCCTAAGAAAAAACAGAGTGCAGGGTTCACATCTTCCCTGGATATTGTCTTGATGTACTTACTTGTCTCCGCTCCAGAAACTTATCCTGGCATAATTTTAAAATCACTGGCTCCCAGTCTTCTTTGGCTAACTATAGATGCCTTCGCAACACCTGTACTGAAGCCATTTGACTTGCGAAGTCTGAGTACTGTATTTTGGTTCCATGCTCCAAAACAACATTAATAACCCCTGTAAGTTCTGGAAGGTTATCCATTCTCTTTTCTCCCCTCAGACCCAGGTTTCCCTCTCCTACTCTTAAGGTTGATGGCTCCCTTATCTCTGACACTGCTGTTCTGCTGCTGCTAAATCTTTTAACTCCTACTTTACTACCTTTGCCCTTCCTCTTATCCTTTCCTCCTCTCCCCACTTCCTTCTCTCTCTCTCTCTATCTCTCTCTGCCTTCCTCTCCTCTTTCATTTTCCTTCTCTATTATCACTTCCAGTGTTTCCCTAAAGGCTGTGCTTGCCCTTAATCCACTGAAGGGAGGTAGTCCTAATGGGCCCGACCCTACATAGATACACAGATGTCGGCAGATAAGGGCCTTTGGACCACCTAGTCTGCCCATTGTGCATGTAGTGTGCTTCTTCAAGCTTTCCTAAAGCTAGTTTGTCCCCTTCCCCTGATTACCAGGAGCCCCCTATGTCTACCTCATGCATTCTTAAATCCTATAATAATTTCTGCCCTCACTACCTCTTCCAATATTCTGTTGCATTTGTCTACCACCCTTTCTGTGAAGAAGTACTTCCTCATGTTCCCTTTAAACTGCTCTCCCTCCAGTTTCATCTCATGTCCCTTGAGCATCTTTTTCCTTTGAAAAATTGCATTTTCCTGCACCTTGTTCCTCCCTGTGAGGTACTTATATGCCTCAATCATATCTCCCCTCCTCTCTTCCAGGGAGTATATGTTTAAGTCTTTAAGCCTGTCCTCATAGGGTTTGTGATGTAGTCATTGCACCAACTTGGTTGCCCTCCTCTGAACTGCCTCCATGTGTCTATGTCCTTCAGTAGGTAAGATCTCCAGAACTGGACACTGTGGCCTCACCAATGTCCTGTACAGTGGCATTATGACCTCCCTTTTCCTGCTAGTGATACCCTGCCAATGCACCCCAGCTTCCTATTTGCTTTTCCTGCTGCCTTGTCGCATTGCCTCCCTACCTTGAGGTCATCAGAGATGATAAACTCTAGGTCTCTTTCCTGCTTGGAGTATTCTATATCCCCTTCCCCTCACAAGCTGATATCTCGTTCCAAGGCTTTATTGTCCCATATAAACACACAAAATTGCCAGCAGATACAGACCATTTAGTCTATCTAGTCTGCTTGAGTGTACACCACTTCAGTCCATTAGACTGCAGCTGCCCCCTCCCTCATATGCCCCCCTCACTCCCACCTCCAGGTTTGTACCCTCCCTTGAATCTGTCCCACCCTCTGTTGAAGCCCCCAACACTCTGCAATGATATGACTTCCTCTAACAGAGCATTCCATCCTGCCACCACCCTTTCTGTGAAATAGTGCCTCCTCAGTTCCCTCTTGAACCTGTCCCCTTCCAACTTCATAGAGTGTTCCCTGTTTTCTCGTCCGCCCTTCAGATCGAACATGCACCTGGTGTCTACTCTGTTCAAACCCTTCAAGTATTTGAAGGTATTAATCATATCCCCTCTCTCCCTTCTTTCCTCCAGGGTATACATATTGCACTTGCTCAGTCTCTCCTCATATGGTCTGTCCCCCAAACCCAAGACCATTTTTGTTGCCCTGCACTGTACCCCCTTCAGTAGTTTGATGTCCCTTTTCAAGTAGGGGTGCTATAATTGCACACAGTATTTTAGATGTGGTCTCAACAGGGACCTGTGCAGGGGCAAGATGACCTCCCTACTCCTAGAAGTACCCCCCCCCTTGCTATCCACCCTTGCTTTGCCTTCACTGCTGCCTTCCTGCACTGAGCAGAGTGGTTCATCTCCCCATTTACCAGCACTCCCAGATCCTTCTCCTCCTTGTATTTTGTTAAAAGGACACCCTCCAGCCAATAACTGTGTCCTGGGTTCTTGACTCCTAAATGCATCACTTTGCACTTCTTGGCATTGGAACCAAGCTGCCAAGTGTGAGACCATTCCTTCAGTTTTGCAAAATCCTCCTGAAGTACTTTTGCTCCCTTCCCCCATCTACTTTGGCACAAATCTTTGTGTCATCTGTGAAGATACTGATCTTACTCTTAATCCCTACTGCAATGTTGGCTATGAAAATGTTAAACAAAACCGGTCCCAGCACCGAGCCCTGTGGTACACCACTTGTTACCTCCCTGGGTTTAGATGACTCCCCCCCCCCCACTACTACCTTCTGCTGTCTACCATGCAACCAGTTCTCGACTCATCTGACCAGTTTTCTCCCTGCTCCCAGACTCTTCAATTTGTAGGTCAGCCTATCATGTGGCACTGAGTCAAAAGCCTTGCTGAAATCCATGTAGGGGACATCCACTGCATGTTCCCTGCCCAGTGCCCTCATAACCCAGTCATAAAAGTCAACCTATTTCATCTGGCAAGTTCTGCCGGAGACAAACCCATGCTGCCTGCTGTCCTGGAGGTTGTTATCCTCAAGAAATTGCACCAGCCTTTCCTTGAGGATTATCTCCATCAGTTTTCCCACCACTGCAGTAAAGCTCACCAGTCTGTACTTTCCTAGTTCATCCTTGGGCCCATTTTTATGGAGAGGTAACCACATGTGCTTCCCTCCAGTCCCTGGGCATGCACCCTGAGTTTACAGACATATTAAACAGGTCCGATAATGGCCCTGCCAGGATATCTACCAACTCTCTCAGCACCCTGGTGTGGACTCCGTCTAGTCTAGGTGCCTTGTCCACCTTCAGGGACTTAAGGCCCTCCCTCACCCTTTCCACTGTGATTTCCCCATCTGTGGTTGCTTCTCCCCCACCCTCTCCCACCTAGTCCTTCCTCTCAGGTATGGGCCCATCCATCTCCTTGGTGAAGACTGAACAGAAATATTCATTAAGTACTTTTGCCTGCTCAGTCCCCTTTTCTACCCACCCACTTCACCTCCTGATCCTAACAATTTGATCCTTGCTCTTCCTCTTCTGTCTGATATATCTGAAGAAATCCTTATCTCCTCCTTTGATCTCCTGCACTAACCTCCGTTCCTTAGCCGCCTTTGCTGCCCTTTTCACTCTGTTCACTTCTCTGAATTTCTTAACATATTCTTCTTTGTCTTTTGCCCTGTTGGATTGCTTGTAGGTCCCAAATGTATTCCTCTTTTCCCTCACCTTCTCCACTACTTCTCTACTCATCTAACTAGGTTTCTTTGTCCTGGCTTTCTTGCTTTGGCTGTTGACACATGTTTTAGTGGCTTCAGCCAGTCCTGTCTTGATGACTGCCCATTTTTGTTCTGTGTCAATTTCTGGGTGGATGCTTGACATATGACTTTCCAGTATGTTTCCCATCCTGCTAAAGTCCGCCCTTTTGAAGTCCAGGACCCTAATTTTTGTAGTGGCTACTTCCCTACCCAGGTTGATTGAGAACCACACTGTTTGGTGGTCACTGCTTGCCAGAGGTACCTCCATCCTTACATCCCTGACCTGTTCCCCATCTTCCAGTACCAGGTCTAGTATATTCCCCTCCGTCACAGGCTCCATTATCCTGTGGGTTAGGAAGCTGTCCTGGAATGTTTCCAGGAGGGTCTGCTCCATGCTGCAATTGGTTGCTGGGATGTTCCAATCCACCCCTGGTAGATTAAAGCCCCCCACCATCACTGTGCTCCCTTTGCCACTATGCCTCCTTATCTGCTCCCCCTAGTTCCCTGTCAATGTCCTCCTTCTGGGCCAAAGATCTATAAAAAAACCCAGACAGATCTTGGTCCCTTTCTGGCTGTGTAGTTGCAGCCAGATTACTTCCAACCTGCCCTCCTCCCCTTCCTCCCTATTATATCTGATCCCTTCCCTTACATTAATGGCAGCCCCCCCAGCCTTCCCTTTATCTCTATCCCTCCAGAATAGTTTGTACCCTGGGATGTTTAGGTCCAAATCATGCAGCTTGGTTGCCCATGTTTCAGTAATGGCAGCTATGTCACCTCTCCCTCTGCCATTAATGCCTACAACTCTGCTAACTTGTTCCCCAGGCTCCTAGCATTTAGTAAAACCATTCTCCACACTGCAGCTATCCTTCCTGCTTCCTTATCCTTCACTTCAACTCCTATTTCACCTTAGGTCGTATCTATCCCTGTGGTGGGGGGAGGTCCATGAGACCCTCTTTCCTGGTGATTTACAGCTCCAATGCCTCCCCCAAACTAGTTTAAATGATACCTCTCATTGATGAAATCCCCCAGCTTCTGCTTCAACTCCTGTGAACCTGCCCTGCTGAGGTGTAACCTATCCCCTGCATAAAGATCTGTGTTATTCCATGCGCTACCCCAGTCCCCCACCAAACCATACCCCTTGATCCCACACCATTCTCTCAGCCACTTGTTGAATTCACTAATTCTTCTCTTCCTGTCTGTACTAGCCCTTGGAACTGGCAGAACTTCTGAGAAGGCTACAGTTGTTCCCTCTTTGCTGCATGTTTGTTTCCACTTCCCTGAAGCTGTCTTGTATCTCCTCTATCCTCTTTTCCAGGTCATTCATTCCCAGGTGCACCACAATGTGCGGCTCCCCCCACCTTCCCCACATATATGTCCATATGCTGCCCCACTCTGCTAGCTGTCATGCCTAGCATGCACGCTATCCATATGTTACTCATTCTGACACTCCTTCCCCCCCACCTTATACCTTTAAGTATAGAATCCCCAAGAAATATGACTCTGACACTTTTCTGCTCACCCTCTTGTTGCCCTCCATTCCCCCACCCCCAACTTGTGAAGCCTTCTCATCCCTCCTGTCTCAGCCCCTTACCTCCCCTAACCTTTGCCCTGTCCTCCCCTTTGCAATGACTTGTTGCTCTGTCCACCATGCTACCGTCTCCTCTACTATTACTTCCTGTATCTTCCCTGAAATGTGCTGCCCCACTCAGACTCCCCTCCACTCAATATCTTTAGCTGTTCCCGGGCTGCCTGCCGCTTCCCCCTTCCTCCTGTCGCCTTGCTACTTCCTTCCATCTGGAGAGACTGCATCACTAGCACCTCGTTGCCCCTCCCCTTGCCAATGTGTCTTCTTGGTGTACTGCATATTGCCTCCCTGCTGTATACCTTTTCCCCTGTAGCGTCCTCTCCCTGCTCTTTCACTGTAGTTTCCTTCCTCTCTGCTACCTGGTCTTCTGGACTAGCCAACACTGAGAATCTATTTGCAGTGCTAATCTCCTTTTCTTAAATGAGTCCAGTTCCCCTTCCCACAGGCTGATATCTTTGCTCTGACTCAGTCTTACTCATGCTTCTGTGCCTGACCCTCCTCCAGTCATCAGTTCCTTCCCTTGGCTGCACCTGATTGTGTGGCCATCCCACTGTCCCACCTAGTTCCCCTTTATTTTTGTCTGTTTTGAGCTCTGTTAGCTACATCATTAGTTTCCCCTCCTGGCTGTGTTTCATCCTATTCTGTCTCTTCCACGCCTCCAGTTCCCTCTTCAACCACCCTATGTCCTGCCTGAGCTGGTCGACCTGCCAACACACCCTACAATCTCCTGCCCTCGAAGCCACTTCCAGGAATATGGCTGCTCCACATCCTTGGCAACATATAACCCTTCCCATCTCCTACCCTATTTGACTGCCCCTGCACAGCCTTTCCTCCCTTATCCTGGTCCTACTCCACTCCACGGAACCCTTCCCCCACCTTGGACTCCACATGTCGGTACAGGAACTATGCGGCCTTCCCAGTTAGGATCTTTCCTGTCTACCACCATGGCCCACTGCTTGCTGTCCTCCCTGCTGATGCCCTGCAGATGCTACTCTCCTGCTTCATGGCACTCAAGCTTCAGGGTCACTTGGTTCCCTTTGAAATATAAATGTGTCCCAGCCCTGCTATTGGCTGATCTGAGTCACGTGACCACCCCTCCCCCTCATGTGTACTTTTCAACCCCTCCCTTACTTAGTTAAATCCCCCCCTCCTCCTCCTAGGCAAGACAAAATCATTTGTTTTGCAGTTACACTGTTTCAATTACACAGCACACATTGCAATCTCTTTAAATGCTACCTCAATCCTAAAAGAAAAGAAACAGCACAGAAAAAGTACATATTTTCTAGCTCCAGCGGCTGGCCTCCCTCTGCAGAGTTCAATTCCAACTCCCATGTTCATTATCTTACATTTTTCTGTGTTAAATATCAACAGCCAATCCCTTGACCAATCCTCAAGTTTCTGCAGATCTCTTCTCATTCTATCCACACCATCCTCAGTGTCCACCTTATTGCAGATTTTTGTGTCATCAGTGAATAGGAAAATTCTCCTTTCAAGGCCCTCTGTAATGTCACTGATACAGATATTGAAGAGGACTGCACCAAGCACTGATTTCTGAGGAACCCCACTGATCATCTTTCCTTCTGCAGAGTGACAGCCATTTACCAACTCCCTCTGTGTCCTGGTATCCAACCAGTTCTCCACCCACTTCACCACTGTCCCAACCACTCCCATGTTCCCCAGCTTGTTTAACAACTTTTTATGTGGCACAGTCTCACAGGCCTTGCTGAAGTCCAGGTAGGCCAAATACACTGTCCCCCACCCCGATCCACCTCCCTTGTCACCCAGTTGAAGAACTCAATGAGGTTATTCTGGCACAACCTCCCTCCAATAAAACCAAGTTGCTGTGGGTCCTGTAGACCATTGGCAACCAAGTGTTCCACTATACTTTCCTTCAGTAATGTTTCCATAATCTTCCCCACTACTGAGGTCAGGCTGACTGGCCTGTAGTTTCTCGCTTCATCTCTGCTTCCACTTTTGAATAGGGGGACTACATTAGCTGTCCTCCAGTCTATGGGTACCTCCCATGTGTCTAGTGACTGAATGAACAAGTTTTCCTGAGGTTCTGTAGGTTAAATTATTATGGTTCATTAATAAAATATGTTATCCTAGTGCTCAGCATCTGGAGTTTTTGTCTGCTTAGTGGAGACCAGAAAGCCAAAGCTGCTGACTTGTGAGTCATTCAATTTGTTTGGCTTAGGTCACTTATTGTTTGGAGCTGCCTTTGCGGACTTTGCAAAGTCTTGGACAGAATAATTATTACCTCTGTTTTTTTTCTGCTGATTTGTAACTAAATTTTTTTGGCTTAGGGGTCACTTTTTGTTTGGAGCCACCTTTGTGGACTTTGCAAAGTCCTGGACAGTGGAATTATTACCTCTGTTTTTCTGCTGTTGATTCCCCTGCCTATGCATCCCAGAATTCTTCTAGGCTTTCCTGCCACCTTGTCATACTGCCTCCCAACCTTGAGATCATCAGTTTCTTTCCTGCTTGGAGCATTCTATTTCCTCCAGTGCCAGATGATATGAAGCTCCTGGGTTTTTGTGTGCCATATGCATTATTTTGTACTTTATTGAATTGAACTTCAGCTGCCAATCCATTGACCAATCCTCCAGCTTCTTTACATCCCCCTTCATTCTATCTACACCCACTGACATGTCCAACCTGTTGCAAAGCTTAGTGTCATCAGCAAACAGGCAGATCTTTCCTTCTAGACTCTCTGCAATGTTGCTAATAATGACATTGAAGGGGACCGGGACTAGAACTGATCCCAGTGGTACCCCACTGGTCACCTTTCCCTCTTCAGCTTGAATGCCATTTACCACCACCCTCTGGGTCCTATTATCCAGCCAACTTTCCACCCACTTCACCACCTTCTTTCCTACTCCCATGTTCTGCAGCTTCCTTGTCAACCTACGATGCGGAACAGTTGCAAAGGTCTTACTGAAATCCAGGCAGACCACGTCCACTGACCCTCAATCTACCTCCCTGGTTACCCAATCAAAATACTCAATGATGTTGGTCTGGCATGACTTCCTCTCATAAAACCATGTTGCCTTGTGTCCTGTACACTGTTGATAACCAGGAGTTCCACAGTTCTTTCCTTCAACAGTGTTTCCATGACTTTCCCCACTACTGAGGTCAGGCTGACTGGTCTGTAGTTTCCCTTCCCGTCTTTGCCCCTACGTTTGTTTAGAGGGACTACATCAACCCTCCTCCAGTCCTTGGGAACCTCCACTGTTTCTAAAGATAGCCTGAACAGGGCAGTCAGTGGTTCTGCTAACACTTCCCATAGTTCTTTTAGAATCCTGGGGTGTATCTCATCTGATCCCATTGCCTTATCAACTCTAAATTTTGCCAGTTCTCTGAGGACCTCTTCCTTTGAAAAAGGGCCAGTGTCCATCTCTGTGTCCACCATGCCCATATCACTTGTTGTTGGTCTACTCCCTGGCCCCTCCACCATAAAATCTGAGCAGAAATATTTGTTCACTATATCTGCTTTTTGGCGGTTATCCTCAACACAACTTCCATTTTCCCCTTTCAGTCAAACAATCCCCCCGGCCTCCTTTTTTCACTGATGTGCCTATAAAAGGTTTTGTCTCCCTTTACCACTGAATTTGCTATACATTCTTCTGTTCACACCTTGGCTTCCCTAACTGACTTCCCTGCCTCAAATCCAAGTCTCCTAGTGCCATCTCCCCAGTATGGTACCCACCGCTACAAACTGAATTGTTTACTAAATGGCCATGGGGAAAGTCGGGTGCACCCACAAAGGGGGAGGTGTGGGAGATAGTGGGTGGTATAGTTGGAGTCACTATTTATTGTTGTTGTACTATTTTTCCCCTGTTTACCCCCTCCCTATAATAATATGGAAAGTTGGTTTATGGTACAATTTAGGATTTCTGGTTATTGTAAAGTGTATGCCTTAACTGTGTAGGGAAGGTACTGTGGGGCAATTATGGTGTTTTTCTGGGGGCTGGTAATCAGCAATTTTTCCACAAGTATTGCCTATAACTATCCCAGGTGGAGGCACCATATGTATGTTTTGCTCCTGTACCACTTGTCTGCCAAAGAACCTGGGCAGGCCCCCTTGAGGTGTGTCCAGGGAAGACTAGAAGGCCCCAGAACAACTGAGGTGAGTCAGAGGGGCTGTTACATTGGTCCACCCAGATTGAAATGGTAGGTACCTACCCAGCAATATGTGCAGAGATCATAACAATTTTTCTTCTGAAGGGACCTCTGAGGATTTGCAGTTAGCAATATCTATAGATGCAGAAAAGGCGTTTGCCTGGGTGGGCATGGTGTTCCTCACACAGCTGCTGTTCCAGATTGGATTTGGGGAAAAAAATCATGAATAGTTTATCAGTATTGTATGACTCACCTGAAGGCATAGTCAAAGTAAAAAGGGTGAACTCAGAACACTCTAAGTTATATAGGGTGAAACAACAGTGGTGCCTTCTCTTCCCTCTTTGTTGTCTTCTGCATAGAGCCTCTGGAATCAGTGGATATAAAAGGAATCATGTTTGGACATATATAAAAAAAATCACTATATGCAGACAGTTCCTTGTGGGACCCCACTATTTCCATACTGGCATTGGAAAAACTTATAGAATTAATGGGGGAAAGCAGGTTATTGTATGAATTATCAGAAACTGGAGACAATCCATGTATCTGGAAGTTGATCACATGAATTAAAAAAGTCTTTCCCTTTTAAATGGGATGCTCAGAATATATTTAGATATCTGTGGTTCAGGTTGATCCCACTAGACCTCTAAATTATTTTGTCTTAATTATGCATATATTTTTACTGAGCTTCACACTGACATCACAACATGACAGCTGCTCCCACACATTTTGGGGGACCCACTGAAATTTTAAAATAGAATGTCATTCCAAGGCTCTTATTTTTATTCCAGAATTTAGCTATGTCCATATCCCAATTTTATTTGCAGAACTGCATAAAGACTTCTAAGATACATCTGGGTAAGACAGTATGCTTTAAGCATGACGTTGCTATTTCAGAAAGCACAGGGTGGTCTGGTCCTTCTTAACTTCAACTTTTATTACTTAGCAGCTCAAGTCACCCACATCTTAGTATGGGTGAGACAGGATGTTTGGTCGGTTGATATTCCCTGGAAAATCTCTCTATGCTTCCAGAACCATTATTTTTTTTTTTTTGTAAGGCTAACCTCTACATTAAAAGGCAGAATAAAGACATTTGAACAAATCATGCATTGTGGATAATTTAACAGTTGCAAAACAGAATGACTCACAGAAAAAGTGGTTACTAGGTGCATCTGTGAATCATCCATCCTCCTCCTGGTAGTTCCCAGAACCTCCACTACCATGGGCAATGCAGCCTTTTGCATCTCTGCCCCCTCCTTGTGGAACAAGCTCCCTATATCACTCCATTCATCCTCCTCCCACTTATCCTTCAAAAGCCACTTTAAAGATTGGCTACTACTGGAAGACAAATGCTGCTGTCCATCTGTGTAAGCTGAGATGATTTCCCCACACACACCTTTTGTGGGTTCTCCCCACCATTGCCACATCCCTTTCTCTCCAGCTTTTTTCCCACCCCCACCTGGCCCTCTCCCTCCCTATAGTCTACTCCACTGCATTTTGCTTATTGTGGACTGTTGCACTGAATTTTGAATACTCACCTGGTTGTTACTTGATTTTGGTATTGATGTGCCTTCTTGAAATTGCACTTTATTTGGTTTACCTGGTAATTTGTCACCTTACAGTATTGTTCTCCTAGTTCCCGTGATGATGGATATGGACTTGTCACTAGCCTACAACTTCACCTTGTACCTTATTGTATTGTCATTTTTATGTTGGTGTGCTTGGACAGCCAACATCTTGCAGCAGTGGAGATTTGGCGGCGCGGTCGCTGTTGGGAGAATGCAGGACACGCACCAGTAGGTGCGTCCTGCATTCCCCAATCAGCCAGCAGCAGGGGCTGACACCCTGCCTGGCTAATGAGGCAAAGAGATCTGACAAAAGGTCCACTGCAATGAGATTGAAGCTCTCATGCAGCGTTACCACAACACGCCTCTCCCTACATGCAGGCAACATGGCGGCAGTGACTGCTGCTGTTGCCTGTCAATCCCCCTTCCTTTATTGTGTGCCATTGGGGATGCCCAATCCCCATTGGCATCATGTAACCCCCCCTTTTTCTATTGCTGAGGGGTACCTAATCCCCGGCATCAAGTGCGCCCAACAGATTCTGTTTGCCGAAGAGGGTGCCCAATCCCTATCGGCATGTATCCCTCTCCTCCCTTGAATTTAGCCAATGGGAGCCCACTCCCCATCAGCATAATGTAGCCTCCCTTCCATTTTATTTGATTGTCAAGAGGGTGCCCAATCCCCCTCGGCTCCTGCTGCTCCCCCCCTTTCCTTGTTTGCCGATGGGGGTGCCCAACCTCCCATTGGCTAAAGCACTCACACACACACACACACACACACACACACACACACACACACACACAGGTGGCACACTGGGAGCCCACCCCAGAATGCCAAAGCACCTATTAAAAATGAAAACAGTCCCCTGATGTCTTTTATTTTATTTTTTCCCTGTAAAGAAGGATATGGTCCCTCTGCAGTCTCCCTGGCCCCCCTCCCACAACCTGCACCCACCCACTGTGCACCCTGTCTCCCCACACCCCCTCTCCCCATACTTACCTCCAGAGTCTGGCGTGACAATCTTAGGTGGACCAGGAACATGTCTGCACTCTTCAAAGCTGACCGCAAACTGAGGAAATGCTGGTAAGCTGTATAATAGAATGAATAGGTTTTTTTTCAACTTTGCTGCATATCTCAGGCATTTTTTTGAATTTTGGCACCAAATTTTCAACATGGGGTTTTTGGGACACTTCCTCATGAATTCTATCACTATCATGGCGTTAGTCTGTCTCGAAAGGAGATTTCCCAGTCACTGTGTGGAATCACCTTTCAGGACCAATTAATGAAATCACAGTGCCAGTGTTCATGAGGTGGCCTCTCAGAAAGCCTATTTTGCAAATTTGGTGGAAAAAATAAAAAAAATGACTTTTATGAGCGTGCGTTGCTCAGTTGCTATGCAGGCTCATAACTTCTCGAATTCACAATATTTTCATGCCAGATTTTCAACATTGTCATTTTTGTACACCTCCTTGTGAACAGTACAGCTGTCATTTTCCACACCCTACCCAAAATGTGTTTCCGCACTTCCGGCACACAATAGCACGGTAACTGTGGGAAATCAGTGTTTGGGCCAGATTAAGAAAATGACAGTGACACAGTTCATGAGCAGATGTTCTAAAATGCCTATGTTGAAAATTTGATGACGATTCTCCATAAAATGACTGTGTTACGAGCGTGCGTTGGCAGATTGCACGCACGTTCGTAACGTCATGCATTTGTAATATTTTCAATCTGGATTTTTACCATTGGCATTTTTCCACACCTCTTGATGAACAATACAGCTGTCATTTCACATATCCTGCCCAAAATGTGTTTTCGCACTTCTGGCGCAGAATAGAGCGGTGCTGTGTGAAATCATGTTTTGGGACAGTTTGAGAAAACAACAGTGACACTGTGCATGAGCAGAGGTGCTAAAATGCCTATTTTGAAAATTTGGTGCCGAACGCCCATAAAATGATTGTGTTCCAAGAGTGCATTGCACATCTCCCATGCACCCTTTTAACTTTACAAATTTGCTATATTTACATGCCACATTTTCAACACTGCCATTTTTTTACACCTCCTTATGAACTGTACAGCTGTCATTTTTCACATCCTGCCCAAAATGTTTTCCCGCACTGCACTACCAAAGCCAATACCAGCGCAACAACATTCGGCACTGACAAATGCTTGTTGTAAATACCCTCTGTACTGTAACTCCCTGCACCTCATTGTTAATGGCCTGTATTACAACCATGCTACTCCTATATTCTGTTTTGCTTAATGTGCCACTGTTTATGGCCCGAGTCGTGCCTGAAAATGGTCCATTGGATCAGCGCACCTACCTGGTCACCAAAGATATAACTAAAATAAATAAATAAATGAATTCCCTGAATGATATTGGACGCTTCTTCATAATTACGGGTAACTGTGGCATCTCAAATGGGCATCAGGATGTCCGATTCCTGACCTGGAATATGCTGAGATTTATCCACCTCCATCAGATGTTAGACAGTTGTGTCTGTCTCCCATTTGACTGCTTAAAACAAACATTTAGTCTCACTCACTGAGGCCTACTCCAGTTATTCTGGCATGTTACCACCTACAAAGGGTAGCTAGAGTTAGAACAGTCAGTATGGAACAGACAGCTAAAGGATTTCTTATACTGGATGCTTTGAGTCAGAGGAGAAGATTATTTCTTAGTTTTATAACGTATTACTTAGTTTTCTTTTTAATTGCTTTCTTTGCCTATCAAGAATAAATGAGAACAGGAGGCCACACTGACAGTTTCAGATCAGGTCTGGGTTACAAATTGTGATAGGGAGTGGAGGACTACCTCATCATCTACTTGGAGGCAATATAGGTGGCATATTCTTAAAAGTTTTTTCACACACCCTCAGGGACTTGACATTATAGCACAGACAACAGTGGCAACTTCTGGGATGGCAGTAGAGTGCTGGTCAGCTGTTTTCATATATTCTGGCAGTGCCGACAGTTAGTTTTATAGTAGACACAGATCAGAAGAGAAATGTGAAAATACATGGGGTGCAGTGCCCCACATCCCTCCTGGCATTAATTTTCAGGGTCCCAGCAAGAGAGGTAAAGTACTTTGAAATGCTAGAATTATTCCATATAATGGGACTGTTGCAATAAATGGGATTACAGCTCACCGACTGTTGCCTATCCCACAAACAGTGGAAGATTGGCTGGGAGGAATGTCTGATGTGCACAGAATGAAGCACATAACAGCAGCCCAGACCACAACAGAGAAAAATACAACAATGGAAGAGTTTGGAGAGATATAGAAAAAAACAGGGAGATGATATTTAAGGGTCATAGATGACCCAATTGGGTTAACATCAAAAACCCACAAGGATATATGAGGAATGCAAGCAAACATAATGTTACATAAGGAAATGGAAAAAGGTACACACACGTAAACACACTGGGTCAACATCTTGGTTTAACATTCTACGTTTAGTGTTATTAAGTTCTAATTAGGTTTTAACATTATGTTGTAATAATAAAACACATTCATTGTTGAAGAGCCTATATGATATGGATAAAATATGGCATTGTGGTTATATTGCACTATGTTTCATAAAATGGGCACAACATTTCCTCATGTTTGATTGGCTGAAAGCCTGTTTCAGCTGTGTCCTCATCAGGACATAACTTTACAACTGGCACAACTTGTGCCAAGGAAAATGTAGCACACCATGAAATCAATCTGTGCCACCTCTCTCCCACTGCAGCTCATCAGCCATCATCTGACAGAACCACAAGAGCTGGACCGGGAGAGCGGTGCCATGAACAAACACTGAACATACCAGACAGTATATCCAACACCCCCCACCCCTTCCTGCATAGCAACAAACTTTGCAGATTTAGTACCTGTTATTTAATTTTCTTCTGTACCCATCTGCCATAGCAACTCTATGGCTCTTGCGCTCACTATTTCAATGGCACAGAGAAAGATGTGATCATTACCACAATCTCCAGCCTACGGTCCATTTCCAGCATCTGCAGTCACTGTGTCCAGCCCTCCCAACCCCCCTCCCTATTCATGAGAGAACAGAAGAAACAAAATGAAAATCCCCTATGTACAATGACACCACACAGCAGAATTTACCATCTGAAAACTGTGAAGTAGAAACTGCTCTGTACCGCGGTTGCTAAAGGACACGCTTGCTCACAGTCATGCAAGATGCTGACTACAACTTAAAAACAAAGCCTAAGTAAAATAAAGTACATTTAAAAAAAAAAGTGCTTGTGTTTTGGAAGAGAGAGTTGGGAGAAGAGAGATATAGACACCAGCCCCCTCCAGTGACTGGATGATATATATGCTGTGCAAGTCTGCACTACAGATGAATAATTTTTCTCTGTTTTGTTAACTTAACACTTTGTAGCATAATTTTTAAATTTTTTTTTTTTTTACTTGGTTGTTTATCAGGGGCCCATATTATAAGAGCAGTAACACACTCTGAGGTTTGACTCATGGTCAGATAAGAGCACTTCACAGGTGCTAAAGGCACTCGGTGCAAGTGCCTGTTGCCTTTGAATGCACCTCGGGCCATAATCCACACCTCGTCATGTGTTTTGGCTTGCATATAGAATTGTAATGGTTAAACGTTTGACTGCATAAGAAAGATGGTATTTGTATCAAACCCATAGCTGCACTATCAATGATGTCATGTGCCATTAAATAAACATGCCGAGTTAAAGAAAAAGTGGAAGAAAAAAATAACGTTATGAAAAAATATCAAGAAATAATAATGTTACTAGACAATAAATAAGTCATCATAGCTGTGACTGCAAAATTTTATCCTGAAAAGATCTCTTACAAACTTAAAATACCAATTAGCTTAAGATACAGTATAAAATCAAAGATGCAGACATAACAATAATTTCTGAAATAAATGCAATTTCTTTGTCAGCTGCTTCTACTAGACACACATTAATGAATACTGCAGTCATAGTTCAAGTCCATAAAAGAAGTAGCTCTTCGTAATATTTATATTATGTATTGTTGTTCATTAGTAACATTTTAATACAGAAAACATCATTAATCAGACACAGAATGCAATCATTCAGCCTATCAGTACACATTTCACCCTAATTCTGTCTAGTACAAGCAAAGCATATTGTCAGATGACTACACAATTGGAAAAGGTCTCCTGTAGCCTGGCATCAGAACTGTACAATAAAGACTGATTTATAATGGTAGATGACTATGACAATCTTTTAAACGGCACAGTAAAAAGCTTATTATAAATCTGCTCAAGCAGTAAATCAGAATTTGATATTTACTTCAAGGCTGTGCAGTCATCTGCTATTAATCTTAAAATTAAGGCATAATTTAGCATCAATCTCTGTCACCATACATATGGTGTTATGAAAAAGAACAGCTGAAGATAGCATGACAGGGCCAAGCATGGCAGGGGCAGTGAAGTCTACAATAGTGTTGTGATTCTTTCTATTATGATGTGATTACCTTTCACGTTAACATATTTATTGCATGCTCTTTCCTCTGATGGTGACCTCATGTTTTATCATTCATGCAGCTGAGTTGCTTCACTGCTTGAGACATACATTGCCTGGCCTTTTCAGTGCTATTGGACTTTATTCACATCCTACAGGAATTCATTATGTATTTGATAGGTACACTTTCCTGCCAAGAAACTGAATCCCATCTCTTGTGAGGATATTCATAGGTCAGATTGGGGCCCACTAAATATATGCACCAGGAGCAATTTAGTACTTGGAGCAAACCAGTGGTATACTGGATCATGTTATGGCACCAAAGACAAGTTCCAATGCTAAGGCTATACCCCATTTGGGATTTCAAATCCAGGTCCTCTACTGCCCACAGGAGGTATGTGGCCAATAGGGTACTATGGGGATTGTAATTGAAATCAGGATGTTAATGACCACTAATGGCAATTGATCCTCTGGAGAAAATGGCCATGTTTGTATCTTATGATGAAAATGACCCATGGCATTAGCAAGGCATTGTGAGGTAATTTGCATCTCATTAGGACTTTATTACAGACCAAGAGTGAACATCGTTTGTGATCTCCCTACAGTGTCTCTCAGGGATGCCTCATAAGTGGTCTAGTGTCTACTTTGTCCCAAAACACTCCCAATGGCAGTTATTGAACTATCCCTGGAATCCAGTGGTCACTCTCACCCACCCAAATATCCCCAACAGTCTTTGCCCTATTATCCCTTGTGTCCAGTGGTCCCTCCTGCCACTTGGGTAAGAATACCCCCACCTGATCCCACCATTCTCTTTTGTTCTCACTGCTCCCTCAGCAACTGGCACAAACCCCCTGCTCAGCTCCATGGTTGGCCACTGACTGACAGCTCCCAGTCATGTACTAACTGTAATCACAGCTGATTACAGCTGATTACAGTAGGCATGTGATTTGAAACCATCAGTCAGCAACTAGCTGTAGAGGTGCAGGAAGAGTCTGTACCAGTCACTGAGGGAAGAGTTGCAACTAGTTGTGGTGCTGCAGCTAGATGGTGTTTGGATTGCATGGGAAAATTCCATCCCAAGGGTTTAAGGCACTACTGGATACCAGGGATAATACAGTAAAGACCATTAGGGATGTGGGGGGAACAACTGAACACCAGGGATTAATAACTACTGACAGTCAGAGATGTTTGGGGAAATGGGAGCCATGGTTAAGGGTGCAGGTTGTAAGGATTGTTTTTTGGGAGGCTGTAATTAGTGCAGCACTGACAGCTACTTACCCCCAGTCTAAACCTGCCAATATGCATGTGTGCCTATATGCAAGGCTCTATCAGCTGCTTTGCATAGGTGCACCAGCATATTTTAGCATCATTTACAAACAGTTTAGTGACTAGCTAATAATGCCATCCAATATGGCATTTTTTGGCCCCTCCTTGCTTTGGGCCCACAGATTGGTGTTAGCATTGCTAACCTGTTTAGTAATCGCTAAACACTGTTGAATATTACTGCCACTGTGTTTTGTTCACTACAAAAAAGCTTGGGAATCCTAACTGATTCTCCTACATTGTATGTTTAACAACCACGATTGAAAGATGTATTAGTTTTCAAAAGTCAGAACAGCTTGATGATAAAATTGAAAGTCTCTGTGCATGCCCAGTATTACTTCCTGTGATTATTATGTATCAATTACTTATCAATGTATTAAGGGAATATCAGTGTTAATGAGGTGTTATGGGATGTAGTCCAGTGACTTCAGGGAAAGGATATGCTTAACATATTTTTGAACTATTGCCCCAGGCATTACAGAAGTTCACAATTTTGTAATCCTTCACTGTTACAGAATTAAACTGTAAGGCAAGATGTGGAGGTGGCGATGGAGTTGCTGACAGGTAATTCCATCTCTCTTTGCACACTAAACAGCACAAGCAAACAAGTGTTGTTTGCTGACTGGGGTGGTATTAATGGTCAGGAACCTATTCTAATGGAGTTACCTTACCAAAATTATAAAACATGATAAGGCATTTTTATTTGGAAAAAAGAAACTAATTTCATGCATCTGATGCACACACCCTGCTCTGGATAAGGGCAGGGCACATTAGCAATCTCGGTGGATACTGTAAGTTATTCAGATGGGCCTCAGCCAATCAGGAGGCTAAATTACAGATTTCAGTTTTATTTTCTTGGATTCAAAAACAGCTGCTCCCTGACTCATGAAAGTGTGCCACTGTATAACCCTTCTGATTTATGCAATTCATAAATCCTTGCCAAGATAACTGAGAACAAAATAAAGTTAACCATATATCTAAAATGGGATGTGCATTTTCTTCTTTGTGATTGGCTAAACAAGTTCCAAGACCAATATGTAAATCCCTCAGAAGTGCACAGGTTGGAAAAGTTCAAGCAATATGATTTGAGAAAATCATATGCAGAATTTAAGACCTACTTTACTCATCCCTGATTGCCATCACAATATGGCTGACTTCTTAAATAACGGAAAACCTTTGGCAAGCCCCTAAAAGTAAAACTCTCTTAAATTTTGAAATATAAAAAAATAAACTTTCTTCCTGTTCATGATTCCCTCCTTATACACATAAACAACTAAAAAATAAAATAGTATAAAATTGAAATACTATTCACAGTATAAAGTCCTGGGGCAGGCTTTCCAAAGATGGGAATTTGTAGCATGACCAGGGAGCATCAAAGATATGGTGCACCTGACGTTTAGCAAAAAATGAGACTTTCTAGTCTATTAATTGTTTAGACACATGCTTGACCTATTTATGGAGTCTAGTGTGCAAAAATACCAATCTTTGCTGCAAGGTGCCATAAATCCAGGCCCAAGGGCCATAACTACATCCGATATTAAAAAATCAGGTACCATTGTAGCACATGAAGATGGCACACCTGCAATGACTCACAGCATTGCCTCAAGGACTGACAAGACACTGCAACAACCTTTGAAAATCTTGTCCATGGTGTTTCTTTATGGAGTATAAAAAATCCCTCTCCTATCCTTACCCGCTTGCCAGAGAAATTTCAGTTGCAAATCATGCCACAGATAAAGCTGATACCTTGGCTCCATACTAGGCCTTCTGTTGTATGTGATGGAGTGATCATTATGCCAAAGTTTGAATCCATGTATGCCATAATAAACAAATATTTCATCTACTGAATGTGTGGCTTATTGTAACAAAAGAAAATACATGGTTTAAAACAAAAACGTTAGCCTTTTTTAATTGTTTCTCAGTTTACGTACTTTTTAGGTGAAGTAAGACACTCTGGCTGGGTCATTGGTTATCTGGTGTTAATGCACTTCCATGTGCTAAACTCACTCTTTACAAGCACTCCTTCCTTCAGTACACGACTGAGCATGAATTAACACTAGATAACCAATGCTTACCATGAGAAATGGTAAATTAATCAGGTGCATTTTCTCAATGTGGTATATTACAGACAGGAATTGTATTTTTCCAGATCTGTGTGTAACCCCCCCTACCAATTTGGGGGCTTACCTGCAGTCCAATAGCTCACATCTGGTGTCCTCTCTGGTGCCTCCCGAAATGCCTGCATATTTTGTTTTCTGTCCCCCAGTCTTGTTTGTGCCCCTGGTCCCCCCAGAAAGCAACCCAAAGTAATTTCAGCCATCTGAGGCTCTAACAAAAGTACAACCATGATCACTATCTTGAGATATGCACTCCGGTGCAGTGAGGACCACTCAGGTGCTGGCGGCACCTTTAATCTTGTGACTGCTTACCTTGCAGTCACTGGAGAGAGAGTTGGGCAGTCAGAGGGTTCCCCACCTGATCAGTGGGACCCGGTGACCACAAGCAGGGCCCTGAGCACCCGCTCTTCAGAACATTTGAAAAGATCCACAAAGAGTTTTCAATCGGGGCTCATGAATATTGAAGAGCCAGAGCCCTGATTGCATTAATATTCATGAGGGTGCTTCTACCCACAGGGAAGCTATGTTTCAGCTATGGCTGAAAGGAAAAATAAATGGTTATATAAATAAAATGTAACTGCTGTCTGCATGTTAAGGAACAAATGTTAAGATGGGGGGACAGTGTATGGATAATATAAATACTCTACTTCTGGCAGCACCAGTATAATTATGGGATTCAGAGAGAAAGCCTGCCTACTGCTGCAAGACGTCCTTAAATACTGGCAGCAATGAAAGTCAAATGGTCCGAGCAGATAATTGTGCTGGGCAGTGACAGAAAGTACACATCCAGGGCTATTGAACTGTGGGGCATTTGGGCAAATATTTAATTTATTTTGGCTGAACCAGTACTTTTGGGACTGTGTATTTCTGCATCCATTACAAGCAGCCATAGTCAATTGCAAAGCTAGAATTTTAAAGCTAGGACTTGTAGGACATTAGCCAAAGCTCATGGGAAACTACCAAGTGATCGTGGGGAACTGCATGGACCTAATTTCAGATGTCAAAACAGTAAACCAACTGAGCATCGAGTAAGGTTCATGCATAATTCATTTTCTTGATGGGCAGGCCATCCAGCCAATCGGTGGCCAATCATCCAATAGCTTCAGCCAATTGGGAGCTACAGCAGAGCCCTATAAAAGGCTGTGTTTTTCAGCAATTTTTCAGATCTGAACAGGAACCTCCACAGGGGTGGGAGCTCAGGCCCCCAGTCATGTAACTGGGCCTGGTGATCCAATAAATCCTCCCCATTCAGGAGGGGGTAGTTAATGTAATTTAGTTTATATAGTACCTGCTAGCCTGGGAGTTGCCAGAATGTCCCCCAGGTGGTAGTCCTCCCTTCCACGTTGGGGAAAGATGTGGACCTGCAACTTGATGACATCAAGTCAGCTATGAGAGAGCTCATCATACATCAGTTGTGAAAGTATTGAAGATTTCAGGACCTATGATTGCAGAGATTCTACAGTGAGGATCCTGAGTGAGTACTCTTGTACCGCCCCTGGTGCAAGAATGAAAGAAAACTTGCTTAATTGGGGCTGCCTATGCCCAAGTGACTGTCCTATGTGAAGTACTATGTGAGGTCATACCTTAGGGAGGACATAGATAGGCTGGAGATGGTACAGAGAAGAGCAACAAAGATGGTGCAGGGCTTGCTTCAGAAACCGTACAAGTCAAGGCTGGATGACCTCAAATTATACTCCCTAGAACAATGCAGGAATCATGGGGACATGATAGAAACATTAAAATACCTTAAAGGCAACAACAGGATGCACATGCAGAACCTCTTTCAGGTAAAGGACTACAGCAGGACTAGAGGGCACAACCTTCGATTTAAGAGAGGAAAGTTCAGAAGCAATATGAGGAAATTATTCTTCACAAAGCATGTCATGGAACCATGAAATAGCCTGCTGGAGGGGGTGTTGGGAGCCAAGACAGTGGGAGAATTCAAGCAGGCATGGGACAGACACTGTGGGAAACACAAGCAGGCAACTAAGAAGGGGGGTAGGAAGACAAGGGCAGACTTGATGGATCATATGATCCCCATCTGCCAACAACTTCAATGTTTCTATGTCATTCCTTGGTCTGCACCCTGCATCTGCTGTGCCTAATCTTAGCCCAGTGCGGGTGGACCCCACTTTAACCATTTTTGCTGATTGTGACTGTTTAATTTGCAGGGGCTCGTACTGACTTTGCCTGGGAGGTCCAGTATTTTTCTAACTATCTGGTCAAGATGTCCAGTGGAGCTGCAACCTACAGCCAACTGCTATAAAATGGACTGAGACCCCAAAGTTTGAATTTGACTTCAGTAACTCGGAAATTACTGTTTTCTAAGTAATCTGACCAGGGTGGCCATCCAGACCTCTAGCTGAAGAATCCCTACCTTCCTCAATTGGGTAGCCCATCAATTAAGCTAACCAATATGAGCTAATCAATATAAGCTAGTAAAATACAGTGATTACCGTTATAGTGCATATGCCATATGAGCAACAATACTTTACAGCACATACATGTTTACAGAGTAAAGAATAGCATGTCACAAGATGAGCGACTGGAGCTTTGGGTGATTAAATGTATAGCTTACCCCCTGTGGCCAAGTGTACCTCGGTGTTTGAATCCTAGAAATACGGGGGGTTTGGGGGGCACAGACCCCCCCGTGTGGGGTGCAGAGGGGGTGTAGCCCCCCTGTGTGACCCATATGTATATGTTGTGAGAGCCTAATAAAGATGGGTGTGCGGTGTTGTGTATTATGGAGGAAGAAAGAATAGCTGCTGTTCACATGGAGCAAATAGCAGCTGATGGCAGTGGCAGGAGGCGGTATGGATTTGACAGCGCGACTTGTTCAGGTTGTGTGCTAGTATGGTGAGTGAAGCTTAAATGAGTATCTCCATGGCATTGCCTACAATATTTATGTTTCCTAAATGTGCATATGGGGAAATTCGCCTTACTTAGCATTCGTGTCACTAAGAAGTCACGCAAATGACCACCACTCATATTGGTGGTGATGGTATTCGGTTGCATTCAGCATGTATTCGCCATAATTGCACTAGCCCATTGCACATCACCATTATTGCTGTCACCCAGTAAACTTTGCTCATTTGACACAAAACCCTTCAGTTGTAACAGATGTGTCTGAACTTTAAACATGCTGAGTGAACCAAATCATATAAATGTGATGAACATTCAGATAGGAATACCTAAATTCCAAACCTGGTGTGACCGACTAGTTGTATCTGACCAGTGTTTTGACTGCAACATGCAGGACAATCCCTGCACACCTCAAAGAGACTGTAAATAGATCCAGTGTTGGACATTTCTATAAATCAAGCCAGCCAAAGTACAGCTGCAACTTCACCAGGCATGCAACATGTAAGAACTTTGAAGTACTGGATATCCAGGGTAATTGTGTGGGATTGTGGGGTCACACCAAAAGCTTGGGGAACTAGTACAAGTTGTTGGTGAATGATAATTATAATGACAGATTAGAATCACTAGGTGTACATAGTCTTAAATTAAGAAGGCTAAGAGGAGACTTGTTATTATATTTCAATATCTTAAATGACCCTATAATGATGACAGAATTAAATATTATATATAAAGATGACAATATAGGTATTAGAGGTCACCTGCTACAAACCAAAGTTAGTAGATTTAAAACTAAAATAAGGAAGTACTTTTTCACAGTACGTATGGCAAATTTAGGGACTAGATTGCCCTTGAATATTATATTAAGTGTAAATAAAGATAATTTTAAATGTAACTTAGATAACTATATTCCCAGTGGAGGTAACCTTGACTACTATACCATGTCTTAACAGGAGTCAACTCATGAACTACTGCCTTTTATGTACTCCTACAAACTAAGTGAACTAAGTGAATGTGTTCCATCTGATTATAGGCAGATTAGATAGCCAAGGCTCTGGGTATCAATGTTGGTACAATGTGATTGTTTCTTCTGATTTATTAACAGGTATCTACCCAGCTGGAGGGTTTTCACCAGCACAAACCAAAACCAACCCAATCAACTTTAAATATGTAAATAATAATAATCATACTGAATTACCTGTGTTCATTTTGTTTCCCCATTCCTAATCTCTATACTCCTAAATAAATATTGTTGTTGCTTTTTCAAATAATGGTGTCATGAGCATATTATTAGAGATAGTCTTTAAATGGTAAAATGTCTGAACTGTTGGGAGATGTCTTTTAGGTCATGTGTTGGGGTGGCAAATGGTTACAGGGGGTGGTATGACATCCCAGGGGGTTGTACCAAGTAACTGCTAGCCAATTTAAAGCTAGACACTGGGTAGAGGCACTGTACAAGTGTACTATCATGGAAAAGTACCAGTTTAAGTTAAGTTTGGGATCCCAGGCCCCTCAGCCTTGGTCTAGCCAGGCAAGGCAGGGGTAGTAACTCTAGAAGTAGTGCCGCGTAGGGGTTACATGTGTTTCAGTTGGAATCTCATAATAGCATATAATATAAACATACTAGAAAGTTAAAATTAAGTTCTATAAACAGTGATTTAAAAAATGATCTATGGTATTGAACAGAAGTTCCTTCAATTAACAGAGAAACATAGAATCTGATGGCAGATAAGGACCGCTTTGCCAACCTCGTCTGCCGATTTCCCTACTTAATGGATAAGCTGCATATCCTACTTAACCAACAGCCTACTTCCTCTTACCCCCCCCCACTAGAATTGCCTTATGTCTGTCCCATGCATTCTTGAATTCCCCCACTGTTTTTGACTCCATGATCTCCTCAGGAAGGCTGTTCCATGCATCTACATGCATCTACAACCCTCTCTGTGAAGAAATAGTTCCTCACATTACCTCTGAGCCGTCCCCCCATCTTCAAATTCTGCCCTCTTGTTCTTGCACATCTCTTTTTCTGAAAGATGCTACCCTCTTGGACTTTGTTGACTCCCTTGAGGTACTTGAAAGTGTCTATCAAGTCCCCCCTCTTCCTCCTTTCCTCGAGGCTATACAAATTAAGATCCTTTAGCCTTTCTTCATATGTCTTCTGGTGCAGACCCTGCACAATTTTGGTTGCCCTCCTCTGGACAGCCACCACCTTGTCTATGTCTTTCCGAAAATAGGGTCTCCAGAGCTGCAGACAGTACTCCAGATGTGGTCTCACCAACTGTCTGTACAGAGAGATAACAACTTCCTGTTTTATACTGGTGATGCCTCTCCCTATGCATCCCAGTATTCCCACAGCCCTCTTTACTACTTTTTCACACTGCTTGCCTACCATTAGGTTATCTGATATAACTACCCCCTGATCCCTTTCCAGTTTTGTTTTTGTCAGTATCTCACTTCCCACTGTGTGATCTTCCCCTGGGTTTTTGTTTCTCAGGTGCATTACTTTGCACTTCTTTGCATTGAATCTAAGCTGCGATACATTTGACCATTCCTCCAACCTTGCCAAGTCCCTTCTCATCCTTTCCACCCCACCTTGTGTATCAACCCTGTTGCAGATCTTTGTGTTGTCTGCAAGAAGACATACTTTTCCTTCCAGTCCCTCTGCAATGTCACTTATAAAGACATAAAAAAGGACCAGCCCAGTACTGAATCCTGCGGCACCCCACTAGTAACCCTCCTTTCTTCACTGTGGACTCAATTTACTGTTACCTTCTGTGTCCTGTTGTCCAGCCAATGTTTTACCCATGCTACCACCCTGGGACCCACTCACAGGCTGGCTAATTTGTTTATTAGTCTTTTGTGGGGGGACTGTGTCAAATGCCTTGCTAAAGTCTAGGTAGGACATGTGCACAGCCCCTCCCTGGTCTACTATTTTGGTCACCCAGTCAAAGAAATCGATTAGATTCATCTGACATGACTTGCCTGCTGTGAATCCATGCTGCTTTGGGTCTTGTGCCCCACTGGCCTCTAGGTACTGAACATCTCTTTCCTTCAGAAGTGATTCCATCATTTTCCCTATTACTGAGGTCAAACTGGCAGGTCTGTAGTTTTCTGCCTCTGTCTTGCTCCCACTTTTGTGCAGGGGAATCACATCCACCCTCCTCCAGTCCTCAGGTACCACACCATCCTCCCATGATTTGTTAAAAAGGGTAGTCAGTGGTGTTACTAGTTCTCCCCTTACTTCATTTAGAATTCTGGGGTGAATCTCATCAGGCCCCATTGCTTTATCCACCTTCAGTTTTAGGAGTTCTTTCAGAACCCTTTCTTCTGTGAAAAGACTGATATCAACCCCCCTAACCAGAGTGCTTCTATTGACTGGATTAGGTACCTCCCCCCTCCTCTTCCTTTGTTAATACTGAGCAGAAGTATTTGTTCAGTATTTCTGCTTTTTCACTGTCCCTCTCTGCCCAACTCCCTCATCTTTCTTTGCTCCCTAATGTACCTATAAAAGATTTTATCCCCCTTCTTAACCGAGTTGTCTATCTTTTCCTCAGTTTGGGCATTTGCCGTTCTGACTGCCTTCCCCGCTTCCTTCTGCTTTAACTGGTACAGTTCTCTGTCCTGCTCCTTCTGTGTTTCCTTATATTTTCTGAATGCTGTCTTTTTCTCCCTAACCTTCCCTGCCGCTTCTTTTGAGAACCATAGTGTTTTTTTTCTTTCATTTTGATTTATTTGATTCACACAAAAGCTTATTGCCTCTGTGATGGCAGTTTTGATGTTTCCTCATTGTTGCTCCACCCCACCCTCTTGCCTGTTTGCTACTGCTTTTCTGAGGCACTCTCCATTCTGAGAAAATCAGCCTTCTTGAAGTCCATTACCTTCACTTTTGTATGGCTAGACTCTACAGATAAGTTTATAATGAACCACTCTGTTTGGTGGTCATCTGTTTCCAAATGGCTACCCATTTCTAGATCTGAGATCCACTCTCTATCCCCATTTGAGAGTACCAGGTCTAAGATTGCTCCCTCCCGAGTGGATTCCACAACTAACTGTCTGAGGCATGCCCCATATAGGGCATTGAGAATGGCCCTGCTCTTGGATGTGGCTGCAGCAAAGGTGCTCCAGTTAATATCTGGCATATTCAGGTCCCCCATCAGCAATATCTCCCCTTTCTCTGCAGTCCTAAGGATGCCTTCTCTCATTTCCTTGTCCATTTCCTCCCCCTGAGATGGGTGTCTGTATACAACCCCTGTGCAGATTGTGGTGCCATTTTCAGTCTCCAGGGTGACCCACAGTGCCTCCTCTCATCCATGTTTACCCTTTAGTTCCATTGCTTTTATCCCTTCCCTTACATAGAGAGCTAATCCTCCTCTTCTACCCTCCCTGTCCCTCTTGTAGATTGTGTACCCTGGTACTGTACGTTGACATCCCAATCATGGTTCTCTGTGTACCATGTTTCTATGGCTGCCACGATATCCAGGCATCCCTCTTCCATCAAGGCCACCAGTTAAGGGAGCTTGTTACCTAGACTACAGGCATTGGTTCTCATTACCCTCCATTTTTTGATGGCCTTATTCCTTTTTGTCCCATCCATGTCCTCACTGCCTTTGTCTTTTTTTCCCCATTTACCCCTGCCTTCTCCCTATTGACTGCTCTATCTTGGTGTTTACCTCACTAACTACCCTGATTTCTTTGGGGGGGCTAGGATTTCCCTTCTCCTTTTCAGTGCCTTCCTCCTTGGCTAGTTTAAATGCTTGTCAATGAAGAATTTAAACCAATCACCTAGGATCCTGGTTCCCCTCCTTTTAAGAGGTTTTACCAGGGGTTTGGTGGGCAGTGGGCAACATCACCATGCTTCCCACTGAGCGCTACAAGAGCCCATCTTTTCAAGCCTCCTTTGATGATGTTTATTTCTTTTCAGTGGATGCGACTGCTGGCTTCTTGCCCACCCTTCCTATCTGCTTACCTTGTCATATGGCTGCTTCATTCAGACTCCCTGCTCTTCCCTCCCACTACCCACCTGCTCCCTGTCTATTGTGTTTGCTCTGCTCCCGGTGCACTCTGCTTGGTGCTCAGGGGCTTTCATCCATGTGGCTGAACTTTCCTCGCTCATTTGGATTTACTTGCCATTTTGGCATTTGTCCTTCCTTGCTGCTGTGCCTCATGGCTTTACATAGCAAGTCATCCTTATTTTATTACTTCCTCCATCCTCTGCTGTCCGATGGCTATCATGAGCAGTGCTCATAGTTATTCTGGATGCCACCTGGATAGGGGTACTGCTCTCATTTGCTGGTGATGTTAGTGGCTCCCATACTCCATGCCTGCCCTGCTCCATTTTTTTGCTCCTGCGCCTGTGTAGTTGTCTTCCCCCTACTCCTGCTCTCACCACTTTCCTTCTCCTGGGTTGCTTGGAGCCTCTTTGGTGAGTACCTATGGGGCCGGGTGGGCTGCTGCGGCTTGGTCTCCTTTTCCTTTCTTCCTGGCTTGCTTCCCACCCCACCTGGGTTCCTATTTTATCTGGGGGCCATTCTGTGTGTCCCCCCTGTTGTGCTTGATGGGGTTGGCTCATTCTCCCTACTTGTGTGTGTCTTTGGCTGCATATCATGCTGCCTGGGTTCCTCCAGACATGGCTGTGGTTGTCATCTGCCTCCAGTGTTTTTTCAGCCTTCTCCACCCTTCACTAGTGTTTTCACCTTACATCGCCCCTTACAGGCCCAGTACATTTTATGACCCCAAGAGTACTGGGCTCTCACCCTCGACTAAAATGAACCGGGTTCTCACCCTGCTACCCCTGGGCTCATACCCTTATGACTCTGGCTTTGCTGCAGTGATAACCTCTGGGTTCAGTATGCATTGCTCCTTCTGGCATTATATCGCAATTAACTCCAGGTCGCTAGGTCTCTGATCTTGCTCTGCAGCAGCCACCCTGTAAAACATTAGGAGATTGTTCCCTGACTCCCAATGCGCCCCTACAGCTCAGTACTTCACTCCTCCAAAGCCTGCCTGCCTAATATTGGGACTTTGCTCCAATACCAACCTTCTGGATTGTGTAGCCATTCCTGTTTCAGGACCTTGCTCCCTGGCTCCCAGCAAGCCACCATAGATCTGGACCTCACTCTTCCAAATGTTTGCCTGCTTAGCACTGGGACCATGCTCCACAACCTGCCTGTTACACTGCAGCTGTTTCTGCTTTGGGCTCTTGCTCCCTTGCTCACAGTGAGCTCCTAAAGCTCTGGATCTCAGTCCTACAAAGCCTGCCTGCCTGGCATTGGGTCTTTTCTTCCACTCCCTGCCTTCTGAATCCTGCAAACATTCCTGTTTTAGAACTTTGATCCTTAGCTCCCAGCAAGCTCCTAGAACTCTGGACTTTGTTCCTTCACAACCTGCCTTGCCTAGCACTGGGACCTAGCTTGCTCCCCATACCTGCATCCTGTACCATGCAGCTGTTTCTGATTCGGGACCTTGCTCCCTGGTTCAGTCTGAGCCCTGTTCTATGCCACTGGTATTGGACCATGCCTGCAGGACATGGCTCCCTGGATCCCTCTGAGCTATTGTAAGCTCTGAGCCTTTCTCTTCCAAAGTCTGTCTATCATTGGGACCCTGCTGCCACTACCTGCATACGAACACTGCAGATGTAATTGTTTCAGAATCTTGCTCCTTAGCTCCAAGCAAGTCCATAGAACTCCTGATTTTGCTCCTCCAGAGCTTGTTTGTCTAGAATTGGGACCATTCTCCTCCTACTTGTCCTCTAGACCTTGCAGCTGGTCCTGCTTTGGGACCATGCTCCCTGGCGCAGTTTGAGCCCTGTACCATGCCACTAATTATGGACGCTACCTCTGGGACCTTGCTCCCTTGCTCAGTCAAGCTGTTCCATGTTTCTCTTCATGACTTGCTGCCTTATCAAACTGCTGTTGGATCCTGCCTCCTGAAACTTGTTCCCTGGCTCAGTGAGCTGTTCTGTGCTTCTCTTCAGGACTTGCTGCCTTACCAAACTGCAGGTGGCTCCTGCCACTGGGACATTGCTCCCAGGCTAAGCTGAATGCCATGCCATACCACAGATATTGGATATTGACTCTGGGACCTTGCTCCTTGGCTCAACAAGAGCCGATAACATACCTCTTATACTAGATTTGTTACTTTCAAAGTCCCTACAGGTACTGTTGATCCTGCATCTAGGACCTTTCTGCCTGGCCACCCTTGAGCCTTCCAACACTCCAGACCTTGATCCCCCAGCAGCAGCTAACATGTCCTGCTGTTGAGACCTTGCTCCCACTTTTCCTCTGCTCCCGGAAGTTGGACCTTCTCAATATACAGCATCCTTGTAATTCAGAACTGTTGCATTCCTGCCACCTTCTGGCCTTCTGTAGCATATCAATAGTCAGCTCTCATTTCATTAGTGTGTCAAGATCAGCTGGTGAACATGAGCATGATCCATCGAAGAACTAAGACCAGGGGTTCATTCTTTCAGAGCTGACTCCTAAGAAAACAACTACCAGATCCTAAATCAGCTATAAAGATTTGACTGTAGTTATATTGATCTCCACTCTGAAAGAACTCATGGTTCCATTTTCAGCCATAGCAAAGAAAAGGAGCTCTTTGATCTTTATGCCTTAAAGCTAGCACTGTACAACCACCTTCATAAGTGACACTCATGCCTTTCATTCCCTTGGAAAAACTAATGAATCTCATGCTGCAGGTCAATACTAACATGACAGGCTGAAGACAAGGGTTATGGCCATGGAACAGTGTTAGCATCCAGACTCTGGTCAAGTGTCTCCAACCTTTAATCCATGATAAAGATTTGCCTTCACATTTTTCTTTGCCAGGACCATTCCTACCAGGTTCAGCCCCCCCCCCCATCAAATAGATTTTAGCTTCACTTATACTTCAGTGTAATACATGGCTCCTTACCCCCATGCACAATGACAACTGACCAGCAAACAAGCCAGACATTAAGCTGTGAAAAAGACATAAAATTAATACAGTAAGCCATAAAGGTATGAATAGGAACTGGTGCATTTATTGCCATGATGAAAATAACCCTGGCACTTCAAATCTAACAGGGATCTTTCATCATGGAAGCAGAGGTGCCAGTATGATAACATTAATTTAGTACATTTAAAGGTATAGTAACAGTCCTATAAATAGGCACAGAGAGTCAATATAGTCCCCGTTATTAAGCAATGAAAATGCACAGTAATACAGTGTATACAAACTAAATATAAAAACACTCTGTGTGTGACTGTATAAATATAATAATCAAAAGACAGGAGACTTAACAACATGATAGAAAGGGATCCTAAGAAATTATGTACTACTGTATCTATAATATAATATATTATATTATATATGTACTAGGTGTGTGGTCACGCTCTGATATCGGCCTCATGTGTCAACCACCCAAGGCGTGCATATATCAGAGTGCAACTACACATCATATAGTGGGTTATCTATCTTATAAAATGGCAAAATTGTTTTGGAGGGGGGTGAAAGTGCAGCTGTGCAGTCACGCTGTGATATATGCACAGTCATGTGATGTGTTTTATACAATCAGAACACTTGATTTGGAGAATATCATTATCTCCATTTTATAATATATATATAACAATAATCTGATACAAACTGTAAATAGTAATACATAAGAAAAAATATCAAAAAGATTTCAAATATTTTAAATATTAAATAGTAATCCAAATCTAGTGATGTATATACTCCAGGATGTCAAAAAAGTCAGTTCATCAAAAGATATTTCGAATCTGTAAAAAATGTAAAATAAAAATGGCAAAAGAAAAGGAAAGTTTAACAAATCTTAATATACTACATGGGTGTCTTTGATTGTGCATGGATTTCTGCACCTTTCTAAATGTTGTAGTGCAGTTCAAAGGTCACAAAAAGTTGCTGTAGTATCGTTCTGATGTCACAACAATAATACAACTTTTCACTTTGAACTGCTTGTGTGATTCATTAGCACATTTGAGAAAACTGAGAGAGATGGCATCAGTGATATAAGCTGAGTTCACGGATTGGAAGGGAGATCATTGCAAGGTGGAGGAGACTATGGTAAGAGCGCCTCCCTCCGTCAATCAGATCCACCACTTCTGCCTGTAAAGGCCTTGAGGGGCTAGTTTAATGTTTGTGAAAGTGGGATGCAGGTTGAGCATGTCTACATGGAGCAGGCTGGGAAGCAGGCTGCATGAGTCAGTTTACTTATGCCGAGGTGACATCGACAGTGGTGACATCCCTGACAGTGACAGACACAATGCCGAGTGTCAGCATTGTACTGTCGGGGATGTGTGTGTGTTTTCTTTGGGGGCTGTGCCTCCTGACCAGTTACTAAATATACAAATCTGAGTCGGAGTTGTCTTGGGGAGGGGGTAAAACACCAGGAGATGCACTGCCGGTATCAGTGGGGACCATGACAGCGACCTGATGCTTTCAGGTGAATTCTGTCACTGTGATAGTCTTCGCTGTGGAGGTGTCACTCTACCATTGGTACACTGCATGAGTCTACCAGAGCTGCTGAGTAAAGCCACACTGCAGCTGACAGAAAACAGACACCTGACATGGCTTCAAGAATGGGTAAGTCAGTGTTTAAGAAAAAAAGCATGCCAAAACGTATCATTACACTAAGCAAAGGGAGGACCACTGATGAAACAGTTCATTGTGTGCAACACTTGAATGGGGGTGGGGGCAGAAAAAAACAGGTGTGTGAATTTTTCTTAAATCATATACTATATAAAACAGTACATAGGCAACCGTATGCAACAAAGCATGTGTTTCCATTTTGGGATTGAGATTACATTAGGGGCCTCTCAATCTTCAATCTGGAAGTCCTTATGTTTTCTTAACACCTTCACAGAAACACAGCCTTGTGTATGATTGCCCACGCATGATTCTATATATTCATTATAAAAGTCAATTCATGCAAATAGCAAAATCATTGTTTAGAATTATAGGAAAGGCAATATGTTCCGGCTATCATTAAGGCCTGGGGGAGAAGTGCTCCTAACTAAAAAAATTAGCTTACTTTCTCTCGTTAGAAGGGACCTAACCCTTTCTCCCCCTTTGGTATGAGTACAAATATAATGAATGCCCATAAAGTAAAAGGTATCCAGTATGGAGGCATGAAGATTATGCCAATGTGTTCCCTCAGGAGTGTCACATCTCCAACCTGTGATCAAGCGAATATGCTCTTGGATACGCTCCTTCAGGGGGAAAAAAGTATGCTCAATATAAAGTTTTGAACAATCACAGTTGATGGCATAAATTACAAATGTAGTCCTACAAGAGATGAAACTCTGAACCTTGTAAGATTTGGAGCTCATGGGGCTAGTAAAACAAATACCTTGAGAAGCATACTAACATGTTACAAGATCCACATATGTGAAAGCCTATAGGAAAGGTCAGCTATGTTTTCTAAATGTCTACTACCTTAAGGCGACTATGAACCACCAGAATTTTGACACTGCTGTCTTTTTGTTCACTAATCTGTGGGATTAATAAGTGTTATCTTTCAACTCTGGGTCAGCACTGATAATGTTCCAAAACCTTTTTAAGGTATCAGCTACTTTTAGATTCACTGAATTAAATTTAGTGATACGGTTAACCATCTTATCCTCTGACTGTCCTGTCTGTTTTGGTAAAAGGAGATCACTCCTAGCTAAGGTTTTTGCTCTATCCTTAGCTTCTTTAAAAAGACTAGGTTCATATTCCCTCTCAAAGAATCTTTCACTAAGCTCTTCGGCCTATCTATCAAAGGCCTCCAGAGTGGTACACTTTCGACACATACAAATTAATTGACAATATATAATTTCATTTTTTGGTATAGAAAGGAGGGAAACTATGAATCCTAAGAAGAGTATTCCCAGCAATCAGTTTTATTTAGCATTTGGTATTGATACCCCTTTCAATATTGACTTTTAACTTAAGGTACAATAAGACAGGTTCATACTCAGCCAAAGTATATGTAAAATGCAAATTCACATCATGTCATTTAGAAGCCCGAGGAATGCTTCAGATTTAGCAGCCGTAGTGCTCCAAATACAAACTATGTCATCTATTTAATGACCCCATTACAGAACTCTGTCAACAAACCATTTACTGCAGGGGCTGTAGTAGATGGCTACCTCCTCCCACCAGTTCATAAATGTGCAGGATGGTGCCATTGTCAACCTCATCGCAGTACCACAAGATTGCAAGTAAAAGTGTTTATCAAATGCAAAATAGTTTGTCAACAGAATCAGCACCAATGACTCCAATACAAATGCCGGGTCAATGATAGAGTCTGTGCCAAATTTATCCATTAAGGGATGAACCAAGTATTGCATTTGGTTGCTGTGCCAAGCTCTGTTTGCATCCTTGCCCACACTGCTGGGCTCACGCCCCATGATAATCAAAATGTTTCCTATCCGATGTCAGTTTTCAGTATTTCCTATGATACCTAGGCTTAAGACAATCATGTAAACTGGAGGGAAGGTGACCTAAAGCATTGGATCCCCAGATGTTTCCTCCATAAAAGGGTTTTCCTCTCCTCAGTGATGAAGATCATAACTAGTAGACAGGTAGTTTTCATTCATAGTTCTTCAACTGGTTGAGTTGGGATCTGGATGGTGGTTCCTTCCCCAATATAGCAGTGGTCTTCACTTGCTCCATAGTGGGATGATGTCCAGATGGTTTTCTATGCTTTCTGCTCAGAGTTTTTGGGCATCTTCCTTACAGTACTTTCAGTTAAATGATCTTACTTCTGCAGCTACTCTAGGGTTCTGTGCAGTCATACCAGGAAAAGAGTGCAGCATGCTACGTACGCATAAACAACCATAACCTGTTACAGTAGCATAAGGACTGCCATGTTGCACAAGCATCCTACACACATAGTTGTCTGCTGAACCAGTGAACTCAGAGGCTTTGCCTGAGGTTCGAAGATGCAGTGGGCAACATCCCCATGCTTCCCCACTGAGCACTGGAAGAGAACATATTTTCACGTGTCCTCCAGATGCTCATTTCCTTGCTCACATCATCAGCTCCCTTCTTCTCTACTGGCTTGTCTCTCTCCATCTGGACATCTTTCTTACTGTACCTTCAGCAAAGGAGCTGACTCCTGCAGCATCTCTAGAAGTGCAATCCTACCCAAGAGGGTTCAGTGCCATCATACCCCAAAAGGATGGCAGTTTCTCTGGAACAGAGAGCACCAAGGGCCACATACTGATATATATATATATATATATATATATATATATATATATAAAACCTCTTCAGCAGCATAAGCACTACCATGTTATAGAAGCATTCCACACACGTAGTGATCACTGGACCAGCAAAATGTTTAATTCAGAAGTGCATGCTTACAAATGATATAACATTTAACAAACAGTCTTTAGAAGATCATGTAATATATGGCTAAGCAAAAATAATACTATCATGCCCTGTACAAAACATTTCCTATAATACACCAGTGCCATTTCCATAATAGTGTCATCCCTGAAGTGATAATACTGTTGTTTCTAGTTCTATCATTCAGAGCTGATAATACTATAATTTCAGCTCTGAATGATAATATTATCACAGAAATGACACAGTACATGTGCAAGTCTGCCTGCCACTAAAACCTAGTTGCCATGGTGCCACATCCCTTCATGCACAGCCAAAGTGATGGAGTTCATTCTCATTGGTGGCTTTTCTCTGTAGGTGGGCAGAACAACTTTAAAAACATAGCAGCTGTTTACTCTCGCTTAGTGAGACTAACACATCAACTTTATTGCTTCACTTTTTTTTTAAACATTCACTGAACTATCTGTTTGAGCCTACATTCACTGAAGGACAAGAAAAGGAAAAGTTAGGGCTGACTGCCTCCCAAAAGTAAATGACAAAAACTTAACAGGCATGGGGGGGGGGGGTAACTGAGTGAGCGAGGGAGTCTTCAGTGCTCAGGTCAGACGAGAGAAAGGGCCTTTTCATTACAGTGCTTGGCTGGCTGATCATGTCACACAACTAGCCATAAAATTTTAAAATGGATCCATATATTACAAAAAAATAACAAATACATAAGGGAGTATTTCAGGTTACACGGCATATTAGTGAAGATTTATCAGAGAGTCCAATAACAGTGAGTGCACATCACAGACTACAACAATGACAATGCGTACTATGCTGAAAACATAAAAAGCGATGAGCAGCAACAGTCCATTATGGAACAACATACAGTAAAATAATTCTATATGGGGGGCTGTGCCACCACACCCCTCATAATAAAATTGATCAACTACGAGGGGGGGGAGCCTGACACTGGGGTACAAGGGAATGATAGGGAGAGGGCCACACATTTCAGGAGCTCCGGAGCATGATCCATACAAAAAACAAAACAAGTGCAACATTAATAGTATTAAAAAAATATTCCTCCCCACCTGGCTCCAAACCCAGATCTAGCTGCACCAGAGGCACTCACTGTGTGCACTACATCACACGGCCAGCTCAGAACTGCCTGGCCAAAGACCATCCCATATCGTTCCACAAGGAAATCCCTATCAGATTCACTGTATCCCTCCCATCATTCTTTTGTAATATTCCATAGCTGTAACCTCATCTTGCTATGCTGTTCCTCTTGCTCTTCTCATAGGTGCTCAAACTGAGTTGCTCATATTGAGTTGCTCAATCTGTATCGCCAATATCACTGGATACCGTATTTCAAAACAGTAAGACCATCGAGAGGTTTTGGGGACTACAGGAACCTCTTGAGCTGTGCTCTTGAGGTTCCAAGTGCCAACAGCCTCTTGATGGTCTTACTGCCTTGTAATACACCCTTATCTATCTATTATTTTATTTATTAAAGCTAACGTAACAACTTTCTTGTTCCCTTTGTGCAGGGCCCTATGCCACACATCCAAGAATTTGGTCTGCATAGCTAATAAAAAAATAATTATATGTGAGTTTCAAATGATTATTCAAACATAGAAGACATAGTTATGCCCTAATAACAGTTTATGTTATTAAATGTTTTAGTTTAGAAGTCCCAAGGAAAGCAAACCAAATCTTTTAACTTGAAAACTATTTCCTTTTTCCTTTGGTAAGATAAACATGTGCTATGGAATTCATTAAAACCATCAAGGTACTGTATGTCTAAAGTAATTGGTATCTGTAATACAGCTTAGGTAACATGATGCCAACATGCCATTTTAGCCCATATTTCCCTGCATTTCTGCTTGTGATTCATGTTTTACTTCACTGGCTATGTCTTAATAAATATAAACAAATATTTATCTTATTAAATTTGCTTGTTTCCCACAAATATTGAATTCCACTCGACCGAAAGGAGAATTAACATTATGTCCCACTGCTCCTTGCAAAGGAATAAGCTGTTGGAGTAACAGGTAAACTCTTGGCAGTGAGCCTTGCAAATATTTGAATGCCAGCCAATGTGATTATCTCTGTGACTATGCATTCATTGATGTGCACTCAAGTAAACAGAGATTAGCTATTTATCATTTCTTATTTAAAACAGCACAACAACTGATAACTTGAGGAGGTCAAAAACATTAAATTCTACTATCAAATACCATCTATTTTGAACTAAATATATAATACACTGACTTACAGAAACCAGCATAGTTCACAACTGGTAGAACAGCTATCAACTAACTACTACTGGTCAGTAGTTTCATTTTATTGTTTCTGTCTCTCTTAATTCTGTTTCAATTGACAGAGAAGTTAAGTGTTTAACCTTTCACAATGTCAAGACTTTCTGCAGTGCATGATCAAAAATAATTTACCCATAGTGGAATTATTCCCCATGAAATTGATATTCTCTTGCATCATAAGGTAGCAAATCCTTCATAATGAAAAACCTTAATAATAATGCTACAAAGGATTGCCTTTATTTGTATTCATTGCAAAAAGCTATGTTTTGGCATGAGTTAGAGTTGAAGCATAGATCTACAAAAAGACGGAAATGTGGTGTCAGGGAAAAAGTCCACTTAAACATTTAGATTGTAGGCTGGCCCGGTGGTGCTGAGGGTTGAGGTGCTGGACGCCGCACCTGGAGCCACAGTGGTGACCTGAGTTTGGGAACGAGCACGGCCCATCAGGGGTTGGCAGGGATGGAAAATGATTGAGCATCCAGAGGACTGCTATCCTTTCCCTGGGGAGGGGGGATAGGCTAGCCATTGTTCTAGAGGCCGCTAGCACTGGCTGGGGGTCACAGTAACCAGCAGTTGCACTACAGGGGAAAGCTGTGGCAGATGTCCTATGATTGTGTGTGGAAGCATGCACACTGAGTGCAGGACATCATTGCATGTACGAACTCTAGGCTGAAACAACTAAAGGAAAAATCCCTGTTCCCTGGTAGGCGAAGGTGGGGCCAGGGACCACCGTCCCATGCTCAACGTCGAGTGTGTCAGCTGCTTCCGGTGACCTGTCCTGGATTGCCTGTCCAGATTCCAGAAAGGTCATCAGGGGAGAGTAGCAGTCCCACCCTGGGGGGCTTAAATCTGGGGGAACAGGCACCAGGCAAGTGGAAGCAAAGCTGGTGAAACCAGATGGCAGGACTGAGCCTTCTAACAGGGAGAGATGGAGGTGAGTTGAGTGCCTTCACTGGAGAGAGTCTGGGGGTCGGTGCAAAAACAGTCTACAGAAAAAAAAACATTTAGATTATGTACTTTGATGAGATGTTTGAAGAATTGTTCATAGCAGCAATGGTGTTACCTTAACCGTGACCCTGGCTTGCAAGGCAAAGATATCTACTCAATTGTCAATGTTTTAAGACAGTGCTGAATATAGCATGATACCAACATTGATTCAAGCAATATTTCATACCATGAGGAACGCTACACCACACAATCATGAAGTTTAGTGGGAATTTACCATTATGCCACATTTCCCCAATAACACCCCTTCCCTCTCTACTCTGTATGCCAATCAGTTCCTAACATACAGTGGCATCTGTGTTTGTTTCGTTGTTGTTCTGAGTTAGGTGTTCAACAACCTCAGCACAGCCATTCAAACCATTTGGTTAAGGCACCAGTCTGTGTAATTGATTGACTGATTGACTGACTGATTGATTGACCAATTGATCAATGATCAATCTGTGGATTAGACTTTCTGTTATCATCTTTTCAGTGTTCCCTTAACAGGCAATATGCTGTTCGATCCAAAACTCGATGAGATCCTAGAAAAACACTAAGGACAAAAAGGGTCTGCTGTCAGCTTCAAAGGTCAGCATACATCCAACAACTGTTAAAAAATCAGAGTGCTGGAAGGAACCACCCTTACTGTGAATCTATGCAATAGAGGTGTTTCTTCAGGCTTCACAGCTCATCAGCACTGATGATCTTTTTCCTTTAAATACCCTGGATGTGCTAACTGTTGCAGAGATTATCCTACTTAAGGATCTGCAGGCCCATCAGGGTTCTCATCTTGTAGTGATTGGTATCAGAGGTTTTATGACAGATGAGCCCAAATTACTTCAGATGTCCAGGTGTTGGAGATTGTTTTGCAAGGTTATGAAATAGAGTTTTCCACTGTGCCCTTAACAGAGAGTTTTTTCCAGTCTTCCCTAGCTACAATTCCAAGGAAACACAAACCAATTTCTCTGACCATGGCTGTTATTTTCAATATAAACAGAATGAAAACAATATACAGAATATGCAAGGCTATAATGCCATTTAGAGGTTAAGTCACAATGATAACCATGAGAACAGTGCATAAGTGGTTCTACTGTGCTACCAGAACCTCAAGATGGAATTGTAGCTAAGCAAGATATTGTTCCCTATTCATTATTTCTTCACAGGATTTGGATCTGAGTTGTTTTTTAAAAAAATATTAAAAGTGTAAGTACATCTTCCCACATGTTGAATATGACCTCCAGTCCATCTAGAATGTCACTGATAAAGATATTGAAGATGACTGGTCCCAGGACTGATCCCTGAGTTACTTGACATGTGATTTGCATCTCTTCTGCCTGTGTACCATTTACCATCACTCTCTGTTTTCTGCCTGCCAACCAGTTTGCCAACAGTTGTCCAAACTCTGACCCACCCTGAGCCTACCCCGCTTATTAATCAATCTTCTATGTGGAACAGTGTCGAAAGCTTTGCTGAAGTCAAGGTAGGTGATGTCAACTGCTCCCCCTTGGTCCACCACTCTGGTTACCCAGTCAAAGAAATCTATGAGATTAGTTTGACAGGACCATCCTGTTGTAAACCCATGCTGTCTTGGATCCTGTACTCCTATGGATTCCAGGTGTTGCATTATCCTTTCCTTAAGGATTGCCACCATAATCTTGCACACTATTGAGGTTAGACTGACTAATCTGTAGTTCCCTGCCTCCTTCCTGCTGTCGGTCTTGTGGAGCAGGATCACATGAGCCCTTCTTCAGTCTTCTAGGACCTCTCCTGTGCTCAGATACTCACTAAACAGTTCTGCTAATGGCTCTGCTAGTTCCACCCTTACCTCCTTTAGTACCCTGGGATGTATGCCATCGGTCCTATTGCCTCATCCATGCTGAGCTTAGTGAGCTCTTGTAGGACCATTTCTTTTATGAAATGACTTGTGCACACCTCCCTTGCCCCTGTGTCCATGGTGCTGAGCTGTGGGCCCTGCCCTACCTTCTCCTCAGTAAAAACTGAGCAGAAGTATTTATTTAGGATAGATGCTTTTCCTTGGTTCTGCTCCACACATTCCCTCTTATCCCCTTTGAACTTAGCAATACCCCCTTTTGGACTTTCTCCTTTCAGTAATGTATCTATAGAAAGTCTTGTCCCCTTCTTTTACTGTTTGTGCTAATGTTTCCTCAGTTTGGTCCTTAGCCTGCATTACTGTGTGGTGTTTAAACTCAAAGTTTAGACACACACTGTGTTAGGTGCTTTCACAAATCCCTCTCGGGGTTTATGTAGCATCTAATACCTCTGGTGTGTGCAAACTTCTCATTACACACACCACCCCATACTTTATTCTATATGTTATACTCATCAGTGTGGCTTGAGATTATTGTTATTATGAATTATAAAAAGGGTCTGAGAAATAGAGCTGTCTGACTGGCTGCAAACATTGTATCAGCCCTATGTTAATATTTGATGAACATACATGTACAGCCTAATCATATGTTGAACAAGGTTTAACACTATTTAAAAAAAAACCTTTTTGTTATAATAGCAATAAGTCACTCTCAGGGGTTATGTTAATGATCAGTTAATCACCATCTAGGGGCATGTTGTACTCAGCTACACCTTGTGCCACATTACACCCCTAGAGGATGATTACCACACCATTAACATAACCCTAGTCATGCCTTATTGCTTAAATAATGATTTCACATTGATGGTATTATAGTGTTTGTATCTCAAGTGTAGGATCTGTAGAGCTTGAAAATTTGGTACCAGATCAAAAATTTAAAAGTGCTAGAAGGTAACGTATGAAAATACAGTTTGTGTGTCTGTGTTTCTTTTTTCTTCTTTCCTTACCATTAACAGAAAATGATCTGAGCTGAAATGTGAAACTCTGGATTAGTTAGGATTTGGCCCCGAGGTGTTTTCTCAGACAAAGTGTGTTTTAACTGAGAAATTAGTACATTTTAAATTATTAACAAAATACAATTGTATATTTGCACCTGTACAGTTCAGATTTTCACAGATTTTTAAGTGTTTTCTGCAAAAAATGTATGTCCTTTTTATGTGGCTCACTTGCTAGTTCCATGATATAAGACCTTTTTTTTCATGATTCTTCCTGGCCTCAAAAGTGGATAAATGTCTGTGCATTAAAAGCAGTTGAGCGCTTAAGTTTGAGAATCGTTTGGTCAACAAAGGAGGATGCAAGAATGTTTAAGTGTTGTTTTTTCCCCAATATTTTTTAAAATATTAATCAAAATAGGTTGTTGATTGCCTTAAAAGCAAGGCCTGCTTTCATGACTTACTACCCATTTCCATAAGAAATGACTTTGGCTTTCATGAGACTATAGTAACTATTGTGGGGAAAATTCAGATGGCTTTGCAGGGCCATAAGTGAGACAAGCAACAGGTTCCAGGAAGTGGGTAAGTTACTTTGTGGATGGTTCACAGGTGATGAACCTGGAATTGACATCTGGAGTGTAGGAATGTCCAGTAATCTGTTGTGTTAGCTTGTCCACATATCAGTGGTCTGAGGTACAGTACTGTGCTACCTGCACTCTTATTAAAACTCTCATTAAAACTGATTTCATTTTGCATTGCTTCATATATCTTGGGCACTGCAAAATATTTATGGTACCCTGGGGCAATATACTTCAGACGAGCCCTGAAACTATAATTTTTCTCAACCAAAAAGTGCTACAGATCCTTGGAAATAGATTCAGAAATGAACTGTTTTGTATATGAATGGAGCACAAACTAAAGTAGATGTTGATGTTGAATATATGATTGCTTCTGTTTAGCAAACCAGTTTACTAGGAGGTTAGGGGACAGCACATGCTCATAGAAACATAGACTTTGTCAGCAGATAAGGACCACTTGGCCCACCTAGTCTGCCCATTTTCCTACCTATTGAATAAGCTGCCGATACTAGCTAACCAACAGCCTTTTTTCTCCTACACCCCACTATAATTGCCTTACGTCTGTCCCTTGCATTCTTGAATTCCCCCATTATTTTTGACCCCACAACCTCCTCAGGAAGGCCGTTCCATGCATCCACCACCTCTCCATGAAACAATACTTCCTCATCAATCAATCAGGCAAAATCTTTATTTATGCAGGCGGGCATCATTGAGCAAGCTCATTTTCAAGATGGACCTGGTTTATACAAAGTTATTTACAATTTCAAATGGACAATTACAATGCCTGTAGAAATAGGCATAAACATTTACAAAGTAAAGAGTTAGTGCATGGTGTACATAGGATACGACATGGTAATAAACATCGGATCTGGTGATGCAACAAAAAAAACCCGACAAAAACAAGTAGGTTGTAGATCCTATATATATATATATATATATATATATATATATACATATATATATATATGTATACATAGCAGCCTAGTATAATTGTACAGTGTGTTTATAGAATATATAAGCGGTTTAGATAATTATCTAACCTGTAATCCTTTCATCTTTCACAGATAAAACTATAGGGTGATGGGAAGGGGAAGGGGAGTCTGACAAATGTGAACCAAAATGGGGAAGGAGAGTTGTGGAATGTTAGTTGTTAGTATGGAGTGGAAAAGAGAGGTACACTACATGTCAAAAGTTTTAGAACACCCCCAATTTTCCAGTTTTTATTGAAATTTAAGCAATTCAAGTCCAGTGAATAACCTGAAATGGTACAAAGGTAAGCGGTAAACTGCTAGAGGTTAAAAAAAAGTTCAGGTTAGCAAAAACTGCTGTAGAAAAATTGCAAAGAAAACCAAGGTGTCAGTGAGTACAGTATCCTACCATCAAAGGCACTTGGAAACTGGGAAACTCTGACAGGAAGAGGTCTGGCAAACCCAAAGCCACAACAGAATCAGAAGACAAGTTTCTGAGAGTCAACAGCTTGCGTGATAAGCGGCTCACAGGACAACAGCACAGAGTGACTGGCACCCTGAACCAAAGGGCTACCACAGCATTTTGCAGTGCCATGCAATACCCTCTGGTCTATGCCTAGTTGGTCAGGGGTTCATCCTACAGCAAGATAATGACCCCAAACATACCTCCAGGCTATGTCAGAACTACCTTCGAGGAAAAGAACAAGACGGTAGGCTTCAAATCATGGAATGGCCAGCACAGTCTCCAGACTTAAACCCCATCGAGCTGGTTTGGGATGAACTGGACAGAAGGGTGAAAGCAAAGCAACCTACAAGTGCAACACATTTGTGGGAACTTCTGCAACAGTGTTGGGAAGAACTTCCCGAACAATATTTGATGTCCATTGTAGGACGAATGCCACGAGTGTGTTCGGCGGTTACAGTATATCTGCAAAAGGTGGCTACTTTGATGAGTCAAAAATTTAGATTAAATTTTGTTAAACAAAATGATTCTATGATTTCTTTTTTATCTCCAATTGTTTATTTGTTCTATGCTTTAATTTCAAAGTACATTGAGACATTAACCTGCGTAAATTTCAATAAAAACTGGAAAAATGGGGGTGTTCTAAAACTTTTGACCTGTAGTGTAATAGGGGCAAGAGGGTGAAAGTAAGAGCCGTGTAAGAGTAGGGGTATGGGGTGAGAAGAATATTGCAATTCATTCAGGTGGAATTCATTCAGGTAATGGGTCATATAGGCTAATTTAGGAGCAGTGTTAGGAGAACCCCATGGAAAAGGGAGACGAGGATGACGGGTGGAAGGTAGAGTATTAGTGCATAGGGTTAGATGTGCTAGTGTTGCCCTTGAGCCATCCCCTCACTTTCTTCAGACTGTGCCCCCTTGTTCTTACACATCTCTTTTTCTGAAGGATGCTACCCTCCTTGACATTGTTGATTCCCTTGAAGTACTTGAAAATTTCTATCATGTCCCCCCTCTCCCTCCTTTCTTTGAAGGTATACATATTAAGCTCCTTTAGTCTCTCTACATATGATTTCTGGTGCAGACCCTGCACCATTTTAGTTGCCCTCCTCTGGACTGCCTCCATCCTGTCAATGTCCTTGAAGAGATAGGGTCTCCAGAACTGCATGCAGTTTTCTAGATGGGGTCTCACCAACTGTCTGTACAGAGTGATGACAACTTCTTGTTTTCTACTGGTGATGCCTCTCCCTATGCATCCCAGTATTCCCCCCAGCCCTCCTTATTGCCTTTTCACATTGCTTGCCTACCTTTAGGTAATCTGATATGACTACCCCCAGGTCCCTTTTCATTTTTGTTGTTGTTAGTATCCCCTCCCCCCCATTGCGCACTCTCCCACTGGATTTTTGTTTCCCAGGTGCATTACTTTGCACTTCTTTGAATTGAATCTAATCTGCCATACTTTTGACCATTCATCCAACCTTTCCCAAGTCCCTTCTCATCCTTTCAACCCCCCCCACCAATGTATCAAGCCTGTTGCAGATCTTTGTGTCATCTACAAAAAGGCATACTTTTCCTTCCTGTCCCTCTACAATGTCACTTATAAAGAGACTGAAGATGACCGGCTCCAGTACTGAACCCTGTGGTACCCCTCTAGTAACCCCCCTTTCTTTGGAGTGGACTCCATTTACTATTACCCTCTGCATCCTGTAGTTCAGCCAATTTTGTACCCAGGCCACCATCCTGGGACTTGCTCCCAGGCTGGCTAGCTTGTTTATTAATCTTTTGTGTGGGACTGTGTCAAATGCCTTGCTAAAGTCTAGGTAGACCCTGTCCACAGTCCCTCCCTGGTCTACTACTTTGGTCAACCAGTCAAATAAATCTATTAGATTCATCTGACATGACCTTCCCTCTGTGAATCCATGCTGCCATGTGTCCTGTGCCCCGCTGGCCCCTAGGTACTCAACAGTTCTTTCTTTTAGAAGTGATTCCATCATTTTCCCCACCACTGAGGTCAAACTAACAGGACTATTGTTATGTGCCTCTGACTTGCTCCCACTTTTGTAAAGGGGAATCACATCTGCCCTTCTCCAGTCCTCAGGTACCATACCATCCTCCCATGATTTGTTAAAAAGAGTAGTCAGTGGTGCCACTAGTTCTCCACTTAGTTCTTTTAGAATTCTAGGGTCAATTCCATCAGGCCCCATTGCCTTGTTCACCTTGAGTTTCAGGAGTTCGTTCAGGACCCTTTCTTCCATGAATGGACTGGTATTGACCTCCCTATCCAGAGCACTTCTATTGTTTGGTTTAGGTATCTCCCCCTCTTTATCTTTTGGGAATACTGAACAAAAGTATTAATTCAGTATATCTGCCTTTCACTATCACCTCTGCCCACCCACCCTCCCTTTATTAAGACTCACAATCCCTCCTTAGCCTTTCTTCACTCAAAATGTACCTATAAAAAGTTTTATCCACTTTCTTAACCGAGTTGGCTATCCTTTCCTCAGTTTGGGCCTTTGTTATTCTAACTGCCTTTCCTGCTTCCTTCTGTTTAACTGTTACAGTTATTTGTCCTGCTCAATTTGTGATTCCTTATATTTCCTGAATGCTTTCTTTTTCTTCCTTACCTTCCCCACCACCTCTTTTGAGAGCCATAGTGTTTTTTTCTTTTTGTTTTGTTTTGTTTATTTGCTTCACACAATGGATTGTTGCTTCTTGTATGGCATTTTTGATTCTTCCCGTTTGTTCCCCCAACCCTCCTTCCTGCCTATTTGCTAGTGCATTCCTTAGGTGCTCTCCCATTTTGCCCAAATCAGCCCTCCTAGAGTACAGTACCCTCACTTTTGTATGGCTTGACCACAGCTGTATTTATTATGAACCACACTGTTTGGTGGTTGCTTGCTTCTAGATGGCTATCCCCACATTCATGCACAGGCATGCGCTGCCTGTCATTCATGATCACTGGCTGCTGAACTGCACCCCACCCTCCAGGCACACAGCCACATGGTGGAGGGATGGGGCTGCATAGGAGTGGAGCATGGGATGCTAGTAGGCAGTCAATAGGATGTCCATCCTGGGTCCATTCCTGGGAAGGAGCATATCCCACTGGATTTAAACTATGGGCATTTGCCTGAACAGACTCCCCAGCTGTCCTTGGCAGCACAGTGTGCTGGTACAGCTGAGTGCAGGGGATCCTGTTGCTGCCATTCCCTGAAGGTAATTTGTGGGGGGGGGTGTAAATATTTATGGTAGGATCCCTCCTCACGTAGCCTTGGCCATTGCTCCACACCTTAGTGCATAGCACACAGCATGAGGCATTCCCCCGGTACACCACTGGAGTGGCATCATGAGGTTGGCCGAGGGATCCAGCATGTAAGACACTACTGGGCCCCTGGTGAATTCTGCCAGGGCTGTGCTGATCACCGCAGTGTGGCATTGGAATGTAGCCATGCCTATGCAATGCCCATTTGTGGCACACAGGCATTTGTGCTTAGGGCCCAATATGATTGCCCATCAATTCTCAGCAATCATAGCCAGTAATCCCTCTACTCATATACTGGCCTGACTCATGCTTCATTCACTCCACCATATCTTATGGAATGTTGTTACATTCTGATACTATCTTTTGCGTAAACCAGTTCCTTCTTTGCTCATTTTTAAATGTTTACCTGGCAGTTTATAATTATGCCTTCTAGTACCAACTCTTTTCTTGTTTTTTGATGTAAAGGATCTTAATAGTTTTGTGTTACTTGTTACTAATGGTTCTATACATCAGTATCATACTGTATGGCATCTTAATTTTGCATTCAGTATATTTCACTCATTAAGACCAACTGACCTAATTGTGCCAATTAAAATGTGTGCTTCGGTGGTCTCATCCAATTCAGAATGAAGTTATAAATGTTGCAAAGAAGATATTCTACATTTATTTGGCTTGTAAGGATAGACACAAAGGACTGTACACAGTAGAGATGTAGAATGAAAGAATACATGAATTTTCTATTCAGGATTCCAGATACTGGGATTACAGGATATTGCTTTTCTTATTTTTGGATGCTACCTGGATTCTTCTTCATACAGTTGTTTTTAATATTTTATAGCAAGACAGAATGAAAGAAAGTACAGGAAATGACTCATAGTAATGTACCTGTGCATCTTCTGTAGACAGAGTACTATGGTATAAAATGCATAATTTCCATAATTTTGTTTTCAAGAAAGCAGAGGGTCAGTTTCTGACTTTTCCATTTTTGCCTGTTAGAATATGATTATGGGTATTCCTTGTGACTACAAGACACATGTTATAGTCACATAGAAAATTTTAAAGGACTCCTTGCATAAATTAATGTCTCATGAAAACCTCTTATGAAAAAATGTATCATGCACAATATACCAGGATGGGAAATAAAAAAGTATGTATGTAGTATATATATATATATATACACACACACACATATATACACACACACTATATACTCTATACATAAATAAATATATATACATATATATATATATATTCATGGCAAAAAAAACTGTGTTCAATGCATCAGTCAGGATTTAAGCAACAAAAGTGAGAAAATGAAACATTAGGGTTGATCCTCTAACCCCCACACACCCCCATCCTCCACAGACTAACAGACTCCAGGGTGTGCCAGGGGGTCATGGGTCCAACTCTCACCCCATTCCATGGGTAAGCTGGTTGACATGCTACAGTAAAGGAGAATGGGGTGAGATGGAGGCATCACGACCCCATGGCACACTCCGGCATCTCTCAGTCTGTGGAGGATGGGGGTGTGGGGTTTGAGGGATGTTAGGGACTCAATCCTAACACTTCATTTCCTCACTTTTGTTGCTTTAACCCTAATTGATGCATTAAACACAGTTTTTTACCATAAATTTCCTTACTTTTTTGAAAAAGTGTAATATAACTAGTAAATAACATGTGTTGGTGGGAACCAAGTGGCCCATTTCTGCATAACAATATGAATATGTGAATGTGTAGGCCCTCTGGGCCCTGCACTCTCACTTACACATAGCTACAGAGCCATATAGCAGCCCTATAGGGTAAGGAACCCTTATTACACTAATTTGCTGATATCTTGAGAACCGTAGCAGCTAGAAAAAAAAAATCAAGTGTCATTGTAATAATTACAATGAGCACTGCTTGCAACATACATTAACTCAATCCATATCTTGCATTGTTTATGAGCTATGGGCACCAAAATGCGCAATGGGCACCACAAAGTTATCCTATGGGGACAATCTCAAATTTGTGATGACATAAATATGTAACCGTTTAATTCCCCAACACCTAAAAAGCATAATTCACACCTGTAGGGCATCCCCTCAATACCCTGATAATTTCAAGTAAAAAGACCAAACCATTCATTAACAATGCAGTGGTAAAATTTTAAAATCCTAGTCCGCAAGGTAGCAAAATCCTTGACCACAAGGTCATGGACTAGGATTTTAACAGCTCACGGACTAGGATCGTTAGCGAGTCACAGTCAAAGAATTTTTTTAATTTTAAAAAGCTATTTTTTGACCAAAATGAGCCAAACCAAAGGCATGGCTTTGTAGAGGGGGTCACCCTGAACAAAACCTATGCCTCGTTTGGACCAAAAGTCACCCGTGGAGAAATTTACAACATTTTGTTTTTGGGAAACAACTGAAAAACAAGATGGTGGCTTGCAGACAAGTAATTTTCTGGCAGACCAGGATCCTAGTCCGTGAGCTACAAAATCCTTGACCATGAGCCCAATATTCGTCTGAAAAATAACCATATAAATCTTGTAGTGAACTGAGCATGTTCAGAACCCTAAAATTAAAACTATAATAACTTTAGAATGGACAAATATTTTTTTACCAAACCAATGCTGGATTGTTCCTTTACCCAACCTCTTTCTATGTTCCAAATTTCGGTCCAAAAGACCACACGGAGCACCATTGGGCAAATAATGTGTCATTTTACTGCTCAGAAACCATAAGTCTGGCCAAAACGCAACTTGGTTAACAAGAGATCTACTATACCAGACAATGCATTCCATATATATATATGTGTGTGTGTGTGTGTGTGTGTCCTACCTGTGAGTATATTTCTAGCCAAATATCAGTCGTATTTTTGCTTGCTAGGGACCTACAGTGAAAATATTAAAAATACTTTTACTCTAGTTCCAAATATACCTAGAGTAGGTCTACATTGGCTTATTCAGAACTCATTTGCATATTCAACCTTAGTAACGGTACTAACCGTATTCAAATGTGAATAACTTTAAAACGAAAAATAATAGCATGGTTCTGTGAGCAAAAAAGTTGCTCAGCACATACATATCTAGAAAATGAGTGCTGATTCATTTTTGGCTAACATTTAATTGTTGTCATAGTTAGTAAAAAAACAGCAAAAATGCATTTTTCTTTACCTTTTTGGCAAACAAATGTAAATAACTTTAAAATGAAAAATGATAGTATGGTACTTTGAGCACGTAATTTGTTCAGCACAGAAATATCTATAAAATGAGCTTTGTTTCATTTTTAGATACCTTTTAGTTTTTTTATAATTAGCACAAAAATCATCAGAAAACTCAATGGCCCAGATATTCAAAAGGGTTGCTCATGGCGCAACAGTGTTGCGCCATGCACAACCTACTGATGCGCCCCGGCACGATATTCAAAAGGAAAAAGTGCACCGCACAAATCCCAATGCACCACAGTGCATCAGTAATGTAAGCAGGCACAGGTGGGGGTGCATGCCCATGCATAACCTGCACAGCCCGATATTCAGCCTGGGATGTGCAGAGTCATGCATGCACAACCCCTACCTGCACCTGCACAAAGTTAAGCCAAAAAAGGAACAAGTGATGGTCACCATAGGTGAGGCTGCCATATGCAAGGTGCACATAGCGCGCTGCCACCTGTGGTGGCCATCCAGTCCCTGTCACACCTAGTGGCACCCCATGCCCCATCTGCGGGCATCGGTGTAGCTAAATCCCCCTCCTATGTCCCTGGAGGTCCAGTGGACCACTACGTGCCCGATCATGGGCATTTGTCTATAAGAATAACGCCCCCTCCAACATCCCTGGTGGTCCAGTAGACCGCTATGTGCCTGATCGTGGGCATCGGTATTATAACTCCCCCCACGTCCAATATCCCTGGTGGTCCAGTGGACTGATTGCGGGCATCTGTAAAGCATAAAATATTCCCATTACCCTGGTGGTCTGGTGTAACCCTCTCCCCACCCACCAGGCCCCTGCCCCCTCCCCCGGTCAGATGGCGGGCAGCAGCCCCACCACCTGCCGCCCTGCCACCTGCCGACTGACTGCTCGGTAGGGCTGCACACCCATTGGTTCACAGCATGAGCCAATGGACAGTGCAACCATACCATACTACTCAGTCCAGATATGTGAATGAATTCATTCACATATCTGGACTGATAAACAGATACTGCATGCCCATGGCTCATGCTGTGAACCAATGAGCATGCAGCCTACTGGCTAATCAGTCGGGGATGGGCGAGGCAGTGGAGTGCTGCCACCCACCGGCTGACCTGGAGGTAGTGGGGTGGTGGGGCTCAGTGGGTGGGTGGGTGGGGAGGGTACACTAGACCACCAGGGTAATAGGAATATTTATGCTTTACAGATGCCTGCGATCGGGCAGTGATCGGTCCACTGGACCACCAGGGATATTGGACGTGGGGGGGGTTATAATACCGATGCCCGTGATCAGGCACATAGCGGTCCACTGGACCACCAGGAATGTTGGAGGGAGGGTTATTCTTATAGACAAATGTCCGCGATCGGGCTGCAGGGGGTGTCGGTCCCCGAAGGCTGCTGCCTGGCAGGGCACCAGGTGCAAGTCGTTGGGGATCAGCGCACCTGCATGCTAATGGCATGCAAATGGGGCCATAATGACATGCAAATGGCCCATGTGTGCCTTGCATAAATTATGGCCCCATTTGCATGTCCCCTTTTGAATAATGCAGGTGCTGTGCATGGCACAATGGCACTTGCACTAGCGCATCTCCATGCTCCACTCTGGCCACTTGCACTGGTGCAGTGCCACTGCGCCATGCACAGTGGGGGTGGCCAGGGTGCAATATTCAAAGCTGTTGTGCCATAGCGCAGCTCTGTTGAATATCACCGAGGCCACACCCCTGCGCAACAAAGTTGAGCTGTGCCCAGACTTGCGCCACAGCCTGCCACAGTTTGAATATCAGGGCCACTATTTTCATGTTTTGCAACAAACAAATGTAAATAACTTTAAAACGAAAAACGATAACATGCTACTGTGACCACAAAATTTGTTCAGCACAAAAATATCTAAAAATGAGTGATGTTTCATTTATAGATGCTATGCAGTTTTTTTTATAATTAGCACAAAAACAAGAACATTCTTTTTTTTCACTTTTTGCAACAAGCAAATGCATATAACTTTAAAATAAAAATGGCAGCATTGTAGTTTGAGCACAAAAGTTTATCAGGACAAAAATATCTACAAAACTAATAGTGTTTTAATTATAGATATCTTTTAGTTTTTTTTATACTTGTCAAAAAATGGCAATAAATCACACTTTTTTTCCCTTTTTGGAGGTATGGCATAAATGGAATACACAACTCCCCTGCTGGAAATATTGTTAATATTTTTTGTTCTCATGTCAATCAACCCAATAACATCACTTGTGGCTTGCCACTCATGATATTATTGGATCAATTAACATGAACAAAAATATTGAGTATTATTCAGTAGTGGTGCTGTATCCATATATATATATATATATATATATATATATATATATATATAATAGAATAAATGATAGGGGACTGGTATTACAAGGCTATAATAGCATTGAGAGGTTCTGGGGACATGTAGACCTCGAGGTGAAATGAGTTCCAACATGTCCCCAGACTCGAGATGCTTATTTAGCCTCATAATACTCAGTCCGCTCTAATTTATTTTTTGTAATATATGGATCTGAGGCATTTTAAAATGTTTTTAAATTTGCCTGCTACAGTAGTCATGCCTGTATCGCAGCACTTTCTTTTCCCATGGTTGCCAGCCGTTGCTGTTGACACCACAGCGCTTGCATGCATGTAAAGTGCACAGCATGTGTTCTGATTGGCTGTAGATGTGTTTTTCACATAATTTTCAAGGGAAAATGGTGGCTTGTTTATGCGAGCAGGCTTGACAGGTGTCTGATGGTTCAGCATGCAGGAGTTTGACTGGATTGGAGAGAGGAGAGGAATTATTCCTGTGTGGTTTAAGGTAATACTCTGGGGAAAGTTTTTGATGTTTTTGGCTAGCAGCGAGTCTTCCTCTATTCTATGCACAGACAGGTATAGTAAAGTCGGCTCCGAGCCTGCATGAGACAGTCATGCGCTTGCACTTTGGAGTTTTGGTGATAATGCTATCGTTCAGACTGCAACGATAGTATTATCAGCTCTGAACGATAGTATTATTACCAAGAAACAATGGTATTATCACTTGAGCAAGGGTGGTATTATCAGAACTGAAGTACTGTATTATAGGGACATTTTTGTATGGGATAAGATAGTATTATTATGGATTATCCATATATTACATATATATATATATATATATGTTTGTATGTATTCCTGGTGTTTTAACACACACAACAAAATCTTCATCTTTGACTAAAGATCTTATATATTTGATTATTTCTGAAATTAAAACTGAATAATATTTGCGAAATGATGTTTCCAAAAAGAAAAAAAAAATCTCATAAAGATATCAATTAAATTATTTTTACCCCCACATAGAAAGTATTTGGGCTCAATTTTCAAAAGGTTGCACAAGCTGCACCAATGGCAGCTTACATCATTTGCCAGTGCACCAGCGACCCTGTGGCCTATTCTCTACCAGGAAGGGTCCCGGTGGCAAAGTCCTGCAGCTTGTGGCAAATGTTGCCATGGGCCAAACAGATGCTGCATCTGTGCAGTTTGCTGCAATCTACGGTGTGGTCAGGTGGCATACATACTTAGTGTAGGATGTAAATGTTAACTGTTTTGTAACTAAATATAATCTACCAGTTTACTATCAGTATCACAAAATGATGACTACCATACTCTGCATGCATATCAAAATGGAGATTAGCCATTGCACCACGTATGCCATAAATAAATTCCTGGCAACTCCCTTTCGCTCACCCTGTATCTGTATTATCATACAGTAATCTGTAACCATTGTCCACACAGCAATGTAATAAACATCTAACCTAACTTACAATATCTAGACAATACCACACATAGGTATCTGTATTAAATCATAGGCAACATTTGATTTATGACAACATACATGTGCTGTACATTGGCTCTTATAGTCCCCTCATTAAAAAACTAAGCCATCTGTACAGCATTGTACCCTCACCTCATGAGCACTACACTTCGTCATGTGACTGTAGCCACAATCCACACTACTATATCACATGTACACACAGAAACAGAACTTCAAATTGCATGCATGCAGGGCAAACTGTATTGAAGTAGGAGAGGACAATTTAGCAGCTGATTGCCACCTCTCTGCTCAGAATCCCAAATGGGACTGGACAGAGATATACGCATGACTGTATCTCTTTTTTGTGCAGTTTAATGCAGTATTGTACATCTGCACTATATATTATAAGTAATTTTTTATACTCAAGCTTTATTGAAGAATGCAAATAAAACTTATCACAACAATAATCCATGAATAAATACAAAAGACTGAAAAAGACACATATGCAATACAGTGCAGGAACAGAACAAGGTAATACAGACAGCAAAAACAGTAGCAGATTCAAGTGAAATAAAATGTCCACTACTACACTAAACTAACAAAATTATGAAATTAAGTGGTCCTCTAAAAAACGGGAGAACATCCCATGTTATAAAAACTAAAACAAAAAAAACATAACAGCATTGAGCAGGTCCAAGTTAAAAAGGGAAACTAAGTAGCCACAGCCAAATCTTCCATATACCAGTGATGACCACAGAGAGAAAATAAAGCTAAAAATATCTACAGGGTATGAAAACCCTGGTACAAAATCCATCTGGTCCATCTGTACAGGAAAAGGGGGAGTTTCTGTCAGAGAGAAAAAGTAATCTGCTCCATGATATATATTGAATTAACAATTCTAGTCCAATCTGACACAGTTGGTACTGCTGGGGAGTTCCATTTTTTGGTATTAGCTTTAAAGGCAGAAGCCAATAAGACACCCCAAAGATATCTAGCATCTTTACCTTTAATCTTTATTGACCTGAAGCCCAATAATAAAAGTTCTGGTCCTGGGCATGAAGAGAGACCAAAAATGTTCTTCAGATGATCCCCATTGTTAAACCAGAAAGGACATAAAACATCATAAAACCAAAAAATATGTGCCTGTGTAGAAGGCTGCATGCCACATCCTCTCCAGAAAACATCAGGGACCATTGGGCACCATTTAGATACCACAGCTAGAACTTAGAAAAACCTAATTTAGAGTTTCCAAAGAAACTCCCACTAGCTAGGAGATGAAAAGGTCTGTCAGGTATCTACCTACATCTGTAACCACTGCTGTTCATCAAAATTTGAATATCAAGATCTAACTCCTACCTATGACAAATATTATTCATAGATTTGAGGGAGTCTGTAATGTAGTTAAAATACAGTAATGAGACAGCCTTCTCCCCTGCTTGGCTCCACCATAATAATTCAAACAGTGGGGCTGCAAGTCCTCCTCTCCTTACCTAGCAGAGATCCTAAGAAAACTATGAATGTAATCACATAGCTGGTAATACCTGAGTCTATCCTTTTCCAACCACCCAAATTTAGTCTGAGCTTTCTCAAAGGAAATAACATTGTTCTCAGATAATAAATGCCATGGAGCATAAACACCTTTATGAAACATTCGATGAAACCAAGCATCAGTTTGGGCCAGGGAAAAGGCAGGATCAGTAATCCAACTGATATATCTCCACAACTGAACCCTAGTGAAGCCACGAGTAAGGCCTCTGCATGATCCTTCAAGCATAACCTCCATACCAGAAAAAAGGAGATCTATCCCAGGTCAGGGATCTGGTAGGGGAAAAACACTTTAAGATCAGTGGTGGAGAAAGGGCATAGTGTAAGTCAATCAATTTCCAATGAGATTAATACCCACTATGTCTGAGCAACATAGCTATATGCAACTAAGCTGCTATCCAATACCCAGTCAGCCAAGGAACTGAAAGCCCCAATCTATTTGGCAAGAATAAAATCTAATGGGAGATCCTAGGCATCTTAGCATGCCAGATAAATTGCATCAAGAGCCTCTGCCAGGTTTCAAACACTTTCATTGGGACTAGACACGGTACACATTGAAATAAAAATAGAAAATGGGGCAGAACATTCATTTTTAAGGCCTGCATATGAGAATGAAGGGAAAGGGGTAATAAGGACCAATGATGTATGTTTGATTTTAATTGTGTAAGAAGCAGAGGGTAACTTAGCTGAAACAACTAAGACACCTAGACCGAAATATGAATTCCTAAATATTGTAAGGAGGAAAGATTCCACCATAAAGAGTAAGCTGTTCAAATATGAGGGGGAACTGAATAGTTGAAATTTAGTACCTCAGTTTTAGTGGTATTCAGTGCATAGCCAGACAAAGTCGAAATTGCGGAGATATGGGAGAATACTGCAGGTAACGATTTGTCAGGGTGTGTTAAATATAACAACACATCATCGGAGTACAGCTCCAGTTTGTGTTGCATCCCCCCCCCCCCAAGAACCACACCAGTAATGAAAGGATTTTCACTAATACCTTGGGCAAAAGGTTCAGTATAAAGGGCAAACAAAATAGGTGATAAAGGGTACCCATGACAAGTTCCCTGCCTAATTCAAAAGAGGAAGAGAAGTGACCATTGGCTCTAATATATGCAATAGGCTTGTTATATAATTTAAATAAAAAGTGAAGAAAATTCTCCAAACACCCAAACCTGTACAGAGACGCTCTGAAAAAAGGCCAAGAGACCTTATCAAAGGACTTCTCAGCATCAAGACTGAGGTGAAGTGCAGGTTGACCAGACTGCTGTAAATGATCCAAAACATGAGCAGTCCTCCTCAAGTTATCTTGAGCCTGTCGGCTGGGGATAAAGCTTGCTTGATTAAATTGCACTAATTCACCAAAATAGCTTTCATTATAGCCAGTAACTCTATAGATAGTTATTTGGTGCAGACCCCTCTGACCCTCCTTGTGGTGATGAGGAAGTGTTTGTCTTGTAGCCTCTGCAGGACATCAGTGAGGAAAGTAACTGCGGAGGAGACATTATTAATGAGGTAGAGGGCAGACCAGTTTATGCTTCTGGCATCATCCAGGGCAACATTAGAGTCTTGATTGTTAAACTTTCTGGTGGAGAGGAGTTTATGATGTGGATGGCTGGCCTTTGTGGTCCACACAAGAAAGGTGGGGGAGTGGTCACTGACTGAGTCAGCCATCGCACCTGCCTGAAGAACTAGGTTGGCCCAATTTGTAATAATCCAGTCTAGTTTAGTTAGTTTTTGTTGACCGGGTAAGTGCACTAGACAAATCCTGCCTATTTTCAGGCACGACCCAGGGGAGGGGGATACAGATGCATGTTAACTGACCTGGAACCAGATTAAACTGTTGGTGGTATTTTTTTAGTGAATGGGGGAAATTTGGCCAGGACACCAGGAAAATTCTCCTACTCTTTTCGATAAGTGCCATGGGATCTTTAACATCCACCTGAACTACCAACAATCCAGGCAGATGGGACCTTGGCTTAACGTCTCATCTGAAAGACGGCACCTCAGAAGCGCAGTACCCCTCTCATGCTGCACTACAGTGTCAGTACTGGGTTATTAACCCAAGTGCCAGATGTGGGAACTGAACCCACAGCCCTCTGATCTCCCAGCCTCTGAGGTGAGTATGCTACCTACTGAGCCACTGACACTGACAGGGTAGTATGATTTAGGGAGTGGTGGTTATACCTGGTGGGTGAGGAAATGACATGCTCCATGGCTTAGGATTTCAAGACCATCACATAGTCAGTATTGGACACACCTGACCAGTTGATGTTGAGGTCTCCAAGAAGGATGGTGTCTAGCTGAGGTGAGACAGAGGCAAGGCCCTCTAGGAGATTTGATAGGCCTTACACTCACCCCAGTTGGGGTGTTATAGAAGCAGCCTATATGCAGCTTCTTTGATGCCCCAAGTGTTAATTCAACTAGGATCCATATGCTTGGGGGACTTAGGGGTAGAGTTATTGATAATGGAGGCAGAGATAAGCTCCTACACATAGAGCACAACATCCCCACCCCTTTTACTGCCTGGCCTGACCAAGCAGAGCAGCGACTACCCAGGAAGTTGGCCTGAGGCAGCATCATGGTATGACTTTAGCCATGTCTCCGAGAGACCAAGCACATTAGGTTTATATAAGGCACCCAATGGATCCAATTCAGTGAACTTTGAATGCAGGCTGCATATGTTCAAATGTGTGACTCTAAGGCCACCTTTCTTGGCCCAGGTAATGTTGGTATGGTCGATCTGAATGTTAGTGAGGCCTGGGTTGCATTCCACATCTCCCACTAGAAGAGCAAGGAGAAGGAGACGGGAGAGGAGTGAACAAGAGGAAGGGAGGGAGTGTGGGGGGGGCATAGAGGGAGTGGATATAAAGGCCAAGCAAGATGTGTTCATAGCTGGTTAATAGATCCAGCACTGCCAAAACCGTAGGAATAAGATCTGGGTAGAACCATTGCTGTTCAAGCACAACTATGCTTGCACAGTGATCAGTGACAAGCAGTTGGCAACTCATGCAGATTGGCACCAGAAATAGCAGGCAGAGGTTCATAGTGATCAGTTATGAAAGGCAATTGGATGTGCTGGTTCTAAGCTATATTTAGTCTGTGGTTGCTTTACGAGGTGGACTGCCAAATTAGGAGGTCGGGAAAACTTCGTAATGTCGTGTTTATACCTGCCATGTACTTGAAGGTTTCAATCATATCATTTTTGCTTTTTCTGGACATGTAATTTGTCAGCACTTTTCAAACAGTGGCCACACACATACAAGAGTACCATCACTGGGCAGCACAAAGGTAGACAGAAAACTGAAGTTTTATATTGTATAAACAGTTTCAGTTTTAAAATGATGTTTGGTTCCAGCAGTAGATGTGGTTTTAATACTTGGCAATGGGCAATCTCAACAGAACACATATTATTGCCAGTGAAGTCAACTAAGTGAAACACAGTGGTGGCCCTGAAAAGGAAAATTAATAATTAAACCATCCCCACACGTCTAGCATTCCATCAACAAATGCTCCTCTCCTACAGTTCCAGAACTGTTCTTTTTTTATCTCCCATCCCACAACCTACTCAGTCTTCCAGCTTGCACTTTCCTCCCTCCCCCATGTTACTGCTGCTACTACTACTAATAGTAATTAACTCCCCTTCCCTTCACCCCATCCCACATAGAACCCTTAAGTGCCATCCTCCTATCTCTCTTTGGATATGTTGACTTATTTGATTTTCTGGTCCAACACCATAGATTAGGACTGATGCAGCCCTTCACAAACTGGCTCGACTGGCCATTGAGTAGAGTAGGCCTCTTGCCATAGGCAGTGTTAAACTTGGGCATCATGGTATTCAGACCCAGATGCTTGTTACCAGATACCATTATTTCACAAATTTATGCCATATAAGAATGTCACAGTATCCCATTTTTCTCACTTGATCAATGTGTAAAGCAAAACACTGAAAGCTAGATAAGCATCAGCTTTTCATACATGCATAAATAACACTTACTATGAAGTTGCTGTGTAATGTTGATAACCCACGCATCTGTAGTGATTCCGACTTCTTTTATCTTGGCACACTTCAGCAAACTTGAAGAATCTATTGCTGTCATCCAGCAGACCAAATCCTCATCATAAATAAAATCCAGTGAATAGGCGCCATTAGTGTCTGCAGAGTTCAGTGTGGACACCCTTGTCCCATTTATATATGATACCACAATGGTTTCCAAATTTGCAATCAGAAGCATTGGAAGTCTGTCAACTGGCTCTGGAAAACATAATTGTTAGGTACACATTATCAACAAAATGCTAAGCTCTGTTTTAGTTTCTCAGACATTACTTCAGTCACCTCTTGGTACAAATGAAATGAGACTCATACCAGGATTTGTTATTATATTACTCCAAAGACTATGATTACTGTATAGTACACCCATCCTTTGACCCCTTCATATGCCATATTTAAATAAAGTTCCTTCTGTCCATTTCAGGTATTCACTAATCAGGAAGTTAAATATCTCATTGTACTACTTGAAAGGAGCAGGGACTTTATTAATAAAGACTTCACCAAAATAATCATAATGTCCTGGCAAACAACCCATCTCTGAAATAGTATCACCATGGATTACTTTTAATATGTCAATTGTTGGCATACTGTACAGGATGTTGTGGGTGTATCTTAGCTGTTGCATGCACCAAGACTATGTGGAATCATTGTACATCACATGCTGAAATTATTGCTCTGTTAAGTGTGTTGACATATAGACCTGGATATTCATAAGCTGTTTGTGAGAATAAAACTAGTTAGCAACTTGCTAACCCTACTGTTGGCGCCAAAAGCTATGAAATATTACAAAGTGCCAAATGGGATGCATAGTTAGTGAGTCACTAACACATTTATGACCTGCGCTAAGCAATGCTAGTGTACCTATGCAAAGCAGTTAATAGTTCCTTCCCCATCCGATGTAGTGTCCAGACTTCAGCATGACTTTGACAAGGTTCAGCTCAGGTTACCCTCAAATCAACTGTTCCAGAATGCCAAGAAGACCGTCTCCATGACCTTTGGCACAAGGCAGAGACTGTCTTGGCACCTCTCACTTCCCTCTATCCACACCCTAGACATGACTGCTCTGGAGGATACCACCTCCTTCAGATACCTTGGGGTTTAGCTTGACCAGTACCTCAACATTTCTTGACATGTGGATGCCATCCTCAAAAAAACTGTACCCCAAGCTAGATGCCATGTACAGGAAGCTGGGATGTATCCCACTGCCAGCCAGATGTACACTGGTCCAGAAAATGATCCTCCCAGTTTTCGACTATGGTGATGTAGTCTACAGTGACACCCCCAAGAAATCCATAGCCAGATTGGACACTCTTTTCAATTCCTTCTGCTGCTTCACCCTCGACTGCCATTTTCACACTCACCACAGTGCTCTCTACAAAGCTCTCTCTTTCCCCTGTCTAGATGACAGGCACTGTACCCACTGTGCCAATTTCCTATCTAAATCCTGGTTCAGCACTCTTCCCCTTCTACCTCTTCTCCTCCACATCTCTTCCACTCTCCCCATCCCACACCCTTAGATACTATGACACTCGGATCTTGGTTGCCCCCCCCAGGTCCTCCTCATTTGGCCAAGCTGCTTTCTCCCACCACTTCCCCAAACTGTTGAATTCTCTTCCCCCTTTCATCCACCACACCACCTCTCCACTTACCCTCTCTTCCCTCCTACGTAATATATTTTCCTCTAGGTGCAGTGGCTTTTAGTCCCCCACTGCCCCATTCTGTTTTATCCCCCCCCCACTGTTGCTCCTTATGCTACTGTGCAAATAGCTGGTTCTATAGTAGGCTCTCAATCACACCCTGTCACAGAGAAAATGGCCAGCTATGGAGGTGCGTGGAGGGACTGTGTCAGTCATTGTTTAGGGAGCACACATCCCTCCTCTGGCCAGTAGAGGGCTGGGAATTGTGGGCTCTATTTGAATAATGTTTGGCTGGTATACTGGAATATGCCTTTAGTGCTCATACAGTGCTTCAGCAAGTTACAATATACTGGTGGTTTGCTCCAAGTACTAACTTGATCCTGGAGCAAACATTTAGCAGCCCAGTCTCCGATCTCTGAATATCCTGACCATAGTGAATAAAATGAATTAGAAAAACATGTGAACAATATAACAGGAGATATATATATATATATATATATATATATATATACATATAGATATATATATATATATATATATATATATATATATATATATATAAATAATGGGGGTGAGGATAAAAATTGGCAGATAACAGCAACATTTTTGAGTGGTCAGACCTACAGTGAGAATATTGCATTTATCCTCACTGTAGGTCATTGCACTAAACCCCGCTAAACCCATGCTAACCTGAGCAAGCTGCGCAAGCCACACAAAACTGCGCAAATGGTAACTTTTGCAACAATACAGATCCCCATTGTATAAATCAGATACACGATGTGCACGACATGGAAAATATTTTCACTCCTGCACAGTGACCCCTGGATACTCACTCGTGGCTTCGCCACTTGTGAATCCAGAGGTCACTACAGAGGAGTGAAAATAGTTTCCCTATCACACTCATGCCCATCACATATTCCATATACACACACACACACACACACACATATATATATATATATATATATATATATGCTGGCAACGACTGTGTGATGAATCATGTATCTTGTGTAGTTGCCATTGACCTCAAGTAACCTCACGAGTGGCAAAGCAAGCTCCCTGGCCAATCATTTGGGTCACTGAGGTAGAAGAATGTGTCCCCAGCCATCTGCAGGATGGGACATGCTCTCAGGGGATGAACTTTTCTTAGCTACATACTCAATGGTCAGTGTCCAGGGTCTACTCCTTATTGTGGGCCACTGGTAGCACAGTGCTATGCACTACCATGGGGTGAAAGGACAGTTCCCTTCCTGGTTGATATTTAATTACCCTCTGCTTCACTCTGGGCCCTGGGATAAATTATATCAATCAGTTCCTAAGTGCTTGATAAATGACTGCTGCATTGGTTCCAGACTCCAAGCTTAAGTGTTATTTCAACAATATTCTAGAATACTAGAATGACATGAAACCTTCCTTGTAGTAGTTTTTGGTTTCTTTTTATTCTGCTGATATGTGTATATTTTACTTAGGTATATTTTACATTTTCTCTGTGATAGTCTAATTTAAGGTGTCATCCAGAGGGTGCCAAAGACAGCCATTATACATACTGCTTATCTCAATTGATAGATACTGCATATGCAAAAAAAAGTTAATATCCTAATACTAAGGTCATATGTACAAATGTAACGTTGATCAATAAGAGTAGTAAGGATTCCCTAGTTATCTAAACATTTGCCTTTGTTTCAGTCAGGAGAGGTCTGAGGATTTTGGGGAGGTTGTCCTATTTGTTCTAGACTTCACATACAAAAGCATGAATCCCAAAGTCTCACTTGATTCATTTATTTAGCTCCATTTATTTTCTTTGATTCAGGCAAGGTTGTACCCCCTATCAGCCCAGCTGATCCACACTTACATACTCACCCAGCATCCCACAGAAGACTACCCAAACTAAGAGGCCTTTGACTTATTCTTAGAACAGAGACTCCATACAGTGAGAGAATGAGATCCACCTGGAGGCTTGACCAAGTCTTAGGCTTGGTGTCAATTGGGTGCACAGGTTGTGGCTCCCATTTATCAGAATTCTGCACTCTAAAAAGGCTTTTTTTTTCCTTTCATTTCTCCTGATGGAGGTGTAGCCGTGCAATGTCCGTAGTGTATCCATAAATGCTGTCATGCACAGCGTGCCTATGTCCACCAACACCTACCTCCCTTCACTCATGGTTCCTGGCCACTGATCTCCTAGCCTCTACTAGGAGTCATCCTGGCACTGGACCCCATAGCCCAACCCCTGGAGCAGTACAATAGTCCATTGGACACTCATCCTGCCTCCCCCCAGTGGATCTCTGATGTTCCAGGCTCATTCCCAAATCCAGGTTGTCAACTTTGCAAGTAGTGGTATTACCACTGCACCAGCAACATTGATTCTTGATAGCATTAAGGCACATTTTGTATTTCATGATTACATCATACTGCACCAGGAGTATATCTCGATTAGGAGACCTAGCCTGATCCCCTGCCATTGATCTGACAAATAAAAAAACATAACTACAGAAAGGAGTAAGTACTGTACATAAAGAGAAATGTGGGAGAACCTTCAAGTTGTAGACTGAAATAGCTGACATTGAATCACAGCAACAAAAAGTTAATCTGAAGCACAGTTTTATCAAGATCAAGACAACGGATAATGTATTTCTTTTTTTTTTAATATGAATTAATAAAATACTGTTCATGCTAAGTCTTGTCACAGGGCAGGGTCACTATGCTCATTTTAAAGCTCTCCCACACCTGATCTGTCAGGCCCTCAACATCCTGATGATGTCACTCAGTATCTGCCTATTGTGTTCTCTTACTTACATGAATACACAAAAAGGTTTTAACCTTTTTTTTTTTATAACAGAGTTTATTAAGTTTTTTTTTTAACAATGTCACTCAGTGAATTACATAACAATGACAACCTGGCCAGTGATAATCCCATGGAAATACAACTCTAATGTTAACTTCATTTTTAACAAAGTAAAATATTGTACAAATCTATTATTCATATTTAATTTCTGCTTTAAATACTATTAAAGTAGAGTAGCAGTATAAAATATCTGTCTCTAAAAACTAATTGTGAATTTATAAAACCATAAACATTAATGCAGAAGATCAAAAGTTTGCACTTAAGCCACTAAACCAACTTTAACTGTAAGGAGTTATAAAATATGAACTAGGAACACTTTCAACCTCCCTTTAGTTATAACCTCTCCATTTCCCATCTATACACACTTATCTGCAGTGTTCTTGACAAGTTAAACTTATTACGTTATTATTCAACTTGTTTATTTATTGTACTTTACTACATCACAGCATTTATTATGATGTAAGAGGAAACTAAACTTGTTATTTTAAGGCCCAAGCTGCATGCTGAATTCAGATATGCCACCCACATTATCCCTTCAGATTATGTATTATTAGAAAATCCAGCTTGCATGTACTCTGACCCTTGTAGCTGTTATTCCTCCTTTCCAACTATCCATGTAATATGGGTGGATCACCCATTAATAATGCTATGAGGTTTAGGGACAGAAAGTGGGCATTTATGTCCATCTCCTAGTTTTATGGCATCATCCATAGCTTGCTCCTCCTGTTAATACATTTCTCTATTAGTCACTGCCTACAGTATAGGAAGGTTGCCCCTATGCCTCCTTTGGTGGGGATATAGGTAAAGTTCCCTATGCATTATAAGTGGCCTGGCTATGTATGTCAGCCACAGAGTCCACACTTCCCGAAATTTAGGCCCTGCTCCTTTGTTTTTATGCAGGATTTTTAGGTATGTGGTCATTCTGGCTAGTCCTTTCTCCCATTGATTCAGGCTTGGTGGTTCTGGCTGGCACCATTTCTGTTTTTTTTTGTTTGTTTATTTATACTTTATATTTATTGTTGCTTTCTAAAAACAATTAGAATACATTCCAAGCAGTGAAATATCAAATGTAAATATAAGCTGGATGCTTTGATGTCGCCACTCCTCTTAACATAAAAGTAAAAATGCTTCTAATGCTTTAAGATACATCCTAGGGGGTTAGTACAATCTGTTAAGCAAAATAGAGTCAGTACAATATAACTGAATGCAAAGCCCAAGCGCTGCATGGTAAAATACTAAGCAAGTTAAACTGCATAAATTCCAGGTATTCTGTCTCCTCTTAAGAGGAACTAAAAAAAAGACCATGCCTTATCATTGTAATAGCACTAAGAGTGCTGAGTCCATAATGATAATGCTACCATATATTCAAACTGACTGTATTGGGAGCCAAAATAGTTAGTGACTAACTGCATTAATTACACACGGTTACCAAGCTTAACCTAGAGCAAGCCAGCAGATGATATTATGTAATCATTTTATACAACAGGAACAGATATTTAAAGTTAAACACTTAAATGGAGCTCAGCTGGAGCCAATATTATAATAACCAGGAAAAGTCTTGAGGTTATTTTGTTCACAAAGTTCTGGATAGGTACTCACAACCTAATTAAGGATTACAACACTTGTGCACTGTTACTTTGTCTCTCTTCTCTCCCCCAAGAAATAATCCTTTGAGTTTTCATGACTCGTCATCTTCCGAGGAGCTGTCCTCCTGTTCCGTCAGTCATTGTCTCCATGGAGCGTGTTTCCTAGTCCATCTAAGGGCATTCTTTGGGTCAGAAAAGGAAGAAATCTTGCCCTGGTGGGTAATGCGTAGGTGCATGGGGAAGATGATACTATGCTGGATCCCCATCTCTCACAGAAGCGCCTTGGTGCCATCAAATTGCTTCCACCACTGTCTGGTGTCAAAGCTGATTTCTGGGTACAAACACACCATTTCTCCCTCACATAGGAGTGTTTTTGTTGCCTAGCAAGGGCCAGGAGATAGTCTCTGGTTGCCACCCCATCCGTTATGGTCAGAACCGCCCGCAGAGCCTCAGGATTCTCAGGTTTGCCTCTGACCGCATCTCTGTAGACCTTCTGTATTCCCTTAATTCATGATGCTGCATCTTCTCCAAGTTGCTGCTGTAACCAGTCATGAAGGAACAAGATTAAATGGTCTCCTTCGACACCATCCAGGAACCTAGTATACGTATGTTCATTGACCTGGATTGTTTTTCAGGGTTTCCAGCCTCATCTTTAAATGGCCATTTTCCTTGATCAAGTTAGTTACTGCTCCCATAGCGTTTTTTAGCATCTACTGATTCTGCCATCACCAAATCTAGAGTTGTTCCCAAAGCTGAAACTCTATTGGAAATCCCATTGATTTTGTCAGATAGGTCAGAGACTGACAAGATTAGTCTATTAATTTTAAGACTAAGCGAATGCAACATTTCTACACTTTCTGTCTCCATGGCTGTAGCCTGATGATGGGGTGTGGACCGCATGGCCATGGGGGTGGCAATAGTTTTGGATGTTGCTCCCTCATGCTGGTTTCGATCTTTACGGGGATTTCCCATATGGTTCCTCCAATTCTCTGACATAGATAGATCCACAAATAATTGCCCTGGTCAGCCAGAAGTTACCACTTTTAGCTTCCTAAACAAGATATACTGCTGAGCACTATCTATGAGCGGCCATCTTTCTCGAGCTAAACAACACCCCCCACCTGGCTGGTACCATTTCATTAATATTTGGCATTTAGCTTCCTTATTGAGTGCTGACTGGAACTGCTAGGCATTGCTCCCAATCTGGAAGGTTATGCAACCTGTGGTGTCTATAAATGCCCCCACTCTTCGGTAATCTTTAAATGGCAGCCTTTGGTCAGTGTACCAGTGAGGTCATTTTGCTTTTGTTTGTGATCTGGTCATTTCCAGTCTTGGACTGTGTGCCTTAGTTGCTAGAATCATCAGTGACCCATGTGTGGAAGAACAAATTCCAGTTGCAGTTGAGCAGATAATTTGAGTATTCTAGAATGTGGGATTACTAGTTGGGACATTGTTTTTATACCGTTTGACGGCAGTAATTCCCACTGTACTGATTAATGTATTCATTTACTTATAAACTGGGGGTGCAATGATCCCAGGGACCATTTTCAGGAATGAACCAGGCCTTAAAGACAGCACAAACAAGTGAAATAAATACAAGGCACAGTAATTTGTTACGATACAGTTAGTGACATGAAACAAAGGATACAGAAATGAAGAAAAGTGATATCAAATTTTTCCAAATTTTGGAAATCTATTAAATCCTTGCTCACTCGCCCTACTCAGCCGCTAACCCCTACCCTCACTATTCTGGGCAAAAATGTATCCAGTCCAGTCAAAGTTGCCTCAACTTTTAATAACTATTTCACCAACTGCACAAAGTCTCTTCTGGCAAACCTACATACCCCCCCTCCACTTTACCATCCCCTGTGCTGCCCAGCACCCCAATGCCACTAAGTTCTCTTTCCAGCGGTCCCGACCTCAGAGTCTTAGCCGCCCTCATCCCTTAACCCAAATAAAGGCAAGTGCCCTTTAGGCCTAGATGCTAAACTCCTACACCTATCTGCCTCTGCTATTGCAGCTCTCCTAGCCGACCTCCTCAACCGCTCCTTCTCCTCAGTTCAAATTCCAACTGCTTGGAAGGTGGCAGTAGTCATTCCATTGCCAAAGGGTGGCAACCCATCTGAGCCTGGAAACTACTGCCCTATCTCCCTTCTCCCAATTCTGGGAAAATTACAGGAACATCTAGCCCTCTCACAACTCACACAATTCCTGGACTCGGCCTCCTACTTCACCCCCTACCAATCAGGGTTTCGAAAATCCCACTCCACCACCACAGTTTTACTAAGACTCACTAATGATATTGCCTCGGGTATGGACAAAGGGCTTCTCACCTCGGCTATATTCATTGACCTGGCAAAGGCCTTTGATACTGTTTCCCATCCCAAACTCCTCACAAAACTGCAGGACGCAGGCCTATCTGACCATACCATCAGCTGGTTCCATGCCTCCCTATCTGGCCGGAAGCAAGCAGTAAAAATCAGCCCACACTTCCCCCCAGTCACCTGCGGTGTCCCCCAGGGCTCTGTCCTTGGTCCCCTTCTCTTTTCAATATTTCTAAATGACCTCCCGCTGATATGCCCAAACTCAGCTATACAAATGTACGTGGATGATACCGTCCTGTACGCCTCCGGCCGATCCTGTGAGGCTTTAAACTCTGCCCTCCAACAGGATTTTGATGCCATCCAAACCTGGCTCAGCTCAAACCAACTCCTGCTAAACGCAAAGAAAATCGTCCACCTAATGTTGGGCACGCAACCTCAACTCTCCCGTCTAACTACTCCCCCCTCTTACCATACCCTAGATGGTACCACTCTGGAATCATTTACCTCCTTCAGGTACCTGGTTGTATGGCTTGATCAACACTTAGACTTCGCCGTCCACATCGACTCCCTCCAGCAAAAACTTTAGCCAAAACTAGGAGCACTCTTCCACAACAAAGGATGCCTACCCACCTCAGTCAGACAGGAGCTAGTGCTCAAAATGATTCTCCCTACCTTCGACTATGGTGACATGGTCTACGGTGCAGCCCCCCAAACCACCCTGGCAAGCCTGGACCCCCTTTTTCATTCCTTCTGTAGGTTCATACTAGAATGCCCCCCCACCATCCACCACTGCGATATGTATAAAAACCTTGATCTCCCCTCGCTGCACTCCAGGCGTCAGATACATTGTGCTAAACTCATAATGAATACTGGACCAACTCCATCCCCTCATATCTCAGCTCCACCCTGTCAACTCAACCCCCCCTGGCATATGCCTTGAGAGGATCAGACTCAAGACTTTTGCATATCCCTTTCATGCGTACCACAAAGGGCCAATCTGCTTTCAAATATAGACTGCCCAGACTCTGGAATGACCTCCCTGCTGTTATTAGGTCACCCACCACCCCGAGGACCATAAATACCCTCCTGCTGGGACATTTCCCAGACACTTGTAACTGTAACCTGCAGCCCAGCTCTGCTAGCAAGAGGCTTCGTACAGTGCCCTAAACTGTAAAGCAGCTTTAACTCCTGCCTCCGCAAATGGTTCAATGGTTCTCTGAATGCTCATGCTTTAGTAACCCAGGGACACAGAATCAAGATGTTATGTGAATTCCCAATGCATAGTCCACCCTGTACAATTTCTGGACCTGATTGCTCACCCTTATTGCACCCACTTCTGTACCTACTGTATTGCATCCCTTGCCTATGCTTCACTTGTATTGCTTGTATGTATCCCTTATTGGTCTCACTTCTGTACTTACTGTATTGCATCTCTTGCCTATTGCCTCAGTTGTTTGATGTATGTATGTTGTGACTCCCAGGTCGCATCTGGAAATGAGCGGTTCCCGCTCAGTATGCTAATCTGGTAAATCTCTTAAATAAATAAATCAGTGAGAGCAATTATAGTGCACAGAGTCTTTGATTTATCCCTATCTTGAAATTAGGATTGTGCTGGAGAGTTTTTATTGAACCCAGAGATAAAATTTGCAATTTATTTAGCCTAACCTGTTTTTTCCATGGCTGCTTAGCCTGTTGCACAGTGTAGGGCAGTTGATGGCTATTTGGCACTTTTTCAAAGGGAGTACAACAGATAGGTTGTGTCCCCAGAATAGATCCCCCTCAGCATGCATGGGGATCCCATTTCCTAGCCTAATGATCCATTGTAAGGCCATTGTTTATATGTGTCCATATCTTATTTGGATTCGTCCATGCCAGATTGTTGAAACAGCATACTAATCTGGGGAGGGCCATCATTATGAAGGCTGTTACATGCCTGGCAAATAATATATTTAGTTTACCCCATCTGTGCAAAACTAATTTTATCTGATCCAATAAGGGGAGTTAAATATCTTTTGGTGAGGTCCTGCAAATAGGGGGTAATGGTCATACCCAAGTGTTTTACGCTCTTTAGGGAATAAGTTTGTTCCTGTTGCCTATCCTTGCCCACTCTGTGTTGTGGCCTTTAATAGGTGAAATTTCCATTTTCTCCAAGTTTACCATTAACTCTGATATTTCCCCAAATTGAGAAAAAAATTTAAGTACTCTTGGCAGTGAGTTTTCCACCTCAAGTGAGGGTTAGTACAAGAGGTCTTCTGCATAATGAAGTGTGGAATACCTCTGCATACCTATGGGGATCCCATTTCCTCTTGGACTTCTCTTAAGGCTGCATTCAGAGGCTCTGTTGTCAATACAAGCAATAATGAACTAAGTGGGCAGCCTAGTCTGGTACCTTCATGGAGGGGGAATGGTGTTGAGATGATGCCATTTGCAGCACTGTTGCTCTCAGAGAAGACTATAGTGTCTTAATCCATGTTGTAAAGGTCAGCCATATCCCTCCAGTCTAGAGTGTATGCTACAGGTATTCACACTCCCCTGAGCCAAAGGCCTTTTCTGCACGAACCACCACTACTGTAAGACAGCATTTCCTTTTATGTATTTCCCCCTCTCTAGTACATTAACCACCATGCACAGATTATCAGCCCCTTTTCTCCCTTGCATGCACTACATATGGAAGTCCATGTTCCAACATTTCTGCTAAAACTTTAGCCAGTATTTTGGCATCTACATTTAGGAGTGATATAGGTCAGTAGCTGGCACAGCAGGCTTTATCCTTATGGGTTTAGGGAGAACCATGATGGTGGCCTCTTGTATGGTGGGAGGTAGGGTGTTTGTCCTTTGGGTCTCCTGAAATATGTCTAGTAAGTGGGAGCTCAGCTGTTGCTCAAACATTTGATAAAAAAATCAGCCCTCAGGATATCAGGGCCTGGGGCTTTACCTTTGCCATTAGTTGTACTGCTTCAGATATCTCCATCAGTGTCAGCTCTGCCTCTAAGGTATGCAGTATGTGCTCTGGAAGTTTTGGTAGATTCAGAGGTGAAAAAAAAGTCTGCAATGTCCTTCTTGCTCACTGAGCCTGAGAAGGCACAGGTCTTTTAACAGTAAGTCTGGAAAATGTTATTGATGTTCGTGAGGTCAGAGGTGATGCTACCTTCAGTTGTTTTAATGTTGAGAATCTGGGACTTTGCCTGTCTTTTTCTTTTGAAGTCGGTAGACCAAGAGCTTACTGGCTCTCCCCATTCCCATAAAAGTTCTGCATTAAAAAGAATATAGCATTCTCTGCTTGCTGATGAAGGATTGTTTTAAGCTTTTGTTTCAGGGCAGTCAGCTCCCAAACTCCCACCATCAGTGTGAGAATGTCTGCTATAAAATTGCTCATCTGCTTTTTTGAGGCATTCAATTAGCTGAGCTACTTCCTGTTTTCTTTTTTTTGAGTGTGTCTCTTAGAAGATTAACTTATTATTCTTCCTCTTATGATGGTTTTGAAAGCCTACCATCTGGTATTATGTGAGGTGTCAGGTATGACATTAATAGTGAAGTATCTGTATATTCCCCCTTCAGCCAGTCACGGAACTCAAATGACTGGAGGAGACAGAGGTTGAATCTGCATCTAGGTGTTTTGCCCCTTGTCGGCTGTAGCAGGATGGCAATTTCTACTGGGGTGTGGTCGGACAGGAGGATTGGAAGTATGGATGTGTCTGTCATCTCAAGGGTGCTAATAGGGAATTTGAGAAAATAATCTAGTCTGCTGCACATATTGTGTCAATGGGATCTGAACATATAATCTTTGATCATTGGATATGTCAGCATTCACCAATCTACTAGCATAATTTCCTGGCATAGTTGAATGACAACCTTTTTTTTTCTTATAAACATGATAAGATTTGATAGCCACAGATTTAACTAGCTTCTATGCCCAGAGTTCATAATGTCACCTTTTTGTGGGAGCAACAGTCTTCTATGATTACAGCTCACTTCACTTTAACTGTCATGACAGGGATCTCTGGTCTCAGTGGGCTTACCCGGTCACCAAAATCTAAATAAATAAATAAATGACCATTGAATGGTTGGTTTTGCATTTTTTTTAAGTTGGAAATACATTGGCAAGTCACACTGCATTATTTTTACAACCCCTAGCCAGCTCAAGAGCACCTTAGAAAATGTTTTTGTAACTCAACTGAAATGCATCTGACGGTCTGTCGAAATGCATTACAAAACTTGAAACTTTTAGGCAACAGTTTTTACAAGGCTTTGTACTGAATTCATCCACACTCATGAAACTCAGAGAGAAAAGTTAAAGCCAACTAGTTGGTGGGCCAGTTTAATGTGAACTGTATTGAACACGACAAAATGCTCTTATACATGGAAAGTTATAGACCTGCAAATAGAAACAAAGTGGGGGTGAGAAAATCTAGGGGTGGATTCAGATTTCTACAGGGTATGAGAACAACATAGGACTTGTGTGAACACATCAAGATACACTGCCTTTAGAATGTTACTACTAGCATTGTCAGAAGCTAAAAGACAGCTAACCTACTATGAGGGGTTAGTCATTTTTGAAATCTTATGTTTAGTTCCTCTAATATGCTTGAACCTAAGTGATCTTTCACAATTGCAGTTATAAACAGGGCAGCCTATTTTTACAAGGCTGCTGCATTTTGCTGTTAGTGGTGGAGCTGGAGACTGAGGCACAGCAGCATGCAAAAGAAACCCAGTGGGCAGTAACTGTCATGTAGTTATTAATTTGGTTACATGACACATATTGGCTGTAATAAGCATTTTGTGGACAAAAACCACATGATTAACTTGTTGACATACAGTTACATCTCGCTATAATGAATGACTTGGGATCCATATCGAACATTCATTATAGTAAGTCATTCATTAAGGTGAGGGACACCATTCTGCTCCTGTTTCGGCTTAAGTGCAGCTATGCAGTTACTGTTTTTGAGCACGAAATGAATTGCGCCAACTAGGGGGAGAATAAATATGTGAGCCAGGATGTTTATGTAGTTTATGTTCTTTTTGTTCTCTTCTTGTGCTTAGTATTTGGGAGCGCAGTAAATGGTTCGGGTACTATAGTGTAATCAGGGGGAGCAGCATCACAGTGCTTTAGTGCTGTAGTGCTTGGTGTACTGTTGAAAGGCATAATTTTATTTTTAAATTTAATGTCACTGTGAATAAAATTAGTTAAAATAATCTGTAACTTTGGTCTGGCACTTTTCAGTCACCCCTCCTGTAACATCTCTAGCAAAGGAGATGAGTTGAGGAAGCTGCAAAACTTTAACTACATCCTCCTCCTGTGCTTGTAGCCAGGTCAGTCTGACCTCCAGACCATGGATTGCTTCTCTAGTTCCTTGCACCTGATTGACATCCTCCTCTTCATCTTCCTCTATCCCCAAGTCCGAATCCTCTGGTTCAGTATGCATCACAGCAGCAACAATTTCACTGTTGGTCATGTGCTCACTGGTTAGGATGAAATCATTATCATGCAACCAGCTACCAGTGACTTGCGCAATGTAGTAAGTACAGTACTGTAAGTACTTAACAGTGCTTTGTTGTAAGTGTAGTGATTACCCTGCTGTTGTTTTTGTGCGAATAAAACACAGCAAATTATATGAGGAAAAATGGGAAAAAAAACATTAGGGTCAGGAGCCATGATGGATGTTCATTATAACTGATTGTTCAGTATAACGTGGTTCGCTATAGCGATGGGTTACTGTAATTCACAGTACATCTTTGGCTTTGCTTTTCTGAAAAAAAATAATCAAGATGCATCTGGTAGCAGGGCACTGCAGTGCACATCAGATGCTAAAAGCTAACAACAGCTACACAAGTGGAGAGAGGCAAATCCACTGCTATCCTTGTTGCAATTGCTTTGGCTGACATTTGTGACACTGGATGAGATGCGCCTATTTGGAAGACTTGTTAATGGATTTTCTCATGAATAAATGTTTTTTGGCCTGCTGCTGTATTTGAAGTTAAAGGTGGAAGAAGCTGTTTCTTGACTGATTCAGCCTGACCAGTGAGACTGTGAGACCTCAAGATCAGAAAAAGAGAAGGTACTACTTTGTGAGCTGGAAATGATGCACCACTTTCTGGTTCTGAGAAGTGAGCAAAATCTGCATAAGCAATTTCTGTGAGACTGTGGGTCTCTGACTGAGTCACTCATATGTGTCGTATGCTCCTCTGCTTTGCCTTCCTTTAGAGATGGTGTGCCTAGATTCATAACTTTTCTATCTCTGCTGACAGTGTGTTTACATAGTCTATATAGAGCATGACACACTTTATTTTGGTCAAAATGAAAATAATTCCACACTACAAATGTACAGTGTACTTCTCATAGTTTTTGTGCTGGGCACGAGAACATCTTGCTTCAGCTCAATCTCCTTTGGAACTGGATCAGTCTCAAATTGGTGTTGGGTATAACTCAGACAGTTTCACTATAACTGTCTGCATTTTCCTGTTCAGTAATAATAACGACTTTTCTCTCATGAAATCATCATGAACTTCAAAAACTTTTTCATACAGGTGGCAAGACATTCAATCCCATATTGGGCAAAACCTTCAACTTCCTTTTTTTCTTTGAATACAATAAGTACTTGCTCCACCAGTATTCCTCCTGATTTTCTTAGTGCAGGTGCCACATATTCTTCTTATTTTATACAGTCTATTTTTCACGTTTTGTGTAGGTGAATTTTTTTGTTACCCCCTCATTTTTGGAAGTGCTGGCTGCTTGTGACTGAAAGGAGTTACCCTTTAGAGATGGTGTAGTTTGTGCTTGATGTAATATTTTGTTTACAAAAGAAACTTCTGTTGGTACAGGGTATCAACTTTTTAAAGGTGTTGTCACATTTACTCTTGGATTTTCCTCATCCTCTAATCGGCCTCTTTTTACCTTTATCCTAATAAAATAAATTTTCTTCAGGCAGAGAGCAATATTCAAAAGTTTGCATTCAAATGAGTTCATTGGGCATGCAGGGTGGTAAGGAGCCATTTGAATGCCCATTATGGGCTCATTTGCATGTGGTTGGAGGCCCTTTAGTGTCAGACATTGCCCATCCTGTGAGCTGTCCCTGCTGCTAGCGGCATCCCTCTGCCCTCCAATCCCAGTTCCGTTATATAAGTAATACTGTATGTCCCTGGTGCTAGTGACATCCTTCCAATCCCAGTCATGTTATATAAGTAATATTTGGTGGCTGCACCAGCCCAGTGGAATTCACTGCCATGCTATTTGAGGGAGGCACCCTCAGTGCAAGCCTTTAAAAAGGGCCTGAAAACATTTTGTTTAGCCAAACCTATGAGGTGTATAATTATTGAAAATGACAGTATGTTTACTGACTGTCTTGTTTAGATAGGTAGATATGTGATATATAATCTGTTTTTAGTGCTTATTCTGATTTTATTTTGTTTATTTGTCTGCAAGGTGATTGCTGCTGTTTTTATTCAATGCTTTGTGAGTTGTGCAGTGCTCTGAGCCCCCAGGAAGGTGCGCTATATAAATAAAATATCTATCTATCTAATATGTCCCTAATGTCTAGAGGTATCCCCCACCCTCCAGAGTCAGTCCCATTATATAAGTAATATGTAAAAGAAAAACTAGGCGCACAAATTGCTGATAAAGTGCACCAGCGCAAAATTTATTTTTGGCAGAACACCCAAACAGACCTAGCCCTGTGCTTCAAACCTGAAGTGGTTCTTCCTTGGGGGCAGATCTGAATCATCCACAAACGTGAACTCTTTTACAGAAGTTAAACCCTAATTATTTGAGTAATCATTAAAACTTAAAGAAATACATACAGATTGACATGTAGAAAAGAGAAATAACATAGAAGTTTACATAGAAACTTTATTCCTGTTGGAAGCTACCTGGTACTGTAATTTTGAAATCAAAGTGAAATGTACTTTGCCTTTTATAGAACTATAAAGTATTTGAAATGTAATACAATATATAAGCTATAGTTATTTAAAACTGTTCTATGTAGGACTAGGTCTGTTTGGGCATTCTGCCGAAAATAAATTTAGCACTGGTGCACTTTATCAGCAATTTGTGTGCCTAGTTTTTCTTTCATGTTGATATTTGAGTTGGCAAACTCTACTAGAGCACCACCAAATTCCACGAGTGCATGATATACTGTATTTCCTTTTTTTTTATATATATATATAAGGAATATGTCACTGGTGTCTAGCATTGCCCCCTGCCCTCTGATCCCAGTCCTGTTATATATAACAATCTGTCCCTGGTGTCTAGAGTGCCCCCCACCCTCCAATCCCAGTCCCGTTATATAAGTAATATGTCACTGGAGACTAGCGGTGAATCTTGCCCTCCAATCCCAGTCCTCTTATATAAGCAATATTTCCCTGGTGTCTAGCATTGCCCCCTGCCCTCTGATCCCTATCCTGTTATATAAGTAATATGTCACTGGTTTCTAGCATTGCTCCCCACTCTCTGATTCCAGTCCTGTTATATCAGTAAAATACCCCTGGTGTCCAGTGGTCCCTCCCACCATTCGATCCCCATCTTGGTTTTAGGACAGCCTCCCCTGTGACAACCAGGTCAACACTCCTTATACCAGCCATAAACACAGAGGTAATTTCCCCCACAACAAAGCCCCATCTGTGAGCAACACAGTATTCAGAATCCCCATGCCGATACCCACTTGGTGAATAGTGGTCGCCCACACATCCACTGCACCGATTCCCACCCCCAGTCCCCCTACTGATCAGTCAATGCTGCAGGTAAAGAATGTCAAGCAGCATAGCCTAGCACACACCTCCTGCCCACCCAGCATCTCTCATTAGCAATGAGCACATCTTATTTATAGGGTGAGGTGCGTCATCCAGCCCTATCACTAAGACATGTTCCATGCTAATGAGAGATGCTGGGCAGCCTGGAGGTGTGTGGTGTGCTGTGCCACTTAACATCCATTATCTGCTGCACTGATAGAGAGGTAGGGCAGCCCCAGGTTGGGAGTTGGTGCCATGGGTGGGTGGGAGGCCGCTATCCATCAATCGGGTAAGGGCAGAGGGGGAACCTGTACAATGTGTGGCACAGGGACAGGGCTTTGTTGGGAGGAATGAGGTCTGTTCTTATGGCTTGCATGGGGTGTGGTGACCCTGCTGTCATGGGGGTGATATCCCGGTACTGGGATGGGATTGGGTGGGGGGAGGGACCACAAAGGAGACCCACAGGAGGGTGACATGGGACCCCACAGGGGAAGGAAACAACTCCTGGTTTGGGACTCCATTGTTATGAAGGTAGAACTGGGGGAGGAAGGGGAGAGGGAGGTAAGGTGCTTGCCTGGGACCATGGCTTGGAGGGACAGGGATCGAATCCTCAGGATCGCAGGAGCAGCTGCACAGGGGAGGGAGCTGGATGCCATTGTCCACCTAGGGACAAATGACCTGGCTAAGAAAGGGATCAGAGCAGTGCAAGAAGCATTTGTGGAGATGGGGAAGGGCCTTAGACAAATAGCACACATGATGACCTTCTCGGAGGTGCTGCCTGTCTATGGCAGGGGTGAGGCTAGGGTGCTCCACACCATGGGATTCAATCAGTGGTTGAAAAACTGGTGCAGAGCTCAGGGATAAGGCTTCATTGGAGACTGGGGATCCACATGGAGGGATGCAGACCTATACTGGCATAATGGTCCGCATCTGTCTAGGAGGAGAACCAGGATCCTAGGTGATAGGTTTAAATACTTCATTGACAAGCATTTAAACTAGCCAAGGGGGGAGGCACTGGAAAGGCACAGGAAAATCCTAGCCCCCCCCAAAATATCAGGGTACTAAGTGAGGTAGACACCAACATAGAGATGTCGATAGGGAAAAGCGCAGGGGTAAATGGAGAAAGTGACAAATGCAATAAGGACAGGGATGGGGCAAAAAGGGGTAAGACCATCAAGAAATGGAGGGTAATGAGTAACAATGCCCGTAGTCTGGGCAACGAGCTCCCTGAACTGGTGGTCTTGATGGAAGAAGGATGCCTGGATATTGTAGCAGTCACAGAAACATGGTACACAGAGAACCATGACTGGGATGTTAACATGCCAGGGTACACAACCTACAGGAGAGACATGAAGGGCAGAAGAGGAGGGGGAGTAGCTCTCTATGTAAGAGAAGGGATAAAAGCAACTGAACAAGAGAGTAAGCAGGGAGGAGAGGAGAGGAGGCACTGTGTGTCACCTTAGAGACTGGAAATGGCACCACAATCCGCACAGGGGTTGTATATAGACCCCCATGTCAGGGGGAGGGAATGGACAAGAATATGAAAGAAGGCATACTTAGGGTGGCAGAGAAAGGGGAGATACTGTTGATGGGGGACCTTAACATGTAAGATGTTAACTGGAGCACCTTTGTGGCAGCCACATCCAAAAGCAGGGCCATTCTTGATGCCTTTCAGGTGGCATGCCCCAAACAGCTAGTTTTGGAACCCACTCATGAGGGAGCAATCTTAGACCTCGTACTCTCAAATGAGGACAGTGAGAGGATCTCAGATCTAGAAGTGGGTAGCCATTTGGGAACAAGTGACCACCAAACAGTGCGGTTCATGATAAACTCAGCTACAGAGTCAAGTCATACAAAAGTGAGGGTTCTGGACTTCATGAGGGCTGACTTTGGCAAGATGGTAGAGTGCCTCAGAAAAGCACTAGCAAAACAGGCTAGAAGGAGGGGTGGAGCAACAATGGGGAATCATCAAATCTGCCATCACAGAGGCAACAAGCCTTTGTGTGAAGCAAATAAACAAATCAAAATGAAAGAAAAAGCTACTATCGTTCTCAAAAGAGGTGGCTGGGAAAGTCAGGGAGAAAAAGATAGCATTCAGGAAGTATAAGGAAACACAGAAGGAGCAGGACAGAGAACTGTACTAGTTAAGGCAGAAGGAAGCAGGGAAGGTAGTCAGAATAGCAAAGGCACAAACTGAGGAAAAGATAGCTACCTCGGTAAGAAGGGGGATAAAACCTTTTATAGGTATGTCAGGGAACGTAGAAAGACAAAGGGAGGGATAGTGAGGCTGAATAGAATGGATGTTGGGTGGGCAGAGAGTGACAGTGAAAAAGCGGGGATACTGAATGAATACTTCTGTTCAGTATTCACAAAAGAGGAAGTGGGGGAGGTGCCTAATCCAATTAACAGAAGCACTCTGGAGAGGGGGTCGATCCCAGTCCTTTCACAGAAGAAAGGGTTCTGAAAGAACTCCTAAAACTGAATGTGGACAAAGCAATGGGGCCAGATGGAATTCACCCCAGTATTCTAAAAGAATTAAGCAGAGGACTAGTGACACCATTGACTACCCTTTTTAACAAATCATGGGAGGATGGTGTGGTACCTGAGGACAGGAAGAAGGCGGATGTGATTCCCCTTCACAAAAGTGGGACCAAGGCAGAGGCAGGAAACTACAGACCTGTCAGTTTGACCTCTGTGGTAGGGAAAGTGATGGAATCACTTCTGAAGGAAAGAATTGTTGAGTACCTAGAGGCCAGTGGGGCACAGGACCCAAGGCAGCATGGGTTCACAGCGGGAAGTTCATGTCAGACAAATCTAATTGATTTCTTTGACTGGGTGAACAAGGTAGTAGACCAGGGAGGGGCTGTGGACATGGCCTACCTAGACTTTAGCAAGGCATTTGACACAGTCCCACACAAAATATTAGTAGTCAAATTAACCAGCCTGGGAGTGGGTTCCAGGGTGGTAGCCTGGGTAAAACATTGGCTGAACAACAGGACACAGAAGGTAATTGTAAATGCAGTCCACTCTGAAGAAAGAGGGGTTACTAGTGGGGTACCACAGGGTTCAGTACTGGGTCCAGTCCTTTTTAATGTCTTTATAAGTGACATTGCAGAGGGACTGGAAGGAAAAGTATGCCTCTTTGCAGATGACACAAAGATCTGCAACAGGGTTGATACACAAGGAGCTGTGGAAAGGATGTGAAGGGACTTGGTAAGGTTGGAGGAATGGTCAGAAGTATGGCAGCTTGGATTCAATGCAAAGAAGTGCAGATTAATGCACCTGGGAAACAAAAACCCAGGGGAAGATTACACAATGGTGTGGGAGGTAGTAACAACAGAAAAATGGAAAGGGACCTTGGGGTAATCATATCAGATGATCTTAAGGTTGGCAAGCAATGCGAGAAGGCAGTAGGGAAGGCTAGGAGGATACTGGGATGTATAGGGAGAGGTATCACCAGCAGAAAACAGGAAGTTGTTATCCCCCTGTACAGACAGTTGGTGAGACCCCATCTGGAGTACTGCATCCAGTTCTGGAGACCCCATCTCCGCAAGGACATAGACAGGATGGAGGCAGTTCAGTGGAGGGCAACTAAAATGGTGCAGGGTCTGCAAGAGAAGCCATATGAGGAGAGACTAAAGGAGCTTAATATGTATACCCTTGAGGAAAGGATGGAGGGGGGACAAGATAGAAATGTTTAAGTACCTCAGTGGAATCAACAAAGTCCAAGAGGGTAGCATCTTTCAGAAAAAGAGATGTGCAAGAACAAGGGGACACAATTTGAAGATGGGGGACGGCTCAGGGGCAATGTGAGGAAGTATTTTTTCACAGAGAGGGTGGTGGACGCATGGAACAGCCTTCCTGAGGAGGTTGTGGGGTCTAAAACTGTGGGAGAATTCAAGAATGCATGGTACAGACATAAGGCAATATTTGTGGGGGGTAGGAAGAAATAGGCTATTGGTTAAATAAGATCTGCAGCTTATTCTCTAGTTAGGGAAATGGGCAGACTAGGTGGGCCAAGCAGTCCTTATCTGCCATCAAATCTATGTTTCTATGGACACCAAAAACAGTTTACTGATATAACAGGACTGGGATCAGAAGGCAGGGGGCACTGCTAGACACCAGGGACATTTTACTGATATAACGGGACTGGAATCAGAGGGCGGGGAGCACCACTATACACCAGGAATATTTTACTGATATAACAAGACTGGGATCAGAGGGTATGGGGCACCGCTAGACAACAGGTACATTTTACTGGTACAGCAGGACTGGGATCAGAGGGCAATGTTCACCTTTAAATACTAGGGACATTTTATTGCAATAACGGGACTGGGATCGAAGGGTGGGAGCACCGATAGACACTAGGGACATATCACTTATATAACAGGACTGGGGCTGGAGAGCAGGGGGATGCTGCTATCACCAAGGACTATTTATATAATGGGACTGTGATCATAGGGCAGGGGCACGCTAGACACCAGGGAGTACTGTGTTGGGCTGGTGGGAAGAGCACTGACACACTGCTTCCAGCAACTGTTAGGGTTGCAAAGGATTAAGACCTGCATCCAGTCAGCAGTATTTTCTCTGTGAAGGGAACTGTGCTAGCCCCCCCGTGGGGATCAAATACTCTGAATTTCAGACTGTGCTGATATTCAGGTCCCTGCCCCCTGCTTTACATAATTTTGCCTTTTACACACCACCGCTGTTTGCTCCTGAGCAATCTCAGTGCACCCACACAAAACAGGCTTTTGAATATGGAACCTCGTCACAAAACCCAGTTGGCATGTGCAAACTGGTATTTACACTGGGGCAAAGTTTTGAATATCTGGCCCCATATCTTTTGTTAGCTGGTCACAGATTACTGTACTTAACCCTGGGAGAACCGCAGAACCAGAAAACATGTGATCAGAGCTTATAAAAGCTCTAGCATGCACTGCAGGCTTTTGAAACTTCCACTGCAGCAGTCCTGCTCTGATGTCATCTGCAGGGAATTCTGGGAGTTGCAGTTACAGAAAATGTCAGCCTGGAAGTAAGCAAGAGTAGTTTAAAACAAAGAAAATGTTTTTGCTCACAAAATGTATATTGGGATCAGCCCCACCCTCAGGTTGGAGGCCTTTGGTGCTGATTTTTCTCCTGTAAACTGGTGTCCAGCATGCTCCCCAAGAATCTGCCTCATTCACTTCCTTGTCGCAGTGCCCCAGTGTAAATCAGAACAGTAGAACCAAAAACTCAAGATAGGTTTCAAGAAGGAATTACGAATTTCAGAAGAAAACCTTACAGCTTGCATTCTAGAGCCTTTTGATCAGAAATGGATTTTAAAGACAAAAGGAGGAGCAAGAGGGAGAGTGAGCAGAATTAGGGGAGAGATTTGGCATTCTAATGCTGTAATAGGTGTGTGAGGGGTGTGCCTCGAAAAGCCCTCTCAGAGTTCAGACCAATACAAATATGTTTGAATGCTTTGCAAGTTAACATAAAAAAAAAATGGTATCCTAGCACTTGTTCTGGATCTGGCAATGATTAGACCAGGGAGCTCTTACCTGTATTTCTACTTTTTCAGCATCAAATAAAAAAAAAAAAAAGTATAGTCCTCGGACAAACTGGGGCTCTACACTGGCCACAGGCTGGCAGAACTTGCCACCCACATCATGGTACTCCCACTTATGTCTAGCTTTGTTTCAATTAGATAAGAAAAAGAAATGTCTCTTCCTGTCACTGGTGATGAGTCCCCAGAGCAGGGTGATTCACGTCCAAACTCAATTTTAAAAATAAAAGTACTCTCTTGCACAGGCCTGTGACTGAGGTAATGAAGAGTACATCACCCCCCCTGGTGCTCACTGCAAACACATGTTACTTAGTTGTCTTTAAATTTCAGAAAAGCTCAGTGCTGTTCTTATCAATAGGCAAAGTAGGCTGCAGCCTAGGGGTGTCAGCTGTTAGGGAGTACCTGAGAAATGAATAAGAGGCATACTAAAAGAAAAATTTGGCTGACCAGCTCAGTGGCTCTGGGTATCACCTCCCCCGGAACTCAAACATGTCAGTCTGTGGCTCCCATCAAAGCTCAGTCTGTCTCACCAGCCCCACAGACCAGAGCAGTCCAATCAGCGGGTGTACACTGATTTTAAAATCCAGTGTGTGCGCACTGTGCACGTGCACCTAACACCCACGCCAAACTGCTGAAGAGAGCAGCTGGAGATTGGGAATGCTTGCTGCAGCCTGGGCAGGGCGTGTATGGCATGTAAGGCGTGATGCATGCCACAGCACAAGTCACAGATGTCAACAAGTTGACAACTACTAGCAGGGCCAGCATCTACTCTGCCACACACGAGAGTCAAGAGAGAGTGAGCACTCACAGCTGAGTCTGGGACTGGGTGGAGGACAGTCACGGAGTGGGAGTATAGCAGTTGGCACGGATTAGGGTACAATATGGAGAACAGACCTCTTTCATGACTTTCAAGTTCTTCTTGAGTCTGCATCACATTGATGACTATCATCCCTGACCTGTGCAGGCCACCCACCTAATCCATCCAACTGGCCACCACAGCCAACTGGAGAAACTACCTGAGTGGCAGAGCTGAGTGAGTGATCATGCATGCTGAATCCATCACACAGATTCAGCCTTCAAGAATGGACAAAGGAGAGGACTCTAGACCACCAAACCAGACTAGAAGTGGAGGAGAGACAGAGAACAGGTCACACCAGCACTGGGCAATGGTGAGTCAAGTGTGAGTGAGATTTATTTGTGATGATTGTTGATGACCTGACCAATCCACCACAGTCATCAGTACGTAGTCCAAAAAATTGACTAAAGAGCAGACGAATGTGGTGGTCCAGAGTGAAACCTGAGGGGGCAGCAGGGGCCCTGCCCTGCAGGCTGCCCTGACTAAAAAGGTTTTGGGCAGAGTCAGGAGAGAGGGGCTTGGTCTTCAGTTCGGGGCGGGCTTGCTTAGTTAGCTTGGGCTGCTTGGGGGCACTGAGTGCCACTAACAGTGATGACTTGCCTGCCTAAACTTTAATTCCCCACTTATATTGTCTGCATTCTCTGTAAAAAAAAAAGAAAATATTTCTTGTCAGTATTCTAATTGTTTTATTGTTTTTCTGTAAATGTGCTGTTACCATCCCCTGAACTGAGCCGTGTTTGGCAGGTGGGGGGGGGGGGACTGAAGTTTCCAGCCTATGGGCGCCATGTAAGTTAATAGGGCGCTGGAAAAACTGTTTGTTTAAATTTAAAAATAAAAGGATGTCACCTTCAAATATATTCCCTTCCCCTGACTTAGGAGCTGTCTTATGCAGCTAATGTGAGTGAACTGTTTAGTCTTACTGCTGCACTTACTGCACTACTTATCCACTATCTGCTCCACCCCTTCCCATGTTTCTTCCAGCACTTTGATGTGTTCCAGAAAGATTATGATAACTTCAATTTTATTTTATTAGGTAGTTGCAAGATTAAACTTCTTTTTCACTCAGTTGATGCATGTGGAAGACAGTGTGGGCCTGCGGTTGTATTCAGTGACACATTAGTGCACCATTGACTCCACTACCTCTTTCACCCCTCCCCCCCATTTCTTCCAGCACTTTACCTAATCCCAGCCAGAATAATATACAGTAGTTATTTTTTTTTATTTTGATTAGCTTACTTGCTTCCAACTTGCTGTTGTTTTTTTGGGGGGCAGCCCAGTGATGTAGCAGGTTGAGGCACTGGCAGCGACACTGCTTAACACACTGGTGACCCCATTTCAGGAACAGTCTAGAGTCACTCAGGACCCAGAAGAAGTACAATCAAGCATCTCATGACAGCTCACCTCTGTCAAGAAGGGGGGGGGGTCTGTGTCCCACCACTTGACTGCCGCTTGTCAGAGACCAGATCGCAGCAACATGGGAGCAACTAATTGGGGGATGGTGATGGCAGATATGGCATGTCCACCCAGTGATGTGCTTGTGCATGCATGTCATTTCATGCATGATGCCCTGGGGGAAGCAAAAACCCAAAAGGAAGAAAAAGCCTCGAACCACTTGGCACCCTCCCAAGGCACCACATCACCCTATGGGGCAAGCCCCTAGCCTAACAAGGCTCCAAGCCGTAGTTAATCTCTAAGTCCCCAAGACAGGATGGGGGGAAAAAATTTACACATATACACCATCACCACCACCATCATCCCTTTCCTCCTTCCTGATTAATTTGAATATTTCTTTTTTTTGTATTTTCTTTTTACCCTTCTGCGATGCTCCAGCATCTACCTCTCCTTTGGGCCCTCCTAGCATCTCCACTTCCCGGCCATCCCCTTCCTGAGCACTGCCTTCACACCACATATCGCAGCCAGCCCTGTGAGTCATCCCAGAGTAACCCATCACTGGGGGGGGTCTCCCTCCTCCAAGGGGAAGGCACTGGGGTAAAGGAGAAACACCAGAACTCTATTTCTTTACTGACCCAGGGGTGCTGCTGAGGAGGAGCAGGCTCCTGGAGGTTCCGGGATTGTGGAGAATGCAGAGGGCATCATCCGGTGGGCACCAAAATTGTTTTTCCTGCTTTCTTGGTTGTCTCTCCTGCGCCGCTGCATAGTGGTGCCCCCGGTCTCCTCTGGGGGTTGCTACAGGAGTGGGTTTCCACCCAACCCACCCAGGAGAGGAGAGCAGTCCTTCGGATGATCAATCCTTTCCTTCCAGCCAGCCCCTGATGACCAGAGTCCATTCCCAAACCCGAGTTGCTGGCATGGTTCAAGGTGTTGCATCCAGCGCCACCGGGCCGGCCAATTTGAATGTTTCTATTTGGCTATCTTAACTTTTCTGTTGTTGAATTTTTTTTCCACTTCTTGACATTAAACTCCCAGTTCCCCAAATTAACAGTGAATTGTTACGATCACTATTGTCCATGACTACTACTCCATCTCAGCTTAGACACAGAGACATATCCATCTCACCATCTTGAGCTGAGTGGCAAAGAATGCTACCATTATCACACAGAATCTCTAAAATGCAATGAAACCCAGGTTTGTCACAGTATATCCTTAGTAACAAAACTACATCATGTACATTAGGAAGTGAAATATCAGGAAGATCAATCATGTTCTTGTAATATTTCTCTTCTCAGTTCCAATTTGTTTTTGGTTTTTTATCCTGTAGCATTACACCCTCTCCATAAGGGCACCCAAGATACACAGCAGCAAAGGGCACCCTGAGAGAAAACCTAGCTGAACTGAGATCTTTGTGGGCAAACTGAATTTGGACTCTATATAGAAACCTTCTCCATGGCTCTGGGCAAATCTGAACTGCTCAGCCATAGAACAAGCACCATCTATTGGGCAGCACACCACTGCATCAATTGTTTTCATATATACAGTATCTCCAAAATTATTTTATTAATATTTTCTGATAATATTTATTGAAAATGTTTCACCAGGAGAGGCACACTGAGCAAAAACATGCTTGTCTCACGGTGTGACCTGGGGGGGTACAAGGGAGGAGGGTATACATGCAACAATCAATAAGTTGAACTTGGAATTGAGCAATACAAACAATTGTTACATAGTTAAGATGGTTAATTGCAAATTGTTACATGAGGAGACAGTACATATATGTGCCACAAGGAGGGTGGCATAGCATATTTGATTACACATTTAGAACTATACGTGATTTCATAAGTGCCTAAATCAGAGATTGAATTGAAGTATGATTCACCAAGTTGGCAGAGAGAGATGGAGGTCTGAGCTTGGGACCAGGGAGAGGTGACAGGTCTGGATAGTAATCACTGGGAAGGATGAGGGGTTAGACTTAGGGTAGACATTGGCGGGAATAAGAAGGGAGATAGCAGAAGTGTCATGAGAGGGTAAGTGATGGGTTGTTTAGGGAAATGTATAAGCCAGTCATTTGGGTGAAGGCCGAGCCACTGGTCAGGCGCATGAGGAGGAGGGGGTCGAGGGGGGTCGAGAATCAGTCGGGGAGGTCAGGGGCAGGTCCAATTAGGTGCGAAGAAGTTAGTGAGGGCAGAGGATAGAGAGTGTTTGGAGGAAGAATGGTGGATTTGGGCTGGCAGGCCATTCCAGAGATAAGGGAGGAGGTAAGAGAAAGCCGAATGGCCTGCAGAAGTCCTTTGGTGAGGAATTACTAATAGCCTGGAGTCAGTAGACCTGAGGGCATGGACGGGGGTAGGCAGGGAAGATAGGGAGGAGACGAGGTAGGGCAGAAGGGAACTGAGCCAGAAGTTAGAAACAAATTTAGCACTCTGAAGTAGGCGCCGATTGTTCAGGGATGGAAGGGCCAGTGAATGGAAGAGCTCACAGTGATAGGTGTGGGGAGGGGCATCGAGGGCGAAGTGGCAGAAGGCATTGAAGAGGGGGTCCAGTCTGGCTAAGGTGTACTTATAGGGAGAGCTGTAGACAACATCGCAGTAGTCAAAGGAGGGTAGAATCATTTTCTGGACTATTTCGCGTCTCACAGGAAGCGGGAGACTAGTGTGGTTTCTATTGAGGGCACCTAGCTTAGGGCACAGTTTTGATAGAATGGTGTCCACATGTGTGGAAAAGGAGAGGTGGTGATCAAGCCAAACCCCCAGATACCTAAAGGAGGGCACATCTTCAAGGATGGTGTTATTTAGGGTACGGAAGATCAGAGGGGATGTAAGTCTGGATAGTCTCTGTCTATTGCTGAAAGACATAGAGACTGTTTTTTCGGCATTTAGGGAGACTTGGTTGGAGTTGAACCAGTGTTTACTTTATTGAAGTTGGACTGAAGATTAGAGGTGACTTCTTCATAGGTAAGGCCGGAAGTAAAGAGGACCGTGTCATTAGCGTACATGTGTATTGAGGTAGTGGAGCAAGCCTTTGGCAGATCATTTAGTAGGATAGAAAAGAGAATGGGGCCAAGGACTGAGCCCTGGGGAATACTGGTGGTAATAGGGAGTGGGGAGGAGGTGCAGTCAGCTATTTTTGTAGATTGGGTTCTATTTTGTAGGTAGGCACTGAACCAGTTTGTGGCAGACACCGATAGCCCAGCCCCTGATAGGCAGGATAGTAAGAGGGTGTGGGCTACTGTATCGAATGTTTTGGCTAGGTCGATGAAAATAGCGGCAGTAATTTGTTCTTTGTCCATCCCAGAGAGGATGGAGTCTATGAGTCTTAGTCGGGAGGCGGTGGTAGAGTGGTGTTTTCTAAAACCGGACTGGAACAGAGTGAAGAAGTTAGTTTCAGAGAGAAAGTGGTAGGGTTGAGATAGTACTAGGTGTTCCTGGAGTTTGGCAAGAGTGGGTAGGAGGGAGATGGGATGGTAGTTAGCAGTGGAGGTAGGATCACCTCCTTTTGGTAGAGGTAGGATGGTGGCATGCTTCCACTCTGTGGGGAGTGACTCAGTGGTGAATGAAAGATTTAACAGGGCAGCGAGGGGCGTAGTGATGACAGGGGCAGATAGGAAGAGGAGTTTATTGTCAAGACTGTCAGGAGATTTACCTTTGGAGGGATTCAGGGAGTGAAGGGCATCTAAGGTTTCGATTGGGGAGATGTGTCTGAAGGAGAAAGGGTTCTGGCCAGGTGGTGGGGGGTAGCAGTCTGGGGAGTGGGTGGGGTTACAGGAGGAAGGGAGGCCAGGAGGGTCTTAGCACAAGTAGAAATTGAACTCGAAGGCTACCATCAGGGGGTCGGAGAGTAGAGTCCCTTGGGCGAGAAGGAGGGGGGGTATTTGTTGTTGTGGGGAGAAAGGGAGCTGATGACTTTCCAGAATTTAGAAGGCCTTCCAAGATTTGTGATAAGGGTGTTGTTAAAATAATCGGCCTTAGCTAAGCAGATGGACTTTGTGCACTTGTTTCGGAGTATGCGATAGGTGATATTGTCACCTGGAGGAGCATGGATTTGTAAATACACCACGCCCTGTCATGGGCTTATTGGCAAGCTATCAGCTCGGATGATATTCAGAGAAGATGAAACCCTTGAACCCTAGCATGGTGCAGGGGGGCATGTTTGTCCCAGGTGGTAAGGAAGGTGTTCCGGAAGTGGGTAAGGGCAGAATCCATGTTAGGGCATCTTAGAATTGGGTTCCAGTTAGAGTGAGCTAGCTCTTCCAGGAGATGGGAGAAGTTTAGGGATTTATATGACTGTTGGAATATAAATTTGGGAGGGGATTTAACTCGAAGGATTTTGCAGACCAAGTACTGTAGGTTAGATGGTGGTCGCTAACAGAGTCAGGAAGGAGGCCAGAGATGATGACACGGTGTGGGTGGGAGGTACGCACCCAGTCAAGAAGGGAGTGGTTTCCGGTCTTATAGTTTGACCATGTAGGTTGCATAATGGTTTGGGTAAGGTTGAGAGCAGATATCTCGGTTCGGGTTTTGTTAAAAGTGGGAGCTGGCCAGTTGTGGTTAAAGTTACCCATGACATATAGTTCACCCGACTGGGCAAGAGACATCAGTTGGCTCAGAAGGTCAGTGACCGTTTTGGCTGGAGTGCCAGGGCAGCAATAAATACCAGCCGCAAAGATGGGTAGTGAGGAAGGAGGGGACAATTTCAGCATCAGCAGCTCGTAGCCTTTGGGTTCAGCTTTTGAGAGAGAGAGACAGAAAAATGTAGGGCTGAGCTGGTGTAGATAGCCACCCCTCCACCTCTGGTGGGTTGGTCTTGCCTAGTGATGGTGAACCCTGGAATGGCGATGGATTTGTCAGGGTGGTTTGAGTTTAGCCAGGTCTCGGATAGGATCATTATGTCAGGGGCATGGTGGGCTGCTAGAACCTGGAGCTGATCGAGCTTGGGGGCTAGGCTATGAATGTTTAAATGGAGTAGGCGTAGTTCTCGGGGAAGGAAGCCAGAGAGAGTGTCAGTGGTGGCCTTGGCTGAGGGGTTAGGCATGGAGAAGCTGTGACTAGGGGTTGGTGATGGGCTGGGATTAGGGTGTATATCCCCTGCAGCCAGCAGTAGTAGGGCAAGGGTTAGGTGGTGGTGAAGTATGTGGAGGCACCAAGATTTAGCCAAGCGCCGCTTAGGGGAGGCAGTAGGGTGGGTGGTGTGGAGAAAGTGGTCTCTGCTTTGGTAGAGGGATACCAGAAGGCAGCCAAAGGAATAGAGCAAGGTGGTGGGGCTCATAGGGAAACAGGACCAGACGGTAGCTGAGAGAGATGCTGTGGACTTTTGGGGGGCATTTGTAGGATGAGTCAGTTCAGCAGAGGGGGGGATGCAGGGTAGCAACTTAGAGGTGGTGTTAAAAAGGGTAGGAAAAATAGGATGGAGAAGATTAAAAATAAGTATGTTATTGTTTGAGCCATTATTGCAAAGTGTACAGGAGGCACAGATAGGGAGTGTAGAGAGGTACGCACTACAGTGACGTAGTGTAGAGAAAGGGAGAAGAGGAGCAGTCACGAGAAGCAATAGGTAGACAGCTGGGGGAGAGAAGAGGGGAGGGGTAGTACTTGTAGGAAAGAGATTGGAGCAGGTATAAAGGGGTGGGGCAAATAGCGTATTTAATAGGTGGCCTGGGAGGGGGTGGTGGGGGTGGGACAAATTACTGCAAGTGTTCAAACACTGTGCCTGGAAATATGAAGTTAGCAGCAGGGAGAAAGCTTTTTTTAGAGCCAGTTTGCAGGCGCGCCAATCAGGAGCCTCAGGATAGCTGCAATATCCAATCTGGAGTAAGGAGCGAAAAGGCTCACCCATCGAAAAGCCGCTGTAAGCAGGCTGGCTCTGGGAGAAAAAGCAGCAGAACCTTAGGTGTGGAGTCTGGGGAGAAGGACCAGGAAGGTGGCAGGGAGACAGCCGAAGTCCTCAGTGATGGCAGCGGCCAGGGAAATGGCTGGAGGTGCCGCCGTGACCACGAGCGCCGCTCAGAGCTGCTCTGGGACCGTCTATGAGGAAGAGAGAGAGAGAGAGAGAGAGAGAGAGACAGCTGTAAATTAAGGGCGACAGAGATTAGGGGCCGACAGCTGGCGGCAGACCATCAGTGGGGGGAGGGGGTACTTTAGTGGGAGACAAAGACAAGAAAAATTAACAATTCAGAGTAAGGTAGGGAAGGGTCAGGGGGGAGCAAGGTGAGGATGTGAACAGCACAAATTAAAGTTTTGGCACACTTAGGGGTATGAGGTAGGAGACGGGACAGATGAAACGCAGACTGCAGGGAGGGTTTGAAATGTGGAGACGGAGAGAGCAGGAAACAGTGAAAGCAGAAAGCAGGCAGGGGATAGGTATTCTAGGGAGGGTGAAATCGACAGGTATTAAATTGAAAGAGACAAAAAGAGCAGGCAGTTTTAGGAGGGTTAGAGATAATGCAAGGGTGGTAGTAGAAAGCAACTTTTCTTAGCAATCACAGTTTGACTAACTTTTTCTTTTTGATAAAACATCTTGGACACAGTTATCAGCAGTGGGTGGCAACAATCTTTATACAGCACATAAATCAATTATTTTCCTTACCATTTATTTACTCAGAATGGCCCTAGATGAGATGCTTGGAGAGGTAATCATGAAGTACTGTATCCATTTTCACAACTGGGTGGACTGAAGCATTAATAAAATAGATAACTCTGCAGTTTCACACAGTTAATCAGAGGTGGTATTGGGATTTGAACATGGCTATATTAGTTCCTAAGTCTGTGGTCTATCCACTAAATTGTAAGGTATATGTTTGTTTTAAAACTAAGCACAACCTTTTTTGATTACTCCATTTCATAGAATGATTCTCCCTTGGTACTCCATGACTCCACCTTGACAATGTGAGATGTTCTTGCTGCAGCCTTCGTCTGGCTGGGAGGGCATGTGAGTGGACACCTACATAGCTGACATCAAAGCCACACTATGACCAGCCAGTAGAAGGCATAACAGCACTACCTCGTGGACAGAGGCTGCAGTTCCAGCCCTGATAGTGTCAAATACTCACTTTCTGACCTTGGTATGTCACTGATGCTCTCAGTGCTTCAGTCTAACCATCTGCAGAAATGTGCAGAAGCAGGACTCTACTTGAAAAGAGATGTTGTATTTCAGCTGGGCGTTCTGGATACATAAAATGTAAAAAAAAAAAAAAAATCACAGGTGGCCAATGCCTTTCTTCAGCTGCAGCAGCTGTGTGCCTTACCTCCTTGACATGCCCTGTAACTCATCGGCTCCAGTATGGGAGTCCAGCAATTGAACATGAACCCTATTAATGCTACTCCACTGAACCTGCATAAAAACAACTTGTGTTTTTCTAGTGAGATGGTTGCCAGCATGTTTAGTAAGAAGTTTGGAGCCCAGGTAGCCATACCTGATCACCACCTCAGTTCTAGTCTAGAGATATCTGGGGACATTCTGGAGGTGATCCACTGAGTTACAAGAAGGGATGATTGCTGAGCTTGGCCTGCAAGATCTCACTTGAGTCTGAGAAAGACTGGCATTGATATCAGACATAGGGGCATTGGACATCAACCTCCAAAGTGAGCAAAATCAGGTGTGTATATAGATACCAGAAAATAATTGGAAAAGGAAGAGAAAGCCTGCTCTTTCAGCTACAAGGATGGCTCAAAGGCAGCCTTTTACCTCTTGACCCTGCAACATTGATCATGAGTCCACAAAAACATTCCCACTGTGGGGGTAAGACATAGCATTGAGTGAAAGACTAGGAGGTCAGTAGGTAAACATGGGGGCAGGTGATGAGGCAGGTTTTGGGGGACAAAGATAATTAGTAACATACATATTTTATTAAATTATGTTTTAACATATGAAAAGCACTAGAGGAAATTATTCATACTCACCATTTTTGGCCTTACAAGATTTGTTGTCCGGCTGCATTAGATATCCGTCCACACAACTACAAGTATACGAGCCATAGGTGTTCATGCAAACTTGGCTGCAGGTCCCATACACAGCACATTCATCAGCATCTAAGGAAGGTAGTTAGTTTGTTTATATGCAATTTGGGTAACACAGAATTCACATAATTCCATAACAAATGAAGAGAAATGATGTATTCTATATTGTCTTGTCTGGTTGTTTAAGCTGTTATCAGGACCTGCATTTACACTAAACAGTTTTGTGTTAACAAGGACATTTTCCCCTTGCTGTCCAAACATTCAAGCCAGTATTCATTATCATAAACATATCAATTTCTATGCATGCTTCTAGGGATGCAGTGGCTTCCTGCAAAGTAGTATCAGAATTATTATGAGGTTTATCCTAGACTGCAACAAGCACACATTTCCAATTCCAGTGCTTGACTGTGAATATAGTTCAATCAGAATAAATTGAAGATTCATTTATAAGGTTTCCTACCCACCTACAGTTAAATAAATCAGAAAAATGATATTCCTGATATATTACGCTGTAGCACTGAATTTTATCTCTGTACCATTCTCTAATAAACTAAGCCTATTTTTGCATATCTAACAAGGCTCTTCTATTGAGCATTTGTGGACAGAAGCAAAAACTCAGTTCCCACCTTTAGGATGTGCAAGTTGCAGCCAGTTCTGTCCAACTACCAACTATCTTGAATAATTAGGACAATGTATATCTAGTACACAAACTACAAGAGTATGGAATAGGATTCAGCCAAATGAAAGGCTTATGAGTATACATTTTCTTATTTCTAAATGTCATGGAAATTTTGGATTATAATACCATAATAGGGCCACAACAAAAAAATATAATTTCGTACTATAGTGCACCTTCCTGAATACAGTGTATATGTGTTATATGAAACTGTCTGTCTAAAGTCTTCTTTATATAAACGCAGATGGGAAAATAATGAATACTTACCTTGGCAGCTTTTACCATCTGCTGCTACCTCAAATCCATCACCACAATAGCATCCTGTACCATTTCTTGTAATAGCACATTTATGTTGACAATTCAGCTGTCTGCATTTTGGTATAGATTCTGCAGAGAATAAAAAAAAAAAAAAAAAGCATAAGTTAAGACCAGTATTTGTTTGTTTGCTTGTTTCAGGAAAAGCTCTTGCAATATTTGACTTTTACAATGCGTGAAAAATGTACTTTACTTAAAGGCCATCTGACTGTTATTCACATGTTTCATATTTCCAGCTCTTTTATAACTTTTCTTTCAGAATAATTTCCTCTATTTCAAATATATACTATATTATAAAAAATGTCCCAAAACAAAAACAACAAGGCTTCAAGCAAACTAATGGCCACAGCAGTGCATAATGTGTGTTTTCCATAAAGCAGTCTGCTCAATAATGTACAACAAAACATGAGGTATGTTACAAATGCTTAACACAAAAGAGATCTCTCACAGAAGGATAGCAACTGCTGGTTTTGTGAAGCACAAATGCAGCAAACTGGTGACCAGGCCACTTAATGAAGCTTTGTAAGCTTTGTGAAGTTTTGACTGCTAGTCAGACTTCAAAAACAAACAAAATAAAAAACTTTGAAAATCTTCATTGATAATGTGCTGCTTTAATCACCAGCTGGACCCATTGCCAGACTTGCAGTAGCAAATGACAGCTGTAAAAAAAAAAAAAACTTTAAAAATGAAGAAAGAAAGGAATCCCCAAAATCCACATAGCATGCCACCCCTCTCTTCCCCCCCAAAGAATCGAATGCATAACTCTATTTCCATCAACCCAGACCACACCACATCTCCTACGGTTTTAAAAACAAATCCAGCATTTTCTAATAATTCAAAGAGTAACTGGCACAAACCATCCTTGCAGCATCATGTCTGGCCACCATCTGAATGAATGACAGGGAAAGAGTATTGATGTTCAGAAAGAAGATGTGATTCTTCATGAGTTGGGGAAGGGAGGTTATTCACTGGATATTTGAGGAGAGGAACGTGGAAGAAAGGGTGCTTTGTAGGTTGAAGATGGGAGACTGTGTTTCTTTTTTTGAAATGTACACTTTGTAGATATCTTGTGTATTGTTTATTTATATTTATTTATTTGAAGAGTTTCACCAGGAAAGGCATACTGAGGTGAACATTGGTGTGCAAGGTGAGCACTTAGCAAAGGGAACACTATCTGAAGCTCTTTACTTTGTGGGCCAGATGAAACAGAGCATAACAAGCAGACTTCAGACATCACCAGTGGCAACTATAGTTCTTCACCAATCTGTCAAACCTAGACTGAAGCATAATACTTTCTACCCAATTTCAACCCTATACAGTAAGTAGACACATTTGACAATATCCAAACTGAGGAAATACAACTGATCTTGATTTTTTGAATCATGACAATACATATTACAAAATAATTTCAATATCCACTACACTGCATTTCAATACATTATACATAAACTGGAATTACTAGCTCTTCATAACCTGTAATATATTTTTTCAGTTACAGTATTATCAACTGAAAGTAGGTTATAGTGGTACTTCCCACTCATTTCAATCTATTTTAATTTTCTCTTCATTTAACATATATCTTTTTAATTTATAGAAAAACTAGCATTAAAATAGGCTTCCAAAATGGCTTGATCTTCATCAAATTCTGTATTTTGTCTGGATCAAATGGTGTGGAAAACACACAGGAAAGGACTTAGTTATATTGATTCCTCTATTTCAGCACCACTATTTCCTTGTGTGTGCCAGTTTACATCATAACATATATAGGACTATGGTTAATTGATGGAAGTGAAATACTACTGGGTAGTGGAGATAAAAGAATTGGCCAGATCTGCTGTCCTGTGAGGTTTATGCTCCAGTGTCTGGTTCAAGTTCACAATAGTCAAAGTAATCTCCATCTCAAACGACAGCCCAAAATACATTGCCGACAAACACTGCCCTTCCTTTCAAAATTCACAGTGATGAAGGGGACTCTGTCCCCATTTAGCTGATTATTGCAACCAAATATCTCATTTACAGACTTGCTCATATAGGAATCAATAGCCTAGCTGTTCCACTGAGTCCTCACTGGTGGTCAGTAGTGCAATTTCTCTTCTCAGTCACAAACAACAGGCAGTGTCAGTTGCTCAGTAAGTACTGTAACAAACTCGCTTCTGGGGTCAGTAGATCAAATGATGGTGGGTTCTAGCCCTATACAAGGCAACTGGCATAAACCCCACAATTGACACTAGTTCAGCATGGGGGGGGGGCTCTGCACTGGTAAAGTGTCATCCTTTGGAAGAGATGTTAAAACAAGGTCCATTCTGCCCATCTCTGCTCACTGTCCAGGTGGAAGTATAATATTCCATGATACTTATCAAAAAAGAGTATAGGAATTTTATTTAATAGAAAAATAAAATAAAACAAAAAGAAACTGATCACATGCATATAATAATCATCAATAAAACAAGAAGACATTATCCAGACATATCCAAAATGGAATAAGAGAGGAAAACCAAAAGTGAGACCAAAATATAACCCAAAAATAAAAAGATAGAGAAACGAGTGACAACTTATCGTACCACTTAATATATGCAAAAAAGAAGGTAAACCTTATTGAGTGGATTATAACCACTTTACTTTTCCTATTCTATATCCACCACCACACATAGCTCTTCTTATCATGAGAATAAACTTTTTGCAAAAGAAGAAGAAGAAGAAGAAGAATCAGCATTTATATAGCGCTGTTCATACATCCAAAGCATTTTATAAGCAATGCTAGACTGGTAGTGAAGTGACTGAATGTGTGGTGGTGGCCATATTGCACATCATCACCCACACACAGCCTGGATAATTGCATGAACCGGTTTTATGGGAAGGGGAATGTTGGCCAGGACACCGGGAATGTTCCCTACTCTTTGCGAAGAGTGCCCTGGGTTCTCTTACTTCCACCTGGACACCCACCAGGACAACACCAGGATAGGCAGAACGGACCTCGCTTTAATGTCTCATTCGAAGGATGGCACACCCCAGCAGTACAGCACCCCCCAATACTGCACTCAGATGCCAGCGATTTTTAGGTGCAAGTCCAATCCCAGTGTGAGATGAAGACATCCTTTACAATCTCCTGATATATTGAAACTTTATGCTGGATAACACAGGCACATCTGGTTTGCCATAAATAATAATTTAGAGCTGTGCATGTAACTTTTAGAGTGCTGCTGTGGGGCATGGGGTCATTATGTCATATGACATAACAGCACAGCAAGGTACCATGCTGTAAGTACAGCAGATACATTGCTGCCTCTAAGAAAAACTTCCCAAACACACTTCGGCTAAAGAAGCTAGTGGATTCTTTGTTTTCTGCAGATGCTCTGCCCCCCTCACCCCCATTATGGGGGGCTGTGACCCCTGATCACCCGTATTAATATAATCAAGTCCGGGGGGCTGGGTTGAACACAGAGATGGGGAGAAACACTGCCAGGGGAGAAAAAAAAAGAAACCACACAATGCAGTTTCATAAAAGTTTAGGATTGGGATTTGAGCCCCTGTCCACAGATGCATAGCACTCCACTGAGCCTTGACAGCAGCTTGGTGGACCGCCTCCCCAACAGAGATCTTGACCTCCATATCACTCCTCTTCCTCCCCTCCCATGTGTGACAGGGTAGAAAACTGCATGCAACATATGTGCCTTGTGGGGTTTTGTACCCTGTCTCGCTAGAACACTGTGCTGTATGTCCTGCATGGTATTCCATGTCCACAACACACTGACCCAGTAGGCTACTAGTGTATTTGCTCCAGGACTTAGAGAACAAATTTGTGACTAAGTCCTGGTATGTTAAATTCTGAAACAAAGGTTAATGGCATGCTAAGATTAGACAAAAATTATGTGCAATGGGCATTTCAGGAAATGGTCTTCCTATGTCTCCAAGATTTCGGTAATGTGGGTCTAAGACAATATCTTTCACAGACCTGCTTATGTTTTATTTTTATTTATTGTAAAATTGGAATTACAACCTTTGAACTAAATGCTCATTTACAAAGGATTCTTGTCGAACAGAGGGTGGGGGAACATCAAGTGCATGGACAGTGGAGAAAAACAGAAGCAGCTAGTAGGCATTGTCAGGTACACATCATTAAAAAGGCTATACAGCATGACAAATAGAAGGATGGGGAGAAACAGAATACATGGCAAAAGCCATCACTTAATTACATAATACTGAGGAAAAAGTCCCACAACAGATTAGGTAAATAAAGTGCAAATTATGTTTATGAGCATTTCTCACTCCTAATCAGTCATGACTACTGAGCAAAAGGACATCCCAGACAAACCTGGGCATTCTGTGGTTTGTTAACTGTCCCAAGAAGACTGTTTTTGTGTCAGACAACTGACACAGAGGGAAGCACAATCCCACATTACATGCTGTCTCCCTGACATATCAATACATGTGGGACCTACTGTTGCCAACAGCCTGTGTATAATATGGATTTAACCTTTTGATTTTCTCAAAGGATATTCCTATATATTCAGGGATATGCATAGTCTTGGGGTGGGGGGGGGATTATTATTTGTTTAGTTATTATTTAGTTTATTATTTTGCCACCCTGAAATATAGGGTCCCACCCAATCTGTGATGCTTAAAGACCACATCTTCGCAATATGTTTCAGGGCCATACTAATGTTACTACTAATAAAAATTCAATAATAAAACACAAAGGTGTTTATCATATGAAGTCCTCCTTGAGTCACAGGTCTGTATGTAATCTCTCTTTTAAGACAATTGACGTGACTCCACCATAAAGCTTGCAAAAAAAAAAAAACTAATGTACTACTTGTCCTCCAACTAGATGAAGGGGAAGATATAACTTAAATACAGAAAAATAGGAACTTTGTGTCCAACAGCCTGCAGACAAAATTCCCAATTTTTAAAAGCTAAAGCCCCTTTTTCAAAAGTAATGCCAAGTATTTTTATGTCCTGTGCAGGAATTTGGATTGAAGCTATCTGCCATGGGGAGAGGGGAGGGATCCACTATAGCTACACAAATGCTTTTACCATAATTCACCCTTGATTCAGACAATTTAGCAAAACAATACATATTGTCATTGATGGCCTCTTCTGAGACAGTGCCCTGAACAAAGAGTAAAATATTATCAGAATATACCATAATCTTTATCTGGAGCAGTCTCAGGGTGCATGGATATTCCCATTCAAATCTATAAACCTGTGATAGGGGCTTGGGCTAAACATGCATAACAATGGACTCAGACAGGATTCCTGATAGAGCCCCCCCCCAAGAAATACACGTCTACCCAACCACCCATTTATATTAAGATTATATTAAGGATAATTACTGCATTTGCATAAAATGTCTATATCCACTGAATGAATATGTCAGGAATACCAAAAGCCTGCAGAGTTGCAAACATGCAGCTGTACAGCATGCCAATTTATCAAATGCCTTTTCCTGATTGAGGCTAAGGACATATCCCTTTAAGGACCTTGAGTCTTCTAGTTTGAAAACTTCCCAAAGCAAAATGAGACTATCCTGTACTCTTCTAGATGGTAACAAACATGTCTGATGTGGGTTAATTAACTGTTCTGTGACCATAGATAGTCTCTGCACCAGAATTTTGGCCAGCATTTAAAAATCTGAATTTAACAAACTGAGGGGACATCAATTACTCCACTTTGTTTTCTCTCACTGTTTTTTAAATTAACACCAACATTTTTCTAGACTTGGTTTCTGTTTGGGTTTTCTGTTCCAACTAATCCATCCATAGCATTTACGAACCTCTCCAATCCGGCTTCCGAAAGAGGCACAGTACCGAGACTGCGCTGGTTTGGGTACTCAATGATCTCCTGATGGCGAGAAACCAGAAAAAATAGTCCATTTTGGTACTTCTTTATCTGTCAACAGCATTTGACACCATTGACCGTGGGGTTCTGCTTGAGTACCTGAGATCCATCGGTGGGCTCACTGGTATGGTCCACAGATGGTTTACTTCATTTCTCACCGGTAGAACTCAGAGGGTGGTGTCGTTTTTTTTTTCCTCTGACCCTATTGCTCTGTCTTGTGGGGTTCTCCAGGGCTCAGTGCTGTCTCCCATGTTGTTTGCGGTGTATATGCTTCCCCTCGGAGACATTGTAAGACTGTATGGGCTGAAGTTTTATTGCTATGCTGATGATACTCGGCTCTACCTGTCTTTGGCACCCGACCAGGATGGAGCACTCTTGGTATTTAATAACTACCTCGACGAAATCCAGGGTTGTATGATGTTCAGCTGGTTGAAGTTGAACCCAGGGAAGACAGAGGTGATGGTTGTGGATCCAGGTCACCGAATAGGGGGGTGGGGAGCAGGTCAATATATAGGTTTATTCCTTGGGGACTCCGAGCTTCCTATCTCTAAACAGGTGCGAGACCTAGGGGTGATTCTTGACGAGGGTCTGACACTTCATTTGCAGGTGTCGGCTGTTGTTAAGTTATCCTTTTATCATTTGAGGAACATCGCTAGGATCAAGCACCTTGTTCCATCCGGGGACCTCCCTATACTGATCCATGCCTTTGTGACTTCGCATTTAGATTACTGCAACTCCCTTTACTTTGGGCTTCTGGGGGTTGATATCTGCCACTAGCAGCTGGTGCAGAATTCCGCAGCCTGGTTGTTGACGGGGACTCCTCGATCTTCCCATATCACACCAGTGCTGCGGAAGCTGCACTGGCTGCCAGTTCAGTGGCGGATCACCTTCAAAGTTGGATTACTGACATATAAATCCCTACATGGACTGGGCCCTGACTACCTGAAAGAGCTTCTGGTTCCTTACCTACCTGAGCGACCACTCCACTCGGCCAATGAGGGGGTTGCTAGAGATCCCGAGGGTGTTTTTAAAATCTTTTGGAGCCCGGGTATTTATGTTCGTGGCACCAACCCTCTGGAATTCTCTACCCCGTTGGATTAGGGAGTGCATGACTGTGGGGGGCTTTAAACAAGCGCTGAAAATGTATTTATGGAACAAGGCATATAGTGATGGTGTTGAGGATGACAGACTTTAATTGGTGTTGTATGCTTTTATAATGTTGTAATATTGGTTTTATGTTATTTAATTGCGTACTGCGCCTTGATATTTGAAAGGCACATTATAAATAAAGTTTATTATTATTACTATTATTATTATTATTATTATTATTAAATAGTAAGACAGATCAACAAAGATGGGTGCCAATTGGGGGGCAAACATTTCATAAAATGAGTTGAGTTCATCCTGGGGCAGTATTATTCTCTAAAGAGGCAATACTTTTCTGCACTTCTGCCAATCAAATAGAGTTAATTAATAGATGTTATGCACAAGCAGATAAAGGAGGTACATTGAGATGAGGAAAAAATAAAGGTGGGACCCAGATGTGCAGGACACAAAGTTCCAAAAGTATCAGAGACAGAGGTGGTAGGTGTGTGCAGCATATCTGTAGGGAAAGACATAATCCTTCCTTCCTTCCTTCCTGAGTTTTGATGGACTGGAAGGCTGTGTTCACTACTCTTGTGTTACAATGTATGGGTTGAAGGTCTGTTTCTTGCTCTGCATCCCATACTGTACATCATTTCTTGTTGTAGACACTGAGCTCTATCATATTGCAATTTCTGCATATCATTTTTGATAACCAAAATTTGTTTTTAATAATCAGTATGTTCTAACTCTGATTCTGTAATCAGTCTTTGAAGCTGTGCTTTAATTGTTAAATATTTCAAATATTCAATGTTTGCAGCATGCTCTAAATGTGTCAGAAAAAACTATGTAAAATCAACTTATTTCGTATCTCCCTATCAAAGGGCAAGGCTGTCATACATGCAAATGGCAGAAATTCTAACCCTCGAGGGAATTCAATTTTTCAAGAGACTTGGGTTCTGGAGAGAGGCATTATTTCAATCAATCACTCAATCAAATTATTATTTATCCAGGCGAACACCACTGAGCATAGCTTATTTACACGATGGACCTGGTTAGCACAGGAACACAGGATATACAATATATGAATAGTCACAACATAACATCTCAGTAATATTATACAACACAGAAATACAATAGTTAAACATAGTCATAAGTGGAGAACAGTTTGGAAACAGTGGTTCAATTCCTTTGTGGTGTATAATGAGTCTAGTAACAGTAACTGGAATTACTAATGAGGACAATTGTTAGATAATAGTATGTTACATACAATGCCATAAGTAACAAGACAGACAGTGAGTTAAAAGAAGAGAAAAACAAACAGTTTAATAGGTAGAAGGAGGGTGTGGTAGGCAAGGCGAGATAGGGTACATGCAGGGTGATAGGGGATAGATGAGGGACAGATGAAACCTCGGAGAGGGCACAAGACAGGAGGGCGGGGAGCACAACTAGGATTAGAGAAATGTGAAGGAGAGGCCACAAGGTCAGGCTTAGCAGAGAGGACAACGCGATCATGGTATGCTATAAGTGCAGGGAAGTTTAAGATCGGGGGAAGCAGTTGCAAATTCCCTCAGCCCTTCATGCCCTCCACCCCTTTCCCCCTCCTCCTCTTCAGTTTACAACTTACCTGCATTGTGGGGGTGCTGGGTATTGTGTGGAGGAGGCGAGGAAGGGGTGGGGGGCATGAACAGTAGGGGATGAAAGAGGGATGCCACCACATTGGGGTAGTGACATCCAGGAGATGCCCTGGGATGAACTGGAACCAGGAGTGTAGTCTGCCATGCCTGGTTTCCATACCCAAGGGCACTACAAATAATGGTAAGCAGGTGGTCTGGGCAGCCCGGGAAGTTCACCCAACTCGGGCGGTGTTATGCAATGCTAGGTCCATTAAAAATAAGACTGCAATTACTGTAGATCTTGTTAAATTGGTGGACCTGGCTTGCATCACTGAGACCTGGCTGGATGAGAATTCTGACCCTGTTTGGAGGCTGCCGTTCCTGCCGGGTAGTTGGTGATACACCACCCAAGACTGGGTTGCAGGGAGGGGTAGCAGTCTGTTTTATGGCTGAATTAAACCACACAAATGTATCAGTGGGGAGACAGAGTCATTTGAGTGTACTGTAGTGATGGGTGTAGGCAGTAGGATCATTTTCATCTACCGTCCACCAGGTGATGAAAAACAATTCCTGTAGGAAGTGGCAGACTTCGTCGACAACATAGTGTTTGAGTCACCCAGGCTGATTGTCCTGGGTGACTTTAACACCTGGGTCAATGACGAGCTCTCGCATTTTGGTCAGCACTTCCTCCAGCTGATGATATCTCTGGGTCTTACACAGGTTGTTTCCACTGCCACTCATAATCAAGGTCACTCTCTTGACTTAGTTTTCCTCCTGGGGACTGAGGCCTATAACTTGGAGGTGGAACTAGTTGGATGGTCTGATCATTACATTGTGGGGTTTAGTTTTAGGCCCCCCTCCGGTAGGCCAACCCCTGTATTGATGATTCGGTAGCGCCCTTTGCGAGATATAAATTCTCAAGGCCAAATGGCAGTCCTGGATCTCTCATCTTTCCCAGAGGCAAACAATGACCCAGAGACCCTCGTGGTGGCTTATAATTTGGCCATTACGCAGGCACTGGATATCATTGCTCCTGTCCATGTTCAGCCACTCTCCCTTTGCACTCGATCCTCATGGTTTGATGGGAGTCTGAGGGAGATGTGGCGACTTGGACGAAGGTTGGAGTGTTGCTGGCGGAAGTCCGCTCTTGATGCCAACCGCCTTAGATTGATGGAACATTATCGAGTCTATCAATCCAAAATTTCCCCTAAGAAGGCAGAGTTCCTGTCTGGCGAGACTGTGGCTGCTCAAAATCAACCAAC